>JASDDO010000031.1:680839262-682089262 GCA_030015575.1 Agapanthus africanus | reverse complement strand
GGCCAGCTAGCCATTGTCGGGTGTAGTGGATTTGGATGTTGATGGATAAAGTCCCCATGAATCTGGCACGAGTGGCATTGCTTTGCATACTCGAGGCAGTCCTGGATCATCGTGGGCCAATAATAACCCATCCATTTGATCTTCAACTTCATCTTCGGGCCAGCTTAGTGAGAACCGCAGAGCCCGTCATGAACTTCTTGGAAGACTTTTTTTGCTTCTTCAGGTCCCAGACATCTCAACCATAGAGAATCAAATGACCTCTTGTACAGAGTATCATTGACGAAGGCGAAAGATAGGGCTTGCTTCATGAGCTGATGCTTTGAGGACGCATCTTCAGGTGTTCGACGGGATTTGAAGTAGTCTATAAAGACTTCTCTCCAATATTCAACCTTTTCTTGGTCTTTTACTCGTAGAGCCATTTGCTCGGTCGCTCTTTTTTCTTCGGACGACTCCGGAGATATTTCCGCCGGTGCAAAAACCCGACGGCTTTGTACCACGATTCTTACGTCATCGAGGTTCTCATCAGCCAATTCTTTAGCAAGTTTGGCTAATGCATCCGCTTTGCTATTTTCCGCACGCGGTATGCTTTCCAAGATGTAGGAAGGTATTTGGGTCAGCAGTTGCTGTACCCTCTCACCGTGCTTCACCAACTCTGGTTTGCACGTTTGGTAGTCGCCATTTACTTGACTAACGACCAATTGGGAGTCTCCGTATATGAGGAGGTTTTCAATTCCCATGTCGATGGAGATCTCGAGGCCTGCTATCAAAGCTTCATACCCGGCTTCATTGTTTGTCCTCGGCTCTGTTAAGAAGAAATCAAAGCGCATTATCCCTCCTTATGGGGTCACGAAGATAAGGCCTACCCCCGATTTGATTATGGGCGTGCTTTGTTTGCGCTTCTTCATGGAAGACGCTCCATCAAAATAAAGTTCCCATCGGGTATCACCACCGTCGATCGCATCAAACGCATGTTCGTCTGGCAGTTCGCAATTCAAAGGGGAATCGGCCGGTATCGGATGCTCAGCGAGGAAGTCAGCGATGGCCTGGCCTTTCACTATCTTAAGAGGTCGATAAGTTATCAAGAACTCCATCAAGAGTAGGGCCCATTTAGCGAGTCGCCTCGTCAATATGGCCTTTGACATCAAATACTTGAGAGGATCCACCTTCGATATGAGACGGACTTCATGCGCCAATGCATAGTGCCGGAGTTTTTTTACCGCGAAGATCAACGCCAGGCAGTGTTTTTCGATGGGAGAGTAGTTACTTTATGCCCCCAGGAGAACTCGACTCAAGTAGTAGAGAGCTCTTTCTTTCCCTTGGTCGTTCTCTTGTGCCCATAATGCGCCTGAGGAACCATCAAGGGCGATTGTATACAGAATGAGAGGCTTTCCCTTGACCGGAGCAGCCAGCACTGGCGGGTTCTGTAGGTACTGCTTGATTTCGTCCAGTGCGCCTTGGCATTTGTGATCCTAGACGAACGGGGTTCCCTTCTTCATCAGGTGACTATAAGGATGGCACTTGCCAGAGAGATTGGCTATAAATCGCCGGATATACACGAGCTTCCCTTGGAGAGACCGCAATTGTTTGAGAGTCCTTGGCGGAGGCATTTCCATGATCGCCTTGATCTTTGACGGATCTATCTCGAAACCTCGGTGTCGGACGATGAATCCTAGGAATTTGCCCGAGGAAACTCCAAACGCGCACTTGAGAGGGTTCATCTTCAAGTTGTATTGCCGGAGGCGTTGAAATACGATCTTCAGATGCTCTAGATGTTCCTCATATGATTTGCTTTTAACCACGAGATCGTCGATATAGCATTCGACGATTTCATGTATGAGGTCATCGAAGATCTTCGTCATGGCCCTCTGATAGGTGGCACCGGCGTTCTTTAGACCGAAGGGCATCACCTTGTAGCAGAATATACCCAAAGGAGTCCGGAATGCAGTGTGCTTCTGGTCTTCGCGATGCATCTTTATCTGGTTATATCCTGATGATCCGTCCATAAAGGAGAAAACCTCATCAGTGGACGTATTGTCTATCATTAGCTCGGTGACCGGTACCGGGAAGTCATCCTTCGAGCAGGCTTTATTGAGATCCCGAAAGTCCACGCATATGAGCACTGTCCCATTCTTCTTCATCACTGGGATGATGTTGGCGATCCAATCAGGATACTGAACTTCTTGGATGAAGCCGGAGTCGATTAGCTTCTTGACCTCGGCGTTGATACTCATCTCAAGCTCAAGCCGCATTCTCCTTGGCGCTTGTTTGATTGGCTTGACGTCCGGGGATATTGCCAGTTTGAGGACAACAATATCTGGATCTAGTCCCGGCATTTCGGAATAATTCCATGCGAAGCAATCTTTATGCTGCATGAGCACGTCCTTTAGTGTAGCCACCCTTTCTTCAGACAACAACTCGCTGACGAATGTCGGCCGCGGATCACTTGTCGTCCCCAAATCAGTTTTCTTGAGATCATCTGCAGTGGTATGTATTCCATCTTCCAACTTTTTCGGCGCCGGTGGATACTCTGAGATTACCTCGTCATCACCGTTTTCGAAGCACCAGGGGAGGTCATCCATATTCTCAGGTTCTTCTTTTGATATCATTATTATATGAAAAGCACGAGCTATCTTCCAAGACCGATGTGGATCTGGTTCTACTCTCGTGGCTTTGGGTTCATGCTTCTGCGGCGGAGTTATCCTCCGACTGTCGGATAGAGAGAACTTGCCGAGCTGATATTGATCTTCGACCCAGTTCTTGAAGGTGAAGCAATCTTCGAGAGGGTGTCCTATTGCTCGGTGATAAGAGCAATAGTCTGAATGAGAGACCTTGTTACTTTGCTCAGGATGTTTGGACTCCGGAAGTGTAAGCATTTGATGTCTTATGGCAAGATCAAGTATCTTTTTTGTCTTGTGTTGAGGAAAAGAGTATGCTCGACTCATCTTCTTCATAAGGGACAAATCCGGACCGCTCGATTCATGATTGCGTGACTTCTTGGTCCCGCTTTGTTGCTGTCGAACGCCTTTTCCGCTCTTTGACTTGTTTCTGCCTCTGCGTCGGGCCTTTTGCACAACAGGTTGATAGGGAGGGGCATTTTCATCTTTCGCAGCCTGTTGAAGAAGGCGTTGAGTCCTGGCTTTCTCGTAGATGGACATTTCGTGATTATGGTCATCTCGAACTTTTTGACCAGCTTCCCTTATGAGCTTGTCCATTTGTTCTTCGAACGACGGACTGGGCATTTTCACGTCGGGGGCTCTTTGTGGTTCAGGATTAGCATTCTCCCACTGAGCATCTCCTTCTTCATCAAAGTCATGTACGACATAGCAGTCGCGGAGTAGCTCCCGTTTTTTGGATTGAACATATCCAAGCCCGATCGCTTTCATTCTCCCGTTGGGCAACTTGCGCTGAGTTCCGGAAACGTTCCAGATCCTGTCATAGAATTTAGCTTTTCGAGCGGTCTGTTTGAAGGGTATTCCTTGGCGCTTCAATAGCCTTTTCAAGCCTTCTGTGTAATATCTACGCAGACGGATGGGCTGGAGCCTGTCAAGTATAGAATCCGCGCCGTGCCAGATTTCTTTCTCCACTTTGGTTTCCCAGAACGGTAGAATAGGATTGCCTTTTCGCCTTCTCGCCTGGGATGGACATAGAACGTCTACAGCTCTTCCATACTGTAGGTATCAAGCACGTCTAGTTCTTTATGGTGTTTGGGCGGAACCATGGCAATTTGCAAACTTTGCTCTTCGTCAGTGAATGTTTGTATTGAAGGCTGAGCGGAGAATATAGCACGGACCTCGTCTTCCGAGTCGTTGCCAAAGATCAACATAGGAGCGGACGGTCCTGGCTTGTTGTACTGGGGCGGTCCTGGATAAACTATCTCTTCCTCTTCCTCAGTATCACTCCCGAAGACAGGAATGGTGGTGATAGCTTTGTTCTCCGGCTTGCGACATCTCTCCATGTCCTCGAAATCTGGCAAGAAGTATTTTGCATCTTTGTATTTCCGGACTTCGTTTACGAAGAACGGGTTCAACTCCCCTGTTACGGTATACTCGAGACCATCCTTAAAGTATTTCATACACTGATGTTGTGTAGAAGGGATGATGTTGTACTCGTGTAACCACGGCTGGCCGAGCAAAGCGTTATAGCATGTCTTGGCATCAATGACATGAAATTTAATATCCATGACAAGTAGCCCGAATCGTAACGTCAGTATCACAAACCCGAGAGTCCGCGATGACTGGGAGTCAAAACCAGAAATGGTGATTTTATCACGAGCGAGATGCTGGACGCTCATACAGATTTCCTTCAACACTTGCACGTTGAGGAGATTGACGGAAGACCCATTGTCGACCAGGATTTTGCCTATATTTATATCGTGGCAGTATCCCGAGACATAGAGGGGACGGTTGTGCTCGCACGTCCTAAGGAGGAGGTCTTCATCGCCGAAGGTGATATCGGCTGTGTGTACTTCCTCTAGCTTGTCCTTCATCTTTTCTTCGGCGAGAAAAGCTTGGAATTGCTCTGGCTCTTATAGCGCCTTGATCAATGAATCTCTCGCTTCTTTGGATAGTAGAAGGGCGTCGAGAATACTGAGTTGCGAGGGTAACTTCCTCAAGTGCGCCAGAACATTATAGTCGACCTTACTCTTCTTTGGCGGGTCCTTGGCGGTCAGTTCTTTCATGACTTGATCATCCAAGGCGATATCTTCGGAGACCTTTTCCTTTCCCTTATCTTTTCTACTCGTGGATCCGAGATTCTTTTCTGGAAGCGTGCGATTGCGCAGCTGAATGTTTTCACAGGCCTTCGGTTCTTCTTCCTTCCCCGAGGTAGATTCCTTAAAGAGAGGGGCAAGAGCCATCTCTTCGTCAGAGTCACTCCCGAAAGTAAGAATCTGCGATCCCCCGGTGTTGACCATGCGGCAGTTACCAGTATTTCTTTTATGCTCCTCAGTCGCATTTCTTTTCTCCCGACGAATCTTGCGTTTCATCCGCTTGAAATGTTGCCGGTGAGCAACATACCCTTGCCACCACCTTTTAAAAGCGTCGCATTCCTCGGTAGGGTGCGAAATCTTTCGATGATATGAGCAGTAGCTAGGATGCATCTCTGCTTCACCGGGAGTGTTTCCTTCGGAGGGTGGTAGCTTCATTCCCATTGATATGGCTTTAGCAAACCTTTTCCTCATCTTGAACTTGTTTTTATCCATGACGGATGTTCCTTGATTCGGCGGGAGTGTCTCGACTCTTTCACCTAGTCGCCGGCGTTTGGCTCTTTCAAATATGGCTGTCTCGCGCTCCCGATCAGCTTTACTTTTCAAGATAGCCGTGTTCAGGAATGCATCAATTATTTCATCTGACAGCTCCAGAAGTTCCGGCTTAAGATTTGCCCCCATCTTCTCAGTGCAAGGAGTTTCTTTATCGTCTATCGACGAGTGAGAGAACACATGGCAACTTGCCACGTACCCCTCAGATCCATCCGACGAGTCTTCTCCATCATCTTCGTCCTCAAGGACGTGGCTGAGGAACTCTTGGAGCGTGATGGGAGTCCGCACCTTCTGATTATACTCCTCCAGCGTGTCGATCGATTTCTGCAGGTCCGTGCGCTTGTTGCCAGGCTTCACGGGCTTTTTGGATTTCTTCTTCTTCCTTTTTGAAGATTTTGACGGCTGGGTGTGAGTGCTTGGGCCATCACTACCAATCTTTGGAGTTGGGCGCGGCTTCAGCATCCCTTCGATGATTTGGGGTTCCAGCGGGTTCTTCCACCGGATCGCCGGGCATGTCTGGAGATCATTCAGCATCCTTTTGGTTTTGGCCGAAAGAACGACCTCCCATGGGGTTTCTTCAACAAAAGAGCATGTTGCCCCCGGTGTGTCCGTCTTCTTAGGAGTGTGCGGTTGTGGTGGGTTTACTTTCCACTTCTCAGACAACGCAAACTTGCCTTGTAGGTACTGATCTTCGATCCATCCTTTAAAGACGAAGCAATCCTCGATTGGATGGCTTACCGTTTGGTGGTAAGGGCAATAATTGGGATTATTCACTTCGCTGGGTTGCGGTGGTCGCTTTGGATTTGGCAAATTGATAATCCTGTTGCGCACCGCCAGCTCGAACAACCTCTTCGTTTTGTCCCGTGGGAATGAGTAAGGACGCTTCATTTTCTCATTGTAATAGCGTCGTCTCTCTTCGAGTTGATCCGCTGGCTTTGGGGCACTGGGCTGCTGTTGGGTGTTCACAATGAAGGTTGCCTTCCCTTTACCCTTGTCGTTCCGCGGTTCCGGTTTCGGGGGAGACGGTCTGTGACCCATTTGATCCATCTGGGCTAGCTTATCGATTAAAGCCTGGAACGTGGTCGATTTGAAGAACATCATGAACTGTGAAATAGTTGCATGAGGGTCTAGGGTGCCCACGAACATGCCCACTGCAGGTGCTTCCCCGATGCGCTGTTCGCACTTCGACCACAGGTTCCGCCATCGGATTGCATATTGAACCCAAGTTTCGCCCGGCTTCACCCTTGCATTAATCAACGCCGTTATTAGGGTGCGTTCGCTGGCGCTCGCGAATCGCTGGGTGAATAGAAACTCCATCTCTGCGAAAGTTTTGACGGAGTCGTTTGGAAGCTCGGAGTACCACTCAAACGCCGTCTCTGATAAGCTGCCGACGAATTGGCGAAGCAAGAGCTTATCATCGCCGCCGGTGTTGCCACAAAGAGCCCTGAACTGGGCAACATGTTGATGGGGATTGACTGTCCCCTTGTAGACATGGAATTTCGGAATCGTGTAGCCCGGCGGGTATTTTATCTGATCATACCAACCTCAATACGGTCGTCCCGTTTTGACAACTTGGTCGGCTGCCTCATTTGCCTGGTGAACTCTTATTTGCTGAGCAATATAGTCATCAAGGACGGTCTTAGAGATTGTTTCCTCTTTGGCTGTTGAAAGAGCCAGAGGTGGATTCGATGTTTCTCCTCTATCATCTTCAATTATTACTGGAGGATCTTCGGCTGGGGGATCCGGCTGGATCATCATACCCACCGTGTCTTGGATGAGAAGAGCCATTTGCTTTGTATTGGCCGTGTTCCCCTCCGAATGGCCGCCAAGACAGGGGCGTCTTGCCTGAGATTCGAGGCAGATGCTAATTGGTGCTATCCATCCACCTCTCCGAAGATGCCAAGTTGATTTATGGAACCATGTATCGAAGGTTTAAACGGATGCAGCCGATGTAGCAGACTTCGTCAGATTTCCCCTCGTTTGAGGGGTTTTTGATTGTGGGGACGCTCTTCCCTGCAGGCGCAAGCCCCTGCAGTTAATTACGCTACCGCATCGCGGTAACAACTTTCTCCTTCTCCAGAATTTCACTTCGTGTCGTGGGTGTTTGTTTTGTTTGTGGTTGCCCGTGGATTGTATACGGAGACTAATTTATGTCGTCGCCCGTAGGACGTGGATTAGTCCAAATCCGTATTTTCTTATATTTGGGTTTGGGGTTTTGGTTTGAGGATACGTTAGCCATATTTGAGGCTAAGATCAACTCAAACATTTATTCCAATTTAGGGACATAGTGGTCCGTTGAATGTATAGCCGTCGGGACCCATCACCTCTCTGACGACGTTGAAGGATTACAACGACAGATTTCAGAGGAGTTCAGAGATGTACCCTTGAACCAAAGTTGGTTGGGAGATCTATAGTCCAATTTGGGACTAAAGTCTGTTTGAAGGTTTTGGTTTAAGGATACGTTAGCCATATTTGAGGCTAAGATCAACTTAAACGTTTGTTAAGGATACGTTAGTCTGATTTGAGACTAAGATCAACTTAACGGGATCGTTTAGATCCGACAAAAGAGCATTTGGGCTCTATTGTTCCTGTTTAGGGACATAGTGGTCTGTTGCCAGTTTAGGGACATGGTGGTCCAACATTCCCATTTTGGGGACGGATATTGGTTTAAGGACGCATTAGTCCGTGAGTTTAAGGACGCATTAGTCCGTGAGTTTAAGGAAGCATTAGTCCATATTATGTGTGGTTGTCGGGACCCGTCACCTCTCTGACGACGTTGAAGGATTACAACGACAAATATCAGAGGAGTTCAGAGATGTACCCTTGAACCGGGTGTAAATTGATTTGAGAGAGCATTTGTGCTCAGTTCAAGTTAATTTGAGGACTTACGGCCAGAATTGGGCTAAGTCCAGTTGAAAATGTTCAACGTTTTATCTGCATTTAGCCTGTTAGGCCTTTACTAGGGCTCTGCCCCTGTTTAATAATGCAGTGCATTTTTTCTGGCCTATTAGGCCCTTTGAATTAGGCTCTGCCCCTTTTTTTTATAATACAGAGCATTTGTTTTGGTCCATTGGACCTCTTAATTGGGCTCTGCCCTTTAATAATGCGCTGCATTTATTATTCTGACAGTGCGCCACGTGGCCTGTCAGGTGCTTTGCGCTGACTGAGGAGCGCAGGGTGCAAGCGCATGTGGATGTGACACGTGTCACGCTCTGGTGAGCGCAAGCGCAGTGCGCTGCGTTATTGTGCTGCTGACACGTGGCGCGCTCTGATGGCTTGCGCCAATCCAAGAATGCAATGCTCATTTTTTTAAAGCGCAAGGCGCAGTTTGTTCTGGGGCTGACACGTGGCGCTCTCCGGTGGCTTGCGGTAACCCAAGAGTGCAACAGTGCAAATTTTACAAGTGCAGGGCACTGTTTAATCTCTTGATCAAATTTGGATCAAAGAAAATAAGTTTTTTTCATGTTTCAAGAGGTTTTATCTCATGATTAAAGAACCAATGGTTCATCAAAAGGCTGTACCTTTATATGTAGATCAAAAGATCTAATAAAGAAGTATATTACTTCTTTTTTATTCTTATTATTTGATCTTTTCTTTTTATTTAAGATCTTGATCTTGTTCTTAGATCATTGGTCTTTTTAGAAGAAATTCTTCTTTTATTCAACGGTTTTTACCTTTTCTTTCTCTGAGCTCTTCTCAAAATTTTCTTTAGAGGAGTTCTGTGTGTGTCCATCTCTCTTTTTGAATTGGAGTCTAGGGGTCTTTTTATAGTGCCAATTGATTTGTTAAATCAGTTAAAGAGATTTTTCTCTGAGTGATTTAGGGATTTTTTTCCCACCGTTGGATCTTTGATCCAAGGGCTTCTGTTTTACAGAAGAGAATCATATTGTTTTAATAAGATTAGAAAGATCTTTCCAGAATTTTTCTGTTTAAATGCTGGCACAGCTGGCTCAAGCGTACTTGCGCTTGACATGTGTCGCGCAGAGCAGAGCGCAGCGCAACTGCGCTAGCGCAACTGCGCTGACACGTGTTGTGCAGCGCAACTGTGCTAGCGCAACTGCGCTGACACGTGTCGTGCAGCGCAGAGCGTAAGTTGCTTGAAGCGTTGCTTCTTTTATTTTTATTTTTAAATAGAGCCTTGCTCTGATTGGGTGCGCTGCCATGGGCGCAGCGCTAGCGTGTCAGCTTTTGACACGTGGCGCGTTGCGCGCAGCGCAAGGAATCTGAAGCGTTGCTTCAATTTTTGAATTTTTGAAATTCAAACAGAGCTTTGCTCTGATTGGGGAAACAGGCCACTTGTTCCACAGTCTCCTTATCCTTCTTTTCGAGCATTCTCCGAAGGAACTCCGCATCAGTCTCGTGTTCGCGACGTTGTTCCGATGGCGCTTCCGGGCTTTTTTTTTGGCCCGATGAGTGCGGCCATCGCAGTCAGCATCTCCTGGAGCTTCTGCTGCTGTTGTTCCTGGGCTCTTATAATGGATCGGGTGAGTGTTCGGTGGCCCGTAGAAGCGCGGCTATCCTCCTTCCCGGATGCCATGTAAATGGTATGGACCGTTATGCCCCCAGACTTAGGGCGTTTGGGCTCGACGTTTTTATGGTCTGCCACGTTTACAGGGGCTTTCTCTGGCCTCCTTCTTTTCCTAGTGGTTGACGTTGAGAGGGCCGCTGCAGTGGGCACCCAAGTAGTCGTCATCTTTTGTGGCTTAAGAGGACGGTTTTCTTCCTGTCGGGCCTTCAGCTTCTTCTGCTGGCGGGGGTAGTCTTGATCAACTACTGAGTTCCGGACCTGCCGCCAGACTTTGTAGTTCTTGGAGGACAGCCGCTGAGGGGACTGTTCTGGCTTTGCTTCCGCAACCTTCTCCAGTGGAGGAGGGGATTTTTTCAGTGCGGCGGTAGGAGAATTCCTACGAACCTTATTCAGCAGCTCAAAGCTGTTCCCAGTTGGAACAGCAGCATTAATTTCCGCCGTCGGGGCTGGTGGAGTTAGCCCAGAAGGGGAGTTGTCTCCGGCCTTCCTCGCTCAGCGCCAGTGGCGACGTCAAGCTGATGGAGTTGGATCAGTGACGGGGATGGCCTTGTCTTGCCCCCTGTTCAGGTGAGGGGCTGTTGCTGGCGTCAGCCTGTTGAAGACTGATGTCCTTTGAGTAGCAGGAGCGGGAGTTGGGACAGTCAGTCTTGTAAAGACCCCTTGGAAGAAGAAGCCTTCTTGACGACTTTAGGAGCAGGTTTGGTTACTCTCTTCGGAATAACCTTCTCTGGGATTGCAGG
This sequence comes from Agapanthus africanus, assembly GCA_030015575.1. Lineage (NCBI taxonomy): Eukaryota > Viridiplantae > Streptophyta > Magnoliopsida > Asparagales > Amaryllidaceae > Agapanthus > Agapanthus africanus. The sequence goes on along the minus strand of JASDDO010000031.1, from coordinate 682,078,737 downwards.
CTTTGTTGTGGGCCCACAGGAATTTTGGCCCAATCTGGAGAAGACCGAGACGCCGGTGTTGGACGACCCGTTGAGAGGGGCCGCAGTAGCTGTAAGTCGATCGAAGACCGACTTCTTAGGAGCTTCTGGTACGGGCATGGGAGAGGTGAAGCTCGTTGGCGGGAGCATGGTCCCGAAAAACAGCCCTATGGTGGCTTGAGTGACCTGTTCGACGGGCATCGTGAACAGGGAAGCCTCTTGGGGCCCGTAGGTTATGCCCTCTGTTGAGGCAGGACGGGGTTGCAGTTGTCTATGGAACACTTTGAGCAGGTGAACGCCATTGATCCTTTGCTTTCTGCACCAAGCAAACGCCAAATCTTAGTACCTTGAAACCCAAGGGCAACCATTAGCAAACCGCGATTGGTTCGCGAACACGACACACGAAGTGTGGAGTGGAAAGAGGAAAAGGTCCCACCGGGCGTGCCAGAATCTGTTTCCCGCTAGAAGACGGAGATGCGACCGCGCAGGTCCGTCTTGCCTAAAATTCGGGGCAGATGCTAATTGGTGCTATCCGTCCACCTCTCCGAAGATGCCAAGTTGATTTATGGCACCATGTATCGAAAGTTTAAACGGATGCGGCCGATGTAGCAGACTTCGTCAGATTCCCCTCGTTTGAGGGGGTTTTGATTGTGGGGACGCTCTTCTCTGCAGGCGCAAGCCCCTGCAGTTAATTACGCTACCGCATCGTGGTAACAACTTTCTCTTTCTCCATATGGTCACTTCGTGTCGTGGGTGTTTGTTTTGTGTTTGGTTGCCCGTGGATTGTATACGGAGACTAAGTTATGTTGTCGCCCGTAGGGCGTGGACTAGTCCAAATCCGTATCTTTCTTAGAATTGGGTTTGGGGGGTTGTGTTTAAGGATACGTTAGCCTTATTTGGGGCTAAGATCAACTTAAACGTTTGTCAAGGACACGTTAGTCTAATTCTAGACTAAGATCAACTTAACGGGATCGTTTAGATCTAACAAAAGAGCAATTGGGCTCTATTATTTAGTTTAATGACATTGCGGTCGATAATTAGTTTAAGGACATTACGGTCCATCGTTAGTTTTAAGACATCGCGGTCAAGGTTAAGGACATCATAGTCCGTGAGCTTAAGGACCTCACAATCTGGTGTTAGTTTTAAGACATCACGGTCGAGGTTAAGGACATCATAGTCCGTGGATTTAAGGACTCCACAGTCCGATGTTAGTTTTAAGACATCACGGTCGAGGTTAAGGACATCGTAGTCCGTGGATTTAAGGACTCCACAGTCCGATATTAGTTTTAAGACATCACGGTCAAGGTTAAGGACATCATAGTCCATGAGTTTAAGGACCCCACAGTCCGTAGTAATGTGTGGTTGTCGGGACCCATCACCTCTCTGACGACGTTGAAGGATTACAGCGACAGATAACAGAGGAATAAAGAGATGTACCCTCGAACCGGGTGTAAATTGATTGGAAAAACAGATGAGCTCAGTTCAATTTAAATTGAGGACTTATGGCCAGAATTGGGCTAAGTCTAGTTAAAAATGTTTAACATTTTATTTATGTTCTGCCTGTTAGGCCTTTGTTTGGGCTCTGCCCTTTTAATTGGGCTCTGACACTTCGTCTGGAATTAAATGCATAGCATTTATTAGAACAAGGTATGTTCTGACAGCGCACTACGTGGCGCGTCAGGCGCTTTGCGCCAATTAAAGAGCGCATTGCGTTAGTGCACGTAAGGGTGACACGTGTCGCTTAGCGCTAAGCGCTGGTTTGTTAGCCTACTGTACTTTATGAGTGCGCTGCGCCAGTTTATGGGTGCGCTGCGCCAGTTTATGGGTGCGCTAGTGAGTGACACGTGGCGCGCTTTGGCGCTGTGCTCCAACCCAAGAGCGCAGTGCGCTATTTTTAGAAGCGCAAAGCGCAAACTGTTCTGTGGTTGACACGTGGCGCGTTTTGGCGCTGTGCGCCAGTCCAATAAGCGCAAAGGCGCAATTCAAGAGTGCAAAGTACTGTCCAGTAGCGCAAAGCGCACTAGATCAAATTTAAGATCAAAGATCAAGTTTTTTGTTCCTCAAAGGAGGCCTTGCCTCAAGATCCAAGAACCAAAGTTCTTGTTCTCATCAAATGGCTCTGCCTTTATAGATCAAAAGCTCTGTTAATGAAGTAAAGTACTTCTTTATTTTAAGGATTGGATCTTTCAGTCCTTTATGTTTAATCAAAGATCTTGGTCTTTTTTGTTTTTAGATCTATGATCTTTTTAGGAGAGGATTCTTCTTTTTATGAAATGTTTTCACCTTTATTGTTCAAGAATTACTTGTTATTATCTTTAAAGATGAAGAAATGATCTTCTTTCTTCAAAGGCTTGCCTTTCTTTCTCTTTGAGTTTTTCTCAAAGTTTGCAGAGGTTTTTTTTTTAGACTTGAAGTCTTGGGGCCTTTATATAGGGCCAATTGATTTGTTAAATTAGTTGAAGAGATCTTTCTCTGATTGATTTGGGGATATTTTCCCACCGTTGGATCTTTTGATCCTAGTTCTTCTGTTTTACAGAAGGCAATCTTCTTGTTTTCAACAAGATTGGAAAGATCTTTCCAGAACAGAATTTTAATTCTGGTTATTTAATAATTTATTATTATTATTAGATCTTTTGATCTAATGGTGGGGAATTCTTTTAATTCCAGCGCTGGCGCACTTGGCGCTAGCGCACCTACGTTTGACACGTGGCGCGCAGCGCAACTGCGCTAGCGCACCTGTGTTTAACACGTGGCGTGCAGCGCAGAGTGCAGCGTGCCTTTGTTTGACACGTGTCGCGCAGCGCAGAGCGCAAAAGATTTGAAGCGTTGCTTCAATTTTAAAATTTGAATTTTGAAATAGAGCTTTGGTCTTATTGGGGGTGCGCTGCCTAGGGCGCAGCGCTCCTGGCGCTGGCATGTCTGCTTTTGACATATGGCACGCAGCGCGCAGCGCAAGGGATCTGAAGCGTTGCTTCAATTTTTGAATTTTGAAATCCAAAACAGAGCTTTGCTCTGATTGGGGGAAACATTCATTTCATATGGCTTCTTTGGAATAGGCAGTTGCAGTCCGTTGTCCAAGGAGTCCTCGAATATTTTTGCGGACTTCATCTCTCTTGAAGGAGTATACTTTCTACTTTCTCTCCATTAGAGCAGGTGCCCTCACCGATGCAGGACCCTGAGGAAGATCAGTCTTTGGTTCGCCTACTGTCCGCTTACCACGTTCAGTGTACGTATCAGAGGGGCTGGAGGCTGATCGCGGCCGTTTTTCGCAAAGGTGTTCCGCTTTTGGACCAGAGGGGGTATCAGTTGGTTGTTTCCGGATATCAATCCCTAGCCCACAAACCAAAATTTGATTTTGCTGTAATTGCAATTGGGTGACTTGGATCGTGAGATCTGCCACGACATTTGCTAGCTCGTCGACTTTGGAATGGGCTTTGGCCATCTTCTCATCCTTGTCCTGAAGTTGCCTTTGAAGCCATTGGAATAATTCTTGTTCTATTGTTCTGGGTATGATAACGGGGTCATCCTTACCGCCTGAACTTGATTCAGCATGAACCACGGGTTCCTTTGGCTTAATGGCCTGATCGAGCTCTTCATCATTTGGCTCGAGCCGGTGTTGGATGGAAACAAGAGCGTCATTGTCATGGCTATAAGGCGTAGGATGACTTGTTCCTCTGAGCTCCATCATGTAGACCGTATGGGTTGTGTACCCGTCTATTGCTTCTTCATCGGCAATGTTGCTCGCTTGGCTCTTAGCTTGTTGCCTTTGTCCGCTCTTTTCAGAGAAAGGAAGATGTCAGAGAGAATCAGGTTCCCGAAGGACTTCGGTCTCCGTTTGTATGAAATTGGTGGTCACAGCTTGACTGTTTGTTAACACGCCTTTAGACAGTTCGATCTCTCCTGCCTTGTATTGCTTTTTGACCCAATCTTTGAAGATGCAGCAGTCTTCAATAGTGTGCCCTAGGACTCGGTGGTATGGGCAAAAATTAAGATGATCAGTCATGCTTGCTTGACTTAGAATTTTTGGTTCTGGTAGCCGCAGGCCATTCTTCAGAGCATCTTTGAAAATTTTATGGACCTTGTCCCTTCTGAAAGAGTAGACCTTATTTCTTCTTTCCTCCAAAGTTGGCTCCCGAGATTTGTTAGTCTTTGCTCCGCCCGCTCTCCGCTTATTTAGAGAATCGGTGTTGTTGGAACTTTCGCTTTTCCGGTTGTCGTCCCTCCGATGTCTCGGTCTGTTTGTGAATTGGAGATTCTGAGTGGACTCGAGCTTTGAGCATTCCAACATTTGAACTTTCTTGGTCAGCTCTTGGAATGTTTTGAGGCCTGCGGTGCACAGGAAAGGTTTCATCCAGTCATTCATATTTTCTATAAGAAGACTAACGGATTGGTCTTGCTCCAACGGCGGTTCACATTTGATAGAGAGATTGCGCCTTCGGACTATAAAATCCATGTTACTTTTGTTGTTCTTTGGCTCGGTCATTACAAGGTCAGCAATGGTGATTTTATCGCTGACACTCATGAACCTTTGCTTGAACATGGATTCTATTTGAGCGAACATCGTGATCGAGTCATCCGGTATGCTTGCATACCAATCGAAAGCAACATCGGTCAAACTATTGACACACTGGCGGAGAAGGAGCGCATCATTGCCTCCAGTATTCGCGCATGATGCTTTAAATTGGGCAATGTGCCGGTTCGCATTTCCCGTCCCGTCAAACCTTTCAAATTTGGGGACGACATAGCCAGTGGGAAACTCCACAAGGTCGTACCGAGCAGCAAATGGTCTCCCGCTACTGCTGATATCTTTTTGCTCTCCGGCTTCGGCTACCAATGTTTTCACTTTGTTGGCAACCAAATCCACGATTTGATCTTGAGTTAGAGGGTTGATGTCATCGGTAGCTAAGACATTTCCCGAGATAGGATGCGACTGACTTTCATGCGGTCCGCCCACCTTTGGATTTGAGGGAACAGGCATTGGCTGTCTCGGGACACCGTTTCTCGGTTCTTGAGCAGAGCCCTGCGCTTAATTGGGCAGATGAGAGGCAACTTGGGCCGTAAGCCGTAAGACGATATTTGTCAAGTCGTCAATCTTTGAGTAGAGCTTGGCCATCTCCTTGTCTTTGCTTCTGAGCTGTTTTCGGAGCTCTTGGAGAAGTTGTTGCTCTGCGTTCTTGGGACGGAGGGTTGGCTCATCTTCGCTTTCCGAGCCCGACTCCTCATGAACCGAGGGATCTCTCTGCTTATTAGCCTCACTGGAAGGGTTTTCATTACCTTCCAGAGGAGGCTGGTCTTGGAAAGTGGCAGCTACATTCATGCCAGATTGGATTTGAGATGTGGCGGCCCCGTCCTTGCTCTTGCTGCGCGTGCCCACCACGTAGACAGTGTGGATCACATATCCAGCCATCTCTTTATCTTTGGCAAGGTAACCATGTTCTTGGAACCTCGTGAAGTTCAGCCTAGCGTGAGCCCTGGCCCTTTTGTTGGCTCTGTATCTGAGCCTTTTCTGTCTTAGCTTCTCTATTTTGAGGGCTTGGCGGTCATCCGTCATCCAGGAAGCCATCGTGAGCCGATTAACGGGGAGCTTAGAGAAGATACCCAATGGAGCAGTTTGTCAAGGGCACCGCTGGAGCTTGCTCGAGACGCCTTATTGCTTTGTTGGTGTTGATGGCCTTGCCCCCAGCTGGAGCCAAGGAAAGTCGTTCAAACACCGACTTGCGTTTGGGTAGTGGTGCCCTCGAGATCACCACATTTGGCCTCTTTCCTTTCGAGGCCGGTCTGTCTGTTACTGGTGCTTGAGAAGCTGGGATGGAACTAGCTGGCACGAACAGAATAAAGCCGAATGGTAGCGGTGGCTCTTCCCATTGTCGCCCGAGACTGGCCGGGAGGACCGTCCTGGCGTCCATCTTCATCATGTAGGAGATGGGAGCTGAGTTCATCTTTGGAGACATTGTTGAAAAGTGATTACTTGAAAACCTGCATGAAATAGCATTATTTTAGTATAAATATAGATATGTATATTGATTGAGTTCATATGAACGTTTAACCCAAAATATGGGAGGAGAGATCGGTCCCACCGGGCGTGCCAGAACCTGTAGGGTGTTTTTCGTCACCCTATTGAGTTGGGAATACGCGCGCTTGTTAGGCGTAATACAGATTCCCCCTGCTTAGGGTAGACGGGGGTTTATTGATTGTGGGGATCCAAATCTCCGGCAGCCGCGAACTAAGCTGTCGTTAATTACCCCTCGCCTTTGGAGCAAGAGAACCTCCGATTGAAGGGTCAAAAAGGTCAGGCGAACTCAATGTGCAGTGTTGTGTTTAGAAGGGAATTTGATATATTGGGGGGCCCGCAGAGTTTTTACGGGGGTCTCGCTACCCGGATAGCGGGCTGGGGGTCAAGGGGGCTAGCAGCCCCCTTGCTGGGTGCGGGGCAGCGCCCCGTTAAAAATTTTTTGTAAAGGGGATAGTGTGTGTGTGTGTATATATATACATATATATATAAAGGAAAAAGGCATCCAAAGGATACGTGGGAGAAGGCGCCAGCGCGTCATGTACATGGCACGAGGGCGCTGGGCGCAAGGCGCCAGCGCCTCACGTGCTTGGCTTCGCTGGGCTCAGGGCGCCAGCGCCTCATGTGCCTGGCACGCGGGCGCTGGGCTCAGGGCGCCAGCGCCTCACGTGCCTGGCATGCGGGCACTGGGTGCAAGGCCGCCCAGCTCCTCACGTGCCTGGCACGTGGGCGCTGGGGACAAGGCGCCAGCGGAAAATAGGGGGCTCAGCCCCCCATACTGGGAGTTGTACTCTTATTGACTTTTGGAGTTAAACTCCTTAAAAAAAGATGTATTATTATTTTTTGTTTATTTTTATGGAGTTAAACTCCCAGAAACTTTGATTTGTGGAGTTAAACTCCAGGGAATCTTTGTAAATGCTCAAGGGGCCCCTTTCTTCTCCCTTGAGCCTTGGATCTTTCTCAAAATGGGATCTTTAGAGATGAGTCTCCTTCCTCCTCTTTTGTTGGCCGGATCTTGGAGAACAAGAGGGATGAGATTTTAAAAATCTCTCATTTTTAAGATCTGATGGAAGATCCGAGCTCCCTTTTGTGGGTTTTGTGGTAGAAAACTATTTATTTTTGGAAGAGGAAGAGTTAAACTCTTGATTTAATTCAAGAAAAAAGAGAAGGTTTAGAACCTTGAGGAAGGAGAAGAAGGCACAAAAACCATAGAGTTTTAGAGAATGAAAAAGTTCCTTTTATTTCATTATCATGTTGCCTTATAAAGGCTTACAAAATTACACATAGCCCCTTGGGCTTTACAAAATGGCATTTTGCACATCCCATGTCTCATGTGCTCATTTCTTTTGCACATAAGCCATGGGCTTTACAGAAATTTGGCTTTATGCCCATTTTCTTACATTCATGCATAAAAAATTATATCAAAATTATTTATTACATGATTTTTTATTTCGACATTGGGGAGTCCGGCCGCGGGGCTCGACTTGGGCATGGACCCACTTACTTGGGCTTGGGCCCGCTTACTTGGGGTTGACCCTAACTTTGACCCGGTCAACTGGGGTGCAAATTTTGACCCCAATAGTATGTAATTCACTTGCATCTTCATATATCATTATTTATGCATTTAAAGAAAACATGATTTCATTATACCTTTATTTCAAAACCGCACCACCACTATTTTCCGCAAAAAGGTTTAGATTTCTGGGCTTCGGCTTACTTGAATTACTTTACGCCTTTAGACATTGCGTGATTTAAGTATCAGTCACGAGCTAAATTCCGGGTCATGACAAAGACGGATCCTTGAGATATGGAAGTAGATTGTGTGTACCACACGGCCCTGTTCGAGAAGAGTTGATGAAAGAAACTCACAGCTCTCCTTACTCAGTACACCCCAGTGGTACCAAAATATATAAGGAACTACGGCAACACTACTAGTGGCATGGAATGAAGCGTGAAGTAGCCAGAAGCGTTGCCAAGTGTTTGATGTGTCAGTAAGTAAAGGTTGAACATCACAGTACTGCTAGTTTATTTCAGTCGTTACCCATCCCAGAATGGAAATGGCTGTACATTACCATGGACTTCGTGACTGCCCTTCCTCGCAGTACGAAGGGTAATGACGCGGTATGGGTTATTGTGGATCGGCTCACCAAGTCGGCACATTTCATCCCATTTCGAGTTGGCCAATCTACCAAGGCGTTAGCAAAGAAGTACATGGAGGTAAGCATGAATCTAAAGTAAGATTTAAGCTCAAAGTATACTATTTTTTATAGCCATGAACTCATGCAGGAGATTGTGAGATTACATGGAGTACCGGTTTGCATCTTCTCCGATCATGACACCAGATTCCGATCACAGTTTTGGCAGTGTCTGCAGGCTAGCCTGGGAACGAGTCTGAAATTCAGCAAGGCTTACCATCCAAAAACGAACGGACAGTCTGAGCGAACAATTCAAATTCTGGAGGACATACTAAGAGCTTATATGTTAGACTTCGGAGGTTCTTGGGAAGATCACCTACACCTTGTGGAGTTTTCATACAACAACAGCTATCAGGCGAGCATTGGAATGGCACCATTTGCAGCTTTCTATAGAAGGAAGTGTCGTTCACCACTAAGTTGGGACGAAATCGGAGATCGCGAACTCCTTGGACAAAAAATGATCGTGGCAACTGTGGACGTAGTTCGCACGATCAGGTAAAGAATGCGCATAGCCCAAGACCGACAGAAGCATTGGGCTGATGTAAAGCGCCGACACCTGGAGTTCCAACCTGGAGATCATGTTTTCTTAAAGATCTCTCCAAACCGAGGAGTAATCCGCTTTGGCAAGAGGGGTAAGCTCAGTCCGAGATATATAGGACCGTTCGACATTCTCGAATGAGTAGGAGAAGTGGAATATCGTTTAGCACTACCACCCTCATTGGAAGGAGTGCACAACGTGTTCCATATATCCCAGCTCCGAAGATATGTGAGCGACCGCAGCCACATCCTTGATCACTCCGAGCTCACTGTACAAACTGACCTAACTTGCGAGCAACAACCCGTTGAGATCCTGAACAGAAAAGTAAAGACATTACGTAACAAGGAAGTAAACTTGGTCCGAATGATGTGGAGAAAAGATTCACCAGGAGAATCAACGTGGGAACGAGAAGATGATATGCGTGCAAGATACCCTTACTTATTTGTAAATTAGTCCTTATGTAATTGTAAATTTCGAGGACGAAATTTTTATAAGGAGGGTAGAATGTAACGACTCTGAATTTACTGTACGAAAAATTTTCAATTTAATGTACAGAAAGGAGTTTACAAGCCTGAGTACAATTTAAAAGTTAATTTTTGTTTAAGAACAACAAGAAACCACTTGTAGCTCACTGGTAAAGTCTTGCACTGCTGTGACGTAGCCCTGTGTTCGAACCCCATCAGACACATTATATTTTTCTGACTTTTCTTTTAAACTTTTTGGAAGCCCAAAAGTTTACACGTGCAATGCACATAAAAATGAAAAGTCTGAAGAATAAACATGTGGAAAAGGGTTTAAATACAAATGAGTACACGTGGCATCAATCCACCGGCCCCCCTATACAAATCGACCGGCAGAAATCATCTTTGAGCCGGCACCGACGGTCCAACCATGGGCATTAAGCCCCGGGCTTTGTACACAAGTCTCTTGTCCTACCCTTAACTCCCCTGCACTGTTTAATTACTCTGCAATCAAACAGAGACCCCTCAATTCCCCATTTATCACCTTTTAAATGCATTTTAATTCATCTTTTTAGTTCTAAAACCCTAATTCCACACTATAAATATTACCCCATGCCCTAGCCCTTCCTCTTTCTGAAAATTATAGCCAAAATTCTCAAAGTTTTCTAAGCACAAGAAGAGTACAAGTGGAGTTAGCAAGATATCAACTTCCGGCGAGGATAGAAGCAAGTTTCAGAGGCCCTACGACGCCATGAAGTTCAACACTCCCTCTTCTACCTTTTCTTAGGATAACTAGCTAGTGAGTCTCTTCCAATCTCTCTTCTTCCTCTTTAAAAATCTCTTTTTCAAAACATGTCGGTAAGTGGAGTTAATACCGACTTTTAATTATAAACCCTAAAAATTACATTTTTTCTTAAGAATTGCTCATTCATATTTCTACACCTTATTTTTTAACATAAAACTAATGTTTAGAACCAACTTTCACTCAAAAATATCATGAAACATAAGTTTAAATCAACTTTCACATTAAAATACCATTAACTTTGTAGCTACCATATTTAATTGTTTTGCTTGATTATACTTTTAGAAAACCTCACGGGGTAATGACCTACCCCTCACATACACACATGGTTTTCATAGCACGATACTCTTCGAATGTATTTTTAGTTACGAACACAATATTTCATTAAAATACCATCTACTATAAAAACGGTTTTCTTTGGAATTGTATTTTAAAATTCCTTTGCAAATAAGCCTCTACAATCCTTTTTAGGAGACCCACTATTGGATGGTGTGGATTATCGCACATCCTTGGGCTAGTAGAGCGAGATGCAGACTTCCTCACGGAGCATTCGGTCTCGAAAGTTTTTTTAATACGATATTTAAGAAAAACACAATTTTCTACTTAATAATAAAAATTAAATTTTAATAATTATATAAATATTAAAAATCCATATATTTTTAAAATATAATAACCTTATATTTTTTCAAATAAAAGAATTACAAGTTTCATCAAAATACCATCAAGATACCAACGAAAGTCAAGCTTTACAGTAAAATACCATGAACTATTCAAGTTAAGGTAATTATCACTAAAATACCTCAAACCCTTAAAATTTATATCCATGAAAACCTTAAATAATATAAATAAATTCTCGACATTATTTTGAAACTATATGTTAAAAATATTTTTCATAAAACCCCCTCGAGCTATATAAAACATTGTTAAGGACTTTAGTAAATATAGGTTTAAGCAGGATCAATTCTCTTGAGCCTTAAGGAGCCGGAGAAAGTGAGTGCTTGCCTATTTAAGGTAGAAAAACTTAACGGTGTTATCAATGGTAATTATTTTGGAAAAAGACACAAATCCTGTCGTCCATGTACAGCAGTTACCGATAACTCCCGAACCTAATTCATGATCTAAATCAGTTATAAGTGTCTGAATCAAGTATGAGTCTAAATCAAGCTTGAATCCAAACCTAAACCAAAATCCAATTCAAACATGAATCCAAACTCTAACATATATATTTGAACCTGAACCTGAATATCAAACCTGAATACAAGACTTGACTTGATCGAACCATGACTATAACTTGACATGACTACAAACTTATATCCTAAACCTGATTACTTGAACAACTTGCATCCATGGTCTCGACGAGCCTTATAATATATATAATAAATTATGGGGTTAACGGGATAGATTGGTACGGAATGTATTAACAGTGGCACGAGATGATCACTAAAACACACTTACATGAACTCTCGTGTCGTTGTCCCGTGGGTTTTGATGGGGCCTTATACTATATGTTACCATAGTCCACGGGAAAAGATGGACTTCTCTCGTATACACTAATACCTTCTGTACCAAGCTACAAACAACTACGTTAGAATAGCAATCTTATACATGTACATCTTACCAGCTCACATTTCAATACTTACTATATTCCTTTCTTTCTTTTAGGACTTACCGAGCGCTAGTTCGCTGACGAAACTCATGTCTTTTCTTTCTTTGGAATGTTCGTCAGGAGGACCGGACTCTCTCGAGATCGAGGCTAGCCAGGAGGACGTGGACCATTCACCGAGCAGCAGGATTTCTAGCTTTCCTTGTACATACTTTTCATTTCATATGCCACTGTTTAGGCATTGCTTTATATCATTGTACTTTCATTTTCAAAGCAGTGTATTGTAAAGATGAATGTTAATAAAAATTATTGTTTATATTATATCTCTTGTCATTTCTTGTGCATTTTATATATTGCTTATTTAGGCTTAACGTATTTATTTCTGAGTAAATACGTCGCGTGCTTGCCACGTCTCCGTCTCCGTACACTGGGAAGCGGGGCGTGACATAGAATCTTCAAAGTCCAACTAGACCGCTCCTAGACTTCCAAGCGACAAATTGCAGGATAACCCTCGAATCGCCTCTTCACTGCCAACCGTGGCCAGGTGTAATGACTCTAATTTTAGTGTACGAAAATTTTCATGTTAATGTACAGAATGAAGTTTGCAAGCCTGAGTACAAGTTATAAAATTAATTTGTTTAAGCAAAGCAAGAAATAACTTGTAGCTCATTGGTAAAGCTTTGCACTGCTATGACGTAGCCCTGTGTTCAAATCCCATCAGCCATATATTAGTTTTACTGATTTTTCTTTTAAGCATTTTGGAAGCCCAAAAGTTTACACGTGCAATACACGTAAAAATGAAAAGAAAGAAAAAATAAACATGTGTAAAATGTTGTGTACACAGCCGAGGACACGTAGCACAAATCCCAAGACCCATATCATGAATTGGACCGGCGAGATCTTGCATATGGCCGGCGACGCCGGGCTATCCGTAGGGGAAAAGCCCCGTGTTTTGCACACTAAACCCTTTGGCCTACCCCATTACCCCTGTTCTGTTTATTTTCTCTGCAAATTAACAGAGACATCAATTTCACCCATTAATCCAATTTTTAATGCTTTTTAATTCAATCATTCAATTCCAAAACCCTAATTTCACCCTATAAATACAACCTCATTCCCTAGCCCCTCCTCATTCTGAAAATTCTAGTCAAAAATATCAAAAATTTCTAAGTACAAGTAAAGTAGAAGTTTGCCCAAGACCAACTTCCGGCGAGGATTAGAAACGATTCCGGCGACCCAACAACACCACGAAAGCTTCCACATCTTCTTCTACTTTCCCTCTTTCCTTCTAGCAAATAAGTCCCATTTCTTATTTTACTCTTTCATCCTAAAAAGTCTCTTTTCATAAAACATGTCGGAAGTGGAGTTAATACCGACACCTTCTTTAAAACATTATAAAATCCACTTTTTATTAAATGTTCTTCATGAATATTATTACATCATACTTTCTAATCATTAAATTAACATTTAAAAAAAATTCACTCTAAAACTCCATGTAAAATAACTTTAACCTAGCTTTTACGTTTAAATACCATGAACTTTATATACGTTATCTTTTAAAAGTTTGCATAGCATACCTTTAGAAAACTTCACGAAGTAATGACCTACCTCTCACATATACACATATTGACATAGCACGATTCTTTTGAGACATAACTTTTGTGGCAAAATACGACTTTTCATCAAAATACCTTGAACTATAAAAACTCAGTTATCTTTAAATGGTATTATCAAATTCTTTACGATTATGCCTCTGAAACCCATTTTGGGGAACCCGCTATTGGATAGTGTGGATTATCGCACATCCTCGAGATAGTAGGGCGAGATGCAGACCTACTCACGGAGTATACGATCTCGAAAGAATTTTAATACAATTTTTAAGAAAAACGAGATTTTCTACTTAATAAATAAAATTAATTTTTAATAATTATATAAATATTATCAAACCATATATTTTTAATATATAATAAAATTTCATGTTTTCTAGAAAATAAAAGAATGACAAGTTTCATTAAAATACTATCAAGTATCAATACAAGACAAGTTACACTAAAATATCATGAACTATTCAAGCTAAGTTACTATTCAATAATATACATCACTCTTTAAAATTCACATCCATAGAAACATTAAAGAACATAAATAATTACTCGAGATTTATTTTGAAAGTATATAAAATATTTTTCATAAAACCCTCGAGATATATAAATTTACATTAAGGACCCTAGTAAATATAGGTTAAACGGGACCAATTCTCTTGAGCCTTAGGGAGCTGAAGAAAATGGGTTCTTGCATATTTAAGGTAGAAAATTAAAATGGGGTTATAATGATAATTGTCCTGGAAAAAAACACAAATCTTGCCGTCCATGTGCAGCAGTTACCGATAACTCCTAAACCTAATACAGGATCCAAATTCTGTTCTAAGTGTCTGAATCAAGTCTGAGTCCAAATCAATCTGAATCCAATTCAACATGAATCCAATATATCAAACTTTAACCTGAACCTGAATATCAGAACAAAATCAACATGCAACTTGACTTGACCAAACCATGGCTATATCTTGACTTGACTATATGACTATTTGATACATCATGAACTGTTTACATGAACAACTTATACCATGGTCTCGGCAAGTCTGATAACTACAATCTATATAATATACATTACGGGGTTTAACGGGGTAGACTGGTACGGAATGTATTAGAAGTTGAACGAGATGGTCACTAAAAGACACCTACAGGAACATCCGTGTTGTTGTCCCGTGGGTTTTGACGGGGTCTTGTACTTCCAATTACCATAGTCCACGGAGCAAGTTGGACTCCTCTCGTATACATTGATACATTCTGTACCAAGCTACAAACAACTACGTCAGTAGAACAAACAGATAATTTACCAGTTCTATTCTCTTTACTTGTCTATTCCATTCTATCTTTTGGGACTTACTGAGCGCTAGTTTGCTGACTACATTCCTGTCTTTTCTTTCTTTGGAATGTTCGTTAGGAGGAACCGACACTCAGGGGACCGAGCCCAGTCAGGACGATTTTGGAGCAGTTCACAGAGGAACCAGACTTCTAGGCTTTTACTTGTACTTATTTTCTTTTCAGTTCATATACCACTGTTTAGGCATCACTTTCTATTATTGTACTTTTCTTTTCAGTTGTATATAAAGAAGGAATGTTAATAAAAGTTCTGTTATTATTCTATCTCTTGTTATTCTTGTGTATTCATTTATATAGCTTATTTACGCTTAACGTGTTATTTCTGAGTAAATACATCGTGGTCCGTCATGTCTACTTCTCCGTACACTGGAAAGCGGAGCGTGACAGGTTTTGTTGGCGGCCCATGCAGGTCAGTTCTATATGGAAACCTAAGCAATATGTCACAAGAATTATAAGAATCGGCAACTAAACATTCCTTACATTTCTAAGCTTTTGAATCTATCCTAACCCTTCCTTTTCTCTTAAGGTTATGGATTCACCGAACAACACCATCACCAACGTAAATGGAAACAATCCGCCTCCTCTACCACCACCACCTACCGTAGCAGCTCCTATCAACGAGCAGACGGTATTGCTGGAGGCGATCAAGAGCCTCTTGGAGGGTCAGCAGCAGCAGATTGCTATCCTCTTACACCGCCCAGAAGCTGAGACACCTGAAGTCAAGCAATTCCAGGCATTGCACCCTAAGCACTTTTCTGGGAAAGAGAGCCCACAAGAGGCAGAGGAATGGGCTCAGTCCATTGAAGATGACCTGGCAGCAGCACAATTTCCAGAGATTGCTTGGGTGAGAGTTGCGAAACTGCAACTCACAGATAATGCCAGAGTATAGTGGAAGGCTGAAGAAAGCCGTCTTGCCTAGCCGATTGAATATAAGACTTTTCGCGACATATTCGACGCAAAATACTTTTCCGAGACTTCCCGTCTCGAAATGGAACAACAGTTCATCCACTTGCAGCAAGGTTCAATGTGGAACAAATCTGTGGATGAATACGATGCTGAGTTTACCATTCTTAGCAGGTAAGATATGTCTCAATATTCAATTTCCTAATATCACATACTACCCTGCTAACACAAGGTCGTAACAGGTTCGCTGCACACCTCATCCCGACTGCTGAGATCCGGGCAAGAAGATTTCAGCAAGGATTGGACCCATAGATCCAAGCTACATTAGCTACAGGGGATTTCCCAACCTATGATCTTGCGCTGAAGGCTGCCCGACAATATGAGGCAATGGTGAAGAAGAAGGGAAGACCTCAGACTGCCGGTATGAAGCGCTCTTCCACTCAGATGGTAGGAGGAGCCTCTTTCAGGCCACCTTTTGTACCTAGGAGACTGGGAGTACCATTTAACCGGCCCAGTCCAGACTTTTACTTCTACTGCAAGAAGAATAGACACCTGGTGAAGGACTGCAGGCATGCAAACAAACTGTGCTTAGTTTTTGGTGCTTCCACTCATGACATTGTAGCATGTCCTCATAGACACAATCTAAATCTAGCTCCCATACCAGCTATCACCTTTCCGCAGCGGCCAGCGATTCAGGCTCCTGCTCCTCGCTTAGCCCTGCCTGCTCCACCTCCTCTTGGATCTCCTGCATAGCCTCCTCGTCAGTTCCATCAGGCTCAAAGGAACATGCCTCAAGGGCAGAGGAACATGCCTCGGGGACAGAGCAATGTGCCTCCAGCAAGGAGGAATGTACCTAGGTGTCAGGCTTTCATAATGACTGTAGAAGAAGCTGAAACCACTGGCCAAGTCATCACTGGTAACTCCCAATCTTTTAAAAACTTTTTAATCTTTATACATCAATATATTCTTTTCTTATACCTAAATATATCCCACACAACTTAGGTACAATCTTAGTAGCCTCCCTACCCGCTTTAGCACTCTTCGATACTGGAGCATCACATTGCTTTATGTCGCAACGGTTCTTCTGAACTCATGCGATTCCAGTTAAACCCTCGTATCCAGCTGGAATGTCAGTTCAGGGAACGGCGTTCTAAAGGCAACTATGAGATACGATCTGTGTCTAGTGGTCGTCTTCAGCAGACAATTTTATGCTGACTTCAAGGTGCTGGACATACCGAACTTCGATATAGTCTTGGGAATGGACTGGCTAGGAACTTTCTTTGCTACCATCGACTGTCGTCAAAGGAGGGCAGTGTTCGAGATACCAAATCATCCGGTCTTTTATTTCAAGAGTGGAGATCTTACCCTAGAACCCATCACCTACAAAGCTAAACCAATGAAGGCAGTAATTGCAACAATACAAGCGGAAGAAGACAAGCCAGAGGTAGTTCGAGTTTGAGGATGTATTCCCTGAAGACATCTCAGGTTTGCCTCCCGATCAAGCTCTTGAATTCAGCATTGACTTAGTACCTGGTGCGCAACCGGTGATAAAAGCATCATATCGCTTAAGTCCAGAAGGATTGAAGGAGATTCATACTCAGCTGGACGAACTTCTGAAGAAAGGATGGATTCATCCCGGTACTTCAAGTTGGGGATCTCCAGTTTTGCTCGTGAAGAAGAAAGAAAGTTCATACAGACTGTGTATAGACTACCGAGCTCTGAACAAAGTGACGATAAATAATAAGTATCCACTACCGCGCATCGACGATCTATTCGATCAGCTAGGTGGGTCTTGCGTTTTCTCAAAACTATATCTTCGTTCGGGTTATCATCGAGTGAAGGTCAAAGACTCTAATATTCCGAAGACGGCATTCAGGACTCGCTATGGTCATTATGAGTTTCTCGTGATGCCATTTGGAGTGACCAATGCACCAGCTATTTTCATGAATCTGATGAACCAAGTTTTCTGAGAGTACCTAGACAAGTTTGTTGTTATTTTCATCGACGACATCCTGGTATATTCAAAGAATAGGAAAGAACACGTTGAGCATTTGCAGATTGTCCTGGAGACATTGCGATAGCATCAACTCTATGCCAAGTACAGCAAGTGCGAATTTTGGATAGATCAAGTCAGATTTCTCGGACACATTGTTTCGGGCGAAAGAATCTCAGTAGATCCAGCTAAGGTATCAGCCGTATGCGAATGGCCGATACCAAAGACGGTGAAGGATATTCGAAGTTTCTTGGGATTAGCAAGATACTGACGAAGATTCATAGAAGGATTCTCGAAGATTGCAACACCCCTGACCAAGCTCACATGTAAAGATGAAACATTCGTGTGGTCAGAAGCATGTGAACAAGATTTTTTAGAACTCAAGTCAAGATTGACATCAGCTCCTATTCTCGTAATACCAGACCAATCTGGAGAATTTGTTGTACATTGCGATGCATCCGGTAAGGAATTAGGATGTGTTCTACACCAGCAAGGAACGGTTGTAGTTTTTGCATCAAGACAGCTGAAGATTCATGAGCGCAACTATCGAACACATGACTTGGAGTTGGCGGTCGTTATCTTTGCACTTAAGATTTGGCACCATTATTTGCTAGGAGAACGAGTGGACATATACAATGACCACAAAAGTCTAAAGTATGTGTTTACTCAGAAGGAGTTGAATATACGGCAGAGAAGATAGCTAGAACTTATGGCGTACTTCAACATCAACCTACAATATCATCCAAGGAAGGTGAATTTAATTCCTAATGCACTTAGTCGCCAGCCACTATCAATGAATCTCACCTCACAGTGGAAGCTTCAGCAAGAATTGCACGAGATGGATATAGAAGTGGTTATGCCAGGTAACGCTTCGTATTTGATGAACTTACAAGTTCAGTCTACCATTGTCAATCAAATCAAAGCAGCTCAAGCAGGTGATGCCAAGCTGCAAAAGATCCGAGAACAAGTAGAAAGTGGACTTCGAACAGACTTCATCATCCACGAAGACGGATCTTTGAGATACGGAAGTAGATTGTGTGTACCACAAGGTCCTGTTTGAGAAGAGTTGATGAAAAAAGCTCACAGCTCTCCATACTCGGTACACCCTGGTGGTACAAAGATGTACAAAGATCTACGAAAATATTACTGATGGCATGGAATGAAGCGTGAAGTGACCAGAAGCATAGCCAAATGTTTGGTGTGTAAGCAAGTAAAGGCTGAACATCACAAGATTGCTGGGTTACTTCAACCGTTGCCTATCCCCGAGTGGAAATGGTAACACATCACCATGGACCTCATGACTGCACTTCTTAGTAGCACGATAGGTAACGATGCAG
Organism: Agapanthus africanus; assembly: GCA_030015575.1. Classification (NCBI taxonomy): domain Eukaryota; kingdom Viridiplantae; phylum Streptophyta; class Magnoliopsida; order Asparagales; family Amaryllidaceae; genus Agapanthus; species Agapanthus africanus. The sequence continues at coordinate 682,059,938 of JASDDO010000031.1, read as the reverse complement.
TATGGGTTATTGTGGATCGACTCACCATGTGTAACGTTTTGAAAATCGTTTCGGTGAAATTTCGGAAAATCGGTAAAATAAGGGGGGTTTCTGTAAAAAGTCAAAATACAAATATGTTTATAATAAAATTAAATATACATATTCTAGCTATGTAATTGCTAGTATTTGTTGTTTATCGAGCCACTGGTGAAATTTCAAATTTTCTGAAAAATTTTCCGAAATTAATTATTTTAATATTATTTTAATATTATTTTAAGCCGTCACTAATACATTTAATTAGGGAAAATTACAATTTGTAATGAGTTGAAACAAATTTTGTGCATCATAACAAATTAAACAAAATTTTAACACATTGTTTTTGAAATGAAATGAAGCTGCCAAACGGTTTTAGAAAATATCGAAGAAAAATGCTTAAATAGTGAAATTAGTGTAAATAGACATTGGGGTATAACATTTATCATTTTTTCCCTCACCCACACCCTCTCCCCTCTCCCCAAATCAGCAGCCCCAAGTTGCCCCCCCTCATTTTCCCCACTTGACTTGTTAAAAGAAAAGAAAAATAAAGGAAATGGTAGAAAATTGTTAAATGAGAGTGGACTTTGACTTGGGTTGACTTGATATCATTTTTCCCCCACCTCACTCTCTCTCCTCTCTTCCCTAACCTGCAGCCGAGCCCCCCCCCCACCTCTTGGTTTCCAGAATTTTCCCCCAAAATCCCACTTCTTTTGGCCTAAAAAATGTCCAAAATTCCATCTAAAATCAAGCTAAAATCCAAATCCGACTCCTACCCATTTTTCCTTAGCCCTTATAGCATGGATCTTGGTGGAAAGTTTTCATTTTGGGGGCTATGTTTTGGCAAGTGTGGATCTCATTTCAAACTAGTTAGAGGTATAACCCTTTTCCAATTGATACTTGTTCTAATCTATGATTGTAATCAAGTGTTAGTTAGGTTTTAAATGGTTCCAATTTCAAGTTTAGAAATTCAAGAGAAGGATTTGGATCATGTTAGGGTTGTGATAATTTGATGATGGTTGTGATATGTATTTTAGCATCTTATGATATGCAAATTTAGTCTAGTAGTTGATTTGTATATTGTCACGTAAAATTTTTTAAATTGGAGTTTTAACAAACTAGGTTTTGGTAATTAATTGAAAATTTAGAATTTAAAATATAGTAAGGGTTTCATCATATCGTTAACATTATAATGAGTGGTTTAATGCCTTTGGATCATGCAAAACCAAGCGTGGTTGTTGTTTTGTGCATTTTTGCTTGAAAATGTTAAAATTAGATAAATTGCAAAACTAGAATTTTTAGTTTTATAAGAATTGATGAGATTAAATTTTTGAAATAGGTTGTATGACTTATTTAAGATGTTTAATAAGTATTATGGCCATTAGAATTGTTAAACATCAAGTGTTGTACTAAAAACAGTAAATTTTGCTTGCTAAGGTTTTCGGGAAAATGACTTTTTAAGTGAGTTTGGGGTTTTTTGTGAATTTTAACCTATTTTATATTATAATTAGTGTTTGTGAATGAGCAAATGAGTGTTTTTGGGTTTTTCTCAATGGTTTGACGTTTGTACATCGACATCGAGGGTTGGTTTGGCTATTCTTGCATGCGTAGGCGATAGGTTTTGACCTATGCGTGATACGCGTGCCGATTTGATTTTCGTATGCCATTTCGATTTCGAATTTGGTTTTAATGCGATACGGTGCTTTATGATATGTAGGTACCCCATGTGGACTTCGAGACGACAAGCAAGCGCGTGGCGACGTCGGCACCGGCGAGCGAGGACCAGGTGAGTAGATTTATATCTACGGGGAGAAGTCGGGTGGATGGCGTATAGCACCCCCGCAGTTCGTGGTGATGTATACGGACACGTATACACACCTATATTGATTATATATATTGTTTGATGTTATTGATGATAAGATAGATTTTAGGTGCGATTGGATAGGTTTAGTGTTACGAGACCCTAGAGTAGAGGTTGCACCACATTTACACACACACCCATACTTGCATACATTCTTCTTTCATATGTGCTTATATGGGGTTATACTGTTATGTGTTCATATGGGTATGGAACTATGTGTTCACATATTGGATTTGAGGATAGTATTGGGATTTGAGATGAGTCGATAAGATTTGATTGAGACCGCGAGAACGGTGATATGGCAGGATTCGTACTTAAGATACGTCCTGATGTTATAGCGGATCTTGGGAAGACGATACATGTGAATAGTGTTATACACTGAATGGTTGACATGTGATCGTGATATGAGATAAAATATGTTAAGATATTCATAATAGGTCGCATTAGGCGATGTATACCTCTTTATGACGATATGTGATGATGATATCAGTTTGTATGAGGCTGTAGATCAGCAGTCAGATCATGATTAGATTGATGATATTAGTATTGTACTAGACATAGATCAGTACCCCGGATTATGATCTTTGATAAAGAGGATACCAAAGGATTAATTTGATGAATGTGATACTGACCTGTACCCAGATGTGGGGTGCCGTACGACGGATTTACGTATGAGCTATATATTGATGTTTGATCCGCACTCTTGACTTGGGAATGTCTGATTATAGATATGGTATCGGATGTGATATTATTGAGGCAGGATCACCGACTAACATATACATGTAGGTATATGTATCGACTCAGAGGTTAGGCGGTTTCCTTACCTTCAGTAGCCAGTTAGCTTAGCCCTTTAGTTTAGTGTAGTTGTTAGACTAATTCATATTAAATATAGATTTGTTATCTTGTGTCTAGTATTTAGCTCCCGCTCATTATTGTTGTTCGCTCCGCATCGCATGCTTATATTATGATTCATATCCTATTATTGATATCATGCTGTTAGGACACCAGCACCATTACCGATGACGCGTATGTACTACGTACACTTACTTGCCAGCTCACACACATCTTCATCGGTAATTGCCATGTCACGAACACATTAGAAAATACTATTTCATTGACATAGGTTGTTAGCTAATAGTTTAGACATGATATTAGTGTACTTGCCTTATATGCTAGTTTAGACATTGTAGTTATTGCCTGCTACTTTATGCATGTTATTATTCACTGTTGTATCGCATTCATGGATTTTCATGCCTATATTCACTGTTTACATGCTATTGATGACTTGGATTCGGATTTCATGAGATTTCTTGGATTTGGAGGAAAACCGCAAAAACATAAATAAACCTTTTCTCTCTTTTTAAATAAAAAGTGCGGTTTTCCCATGATGTATGAGTCGTCCACCATGAGTTTGCTGATGGATTTCGAGACCCGATTCGAGGAGACGGATGAACCGTTTCGGGTACATGGTGGACCCGGTGCGGTACCCCGGGCCAAGAAGATCGCAGATGATGGCGTTGAGCCTGGCAGGGGAGCACTACCGACCGGTGATATTACCCGACGCGTCGGATATCCGGAGGATACCGTCGTGGTCTTGAGATTGATGGTAGGGGCCGGTCTGGATTGACGGCGCCCTAGATAGTGAGATTGAGACATTGAGATTCTGAGATATTGAGGTATAGAGAATTGATGATACAGGCCAGTCCGGATAGCCGGAGCCTGAGATATTGAGACATTGGGATTTATGTTTTGTGTCGATGCTAGACACTGTTTATGCTGATTTCATTTATGATACCTCTTTTAAAAGTACAGAAATCTCACTAAATTATGAAAGCAGTTTTATTCAGTACATGCATTCTGTTTCATGCATTCATACATCATCCATATGATATATTGCTACCTGAGGCACTGACACGGGCACATGGGATTACACTCGGGTTAGATATTTACCCTAGCCATTGTTATAGGCTGCATGTTATATATATTTGAGGATATATTATGATCGTTGACCTAGGATTGCGTTGTTCATGCGGTTTATGTTCGTAGATGTTTTTCTACTCACGAGTTGGCAACTCACCCCCGTTGTGCCACAGTTTCTTGCAGGTTTTGCCGTACAGGTTTCATTACGGCTTTGCTGGCACTGCTTCTTTCGGGTGACTTACTAGTAGGTGGGTTTATTGGTATCGTACCAATCATATTACTTTGTATAATATTATTCAGTTGTATATAGTAAATTCCATCAACCAAACATGTATTTATTTTTGAGATAGAGACCAGTTATGTTATTCTTTCGACCTTAGAGTCGCGCGTTATATTTCTGTGGATTTCTTGTTGTTTTGAGTTTCCTTTTGAGTTTTGATCCTCGCCCTTGGCGTTGTATATTATATTGTTTGTGTGGTTGTGACCGTCGATTGACGAAAAGCTAGCTCCCGCTTGGGGATGCCTTTTTATTGATTTCGTATACTATTAATGTTATATCCCGTTTGGGGGCCGGTATTTACAAAGGAGACTGCCGAAATTTTCAGGAAATATTTGATGTTTTTAAAAAGGCATAATTCGGCTTATGCTATTAAAACTACTTGATTTAAATTGGTTTTCCTTCACTCTACTACTTATCTTGGTTTGGATTTCTGTGTTTTCGATTTACTTAGATTACGTACGCCTCGAGACGTTTCGTAGTTTAAGTGCCGGTCATGTTCCGTACTTTCGGGACGTGACACCAAGTCGGCTCACTTCATCCCATTTCGAGTTGGCCAATCTACTGAGACGCTAGCAAAGAAGTATATGGAAGTAAGCATGAATTTAATGTAATATTTAACCTCAAGATGTACTATTACTGATACCCATGAACTCATACAGGAGATCGTGAGATTACATGGATTACCAGTTTTCATCGTCTCCGATCGCGACACCAGATTCCGATCGCAGTTTTGGCAGAGTCTGCAAGCTAGTCTGGGAACTAGTCTGAACTTCAGCACAGCTTACCATCCACAAACAGATGGATAGTCTGAGCAAACAATTCAGATTCTAGAAGACATGCTACAAGCTTGTATGTTAGACTTCGGAGGATCGTGGGAAGATCACCTACATCTTGTAGAGTTTTCATACAACAACAGCTACCGGGCGAGTATTGGAATGCCACCATTTGCAGCACTCTATGGAAGGAAGTGTCGTTCACCACTAAGCTAGGACGAAATCGGAGATCGGGAACTCCTTGGACCAGAGATGATCGTAGCAACTGTCGACATAGTTCGTACGATCAGGGAAAGAATGTGCATAGCCCAAGACAGGCAGGAGCACTGGGCTAATGCAAAGTGTCGACACCTGGAGTTCCAACCGGGAGATCATGTGTTCTTGAAGATCTCTTCAAACCATGGAGTAATTCTCTTTGGAAATAGGGGTAAGCTCAGTCTGAGATATATTGGACCGTTCGACATTCTCGAATGATTCAGAAAAGTGGCATGTCGTTTAGTAATGCCACCCTCATTGGAAGGATTTCACAACGTGTTCCATATATCCCAGCTTTGAAGATATGTGAGCGACCCCAGCCACATCCTTGATCACTCTGAGCTCACTATACAGACGGATATATCTTGTGAGCAACAACCCGTTGAAATCCTAGACCGAAAGGTAAAGTCACTGAGGAACAATGAAGTAAACTTGGTCCGAGTGATATGGAGAAAAGATTTGCCCGGAGAATCAAATTGGGAGCGAGAAGACGACATGCGTGCAAGATACCCTTTCTTATTTGTAAATTATTCCTTATGTAAATGTAAATTTCGAGGACGAAATTTTTGTAAGGAGCGTAGATGTAACGACTCTAATTTTACTGTACGAAAATTTTCAAGTTAATGTACATAATAGAGTTTGCAAGCCTGGGTACAAATTATAAATTTAATTTGTTTAAGAATAGCAAAAAATAACTTATAGCTCATTAGTAAATCCTCGCACTGCTGTGACGTAGCCCTGTGTTCGAATCCCATCAGCCACATATTATTTTTACTGGTTTTTCGGAAGCCCAAAAGTTTACACGTACAATACACGTAAAAATGAAAAGACGGAAAAATAAACATGTGTAAAATGTTGTGTACACAGCCGAGAACACGTGGCACAAATCCCAAGACCCGTCTCATGAATTGGACCGGCCAGATCTTGCATATGACCGGCGACGCCGGGCAATCCGTAGGGGAAAAGCCCCGTGTTTTGCACACTAAACCCTTTGGCCTACCCCATTACCCATGTTCTGTTTATTTCCTCTGCAAATTAACAGAGACATCAATTTTACCCATTAATCCAAATTTTAATGATTTTTAATTCAATCTTTCAATTCCAAAACCCTAATTTCACCCTATAAATACAACCCCATACCCTAGCCTCTTCTCATTCTGAAAATTCTAGTCAAAAATATCAAAAGTTTCTAAGTACAAGAGGAGTAGAAGTGGAGTTAGCCCAAGACTAACTTCCGGTGAGGATTAGAAGCGATTACGGCGACCCCACGACGCCACGAAAACTTCCACATCTTCTTCTACTTTCCTTATTTCCTTCTAACAAGTAAGTCTCATTTCTTATTCTACTCTTTCATCTTAAAAAGTATCTTTTCATAAAATATGTCGGAAATGGAGTTAATATAGACACCTCCTTTAAAACATTATAAAATCCACTTTTTGTTATATGTTCTTCATGAATATTATTACATCATGCTTGTTAATCATTAAACTAACATTTAGAAACAATTTTCACTCTAAAACTCCATGTAAAATAAATTTAACCTAGCTTTTACGTATAGATACCATGAAGTTTATATACATTATCTTTTAAACTTTTGCTTAGCATACCTTTAGAAAACTTCACGAGGTAATGACCTACCTCTCACATACACATATATTGACATAGCACGATTCTCTTGAGATATAACTTTTGTGGAAAAATACAAATTTTCATCAAAATACCTTGAACTATAAAAACTCGGTTATCTTTAAATGGTGTTATCAAATTCTTTGCGATTATGCCTCTGAAACCCATTTTGGGGAACCTGCTATTGGATGGTGTAGATTATCGCACATTCTCGGGCTAGTAGAGCAAGATGCAGACCTCCTAACGGAGCATACGATCTCGAAAGAATTTTAATACGATTTTTAAGAAAAAAGAGATTCTCTACTTAATAAATAAAATTAATTTTTAATAATTATATAAATATTATCAAACCATATATTTTTAATATATAATAAAATTCCATGTTTTCTAGAAAATAAAAGAATGGCAAGTTTCATTAAAATACTATCAAGTATCAATACAAGACAAGTTACACTAAAATACCATGAACTATTCAAGCTAAATTACTATTCATTAATAAACCTCACTCTTTAAAATTCACATCCATGGAAATCCTAAAGAACATAACTAATTACTCGAGATTTATTTTGAAAGTATATAAAATATTTTTCATAAAACCCCCTCGTAATATATAAAATTACATTAAAGACCCTAGTAAATATAGGTTTAAGCGGGACCAATTCTCTTGAGCCAGGTTGCCGGAGAAAGTAGGTGCTTGCTTATCTAAGGTGGAAAATTAAAATGGGGTTATCAATGGTAATTGTCCTGGAAAAAGATACAAATCCTGCCGTCCATGTACAGCAGTTACCGATAACTCTTAAACCTAATTCAGGATTCAAATACTGTTCTAAGTGTCTGACTCAAGTCTGAGTCCAAATCAATCTGAATCCAATTCAACATGAATCCAATATATCAAACATGACTACTTGAACCTGAACCAGAATACCATAACAAATTCAACATGCAACTTGACTTGACCGAACCATGGCTATATCTTGACTTGACTACATGACTACTTGATACATCCTGAACTGTTTACATGAAAAACTTATACCATGGTCTCGGCAAGTCTGATAACTACAATCTATATAATATACATTACGGGGTTTAACGGGTAGACTGGTACGGAATGTATTATAAGTAGAACGAGATGGTCACTAAAAGACACCTACATGAACATCCGTGCCGTTGTCCCGTGGGTTTTGATGGGGCCTTCTACTTCCGATTACCATAGTCTACGGAGCAATTTGGACTCCTCTCGTATACACTGATACATTCTGTACCAAGCTACAAATAACTACGTTAGCAAAACAAATAGATAATTTACCAGTTCTATTATTCTCTTTACTTTCCTATTCCATTCTATCTTTTGGGACTTACCGAACGCTAGTTCGCTAACGACATTCATGTCTCTTCTTTCTTTGGAATATTCGTCGAGAAGACCCGACTCTCAGGGGACTGAGCCCAGTCAGGACGATTTGGATCAGTTCACAGAGCAGCCAGACTTCTAGGCTTTTACTTGTAATTATTTTCTTTTCAATTCATATTCCACTGTTTAGGCAACGCTTTCTATCATTGTACTTTTCTTTTCAGTTGTATGTAAAAAAAGAATGTTAATAAAAGTTGTTATTATTATATCTCTTGTTATTCTTTTGTATTTATTTATATTGCTTATTTATGCTTAACGTGTTTACTTCGAAGTAAATACGCCGCGGCCCGTAATGTCTACTTCTCCGTACACTGGAAAACGGGGCGTGACACCAAGTAAGCACAAGTGAGGTAAGAAGGGTTCCGTTTACGAATCACCGTAAGACGAGCCTTTTAAAATTACCTCCTCACTTGTCTAGCCTAAGCACCAAAAAATCAAGTTTAGATAAACGACCGATTCCCCGCAACCTTCACTTGTCCTAAATGAGCGTGACAAGTCCTTATAGGTTTGTTCTAGATTTTTTATTAACTCTAGGTAATACATATACTTTTTGTGATTTGTAGGGTCTTAGGAAGGGTGATGAAATCCCCACCCAATCTTAATTGGTGTTATAGATCCTTAATGTCCGTATTATTATATGCAAAACGTTAAACAAACAAAATCTAAAGAACAAAAAATTTATTTGGCGGCGGCGCAATTTGTGCAAAGAAATCTGCATAAAATACAATTCAGTGGAGTTCAGAGAGGAAGTTTAGAGCAAATAAGAACACTGAAAATTTTTGGGGGCATGAAGAACATACTTGGTCGCGGTTCCACCGCATTTACAACTAATTAGCCGCGAATCCGCGGTGGGTTTGACGATTTGGAGCACCAAACTTGTTCTGTACACTCCCCATGTTATGTTCCTCTATATTAAGGCATCTGTTTCTTGATTAGATCACTGTACTTGCTTCAGATTTGCCTGCACACTTGCACAAAAAATATCAAAAATAACAAAATGGTTTTTATTTATTTTTATTTATGATTTTTTTATACAAAAATTAACCCAAATAACAAGAAAAAAATACGTTACCGTCTCCCCGGCAACGGCGCCATTTGATTGTCATAGTTTTATGCTATGCATTCTACGTGTTCTATACTTACCGCAATCAAGACGGTGTCGCTTTGCAGCTAGCCGGTTGAGTACAGGTCGTCCGCAGGGAGATGGTTGTATGTTCGTTCTTGTCTTAAATGAGTCAATTAAAGAATATATATGTATATGTTCAAATCTATCCTAAGTGTTTGTATTTTATGTTCAAGTAAACTTGTTAGGGTTAGGGTTGGTTAGTAGAGTTAGGATTAGTCTTGTACTTGTCTTTTGCCATTCTTAAAATGATATTGGGATAATCGAAAGTAGCGGGGATTATAAGGACATAAGAATGGGATTTGCAAGTTTAAGCAAGCTTTCCAACGCTACATTCATTCCTAGTGCTCCTTGTCCTTCCGCTACATACGCTTATTTCCAACCCTAGACTAAACACTCGCAACCATGTATCCAATTGGGTCACAACTACATGTCACGTTGTAGTGCACCCAAAGGACTTCTCGACTTAGGTCGTAGCTATATGTTACGTATAGCGCGCCTAAGTGAGAGGGTTATGTTTGTTTGGTCTAGATTCGTTTTAAGATGTTTGGCGAAGAGAAACACAAGGGATTTTTCCATCCCTCATACTAACCTTCCTTAGCCCTAATAAGTGTGGAATTATTCACACATTTAAAAGAAAAACAAAACACAAAGGAAGAAAAGAAAGAATGAAAAAAACAGTTTCACAATTGCTAGCAAGCTAACTACTTGGGCCCTCACCTAAGCAAGAGACTCCATAGAGTATCATGGCTTGAAAATACGGTTTAGAAAAGAAGGAAAATAGAACAACAAATAACAACAACTACTTAACAACAAATAAAATTACACTAGGAATTAAAATTATAAGACAAGGAAATAAAAATATAAGTTAAGAAAAAACCCTCATCTTTATTAACTTCCACTCAAGAGCTCTCACTACACTTTCATGGAGAATAGATGAAGAAGAAGAAGAAGATACAAACTAAACTACACTAATTCTAGTAAAGAAAAAGGCATCCACACTTGGCTCAAAAATGGACTATTTATAGGTAGAGAACTGAAACCCTAGAGCCATATTCTAAGCCCATACATAATTACAAAACTATCCCCAAAATACGATATAGAGATGACATGATGGGGTCGCGGAACCGCCGCGGAAACGCCATAATGGCCGCAATTCACGGCCGTTTGGAGGTTGTCTTGAGTTGTTTTTTCTGGGCTTCTCCATGTTGCTTTGTTCTTCTGTTTTACAGGTCCAAAATTGCAAAATGGTTTCAAAATTTCTTCAGATTTTCAACATTCCAAATTGGTTTCACTTTTAATCCATTTGACATTTATCTCTCTCGAGCTCCACGCATCTCTTGAATTTCGTGTTGCCCTTCTCGTGCTTGACCGAGACACGAATGACCACTATTATTTGTCTTGTCTCTTGAACTGATAAGCGGCACTGGACGGGTGAGGATGACCGGAACCCAGATTTTATCTGTTTGTGGCAGATGTTCTGGATTATGGCATAACTGTAAAGATTTTGCATGATTTGCGTTATTTTGGACTGGAAACATATAACCTGTAAATATGTAGCAAATATGGATTAAAAGCACCTACCTGTAAACAAACGAGCAGAAGAATGGGTGGTACTAAATGCAATATTCTGGTGTGAACACACCCCTTCTTCTTATCCCATACGAGAATGCGACTATTCCACCTATTCCTTATCTTTCATGTTCTCGTTTTCATCCACCGTCACTTTTTCGTCTCTACCAACCGAGACGTAAAACCGCCCAATTACACCTCTTATCTCGTCCCCACTTCTTCACTTCTATCTGTAACATGATCTTCTACCAAACATGGTGTTACATTGATAAAATATTTGAATGGTTGGTTTTAACTTTTGGTCTTTGTAAAGCTTTGCATAGACCAATAATTTTACCCTCCCCCCTCTTATAATTTTAAATGCTTAGTAATGAGAACACTGTTTTAATTAAGTTTGGGAGGAGAAAAATATTTTGGCTCTAGAAAGAAAAGAAATTGTTTGCACGATTGTGAGCCAAAAATAAGTTTGGGGGAGGATTTCACTATCATTAACTCTTGTCTCTTTTACTAAACATTGAGAACTTTTCCTCTCAAGTATACAGGTTTTGAGCTTAATGGATGATATCAGTGAGGACACTGATGCAAACAGGTTTCGGGGGGAGGTTTGTGCTTATTCATGTATCATTTTGCAGTATACTAAATAAAAGCACTAAATTTTTTTTGAAAATAAAAGTTAGAAAGTGAAAAATACATATGAAAAATAGAAAGAAATTTAAGAAATGCAAAAAAATTAGATGTTTTAAAAATGAAGCTAGTAATAGATAGCCATGAGCTGTTGTCCCAAAGGTTAGTCAGATGAAAGGAATCTAATCTGAGAATAGAAATAAGTCTGAAAAATTGTCCCTATTCTTGAGTCCAAATTTCTGAACGTTGATATCCTACTATACGCACTTGCACACATCTTGAAACTTGGGATAGTAGAGAATACCTTGAAATGCTCTTTTCTAAAAGTCTTAGTATGAAGAATAAAATATATAAATCAACAAAATATAAATGACACATAAAAAATAAATGGTGAAGAAAAACGAACACTGGTTTTGTAATTACTTAAGGCGGCATAAAAAAATATAGCGAGGGTGCCTTATCACCTAGTGCCTTAGACCAACTGATTTGGGAGTCACTGCTAAGCCTTAGGTGTTGCAAGACTAGGATATTGCAACATTTGATAATTGGTTGGTTATTACCTCAAGAAGTATTAACGGTCGCATGAAGAATGTGTGAGCAAATCTATCTAAAATATTCACCGACTAAAAAGTACTAAGGAAGATAGACAAGTGTTTGATAGCTTGAATTGAATTCTCTAAATGTAGGGGTGTCTTTTACACACACGTAGGGGTATATAATCGATATTTGGAAGAAAGGTAGGAAGAAAGACTAAAGACGATGTTTGATTGAGGGATAATGTGATTTCTGGATTTTTTTCAAGACCATTAAGATAGGGCTCATGACAACTAAAAAGCTAGTATAGTTTAAACACTTATTTTCAAGTTTTTTATTTCATAAGTTCCTTATCTTTGTATGTAACTTTCATCTTCTTTCTTTTATGGAATTTTATGGGTGCAATCCGCTGAAAACCCTCAGAAGACAACACTCCTCCTACTATGGACACCTAGAGGTTTAAAGACTTGTTGCATGTGCTAATTGTAATCGTGTTGCCTACGAAAATGTGCTAGTTATGTTTTTCTTTTTCTCTTTAATAAATAGTTTGCTCGGGACGATCAAAGATAAGTTTTGGGGTATTGGATTAGTAAAAAATATTGCACATTTGTATGAACATTTTCCCTACTATTATTAACTGCTAAAATGTGTTAATTGTAAATAAAGAACATATGTTGGTTTATTTGTAAAAAGATTATTATCATATGTTTCTTCATTTTAATTAATATAATTAGGGAAAATATATGCATATAATATTTAAATGAAATATTAGTAATTAAAATATGCATATCATATCAAATATTCCTAATCAATATTCTTAAGATATTATATCATATAAATGGTTGGAATAATATCTCAAAAATACCAAATGTTACTAATATTTTGATTTGAGATATTGTGCAGGTATTAGCTCAAGTCTGAAATCCAAGTAAGAGATCCAAGTCAAATCAGGGTTTCGAAACCGAATCTGCTAAATTTTAGAAGCAAATCGAGGAATCTAGCAACGGCAGAGACTCAGAATAATATTTTCAGAATCTATATATCAAGAGGATCTCCAAATATCAACACAAAAAGGCAGAAAAAATCTCAAAACCCAATTCCACTAGGATGCGGCAGATCCGCGGCCATACACGGCATTACGCGGCGGTTCAGCTGCTCATTGGTAACCGTTGGATGTGGGATTTTAGGAGCATGATCTTAACTGCATCTACTCACATATGGAATCTAGGCTTTCTGGTTTCAAAGACTATATAAAGGACCGAGAGCTGTGCATTCAAAATCATCTAAGTGATCACATAATCATCTATTCATCTACCTCCATAAAGAGAGAGATCTAGAGCAAAACTAGGGTTCTTGTAATCTACTTTCTAAGAAGGAAATTGTAATGCAATAGTTGATTAATAAAGGTAGTTTTTGTTTTAATTCATTTTGCATTTACTTTTCCGCATTTACTTTAAGCATTACTTTTCTGCATCTTAAATATGGTTTCATTCATCTTCAACCTCTCTTCTAAATCACTATTAACTATGAGTGAGTAATTCCTTGCTTGCTTGGGTGTAGGATAGGGTAGAATAATGGATGAAAAATCTTTTAACTTCTTTTTAACATTTTAATGTTTATAAATTTTAGCAAAATAACTGTTAACCTTCTTATTGGGCGCGCTATCAATTTATTGATAGTCACGACCATAATTTGAGATTAGTTAAACACTTGTTTTGTTACGGGCTTAACATCAATAGAGATCAATGGAAGGCCAAGGGTTAGTAGTGGGAAACCCTTATTCCCTCCAAGAATCCTAATCAACATTCATCGCTATCTCTCTAGTTTTAAACTATTAAAAGATAAAAAGAGTCATTTTTAAATATTCATCCATTAACTACCAAGTCATATGAACCTTACAAGCCTTTTTATTATAAATTTTATATCCGTCTCAAAATAGAATAAGAACAATCACCCATCTCTTTTATCAACTTGTCTAAAATATGAAAAGAATTCACGTTTCCCTACGGACGACCCGTACTCATCGCGGCTAGCTACTTGCAACACCGTTTTGATTGCGATTATTTACAAAATACTTTTCGCACGATCAATCAGATCTTCTGGCTACTTCATACAGAGCTGTCTCCCAGATTCGATAAGCTTCTTTTATTAGCTTCTCAGTCGGGTCCTTTGGTGGCAGAGTCACAGTATTCCGCGGAGGTTTTCCAGGTTCATCAACTTGCTTGGCTGAGTTGTCTGCCATCCAAGTATCTTCCCTTTCGCTTATAACATGGCAGGTATGAGCTCGCTTTTTCTTCATGGGTCAGACATAGCCCAAACTGGTAGTATCGAACTTTCCATGGGACGCTAGTTAGCTGGTCCCTGGCAGTTTCCAGATCCATTTGAAATATTAGGCCTGACGGACAGTCTGTTCGAACGGTACTCCCTGCTGATGAAGGAGTTCCTTCAAGCTCTTTGTATAATATCTTGGCATGGGGAATGGTTGTATCTTATCGAGATTTGGCTCGAGTCTGTGTCAGATTTCTTTCTCCGCCTTAGTTTCTTTTGACTTATAAAAAAGAATTTCCTTTTCTCTTTTACATCTAGGAGGCACGTGGACGGTTATTAGATCTTACACGTTGTAGCTGCTGAGTCCGTCGAGCTCTTTTTAGTGATGCGACGGAGCCATTGTAATATATAGGGCTTGATCGGGGAACTTCACCCACGGATGGATAGAGAAAACCGTCCCAGTTTCTTCTTCCAAGTCATTGCCTAAGATTGGAATAGGAGCCGGCGAGCTTGTTTTATCGGCTTCCTTTGGAGGCTGACCCGTGAATACTTTTTCTTCCTCACATCAAGTCCGCATTAATATTATTATATAAATAAATATATATATATATATATCATAATACAATTAATACATATATATAGGCATGTATTATTTACTCATCTAATATCATATATTATTACGCCAAATCGCATTTGACGATTTTACCGTTATTTAATTAAATATCAATAGTATATCAAATATAATTATTTAATTAAATCTTTTTGTATATCAAACATATACTATCTCTTCTTTAGTTTATACTTCCATGTTTAGCAAGTAGGAGTTCACCTATGTGTGACTCCGGAGACTCAACGTTTACTTAGCAGTTGATAATTAATTCGAACAATTCGAACTAATTCTATGAATAGTAAAATCTTTAAGTCTATAGGGACGATAGCTATGTATTTAGACTTCCTAGGTAAACTGTCGATGACTGGATTGGAATAGAAAAATGATATCCAAGCAAATCAATACCTATCAGTGGCAACTACCGTATGGTTCGGTCTCTTCGTCTACTTATGCTCCTTATTTGGTCTAGGGCTTGATAGTACTGTCAAACCATAATAACTCAAATAACTATTGTGTTGATATTATTACGAAACCCTGAGATCAAACTGATAACCACTTATCATTTGATCTTTAGTACTCTGGCCAGAGATTTTAGGTCACTCTGCAGAACACTATTCTGCATATACCGGAGAGATGAATCTCATGCTAAACGGGGGAGGTATTTTAGTGTGGAGTGTGTGTGTGTGTGTGTATACGTATATATAGAAAAAAGGGAAAGGGCATCCAAAGGACGCATGGAAGAAGGCGCCAGCGCCTCACGTGCCTGGCATGTGAGCGCTGGGGACAAGACACCAGCGGAAAATAAGGGGGGCTCAACCCCCATACTGGGAGTTGTACTCCTATTGACTTTTGGAGTTAAACTCCTTTAAAAAAGATGTATTATTATTGTTTGGTTGGTTTTATGGAGTTAAACTCCCAGAAACTTTGATTTGTGGAGTTAAACTCCAGGGAATCCTTGTAAATGCTCAAGGGGACCATTTTCTTCTTCCCTGAGCCTTGGATCTTTTCCAAAATGGGATCTTTGGAGATGAGTCTCCTTCCTCCTCTTCTGTTGACCGGATCTTGAAGAACAAGAGAGGTGAGATTTTAAAAATCTCTCCTTTTTAAGATCTAATGAAAGATCCGAGCTTCCCTTTGTGGGTTTGTGGTGAAAAACTATTTATTTTTTGAAGAGGAAGAGTTAAACTCTTGATTTAATTCAAAAAAAGAAGAAGGTTTAGAACCTTGAGGAAGGAGAAGGAGGCACAAAAAACCCTAGAGTTTTAGAGAATGGATTGTTCTTTTTATTTCATCATCATGTTGCCTTATATAGGCTTACACATTTACATATAGCCCCTTGGGCTTTACAAAATGGCATTTTGCCCATCCCATGCCTCATGTGCTCATTTCTTTTGCACATAAGCCATGGGCTTTACAAAAATTTAGCTTTATGCTCATTTCTCTTACATTCATGCATAAAAAATTACATCGAAATTATTTATTACATGATTTTATTTTGGAATGGGGGAGGTCGTCCGCGGGGCTCGACTTGGCCATTGGCCCACTTGATCTGGGCTTGGGCCCTCCTAGCTTGGGGTTGACTTTGACTACGACTTGGTCAACCGGGGTGCAATTTTCGACCCCAACAAAGTGCCCCCCATCAATAAATGCACACTACATATGTGGGTCGTATGCATGAAATTGATGGATTTTCTTTCGCGTGGAGGCGACTTGCTTTGGTTCCCACTTTTTGGGATGCACTGCCCTTTTTACGACATGGACGGTCGACGCTTGACGCGCCTCCGAGACGGAGTGTCCGTGGCAGACGTTTCCCCGACACGGAATGATTTGGTTCCCGCTTTGTAGGAAGCCTGCACTTCCCTTTTTACGACATGGACGGTCGACGCTTGACGCGTCTCCGAGGCGAAGTGTCCGTGGTAGACGTTTCCCTGGCCCGGAGTGATTTGGTTCCCGCTTTGTGGGAAGCCTGCACTGCCTTTTTTACGACATGGACGGTCGACGCTTAACATGTCTCCGATACGGAGTGTCCGTGGTAGACGTTTCCCTGGCTCGGAGTGATTTGGTTCCCGCTTTGTGGGAAGCCTGCACTGCCCTTTTAAAGACATGGTCGGTCGACGCTTGACGCGTCTCCGAGACGGAGTGTCCGTGGTAGACGTTTCCCTGGCCCGGGGTGATTTGGTTCCCGCTTTGTGGGAAGCCTGCATTGCCTTTTTTACGACATGGACGGTCGATGCTTTACGTGTCTCCGAGACGGAGTGTCCGTGGTAGACGTTTTCCTGACCCGGGGTGATTTGGTTCCCGCTTTGTAGGAAGCCTACACTGCCCTTTTTACGACATGGACGGTCGACGCTTGATGCGTCTCCGAGACAGAGTGTTCGTAGTAGACGTTTCCCTGGCCCGGAGTGATTTGGTCGACGTGCCCCCGGCACGGAGTGTCACTGGTCGACGTTTCCCTAAGGCGGAGTGTCTGTTTGACGTGTCCCCGGCGCGGAGTGTCGCTGGTCGACGTTTCCCCGGCATAGAGTGTCGCTGTTCAACTTGTCCCCGGCACGGAGTGTCGCCGGCTGTTTGACTTGTTCTCGGCATGGAGTGTCGCTGGCTGGTCGACTTGTCCCCGGCACGGAGTGTCCATGGTCGACTTGTCCTCGGCACGGAGTGTCGCTGGCAGTTCGACTTGTCCCCGGCACGGAGTGTCGCTGTTCGACTTGTCTCCGGCACGGAGTGTCGCTGGCTGTTCGACTTGTACCCGGCACGGAGTGTCGCTGGCTGTTCGACTTTTCCCCGGCACGGAGTGTCGTTGAGTGTCGTTGGTCGACTTTTCCCCGGCACGGAGTGTCGCTGGTTGACTTGTCCCCGGCGCGGAGTGTCGCTGGATGTTCGACTTGTCCCCGGTGCGGAGTGTCGCTGGATGTTCGACTTGTCCCCGGCACGGAGTGTCGCTGTTCGACTTGTCCCCGGCACGGAGTGTCGCTGTTCGACTTGTCCCCGGCACGGAATGTCGCTGGTTGACTTGATTCCGAGGCGGAGCATAATTCCGGCAGGGAAGGTAGATATTCCGAGGCGAAGCATGATTTCGACACGGGGTACATTCTGGGACGAAGCATGATTCCGCCGCAGAGGTTGTTGGTTTGATTTAGGTTGACATCAGCACTGCTACACTGGAATATGGTACCAGGAGAGAATCATCATTTGCCATGAGTGGATTTGGGGATTTTGGTTTTGGTTTGGCATCAGCACCGCTTACACTGGAATATGGTACTGGGAGCGAATCATCATTTGCCATGAGGGGATCTCCCTCGTTTCCAGTTTAACGACTTAGGGGTCATCTGTTCCCAGTTTAAAGACTTAGGGGTCTATTGGATCGGAAGTTTGTAATTTTGGGGTAGGGGCCGGCATCAGCGTTGCTAATACTGAAGCACAGGTGTTAGGAGAAATTCATCATTTGCCTTTCCTTGTTGGAGAGCGATGGCTTAGGAGACAGGTTTAAGTCCCAATCACCTAAGACTTTTTCAATTTTATGAGCCGTAAGGGTCCCATAAAAGCATTTTCTCCCTATGAGTCGTAAGGATCCCGTAGGTGTATTTTCTCCTTAGAAGTCATAAGGACTCCCAAGTGTGTTTTTCCTTTGTGAGTCATAAGAATCTCACGAAGGTGTTTTCTTACGAGTCGAGAGGATCTCGTAAGTTTGTTCTCCTCGTGTATCGTGAGGACGCATGAGTGGGTCTTCCCAAATGGAGCATAATTCCGAGGGCGGAGACCGGCCGCGTTTCTGGTGATTGCAGTGGGGTATGGGTATGATGAGAATTATTTGAGCCCGTGGATTGTATACGGTAGTCAACTTGGGGACCAACCGTAGGGCTGGAAGAATTTTGGGAAATTGTCAGCGTCTGCATCGCTGCACTGGAATATGGTACCAGGAGCGACTCATCATTCGCCGTTTGGGAATTTGGGATTTGGTTGGCGTCTGCATCGCTGCACTGGAATATGGTACCAGGGGCGACTCATCATTCGCCGTTGGGGATTTGAGTTTTGGACGGCGTCTGCATCGCTGCACTGGAATATGGTACCAGGAGCGACTCATCATTCGCCATTTTTTATTTATTTTTTTTTACCGTGATTGCTCTATCATTTCAGCTTTTCTTATCGTGAAGGTCGCAATTGCCCTTCGCGATTGCCCTATTATTTCGGATTTATTTTCATCTTTATTTTTACTCACTAATTTTTATTGCAAGTTGCCCCATCATTTCGGCTTTTTATTTTATTTTATTTTTTTATTTACACATTTTTACATTCCCAGTTTAACGACTTAGAGGTCGATTATTCCCAGTTTAATGACATGGTGGTCAGCTGTTCCCAGTTTAACGACGTGGTGGTCAATTGTTTGCTTATCCCAGCTCCTCAAACTTTGATCTTGGCGGAGCTGTGTTGATGACCGTAGCTCTGTGGCTTGTCGGTACATCTGACGACTGTGACGCTTTCCCAAGTTTGTATTGGTTCTCCACCCAATCTTTAAAAATATAGCAGTCTTCATTGGTATGACTTACCATTCTATGATATGGGCATTATATAGGATTGCCGGTCATGTTCATTTCATGTGGCCTCTTTGGAATAGGCAGTTGCAGACCGTTGTTCAAGGCATCCACGAATATTTTGCGGACTTCATCCCTCCTGAAGGAGTATACCTTCTTCTTTCTCTCCATTAGAATAGGTGCCTTTACTGATGCTGGTCCTTGAGGCCGATCCGTCTTTAGTTCGCCTGCTGTCCGCTTAGCCCATTCAGTGTACGTATTGGAGAGACTGAAAGCTGATCGCGGCCGTTTTTCGTAAAAGTGGTCCGCTCTTGGGTTGGAGGGAGCATCGGTTGGCTGCTTCCGGATAACAATCCCTGGCTCACGAACCAAAATTTGATCTTGCTGTAATTGCAATCGAGCGACTTGGGTCGTGAGATCTGCCACGACGTTTTCCAGTTCGTCGACCTTAGATTGGACCTTGGCCAACTTCTCGTCCCTGTCCTGAAGCTTCCTTTGAAGCCATCGGAATAATTCTTGTCCTATAGTTCCGGATATGACAACCGGGTCATCCTTATTTCCTGAGCTCAATTCCGCAGGAACCATGGGCTCCTCTGGCTTATCGGCTGAGCGGCCTCTTCATCATTTAGACCAAGCCGATGCTGGGTAGCGTCAACCATATCATCACCATGGCTGCGAAGAAGAGGAGGGTTCGTTTCTTCATGTCTGACCATGTAGACAGTGTGGACCACATATCCAACCATCTATTTATCTTTGGCGGGGTAACCATGTTCTTCGAACCTCCTAAAGTTCAGCCTAGAAGGAGCCCTAGCCCTTTTGTTGGCTCTGTATCTGAGCCTTTTCTGTCTTAGCTTCTCGATCTTGAGGGCTTGGCGGGCATTCGTTATCCAAGAAGCCATTGTGAGTCTATTAGCGGTGAGCTTAGAGAAGACACCCGATCGAGAAGTTGTTAAGGGCACCGCCGGAGCTTGCTCGAGACGCCTTGTTACTTTGTTGGTGTTGATGACCTTGCCCCTAGCTGGAGCAATGGAGAGTCGTTCGGAAACGGCTTTTTTGCTTGGGCTGAAGTGCCCTCGCGACCATGACATTCGGTCTTTTCCCTTTTAAGGCTGGTTTATCCGTTACCGGGGCATGAAGAGCAGGGACAGCGTTAGCTGACACGAACAGAATAGAGCCAAATGGTAGCGGCGGCTCCTCCCACTATCACTCGAGACTGGCCGGGAGGACCGTCGTGACATCCTTCTTCATCGTGTAAGAGATGGGAGTTGTGTTGAGAGCTGAGATTGTCCTTGGAGATATTTTGTTGCGGCTTGATCGCTTGAAATCCTGCATGAAAGAGCATTATTTTAGTATAAATATCGATATGTATGTTGATTGAGTTCGCATGAACGCTTAACCCGAAATATGGGAGGAAAGATCGGTCTCACCGGGCATGCCATATTCTGTAGGGTGTTTTTCGTCACCCCATTGAGATGGGAATACGCGCGCTTGTCAGGCGTACTACAGATTCCCCCTGCCTAGGGTAGGTGGGGGTTTAATGATTGTGGGGATCCGAATCTCCGGCAGCCGCGAACTAAGCTGCCGTTAATTACCCCTCGCCTTTAGAGCGAGAGAACCTCCGATTGACGGGTCAAACAGGTCATGCGAACTCAATGTGCAGTATTGTATTTTGGAGGGGTTTTGGATATATCGGGGGGCCCGCAGAGTTTTTACGGGGGAGGTATTTTAGTGTGGAGTGTATATATATATGTATATATAAAAAAAAGGGGGGAAAGGGCATCCAAAGGACGCGTGGGAGAAGGCGCCAGCGCCTCACGTGCATGGCACGCGGGAGCTGGGCGCCAGCGCCTCACATACCTGGCACGTGGGCGCTGGGCACCAGCGCCTCATGTGCCTGGCACACGGGCGCTGTGCGCTGGGCGCAAGGCGCCTCACATGCCTGGCACGCGAGCGCTGGGGACAAGGCACCAGCGGAAAATAATGGGGGCTCAGCCCCCATACTGGGAGTTGTACTCCTATTGACTTTTGGAGTTAAACTCCTTAAAAAAGATGTATTATTATTGTTTGTTTATTTTTATGGAGTTAAACTCCCAGAAACTTTGATTTGTGGAGTTAAACTCCAGGGAATCCTTGTAAATGCTCAAGGGGACCCTTTTCTTCTCCCCTGAGCCTTGGATCTTTCCCAAAATGGGATCTTTGGAGACGGGTCTCCTTCCTCCTCTTCTGTTGGCCGGATCTTGGAGAACAAGAGAGGTGAGATTTTAAAAATCTCTCCTTTTTAAGATCTGATGGAAGATCCGAGCTCCCCTTTGTGGGTTTTGTAGTGAAAAACTATTTATTTTTGGAAAAGGAAGAATTAAACTCTTGATTTAATTCAAAAAAAAGAAGAAGGTTTAGAACCTTGAGAAAGGAGAAGGAGACACAAAAAACCCTAGAGTTTTAGAGAATGGATTGTTCTTTTTATTTCATCATCATGTTGCCTTAAATAGGCTTACACATTTACATATAGCCCCTTGGGCTTTACAAAATGGCATTTTGCCCATCCCATACCTCATTTGCTCATTTCTTTTGCATATAAGCCATGGGCTTTACAAAAAATTTGGCTTTATGCCCATTTCTCTTACATTCATGCATAAAAAATTACATCGAAATTATTTATTATATGATTTTATTTTGGAATGGGGGAGGCCTGCCGCAGGGCTCGACTTGGCCATGGGCCCACTTGATCTGGGCTTGAGCCCACCTGGCTTGGGGTTGACTTTGACTTCGACTTGGTCAACCGGGGTGCAACTTTTGACCCCAACAAAGTGGTCTGGGTTGAGGGTTGTGACTGGAGTTGAAGAGATGGGTTCCCTCGACGAAGGAGAACAACGAAAAAGATGAAGGCGATAGAGGATGAGGGCTCGGGTTTGGCAAAAGCAGACAAAGAAGATGTCATCGATGATGCTTGTAGCGGTTTGATAGGTTCTCGGTCAAGATGCAGAGCTCGAAGGAGAAGGGGGAGGTTGCTGCGAGGGAGACGGCGGCGAAAAGATAAAGAAGGCAGTAGGTTAAGGTGATGGGTCACGGGGATGAGAGTGAAGATGACAACGAGGATGACGATGATGATAAAGGTGATGAGGAAAGGGGTGAGGTAAGGGTGCACACGACGGTGATGTGAGTTTGAGGTCGGGGATGAGATCGGGGAAGACGAAGAGAGGGAACAGAGAAAGGAGAGAGAGGGTTTTATGTTAAAATATAAAATTATATATATATATATATAGTATAATTTAAATTAAGTTATAAATATATATTAGTTTTAATGTATATAGACAATATCAAACTACAACCCATCTCTACCAAAATCTCATCAAAAATATGTTTTGGAAAATATTACATATACGTAAACTTTCTAATTATAATGCAAGAATATAATTTAAATAACTCATACCTCTAATTCAAGATTTAAAAGGATTCTAAAAATATATTTGGTATTACATATCTTGAGATTTAAACGTAATAGATAAAAACAAAAAATAAGATATGGGATACTTAACCAAACGATGGCAGTTTAATAAATATAAATTATCCTTAATTTGTGGTTATGAAAAAGATATATGGTGATCTAGATATTAAATAAATATATATACACACACACATATATACACACATACTAGATCCACATGGATTTAGTTTATCGGTAAATATTAGATATAATATAGCACCATAATGGGTTTCAGACATGCGGGTTAGATCGGATAATTAGCTCTACTATTCAAATCGATCGCAACCCAAAAGAATAAAGTAAAAGAAATACAAAGTAAGTTTTAAAATACCAATTAATATTGTAAGAACGTGTTAGGGTGTTACAATATGCGTGCAATATATAATATGTAAACGTGTCTGCTGCAAGTGTGGGAATGCCCTATGCCCCAAATGTGGGAACGGTCTGTGCCCTGGATGTGGAGGCACCCCCTCCAACTAGACAATAAAAAATGACTATATAAGTAATTTCAAAATGAATATGCGTGTATATTTATAATATAACATTCAAAATGAATTAATATGCGTGCAATATATCTAGAGGTATAGCAAAGTCCACACATAATGGGAGATCTGAACGGGGTACGGACGGTGGTGCAACAGGATCCCTCTGACGTAGGATCAGCTCCCTACGCAGATTCCCGGACAGCAGAATCCCTCTGTCGGTGCCCCTGCCTCTGTCGTTGCCCCTATTGGTGCCTCTGGTGCCTCTGGTGCTCCTGACATCGTCATCAACCCTAAATAGAAGTACAATCATTACATATGCATGCAATACATGTATGTAAGAGAAATAGTAACAACAATACATGTTAAACTTCTATAAGTCTAACCTTTTTTGTTTCATAAACGCATTAGGAATATCTATTTGGATTTCAACATCAATATCATTCTTAACCCACGTAACTTCACGTTCAGCCGAAGATAACTTGTCTACAGAGACATACGGTTGGAGCACTCTAAATCTTCTCTCTTCTTCCTCCCCATCGCTATCGTCTATGAGATCCTCGAATTCTGAGTTGTTTGCTTTATACATTCCTAAATTTTTCAAACTGGACAAATCTATCGGTTATCATATGATAGAATTTTCTCGTCACATAGACTACACGACGGTTGTTAGCACCGAACGATACTGTTCGATATTTAACAACCTTCATATAGTTTTATATCACGATGAATATCGAACGTATGTTAACCAATAGACGGGGACTAAAGCGCGTAATTTAGTTTGATAAATTATCTAAGTTTCAATTTATGATTTCGTTTAAGTGTAGAGTTGTTACTGTGTATGTGCTTTATGTATATGTGTGTTGTGTGTGCGTGTTGTGTGTGTGCTTTGCGTATGTGTTGTGTGGTGTGTGTGTGTAAAAGACATTTTTGAAAATGTCGGCAATATCTCCTCTGTATTTATAAAATTTCCCAAATTTGATACAATGAAATACACGGCACGCAGGCCAGTACCATGGCACGAATGCCAGTATATAACTGGGCACAAAGGCCGGGAATATAAACAACATGCACAACGACATTCAATTCCATATTTAATTGAAATTCAGGGCTTATGAAATTTATTAAAAGAGCCAACTTTAACTTTAACTTTAACTAAACCCTTACATATACCAATAGATCGGAAATTTCTTGATCGAACGAGAACAACTAAATTACTATAATATACCTTTACCTATTGTTTTTTCACTAAAATACCCTAACCCAGAACCCTAACCCTATCAAAAAAATCAAAAATACCCTTAAATATTGCTATTTTCTGAACTACCTAATTTTTTTTCAAAATTGCAATAAATACACCCTAAACTATTATTCTTTATTACACTAAAATACCCTAACCCTCATCCTAAATTCTAACCCACCGCTTCTCATCCCCCAAAATACCCTAACCCTAACTCTAATTCTAATCCTAACGCCCTATAATATACCCTAACCCTAATTAACCATTACCCTAAACTCTAATTAAAATTAACATTCAAAACAAACTAATTTAAAAACCTCAATTAAAATAATTTCTAACAATTAATTTTTTTTTAAAAATTACTAACGGTGATCGGCTCGACACTGGAGGAGGAGAGGGGTCGGCGACTCGGTGCTAGTGGCGGCTCAACTAGATGAGCTTGGCTGCGGCGGCGGAGGAGCTCGAGGACGGCGGCGATAAAACTAATTGGCAAATCAAACGAAGAGGGAGGCTGCGACGTCGGCGACGACAACGAGGGTGGATGCGGCGACGAGGAGGAGAGTGGCTGCGGTGGAGGATTGATCGGGGACGAGAAGGAAGCCAGGAAGAAGGAGGATCAACGACGGGAAGGAGGTAGCTGCGGCGATCGTTGACGAGGAATGAGGAGGCAGGCATGGGAGAAAGGAGGAGAATAGGACGCAGGGGGAAATGAATTTGGGTATAGGAAAGGACATTATCTGTTATTTATTTTATTATACTTATACTTTGTTCCTACGGTGCTGACCGCAGGGATTTCTCTTACGACACCGTAAAAGCAATTACAAATGTTATTTTTTATTAATATTTAATGTAGAGCTGCTCCTACGGTGGGAGCATTCTTTGCCCCTATGGTGAGAACCGTAGGGCAAACTAAAATTGTCCCTACGGATATTCCCATCCGTCAGGACAACCCATCTTTATAGTAGTGGTGATGCATTCTTGGAGATCATATGTATTGTTTCCACTGCTATACGTATATGATTTCCTTAAGATATAACATTGTTTCTATTTGTTTTAAAACATGTATGCGCCTAAATTGGACCTGAATAACTTTCGTGTATATATATTTTTGAAATTAATCCCCTTTCGGAATCAAATTGAACGTACGATCTCACATTGAAGAAAAAATTGATATCAACTAAGCCGGTAATGTTATATATGCATCTTACACTAAATAAGCATTCAATGAAATGCATCAGAATAATTATTATTGTTATGCGAAAACGTAGGTTTAGCTATCAACAGATGCGCTTGATTTCTTGCAACATGTCAGGATATAAAACTATATTGTTTTTGAAACCTCGTATATGAGGTTGCTAACTAGAGGACAAGTTTTAGAGAAATAATAATTAAGAAATGGAAGTAACAATTATTAAATGTGTATGAGTCTATTCAAATATCCAAACAATATCCTCTAAAGTGCGTGCCCTCCTTCACAAGCAAGGGTAAATGATTGGAGACATGAATCTTAAGAAAATTCTTTGAGGGGGAAAAGGAAAGGCTTTTTGACGAGAGAGAGAGAGAGAGATGTCATCTTCATGTTGTTTTATTGTTGAATTAGGGGAGATCTATAAAGGTAATTGAGTATGCTAGTCAAAAGCCTATTTGGGTCAAGTTACATAATCATGAGCTTATTGAATAATAACATAATAAACACTTGTCTAATGGTGCGTATGTAATGATGCATTGTAAATAGTCGTCTTGCATAAAGTTATTTGTAGCTTGCCCAGTTCAAACTTTCGGAGTTGAAATTTGAAAACTACTACCAACAGCCCTTCACACACACACACTTTAGATATTTTGCAACAATCGATGCTGAATAGTGATAACTTAAACGAAAATAAATATAGATAATTCGTCGATGAGGACATCACATATGAACAAAATATGTGGTATTTTTCCCGAGTTTAATTGCATTTCAAATTCATTTTTTATAGAAGGCTTTATGAGAATTTTGAAATAAGACACGTACTTATATATGAGGATGCTTTTTTAGAGCTGGTTTTTTTAGCCAAGCAAAGTTTTAAACTAAACCAATCATATTCTGTTTTGATTAAATATATATAAGTTAATACAATATCTCTAAACATAACTCAATTTCAATCTAGAAGAAGAAAACATGAAAAAATTTAACCAAATTGAAAGATGTTTCGAATAGGGATGTCAAGCCAAAACTAAATAAAGAAAGATAACTTAATAATTTAAATAAATAGCTTCGCGAAAATATCAAAAGAGAATCATATATGCGCGAGAGGATTTCAATGTTCTTGATTTCTTTTGTCAAAATATAGCACACGGTCATAATATTAATTTTTTATATAGGAAAAAACTATTTGGTAGGAATCAATAAAATAAGAAATTTTTTGCTATTGATGTGGATGAATCGGTCCAATTAGATTTTCTTTGTTGAATAAATTTCTTGCGGAAAAAGAATGAGTGTTTTTTTTATCTTTTTATTATGGGACAGAAATTTGGCGGTGAGACAGGAAACTATCATATACTCTTCTTAATTAACTTACTTTTTAATTATGTTTAGTTAGTAATAATTTTATAAGAATTGTTATGAATATATGACCGGGGTGAGATATTTGAAGACCGCTATCATTAAGACATGCTGTTTCAATTTTTTTTCCGAGTACATTGCCACTTTTAAGTAATTGAAAATGTAGGAACCAAACGTTTCCGGTCAATACGATGAGCATTAATTAGAAGGAAGGGGCCCAATCCAAATTTCATTAAAATGGGAGGGGCCAAAGCTAATTTTCCACGAAAATGAAGACACAACCGGGATTAAGGAAAATCCAAGGAGATATAAAAAAAAGCTTGAATTCAAACTCAACTACTTCTTTTATATACAGAGAGAGAGGGGGGGAGCTAATCCTATGAGGTGTATCTCATTTCTTATTTTAAGGTCCAATTTTCAAACATCCAACCCTTCGTGTTTTTCACCGATCTATTCTGGCCACCGTGATCTACATATATTAGATAGGCTATGTATCAAATTTTACGAGAATTGAAGAGCTCCAGCACACCCATTAAGCGATCTTGTTTTTCATGCATCGTAAAGCCGTCGGTTTTTTAGTCTATTTGATGAATTAGTTGCATCTCTCCAAATCTCATAAAATTTGATACATAACCTATCTAACATGTGTAGATCACGTTGGCCAGAGTAGATCGGTGAAAAACACGGGAGATTGAGTGTTTGAAAATTTGACCTCAAAATAAGAAACGAGGCCGGAGCTCATAGTAGCAGACCCCACCCCACACACACGGATATATATATAACAATTGCTCTTACAATATGTCTAATCACAAAAAAAAAGTGAAAAGAAAAAATATTATTTCTCATCTGTATTTGTTCGATAAATATCTATGAGCATACATGTAAAATTTCATATCAGAGAACCCATGGCTGCTTATAAACTTACTCGAGTTCCACCACCTAATTTAAAATGCACTAACACATAGGAATGGCGGAAGCAACGACAACAACTTTTTATTCCAAACCTTTAACATTAAATCATTTTCATACATTATCATCTGTTAAGAACCAGAAGCTCAATTATACTGTGAATTTATTATCTTTTACGGAAACCTATGCACCATATGCTTTTAATATATGAGAGGAAATAGTCAACAACATGAAGATCAGCAATTATTTTCTGCTAATTGATTGCCCAAATCTAGTTTGCAAAGGCAAGTCTCAGAGCCAAATCCTTGTCATTTGATGGGTTATACAAAATATCTACGGTTATAACTGGAACCAAGACAAACACATGACCTGCGACATTTTGTCATTTTTCAAGAAAAACCTCAAAAGATTATAAAAATTTTTATATTTATTTCTAAATTCTAGATTTTTCACGTCATTCTCTCTCTCTGACACACACACATTCTATACACTTGGAACTTAAGAATAAAATCTACACATATCCTCTCAATATTAATCATTAACTTATACATATTCATTTTTATTATTTTTACTATTGTTTACTCTCCGCTCTTTCACTAGCATGCATAAATTCTAGTACTATAAAACCCTACGTAGCTAATGGCTATAAGCACAGCTAAGCTCATCATAAAGAGGCTGCAGGATACCTTCAGTACATTTACTCATTTTCACGTAAATACCATCCAAAGACAAAATTTGGCGAGTGGGCCCAACATTAATTACTCTGCTGTGAAATTAAGCTCAAAACGCATCTCTCTATAAATGGAATTTTAAATATACCAAGGATTATTTAGTTTATAAAAACTGATTTTCAAACATCAATCTAGGATTTAGTAAGATGATGTTCACTAGATATGGATTTGGAAACACAGGATTCCATTTAGATCCAAAATTGACTGGTTTTCTAGCACATAATACTCTTGAAGATTAGTCAGCAATCAAATCAAATTTCCAGATCTTTTAATTAATATCTAAATCATTGATCATCTCTCAGCTATTTTGTTAGCACATAACCATCTTGAGTTACTCGATGCTCAAGTCATTTTATTTTCCAACTCATGTCAAGACTAATTCTAGAGGTGTTATGAGCTAATGAACCGGTTAAGTGATGATTAATGCCATATGAACCAAACATGAGGAGCGCGATATGCAATTATCCCAAAATAGCTTTTACTTGGATGGCAGAATTATCCTAATTGTATGGTTATATTCATACAGTGTACTTAATAACGTTGTGTTATCAATTATCAATATCGACTCTGCAACCAGCTACAAAATTTGTTGATATGGATAGTTTATAATCTAACATGGGCCTATTTTTGTATTTATGCATGGAGTTGGACTAAATATACGGGCCAGAATAAAAATTCGATATGGACGATATGCCCAAATCTTTTTAAATAATTTAGTTGTTATTAAATATAAATAATCAACCTTTCTTTTTTAATATTTTCTTAATTCTGAGTATAAGACTTTGACACTTCACAAACAATGGAACAATTTAGGCCCGACCAAAATTCGAGTTTTATTACATACTCAGATGCTTACTCTCTTTTTTTCCTTCCTTCTTTTATAATCACGGTATTAACCACACCAGAATTCATTAAAGATAGCATTCATTAAAGATTAATAATGAAACCCAAAAATTCCAATACAAGTTCAGGCAGCCAACTAACATTACCCCGCATCGAAAATACAGGTGCATACTCTTGTTCATCGCAGTTTATGAGTTCCAAAGATAACTTTTGAGAAATGCAAGCTCTATACGGGGCATGTTATATACACCGGGAAAGAAATCAGCACAAAATACTGAATTGGAGAAAAAAAATGATGGATATAATCACAATAGCATATACGAGAAATAGCTCATCATACATTTAACATTTAAGACGGATTGTTCTATGAGCAGTGAAACCGATAACTTTGAATGAAATACTTAATACTGAGTTTCAGGTATCCTCAAAATGCATACCATTACAAGCTAGATAATGATGATTTTTTTATAGCAAACCTATACATGAACATATTACCATGTAACGATTACCTGCTGAATCTTATGCTTAATGTTGTCGCATGGCATGATAATTTGAAGAAGCGGAAGATGCGTTGGCTTGCGATGTTTGGGCCCTCTTTAGACGCTTTTGCCTGTATCGCCGTGCCACTTGGATACGGATAGCGGCCCTAACTCTCCAGTAGGGTGATTGAAACCTTTTGATAATCAATAGCTAGTTAGCATGTTAAGCTAAACTTTTAAATTTGTGAAAATATGGGATAAATATCTCTAGAAGTACCATATGTTTTACAAATTGCAAGTTGATAGCTTAAACACACCAAAAGTTTCGAGAGAGCCCATTTGCCATTATTCACCGAAAAACAGTGTATGGTATTGACTACTGTTTCGAGGCCAGGGGTTTTGACAATGGAAAAAAGTGCTTGGGTTTTTTTTTTTTTGACAATTTACCCTTATAAATATGATGTTTATCTAAAAGATGTTGAAGGTCAAAATATTGAACTGATATTTAATGCAAAATATAAGCATTAATTGACGTGTCTGCAAGGAAATTCCAGTATATTTGTTTTTTTCATCCTACAACTCCAAGAAAGCAGTGTCCAGCAAACCATTTTTATACTAGCAGGATGATAAAACACAAGAGTTGAAAAGGCAACTGCTTTGATGTGTATAGACATGTGAACATAATTATTGCAAGATATTAACTTAACATTTGTTTGTTACAAATCATTCATTTTACCTGTACTCGTGTTTTTCCAACACCGAAGCCGGTTTCTGTATTTGTTTCGGCTTTCTTGTTTATAAAGGAAATTGCATAATTATTATTTATATTTCAAGGACCTGATTTCTGCTTGAACATGTGGAAGTCGCAAGAATCGTGAGAATAATGAAGTGATTTCTTCAAGGTCAGCAGATCGCAATGCAAAAGCTTCAACGTTAGATAAACATATAACAGTTCTACTAGAGAGCAGTCGATGTCCTGGTAACCGAACTCTCCCACTCTCTGCCGCAGGAAAAACAAGTTTACTATAAGTTTGCATTGGCTAGTTCTTCAAATCTCAGCCAGAAGTAGACATGATATAGATATCGTTCTATTGTGCATGAGATGAATTTTTTTTTTTTTGATTGGCACATGACATAACAATGTAAACTCTCAAAAGTTAGAAAAGAATATATTTTTAATCATTCTTCAAATGGATATCCAACCTTGGAACAAAGTATAGTGACCTTATTAGATGCGAAGGTTTGAACGGTATGTACAAGACTGCACTATCTTATTTTCTATTTATAAATAGTATAATTGTGAATTAAACAAGATTCGTGGTTTCGGCCGAAACCACCGATACGTGGTGGTTTCGTATCGGTTTCGGTAGAGACCGATACGATACCTGAAACCGATACGAAACCAACCATACAATATCGTTTCGACTGAAACCTTTGAGAACTTATTTTTTAAATACCATTTTTACTGTCATTGTGATCGTTGTAGGCCTTCGTTATTAGAAAACCGCAAAAAAGTGAACCCAACCCCTATATTAATACTTATCTAAGTACGCTTTTCAATATATTTTGTATCATGGCTGGATTTTTAAACACTAGTATCATTGTCTTGTAATATAGAACTACAAATTTAAGTATTTAATATATCTACACTTATATATGTTGTGTTACCGTCGAAACCGAGACCCGAACCGAGATTAGCGAAACTAGCCGAAACCCAACGAAACTAATAAAATTATGAGAGACCGAAACCGAAACCGAGTTCTTGAAGCTTGGAATTAAACCCCATATGGTTTTGTTCTAGAAAAAGACGATAAATAAACATTGTTTCATCACTTGCATACATTCTAGAAGGGCCTTGCCTTATGAAACTAATTTTTCAATTTTAAATTAATTTCTTAAATGAATTCCCCATGCGTATGCATCGGGACCCTTGCTAGTAGTTCTAAATAAACCAATTCACCAAGTCATGATACCATCAAAACGTTACTTTCTATTACCTAATAATAAGAAGCTAAAAAGGGATACATGAAATCAAAAGCAGTGTATTCACGAGATTGAAATTGTTACTTGCTTATAAGCTTAGGAAATTAAATGTATAAAAAGGAACACGAGGAAAAGCATATATTTCAATCCTTCAAGACGGTAAGGACTGTTTGATTGCTCGTAAATGGAGTTGCAACTTACTGCAAACAGAACTTCATTTCCTATGAATGGTGTGCAACATTTTGAGTTGGAAACACAAATGGAATGCAAAAATGCAACAAATTCTTGCAAAATTTGTTGTAACCATTTTGCAACAAATGTTGCAACTTTGAAAAACATGATCATAGCAATTATCAAAGATGGCACATAATCTTCTCATATGCCACACCTAAACAAACTTCTTGCAACAAATGCTGCCAAACGCAAAATGTTGTTTGGATCTGAATATCCAACTGTAGAAGTTGAAAACAATCAAATGATGACCGGGACCTTTTTATTTGCAACCAAAGCTGTCAAATATAGCATTTTCAATTGTAGCTAACCAGACAGCCCATAAATGCTGCACTAATGCCCACTAGGAGACAAAGAAATTGGATCATACTTTTGTTTAATGAAGAGTGTTCAAGATACCATGTAAGAAGCTCCCCACCACAAACATCTCCTTCTGACAATGGAACCACACTCCCATCTGCAATGCTTTCTGAAAATAATTGAGAGAAATAATCTTATTGGCTTAATCATAAATGAGTTCTACATACAAATATATATAGGGTCATAAAACATCTCTCATATCTCAACTGATCTAACAACTCATAACTAATATCTAACAATCCATAACTAATTATATTCATAACACTCTCTCGCAAGCTAAAGCGTTGATGTCAATCACGTCAAGTTTGGACAGAAGACAAGCGAAAACCGGTCGAGTAAGTGCTTTGGTGAGAATATCTATTAGTTGAGTCGAAGAGTAAACATATTGGAGTGCAACCACCTTATCTGTCACCTTGTTACGAATGAAGTGGCAATCTATTTCGATATACTTGGTCCGCTCATGAAAAACTGAATTCTCAGCAATGTGGATCGCGGCCTTATTATCACAGAAGAGTGTAGTCTGAAGAGAAGAAGGAACATCAAAATCTGTCAGAAGGGATGTAGGCCATACCAACTCAGCTACTGTATGCGCCATATATTTATACTCAGCCTCAACAGAAGAACAAGGCACTACATTTTGTTTCTTACTGCTCCACGTAACCAAGTTTCTTTTCAAGAATACACAATAACCACTAGTGAAACGACGATCATCATAGATCCGACAAAATCAGCATCCACAAAAACTGTGAGCGGAATGTAGATGATGGTTTGTAAAGAAGGCCATGTCCTGCAAGACCTTTGATGTATCTGAGAATATGCTCAACTGCCTTAAGGTGAGAAGTCAAAAGATTCTGCATATACTGACTCACTGTACTAACGGCAAAGGCAATGTCAGGACCAGTGCCAGTAAGGTAAATAAGTTTCCCAACTAGATGTCAATATCGTCCTGGATCGGGTAGTGGAGGATTCGAGAAAGAGCTCAATCGAAATAGCTTGACTGAGGAATCCATATGAGTGTTTGCTGGTCTATATCCCAGAAATCATGTCTCAAATAGAAGATCAAGTACATACTTGCGCTGAAAAAGTTGTAATCTACCATAATTCCGAGACATTTCAATTCCAAGGAAATATTTAAATGGCCCAAGGTCCTTGATATGGAAGTGTGAAACCAAATGTTCTTTCACTTTGGAGATTCCAGCAGAATCATCTCCAGTGATGATAATATAATCAACATATACTATCACAATTAACCGGTTCGGAGGACGATTATGTGTAAAGAGAGATGTGTCGGCGCAACTGCGTTTGAAGTCAATCTGTTGTAAAACTGTACTAAACTTTTCAAATCAGGCACGCGGTGATTGCTTCAAGTCGTATAACGATTTATGTAGAAGATAAACCATAAACTCCTACGGTCGCTCAAAACCAAAAGGCTGCTGCATATAAATAGTTTCCGAAAGATCGTCATTAAGAAAGGCATTTTTCATATCAAGCTGATGAAGTGGCCATACCTTAGAAACAACCAAGTATATAAGAACATGAACCGAGGTCAATTTGGAAACTGGCGAGAAAAACTCAATATAATCCAACTCATACTGCTGAGTAAAACCTTTGGCTACCAATCGAGCTTTGAGACGGTTAGTCGTCCCATCTGGATTTTGCTTGATAGTAAATACCCATAGACAGCCAACAACCTTCATAGCTGAAGGCGGAGCTACTAATTTCCAAGTATGATTAGAGTGCAGTGAGGCAATCTCCTCTAACATAGCTGCATACCAACCTGGGTGCTAAAGTGCTTCCTGAACAGAGGAAGGAAGAGCGATGGCAGATAAGGAAGAGACAAACTGACGAGCAAATAGGGTTTATCTATGATAGAAAACAAAGTTAGAAATCGGATGTGCAGTAGTACAGGAACGCTTACCCTTGCGTAAGGCAATAGGAAGAGACAAACTGACGAGCAAATAGGGTTTATCTATGATAGAAAACAAAGTTAGAAATCGGATGTGCAGTAGTACAGGAACGCTTACCCTTGCGTAAGGCAATAGGAAGAGAGATTTTCTTCGGAAATCGGTGGTAATGGAGAATCAGAAACAGTAGACTGTACTGGAATACCTGCAGAAGAATCAATGGTGGAAGATGGCTGGACTACTTTCTTACGACGGTGGTACACCTTTGGATAAGGGACTACAGGATGATCACTAGAAAGCACAGGTTGAACAGATAAATCATGCTCTGAGAAAGGTAGGTGTGAAACCGAAATAGTAGAAATGGATTCCTTAACAGATGGAGGAAAATAGGCTTGATCTTTTAAGAATATCACATCACATGAAATACAAACTTTGGATGTTGCATGGTCAAAGCATACATACCCTTTTTGGGATCGAGAGTAACCTACAAACACCATACGGATAGCCCTACGATCAAGTTTGTCAATATGAGGACCTAAAACATGGGGTTAACATAGGCAACCAAACACTTTAAGACATACAGGAAAAGGAGTGCCCTGTGGAAACAAAATATAGAAAGGGGACTACCTATGACCGAAGAAAGCATGCGATTAATATAAAAACAGCCAGCCAAGACTGCAAAATTCCACAATCGTTTAAGGACATGCAAATGCAAAACAAAAAAATGAGCTACTTCAAGAAAATGTCGGTTTTTTCGTTCAGCAATCCCTTTTTACTGAGGAGTATAAGAACATAAAGTTTGATGCAATATATCCTGGGTCTGACAAAATACAGTAAACTCCATGCTAATATACTCCTTAGAATTATCTGAACGAAGAATCTTTACCGGAACACCAAATTGATTAGTAATCTCAGCTACAAATATTTTAAAGGCAAACAAAAGTTCAGACCTACTACGCAGAAAATACAACGAAGTCATACATGAATGATCATCGATAAAAGTCACAAAATATGTATAACCAAACACACCAGGAATTTTAAACAGACCCCAAATATCAGAGTGAATTAACGCAAAGGGTAAATCATGTCTTTTATTAACTGGAGAAAAAGAGAAGCGATGGTGTTTACCAACAATACAGAATTCACAACTAAACTCTGATAAATCAAGAGAAGGCAGCATATTACGTAATGAAAAAAGAGGAGGATGACCAAGTCATCGACATCACTGGATAGTAGAAACAGCTGCAGATGTACTGGGAATGTGATCAACGTAGTACGGTCCATTCTGTTCGTGCCCCCACTAATTTGCTGCTTCGTCAAAAGGTCCTGTATCACAAAGTGAGATGGATAAAATGTTACGGAGCAATTAGAATCATTTGTAAGCTGACGAATAGAAAGCAAGTTTTGTTTTAAAAATGGTACAATTAAAGCATTAAGGTATAAAGATGAAGTGATAAACCAGCAGAGCCAGAAACAAGTGTAGTATTACCATCAGCCATGGAAATCAACTTATGAGGACTAGGGGAAAAAATCAGGCGGTCCATCACGAGACATGTAATATGAGGCGCCGGAATCAGCGACCCACGAATCAGAATGAGAAAGGAACGATATACCTAACGGAATAGTAAGGTTAGCAGGAGCTACATTGAAGAGGAGACAACGCAACTGTCTCCACTCAGCACTGGATAAAGGTAAGTTACCAGCAGAAGAGGAAGATCTGGCAGTATTAACGGGTGTGGATGTCTGGCTAGCTGTAGGTGTATCATCAGGATAACCACACTTCTCCCAACACTAGGTTTCGTGATGATTAGTGCCGCCGCAATAAGCACGATAAAGGTCGGCACGGCCACGACCATGTGAACCACGAACACGAGCAGTAATAGGAGGGTGATCACGAGCAGTAATTGAGACCGAATCAGAATATATAATGAACGGCCCAGAATAAATCACGAGAGCGAGAATGAGGTACACAATCAACAAAATCAGCAAATCACAAAATCCAGGTGAAAGCAGCAGTTCACAATCCACTAAAAATATGAGAGATCGAGAGCTAGAGACCATTAGGCAATCAATAAAAAAGAGATCCACGGTAACATCAACAACCAACTAGAAGACTCCAGCAATCAATATCCAGCAATTAACATCAAATTCGAGTGGGGCGTTCTGGAGGGCTTGAGGGACTGCATTGAATTCGAGGGTGGCTTCGAGAAGATCTGGCTTCGAGGCGACTTCAAGAGATCTGCTTTCGATCTTGATCTGGGCAGCAGCGGAGGCAGCAAAGGCAGCGGCTAGAAGGGTTGTTGTAGGCTGGTGAAGGGTGCTTGAGGGCTGTCGTGGGCGAGTAGGGTGCTGGAGGGTCAGCAAGGGATGGAGAGCGGAGCTAAGTGTCGGTGAAGGCTATAGAGAGGTCGACGATGGGTTTAGAGGGTTGTCGAGGAGTTACAGGGGACTGATGGGGGTTATCGATGGTAGAGAAGAGGGGAGGCGTTGCTGGAAGCGAGATTGCTGGAGGCGAGGTCGAGGTTACGAAGATAGGGGAAGGGTCGACGGCTAGGCATAGGAGGTAAATTAGGGTTTTTTGTTAGTTTTTTATTTCTTTCTTTCTCAATTATTTTCAAGGTCTGATACTATGAAAATAATTAAGAGAAGAATAATCTTATTGGTTTAATCATACATGAGTTCTACATGCAAATATATATAGGGTCATAGACCATCTCTCATATCTCAACTGATCGAACAACTCATAATTAAAATTTAACTATCCATAACTAATATCTAAACTAATTATATTCACAATACTTTTCATCTTACTCGGCACTATAAACACCATCTTTTCAATAGGACTATCTCGGTAGAGGATATAGTTTCCTCGTATATACAATGTTTGCCTCAATTGTTTCCCCCAATCAGAGCAAAACTCTGTTCAAAATTCAAATTTTGAAATGAAGCAACGCTTTAGAAGTAGCACCAAGTGCGCTGCGCCCTAAGCAGTGCACCACGTGCAAAGCACGTGTGCGCTAGCGCCACGTGTGCTGCACTCTAAGCAGCGCACCACGTGCAAAGCACGGGTGTGCTAGCACTGGAACAAAAAGCTCCCCACCGTCAGATCAGAGATCCAATAAAGATGGTAAACCATCAATTAATCAGAATTAAATTCTGTTAAGGATAGATTCCTCAAAATCTTTCCAAATAAAAAGATCGTGCTCTGTAAATCAGAGTACCGTTGGATCAATGATCCAAAGGTGATTAAAAATCACCAAAATACAGAATAAATTCTGGATGGAAAGATTTCCCAATCTTATTAAAAACAAGAAGATTGCTTTCTGTGAATCAGAAGCCCTTGGATCAAAGATCCAATGGTGGGGAAATCCCCAAATCAATTGAAGAAAAGATCTCCATAACTGATTGAAAAAATCAGCTTGCCCTATATAAAGACCTCAAGACTTCAAGTCTAAAAAATTAGAAAAAAAAGAGGAACCCTCCCATAAGCTTTGAGAGATCTGAGAAAGAAGAGCCAAGTTCTCAGAAAAAGAAGATTTTCTTCAAGGTAAAAAATGATGAACAGAGAGATGAAATCATCTCATAATTAAAAAGAAGAATTCACTTCTTTAAAGATCATAGATCTACAAGACCAAAACCTTTCATAAAGAGATCAAAAGATCTCATCCTAAAACAAGAAGAAGAACACAATTCTTCTCACAGATCATAGATCTATAAGACTAAGAGGGGGGAGAATAATTCAATTCTCTTAGGACCACAGATCCATAAAAGCAAAACCTTTCATCAACATAAGAGATTAAAATATCTCCTACAAAGTAAGAACTTTGTTCTTGGAACCTTGAGACAAAGTCTCTTCTAAACGAGAATTGATTTATCGGATCATAAAATTGATCAAATGCGCTTCTGCGCTCTTTGACTGGCGTAAAGCGCCAAACGCACCACGTGCTCCTCATGTGTGCGCCACTGAACAGATAGCTCTTTGTGGTCACAAAATAGCGCTTTGCGCTCATGGACTGGCCCTCAGCGCCAAGCGCACCACGTGATCCTCATGTGTGTGCCATTGAACAAACAGCGCTTCGCACTCATAAACTAGCGCTTTGCGCTCATGGTCTGGCGCTAAGCGCCAAGCGCACCACGTGCTCCTCACGTGTGCACTACTCAGCAGAAGCGCTCTGCGCTCTTTGACTGGGGCAAAGCGCCAAGCGCGCCACGTGCTTCTCACGTGTGCGCTGATGGAACGTAAACTGTTCTATAAATAAAGCCCTAGAGCTATGATGAATGCTCAGCATTCAATAAAAGACAGAAATTACTATCAGAATCCAAACCAATGCTCAGCATTGTTAAAAGGGCCAAGCCCAGACAAATATTCAGCAGTCCAAACAAATGTCCAAAATTTTAAACCTAAGTGGACTTAGCCCAAGATTGGCCATAAGTACTTAATTCAGATTAATTGAGCCCATATGCTCATAAATCTTTTTAACAGATCTTAGTCCCAAATTGGACTACAGATCTCTCAACCAATATTAGTTCAAGGGTACATCTCTTCACTCCTCTGATACATGCCGTTGTAATCCTTCAACGTCTTCAGAGAGGTGATGGGTCCCGACAACCAGACATTTCATGGACTTTGAGGTCCTTAAACTCATAGACTATGATGTCCTTAACATCGGACTGTGGGGTCCCTTTAAATCCACGGACTATGATGTCCTTAACCTCAGACTGTGGGGTCCTTAAACCTATGAACTATGATGTCCTTAACCTCGGACTGTGGGGTCCCTTTAAACCCATAGACTATGATGTCCTTAACCTTGGATCATAATGTCCTTAAACTAATTGACCGCAATATCCCTAAACTAAACAATAGAGCCCAAATGCTCTTTTGTTGGATCTAAACGATCCCCTTAAGTTGATCTTAGTCTAAAATCAGATTAACGTATCCTTAACCAACGTTTAAGTTGATCTTAGTCTCAAATGAGACTAACGTATCCTTAAACCCAACCCCAAACCTAAATCTAAGAAAATACGGATTCGGACTAGTCCACGCCCTACGGGCGACAACATAAATTAGTCTCTGTATACAATCCACGGGCAACCAAAAACAAAACAAACACCCACGATACGAAGTGACCATCTGGAGAAAGAGAAAGTTGTTACCGCGATGCGGTAGCATAATTAACTGCAGGGGCTTGCGCCTGCAGGAAAAAGCTTCTCCACAATCAAAAACCCCTCAACAAGGGGGAATCTGACGAAATCTGCTACATCGATCGCATCCGTTTAAACCTCTGATACATGATGTCATAAATCAACTTGACATCTTCGAAGAGGTGGATGGATAGCACCAATTAGCATCTGCCCTCGAAATTCAGGCCCTGACGTCCCGGTCGCGTCTTCCGGCGAAGAACAGATTCTGGCACGCCCGGTGGGACCTTTTCCTCTTTGCACTACACACTTCGTGTGTCGTGTTTCGCGAACGAACCACGGTTTGCTATGGTTGCCCCTGGATTCGAGGTACTAAGATTTGGTGTCTTGCTCCGTGCAGAAAACAGAAGATTAATGGCTTCAAACTGCACTCATTGCAACAACTCCCACTCCATCCTCGCCGGAGGAGTGACCTACGGGCCCCAAGCGGCCTCCCTGTTCAAGATGCCAGTGGAGCAGGTAACTCAAGCCACCACTGGGCTATTCTTCGAGACCATGATCCCGCCAACAAGCTTCAGCGCTCCTATACCATCGTAGAAGCTCCGAAGAAGTCGGTCTTTGATCGGCTTGCAACTACTGCGGACCCTCTCAACGGGTCGTCCAAGTCCACTGCCTCAGTTCTTAACAGACCGGGCCGAAGATCAGATGGGCCTATGAAGAAGCCCGCAATTCCTTAAGGTGCTTTTCCTAAGCGGATAGCCATTCCTGCTCCTGATGTCATCAAGGCGGCTTCTCCTGCCAAAGGGTCGGTCTTTACAAGACCGACTGTTTCAGCTCCTGTTCCAGGCGAAATCGTCAAGGATGCTTCCTCTGCTTGGAAGTCTGCCTTCGATAGGTTGGTTATCCCCACTCAGCGGACATCAGTCTTCAATAGGCTGACAACGACAACTTCTGACCAACACAAGGGGCACGAGGAAGTCACCTCTACAGCCGAGACAATCCCAACGGCTCGACACGCTTGACGTCGCCATTGGTGCCGAGTAATGAAGGCTGGGGACAACTCTCCTTCTGGACTGACTCCGCCGGCTCCAACGGTGGAAATCTATGCTGCTGTTCCAACTGGGAACAGCTTTGAACCGCTAAGGAGGGTGAGCAAAAACTCTCCGACTGCCATGCTGAAGAGATCTCCTCCACCCATGGAGAATGCTACAAAGGTGAAGCTAGAGCAGCCCCTTCAGCGGCTGTCCTCTAAAATTTATAAAGTTTGGCGATAGGTTTAGGACTCGGTGATTGATCAAGATTACTCTCGCCGGCAGAAAAAGGTGAAAGTTCAGAGAGAAGAGGACAATCCTGTCAAGCCACAGAAGATGACAGCTACTTGGGTGCCCACTGCAAAGGCCCCATCAACTTCGACCGCTCCCAAGAAGAGAAGGCCGGAGAAAATCCCTGCGTTTGCGACGAATCGCAAGACCACTGAACCCAAACGCCCCAAAGCTGAGGGCATGGTGGTACATACTATCTATATGGCATCCGGAAAAGAGAACAGCCGTATCTCTACAGGTCATCGACCGCTTACGCAATCAGTGACTAAATCTCAGGAGCAACAGCAGCAGAAACTTCAGGAGATGCTAACTGCAATGGACGCACTCACTGGGCCGAAAGAAAGTCCAGAGACCTCAGAGCAACGTCAGGAATAAGAAACTGATGCTGAATTCCTCCGAAGAATGCTTGAGAGGAAAGAAAAGAGGCCGTGGCACAGGCGGCCAACATAAAACGAATGGCTCTTTGTTCCAAGACATGACCGGGATGATGTTACAGCCGGAACCTTCAGCTGAAGACCCCCTGATTATAATTGAAGATGATAGAGGAGAGACATCACATTCTCTGCCGTCTCTGTCAGCAGCCAAGGAGGAGACCATCTCTAAACCACGCTCGATGATTATATATCTCAACAAATACGAACTCATCAAGCGAATGAAGCGGCTGGCCAAGTTGTCAGAACTGGGCGACCATATCCAGGATGGTACGATCAAATAAAGTACCCTCCAGGATACACGATTCATAAATTCAATGTGTACAAGGGGACAGGCAATCTCCATCAACATGTCGCTCAGTTCAGGGCTCTCTGCGGCAACACTGGAGGGGATGATAAGCTACTTCTTCACCAATTCGTCGGAAGCTTGGCGGAGACGGCGTTCGAATGGTACTCAGAGCTCCCCAATGATTTCGTCAAAACCTTTACGGAGATGGAGTTGCTATTCACCAAGCGTTTTGCATGTGCTAGCGAATGCACCCCAATCACGGCATTAATCAATGCCAGGATGAAGCCTGGAGAAACATGGGTTCAGTACGCGATATGGTGACGGAATCTATGGTCGAAGTGCGAGCAGCGCATTGAAGAAGCGCCTGCGGTAGGCATGTTTGTGGGTACTCTCGACCCTCAGGCGACCATTTCCCAATTTATGATGTTTTTCAAGCCGGCCACTTTCCAGGCCTTGATTGACAAGCTAGCTCAAATGGATCAGATGGGTCATAGACCATCTCCTTCGAAGCTGGAATCTCGGAATGAAAAAGGGAAAGTAAAAGCAACCTTCGTCGCCAATACTCAACAACAGCCGAGCAATTTAAAACCGGTTGTTCGCCAAAACAACGTGCGTCCATGCCCATCCCTCGAAGAGACTGGGACGTCCTTACTCATTTCCCCGAGATAAAATGAGGAGACTGTTCGAGCTGGCAGTACGCAACAGACTCATCAATCTGCCGGATCCAAAACGTCCGTTGCAGCCAGGCGATGTCAACAATCCTAATTACTGCCCTTACCACCAAGCAGTAAGCCATCCAATCGAAAATTGCTTCGTCTTCAAAGGTTGGATTGAGGACCAATACCAACAGGGCAAATTCGCACTGTCCGAAAACTGGAAGATGAACCCGCCACAATCACATGATCCGAAAAAGATGGACATGCCGGGGGCATCGTGCTCATTCATAGAGAAAGCCCCTGGACCGAAAAGTCCGTAAACTAGAAATTTGCTTCAAATACGGCAACGACGGACCGAAACGTCCTTAAACTAACCATGGACCACTATGTCCTAAAACTGGCCGTGGACCGAAACGTCCTTAAACTAACCATGGACCACTATGTACTAAAACTGGCCACGGACCGAAACGTCCTTAAACTAACCATGGACCACTATGTCCTAAAACTGGCTGCAGACCGAAACATCCTTAAACTAACCATGGACCACTATGTCCTAAAACTGGCTGTGGACCGAAACACCCTTAAACTAACCATGGACCACTATGTCCTAAAACTGGCTGCGGACCGAAACGTCCTTAAACTAATCATGGACCGAGATGTCCTTAAACTAACGACGGACCGAAATGTTCTTAAACTAACGATAGACCACTATATCCTAAAACTGGCTACTGATCGAGACGTCGATAAACCACTACGGACTGCAGCATCCTAAGGCTGACAAAAAGAGAAAAAGAAAACGGTATGTCCATAAGCAAAATGGGCACGGATGAGAACCCGAAAGGGCTCCGTGAGTAAAAACAGCAGGACTACCGGCGAGTTTTGTGAAAACCCGAAAGGGCGCAATCTCTTTAAAAGACACTTAAAAGGTCCTCTCGATCTTGTGAGGAGAAAATACCTGCGTGAGATCCTTACGACTTACG
The DNA here is from genome assembly GCA_030015575.1 of Agapanthus africanus. Taxonomy (NCBI): domain Eukaryota; kingdom Viridiplantae; phylum Streptophyta; class Magnoliopsida; order Asparagales; family Amaryllidaceae; genus Agapanthus; species Agapanthus africanus. The sequence goes on along the minus strand of JASDDO010000031.1, from coordinate 682,016,538 downwards.
AGGGAGCAACACACTTAGGGATCCCCACGATTCCTAAGAAGAAAATACACTTACGAGATCCTCACGACTCGTAAGGAGAATTCCCCCTATGAGACCCTCACGGCTCATGGGATTCAAAAGCCTTAAGCTACAGGGATATGAACCTGTTCTTAAGCCATCACAATCCCCAGATTGCCCTATAAGCGGTTCAATGCTGACCCTTGTACACAATCCACGGGCGCGTATAAACATTTCCCTAACAAAGTCCCACCTGCGTCTAGGGATGTGTTCACACACTGGACAGACATTGTAAGTCATCTCGACTTATAAGGAGAAAACACTCATGTAAGATCCTTACGCCTTATAAGAGACCATACACTTAGGAATCTTCACGATCCCTAAGGAGAAAACGCATTTACGAGATCCTCACGACTCGTAGGGAGAAATACCTTCATGAGACCCTTACGGCTCACGAAGTCGAAAGCCTTAGTCGACAGGATCTTAACCCTGTTTGCTTAGCCACCTTTATTCGACATCGACAGGGGCAAATGATGATTCGCTCCTGGCAATATCCCAGTTGTAGCAATGCTGATGCCTAAATCGGTATCAAATCCCAAGCTCACAGTGAAAAGCCAGTGAGCCACAAATGCATATGAAATAGCCGAAATGATGGGGCAACTTGCAACAAAATCAGCAAGTAAAAATGTATGCATACAAAATAGCCGAAATGGTTGGGCAACTCACAATAAAAATAGCGAGTAAACAAAACAAATAGCCGAAATGATCGGGCACCGCGAAAAATAGCCGAAATGATTGGGCAATCGCGACTTTCGCGATATAAAAGCTGAAATGATAGAGCATCGCGGAAAGAAAAAGATATAAAACGAAAATTTTTTCCCTACAGGTGAGATCACATCGATCCCTGTATACAATCCAGGGGCACAAACAAAAAAGGAACCATACCTTCCCACCAGGCTCCATCAGAAAAAGAAGCCGAATCTTGATGGTTTACAGACAACCTAGAGATCACCTCGATATTCGTCTCGTTACAGCAGACGCAACGTCAGCAAAGCGGAGTGACGGCAAAATCCCAGCTCCACCTCAGCATTTATCTCGTTACTGCAGACGCAATGTCAACAACGGCGTTCCTTCGCAGTCCAGCAGATGCAGATGCAACGTCAACGAAAGACCCCATGGTCGAAACAAAGCGGAGTGACGGCAAAATCCCAGCTCCACCTCAGCATTCGTCTCGTTACAGCAGACGCAATGTCAACAACGACGTTCCTTCGCAATCCAGCAGGATGCAGATGCAACGTCAACGAAAGACCCCATGGTCGAAACAAAGCGGAGTGACGGCAAGATCCCAGCTCCACCGCGACATTCGTCTCGTTACAGCAGACGCAATGCCAGCAAACGAAGCAAAGGATAAATTCCTAGCTTCAAAGTCTTGACGGCAACTCATATAAAACCTGAAAGACTATCGGAGATCATCCCACACCAGCGCGGAGTGGTCACCACCTCGACGCTCATCCCGATACAGCAGATGAGATGTCACCCCAGCGTTCTTCCCCAGCAGGATTCAGACGCAACAATCAAACAACAGAGCCATGGAAAAATCCCTAGTTCCAAGCCTCGACGGTTCTAGAGACAACCGCGACATTCGTCTCGTTATAGCAGACGCAATGCCAGCAAACGAAGCAAAGGCCAAATTCCTAGCTTCAAAGTCTTGATGGCAACTCATATAAAACCTGAAAGACTATCGGAGATCATCCCACACCATCATGGAGTGGTCACCACCTCGAAATTCGTCTCGTTACAGCAGACGCAATGCCAGCAAACGAAGCAAATGCCAAATTCCTAGCTTCAAAGTCTTGACGGCAACTCATATAAAACCTGAAAGACTATCGGAGATCATCCCACACCAGCGCGGAGTGGTCACCACCTCGACGTTCGTCTCGATAAAGCAGACGAGATGTCACCCCAGCGTTCTTCCCCAGCAGGATTCAGACGCGACAATCAAACAACGGAGCCACGGCAAAATCCCTAGTTCCAAACCTCGACGGTTCACCCGCAACCTAGAGACAACCGTGACATTCGTCTCGTTACAGCAGACGCAATGCCAGCAAACGAAGCAAAGGCCAAATTCCTAGCTTCAGAGTCTTGACGGCAACTCAAATAAAACCTGAAAGACTATCGGAGATCATCCCACACCAGCGCGGAGTGGTTATGACTTATCGAGGCTCCCCAAACTGAGCCTAACCTTAAGTAAAAAGAGGCATGGCAAAATTCCTAACGCTTGCTCTTCTGACGGTCAAATCGCCTAGAAAGATTACTTGAATACGTCTTGTCCAGCCTCCGAAGGGATCAGAGACACGACAGTCACAAGGCTACTCGAACAGCAAGATTTCCTATCGAGGAATACATCAGCCGACGCGACGGTACGACGGACAAAAACCCTAGTACCACAAATCCTAATGGACCGTTGTCATATAGAGCAGAGGTTAACTGTGACATTAGGAAATCCTTGCGAGAACTTCTCGATTCGCCTTGACTCGTAAGGCAAAGCCTTAGGTAATGGGGATTAAAAAACCTGTTTCCTAAGAACTGGGGCCCTACAAGTCGTCCCAAAACGGACTCTTGCATACTGTTCATGGATTACACTCTCCAAAGTCGAATCTCGACAAGGAGGGAAACAACCACCTACGAGTCCTCTCGACTTGTAAGAGGGAAAATTCTCTTGTGAGATCCTTACGACTCTCAAGAGAAAACACACTAAGGAATCTTCACGATTCCTAAGGAGAAAATACACCTGCGAGATCCTCTCGACTCGTAGGGAGAAAATTCTTTATGAGACCCTCACGGCTCATAAAGTTAAAAAGTCTTAGACAAGCAGACCTGAACCTTTTGCTAAGCCATTGTTACCCGGCAAAGAGTCCAAGATGGGCCGTCATTTATTATCTATAGGTCACACTTGCTAAAATCACATGGCGATGACACAGCGAGGAGAAGAAAACAACAGTAAAACAAAAAATGTGTATCTTTTATTCATGAATTCAATGGAGTACAAGTTGAATCATATGAAAGAATAAAAAATGGATACATGTTATTTGAAGATTACAAGCGTTCAATCTATACAAAATAGCTACTGAGAAGGAAGCGTTTTCAATAAGTCAGCAAGTTGCTCTCGCAATTCTCTCAGTGCTTTCTCGTGATCAGCCGCCGTGGCTAGCTCCATTTCAATTCGAGCCCTTTGCTGCAAGCATGATGAAATCTTCTCATCGATTTCCCGTTGGGCAGCTTCGTGACTCTGCGTAACCTGCTCAATAGAGTCGAGCTTCCGCCTCAATACGAGCCCGTCTGAGATAAATTGCTGCAAGGTGTCAAAAGTGGCTCTCAGTTGCGTGGCGTTCGCTTTAACTTGGGCGTGCAGCCGGGCGGATTCATCCGAAACCTCCTCGCGTTCCTTCCGCCTCAAGGTCGCTTCTTGTTCAAAATAGCGGAGGAAGGACGCGCTCTGCTCAACCCACGCAGACCGCTGGGAGTTCAAAGCCTGAATCTCAGGAGTAGGACGCCTAAGCTCATGCTCATGCAGGCAAGCCTCAATCTTCCTGCAGTGGTTAACCCAAGACTCAACGACGCCTTCGTTATGGAAGTTCACAAGCATCGCCAGCATTGGATTAACCTCGGCAGCAAAATCTGCAGCGAATGTGAGGGCCTCCGCGTCAAGCTCCTCGATGTAATCGCTCAACATACGCAGACTGGTCACAGCGCCTTTTGAAGATGGACGTCTGGAAAAGGGCCCTGCCGGCATTATAATGCGAGACTCGAACGGAGCCGGAGTCGGTGTCACCGCTGCAAAACAAATCATAATCAGATGACGGCTCAAGAAATAAAAAATGCACAAACAATAGAGTCTACTATACCAGCTATAACAAGAGGCAGAGCTGGGAGTACCGGTGGCGCAACTATTCTTTCATCTCCTCCTTCAATCTGTAGTGCTGCATTCAAAACAAAGAAGAATTAGCAACGACTTGCGGCCCGTAAAAGAAAAGAGAAGATATTATCTAGAGACTGTACTCACCAATGCCACTAAATGAAGCAATCTCCGACTGTAAGGAGAAATGTGGGTGCAGCACCTGATACAAATGATCAAAAAGGACTCCTGCGCGGGTGTAATAATGCAATGTCAGTACATAAAGTATATTGCCTACAATTAAACCGATAAGTCACAAACCCGTACCTTCCATCATGTGAGAGGACACGAGAAAGGCAAAGGGGCGGTAACCTTCAAAGCGGCAACCGGTGATACTTTCTTAGGTGACACAACCTCAACGCTTACTACACCTGCATTAGAAATGAGAGAAATACTATCAGAAGAGATTGAAAGGGATTGCAGAATGAAAAGGAAAAACCCAAAGTCTACCTGATGAGTCGCCGGTTGAAACCGCGACAAGAGCGTCACTGGGTGCAGCGACTGCTTCACCTTCCTCCATTGGAATGGTTTCGCCGTCCGTAGCTTCATCCCCCGACTCCACGAGAGCTGTCGTGATATTCGCAGCGCCCGGCAACGGCAAGGAGCCACAAGGGGAAAGAGTGGCAATTGGGGCAGTTCCGGACTCTTAAGAAAGAGTGGCTACTTCAGGCTCAGCGGTTGCCGCCGTCTCACCTACCACTTCCTCATCAAGACTCGGCCCTGCAGGGTATGACGTATGAGAATCTGAAGATCAGATTTTGACAAAAAGGCCCAGTGTTACGTTGCCTTGGGACGGCTTTTCAATTGTTTCCCAAGCCGCGCGTACCGCCTGTCTATGAGCGGTAGACAGGACGGCCTGAGCGCCATCTGAAGAAGCAGAGACAGGGGTAGCCGCGCTCGAGCCTGCACCCGCGGCCAAGGCGGCATTACGTTCCCTTGCTGCACGCCTCTTGCGCTTCCTTTCCGCCCGGGCCGTGAGAGCTGATCTTCTCAAGACCTCCGTCAAGGGGACGTCATCGTCCACGCCAGGAGCTGTCTCTGGAGTCGTTATGGCGACCATCATTGGTTGCTTAAGTAAAGCCTCTTTTAGCAATGCTGAGGAGGCCGGAACTTCGATAACTGTCCCTGAAAGCATTGGCACTGTACTGGGTATGACCTGAGTCGAGGTAGTCCCTGCGATAAGATTAAAAAAGGGGTCAGATTATCCATTAGAAAGTCGAATAAAGGCACAATGAGCCGAAATATACCAACGCCCAGCGAAGCGCGAAACCTCTCCTCCTCCTCAAAAGTCTTGAGGGAAGCCGCGAGAGCCACTTTAGTAGAAATTCTTGTTAAAGAAGGAGTGTCAGTCAAAACATGATAACAAAAACATAACAGCAAAAAGATGCGACTGAAGATCAACTGACTCAGCAAGGATGATCAGTCCTGCTTTGTGGCTAGCTGGATGCTTGGAAGCTGCGATGGCAGCCTCCAGATCAGCATCATCTGGCGCTATGAATAGACCCTCGTTGGTCCCATATTCGCTCAGGCCCTCGCTATAAGGAGCATGAGGCTCCTGGCCAAATACAATATCTACAGAAAGAATCGACTTCTTCTTCTTCTTCTGCGAGCAAGTACCGGTCGCCGCTAGCACAAGCTTACTCTTGGTGGGCACCTTGGGACGACGAGTCACGATATCTGAACCCACACCAGACTCGAGAGATGCCACAGTCACCGCTTTCACGGGAGCATGGGGTATCGGTAGCTCAGGCCTATCATGCGGGACCTCGACCGCAGCAACCTCTCTCAAAGGAGGAAGAACGATGGTCCGTTGCTTCAAAGGGATGGATGGATTACCGGCAGGAGGTGCACCCTTACGGTCGAGCAACAACTTCTTTTCCTCCCTGATGAAGGCACCCATCGCGTGTTGATACTACGCCATGTATACGTTCAGGGCCCTTGGAACACAACTTGGCTCACTAATGAAGAAATTGGACCCTGTGTTTAGGCGCATAAAGTGGTGCAAAGCGCTCTGGATACCCTCCTCGGTATAAACCGGTTCTGCCAGGAATGCCTCGAGCGGGACGCCCTGATTATAACTTGATTGCTGGGCAAAACGGTGGGGGTTATATCTCATGAACAAAGCCGAGTCGTTCTGCCTGAACACCAAGTATCCTGGCCTGATCGAGTACAAATGGAGAATCTCCCGAGCTTTCAAGGTAGAAGCTCCATCCTTAAAAGTGTCCCACAACGGTTGCACCGTCTTAGCGGACTCCTTACCGATGGTCATAACCTTATCAACAAAGTTCATGCCGTCCCCGACGGTACGTGGGCGAAGGATTACACCCCGAGCCTCTCGCTGACTTGGCTCCACAATGGAAGCATTGACCAGCCGCATGATCCGTGGAAAATTGCAAGTTTCATAGAAATGAGGCCGCTTTTGCATTCCAAAAGCAACGAGCACATGCAGCTCAAGCCATGAACTAAAATAATGCATCGGGAAGTTCACGGGATGCACCTCCGGTTGAGCAGTGTCGGCCGCCAAACTGAGGCTGTGATATAAATGAGCCAGCCTTGCAATTCCAACAGCAACATGTCTCCCTTCAACCATCCAATGAGCTGGGTAGAAGACAGACGGCCTCATGTAGAGAGGGTGCATAGGAAGCGTGAACCAGCTTAACCACAAACCGAGGAACCCTAGAAAGAACGCTTCCTCGTCGATGCCCGGAGCGGCAATTTCTGAAAAGGAGATGATCGCGACGTTTGGAAGAAAGAAACTTTTTTGATCAGCTTCCAATATTGGCCGGCTATTCAAGCCAAAGCCAAAAAGATTATCAGGTTTGGCAAACTTTTTACCTTGTTGCGATAAAGCTTCTGGGCGGAGAAAACGGGCGATGAAGTCCGCAAAGCTAACCCCATGACTTCCAGATTCAAGAAACAGGCCCTCGTAAATGTTTAGCACCTTGATCAAGCTGGGGAATCGGTGTTGAATGGAATTCTCTGGGTTTAGACCCGTCATCACCAGTCATGCAGCGAAAACATACTCATCAGGGGGCAAGATCTCCTCATAATACTCCCTTCTGACTGGCAAGCCGGAGATATCTGCAAACTCTTCCAAAGAGATGGAAACTTCCCGATCTAGCATAAGAAAGGTATGAATTGGAAAGTTCCATTGTTCCAAGAAGGCTTTGACCCACCATGCTGGAGGTGTGGAATACTGGAACAGAGAAGCATAGATCGCAGGGTACAACCCAAGCTTCAGCAGCCCTGACTTCTTTGCCGATAGGATGTATCGGGCCCACTGCAGATATCCAGCTGAGTGACGGGGAGTCAGGCCTATGTTATATGGTTGTCCCCAAGGGCGCGACTCATCCTGGCATATACGCCATCCTAGAATGTCCAAAGCCATCGGCGGTTGTACAGGTATTGCAGCCATAAAGGGCTGAAGACAACCCTCTGAAGTCCAATTAACCACCTCCATGGCATAGTTCATCGGGGGTACGTCAGCATAATGAATCGCCGAGACGGCCTCTGAAGTTGTTGCGCAAGAGAAACTGCGCCGACCCATGATGATCTGGTTATACCATGTTCCCCACAAATGAAGATTCTTGTGCTCCGAGTCATGGTCTTTGATCAGCGCAAAAACCTCTCGGTCTACGGGCGCTTCGGGAAACCCGCCTTCCGAACGGATGAACGGAAAGAAAGTGTCGAAAGACATAGTACCTGTGGGGAAAATAACAAATTTTCAGCCACCAATACTACAGTTTAAGTTTGTCACTAGGTACTTTAAATTTGTACCACATTACAATTCAGTGAAAAGGGACCAAAGGGGACCCACATAATCTAGATGACAGTTTATCATTAATAAAACAGTCTCATCATTTGATGAGACTGTCATTAAATGAGGAAATCCTCAATTGATTCTCATTCAATAAGAACCCCTCGGGCTAAGGAGTAAATCTCCTCTTGAGAGCAGTGCTCTGTGACAGAGTGACATCCGTCAACTTTAATGATGAAGGAATAAAAATTCCTCAAGAGCCTTGCTCTGTAAAATGATGGAAAAAACCCATCAGAAAAAAATTGAAATAATATTTTAATGAATTAAAATTCTGAGATCTTCAAGATCCATAGAAAAACTCTAAGAGTTCTTCATGAGCAAAGCTCTGTTAATGGGCTAAGGGACCCTAAAAAAGATCTCTTTAGATCTATGGGTTCAAGAGAGCAAAGCTCTGTCAACAAAACCCTAAAAAAAGTTTTCTTTAGATCGAAGATCTATGAAGAGCAAAGCTCTGTTAATGGGTGAACCCCTAGATTATTAAATGATCTACTCAAACATTTAATCTTTACCTAAATTCTGACAGAGTTCTGTCCTTAAGAAAATTCTTAAGATGAAGAGCTATGCTCTGAAAGAGAATAAAAATTCTCAGAAGACAAAAAATGAAGATGAACAGAAATCATCTCAAGGGCCACGGGTCCTATTTATAGGCGTTGAGATGCCGTTTCAACTTCTGAGTTGATCCAAGGGCACAGATGTTGCCACCGCTGCACTCACATGTGAGCCATGTAAGCGCAACGGTGGGGGGCATTTGTTTCTCCCAATCATAGCAAATCTCTGTTCAAAATTCAAATTTTGAAATGAAGCAAGTGCGCTGAGCCCTAAGCAGCGCACCACGTGCAAAGCCCATGTGCACTAGCGCCAAGCGCACTGCGCCCTAAGCATCGCACCACGTGCAAAGCCCGGGTGCGCTAGCGCTGAGTGCGCTGCACTCTAAGCAGCGCACCATGTGCAAAGCACGGATGCGCTAGCGCTGGAACTAAAAGCTCCCCACCGTCAGATCAGAGATCCAATAAAGATGGTAAATCATCAATTAATCAGATTTAAATGCTGTTAAGGAGAGGTTCCTCAAAATCTTTCTAAATAAAAAGATCGTGCTCTGTAAATCAGAGCACCGTTGGATCAATGATCCAAAGGTGATTAAAAATCACCAAAATACAGAATAAATTCTGTATGGAAAGATTTCCCAATCTTGTTAAAAACAAGAAGATTGCCTTCTATAAATCAGAAGCCCTTAGATCAAAGATCCAACGGTGGGGAAATCCCCAAATCAATTGGAGAAAATGTCTCCTTAACTGATTGAACAAATCAGCTTGCCCTATATAAAGGCCCCAAGACTTAAAGTCTAAAAAAACAGAAAAAAGAGGAACCCCCCATAAACTTTGAGAGATCTGAGAAAGAAGAGCCAAGTTTTCAGAAAAAGAAGATTTTCTTCAAGGTAAAAAATGATGAATAGAGAGATGAAATCATCTCATAATTAAAAAGAAAAATTCACTTCTTTAAAGATCATAGATCTACAAGACCAAAGTCTTTCACAAAGAGATATAAAGATCTCATCCTAAAACAAGAAGAAGAACACAATTCTTCTCACAGATCATAGATCTATAAGACTAAGAGGGAGGAGAATAATTCAATTCTCTTAGGATCACAGATCCATAAAGGCAAACCCTTTCATCAACATAAGTGATTGAAATATCTCCTACAAAGTAAGAACTTCGTTCTTGGAACCTTGAGAAAAAGTCTCTTCTAAACGAGAATTTATTTCTTAGATCATAAAATTGATCAAATGTGCTTCTGCGCTCTTTGACTGGCGCAAAGCGCCAAGCGCACCACGTGCTCCTCACGTGTGCGCCACTGAACAGATAGCGCTTTGCGCTCACAAAATAGCGCTTTGCGCTCATGGACTGGCGCTCAGCGCTAAGCGCACCATGTGATCCTCACGTGTGCACCATTGAAAAAATAGCGCTTTGCGCTCATAAACTAGCGCTTTGCGCTCATGGTCTGGCGCTAAGCGCCAAGCGCACCACGTGCTCCTCACATGTGCGCTACTCAGCAGAAGCGCTCTACGCTCTTTGACTGGCGCCAAGCGCGCCACGTGCTTCTCACGTGTGTGCTGATGGAACATAAATGGTTCTATAAATAAAGCCCTAGAGCTATGATGAATGCTCAACATTCAATAAAAGACAGAAATTACCGTCAGAACCCAAACCAATGCTCAACATTGTTAAAAGGGCCAAGCCCAGACAAATGTTCAGCAGTTCAAACAAATGTCCAACATTTTAAACCTAAGTAGGTTTAGCCCAAGATTGGCCATAAGTCCTTAATTCAGTTTAATTGAGCCCATATGCTCATAAATCTTTTTAACGGATCTTAGTCCCAAATTGGACTACAGATCTCTCAACCAATATTGGTTCAAGGGTACATCTCTTCACTCCTCTGATACATGCCGTTGTAATCCTTCAACGTCTTCAGAGAGGTGACGGGTCCCGACAACCAGACATTTCATGGACTGAGGGGTCTTTAAACCCATGGACTATGATGTCCTTAACCTCGGACTGTGGGGTCCTTTTAAACCCACGGACTATGATGTCCTTAACCTTGGACTGTGTGGTCCCTTTAAACCAATAGACTATGATGTCCTTAACCTTGGACCGTAATGTCCATAAACTAATCGACCGCAATGTCCCTAAACTAAACAATAGAGCCCAAATGCTCTTTTGTTGGATCTAAACGATCCCGTTAAGTTGATCTTAGTCTAAAATCAGACTAACGTATCCTTAACAAACGTTAAGTTGATTTTAGTCTCAAATGAGACTAACGTATCCTTAAACCCAACCCCAAACCCAAATCTAAGAAAATACGGATTTGGACTAGTCCACGCCCTACGGGCGACAACATAAATTAGTCTCCGTATACAATCCACGGGCAACCAAAAACAAAACAAACACCCACGACATGAAGTGACCATCTGGAGAAGGAGAAAGTTGTTACCGCGACGCGGTAGCGTAATTAAGTATAGGGGATTGCGCCTGCAGGGAAAAGCGTCCCCACAATCAAAAACCCCTCAACGAGGGGGAATCTGACGAAGTCTGCTACACCGGTCGCATCCGTTTAAACCTCCGATACATGATGTCATAAATCAACTTGACTCTTCGGAGAGGTGGACGGATAGCACCAATTAGCATCTGCCCTCGAAATTCAGGCCCTAACGTCCCGACGTCTCGGTCGCGTCTTCCGGCGGAGAACATCAATTTTTCAAACGCGGTATCTAATTTGGGCTCATCCATTAGAGAGAAAATCTGTACCTGAAATCATAATACATTGGAGGAAAAGTGGCGTCATGAATACATATCCTACAACCATTGTTAGAATACAAAGATGGGTTGTATGGGCACTATTCCACTCGATAGAATATTCGACACTAACCATGATTAGTTCATATTTTCCAATTTTGAGCTTAACTTTGAGTTTTTTGGTGGTGATTTGTTGAAGGTTTTTTTTGGTCATTTTGAAATATTTAAGAGTGTATCAGAAAAATTATAGCATTATAATACAATTCAATTGCATCATCAAAATGTTCATGTCTACATGTGACCTTATACTTCTCAGTTTTTTCACTCATAAGTTTTTAAATTACAAACAAATACCATGAAGTTTGCTAATTGCATATAAATATCATGACGGTAGAAAGTGATATCCCTAGTTAATATCATCAAACTTATAGAAGGTGATAATATTGTTGTTCTCAGAGTTGGTGCTAATAGCCATATATTTGTGGTTTTGCTTCTGACAATTATGTCATAAGAAAACTGTGCATTCGTCGGCTTTACTGACCACTTTGTCATTATTAGTCTCAAAAGGTGAGACACTTGGTTAGAGAATGAGGGTTGTGATAAGGAGGTCATAAGTTCGAGGCATGCAACTAATATAAGGAAAGGAGATCTTGTAGGAGTAATAACAGAGATAGATGATACACATGACAATACTTACGACCAATTATGCAACAACGCGATACCGAAAAAAGATAAAACACGTGAGAATATAAGAATCACAAATCAGAGAGAAATAAAAATTTGTTAACGAGGTTCACCCACCGTATGGTTAGTCCCCAGCAGAGCGGAATCTACAAACGTCTGCTATATCCTTGAATCAAACTACACCAACGAGCAACCCTAGGAGATTTTTCTCAAATCTCTCTAGATCTTATCTGTCATCCTCTCTATACAATAGTCTCTCAAATTGGCAGTACAATTATCATATAAGATATCCATATATATAGGCAAACCCTAATCCTATTTAAAATAAGAACTAAACTCAAATGAAGAATATTTGGTTCGCACAGAAAATCCGTCGACAGACGTCTGAACAATGATTGGTCAAACTCATGCCGCCTCTCTGTTAGGCTTCGGCTCCTTGGTCAGACGTTTGCCTGCGTTCTGGATTAGGCTTCATGCTTCTTTAGACGTCTGCCACAGATGTCTGGCTTCGCTTTGTTGTTAGCTAAGGCTCTTCTCCAGACATCTGCACTTTGGCCTTCAGACGTCTGGCTTTACTCTGAATTTTTTCTTGTGCATGCCCAGACATCTGAACCCCCTTGTTCAGACGTCTGAGGAAAAATTCTCCACATTTCAACATTCTCCCACTTAGAGATTGTTCCGTCTTGATTCCCAAATTAGTAGACTTCACACGATTCCGCTATCTGCTCTCTTCTCGTCAAATCTTCATGGAGAGGTTCACCAACCTGCAACAAAGATCCAGCTAATCTCTATTTGTTGGGGTCAAAAATTACACTCCGGTTGACCAAGTCAAAGTCAAAATCAACCCCAAGTAAGCGGGCCCAAACCCAGGTCAAGTAGGCCCATGCCCAAGTCGAGCTCCGCGACCGGCCTCTCCCATGCAAAAATGAAGATTATGTAATAAATAATTTTGATATGATTTTTATGAATAAATGTAAGAAAAATGGGCATAAAGCCAAATTTTTATAAAGCCCATGGCTCATGTGCAAAAGAAATAAGCATACGAGGCATGGGATGGGCAAAATGCCATTTTGTAAAGCCCAAGGGGCTAAGTGTAAACCTATAAGCCTATATAAGGCAACATGATGATTAAAAAAAACAATAATTCATTCCCCTCAAAAGCTAGGGTTTCTATGCCTCCTTCTCCTTTCTCAAGGTTCTAAACCTTCTTCCCCTTTTTGAATTAAATCAAGAGTTTAACTCTTCTTTTTCCAAAAAGAAGCAGTTTTTCACCATAAAACCCTTGAAGGGGAGCTTAAATCTTCCATCAAATCTTCAAAAGGGGAGATTTTTAAGTCTCACCCCCTTTTCTTTAAGATCCAGCCAACAGAGAGGGAGACCCATCTCCAAAAACCCCACTTCGGGAAGATCCAAGGCTCAAAAGAAGATCCAGGGCTCAAGGAAGAAGAAAGGGGTCCCTTTGATCACCTCCGAAGATCTTCAAGGAGTTCAACTCCAAGATCCAAATTCTCAAAACAGTTTAACTCCACATCCAGAACTTACATAGGAGTTTAACTCCAAATCCAAATCTTTTGGGAGTTTAATTCCAAATTTATACATAATTCCTATTTGGGAGTTCAACTCCAAAGCCCCTAGGGAATTCAACTCCCAGCTCAGGGGCTAAGCCCCTTTCTCTGGTGGTGTTTCCAGCGGTCGCGTGCCGCGCACGTGATCCGCTGGCGCCTAGCAGTCGCGTGCAGGGCACGTGGTCCACGGGCGCCCGCGCGCCACGCATGCATCCTTAGGACGCTCCTCGTCCCTCTCCACACTCCAAACCCTTCAAGACACACACATACGCACACTGCACATTAGGTTTGCATGACCAGCTGACCCGTCAATCAGAGGTTCCCTCATTTCAAAGGCGAGGGGTAATTAACGGCAGCTTAGTCCATGGCAGCCGGAGATTCGGATCCCCACAATCAATAAACCCCGGGCTACCCTATATAGGAGGAATCTGTATACGTCTGACAAGCGCACGCATTCCCATCTCAATGGGGTGACGAAAAACACCCTACACTATCTACGAACTTGATAAATATATACACAGTATTCTTTTCTCCCGCGATCTTTTGCAATGTCAACTCACTATCCTCCAACGTTATGCGTATAAAATAGTACCGCACATTGATGTCCTTCATCCGTGAGTGATATGCAGCGTTCTTGGCCAAGTGTATCGCACTTTGACTATCGCTCCACAAGGTATTGAAATCTTGTTTCTTACCCAATTTCTCGAGTAACCCTTGTAACCATATCATCTCTTTACCGGCTTCTTTGATGACCATATATTCGGCCTCCGTTGTTGACAATGCGACAACTTTTTGCAACTGAAAGACCCAACTAACTGTTGTTCCCCCAACCGTGAATACGTATCTTGTTGTGTTTTTTCCACTATCTCGATCACCTGAGTAGTCTGCAACAACGTAACCTTGCACATTGAGAGAGTCACCCCTGAAACATAAAAAATAACTTGATATTCCCCTGAGATATCTAAATATCCACTTCATCGCATTCCAATGCTTTTTCTCCGAGTTTTGCATGTACCTGTTTACAACTCCCATTGCATGTGCAATATCCGGTCCCAGACTTACCATCGCATATATCAAACTCCCCACCACAAATGCATAAGGCACTCTTGCCATGTCATCCTTCTGCTCTTGAGTTGTCGGGCACAACTCTTTACAGAGTTTGAAGTGCTTCACCAAAGACGTATTTACCGGTTTTGATTTGTCCATGTTGAACCGCTTCAAAAACTTCTCCACATAGTCTTTTTGTGATAACCACAGCTTTCGTTGTTGTATAACTCTCATGATCTTCATGCCCAGAATTTGCTTGGCTGCTCCCAAATTCCCAAATCCTTCATGAAGAATTTTTCAGTCATCTTCTTCAGATTTTAAATTTTCTCGAAATTCGTATCCGCAACCAACATATCACTCATATAAAGTGACAAAATAATGTAGTCGCCATCCTCAAAATTCTAAACGTAGACGCAGTATTCTGAATCATATCGCACAAATCTTGTTTCTAACTTGAACTGATCAAATTTGAAATGCCTTGGAGATTTTTTGAGACCATAAAAACTCTTTCGCGGCGTACAAACCATGTTCTCTTTCCTCTTCATCTCGTATCTCGGTGACTGCATCATATAGATATGCTTCTCCAAATCTCCATGAAGAAACGTCGTTTTCACATCTAACTGGTCTTAGTGCAATCCTCCACGCCACGATACTGAGTATCACTCGAATTGAAGTCATCTTCGCCGTTAGGAAAAATATCTCTTGATAGTCAATCTCATGCTGTTGTGCATATCTCTTGACTACCAAGCGAGCCTTGTACCGCTTCATACTATCAGCCTCATATTTAATTATGTGCACACATCTATTTAGCAACGCCTTTCGACACTTAGGTAGCTTCACTAAATCTCATGTACGGTTCTTCTTCAAAGAATCCATCTCTTTGTTCATAGCTTACTCCTACTGCTTGCTAGCACTGTCATCCATTGCCTCTACAAGGGATTCGGGCTCTCCCGAATCTGTGTACAAAATGAAGTCGGTAAACAATCTTTCAGGTATCCTCCTTTCCTGTAGATCTTCTCAGAATTAGTACATTTGGTTGCTGAACTTGGTCTTCAACCTGTTCTTGAACCTGATCCTACACCGCGGTGCTCGTCTCCTCCACATTCTGATCTCCACTTGTAGGTACATAATTGCTCTCCTGAGTTCCATCTAACTCGATAAACTCAGGCATTTCACCATCCTCGGCTTGCTTTGCTTCTTTATACAAATGTTGCTCATCAAAGACGACGTTCCGGCTTCGTATTACCTTCTTGCTTGAGTAATCTCACAGCCGATATTCGAACTCATCTTCACCATAACCAATGAAAGTACACTTCTTTAACTTGGAGTCAAGCTTACTCCTTTCCGCCTTATCTATAAGCGAATACGAAATGCAACCAAACACTTTTAGGTGTGAATAATTAACCGGTTTACCTGACCAAATTTCTTCCAAAATACCTCCATCGAGTGCACTTGCCGTACTTCTATTGATCAGATACACAGCAGCATCGACAGCTGTTGTCCATAGGAATTTTGATACATCCGCATCCAAGGTCATGCTTCTCACCCACTCTAGGATCGTCATGTTCATCCTTTCAGCGATATCATTCGGTTGCAGCGTCTCACTTTAACCAACGTATACCCTTTTATGAGCAAAACCCCTCGAATTCTTGTGTGCAATATCCCCCGTCGTTATCAGACTTTATGCACTTAACCTTCGTCCCCGTTTGGTTTCCCACCTATGCAATCTAGTGTTTAATAAAACCAAACACATCGAACTTCTTCATTGCATACACCCAGGTTTTTCGGCTTGCATCATTAATGAATGTCATGAAATACCGATTCCCACCATAAGACTCCACTGAGGACGGTCCACATACATCCGTATGCACCACTTCTAGCTTCTTGGTCTTCTTTGCTACGCCTCAAATCAAAAATCTGAGTGCGCTTTGCTTAAATGCGGCTCTCACATAACCCAACTCTACCTTTTTCAGCCCGAATGAAGCTCTCTACCCTGAAGAATTTTCATATTCTTCTCGCTGAGGTGCCCCAATCTTTTGTGCCACAACGAAATCTCGAAATCTGCTTCTGAACCCGCCGCTAGCGCAATCGAACTGCCACTGATCCCACCGAAAGAATGTAGTGAACCGCTCAATTTTCCCTTGCATCCACCAACGATCTTTTGGAAATCTTCCACTGAGAATTCTTAAACATTGTAATATAACATTCATTGTCTAGCTGACTTGTAGAAATTAAGCTTTTCTTCAAATCTGGTATATGTCTGGCGATCTTTTGTTTTATTTGACCTCCTCCTGACGGCTGCAAAATAACTTTCCATTTTCCAACGATTTTGCACGGCTGGCAGTTTCCCACCATCACATATCCAAAATCCCTTTGAACATACTCGCTAAAGCGATGTCGGTCTGAAGTGCAATGAAAGGATGCCTCCGAATCTAGGAACCAGGTATCCGCATTTATTCTCTCGTTCGCCGATAGACATCTCATGTACCCCTTGTCCTGGAGACAGAAAAAGCAAATGGTCATCATCCTGGCAGTTTCCCACCACCACATATCCAAAATCCCTTTGAACATACTCGCTAAAGTGATGTCGGTCTGAAGTGCAATGAAAGGATGCCTCCGAATCTAGGAACCAGGTATCCGCATTTATGCTCTCGTTCGCCGATAGACAGCTCATGTTCCCCTTGTCCTGGTCACAGAAAAAGTAAATGGCCATCATCCTGCTAAGCCCAAGAAACTTCGTATATCTTACACCGTATTTGGTGTTGGCCAATCGCTGACAGCTGACACCTTAGCTGGATCCACCGAGATTCCTTCGCCTGAAACAATATGTCCGAGAAATCGGACTTGATCTAGCCAAAATTCACACTTACTGTACTTGGCGTAGAGCTGATATTGTTGTAATGTCTCAAGGACAATGCGTAAGTGCTCGGCGTGTTCTTTCCGATTCTTTGTCGTAATGTCTCCAGGACAATGTGTAAGTGATGGCGGGTGCATTGGTCACTCCAAATGGCATTACGAGATATTCATAATGGCCATAACGGGTCCTAAACGCCGTCTTCAGAATGTCGGACTCTTTGACCTTCACCTAATGATAACCTGAACGAAGATCTAGTTTTGAAAAGACACAAGACCTACTTAATTGATCAAAAAGGTCATCGATGCGCGGTAGTGGATACTTGTTCTTAATTGTCACTTCGTTCAGAGCTCGATAATCCACACACATCCTGTATGATCCTTCCTTCTTCTTCATGAGTAACACCGGAGATCCCCAACTTGAAGTACTGGATCAGATCTAACCTTTCTTCAGTAGTTCGTCCAACTAAATTCGGATCTCCTTCAATCCCTCCAGACTTAACCGGTATGGAGCTTTGATTACAGGTTGTGCACCAAGTTGTAAATCAATACTAAACTCAAGAGCTTGATCGGGAGGCAAACTTGAGATGTCTTCAGGGTACACATCCTCGAACTCTCAAACTACTTTAGGGGTTTCTTCTTCCGCAGGTAGAAGGAACATTTCTGCATTCTTCGGTTTAGCACGGTAGCTTCCTGATTGATAGAATTAAAGTTAACCGCAATCAAGACGGTGTCGCTATGCAGCTAGCCGGTTGAGCACGGGTCGATCCACAGGGAGATGGTTGTATTTCCGTTCTTGTCTTAGACGAGTGAATAAAGAATTTGTGTATGTTTGTTCGAGACTATCCTATGTGTAATATTTGCAAGTATAAAGTTGTTAAGAAAAAGATACGAGATTATAAGCTAAAGAAATTCGTACTCAAAACCTTTGAGCCGAGTCTTGACCAATTGAAGCTAGAGCAATCGGCAACAACGTGGATTAGGGGATTTAAGCGCGGTATTCATGGAATACGGCTTATTTACCCTTGTCCTTCCGTTCTTGTCTCTTGCTTTCGCCTCCGGCCAAACCGAACACAACCGGTCGCGGTTAGGAATCACCGTTACCTTGTCAGGGTACGGTGCCTAACGGAGCGCTTGCGTATCGTTTGGGCGGAGTTCAATGGAAAATACGGGAAAAGGAAATGGGCAAAGAAACGTTAACTTATAATACCGTATTTCTTCTTAACAATAATAGTTACATTCATTCACAAAAAAGAACCAAAAAGAGAGAACAAAAAGAAAAGAACAAAGAAAAGAAAAGATTACAAGTAATTAAGTGCATGAATAAAAATTGCAAGAAAGTAAAGCAAGGTAATAAAAAGCAAGTAATAAATAAGCAAATAAAAAGAATAAGAAACTAGAACTCAAGACAAGTATGGGATCAATAGCCAACCCTTAAACTTGCAAGCTCAATCAAGAGGTTGCAAGATCAAGGGAAGGGTAGAGAACGCATGTGAAATGAAGCGCTAATTCCATAAGAAAATACGACCCTTGAGATCAATAACTAACCCTTAACCATTCAAGCTCAATGAAGAGGTTGAATGATCAAGAGAAAGCAAGAATCTCAAGGGGAAGAAGAAACAAAAGAGAATGATACAAAAAGCCCTCATCTTCATTGATCTCCCACTCAAAAAGCTCTCACTACAATTTTCATGGAAAAAGAATGAAGAAGAAGAAGAAAAAGACTAAATCCTAAAAAGAAAGAAGAACAAAAGAATGGACACTAAAGCTCGGCAAGTTCAGGGGTATTTATAGGAGGTGAACTGAAGACCTAGGGCAACAATCTGCCCATAAATCAAATGACCAAACAGACCCCAGAAAACGACAGAGAGAGGGGCCAGTACGGCCGCGGAACCGCGGCCTAGACCCCCTATTGGCCGCGGTTCCGCGGCCATCTAGGTGAGTTGTTTGGTCGTTTTTTGTGAGTTTGCCTGTTCTTCTGTCCTGTATTGTTGTACATATACCAAATTGCAGTATGCTTCCACAGTTGCATCAGATTTGCAATGGTCCAAAGTGGCAACAAAAATAATACTTTTGACATTTTCTCCCTCGAGCTCCGCGCACCCATTGATTCTTGTGCTGCCCCTCTCGTGCTCTGTGCTTGTCCGAGACACGAATGACCGCTGTCATATGTCTTGTCTCTGGAACCGGTACGCAGCACTGGACGGATATGGATGACCGGAACCCGGCTTTTATCTGTTGTCAACAGATGTTTTGTATTTGGTGTAACTGTGGAGATTTTGTCTAGATTTGCAATATTTGTACTGGAAACCTGTAATCTGTAAATATGTAACAAACACGGATTAAAAGCACCTACCTATAAACACACGAGCATAAGAATGGGCGGTATAAAATGCAGTATTCTGTTATGAACAAATACCCCCAAACTTAACTTTTGCTCGTCCCGAGCAAAACCAATTATTCACAAAAAAGAAAATCCTAACCGCACTTTCGCAGGGAACGCGATTGCACTGAGCACGTGCAACAAGCCGTTAAACCTCTAGGTGTCCCTAGTAGGAGGAGTGTTGTCTCCTGAGGGTTTTCAGCGGATACTACCCACAAAATCCCGTCAAGCTAGTGTCATAAGTTAACATTGATTCTACTCCTACAGTTTAGTTATTACGTTAGAAACTCTATCATCCTAAGTTAGAAATATCCAACCCTTATTTTTCACACCTCCTATCTATTTAACCTTGGATCTCCTGAGTTTTCCTTCTAAAGTGCGGCCTAAAATCAGGGATTTTTATCAACTTTACAGAAAACACAAGTCTTATTCTTTATTTCTATCTTTTATCCAAACATCGATTGTATACCCCTACGTGTGTATATATTTGCACCCCTACGCTCAAGAATTCAATTCATGCTATAATACCCTTGCCCTAATACCTAATACTACTTCTTTTCATTAAGGATGGACGGATTTGCTCACACACCTTTCATGCGACTATTAATGCTTCTTGAGACACTAACGACCGATTACTGAATGTGTGAACTTTAAAGCGTAAATGGCAGTTTCCACGTCTTGACTTTATTCTATTTTTTCTTTTTCTTTTTCTTTTTCTTTTTCAAGACCGGATATATTTTTCAATATGCTCTTTTGGTGTTTAGCTTTAAATACCGTTTTTTCTTTCATACTAGGCTTTCAAGCAAGAGTATTTCTAGGTATCCTCTACTATCCCAAGTTTCAAGATGCGTGTAAGTGCAGTTTGTAGGGTATATACTTTCTAAATTTGAACTCGAGAAAAGAAACTATTTTTCAGACTTATCCTCCAGTAAAGCTTCAATACTTTCCCTTCATCTTGACTTGACTCAAGAACTGAACTCAAAAATTGTAAGGACGTATACTTACCAAAGTTAGATAGAATGAGGGTTATTTTAAGGATTTTCAATTCCTAAGTCTAGAATTTAGTTATTTCTAACATATCAACTAAACTTTCAGAATAAAAATCTAAGTTACCCTACTAGCTAACTTGACGACAAAGTTTTTATATTTTTGGAAAATTTTTCGATTTTTGTGGGTTTTTAATAAGGTATGCAAATGCAAAATATACAAATGAATGCGAAGGAAGAAAGCTTACCGAGCACACCCCCAAACTTAAACTTGACAGTGCCCTCACTGTCAGGCTACACTAAGAGGGTCAAAATTGCCGGCGCTCCCTAAAAACAAATTATATACAAAACAAAAAGGAAAACAAAAATATATGCAAAAAAGGTGTCCCCCCCCCAAACCTAAGTAAAACAGTGTTTCCACTGTTAAGCGTTGAAATTCAGGATTAGGGGGAAAAGAGAACAGTATCAAGCTATACAAGGCCTTACACAGGCCAAAAGTTAACACCAACCATTCAAAGATCTTATCGTGATAAAGCAATGGCTGGTGAAAGAAGGTGTAGAGAAAAGAGATGGAGAATACGCGAGACCATATGCGGAGAGAAGCGGGATATGGTCTCGGTATATGAGAGGAAGAAGAATGGCGGAAGGGAAAAAGAAGTGGAATACGAACTTGAGGGTGCAAATGGAGTAAATAGATTAGCACAATTTGTGATGACCGATGTGTGAAAAGCGATTGTGCTAATATATTTATCCGTCGAGAAATGGGGTCAAATCCCTCAAGATTCGTAAGAAACCATGGGTACGCCGAACTTGGTAAACCAGACACAGGAAGTGAAAATAAGACGGT
This sequence comes from Agapanthus africanus, assembly GCA_030015575.1. NCBI lineage: Eukaryota > Viridiplantae > Streptophyta > Magnoliopsida > Asparagales > Amaryllidaceae > Agapanthus > Agapanthus africanus. The sequence continues at coordinate 681,995,114 of JASDDO010000031.1, read as the reverse complement.
TTCTTGCGAGGTCGGAACGATGGAAAGGGTGGAGGGAAGTGGTTGAGGAAGGTTATCGGTTAAAGGTGCAGGAGGGTGTACATAGTCAGTGGAAGGGATAGGATGAATTGGAAAATCCGACTCATCAATTATAACTGGTTCATCCTCAAAACTATCATCAGAATTCTCCTCAAAGTTAAGCTCATCCATGCCTTCATCATCAATATCAAGACGCATATGAAGTTCGGGAAAAACATTTAATGACTCGGGATGATGATTTGAAGAGAAAAACTCAGCCAAATCTATGGGTTCATCATCCAAAATATTCCCAGCGTCAATATCCTCAATCAAGTGAAAATCAATATTCTCAGACACCTCATCAAAAGCATGGATTTCAATCAATTCAGGTTCTAAGATGGAGGTGTAGAAGTCAAAAGGATTGGGTGTGGTTTCACTTGGCAAGGTCCCTTCACAATCTGGCAAATCAAACACTACAAAGTCGCACAACTCATTAAACATTCTATCTTCAACTGATAATTCATTTGGGACACTTGATAGACTTTCAACACAGGAGTTGTGGGATTCAATTTGAGATGGGTAGGTTTGATTTGGAAGGGTATACAGCTCACTTTCTCCACTCAAATTCACAGCCTGTCCTGCCGCCTCATCATACATTGAAAAATTAGGAGCTAGTTGAAAACTAACTACCGGGTCAGTAGGTTGTATGAGAGCGGCCATGGACGCATTCAAATCCATCATCTGTTGGCTTGACGCTACCCTAAAGTCTTCCAAGGACTGTTCTAGACTAGACATTGGGTGTGAAGGGGTTTCAGTAAAAGATTCAAAGTTGTTTGGATACTGAAAACTCCCAAATGGCGGTTCTGATGCAATGTCTAGGGAAGGTGCAAAAGTAGGGTAGGATTGGTAGGAATTGAATGGCTGGACAGGAGCAGGATCAATATTTGGATAGGAAGGTGAATGGAATTGTTGATCCCAAGAATTTGAAGTGGTGAAAGGAGTGAAAGATCGGCTACGAGATTGTTCAATACGTTATGCAATAGACATAGGTCTTGGAATTGCAACATGACCCGAAGAAGGGGTATCAACGTAAGAAGGGGTGAATGTATGAAATGGTTGATACGAAGTGGATTGCGGAGTCAAATTGTTTGTCCTAGACGCGTCTATCCGATCTTTCAACGAAATTTTGGGCATGGAGGGGTCGTTCGAAATTCGGCCAAAGCAAGAACCATAAGATGTAATGTCTGGTTGTGGGTACCAAAGTTCGGCAAGAGTTTTTCGAGGTGGGGTACCCATGATATGAAGAGAGAGAAAGAAAGGCAGAGAGAAGGAGGGGAAAAAGAATGTGATATATATTTTTTTTATAGTTTATATATTAACAGAAGAATGAAATATACACACAAAAAGAATATAGACAAAAACAATCACGACACAAAAATACCACACACCTAATCGTTCTAGGGTTCACCTAGGTCAACTAGACCTGCTCCAGAACTTGATTGTCGAAGTAAAACTGTGTCGAGAAACGGGCTCAAGATACACTGATCACGAGGCCAGGTAAGTGCAGAGATAAGGGGAGGTTTTCCAACGCTTTCGCGAAGTTCCTTAATTAAATAACCCTTTCTCTTTTGGCGGTTTCGCCGTTCACACTTTCCTAGACACCCCGTAAACAATATACCGTTAAGCGAGGTTCTAAACACAGTTAACTTCTCCTAGTGAGCGCGAAGTCCTTAAGTCTTAAAGTCTAATTTCTTTTAAAATTTGTGCGGGTAATCGTTATGCTCAAGTTCGTGATTTGTGGGCCACGGAAAAGGTGATGAAATCTTTTACCGTATGTTGTGGGGTTCGCTTGCCCTTAAGTCCGTATTAATGTATGCAATGTGCAATTCAAAAAATTCTATAAAGAATCAAACAATCGTTTTTTAGTTTAAGCGCGGCGCTGCAACAAATACGGGTTAGTCAATTTTTAGCGTTTGCTAGCGAACTTGCAAAGAATCCTGCAAAGAATAGTATATTGGATGCGTCGGATTTGAGAAGAAGGTGTTAGTAAAATACGTACCGTTAAGTTTTGGGTTAGGAAACCCCCGTTGAATCAAATCTGGTAAGCTTGAAAAGTTCGCTTGCGCGGGTCAAACTACTCGGATCTTTTGCACTATACTTCCTAATCACCTTAACTTTGAATGTACACTTTGCTCCCACAATTGCAGTTTGCAAATACGCAAAAATCTGCACACTTGCCCACAAAATTGATCAAAAATAACAAAAAGATAATTTTTTTAATAAATATATACAAAAAGAATATTAACCCGAATAACAAGAAAGAGAATACGCTACCGTCTCCCCGGCAACGGCGCCATTTGATTTATAGAATTAAAGTTAACCGCAATCAAGACGGTGTCGCTATGCAGCTAGCCGGTTGAGCACGGGTCGATCCACAGGGAGATGGTTGTATTTCCGTTCTTGTCTTAGAAGAATCAATAAAGAATTTGTATGAGGTTTGTTCGAGACTATCCTATGTGTAATATTTGCAAGTATAAAGTTGTTAAGAAAAAGATACGAGATTATAAGCTAAAGAAATCCGTACTCAAAACGTTTGAGCCGAGTCTTGACCAATTAAAGCTAGAGCAATCGGCAACAACGTGGATTAGGGGATTTAAGCGCGGTATTCGTGGAATACGGCTTATTTACCCTTGTCCTTCCGTTCTTGTCTCTTGCTTTCGCCTCCGGCCAAACCGAACGCAACCGGTCGCGGTTAGGAATCACCGTTACCTTGTCAGGGTACGGTGCCTAACGGAGCGCTTGCGTATCGTTTGGGCGGAGTTCAATGGAAAATACGGGAAAAGGAAATGGGCAAAGAAACGTTAACTTATAATACCGTATTTCTTCTTAACAATAATAGTTACATTCATTCACAAAAAAGAACCAAAAAGAGAGAACAAAAAGAAAAGAACAAAGAAAAGAAAAGATTACAAGTAATTAAGTGCATGAATAAAAATTGCAAGAAAGTAAAGCAAGGTAATAAAAAGCAAGTAATAAATAAGCAAATAAAAAGAACAAGAAACTAGAACTCAAGACAAGCATGGGATCAATAGCCAACCCTTAAACTTGCAAGCTCAATCAAGAGGTTGCAAGATCAAGGGAAGGGTAGAGAACGCATGTGAAATGAAGCGCTAATTCCATAAGAAAATACGACCCTTGAGATCAATAACTAACCCTTAACCATTCAAGCTCAATGAAGAGGTTGAATGATCAAGAGAAAGCAAGAATCTCAAGGGGAAGAAGAAACAAAAGAGAATGATACAAAAAGCCCTCATCTTCATTGATCTCCCACTCAAAAAGCTCTCACTACAATTTTCATGGAAAAAGAATGAAGAAGAAGAAGAAAAAGACTAAATCCTAAAAAGAAAGAAGAATAAAAGAATGGACACTAAAGCTTGGCAAGTTCAGGGGTATTTATAGGAGGTGAACTGAAGACCTAGGGCAACAATCTGCCCATAAATCAAATGACCAAACAGACCCCAGAAAACGACAGAGAGAGGGGCCAGTACGGCCGCGGAACCGCGGCCTAGACCCCCTATTGGCCGCGGTTCCGCGGCCATCTAGGTGAGTTGTTTGGTCGTTTTTTGTGGGTTTGCTTGTTCTTCTGTCCTGTGTTGTTGTACATATACCAAATTGCAGTATGCTTCCACAGTTGCATCAGATTTGTAATGGTCCAAAGTGGCAACAAAAATAATACTTTTGACCTTTTCTCCCTCGAGCTCCGCGCACCCATTGATTCTTGTGCTGCCCCTCTCGTGCTCTGTGCTTGTCCGAGACACGAATGACCGCTGTCATATGTCTTGTCTCTGGAACCGGTACGCAGCACTGGACGGATATGGATGACCGGAACCCGGCTTTTATCTGTTGTCAACAGATGTTTTGTATTTGGTGTAACTGTGGAGATTTTGTCTAGATTTGCAATATTTGTACTGGAAACCTGTAATATGTAAATATGTAACAAACACGGATTAAAAGCACCTACCTATAAACACACGAGCATAAGAATGGGCGGTATAAAATGCAGTATTCTGTTATGAACACTTCCTGGCTCCAAGGTTTTATCTCTACTTTTGAAATAGAAGACTGGGTGATCTGGTATCTCAAATACTACCCTCCTTTGACGGTAGTCAATAGTAGCATAGAATACTCCCAGCCAATCCATTCCCAACAGAACATTAAAATTTGGTATGTCCGGTACTTTGAAATTTGCGTAGAATTCTCGACCGCAAACTACAACTGGGCACTGATCATACCCAAAAGTTGCCTTTAAGACTCCATTCCCGGAATTGACATTCCAGCTTGAAATGAGCGGCTTCATAGGAATCGCGTGCGTTCTCACGAACCATTGTGACATGAAGCAGTGTGAAGCTCCAGTGTCAAAAAGTGCGAGTGCAGGAAGGGTGGCTACTAGTATAGTACCTAAGTTGTGTGAGGTCATGTTTAGATATAGGAAAAGTATAACGATACACAGGGATTGAAAGGTTGAAAGGATGGGGGATTTACCAGTGATGACTTGTCCTGTGGCTTCGGCCTCCTCGACCGTCATTGTAAAATCCTGTCATCTCGGTACATTCCTCCTTACTGGAGGCACATTCCTCTGCCCATGAGGCACGTTTCTTTGTGCCTGGTGGAATTGATGCTAAGGCTATGCAGGTGGTCCGCGTGGTGCTGGTGCAGGAAGAGCCAGGCGGGGTGCAGGTACCTGAATGGCTGGCCTCTGTGGAGCTGTGATTATAGGTCTGGGTGCTGGTGCTGTGTTAATATGATATGGGCATGCTCTTATAGCGTGAGTTGATGCGCTACAAATCAAACACAGGCCATTTAAACATCTGCAGTCTTTCGCCAAGTGTCCAGTTCTGTTGCAGTAGAAACAGAAATCTGGACTGGACCGGTTAAACGATCCTCCTGGGCTCTTAGTTGTAAAAATCGGCCTAGAATAGGCTCCTCCTATCATCTGTGTAGCTGAGCATTTGATTCCGGATGTTTGGGGCTTACCCTTCTTCTTGACCACGGCTTCGTAATGACGTGCTGCCTTTAGGGCGAGTTCATGAGTTGGATAGTCGCCTGTGGCTAATACCGCCTGAATCTCCGGGTCTAAGCCCTGTTGGAATCCTCTAGCCCGAATCTCATCAGTCAGGATCAAGTGTGTCGCGAACCTAATAAGATGCTGATGTCGGGATAGTGATGTGTTTTACGGAACAGAATTTGATGCGAATTATTTACCTGCTAAGCATGATAAATTCGGTATCATATTCATCCAATGATTTTACCCACATGGAGCCTTGTTACAGGTGGATGAACTGTTGCTCCATATCAAATCGAGCAGTTTCGGGGAAAAACTTCGCATCGAACAGATCACGAAACGTCTTCCACTCTATTGGCTATGTGAGACGGCTTTCCTCAGCTTTCCACCAGACTCTTGCATTGTCGGTGAGCTGGAGCTTGGCCACACGAACCCAAGCTATGCCTAGTACCTGTGCTGCGGCAAGGTCGTCCTCTATACTCTGGGCCCATTCTTCAGCCTCAAGAGGACTCTCATTCCCTGAAAAGTTCCTTGGATGCAACACACGAAATTGCTTTACTCCAGGTGGTTCGGCTTTCGGACGGTTCATGAGAATAACAGTCTACTGCTGCTGGCCCTTCGGAAGACTTTTGATGGCTTCTAAAAGCACCTTATGTTCATTAATTGGAGCAGCAACGGTAGGAGGAGGTGGTAAAGTAGGTGGTAGTGTGTTGACATTGACATTGATACTGGTGTTGTTGGGAGAATCCATCACCTTGATAGAAAAGGAAAGGTTAGGATAGATTCACGAAATTTGAAATATAAGGAATGTATAGTTATTGATTCTTATAATTCTTGTGATATATTGCTTAAGACTTCATGCAGAACTGACCTGCATGGGTCGCCAACAAAATCTGTCACGTCCCGCTTCCCAATAGACGGAAACTGTGACGTGGCAAGCCTGCAACATATTTACTATGAAAATAAATACGTTAAGCGTAATTAAGAAATATAATAACGAACAAGAATGACAAGAGTAATAAAATGAAACAGTAACTTTATTTACATTCAACTTTACATAAAATTGTTTGAAAGTAAAAGATACAATAATAAAAGAAAATGCCTAAACAATGGCATACTGAAAGTAAGTGCAGGAAGAACTAGTAGTCAGGTGTTGTTGTTTTAGGTATCCTACTTGTTTATAATTTTTCCACATTGGCATTATTCAATTCTGGTGCATCCCATTGTTTTATATCGTCCAAGTTTATTAGTGCACACTCTATCCCACACACGACCTTATTTAGCTGTTGGGACATACATACTGAGAATGGGAAGATTATATCTAGTAATGAGTCCAAGGGTTGTTCGATTGTTATTTGCGGACGGGAGTTATTCACGGATTTCTTGGTGATAGATACTGGCAGTTATGATGTTGTCTTGGGAATGGAATTTCTTGGAATTTTCCACGTTCACATTGATTGTAGGACGAAGAAAGTGATTTTCCAGATTTCTGGACGTCCGGAGTTCGTATTCTTGGGAGGTAGCAAATCTGTCGGGCCAGTCGAATTTAGGGCTAAGCCGACAAGTGCCGCTTTTTCGTCAATGGAAGTAATCAACGAGGAAGCATCGGTAGTGGTTCGGGATTTCATGGATGTGTTCGAGGACATCTCGGGTTTACCGCCAAAACGAGATATGGTGTTCGCAATTGATCTTATTTCTGGAGTAGTGCCGATTTCAAAGGCTTATTACCCAATGGTGTCGGTGGAACTAGAAGAGGTAAAGAAATAAGTTGCCGAATTACTAGAGAAGGGTTAGATTTGCAGCAGGGGTTCACCATGGGGAGCTCCAGTTCTTCTAGTCAAGAAGAAGGATGGCACACGACGGATGTGCATTGATTATCGATAATTAAATCGGTTGACTTTTAAGAATAAGTACACAATCCCTCGCATCGGCGAATTATTCGATCAACTCAGTGGCGCGAGGGTATTCTCGAAGCTGGATTTGCGATCCGGATATTATCAAGTTCGGGTGAAATCAGAAGATATTTGCAAGACAACGTTCTAAACTCGATATGGGAATTACGAGTACTTAGTGATGCCATTTGGATTTACTAACGCACCTGCAATATTTATAGACTTAATGAACCGAATCTTTTCCCCGTACCTGGACCAGTTCGTAGTGGTGTTTATTGATGATATTCTGGTCTATTCGAGGAGCAAAGAAGAGCATAAAGAACATTTGAGGAACGCACTGCAAATATTGAGACAAGAAAAGTTATATGCTAAGATGAGTGTTGGGGTCAAAAATTATGCCCCGGTTGATCAAGTCAAAGTCAACCCCAAGTAAGAGGGCCCAAGCCTAGGTAAGAGGGCCCATGCCCAAGTCGAGCCCCGTGGCCGGCCTCTCCCATGCCAAAATGAAAATTATGTAATAAATAATTTTGATGTAATTTTTATGAATAAATTTAAGAAAAATGGGCATAAAGCCAAATTTTTGTAAAGCTTATGGCTCATGTGCAAAAGAAATGGGCACATGAGGCATGGGATGGGTAAAATGTCATTTTGTAAAGCCCAAGGGGCTATGTGTAAATTTTAAGCCTATATAAGGCAACATGATAATGAAATAAAGGACAATAATTCATTCCCCTCAAAACCTAGGGTTTCTGTGCCTCCTTCTCCTTCCTCAAGGTTTTAAATCTTCTTACTTTTTTTTGAATTAAATCAAGAGTTTACATCTTTTTTCAAAAAGAAACAGTTTTTCACCATAAAACTCTTGAAGGGAAGCTCGGATCTTCGATCAAATTCCCAAAAGGGGAGATTTTTAAGTCTCACCCCCTTTCTCTAAGATCCAGCCAACAGAGAGGAGGAAGAAGGAGACCCAACTCCAAAACCCCCACTTCGGGAAGATCTAAGGCTCAAAAGAAGATCCAGGGCTAAAGGGGAGAAGAAAGGGGTCCCCTTTGATCATCACCAAAGATTTCTGGGAGTTCAACTCCATTTGTCAAGATCTTTTAGAGTTTAACTCCACAAATAAAACCCTCTTTTAGGATTTTAATTCCATTCAAAATCTTTTGGAGTTTAACTCCACAAATAAAACCCTTTTAGGAGTTTAACTCTATTCAAAATCTTTTGGAGTTTAACTCCATAAATAAAAATCCTTTTCAGGAGTTTAACTCCTCATTTCGGGGCAAAGCCCCTTCTTTCTGCAGGCGCCCAACGCCCACGTGTCTGGCACGTGAGGCGCCAGCGCCCACGTGCCGGGAACGTGAGGCGTGGACGCCTAGCACCCAGCATCCACATGCCGGGCGCCCAGCGCCCATACATCCTTAGGACGTTACTCGCCGTTTTTTTCTTTTCTTCTTTCTTTTTTTCATACACTCCATACTCAAAACACGTCCCCCGCTCCGTAAACTCTGCGAGGCCCCCGATATACCCAAAACCCCTCAAAACACGCATATACGCACACTGCATATTAAGTTCACATGTCTAGTTGACCTGTCAATCGGAGGTTCCTTCTCTTCAAAGACGAGGGGTAATTAACAGCAGCTTAGTCCGCGGCTGCCGGAGATTCGGATCCCCACAATCAATAAACCCCGGCCTACCCTAGGCAGGGGAATCTGTAATATGCCTGGCAAGTGGGGCGTATTTACATCTCAATGGGGTGACGAAAAACACCCTAAAATGATCAAGTGCGAGTTTTGGCTCGAAGAAGTGAAGTTCTTGAGTCATATTGTATATGGAGATGGAATTGCCGTTGACCCTGAAAAGATTGCAGCTGTTCATTATTGGCCCATTCCAAAGAACGTAGGAGAGATCCGAAGTTTTCTTGGGCTTGCCGGATGATATAGAAGGTTTGTGGAGAACTTCGCTCGAATAGCAGAACCAATGACCAAGGTAACAAGAAAGGAGGTATCATTCATATGGACCGAGAAATGTGCGTCAGCTTTTGAAGCGTTGAAGCAAAAATTGACCATCGCTCCTATTCTGACAGTGCCAGACGGTTCCAGAGGAATAGTTATTCACAGCGACGCATCTGGAAAAGACTTAGGATGTGTCTTAATGCAGCATAGGAAGGTCATAGCTTATGCGTCGAGATAATTGAAAACTCATGAGAAGAACTACCCAACTTAAGATCTGGAGTTAGCAGCAATGATTTTCGCTCTGAAAATTTGGAGACACTACTTATTGGGCGAAAGGGTAGAAGTATTTACCGATCATAAAAACCTAAAGTATGTGTTCACACAGAAAGAGCTCAACATGAGACAGCGTAAATGGTTAGAGCTGATGGCTGACTATGATCTTGATCTCAAATACCATCCGGAGAAAGTTAATGTAGTGCCGGATGCTCTAAGTCGGTTGCCAGCAATACGGATGTTGACTGCACAGAAGGAGATTATAGCTAATCTTCAGAGGTTCGAGTTGGAGATTGTACTACCAAACTCTTCGGGACAGTTGATATAGTTGCAAGTACAGTCATCCTTGATCAATAACATTAAAGCAGCACAGTCGCACGATCCAAGATTGCAAAAGTTTCAAGAACAAGTAGAAGCGGGACTTCGAACAGATTTTTTGATTCATGAAGATAGTTCGTTACGATATGGGAGCCGTTTATGTGTGTCTAAAGGAGATGTTCATGAAGAAGTCATGAAGGAGGCTCATAGTTCCGTGTATTCAGTACATCCGGGAGGCACAAAGATGTACAGAGATCTGCGACAACATTTCTGGTGGGAAGGCATGAAAAGAGAGATTTCTCGCTACGTGTCGAAGTGCTTGGTGTGTCAGCAAGTCAAGGCTGAACATCAAAGGGTAGTTGGTTTTTTGAAACCACTTCGGATTCTTCAATGGAAGTGGGAACATATAACCATGGATTTCGTGACAGCTTTACCACGGAATCCAAAGGGCAATAATGCAGTTTGGGTGATTGTCGATCGATTGACCAAGGCAGCTCATTTTATACCGTTTCGAGTTGGTCAGTCGACGGAGGCTTTGGCAGAGTGGTACATGCAAAAGATAGTGAGATTGCATGGAATACCTGTGAGCATCGTTTTGGATCATGATACTCGATTTTTATCACACTTTTGGAGGAGTCTACAAGAAAATTTGGGAACTCACTTGAATTTTAGCACAGCCTATCATCCTCAGACAGATGGCCAGTCTGAAAGAACGATCCAAACTCTTGAAGATATGTTGAGAGCATGCATGCTAGACTTCAAGGGTTCATGGGAGGATCATTTTCACTTGGTGGAGTTTTCATACAATAACAGTTTTTAGGTGACGATACAGATGGCTCTATTCGAAGTATTATACGGTCGTAAATGCCGCTCGCCTATCTGTTAGGACGATGTTAGAGAAAGAAAATTATTGGGACCGGATCTTATTGTGCAAAAGGTGGAGAAAGTTAACGTGATCCAAAATCATATGAAGGTGGCTCAAGATCGACAGAAAAGTTGGGCTGATACTGGACGAAGACCTCTGGAGTCTTCAGTTGGTGATGTTGTATTCTTGCAAATATCATCGACCAGAGGAGTGGTCCGATTTGGTAGTCGAGGCAAGCTTAGTTCTCGATTCGTGGGGCCTTTCGGTATTATCGAGCGTGTTGGAGAGATAGCTTATCGATTGGCTTTACCATCATCCTTGGCAGGTGTTCATGAAATGTTTCATATATCTCAACTCTGTAAGTATGTTCGAGATGAGACGCATGTTCTAAATCACTTGGAACTAACAGTAAGGGAAGATTTAACATATGAAGAGCGACCAATGGCGATTGTGGATCGACAAGAAAAGGTCCTCAAGAATAAAGTTATCCCACTATTACTCGTTTCATGGGGGAATTGTTCGCATGGAGAATCTAATTGGGAACGTGAAGACGAGGTCCGACAGAAGTTACCACACCTCTTTCCCTAGATCTGTGTTTTCTTATCTTTTCTTGTTCCGGGAATTTCGAGAACGAAATTCTTTTGTAGTTGGGTATAATGTAACACCCTAGCACTGTTATACTATATATTTGGGATATTTAAAATCTTGCGGCAAAATTCTTGACTATTGTTGCTTTTGGGTTGCGGATAGTGAAATTGGTAGTTGTGGTTACTATCCGACCCGACCCGCATGTTTGAACCCAACATGGTTCAAGATTATATCAAATATTTGATAGTACAGAGTATCCATGCAAATCTAGATTTTATATACATATATAAAATATTTTAGAATCCACATATCTTTTTTAAATACAATATAAAACCAAATAACATATTCTCTTATCTAGCCTTGCATGTCATAGTACCCCATATCTTGTGGTTGCGCCCACATATCATGTTCATATCCTAAGTGTTACACAGACTAGTATTTGATCGCTACGTATATTTACATGGATCCGTACTTGGGGGTATATGTTTTTATTTACAGGATATCGCATCATGGTTTAAATTCTTGCGTATATTCTCCATATTGGAAAAACTAGATTTTTGAAGAGATACGGGTAATATTCAGAGTAATCTGGTATTATCTGTAAAATCCCATAATATATATATATATATATATATATATGTATGTATATATATAATATTTTCTATAACTAATAATATATATTGATATATATATATATAATATTAATTATTTAAAAAATAAAATTTCTCAAATCTCTCTCTAATTCTCTCGTCTCTCTCTATTTCTCCTTTCTCTCACTCTCTCTAATAATATATATATTATATAATATATAATAAAATTATAATACCCTCACTCTCTCCCTCGTTTCTTCTTCTCGCGCAGACCCCGAACCCTGATCCTCGTCGCCCTCTTCCCATTGTTGCTCCCTCGTCGCCGCCGCCCTAGCATCACCGTTAACCCCATCTCCTCACCTCCATCACCCCCTCTCCCCCTCCTCTCCTCTTCTCTTCCCCGACGACCCCAAGTCCTAACCCAAAACCCCGACCCAAGAACCCAACACCTCCATCGTTAGCAACCCCTCGTCGCCGGAAACCCATCACCACCAACCACCTCCATCTCCTCCTCTCATCTCCCAGCAACCCCAAAATGCCAACACACCACCACCACCGACCCCGTGCTCCATCCACGGTCACCAGAACGCACACCCACCTCGCCGCTGAATACTTCGCCTCGTCGCCGTCACCTCGTCACCACCATCTCTTCTGTCCTTGCCAAATCCCCAGAAACCCCAACAGCAACTCTTCTTCTTCTTATGTTCGTATTTCTTTTCTGTTCTTTTCCGGCCGTCTCGTCGGAGTTGCACACGTCGCCGACGATCTGAACGACCCAGTCACCATCATCATCTAACCCAGTCACTAAGTCACGCAGCTGCTCAGCCAGGTCCAGTCCTGCGTACGTAAGTTTTGCGTCGTGTTTTATTTCGACGTCGGAACGCGACATCCGTATCTCGACATGGGATTCAATCAGGCAAGTTCTAAACTTGCAATATGCTATGTTATTATATCAATATTTATTTGATAAATTATAGGGCATGTGTTTTACTGTTCAGCAGAAATTACCGATTTACAGTTTTATAGCATCCGTCTATTTCCGTACTGATAATAGTTTATCTAGTTGCATGCCAGAACAACACGATATTATCATAGTACTATATCAGTTCAATATGTTATCTAGATTGCATCATATACATGGTAATGGACGTATAACGGTTATTACAGATAGATACATATGCATCCTGGCATTAGTGGTGTTTCGATATTGATTACAGTATTACATTGGTATCTATTTTAGATAATATACAGTACATGACATGTTCACGACACATTATCAGACTTGTTACTTGGATCTTATTGCTAATGCCAACAATCCTGATTGTTGTCCTGATTGACATAACTTATTGTCCACATAGATAAGACCTGTACCTGCTTGATACTGTGTTGGCATTAGATTTATATCATCAATACTTGACTTGAACACAGAACTTTGGGGGAAAAGGGAAAATCAAGAATGTAATCGAAACGTAACTCAAGAGAATATTATTATTGTTTGCCGTGGTTCCGGGCGTGATGGAATAATCATTGTTTATTGTACCGTGGTCCCGTGGGGAATGAACGAGAAATATTGTACCGTGGTCCCGTGGGGAATGAACGGGATATATTGTACCGTGGTCCCGTGGGGAATGAGTGTGATATATTGTACCATGGTCCCGTGGGGAATGAACGGGATATATACTATTGAGTTATGATGAGGATTATATTAATTGGTTTCAAAGACTTCTAGAATAGATAACCTATAAGCACAGACGTTAGGATACACATCACATACATATACCTCACTATTTATACCTGTGTTTATTATTTACATTCTTGTTTAATCATATCATCATATCCTGGTTACTACTATTGTTTGATATTATAACGCACCGACGTCTAGGTTTTGCATGGCCCAGTTCCTCTGTCATTATCGCAGGCAAATCTGGAGTACTTTAGCAAGCAAGCTGAGTAATGAGGAGCTAGCTATTTAGTTTAGAGATGCTTAGTTTATTTATTTCCATAGTTTTATTTCTATTGATGTGAGCCCATATTGGGACATGATTTAGATACTATTGTTTATTGGATCTTGATTCGTTTCCGCTATATGCATTTCTTGATTTTTATTTATTGTGGCAGATGGACATGTGTTAGCTAGATTTTATTTTTACTGTTCTTGATATCCGACTGAAAGCCGTAATGTGACTATGAAGGGATGATTCCTAGCCATGGATAGCATGGTTGGCTCTGTCGCATGTCGTGTTTACGTATTTTGGGAAGCGGGGCATGACAGGGTTTGTTTAGTATCAGAGACATAGGATTTAGGGTTAGTCGCGTTTGGTTCTTTTATGGTTGGGTATTGAACCCAATACACTAACCAGGAAACCCGGAATTAGGAACATGTCCTGCCACATTACTATCTTGCCAGTCTTGAATCTATAGCTATCTTGTTTATTGAATCATGTTCACCGCTACTAATCCTCTTCAGTATCTTGGTTTCAGAATTATGGCGGATAGAGATTTGCGGTCATACCAGAGGCGTGTAGATAACGCCACATTGCTTGGATTTGTACGCGGTATGCTTGAAAAACAGAAGCGACAAACTGAGCTAAATCAGCGGCAGACCGAGGCTTTCCAGGAGGGTCTGCTGACGGTCCAGCAGTCCGTAGTTGTAGCAGGACCCAGGACAACACAGCGTGAGAGCACCATGGCGGACTTTAGAAAGCTCAGTCCGTCCATATTTACAAGATTGGAGAAGCCATTGCCAGCGGAGCAGTGGCTAGTTGATACAGAGAACCTGCTCATTACCGTGCAGATCCCAGATGAAAAAAGGGTGGATGTAGTACGCATCCAATTAGTAGATTACGCTCGCGAGTGGTGGCTCGTAGAGGAGACCCGTCTGACCAAGCCGATCAGTTGGGAAACTTTTTCGCGAAGTTTCTTGGAGAAGTTCTTTCCACAGTCTGCTCAGGAGGAAATGGAAGAGAAGTTCATTAGTTTGAAGCAGAATGGCGGATCCGTTGATACACATGCGGCTGAGTGGACCCGGCTAAGTCGATTTGCGGGGCCTTTGGTTTCCAATGAGGCAGATAGGGCACGACGGTTTATGCGTAGCTTAGATGTGGAGATTCAGAGACACATCATATCTCTGGGATTGACCACCTTCTTCCAAGTTCTCAAGGCAGCCAGGGAGCAGCAAGTTTATCAGTGAGAGTAAAGGGTACTCAACAGCAAGCAGTTTTAGTGCGGAAACCGGCGTTTACGCCAAACAGAGATCTTGTACGTAGAGGCATTCCGATAAATAAACATGGGAAAATACGTATGAAAAGGACCTTTGTTTCAACGCAGAAGAAGGATGTGATTTGTGATTACTGCTAACGACCAGGTCATTTCTGGAAGGAGTGCCGGATGAGGCTTGGGCAGTGTCTAGTTTGTGGATCAGCTGACCATACCATCAGTGGTTGCCCTTCAAAACTACGATCGAGAGACGATATTCAGAAACCACCGTAGAAGCAGATTTATGGGCAGAAGCTGATCATTCAGATCATTCAGAGGTCTAATCAAGCACGGGCCTTCCCCTTGACGACCGAGAAGGCCAAGGCGTTAAATGACGTTGTTTCAGCTATCCTACTTGTCTATAATTTTCCCGCATTGGCATTATTTGATTCAGGTGCATCCCATTGCTTCATGTCGTCCAAGTTTATAGTGGATACTCTATTCCACACACGGCACTGTCTAGTTGCTGGGACACACACTGGGAATAGGAGATTTATATCTAGTAGCGAGTGCAAGGGTTGCTCGATTGTTATTTGTGGATAGGAGTTATTCACAGATTTCTTGGTGATTGATACTGGCATGTATGATGTTGTCTTGGGAGTGGACTTTCTTACCATTATCCACACTCACATTGATTGTATGTCAAAGAAAGTGATTTTTCAGATTCCCGGACATCCGGAGTTTATATTTTTTGGAGGTAGCAGATTTGTCGAGCCAATCGAATTTAGGGCTAGGTCGACTAGTGTCGTTCTTTCGTCGATGGAAGCAAACAGGGAGGAACCACCAGCAGTAGTTTGGGAGTTTATGGATGTGTTCAAGGATATCTCGAATTTACCGCCAAAACGAGATGTGGAGTTCGCGATTGATCTTTGTAGGGTGTTTTTCGTCACTCCATTGAGATGGGAATGCGCGCCGCTTGTCAGGCGTATACAGATCCCCCTGCGTAGGGTAGGCCGGGGTTTATTGATTGTGGGGATTCGAATCTCCGGCAGCCGCGGGCTAAGCTGCCGTTAATTACCCCTCGCCTTTGAAGCGAAGGAACCTCCGATTGACGAGTCAACTGGTCATGCAAACTCAATATGCAGTGTGCGTGTGTTGTGTTTTGGAGGGGACTTTGATGTATTGGAGGCCATGTAGAGTTTATGTGGAGTGCATGGGAAAAGAGGGGCGAGGAGCGTCCTAAGGCCGCGTGCGTGGCGCGCGGGAGCTGGGCGCCTGCGGGCCACGTGTGAGGCGCATGGGTGCTGGGCGCCCGCGGGTCACGTGCCAGGCACACGGGCGCTGGGCGCCTGCGGGTCACGTGAGCGGCGCGTGGAAGCTGGGCTCCCGCGGGTCACGTGTCCCGTGCGTGGGCACTGGGCGCCCATGGGTCACATAAGCGGCGCGTGGGCGCTAGGCGCCAGTGGGTCACGTGCACGGCACACGACCGCTGGAAACACCAGCAGAGAAAGGGCCTTCGCCCCCTGAGCTGGGAGTTGAACTCCCTAGGGGATTTGGAGTTGAACTCCCAAACTGGAATTAGGTATAAATTTGGAGTTAAACTCCTAAAAGATTTGGATTTGGAGTTTAACTCCTAAAAGATTTGGATTTGGAGTTAAACTCCTAAAAGGCTTTGATTTGGAGTTAAATTCCTAAAGGATCTGGATATGGAGTTAAACTCCTTTGAGATTTTGGATCTTGGAGTTGAACTCCTCGAAGATCTTCGGAGGTGATCAAAGGGGACCCCTTTATTTTCCCTTGAGCCCTGGATATTCTCTTGAGCCTTGGATTTTTCACAAAGGGGGATTTTTGGAGATGGGTCTCCTTCTTCCTCCTCTCTGTTGGCTGGATCTTGGAGGAAAGGGGGTGATGCTTAAAAATTTCCCCTTTTAGAGATTTGATGGGAGATCTGAGTTCCCCTACAAGGGTTTTATGGTGAAAAACTATTTCATTCTTGGAAAGGAAGAGTTAAACTCTTGATTTAATTCAAAAAAGAGAAGAAGTTTTAAAACCTTGAGAAAGGAGAAGGAGAAGGAGGCACAGAAATCCTAATTTTTGAGGGAAATCAATTATTGTCATCATTTCATTATCATGTTGCTTTATATAGGCTTACAAGTTAGTCCCTTGGGCTTTACAAAATGGCATTTTGCCCATCCCATGCCTCATGTGCTTATTTCTTTTGCACATGAGCCATGAGCTTTACAAAAATTTGGCTTTATACCCATTTTTCTTACATTTATTCATAAAAATTATATCAAAATTATTTATTACATAATTTTCATTTTGGCATGGGGGAGGCCGACCGCGGGGCTCGACTTGAGCATGGGCCCACTTGACCTGGGCTTGGGCCCACCTGGTTTGGGGTTGATTTTGACTTTGACTTGGTCAACAGGGATGTAATTTTTTACCCCAAAAATCTTATTCCTGGAGCAGCGCCGATTTCAAAGGCTTATTATCCAATGGCGCCGGTGGAACTGGAAGAGGTAAAGAAACAAGTTGCCGAATTACTAGAGAAAGGTTGAATTCGCAGCAGCGGTTCACCATAGAGAGCTCCAGTTCTTCTAGTCAAGAAAAAGGATGACACACGACGAATGTGCATTGATTATCGAGAATTAAATCGGATGACTATTAAGAATAAATACCCAATCCCTCGAATCGGCGAATTATTCAAAACTACTAGTTTTCAAAAGGGGGCCCTAAACCACTCTCGGTTCTTTCAACGATATCAAGTTAATTACATTAAAGGTTTCGCTAAAAACTAGTCGTAACCCTCCGTCGTTTCCTACAAGTATTACTTAGTATTCATGCTACGTATTTTGGCATTGTTAAGGCGTAGTGATCGGTAGCTGAGTATTGCTTGTTTATAGTTTTGTTTCCGATTATTTAGGACAGTCGCATAGCTATGTTGTCATTGTCAAGGGTTATGCGGATGGGTTTAAGTTAATCAAGATAATGACGGGCCGAACTTGACTAGCGGCTTATGATATGTCGGAATTGTCAAGGTCATAAAGTCGTTAGGGGCAAAAACCACATCGGGATTAAATATACAGGAAACTTGCTAGTGTTGCATACCTTCTGGAGTGTGGTGACTAGAGTGGCTTCCATCTTGGTTATCTCGCGATGATAGTTGGATTCCGATCCCACTGATGAGTAGGATTACTCTTAAGAAATATCTTTCACTTCACAATTAGCTAACCTATTAGGTGTCTGGAAAAGTGTTAACGGGGCTACGCCTCTGCGGAAACGAGGTTATTCTAATTAGGTCCGTGCGAGAACATGGGGAACCTCTTTCGGAGCACTAACACCTATCTGGCTGAACGGTTGGCGAACTTGTAAAGTGTTAATGATCACAGCTAGTTCTCCTTTTATGGTTTGAAGGAGAATTCGAGAAAACGGTGGGAGCCATCCTATTTAAATAAAATAATAACCAATCTAAACTTGCAATAGCGCATGCTAAGTGTTTTCTTTTCTCTCTCTCCAAGTAGCAACCATGTCACGCCTTAATCAAGATAATAAAATGTATGTCTTGACCGATCCAGATTCTTATTCGGGGCTGGGGAACATCAGTTCGGCTCTAACTTATGACGAATGTCACGAGCTTGAGCAAGGGAAAGAGAATTACATGAATTCCTTGATGACCCTAACGAAGAAGAAGTATATTATTGCGTCTCCTTCAGGTGTTCTTGTTATTGAGAACTGTTTTTCAGTCAGCCCTATCTCCTAGATACTGGATCAGGATCAGGATCTCATATCTGTAATTTATTGAAGGGACTAAGAAAAAGTAGGATGGTTGGACCGGGTGATATGTCCCTCAGAGTAGGGAACGGAGCACAAGTTGATCATGCTGCCGTTGGTGAATATCACCTAGTATTGCCAAGTGGCAATACTATGATTTTGAACAACTGCTACTATGTACCTTCCATGATTTGCAATATCATATCAGTTTCTTTACTTAATAAATATGGATATAATTTTGTTCTAGTTAGAAATATCATGAACATTTACCTTAATCAGGTATTGGTTGCAGAAGGTACACTGTGTAATAGTATCTACGTTCTAAATCAAAAAACGGTTTTCAATATACAAAACACACGCAAGAGGAAGAGTTCATATACGAATGAAACATACTTGTGGTATTGTAGACTTGGTTATATCAATGAGAAAAGACTGTATAAGTTGCATAAGGATGGATAACTGAATCCGTTCGAATTTTCATCCTATAAAACTTGTCTGTCTTGTCTCAAAGGGAATATAACCAAATCTCCGTTCACCGGACATGGAAAAAGAGCAACAGAGCTCTTGGGACTCATACACAGTGATGTTTGTGGTCCAATGTCTATACATGCAAGGGGAAGGTTCTCGTACTTTATTACTTTCACTGATGATCTCTCTAGGTTCGGATATGTATTTCTCATAAAACACAAATTCGAAACTTTTGAGAAATTCAAAGAATATAAGAGCAAAGTGGAGAACCAGACTGGCAAAAGTATCAATATCCTCCGATCTGATAGAGGAGAGCAGTACTTAAGCACGAAATTTCTCGACTATTTAAAAGAGAATGGAATTCTCTCTTAGTTTACTGATTGATACGAAAAAGTGTTTGTAGTTTAACCGCAATCAATAACGGTGTCGCACGTAGCTAGACCAAGATGAGTACGGGTCGTCCTTTGGGAAACGTGGAACCTTTTACTTTTACTTTAGATGTGTTGAGAAAGAGAGGAGGGATAAAGAATTTTAGAGAATGGTTTCTAGATCTACGTTCAACAAGAATGTAAAATATAGATCTAGATTATTTTAAAGATGTAGTAAATATAATAAGAAGGCTTGTAAGGTTCGTTAGGATTTAGTAGTTATGGACGATTAATTAAAAGTTACCCTTTTTTATCCATTAATAGATTTAGAACTAGAACGACGGTGATGCGTGTAGATTAGGGTTTCTGGAGGGAAAAGGAATCACACTCTTAACCCTTATCTCGACATGGAACTCCGTTCATATCTAGCTTTTACCAAAACAATCATTAATCTAATCTCTAATCGCGGTCGGAACTAGCAAAGAATTGCTAGCGCACCCGATTAGGATGTTAATGATTCTTTTGATAAAGTTCCTAAACTTTATAGGACTTAAAAAGGGTTTAGTTATTTTTATCGTCCATTAGCCTACCCTAATCCTACGAACCCTAACAAGCGGAGAATTACTCGCGCATGTTGGGAGAAGAAGATGAAAAGAAAGAGAGGGAAAACATGATGTAAAATGCAAAAGAATTAAATAAAATAACTACCTTTATTAATCACTTGAACAATCTACACTTTTATTCCGTAGAAAATAATTACAAAGACTAGTTTGCTTCTCGATCTCTTCCAAGGAGGTAGACGAACAGTTGATGATCAGCCTGGATGCGTGAGCCGTCTTGGACTTCGTGATCTCTTCGGCTTGATGGCTTTTCCAAGAGGCTCTCGGCGCCTTTTTATAGTGCAAAGCCAGAATCTTTTGCTTCAAAAGTTGGTAAAATATAGTAGAGAATCATGCCCCAAAATCTTTCCTTCCAACTCCATAATATTGCGGCGGATCCGCGGCAAATGGGTGCTAAGGCCGCGGATCCGCGGCCAACGGGTGAGATCTCTTGATCAAAATTCTTGTGCTTTCTTCTTGTGACAAGTGTCAATCCTAGGCACCTTCATAATTCAGAAATCTTCTCACGGTTGCTTCCAGACTTAGTCTCCAAGTTTTGCTTCTTAATTTGGCAAGATTTCTTCAACAGCTTGATTTCTTTGATATATTCTGCATAACAACTTGGAAAATTCTGCACAATAATCTTAAATAATATTTAGTAGACTTAGTTCTACTAGGATTTGGTCAATGAATTTATTTGCATGCATTTTTCTACCAAATGCTAATTAAAATATATTAACACATGGAAAATAATGTTTTTACACATAAACCCTCATATGTATAATATATTATAATAAAGTCCTTTTTTAATATAAAAATGGTAGGAAAAATGTAATACAAATGTGCAGTTTTATCAACTGAACAAATACCCACAAACTTATCTTTGATCGTCCCGAGCAAACTAGTTTATTTAAGAGGAGAAAAAGAAAGGAGAAAACTAAGCACACTTTCGTAGGCAGACACGATTGCACTGAGCACGTGCAACAAGCCGTTAAACCTCTAGGTGTCCCTAGTAGGAGGAGTGTTGTCTCCTGAGGGTTTTCAGCGGATTACACCGACAAAATCCAATAACAAAAGAAAGATGGTGAAATTTACATATAAAGATAAGAACCATAAAAGAAATACTTTGAAAATAAGAGTTTCCAACTATACTAGCTTTTTAGTTGTCATAAGCCCTATCTTAATAGTCATGAAAAAATGTTAGAAATCACATCATCCCTCAATAAAACATCGTCTTTATTCTTCATTTCTACCTTTCATCCAAACATTGATCATATAACCCCACGTGTGTGTAAAGAACATCCCTACAATCGGTGAATTCAATTCAAGCTATCATACTCTTGTCCATCTACCTTAGAAATTTTTAATTTAATGAATATTAAAGATTTGCTCACACATTTTCATGCGACCGTTAATACTTCTTGAGGTACTAACCAACCGATTACTCATGTGCTTGCTAATTAGGTGATAATATTTTCCTCGTCTTGCACCACCTAAGGCTTAGCAGTGACTCTGTCACGACCCGAAAGTACGGAACATGACCGGCACTTAAACTACGAAACGTCTCGAGGCGTACGTAATCTAAGTAAACGAAAACCCAGAAATCCAAACCAAGAAAAGTAGTAGAGTGAAGGAAAGACAATTTAAATCAATTAGTTTTAATAGCATAGCCGAATTATGCGTTTAAAAAAAAACATCAAATATTTCCTGAAAATTTCGGCAGAGTCTCCTTTGTAAATACTGGCCCCCAAACGGGATACAACATGAATAGTATACGAAATCAAAAAAAAGGGCATCCCCAAGCGGGAGCTAGCTCTTCGTCAATCGACGGTCACAACCACACAAGCAATATAATATACAACGCCAACGGCGAGGATCAAAAACTCAAAACCATAAAAATAAAACGCGCGACTCTAAGGTCGAAAGAAAAACATCACTGAGTCTCTAACTCAAAATAAATACATGTTTGGTTGATGGAACTTCTAGATACAACAGAATAATAATATACAAGATATATAATGGGGGGGTACGATACAAGTAAACCCACCTACTAGCAAATCACCCGAAGGAAACTATGCCCGCAAGCCGTAAAGAAACCTGTACGGCAAACCTGCAAGAAACTGGGGCACAACGGGGGTGAGTTGCCAACTCGTGAATAGAAAAACATCTACGGAAAGAAATCGCATAAATAACGCAACCTGGGTCAATGATCATAATATATCCTCAAATATATGTATAACATGCAGCCTATAACAATGGCTAGGGTAATATATAACCGAGTGTGATCTCATGTGCCCGTGTCAGTGCCTCAGGTAGCAATATATCATAAGGATGATGTATGAATGCATGAACAGAATGCATGTACTGAATAAAACTGGTTTCATAAATCAGTGAGATTTCTGTATTTTAAAAGAAATGAGGTACCATATATGAAATCAGCATAAAACAGTGCCCAGCATCGACACAAAACAAGTGTCCAAATACCTCGATATCTCTATGTCACAATCTATGTACCTCAAGTCTCAATCTCAATGTCTCAATCACAATATCTAGGGCGCCGTCAGTCCAGACCGGCCCCTACCATCCATCTCAAGACCACGACGGTATCCTCCGGATATCCGACGCGTCGGGTAATATCACCGGTAGGTAATGCTCCCCTGCCAGGCTCACATCGTCATCATCACGCGCTTCTTGCCCCAGGGTACCTTACCGGGTCCACCATGTACCCTAAACGGTTCATCCGTCTCTTCGAATCGGGTCTCGAAATCCATCAGCAAACTCATGGTGGACGACTCATACATCATGGGAAAAACCACACTTTTTATTTAAAAAGAGAGAAATCAGTTTATATAAGTTTTGCGGTTTTCCCCCCAAATCCAGAAAATCTCATGGAAATCCGAATCCAAATCATCAATAGCATGTAAACAGTGAATATAGGCATGATAATCCGTGAATGCGACACAACAGTGAATAACAACATGCATGAAGTAGTAGGAAATAACTACAATGTCTAACTAGCATATAAGGCAAGTACACTAATATCATGTCTAAACTATTAGCTAACAACTTATGTCAAATGAAATAGTATTTTCTAAAGTGTTCGTGACATGGCAATTACCGATGAAGATGTGTGTGAGCCGGCAAGTAAGTGTACGTGGTACATACGCGTCATCGGTAATGGTGCTGGTGTCCTAACAGCATGATATTAATAATAGGATATGAATCATAATATAAGCATGCGATGCGGAGCGAACAACAATAATGAGCGGGAGCTAAATACTAAACAATGGTGCCCTTTGAAATAACACGAATCGTGGGGTTTTGGAAATAGGGCACGGTGTTTGTATAAAAAGATACGTCTTTTGAAATATCCGTAGGATCCCTTCGGCTGTCTTTTAAAATACCCACAATCCGCTAGTTTTGAAATAGGTAAGAACCGAATCTAATCTAACAAATAAACTAAACTAAAGGGCTAAGCTGACCAGCTGGGCTACAGGTAAGGAAACCGCCTAACATCTGAGTCGATACATATACATACCTGTATATATATTAGTCGGTGATCCCGCCTCAATAATATCATATCCGATACCATATCTATAATCAGACATCCCAAGTCAAGAGTGCGGATCAATCATCAAAATATAGCTCGTACGTAAATCCGTCGTACGGCATCCCCAAATCTGGGTACGGGTTAATATCATATTCATCACACTATTCATCTAGTATCCTCTTTATCCAAGATCATAGTCCAGGGTACTGACCTATGTCTAGTACAATACTAATATCATCAATATAGTCATGATCTGACTACTGATCGACAGTCTCGTACAAACCGATATCACAACCACAAAACAAATCTCATCGACTCAGCTCAATCCCTAGTATCGTCCTCATATCCGTATGTGAACACATAGTCCCATACCCATGTGAACACATAACTATAAAGAATCCCATGAGCACATATAAATAGGAATGTATACAAGTATGTATGTGTGTATGTATGTGTGTATGTGTAGTGCAACACTACCCTAGTGTTCGCAACACTAAAGTAATCCAACACACCAATATCCATCCTAACATCGCTATTAATCCCAAATAACATATAATAATTGTTGGTGTGTATACGCATCCGTATACACCACCACGGACTGCGGGGGTGCTATACGCCATCCACCCGACTTCTCCCCGTAGATATAAATCTACTCACCTCGACCTTCGCTTGCCGATGCCGATGTCGACACGCGCTTTCTTGCCTCTTTGAAGTCTTTGTGAGGGTACCTACATATCATAACACACCGCATCGCATTAAAGTCCGACTCATGACCAAATCGACACACGAATCTCACATATGTCAAAACCTATGGTTTGCTTTCACAAATCAACCCAAAAACCCTCGACATCGGCGTACAAACGCCGATTGATCGAGAAAAACACCAAACATACCAAATCATGGTTTTACAATTCACTAAAAATATATAAAATACGATGCAATTCATCAAAACCAATAAATTGATTAAATCGATTTATTACAAGAAACCTAGTAAGCATCAATTAGCCGTTTCACTTTAAAACTCGATGTTTAAACTAAACTAATGGACACAATATCCACCAAATATCATAACCAAGTTATAGAAACCATATCAATAATTTATTCTCATCAACTTGTATAAATTCCAAAATTCTAGTTTTGCAAAAATATCCAATTTAACACTTTTTAAAGCAAAATTTCACAATTTAACAATTTAGCTTGGCTTTGCATATTTTAAATGGTTAAACCACTCATGGAAACCTTAATGATGTGCTAAAAACCCTAACTAGATTTTAATCCCACATTTCAATAAAATTTCTAAAACCTAGTTAGCAATTTAGCATAATTATCACAATTTGGGCAAATTAAATATAACAATTTGCAAATTAGCTACAAGATTAGGTTTTGCATATCTTAAGATGCTAAAATATATCACACTACCATGAACAAATTATCACAACCATAACTTTAATTTAACCCTTCTCTTGAATTTAAACTTGCAATTTAAAACCTAAATTAAACACCTAATTAAGTTGATTTAAAGTATTTAACATCAAATTAAGCAAAAGGGTTAGAGTTATACCTTCACAAACCATGAGATTAAATATGGAACTTGACCTCCAAATTGAGATCTTTGCACCAAGATCCATACTATATGGGCTAAGGAAAAATGGGTAGGGCTTTGATTTTGATTTTGTGGGATTTTTGGTGGATTTTTGGTGGATTTTTGTAATGTTTTTGATGAGGAAATGAGAGGGGAATAATTGGGGGCTGCACTTGAAGAGGCTCGGCCAGAATTGTGAGGGAGTGGGAGAGAGGTGGGGGCAAAAAGTCAAGCCAAGAAAACAATACCCATACCTCACAACAATACACTATGCATCATTCTTTATTCATATCATTTTTTTAATTTCCTTTTCTTTTCTTTTTGTGAGATGAGGTGAACAAGTATTTTGGGGCTGCCAAGGGGGCTCGGCCACACAACTTGGGGATGGATGTGGGTTTGTATGGTGAGTAAAAATGATAAATGTTATACCCCAAATCTCCATTTAACTTATTTTCACCATTTAAGCATTTTTCTTCCATAATTTTCTAAACCGTTTTGACAAACGATTTCGTTTCAAAAACCACATGATAAAATTTTTTTTAATGTTTTATGATGCATAAAATTTGTTTCAACTCATTCCAATTTGTAATTTTTCCTAATTAAATGTATTCGTGACGGCTTAAAATAATATTTTTTTCAAAAAATTTGAAATTTCACCAGTGGCTCAATAAACACCAAATACTAGCAATTACATAGCTAGAATATGTATATTTAATTTTTTAATAAAGATATTTGCATTTTGACTTTTTTACAGAAAACCCCCTTATTTTACCGTTTTTTCGAAATTTCACCGAAACGATTTTCAAAACGTTACAGACTCCCAGACCAGTTGGCCTTAGGGCACTAGGTGAAGGGGCACCCTTACTATATTTTTTTATTGCTGCCTTGGCGATAAAAAAACCAGTGTTCATTTTTTTTTCTTTTCACCATTTTTATATTTTCTTCATTTTTTTTCCATTTCCTTCATACTTTGGCTTTTAGACAAGAGCATTTCAAGGTATCCTCTACTATCCCGAGTTTCAAGACGTGTGTAAGTGCATATAGTAGGGTATCAACATTCAAATGTTTGGCTTCCAGAATAGAAACTATTTTTCAGACTTATTTTTATCCTCAGAGTAGTGGCTTCCTTCATTTTACTAACCCTTGGGACAACAGCTCATAACTACTTATTACCAGTTCGTTTAAGAAAACTTCTAATTTTCTTGGTTTTCTTAAACTATTCCTATCTTTTGGAAGTAATTTTTTCACTTTCTACTCTTTTGTTATAAAAGAATTTTTTTTTAAAATTTTTGAAAATGTTGTGCTTATGCAAAATATGATGCAAATTGATGTGTAAATAAGCACAAACCTCCCCCAAACCTGTTTACAGCAGTGCCCTCACTGATGTCATCTGTTAAGCTCAAAAAAACCTGTAGACTTGGGAGGAAATTATTAATGAGGACAACAATATATGAAAGTGAAAATCCTCCCCCAAACTTATTTTAGGCTCACAATTTTGTAAAAATCATTTTCTTTCAAGAGCCAAAATATACCACCCCTCCCCCAAACTTTAGTTAAACATTTTTAATATTTTAAAATCACATGAGGGGGTCAAGGTTATTGGTCAATGCCAAGCTTTGCAAAGACCGAAGGTCAACACTAACCATTCAAAAAATTTATCGATGAAGCACCAAGGTTGGTGGAAGAACATGTCATCTATTGATGTGAAGAAGTGGGGAGGTGACAAGAGGTGTATTGGAAAAGGATTGCGTCTCAATTTGGAGAGACGACGTAGTGATTGTAATGATGGATTGCTCGCATTGTCATGATTGTCCAAAAGAGGGGGTGGAGGTCCAATTTCTTCATCTTGGAGTTGATTCATCTCAACACCCGTGTCTTGTAAAAATGCGAGTTCATCAGCGAAAATTTCCTCAAAACTTTCATCGATACCCCGAAAAATAATGTCATCAGAAAAAATGGGGTGATCGTCAGACTCAATATAAAGTTCCTCATTAGATGTTGACCCGGACAACTCGGTGGAAGAGTAAATGGTTGGGTCAAACAACAATATATGAAAAGAGTCTGTATCATGAGGTTGATCAAATTCGCTGCTGTCGATATCCATTAATTCGACAGAACACACATGAGCATAGGGTTCGGAGGGTTCACTTCCCAACTTGTAAATGTTAAGCTCAATTGACTTCTTTCCAAAGAATAGGGTCATAGAGCCGTTTCTACAATTAATTACTGCGTTGGAAGTGGCCAAAAAGGGTCGACCGAGTATCACCGGGATTTGATTGCGTGGGTTCGCTACAGGTTGTGTATCTATAACGATAAAGTCCACAGGGAATATGAATTCCCCGACTTTGATTAACACATCCTCTAGCTCACCCCTTGGTTGGGTGATAGATCGATCGGCCATCTGAAGAGTGCAATGCGCAGGTTTTAACTCTCTGATCCCTAATTGCTCATATACAGAATTCGGAAGCAAGTTAACACTAGCACCTAGATCGAGTAGAGCATGATTGATATTTTTACCCCCAATAGAGATTGAAATTGTAGGACTTCCGGGGTCCTTTCGTTTCTTGGGAAGTTGTTGTGTAAAAGCTGTGCTCACATTACTCGCAAGGAAAACTTTTTTAGGTACTTGAAATTTTCTCTTCCTAGTGCACAAGTCCTTTAAGATTTTCGCATATGACGGAACTTGTTGAATAGCATCTAGGAGAGGAATGTTTATGTTAACTTGCTTAAAAATTTCCACAATCTTCTCCATTTATGGACTTGGTCTGTTGCCCCTCAACCTGTTTGGATAAGGTGCTTGATCAATAAGTTTTGGGTCCAACGTTTGTGGAGAAGACTGTGGGGATGGATTCGATCCCAAAACTGGAGTGGGAATCGACTTAGATAGATTTGGCGAAATGGGCGAAGGGTTCGAGCCTTGGGGAAAATGGAGAATAGGCTCGGATGAAGATGGGAGACTAGACGAATTAGGGGAAGAAGAAGAAGCTGGGGTATCATTGGTGTCACTATCATCACACTGCTCACCCACTCGGTCATTCAGCACTTTTCCTGATCTCAACGTGGTAACAGCACTCACATTATAACTTTGTGAGTGGCCAGGATTAGGTATGGGTTGAGATGGGAGTTTCCCTTTCTCTCTCGCACTCATTGCGGCATTTAACTGTGCGATTTGGTTTTCTATTGATTTAATACTCTCACCATGGGAGGAGGAGTTTTTCGTTAGGGTATCAATAGAAGACCTTATCTCAGCCGAATTTTGCATGGATTGTTTCATGAACATATCCAAAGTTTGTGCAAGTGAGTTGTCAGTACTGGCCACTTGTGGTGTAGAAATGTTGGCCGGATTTTGGAAATTTTGTGACTGAAAGGGGGACTGATTCTGTGGTTGTAGTTGCTGTGGAGGAGGTCTTTGATAATTACTTTGTTGGTTTTGATTCCAAGCAAAGTTAGGATGATTCCTCCATCCTTGATTATATGTGGAAGAATAAGGATCGTTTCTAGGTCGCTGCTGAAAAGCAGCATTAGCTTGAAACGATGCATTCATAGGACATTCTTCCGTTAAGTGTGAAGGATCCGAACAGCAACCACAGACGGTCTTAGGAAGCGTGACCTGATTTAGGGAGAATGTTGAGAACTTGTTTTCAATAGCATCGAGTTTCTTCTGAATCGCTGCCATTTCGGCTTTTACTGCGATAGAAACATCGAGCTGGTGAATACCTCCCTTAGTTGAAGGTGGTCGTACGCTTTCCCACTGCAACGTGTGTTCAGCAAGGTCTTCCAGATATTTCCAAGCTCCACCGTCATCTTTAGACATGAAATTGCATTGACACATTATTTCAAGCATCTGCTTTGTCGCTGGATTAATGCCCTCATATATAATCCGACATAAATCCCATCTTTGTATTCCGTGATGGGGGCATTGGACAAGCAGATCTTTGAAACGTTCAAAGCACTTCCAAAATGGTTCATTGGGAAGCTGGGTGAACTGGTTGATCTCGCTCCTAACATGTGCAGTCTTATGATTTGGGTAAAACTTCTTAAGAAATGCTACGACGAATTCATCCCAATTAGCGATAGAGTGTGCGGCAGTATTATAAAGCCATTTTTCTGCCAAGTCGCAGAGTGTGAATGGGAGAAGACGTAAGCGCATAGCATCTAAGGTCAATTGTGAAGTACCCATCATTGCGCATACATTTTCGAATTTGATGATGAAAACGTACGCGTCTTCCGACTCAAGCCTGTGAAATTTGGGTAGCAGATTGATGTAGTGGGGTTTAATTTCGAAATTATCCCCGTTAGGTGGTGGAAGAGATAGACAAGTAGGAAGAGGACCACGAATAGGATAGCATCTCTCTTGGAGAGAGATGCGCGGTGGATTCTGCTCACTTGCGGGCGGTGGCAGCGTGGTGTTATAATTAGATGGAGTGTCGTCCATCCCCGGCAACGGCGCCATTTGATTGATACGAAAAAGTGTTTGTAGTTTAACCGCAATCAATAACGGTGTCGTACGTAGCTAGACCGAGATGAGTACGGGTCGTCCTCTAGGAAACGTGGAACCTTTTACTTTTACTTTAGATGTGTTGAGAAAGAGAGGAGGGATAAAGAATTTTATAGAATGGTTTCTAGATCTACGTTCAACAAGAATGTAAAATATAGATCTAGATTATTTTAAAGATGTAGTAAATATAATAAGAAGGCTTGTAGGGTTCGTTAGGATTTAGTAGTTATGGACGATTAATTAAAAGTTACCCTTTTTATCCATTAATAGATTTAGAACTAGAACGACGGTGATGCGTGTAGATTAGGGTTTCTGGAGGGAAAAGGAATCCCACTCTTAACCCTTATCTCGACATGGAACTCCGTTCATATCTAGCCTTTACCAAAACAATCATTAATCTAATCTCTAATCGCGGTCGGAACTAGCAAAGAATTGCTAGCGCACCCGATTAGGATGTTAATGATTCTTTTGATAAAGTTCCTAAACTTTATAGGACTTAAAAAAGGTTTAGTTATTTTCATCGTCCATTAGCCTACCCTAATCCTACGAACCCTAACAAGCGGAGAATTACTCGCGCATGTTGGGAGAAGAAGATGAAAAGAAAGAGAGGGAAAACATGATGTAAAATGCAAAAGAATTAAATAAAATAACTACCTTTATTAATCACTTGAACAATCTACACTTTTATTCCGTAGAAAATGATTACAAAGACTAGTTTGCTTCTCGATCTCTTCCAAGGAGGTAGACGAACAGTTGATGATCAGCCTGGATGCGTGAGCCGTCTTGGATTTCGTGATCTCTTCGGCTTGATGGCTTTTCCAAGAGGCTCTCGGTGCCTTTTTATAGTGCAAAGCCAGAATCTTTTGCTTCAAAAGTTGGTAAAATATAGTAGAGAATCATGCCCCAAAATCTTTCCTTCCAACTCCATAATATTGCAGCGGATCCGCGGCAAATGGGAGCTAAAGCCGCGGATCCGCGGCCAACGGGTGAGATCTCTTGATCAAAATTCTTGTGCTTTCTTCTTGTGACAAGTGTCAATCCTAGGCACCTTCATAATTCAGAAATCTTCTCACGGTTTCTTCCAGACTTGGTCTCCAAGTTTTGCTTCTTAATTTGGCAAGATTTCTTCAACAGCTTGATTTCTTTGATATATTTTGCATAACAACTTGGAAAATTCTACACAATAATCTTAAATAATATTTAGTAGACTTAGTTCTACTAGGATTTGGTCAATGAATTTATTTGCATACATTTTTCTACCAAATACTAATTAAAATATATTAACACATGGAAAATAGTGTTTTTACACATAAACCCTCATATGTATAATATATTATAATAAAGTCCTTTTTTAATATAAAAATGGTAGGAAAAATGTAATACAAATGTGTAGTTTTATCAACTGAACATTTACTCCTTCGTATACACTACAGCACAATAGTGTATCAGAGTGGAGGAATCGTACCCTATTGGATATGGTTCGCTCAATGATGAGCAATGTTGGGTTGCCTCTTTCATTCTGGGGACATGTGCTTCAGATAGCAGCATACCTATTGAATCAGGATCTATCCAAATCTGTGACTAAGACTCCATATGAAATATGGAGTGGTAAAAGACCATATCTTGAACGTATTAAAATATAGGGTTGTCTGGCCTATGTAAAAGTACAAAATCCGGACAAACTTCAGGCACGGTCAGTTTTATGCAAGTTTGTGGGATATCCTAAAAATTATCTAGGATATCTGTTCTGCCACACCGAGGATCAGAAGGTGTTTGTTGCTCGTCGCGCCATCTTTTTAGAATGGCAATTTCTTGCGAAACAAATAAGTGGGAGCATGGTAGAACTGGTTGAATTATCGGAACCACAAACTGATACTGAGGATTTGGTGGAACCTCAAGATTTAGTAACCCCAGACGAACCTCGGCCACTCCGCAGATCTAGTAGGATTTCTCATCCCCCCGAGAGATACTACGGTTTTCTCAAAGACGGGTGTCACGCCCTGCTTCCCAGTGTACGGAGAAGTAGACGTGACGGGCCGCGACGTATTTACTCAGAAGTAAACACGCTAAGCGTAAATAACAATATATAAATAAAATGCACAAGAATGACAAGAGATGTAATATAAACAGCAACTTTTATTAACATTCATATTTACATTACAACTACTTTTGAAAAGGAAAATACAATGATGGAAAGCAATGCCTAAACAATGGCATATGAACTGAAATAAGTACAAGTAAAAGTTAGAAGTCGTGCTGCTCGGTGATCTGCTCCAAGTACTCCTGGATGGGCTCGGTCTCCTGAGAGTCGGGACCTCCTGACGAACATTCCAAAGAAAGAAAGAAACAGAAATGTCGTCAGCGAACTAGCGCTCAGTAAGTCCCAAAAGAGAGATAAGAATAGTTCAAGTAAAGGGAACAGAACTGGTAATTGATACAAGTAGTTGTTTGTTATGCTAACGTAGTTGTTTGTAGTTTGGTACAGAAGATATCAGTGTATACGAAAAGAGTCCAACTTTCCCCATGGACTATGGTGACCCGTAGTACAAGGCCCCGTCAATACCCACGGGACAACAGCAATGGATGTTTATCTACGTCTTTTAGTGACCATCTCATTCCACTTCCAATACATTCTGTACCAGTCTACCCCGTTAAACCCCCGTAATGTATATTGTATTGATTGGTAATTATCAGACTTGCCGAGACCATGGTATAAGTTGTTCATGTAGACGGTTTCAGGATGTATCAAGTAGGCATATAATCAAGTCAAGTCATAACCATGGTTCGTTCAAGTCAAGTCATGTTTGCATGTTGATATTGTTCTGGTATTCAGGTTCAGGTTCAAGCATACATGTTGGATTCATGTTAGATTTGGATTCATGTTTGGATTGGATTCAGATTAGACTTAGACTCAGACTTGAGTCAGACACTTTAAACAGAATTTTGATCCTGAATTAGGTTTGGGTGTTATCGGTAACTGCTGCACATGGACAGCAGGATTTGTGTCTTTTTCCAAGACAATTATCATTGATAACCCTATTTTAGTTTTCTACCTTAAATAGGCAAGCACCCACTTTCTCCGGCTCCCTGAGGCTCAAGAGAATTAGCCCTGCTTAAACCTATATTTACTAGGGTCCTTAATGTAATTTTATATATCTCGAGAGGGTTTTATGAAAAAAAATTTATATACTTTCAAAATAAACCTCGAGTAATTATTTATGTTCTTTAGGGTTTCCATGGATATGAATTTTAAAGAGTGAGGTATATTAATGAGTAGTAACTTAGCTTGAATAGTTCATTGTATTTTAGTGTAACTTGTCTTGTATTGATACTTGATGGTATTTTAATGAAACTTGCCATTCTTTTATTTTCTAGAAAACATGGAATTTTATTATATATGAAAAAATATATGGTTTGATAACATTCATATAATTATTAAAAATTAATTTTATTTATTAAGTAGAAAATCTCGTTTATCTTAAAAATCGTATTAAAATTCTTTCGAGACTGAATGCTCCATGAGGAGGTCTGCATCTCGCTCTACTAGTTCCGAGGATGTGCGATAATCTGCACCATCCAATACCGGGTTCCCCAAAATGGGTTGTAGAGGCATAATGGCAAAGAATTTGATAACACCATTTAAAGAAAACCGGGTTTTTATAGTTCAAGGTATTTTGATGAAAAGTCGTAGTTTGCTACAAAAGTTATGTCTCAAAAGAATCGTGTTATGTCAATATGTGTGTATGTGAGAGGTAGGTCATTACCTTATGAAGTTTTCTAGAGGTAGGTCATTACCTTATGAAGTTTTCTAAAGGTATGCTAAGCAAAATGTTTAAAAGATAACGTATATAACTTCATGGTATTTTAATGTAAAAGCTTAATTAAAGTTAATTAACATGGATCTTTAGAGTGAAAGTTGTTTCTAAATCTTTATAATAGTGTTACAATATTGTGTAAAAGTTTGTTGAACAATATGTAAATGAAAAGAGAGATTATAGAGTTTAGAAGATTTACATCGGTAATAACTCCACTTACTGTTGCTTTTTTTGAAAAGAGAATTTAGCGAAGAGAGGGAGGAAATAGAAGGGACTTACAAGCTAGAGGGAGGAAATAGAGGTAGAAGAAAAGGGTGGTAGGCTTCGTGACTTCGTAGAGTTGCCGGAATCGCCTCTAATTCTCATCAGAATTTGACCTTAGGCTGATTCCACTTGTACTCTTCTTGGACATGAGAATTTTTGATAATTTTGACTAGAGATTTCAGAATGAGGAGGGGCTAGGGTATGAGGTTGTATTTATAGGGTGAAATTAGGGTTTTGGAATTGAAAGATTGAATTAAAAAGCATTAAAAATTGGATTAATGGATGAAATTGAAGTCTCTGTTAATTTGCAGAGAAAACAAACAGTATGGGGGTAATGGGGGTAGGCCAAAGGGTTTGTGTGCAGAACACGGGGACTTTTCCCCACGGGGGGCCCGTCACCGCCGGCCCAAACCATAATCTCGCCGGCCATTTGGTGAGTGTTAGGGGTTGGATGCTTGCCATGTGTTCTTCTCAGTACATACAACATTTTACACATGTTTGTTTTTCCTGACTGTTCATTTTTACGTGTAGTGCACGTGTAAGCTTTTGGGCTTCCAAAAAGATTAAAAGAAAAATCAAGAAAAATAATATGTGTATAATGGGATTCGAACACAAGGGCTTTGTCACAGCAGTGCAAGGCTTAACCAATAAGCTACCAGTACTTTCTTGCTGTTTTTAAACAAGAATAACTTTTAAATTGTGCTCAGGCTTGCAAACTCCTGTCTGTACTTTAAGAAGAAAAATTTTGTACAGAAAATTCACGGTCGTTACAACGAGGATCGAGAGGATTGCATCTTGGAAGAAGATGATCCTACTAGTTTCAAGCAGGCCATTACCGGTAGAGACTCTGATAAATGGTTGGATGCTATGCGATTCGAAATGGAGTCCATGTACACCAATAAAGTTTGGAACTTGGATATTGCTCCTCCTAAGTTAAAACCCGTTGGATGCAAATAGATCTTCAAAAAGAAGATTGGTGTAGATGAACAGGTTGAAACCTATAAGGCTAGACTTTTTGCAAAAGGTTTTCGTCAAAAACCAGGTGTGGACTATGGCGAAACCTTTTCTCCAATGGCTATGCTCAAATCCATTCGGATCCTATTTTCCATTACTGCCTTCCATGACTATGAAATCTGGCAGATGGATGTAAAAACGGCTTTTCTAAATGGAAATTTGGATGAGTGCGTTTATATGGAACAGCCGAAAGGATTCGTAGATAGTAGGAGTAGCGGGAAGGTATGCAAGTTGCTTAAATCCATTTATGGATTAAAGCAGGCATCACGGAGCTGGAACATCTGTTTTGATGAAACAGTCAAGAAATTTGACTTCATAAAAAACGCGGATGAGCCTTATATCTATGAGAAAATTGTAGGAAGAACTGTCGTGTTCCTAGTCTTGTACGTGGATAATATTCATTTGATAGGAAATGACATTCCTATACTACAATCGGTCAAGTTGTTCTTGTCACAAAGGTTCTCCATGAAAGACCTGGGTGATGTCTCCTACATTCTGGGGATTAAGATCTACAGAGATAGATCCAAGTGATTGTTGGGATTTTCACAGTCCAGATACATAGAGTCCGTACTAAAGAGATTTAGTACGGAAGATTCCAAGCGCGGTAATATACCCGCATTGCACTGAATCACCATCTCCAAAAAAATGTCTCCCAAGACTGATGAGAAGAGGGTTCACATGAGAATTATACCCTACGCTTCGGCTGTAGGATCTATAATATATGCGATGCTATGTACCGGACCAAATGTAGCTTACGTGCTTAGTGTGGTGAGCCGGTATCAGTAGAACCCAGGAAAGAACCATTGGTAAGTACCTGAGAAGGACTAAGGAACTGTTCTTGGTGTACGGTAGTGGGGACCTCCAGGTGAAGTCCTTTACCGACTCGAGCTTTCAGAGTGACAAGGATGACAACAAGTCTGTCTCGGATTTTTTGTTTACCCTCAACGGAGGGGCGGTCTGTTGGAAGAGCTCCAAACAGGACACCGTCGCAGACTTGACGATGGAGGCTGAATACATTGCTGCAAATGATGCCGCAAAAGAAGCTGTCTAGATTAAGAAGTTCATTACTGAACTTGAGGTGGTTCCGTCCATTGTTGATCCAATACCTTTGTATTGCGACAACAATGGGACTATGGCTTTAGCAAAGGAACCAAGGTCCTATCAGAAATCCAGACACATCTTGAGGCGGTATCACCTGATCAGAAAGATCGTTGATCGCCGGGAGATCGAGGTACGGAGAGTGAACACAAAAGAAAACACGGCGGATCCATTCACCAAGGCCCTTCCTCAAGCACAGTTTGAGAGACTATTTGAGATGTTGGGTATGCGATACGCCAAAAACTGGCCCTAGTGCAGACGTTGGGTACTCGATACGCCAATATATGGCCTTAGTGCAAGTGGGAGATTATTGGATATGTATGCCCTAGAGGCCACTATTGTATATGTATACAAGTGAATGCTTGGACATATGTATGTACAAGATAATCTTGTTCGATATGATAGTATGCTATTTGGTTTGTCTTTATGTTAACATGTGCATATGTTTTACTTGTTATTGCATATCATTAATACATGTTGATAAAAGCCGTAGGATCATTGCTTGACTGACAGCGTTGTGATGGCAATCATACTTATGGGAGCTGGGTAGTCGATAAGCACATCCTTAAATGTCCCTAGTCGTGGGAGTATCGAGACAGGGTATCGATACTCCAGAGTAGACTGGTGTATACGTTTCGAGACCCCGACGAGGGACGATGGTTGATCCCTTAGCCATTGGTCTTTGGCACCTACGATCGTATACAGGTGCTCACTGGGGATGAGTACACTGGACGGACTAGCCGAGTACTGGCTAGATGGTATTATACCAATCGTCAGATAGCAGTTCTCTGGTGACATGAGTGCAGATAGTCTGTCGACCAGAGGTCTTCATTTGTCTCGTGTAAGTTCCCACTGTGCTTTGATTACTACCCTACCACGTGTCACGCCCCGCTTCCCAATAGATAGAAACGGTAACGTGGAAAGCCCGCGGTATATTTATCCAGAGAAGGTCATTCTCTAAATAAATATACTAAGTGTATTGATACAATAATACACAATGCAAGAATAAATTGAGACTGTAAAATTTTTCAACAAATATCTTTATTTACATTCAACTTCAAATATTTACAAGTACAAGAGTTTATGCTGGAAAGTAAATATAATAAGGAAAATGCCTAAACAAGTGGCATACATAAACTGAAGGGAAAAAATGAAGCTGAGCTAGCCCTGAGTAGCGATCTAGTTGTAGTCCTCCTCCATGGCTTCAACCTCCTCCATCTCGACCGTATCTGATGAGCATTCCAAGAGAAGAAAAGTGGGTGGAATGCCCGTCAGCAAACTAGCGCTCGGTAAGTCCCAAAATAGGTAAGAGTAAAGAAAATGACAAGAGAAGAATATATATGACGAATAAGAGTATATGATCATGGGTAAATATATACTATAGGTCTCTAGATGGTCATTATGTTAATGTTAAGTTCCATGTCTGAATGTCAACGCAGCCGTAGAAGTATTCACGAGCTCTAGAGTAAGGCCCCAGGAGCAAGGAAACACGGTCCCATTTCATGTGTTAGCATCGGGGCTCTAGACTGTAGATGAGTCAACCCGACTGATATTCGAGTAAAATAAAAAAGAGGTTAATACGGGACTCCTGAAGCTCCGTTGGATTCACACAAGAAACTATCCCAAATACCCCGTGTATAATATATATAACTGGCTAATATACTTGATTGATTTGATTGATTAATTTACATGTCTTGATCAAAACCCTAGATTGCAAAAGGTGTAGATTGTATTCGAGTGAGTCGAGTAATGTGCGAGTAATGACAATTGCAATCTGGATTCGAGTCAAGTTGGTTCGAGTAGATTGGATTTGAGTTCATATTCGAGTTTAGATTAGAGTTCGAGTTTGTATTCGAGTTCAAGTTTAGATTTGAGTTCATGTCTTTTCATGTGAATTGATGTAAATTATTGAACTCTTATATTCATGAGAAATCGGCAACTGTTGCACATGGACGACAGGATTTGTGTCTTTTTCCATGACGATTACCATTGATAACTCCGTTAAGTTG
The DNA here is from genome assembly GCA_030015575.1 of Agapanthus africanus. Classification (NCBI taxonomy): domain Eukaryota; kingdom Viridiplantae; phylum Streptophyta; class Magnoliopsida; order Asparagales; family Amaryllidaceae; genus Agapanthus; species Agapanthus africanus. The sequence continues at coordinate 681,957,349 of JASDDO010000031.1, read as the reverse complement.
TCTAACCTGAATAGGCAAGCACTCACTTTCTCCGGCTCCCTGGAGCTCAAGAGAATTGATCCCGCTTAAACCTATATTTATCTAAAGTCCTTAAACTATTGTTTGCATATCTCGAGGGGGTTTTATGAAAAATACTTTAATATAGTTTGAAAATAAGAGATTTATAACATTTAGGGTTTTTCATGAACATGTATTTTAATTGTTGTGGTGTTTTGGTGATAAAACCTAGCTTTTTTGAAAGTTTGTGGTATTTTTATGAAAACTAGTTCTTTTAGAAATTTGGTGGTATTTTATTAACAAATTCTAATCTTTCATTTTAAAAATATACCTTCTTAATTTGTTTTTATTGAAAATACGGATTTCATAATTTTATATAATTTTTCCAAAAATTAGTTTTTTATTAGAAAAGTCGCATTTCTTAAAAACTGTATTTTTTATTCCTTTCGAGACCGAATACTCCGTGAGGAGTTCTGAATCTCGCTCTACTGTCCAAATGATGTGTGATAATCTGCACCATCCATTAGCGGGTCCCCTAAAGAGAGTTGTAGAGGCGTAATTGCCAAGTATTTCGAAATACCGATTTAAAGAAACCTGTTTTGAAACGGTGTGGTATTTTAATGAAAAAGTTCTTTTACTTTGAATTACCCTTATGCTTAGAATACCGTGCTATGAAACCATAGTATGCATGAGGGATAGGTCATTACCCCGTGAAAGCTCTAGGGTTTAAGTATACTAGATATCGAAAAGAGATTGCACTAAAGTTCATGGTATTTTAATGAAAAAAAGTTCCTTATATGTTTGTTTCATATGAAAATTTGTTACAAATAAAAACTAATTGATGTGAATAAGGTTAGGATTAGTTTAGCATGTTAGTTTGATCTCGTTTGCTTATCACATGGCTTACAAATGTTAAAAAGAAAACTATATCGGAGATAACTCCTCTTTTGTAGGTTTGTTTTAAAAATAAGTTTTGAGATGGAAAGAGAGAGGGATGAAGGGATTTACGGTTTTTTTTATATGATTAATGTAACGACCGTTTTTTCTAATACCTAATAAAATATCTTTTATTCAAATTTCAAGTATCATGTAATTATTTACGTGTTTTCGTTGATAGAAAAAAAAATTATTTTTTTTCTTTTTGTAAAGTTAGTAATTTTCAAAGCATCGAAATATGATTTAAGGAATTTTATAAAATCTATTTATATTTTTCTAGGCTTAAAATGTTTTAATAAGATTTTATAATGCCTTAAATTAATTTAAATTTTTTTATTATCAATCAAAATAATTATTTCGTAATTAAAATATTTCCAAGGATAAAATAGATTTTTAAATAATTATGATAACAAACAAATATCATGGATATGGAAATATTATTTAGTTTTAACCCAAAATTATTTTTATACTAAATATAACAATAAAATATAATTTCTGAAATTTTTCCATAATTTTTCAGTATTTTTTTTACTATTTTTAACAATTTTTGGAAACAAATGCGGTTTAAAAAAAAATAAAAAACAGTTGGATTTTTAAAATAAAAAATATATATATTAAATCACCTTTGATCCTGGACCGTTGGATGGGAAATCAAAAGGCCCCTGATTGCTGGAGGCGCCCACATGGTGGGGGGACCACGCGAAACCGCGTGATCCCTCGCGGCCACGTGGCGCAGGCGGCGGCGAATCCAAGGCCGTTGGATCATGATCCAACGGCTGAGATGAGGCGGCGGTGGGGGTTAAATCATGGGCAATCATTTAGGCTCGCATTTTTAGAGGATTTTTAACAGATTTTGGATTTTATGGTTGGGGAAAAGACCCTATAAATAGAGACCTTCAAACATTCATTTCTCACACCTCAGAACTCTAAAAATTCTGAAAATAATACCTAAACCTTCGTATCGACGACGCCGACGCTGTGGTTCCACCCAAGAATCGAGGAAAAATCCGAGCGCAGAGCTATTGAGGATTTAGTACGAGTCTACATTTTCGACCTATCGGCATCCAACTCAAACAAAAGGTAGGATCCGTCTCTCTCCACTTGTATGTCACTTTCTTTCTTTTAAATGATCTTAGTTTCAATTCCTAATCCCCAACCTTATATTAAAATGATGTTAAAAATATTTCTGCATATCTATTTAGGTACCTCTAAGTGATAAGAATTTGACCCCATGCTTAAAATGGTTTAATTAATTACCTCTATATGCGTGAATATTGCACCCTCATCCTACACGGAATATGATATGCTTAAAAGTTATAACTCATGCGGTATCAATCCACCCTTTTTGCACACCCACTTTCCCATGTTACCAATATGATCTCGAAATAGGTTATTTCCACAAAATACCCTCATTTTATTAAAATGTCGTATATGTTTAAAATATCCATATGAGATAAGATATTTGAAATCAATTTTTTAGACACTAAAACGATATATTTTTACTTACACTTTTATCCGCCAACCACTTTAGTTTTGTTAAATCCCTTTACGTTTTGAAAGGGGGTAATACTAAATCTAAATAATTGTGATATGGTTTTTCAACTTAACCCCTTTCACTCGAGAGAATATATTTATATTAATTTTTCTTAGCACATTAACTAAAGTTTAATAAGATACCCTAATAGGGCAATGTTTTACGTAAATAGCTCGTAGTAGATAGCAATCGTCCCTGAAAAGGATACAAATTCTGCAGTCCATGTGCAGCGGTTGCCAACACAGACGTATTTCTAAAATGTTACCGCAAATTTAAAACACCATAAGTTTATAAAAATTATTAATTACAATAAAATGCCTTAATACATCAAAAGAAAAAAGATATAATTTCATTAAATACCTTGACCTTTACTAAAAGGATATTTTCAATAAAGACCATAACCCTTATAAATGATATTTTCCAAAAGAATATCTAAAACGTTATTAAAAGATAATTTTCAAATAAATACCCCAACCTTTTATTAAAAGGATATTTTCTCAGTAAAATACTATGGGTTTCCAAAATGATAAATATTCCAAATATCATGGTTTTCTTAAACAATAAATATCATTAAACGTTGTCATCCTTTATTAACTAAGCATTCTATAAAATGATATGAAGCACCTTACAAACCTTAAAAGATAACAAGATAGAATGAGCGGTTGTGGAAGCCCATGTTAAATAATATCCACTTTTTGATTTCAAGTTTATGACATACATGACACATGATATGGTTAGGGTTAGAATGCACGGACCTAGGTATAGAATACTTATATATGAGGATCCCTGTAGACAGGGTGAATAGTCCAATATGTGGACGACTACTAACCCTACTTTGGGGTGAATGGTCCAATGTGTGGACGACTACTAACCCGATATTCGGGCGAATACTAGCCCTACTTTGAGAGCGAATAATCCAATATGTGGATGACATATAATGTGGAAATTCCATACCTAGATGTATGCGCACTAACTCTAATTCGTCAAGACCTTTATACTGAACCACGGGGATGGGTAATTTGATTAGGAAAGGAGATGCGGAATTCGGATTCTCCTACTACTCGATCATGATCCCGGGAAGTGAAACGGTTCATTTCACTTCCCCAGTTGTTGTTCCGTGGCCACAACGGGAAAATCGCGAGTATCCGGACCCTTGTTTAACAAACTAATGCGAACTTTTGCCTTCACATACACCTCATACAACATACCCATATTCACATATATCTCTGTCAACATGTCTTAATTGATACCCCGCATACCTTTATACCCGTGTACATCATATACATCATGCTTATATACAGTTGCTCGTTTCTATACCTTTACTTCCTTATGAGGCAATTCTACCCGAGTGTAACACGCTGACGGACTTTCCTTTTCTCTCTCTATCTTTGGAATGTCCATTAGATAAGAATGAGTTTTATAACGAGGATCAAGGTGTGGAGCCAACAAATGAAGATTACACAGATTTGACGATAGAAAATTAGCTAGTTTTAATTTTTGTTGCTGCCCACATGTATAGGGCTTTTGTTTCTCCTTCGATATAATTAAACTACTTAGTTTATTTTACTCTTTCTTTCGATATGTAATAAAGTTTGGTTAATGGAAATAAGTGTCTTTCGCTTATAATATTTTCGTTTTGGTACACACCCTGCATATTATAAATATTCTTACGCTTAACGTAACTGTATTGAATAGACCACCTTCAATACAGTTAGGTTGCGGATCGTTCCACGTCACCCTTCACCTTCTTTTGGGAAGCGGGGCGTGACAGGTTTTAGTGGTGGCCTATGCAGGTCCTCTTGTGTACTAAAATGAAACTGTTAATTGACTTATTATATTTGTGAATCTCATCCACTTGTATCAATTTCATAATTTTTCCATATCCCATGTCCTTTGCTTGACATTCTGTATCCTGACCATAACCATTCTTCTCAGGTCATGGCAAATCTTCCAGATGAGGACAACATGTCGGATATCACCTTTGAAGCTACGCTTAGATATTCGGACGACGAAGTAATATGTCCCCAAACAAATATCTCCAATGGCGATTTGGAAGATGGAGAAGGAGAACCCCCAGTAGAGGGAGAACCCGAGAAGGAAGAGGCTCATGCAGAGGAGGAGGAGAGGAAGAGCCTGAGAAGGACGTCCCTGCTGAAGAGGAATATCCCATTGAGGAAGAGGAATCCGAGGGGGAGGAAGAGCCCGAGGAGGAGGCCTCCGCTGAAGAGGAGATTCCTGTGGAAGAGGAAGTACCAAGAGAATACGGGCCGCACATGTGGTTTATTGGGGAAACACTCTATATTCGAAGACATGCTTATCGATGTGTTTGTCATACCCCTCCGCAACTCTATCGTCGGGATGTACTAGGCTCTCCCTTCTTTTACAGTTTTGCAAGAAAGGTCAACAAACGTCGGGCCAATAACGCGCAGTTCCCACCATATAATTGATGGCCAATGACCAGAATGCTTATGATTAGTACTTATTTAGTTCTTAGTTCATTAGTGAGCCAAATAAGCTATGTATAGAATTAGGACCATATTTAATATTCCTTGTATCCCCATTAGCATTTATTAATAAAATCTTGATTTCCACAATTTCACTCTTGTGTCTCTCATTTTTTTATTACTCCTTACTAGTTCTCCTCTTGCATAAATTGTTACTTCTCCTGCAAGTTACTATCCTATGTCCTTCGCCGCCTGGTTGTAACCTAACCTCTTCTGATTCAGATCACCATGGCCGGACGACACCATAACCGCAACCGAAGAGGAAATGGAGTCAATGAAGCCGCTGCTCAACAAGCAGCTATGCTACAAATGATGCAAGGACTACTGGAGCAACAGCAGCAGCAGACAGCTGCCCTTCATCAAGAGCTGCTAGAAAGTAGGCAGCAACAAACAGAGATTTTAAGAAAGGCACTGGCTCGAGTTCCTCAAGGTTCGGCGGGAGTGAAGCAGTTCAGATCACTCCACCCTAAGACTTTTTCGGGGAAGGAAACTCCTTTAGAAGCTGAGGAATGGCTCAAGGGAACAGTCAACGATCTCGGTGCCGCCCAAATTCTAAAGGACGCGTGGGTGAACATTTCCAAACTACAACTCACGGATAATTCCAGAATATGGTGGGAGGTCGAGGAAAGTAGACTGAAAGAGCCCATCGACTGGGAAACGTTCAAACAACGTTTCGATACTCAATACTTTTCAGTCGTAGCACACTTAAAGATGGAAAGAGAGTTTATGCAGTTCCAATAAGGGAGCATGTGGGATAAGTCGGTGGATGAGTATGCTTCAGAGTTCACGAGATTAAGTCGGTTCGCGCATCACCTGGTAGCAACCCCTGAACTATATGCTAAAAGATTCCGACAAGGGTTGGATCTGAAGACGCGGTCCTCCATGTCTTCTGCTACATTATCAACTTATGATGAAATCTTAGAGGCGGCGTGAAACTTTGAAGACCTTCAGAGACGCATAAGGAAGGATGACCGGTTGTCTGGCATTAAGCGACCAGCCAATCAAATTCTTGGGGGATTATCTTCCAGATTCAACGGGAAGCAACAACCCAAGAGACCAGCAGGACCAACTACCTTCAGAAAACCAGCAGTCATATGCAACCATTGTGATAGAACCGGACACTACATGAGAGACGGTCGCATTTTGAACAAACTCTGCATAGTATGTGTGTCTCCGGATCATGCCATAGGGGATTTTCCACAGAGAAGGTGACCACTACTCCCTGACAACAAACCAGCCAATCTTGGAGCGCCTCAACAGGGAGCCCGGCCACCTCCCGCTAATAAGCCAATCGGGCACGAACCGTCAGCAAGAGGACCACCCCTGCCCCCTTAAAAGCAAGCTCAGCACAACGGTCATAAGCATCAAGCCTTTACTATGACCACAGAAGAGGCTGAAGCAACGGGGGAAGTTATTACAGGTATCGCTGCTTTTGACTGTCATACTTCCAATTTTACCCTCTTCGTGTATGCATATCTTGTTAGGCTCATCACTATTTTTCCGCATATAACATAGGTACCCTACCAGTAGCCTCTACACCTACACTCACACATTTTGACTCTGGTGCGTCGCACTGCTTCATGGCATAAAAGTTTATGACCGCCAGCTCCATTCCAGTAACACCTCTCATCACTGAATGGAATTTCAACACGGGAAATAGTGTGATCAATTCCACTATGGGATACGATCTGTGCCCCGTGGTGGTCTGGGGACGAGGTTTCGATGCCAACTTTATTGTGATAGATATGCCGAATTTCGACGTGGTCTTGGGTATGGATTGGTTGAGTACGTTTTACGCTACCATCGACTGTCGTCAAAGGAGGGTAGTGTTTGAAATCCCTGACCACCCAATGTTCACATTCGAGAGTGGAAGTAAGTCCTTGGACCCAGCAACTTACTGAGCAGTACCGAGAAAGGAAGAGATGTTGTACACCGTATAGGGGGAGGAGACTATGCCGATGGTTGTACAAGATTTTGAAGACGTATTTAAAGACGTGTCGAGTTTACCACCAAATCGGGCAATCGAGTTCACCATAGACTTGATACCGGGGACTCAACCTATATTGAAGACACCATACCGAATGGGGCCAGCGGAATTGAAGGAGCTTCGGACGCAAGTTGAGGGCCACCTCAATAAGGGATTTATTAGACCAAGCTCGTCGCCTTGGGGTGCTCCCGTTCTTTTGGTGCCTAAGAAGGATGGAACCAAGCGAATGTGTATTGACTACCGGGAGTTAAATAAGGTAACAATCAAGAATACGTATCTCTTACCGAGGATAGATGATCTGTTCGACCAATTGGAGGAATCTCGAGTGTTCTCAAACTTGGATTTGCGGACGGGCTATCATCAACTCAAGGTAAAGGCGTCTGATATACCTAAGACGGCTTTCAGGACTAGGTATGGACACTATGAATTCCTAGTGATGCCTTTTGGAGTAACCAATGCTCCCGCGGTATTTATGAATTTGATGAACCAAGTGTTTTATGAATATTTAGACAAGTTTGTTTTTATCTTCATCGAAGATATTCTTATGTATTCAAAGAATCAGGAAGAACACGTGGAACACTTAAGTGCGGTGCTTGAAACCTTGCGACAACACCAACATTATGCGAAGCTCAGCAAATGCGAGTTTTTGTTAAAGCGGGTAGCGTTTCTGGGACATGTTGTGTCAGGTGAAGGGATTTCATCTGGCCAAGATTGTCACAGTTCAAACATGGCCGATACCAAGAACTGTTACCAATATCATGAGCTTCTTAGGACTTGCCGGATATTACCGTCGCTTCATTAAGAACTTCTCCAAGATTGCAGAACCACTAACTACCTTGACCCGGAAGAATGTGCCGTATGTATGGTCCGAGGGTTGCGAGGAAGCATTCGCAGAATTGAAGACTCGTTTAATCTCTGCACCCATTCTTACAATTCCCGACAGTACTGGAGGTTTCGACATACATTACAATGCCTCGGGAAAAGGCTTAGGATGCGTTTTGCACCAACATGGTAGGGTAGCGGCTTATGCGTCAAGACAAATAAAGATGCATGAACGAAATTACCCAACGCACGATTTAGAGCTTGCCGCAATTGTCTTCACACTTAAGATTTGGAGGCACTATTTGTTGGGTGAGAGGGTAGATATTTACACCGATCATAAGAGCTTGAAGTATATCTTCACCTAGAATGAGCTCAACATGAGACAAAGGAGATGGCTAGAATTAATGGCAGATTTCAACGTCAATTTGCAGTATCATCCGGGGAAGGTGAATGTAGTTCCAGACGCCTTGAGTCGCCAACCAATGATTTTGAGTCTGACTACTCATTGGAGAAATCGTCAAGATCTCAATGAACTAGAGACCGAGATGATTATGCCCGGAATGCTTACATCCTTCATGAATCTGCAAATTCACTCCACGTTAGTCGAACGGATCAAGACAGCTCAAATGGAGGACCCTAGGTTGCGAAGTATCAGAGAACAAGCGGAAACGAATCTGCGGGCGGACTTCATCATCCACGAAGATGGTTCTTTAAGATATGGGAGCAGAATCTGTGTGCCTAAGGGAGAGATGAGAGAAGAATTATTGAAAGAAGCACATGGTTCTCCATACTCTGTTCATCCGGGAGGAACAGAAATGTACAAGGACCTCAGACAAAACTATTGGTGGCATGGGATGAAGCGGGAGATAACCAAGAGTGTGTCTAAATGCCTTGTTTGCCAATAAGTAAAGGCTGAACACCACAGGACGGCAAGTCTATTACAGCCCTTACCGATACCCGAATGTAAATGGAAAAACATTACAAAGGATTTTGTGACCACACTCCCTCGCATCTCCAAGGGGAACGATGCAGTATGGGTGATAGTGGACCGACTCACCAAGTCGGCACATTTCATTCCTTTTCGAGTCGGTCAATCAACTGAAAGCCTTGCAAAAAGGTATATGGATGAGATTGTCAGATTGCATGGAGTGACAATTTGCATTGTGCCCGACCGAGATACGCGTTTTAGATCTCGGTTTTGGCAAAGCCTACAAGAGAGTCTGGACACGAATCTGAGTTTCAGTACCGCCTACCATTCTCAGACCGATGGCCAATCAGAAAGGGTTATTCAGATTCTTGAAGACATGCTTCAGGACTGTATGTTTTATTTTAAAGGATCTTGGAAAGATCACCTACACTTAGTAGAGTTTGCTTAAAACAATAACTACCAATCTAGTATCGGTATGGCGCCCTTCGCTTCTTTGTATGGACGGAAGTGTAGACCACCGTTAAGTTGGAACGATGTTGGGGATCGAGAACTTTTTGGCCCCGAGATGTTTGTCGAGACAGTGGAGGTGATAAGAAAAATCAGGGAACAATTACGCATAGCACAAGATCGGCAGAAGTATTGGGCTGATACAAAGAGAAGGCCACTAGAGTTCCAACCAGGAGAACATGTGTTTCTGAATATGTCTCCGAACCGGGGAGTGATACGTTTTGGGAAACACGGAAAACTCAGCCCGCGATTCATAGGTCCCTTCGATATTCTCGAACGAGTTGGGGAGGTTGCGCATCGCCTAGCCTTGCCCCCTTCTCTGGAAGGCGTGCATAACGTTTTCCATATCTCGCAGTTGAGGAGATATGTCGGTGACCCCGGTCACATTTTGGATCATTCCAAAATCACCGTAGGGACTGATCTAACCTTTGAACAGCAGCCGGTTGAGATCCTAGACCGGAAGGAGAAGACCTTGAGAGACAAGACGATCAAATTGGTTAGGGTCATGTGGTGGAAGGATCTCTAGACGAGTCCACATGGGAAAAGGAAGATGAGATGAGAGAACGATATCCTTACCTATTTGAATTTTCCCCTATGTAATTTTTCTCTTTCGACTACCTTCATAATTTCGAGGACGAAATTATTTTAAGGAGGGTAAATTGTAACGACCGTGTTTTCTAATACCTAATAAAATATATTTTATTTAAATTTCTAGTATCAAGTAATTATTTACGTGTTTTCGTTGATAGAAAAATATTTTTTCTTTTTTTTTCTTTTTGTGAAGTTAGTAATTTTCAAAGCATCGAAATATGGTTTAACGAATTTTTTAAAATCTATTTATATTTTTCTAGGCTTAAAATGTTTTAATAAAATTTTATATTGCCTTAAAATAATTTACATATTTTTATTATTAATCAAAATAATTATTTCGTAATTAAAATATCTCTAAGGATAAAATAGATTTTTAAATAATTATGATAACAAACAAATGTCATGGATATGGAAATATTATTTAGTTTTAACCCAAAATCATTTTTATACTAAAGATAAAAATAAGATATAATTTCTGAAATTTTTCCATAATTTTCCAGTATTTTTTTACTATTTTTAACAATTTTTGGAAACAAATTCGGTTTAAAAAAAAATAAACAGTTGGATATTTTTTTAATATATATATATATATATATATATATATATATATATCAAATCACCTTTGATCCTGGACCGTTGGATGGGAGATCCAACGGCCCCGGATTGCTGGCGGCGCCCATGTGGTGGGGGGACCACGCGAAACAACATGATCCCTCGCGGCCATGTGGCGCAGGCGGCGGCGAATCCAAGGCCGTTGGATCATGATCCGGCGGCGGTTAAATCATGGGAAATCATTTAGGTGCGGATTTTTAGAAGATTTTTAACAGATTTTGGATTTTATTGTTGGGGAAAAGACCCTATAAATAAAAACCTTCAAACACTGATTTCTCACACCTCAGAACTCCAAAAATTCTGAAAAAATTACCCACGCCTTCGTGTCACTGACGCCGACGTTGTGGTTCCACCCAAATATCGAGGAAAAATCTGACCGTGGAGCTATTGAGGATTTAGTACGAGTCTACATTTTCGACCCATCGGTATCCAACTCAAACAAAAGGTAAGATCCGTCTCTCTCCACTTATCTGTCACCTTCTTTCTTCTAAATGATCTTAGTTTCAAGTCCTAATCCCCAACCTTATATTAAAATGATGTTAAAAATATTTTTGCATAACTATTTAGGTACCTCTTAATGATAAGTATTTGACCCCATGCTTAAAATGGTTTAATTAATTACCTCTATATGCGTGAATATTACATCATCATCCTATATGGAATATGATATGCTTAAAAGTTATAACTCATGGGGTATCAATCCACCCTTTTTGCACACCCACTTACCCATGTTACCAATATGATCTCAAAATAGGTTACTTCCACAAAATACCCTCATTTTATTAAAATGTCGTATATGTTTAAAATATCCATATGAGATAAGATATTTGGAATAAATGTTTTAGACACTAAAACGATATATTTTTACTTACACTTTTATCCGCCAACTACTTTAGTTTTGTTAAATCCCTTTACGTTTTGAAAGGGGGTAATACTAAATCTAAATAATTATGATATGGTTTTTCAACTTAACCCCTTTCACTCGAGAGAATATATTTATATTAATTTTTCTTAGCATATTAACTAAAGTTTAATAAGATACCCTAATAGGGCAATGTTTTACGTAACACCTCGTGGTTGATAGGCAATCGTCCCTGAAAAAGGACACAAATCCTGCCGTTCATGTGCAGCGGTTGCCAACACGGACGTATTTCTAAAATGTTACCACAAATTTAAAACACCGTAAGTTTATAAAAATTATTAATTACAATAAAATGCCTTAATACATCCAAAGAAAAAAGGTATAATTTCATTAAATACCTTGACCTTTACTAAAAGGATATTTTCAATAAAGACCATAACCCTTATAAATGATATTTTCCAAAAGAATATCTAAAACGTTATTAAAAGATAATTTTCAAATAAATACCCCAACCTTTTATTAAAAGGATATTTTCTCAGTAAAATACTATGGGTTTCCAAAATGATAAATATTCCAAATATCATGGTTTTCTTAAACAATAAATATCATTAAACGTTGTTATCCTTTATTAACTAAGCATTCTATAAAATGATATGAAGCACCTTACAAACCTTAAAAGATAACAAGATAGAATGAGCGGTTGTGGAAGCCCATGTTAAATAAGATCCACTTTTTGATTGCAAGTTTATGACATACATGACACATGATATGGTTAGGGTTAGAATGCGCGGACCTAGGTTTAGAATACTTATATATGAGGATCCCTGTAGGCAGGGTGAACAGTCCAATGTGTGGACGACTACTAACCCGTTGTTCGGGCGAATACTAACCCTACTTTGGGGTGAATGGTCCAATGTGTGGACGACTACTAACCCGATATTCGGGCGTATACTAACCCTACTTTGAGGGCGAATAATCCAATATGTGGATGACATACAATGTGGAAATTCCATACCTAGATGTATGCGCACAAACTCTAATTCGTCAAGACCTTTATACTGAACCACGGGGATGGGTAATTTGATTAAGCAAGGAGATGCGGAATTTGGATTCCCCTACTACTCGATCATGATCCCGGGAAGTGAAACGGTACATTTCACTTCCCCAGTTGTTGTTCCGTGGCCACAACGGGAAAATCGCGAGTATCCGGACCCTTGTTTAACAAACTAATGCGAACTTTTGCCTTCACATACACCTCATACAACATACCCATATTCACATATATCTCTGTCAACATGTCTTAATTGATACCCCTCATACCTTTATACCCATGTACATCATATACATCATGCTTATATACAGTTGCTCGTTTCTATACCTTTACTTCCTTATGAGGCAATCCTACGCGAGTGTAACTCGCTGACGGACTTTCCTTTTCTCTCTCTATCTTTGGAATGTAAGTTAGATGAGAATGAGTTTTATGATGGGGATCAAGGTGTGGAGCCAACAAATGAAGATTACACAGACTTGACGACGGAAGATTGGTTAGTTTTAATTTTTGTTGCTGCCCACATGTTTAGGGCTTTTGTTTCTCCTTCGATGTAATTAAACTACTTAGTTTATTTTACTCTTTCTTTCGGGATGTAATAAAGTTTGGTTAATAGAAATAAATGCTTTTCGCTTTTATTATTTTCGTTTTGATACACACCCTGCATATTATAAATATTCTTACGCTTAACATAACTGTATTGAATAGACCACCTTCAATACAGTTAGGTTGCGGACCGTACCACGTCACCCTTCACCTTCTTTTGGGAAGCGGGGCGTGGAAATTAAGAAGAGATCGAAGAAGCTCTTGGGGTTCATGGTTTCGTCGGAGATGCTCTGGTCATCGAGTTTGGCTTGCTACTCCACTTGAGGGACTTAACTCCATTTGGCACTTAGAAAGTTTTGAGATATTTTTTGCTAGAATTTCAGAATGGGGGAAAGAAATGGCATTGGGTGGTATTTATAGTGAAGAATTAGGATTTGGGAATTAAAAATGTGGATTAAAATGTATTAAAAAGGTGTTAATTGGTGAATTGAAGAGTCTCTGTTTGATAGCAGGAAAATCAAACAGTGCAGGGGAGTTCAGTGGAGTCGAAGGGGTGTGTGTACAAAGCACGGAGCCATTTGGGCTCATATCGACCATCGGCGCCAGCCCAAACCATGAAACGGGCGGTCGGATCTTGAGGCATTGCTTCGAGATTCGTACCACGTATGTATATCTGTGTTTACTCCATTTTACGCATGTTTGATTTTTCTGAAACTTTTCATTTCTCCGTGTATTGCACGTGCAACTCTTGGGCTTCCAAAATTTAAAAAAGAAAAATCAGAAAAAATAATTGTGTCTGATGGGAATCGAACACACAGGCTACGTCACAGCAGTGTAGAGGCTTTATCAGTGAGCTACAAGTTTTTTCCTTCTTTTATTAAACCAATCTAACTTATAACTCTTACATAGGCTGTAATACCCTTTTCTGTACAATAACAAGAAATTTCTGTACAGTGATTTCAGAGTCGTTATATTCTACCCTCCTTATAAAAATTTCGTCCTCGAAATTTATAATTACATAGGGACTAATTTTCAAATAGGTAAGGCTATCGTGTACGCATATCCTCTTCTCTTTCCCAAGTTGATTCTCCTGGCGAATCCTTTCTCCACATCACTCGGACTAAGTTTACTTCCTTGTTCCGCAATGTCTTCACCTTTCGGTCCAGGATCTCAACCGGTTGTTGCTTGCAGGTTAAGTCAGTTTGTACTGTGGGCTCTGAGTGATAAAGTATGTGGTTGAGGTCGATCACATATCGTCTTAGTTAGGATATGTGGAACACATTGTGCACTCCTTCTAATAAGGGTGGTAGTGCTAAACGGTATGCCACTTCTCCAACTCGATCGAGTATGTCGAACGGTCCTATGTTTCTTGGACTTAACTTACCCCTCTTGGCAAAACGTATCACTTCTCTGTTTGGAGTGATCTTCAAGAATACATGTTCTCCGGGTTGAATCTCCAAGTGTCGACGCTTTGCATTTACCCAATGTTTCTGTCGGTCTTAGGCTGTGCGCATCCTTTCCCTGATCGTGCGAACCACGTCCACAGTTTCCATGATCATCTCTGGTCCAAGGAGTTCACGATCTCCAACATCGTCCCAACTCAGCAGGGAACGACATTTCCATCCGTAGAGTGCTGCGAATGGTGTCATCCCAGTACTTGCCCGATAGCTGTTGTTGTATGAAAACTCTATAAGGTGTAGGTCATCTTCCCACGAACTTCCGAAGTCTAACATACAGGATCTTAGCATATCTTCCAGAATCTGAATTGTTCGTGCTGAAATTCAAACTCGTTCCTAAACTAGCTTGCAGACTCTGCCAAAATTGTGATCGGAATCTTATATCATGATTGGAGACGATGCAAACAGGTACTCTATGCAATCTCACAATCTCCTGCATGAGTTTATGGGTATCCAATATGGTACATCTTGAAGGGTTAATTCTTACTTTAGATTTATACTCACCTCCATGTACTTCTTTGCTTACGTCTCGGTTGACTGGCCAATCGAAATGGAATAAAGTGAGCCAACTTGGTGAGTCGATCTACAATAACCCAAATTGCATCGTTACCCTTCGTGCTGCGAAGGATGGCAGTCACGAAGTCTATGGTAATGTGCTACCATTTCCATTCTGGGATTGGTAACGGCTGAAGTAAACCGGCAGTTCTGTGATGTTCAGCCTTCACTTGCTGACATACCAAACACTTGGCTATGCTCCTTACTACTTCACGCTTCATTCAATACCACCAGTAGTGTTGCCGTAGATCCCTGTACATCTTCGTGCCACTGGGGAGTACCAAATAAGGAGAATGGTGAGCTTCTTTCATTAACGCTTCTCGAACAGGTCCGATTGGCACGCATAAACGACTTCCATATCGCAAGGATCCATCTTCGTGGATGATGAAGTCAGTTTGTAGTCTACTTTCTACTTGTTCTCGGATCCTTTGTAGTTTGGCATCATTTGCTTGAGCTGCCTTGATCTGATTGACAAGAGTGGACTGGACTTGTAAGTTCATCAAATATGAAGTATTACCTGGTACAACTACTTCAATCTCCAATCCGTGCAATTCTTGTTGTAGTCTCCACTGAGCGGTGAGGTTCATTGCCAAAGGATGGCAACTAGGTGCATCAGAAACTACGTTCACCTTCCCAGAATGATACTGTAGGTTGATGTCGAAGTCCGCCATGAGTTCTAGCCATCTTCTCTGCCGCATATTGAGTTTCTTCTGAGTAAATACATACTTCAGAATTTTGTGGTTAGTGTATATATCCACTCATTCTTCCAACAGATAGTGGCACCAAATCTTGAGTGCGAAGATGACGGCTGCCAATTCTAGATCATGTGTTGGATAGTTGCGTTCATGTACCTTTAACTGTCTTGATACAAACGCCACAACTTTTCCATGCTGGTATAGAACACATCCTAATTCTTTACCGGACGCATCACAATATACAACGAATCCGCCAGATTGATCCGATATTATAAGAATAGGTGTAGAGGTTAACCTCGACTTGAGTTCTACAAAAGCCTTTTCACATGCTTCTGACCACATGAATGCTTCGTCTTTACGTGTGAGCTTGGTCAGGGGTGCTGCGATCTTTGAGAATCTTTCGATGAATCGTCGGAAGTATCCTGCTAATCCCAAGAAACTTTTTATATCTTTCACCGTCTTTGGTGTCGACCACTCGTTGACAGCTGACACCTTATCTGGATCCACAAAGATTCCTTCGCCTGAAAAGATATGTCCAAAAAATCCGACTTAATCTAGCCAAAATTCACACTTGTTGTACTTGGCATAGAGTTGATGTTGTCATAATGTCTCCAGGACAATCCGTAAGTGCTCGGTGTGTTCTTTCCGATTCTTTGAATACACTAGGATGTCGTCGATGAAGATTCCTGTCTAGGAACTCTTGGAAAACTTGGTTCATCAGGTTCATAAAGATAGCAGGTGCATTAGTCACTCCAAATGGCATTACGAGATATTCATAATGATCATAACGAGTCTTAAACAATGTCTTCGAAATGTCGGACTCTTTGACCTTCACCTGATGGTAACCCGAATGAAGATCTAGCTTTGAAAAGACACAAAACCCACTTAACTGATCGAAAAGATCATCGATGCGCGGTAGTGGATACTTGTTCTTAATTGTCACTTCATTCAGAGCATGATAATCCACACACATCCTGTAGGAACCTTCCTTCTTCTTCACCAGTAGCACCGGAGATCCCCAGCTTGAAGTACTGGAACGAATCCAACCTTTTTTCAGGAGTTCGTCCAACTGAATGCGGATCTCCTTCAATCCTTCCGGACTTAATCTGTACAGAGCTTTTATTACTGGTTGTGTGCCGGGTTGTAAATCGATGCTGAATTCAAGCGCTTGATCGGGAGGCAAACCTGATATATCTTCCGGGAATACATCCTCGAACTCTCGAACTACCTCTGGCTTTGATTCTTCCGCTTGCAATGCTGCAACCTCTGCCTTCTTTGGTTTTGCTTTGTAGACGCTAGGTTCTAAAGTACGGTCTCCACTCTTGAAATAAAACACTGGATGATCTGGTATTTCGAACAGTACTCTCCTTTGGCGACAGTCGATGGTAGCGAAGAAAGTTCCCAGCCAGTCCATTCCTAAGACTACATCGAAGTTCGGTATGTCCAGTACCTTGAAGTACATAAAATTCTCGACTGCAGATGACCACTGGACACAGATCGTATCCCAAAGTCTCTTTTAGAACATCGTTCCCTGAACTAACATTCCAGCTGGATACGAGTGGTTTAACTGGGATCGCATGAGTTCGGACGAACTGTTGCGACATAAAGCAATATGATGCCCCAGTGTCGAAGAGCGCTAGAGAAGGTAGGGAAGCTACTAAGATTGTATCTAAGTCATATGGGATAGGTTTAGGTATAACAGATATAAGATGACTATAAATTGAAAGGACTTGAAAGAGAATAGGGAAGGGATTTACCAGTGATAACCTGATCTGTAACTTCGGCCTCTTCGACCGACATGGTGAATGCTTGGCATCAGGGCACTTTTCTCTGTGCCAGGTTAAACACTCGGTGTTGGGGTTGAGTGGTCTGGGTGCGGAGAGCTGGAGCTGGTATAGCTAACCGGGTAGGAGGATCTTGGATCGCTGGTCTAGCTGGAGGGTTGTTGGTCCTCGGTTCTATAGGCATGCTACGATGATATGAGTAGAAGACCCACAGATCAGGCATAAGTTGTTCTCCCTACGATAATTCTTTACAAGATGTCATGTTATCTTGCAATAGATGCAAAAGTCTGGCCTGTTGTTCGCGAACGAACCTATTGGCCTCCGAGATAGTTCGTTAAAACCTGGCCTGGAAGAGGCCTCTCCTGTGATCTGGTGCACAGGGCGTTTCACACCGGCAGTCTGTGGAATGCCCTTCTTCTTCACAACTGCCTAATAGCGTCGGGCAGCTTTTAATGCAAATTCATGGGTTAGGAAATCCCATGTAGCGAGTGCAGCTTGAATTTCAGGGTCCAACCCTTGCTGAAATCGTCGTGCCCGGATCTCAGCAGTGGGAATAAGGTGTGCAGTGAACCTGTTACGCCCTTGTTTTAGCAGTGTAGTGAGTGAGATCAGAAAATTGAATTTGAGACAATATCTTATCGGCTGAGCATGGTAAACTCAGCATCATATTCATCCACAGACTTGACCCACATCGAGCCCTGCTGTAGATGGATGAACTGCTGCTCCATGTCAAAATAGGCAGTCTCAGATAAGTACTTAGCATCGAAGAGGTCTCGGAATGTTCTCTATTCTATCGGTTGTGCGAGACGGCTCTCCTCAGCCTTCCACCAAACTTTGGCATTATCGGTCAGTTGCAACTTAGCAACTCTCACCCAGGTAATATCTGGCACTTGAGCTGCTGCCAGATCATCTTCGATCGCTTGAGTCAATTCTTCTTCCTCAAGTAGGCTCTCTTTCCCCCAGAAGTGCTTTGGGTGCAGTGTCCGAAACTGCTTGACTCCAGGTGCCTTGGCTTCGGGGCGGTACATGATGATAGCAGTCTGTTACTGCTGACCCTCCAATAGGCTCTTGATAGGCTCAAGCAGTACTGTTTGCTCATTGATAGGAGCTGCAACGGTAGGTGGTGGTGGTAGAATATGCGGTGGGGTATTGCCGTTGACGTTGGTACTAGTATTGTTCGGAGAGTCCATCACCCTGATATAAAAGATAGGTTAGGATATATTCAAGGAATTTGAAATGATAGGAATTTAGATATTTGTTGAACTCATTAATTATTGTGGTATATTGTTTACGACTTCATGCAGAACGGACCTGCATGGGCCACCAATAAAACCTGTCACGCCCCGCTTCCCAATAGACGGAAACGGTGACGTGGCAAGCCCACGGTATATTTATCCAGAAAAGGTCATTCCCTAAATAAATATATTAAGCATTTTGATACAATAATACACAATGCAAGAATAAATTGAGACTGTAAAAATTTTCAACAAACATCTTTATTTACATTCAACTTCAAATATGTACAAGTACAAGAGTTTTTACTGGAAAGTAAATACAATAAGGAAAATGCCTAAACAAGTGACATATATAAACTGAAGGTGTGCGTGTGGGATAGGTCATTACCCCATGAAGGTTCTAGGGTTTGGGTATACTAGATATCGAAAAGAGGTTACACTAAAGTGCATGGTATTTTAATGAAAAAAAGTTCCTTATATGTTTGTTTCATATGAAAATTTGTTACAACTAAAAACTAATTGATGTGAATAAGGTTAGGATTAGTTTAGCATGTTAGTTTGATCTCGTTTACTTATCACATGGCTTACAAATGTTAAAAAGAAAACTATATCGGAGATAACTCCTCTTTTGTCGGTTTGTGTTAAAAATAAGTTTTGAGATAGAAAGAGAGAGGGATGGAGGGACTTACGGTTTTTTATATGATTAAGAAGAGAGAGAAGAAGCTCTCGGGGGTTGTGGTTTCTTCGGCGATGCTCCGGTCATCGAGTTTGGCTCGCTACTCCACTTGGCACTTAGAAAGTTTTGTGAGAATTTTTGCTAGAATTTCATAATGGGGGAGAGCAATGGCATGGGGTGGTATTTACAGTGAAGAATTAGGATTTGGAAATTAAAAATGTGGATTAAAATGCATTAAAAAGGTGTTAAATGGTGAATTAAAGAGTCTCTGTTTAATTGCAGGAAAATTAAACAGTGCAGGGGGAGTTAAGGGGAGTCGAAGGGGTGTGTGTGCAAAGCATGGAGCCATTTGGGCTCATATCGACCGTCGGCGCCGGCCCAAACCTTGAAACGGGCGGTCGGATCTTGTGCCATTGCCTCGAGATTCATGCCACATGTGTATATCTGTGTTTACACCATTTTGGGCATGTTTGATTTTTCTGAAACTTTTCATTTCTCCGTGTATTGCACGTGCAACTCTTGGGCTTCCAAAAATTAAAAAAGAAAAATCAGAAAAAATAATTGTGTCTGATGGGAATCGAACACACAGACTGTAACGACTTAAATTTTACTGTACGAAAATTTTCAAGTTAATGTACAAAATAGAGTTGTAAGCCTGAACACAAGTTATAAATTTAATTTGTTTAAAAACAGCAAGAAAGCACTTGTAGCTCATTGGTAAAGCCTTTCACTACTGTGACATAGCCCATGTGTTCGAATCCCATCAGCGATATATATTTTTACTGATTTTTCTTTTTGGAAGCCTAAAAGATTACACGTGCAATACACGTAAAAATAAAAAGTCAGATAAAACAAACATGTGCAATATACTGTATGAACTAAAAGGGACACGTGTCAAGAATCCAAGTACCCATCTCCTCCTTTGAACCGGCGAGATCGGCCCAAACCCCGGCGACGTCGGCCGTCCGTAGGGGATAGTTCCCCGTGCTTTGCCCACATTACCCTTAGCCTACCCCCTTAACCACTGTTCTGTTTGTTTTTCCCGCATTTATCCAGAGAGTGTAAATTCACCATTTAATTCAATTTTTGATGCATTTTTAATTCTCTCTTCAATCCCTAAACCCTAATTCCATCATATAAATACATCATCATACCCTATCCCTTCTCATTCTGAAATCTCTTTTCAAAAAATCTCAAATTTTCCTAAGTCAAAGAAGAGTTCAAGTGGAGTTAGCCCAAGGTCACTTTCCGGCGAGGATTCAAGACATTTCCGGCGACCCCGCGACTCCACGAAGCCATCAACTTCTTTCTCTACCTCCCCTCTCTTGTTGTAACTTGTAAGTCCCCTCTCTTCTTCTCTCTTCCTAATTTAAAAACTTCTCTTTTCAAAAATCGTCGGAAGTGGAGTTATTCCGACATCCGATTCTAAACTTGTTAAAATCACAATCTTTTTTAATAACCAATCATCCATATCATTATATCTTGCTTAATAATCATGAAACAAACATTGAGAACAAGTTTCATCTTAACATACCATGTTATGTAACTTCTATTTGCATTTTTCGTTCAAATACCACAAACTTTACAGATGACATATTTTAATTACTTTAGCTTAGCATACCTTTAGAAAACCTCACAAGATAATGACCTACCTCCCACATACACACATCTTGAAATAGCATGACTCGCTTGAAAACTATATCTTGTGGCAAATGCGACTTTTCAAATAAATACCTTAAACTATTAAAGACTGTATTTCTTTAAATTGTGTGATTACATTCATTGCGATTATGCCTCTACAACCCATTTTGGGGAACCCGATCGGGATGGTGTGGGTTATTGCACATCTTAGGGACTAGTAGAGCAAGATGCAGACCTCCTCACGGAGCATACGGTCTCGACGGAATTTTTATACAATTTTTAAGAAAAATGAGGATTTCTAGTTAATAATAAAGAGTTATCTTTTAATAAATATATAAATATTATCAAAACACATATTTTTAAGATATTATTAAATTCCATATTTTCTAAACAAAATAAAAGAATAACAAGTTCCATGAAAATACCATCAAGAATCCATACAAGTCAACTTTACATTAAAATACCATGTACTATTCAAGCTAGGTATTTATTCACTAGAATACCTCACTTTTAAAAATTACATCCATGAAAACCCTAACTACAATAAATAAATACTTTATGTTTATTTTGAAAGTATACTAAAAATATTTTTCATAAAACCCCCTCAAGTTATATTAAATTTATATTAAGGACCCTAGTACATATAGGTTTAAGCGGGACCAATTCTCTTGAGCCTCAGGGAGCCGGAGAAAGTGGGTGCTTGCCTATTTAAGGTAGAAAACTAAAACTGGGTTATCAATGGTAATTGTCTTGGAAAAACCGTCCATGTGCAGCAGTTACCGATAACTTCTAAACCTAATTCAGGACTCAAATCTGTTTAAGTGTCTGACTCAGTCTGAGTCTCGGTCTAATCTGAATAAAATGCAAACATGAATCTAACCATATATCCAATTCAACATGAATCCAATGTATCAAACATGAACACTTGAACTTGAACATGAATACCGAACAATACGAACATGCAACATGACTTGACTTGACCGAACCAAGGCTATATCTTGAACTTGACTATATAACTATCCGTTTACATCCAAACCGTTCACATGAACTTATACCATGGTTTCGGCAAGTCTTATACTACAACTCATTAAAATCAATACAATATGCATTATGGGGTTTTTAACGGGGTAGATTGGTACGGAATGTATTAGAAGTGGAATGAGACGGTCATTATAATATACCTAACCTGAATATCCGTGCCGTTGTCCCGTGGGATTAACGGGGCCTTGTACTCTATATGCCTTAGTCCACGGAGCAAGTTGGACTTCTCTCGTATACACTGATACATTCTGTACCAAGCTAAAAACAACTACGTTAGTATAACAAAAACAGATAAATTACCATATCTATTCGTTTTACTTGATCTATCTCTCTTTTGAGACTTACCGGGCGATTGTTCGCTGACGACATTCATATCTCTTCTTTCTTTGGAATATTGTCAGGAGGACCCGACTCTTAGGAGATCGAGCCCAATCAGGAAGATTTGGAGCAGTTTGCAGAGGAGCCTGAGTTCTAGTTCTTACTTGTACTTACTTTTCTTTTTAGTTCATATGCCATTGTTTAGGCATCACTTTCCATTATTGTATTTTACTTTCCAGTTGCATGTAAAGAATGAATATAAATAAAAAGTTGTTGTTTCATTACATCTCTTGTCATTCCTGTGTTTTACTTCTATATTGCTTATTTACGCTTAACGTGTTTACTTCTGAATAAATACGGCGCAGCCTCACCACGTCTACTTCCCCGTATATTAGGAAGCGGGGCGTGACAGGTTTTGTTAGCGGCCCATGCAGGTCAGTTCTGCATGGAAACCTACATAACCATGCAGGGTCAGTTCTGCATGGAATCCTAAGCAATATATATCATAAGAATTATAAGAATCAGCAACTATACATTCTTTACATTTCAATTCCTTGAATCTATCATAACCCTATCTTTCTTTTAAGGTTATGGATTCTCCAAAAAACACAAGCACCAACATGAATGGCAACACTCCATCACCTCTACTACTTACACCTACCGTAGCAGCTCCTATCAACGAGCAGACGGTATGGCTTCAGGCAATTAAGAGCCTCTTGGAGGGACAGCAGCAGCAGCAGACTCTATCTTATTGCAACGCCCAGAATCTGAGGCACCCGGAGTGAAGAAATTCCGGGCACTGCACCCTAAACAATTCTCTGGGAAAGAGAGCCCCTGGAAGTGGAAGAATGGGCTCAGTCGATTAAGTACGATCTAGCAGCAGCACAAGTACCAGAGATTGCTTGGGTAAGAGTTGCAAAGTTGCAACTCAAAGATAACGCCAAAGTATGGTGGAAGGCTGAAGAAAGCCGTCTTGCCCAGCCGATCGAATTGAAGACATTTCGCGATATGTTCGACGCAAAATATTTTCCCGAGACTGCCCGTTTTGACATGGAGCAGCAATTCATCCACCTGCAACAAAGCTCTATGTGGAGAAAATCTGTGGATGAGTATGATGCTGAGTTTACCATGCTCAGCAGGTAAGATATGTTTCAATATTCAATTTTCTTATAACACATACTACACTACTAACACAAGACCGTAACAGGTTCGCAGCACATCTCATACCGACTGCTGAGATCAGAGCTAGACGATTTCAGCAAGGGTTGGACCAGGAGATCCAAGCTGCTATAGCTACAAGGGATTTCCCAACCCATGATTTAGCTCTGAAGGCTGCCCGTCGATATGAGGCAGTTGTAAAGAAGAAGGGCAGACCTCAGTCTGCCGGTGTGAAGCGCCCTGCCACTCAGATGGCAGGAGGAGCCTCATCCAGGCCACCGTTTGTACCCAGGAGACCGGATTAACTTTTAACCGGCCCAGTCCAGACTTTTGCACATACTGCAGGAAGAATGGACACCTGGCGAAGGACTGCAGGCATGCAAACGGCCTGTGCTTAGTCTGCGGCTCATCCACTCACGACATTTTTGCATGTCCTCGTAGACTCAATCGGAATCTAGCCCTCAGACCAACCATCGCTTTTCCGCAGCGGCCAGCTATTCAAGCACCTGCACCTCGTCTTGCTCTCCCAGCTCCACCTCCTCGTGGACCTCCTGCACAGCCTCCTCGTCAGTTCCATCATGCACAAAGGAACCTACGATAGAGGAACAGACAGAGGAATGCTCCCCCAGCAAGGAGGAATGTACCTAGGCGTCAGGCTTTCACAATGACTGTGGAAGAAGCTGAAGCCACTGGCCAAGTCATCACTGGTAACTTTCCATCTTTCAAATCTGTTCAATACTTGTTTATATCCATATATTCATTTCCATATCTAAACATATCCCACACAACATAGGTACAATCTTAGTAGCCTCCCTACCTACCTTAGCACTCTTCGATACTGGAGCATCACATTGCTTTATATCGCAACGGTTCGTCTGAACTCATGCGATTCCAGTCAAACCACTCGTATCCAGCTAGAATGTCAGTTCAGGAAACAGCGTTCTAAAAGCAAATATGGGATACGATCTCTGTCCAGTGGTCGTCTGCAGCAGAAAATTTTATGCGGACTTCAAGGTGCTGGATATACCGAACTTTGATGTAGTTTTGGGTATGGACAGGCTAGGAACTTACTACGCTACCATTGACTGTCGTCAAAGGAGGGTAGTGTTTAAGATTCCAGATCATCCGGTCTTTTATTTCAAAAGTGGAGACTGTACCCTGGAACCTAGCACCTACAAGGCTAAACCAAGGAAAGAAGTGATTGCAACAACACAAGATGAAGAAGACAAGCGAGAAGTAGTTCGAGAGTTCGAAGACGTATTTTCTGAAGACATCTCAAGTTTGCCTCTCGATCGAGCCCTTGAATTCAGTATTGACTTATTACCTGGTGCATAACCTGTGATCAAAGCACCATATCGGTTAAGTCCTGAAGGATTGAAGGAGATCCGTACTCAATTGGACGAACTTCTGAAGAAAGGATGGATTCGTTCCGGTACTTTAAGTTAGGGATCTCTAGTTTTGCTTGTGAAAAAGAAGGAAGGTTCATACAAAATGTGCATAGACTGCCGAGCTCTAAACGAAGTCACGATAAAGAACAAGTATTCACTACCGCGAATCGACGATCTGTTCGATCAGCTAAATGGGTCTTGCGTTTTCTCAAAGTTGGATCTTCGTTCGGGTTATCATCAGGTAAAGGTCAAAAATTCTGATATTCCGAAGACGGCATTCAGGACTTACTATGGTCATTATGAGTTTCTCGTGATGCCATCTGGAGTGACCAATGCACCAGCCATATTTATGAATCTGATGAATCAGGTTTTCCAAGAGTACCTAGATAGGTTGGTTGTTATTTTCATAGAAGACATCCTGGTGTATTCAAAGAGTCGGAAAGAACACGCTGAACATTTGAGGATTGTCCTGGAGACTTTGCGACAACATCAACTCTATGCCAAGTACAGCAAGTGCAAATTTTGGCTAGATCAAGTCGAATTTCTCGGACACATTGTTTCGGGCGAAAGAATCTCTATGGATCCAGCTAAAGTATCAGCAGTAAGCGAATGGCCGACACCAAACACAGTGAAAGACATTCGAAGTTTCTTGGGCTTAGCAGGATAAACTGATGATTTATTGAAGGCTTTTCGAAAATTGCAGCATCCCTGACCAAGATCACACGTAAAGATGAAGCATTCGTGTGGTCAGAAGCATGTGAATAAGCGTTCGTAGAACTAAAGTCAATATTGACAACAGCTCATATTCTCGTCATACCGGATCAATCTGGAGGTTTCGTAGTGCATTGCGATACATCCGGTAAGGGATTAGGATGTGTTCTACACCAGCACGGTAAAGTTGAAGCTGAAAGTCTACCCTAGCACCACCATAAGGTTTAAACCAGCATCAAGCATGCAATTTTAAAAATTTCTTGGTGCTAAGCTACACTAAATAAGGATCAAACTAGATTATTAGGGTTTAACATGATGATATCAAAAGAACTAATCTAAGAGATGAAAACAACAACCTTTGTAGACCGTGTCCTTCTCTTCTAAAGCTCTGTGTAGCAGTCCACGCGACTCCACTAGGCTCCACTTGAAGTTAGATCGAGCATCATACGTGGCCTTCGTGCCGAAGATGATCCACCCGAAGCTTCGCTAATCCAAGCTACCTCTTAACTAAACTTATTTTAGTGAAGGAAACACACTACACCTAAATGCTAATCAAGTGTAGGATGTGTTAGTGTATATGCCCTAGAGGCCATTACTGTATCATACCGGTTTGTATATTACTTAATGGAAGCTTGGGATATTCACCTTGTATATACAATCTTGCTCAATATAGTAGTATGCTACTTGGTTTGTTTCTACTTCAATGTGTACATGTGTTTATTTTAGTATATCACATATACACATTAGTGGAGCCCTTAGGATCTTTGCTTGATTACCAGCGTTGTGATGGCAGTCACACTAGTGAGGCTGGGTAATCTATAAGCACATCCTTACACAGGTCCCTAGTCGCAGGACTATCGAGACAGGGCATCGATACTCCGGAGTAGACTAGCGTATGCGCTTCTCATCCCAGTGTGGGAGATGGTCTGTCCCACAGCCATCAGTACGTCGTACTGGAGATAGTATATGGGTGCTCGTTAGGTTACGAGTACACTGGACAGGACTCGTCGGGAACTGACCGGTTGGTATTATACCTATCGTCAGTTATCAGTTCCCAGGTGACATGAATACAGCTTAGTCCGCTGACTTGACACTGTCACTTCGCCTCGAGTGTGTTCCCACTGTACTTTGATTACTACCCTACCACGGCTCAAAGGAGTCGTGCAAACAGGTAGTAGTTGGGTACAGTCCCGAAGCACTTGGAGGCAGTGACGGTTAGACAAGATTCGTCTCTCCCGGTATTGGGGGTTGACATCGCGCTGTGTCTAGGAGAGCCATTACACGAGTAGTCCCTGGCCAGGGCAATCGAGATATACTGGTAGGCTTCCAGTGTTATCTCAGGGTGTTTTGAGCTTCACTCCGACACGACTTGTACCGCTATTAGGGGACTGATGTTTACCGCCCCCCTAAGCCCGCCATGCGATGTATTAGACGAACAGACCGGACTGTACGGAGACTTTCACATTCAGACTCAGTAGGAGTTCAGATGGGGTTCACCTCGTCAGTCTTCTTATCGGCATCTACCTGGGGACCGTTACGCACAGCTAGTGCCGCTTGCGGTCTGTGGTTAGACCCACTACCAGCGTAGTGTCGAGTCTTTAGAGTCCCACGCAGAGGGCTATTCGCTTTTGGGCAAAACAGAGTAGAGGTCGCATGATTTTGCGACAGGGTTCGTTCTCATCCGCGCACTTGTGCACGTTTGGAGTCGGGACGGATATTACTAGCGGGCTCTGGTTTGAGCCAGATACTAGTATATGTTTTGGGGTTAGTTTTATCTCATTGTATTCATGTTCCTCGGAACAAGAATGCGGGTGTGTATGCACAGTTGATTGAGGCGGAGGAAGAGGATTTTCATTAGGGTTTCGGAACGGGTGTGTATGCACAGTTGACAGTCGTCTTTTTTCAAACCCTAATGAATTTATGATATATCAATTAATAATATTAATTAAATGAAATTGTGTCATGGTTGGGTTTGTTGAATTGTTGACCATGGTTGAAACTTTGACTATCATCATTACATATCAAAGATGCTCTTTGATTCTAGCAAAACCATTTAATGTGTGTAATGATAATTGTCATTCCAAACCATCCATCAACTATTTCATTTAGATTATTATTATTAATTTGATAATTCATTTCATATTTTGTCATGGTTGTAAAGAAAAGAGATTCATTCTATCATAACACTTCTCTCTCCTCTTTTCTTCTTCCTCCTCCTCTAGTTCAAGGAGACTCACTCTCATGTGTTGAGAAACCCTCTCCTTGAGATAAGAACACCCCAAAACCACTCTCTACTCACTCTAGGGTTAGAGGTTTAGCAAGCTAAAGACCCTAGTTCTCTCAAAGTTCGAGAAAGGAGCCCGAAGGTTGAACCCTCAGGTGGATCCATCTTTGACGGAAGAAGGCGACGAGGAAAGCACCATCCAAGCTCTACAAAGGTTTTAAGAAGAAGGAGTTCAAGTTAGGTATAACATCTTTTCCGAGTAGCTAACTCTCTTTAGCTTGGTAGCTAGTTTAGTTTAGAAAAGATCCTGACTTTTGTTAGTCCATGTTGCCTAATGCGCTAAAAACTTGTTTTTTATACCGTTTTCGCCTCCCCGCAAGAACCGGGGTTGGCAACGTGGACTTACAGGATGGTGAAGTAGGGGTTTTGTTTGCTTACTAAGGATGTCTTAAGCCATATGGTTCATATCACATGTGAGGGTTTATGGCTTATGCATGAGGAGGAGGAAGATGGAGAGAGCAAAGGAAAATGGCTAAGGCAAATGAGCTAAAGAAAAGCTCAAGTGAAGAATGGCTCCTTCTATCTCTACACTTATTGAAGCATACAATATATTCAAATAATATATTGCACCATACTTCAATAGTGCATACAAATGAAATATAATAATAGAAAAAGCCATACCTTACCATTCCTCAAATATCTCCCCAATTTTCCACCCCATTTCTATTTTCTAAAAAATAGAAAATCCAACCATGCTTCATATATATATATATATATATATATATATATATATATATATATATATATATATATATATATATATATATATAGAGAGAGAGAGAGAGAGAGAGAGAATGATGGAGCAAAGATGCCGTAGGAGGGAATTTTCTCCTATGGCGTCGAAAAATTATACCATCCCTTATTTTTTCCGACGATCGGCACCCATCATCTTCATCGTTATCATCTAAGATGTGGGTACACCAAATTTCATGTGATTCTACAACTTTTTCACCGTTGATTTAGCAATGTAAAAAGTTATGTTGTTGGTAAACCGTTAATTTGAACCCACTAAATGAACGGTGAAAAGGTTGTTGAATCACATGAAATTTGGTGTACCCACATCTTAGATGATAACGATGAAGATGATGGGTGCTGATCGTCAGAAAAAATGAGGAAGGGTGTATTTTTCGACGCCATAGGAGGAAATTCCCTCCTATGGCCACTTCCTCCATTATTCTCATATATATATATATATATATATATATATATATATATAATGAAGAAAATAATTAGTGAGCAATAATGTTAGTTAATATATAATTATATCAAATATAAATATATATCAAATTATTAAATCAACACTTGATTCAAAAATCCGGTTATATCACATATAACCGACTAATATCATTTATCTGTATATCACATTATCAAATCAACACTTGATTCAATAATCCGGTTATATCACATATAACCTAACCAATATCAAATAACCGCCAGATTAGAATACGGTATCGCATACTCATATTTAATCAGGCCCCCCGCACATATCAACATACGTGCCCTACTTCGTTTCGCTTGAACTAGGAAACCTCTGTGTGGGACTCTAAAGACTCGTCAATACGCCAGCAGTGGGTAATGATCACATCAGTTACCCATAAGCGTCAGCAGTACTGGCTGGACATAACGACTACCCAGGTATTGAGCGAATAGAAGATCAACAAGCAAGCTTGTCCAAACTCCCATGAAGCCAATAAGTAAAACTTACCATACATTCCGGTCTCTTCGTCTGATATATCGTATATCAAGTCTAGGGGTGGAATCGTCAGACCCCAGTAACTTAATAAGTCATGCCGATGTATGGCTCATAACAGTTCGAGAAACTACTGATAACTCTTACCAGTAAATCTCATCCGCCCTGGCAAGGGACTTACCGTTATAACCAATCGATCATAGCGCAACATCAACTCCCAATACCGGGAGAGACGAAACCCCTCCTATCGCTCACTTTCTCCATGTGACTCGGGACTGTATCCAAAATCCACCTGTTTGCATGACTCCTTTAAGCCGTAGTAGGGAGGAAATCAAAGCACGGTGGGAACCACACAAGAATCTATGACGATCTCGGGTCTACAGACTAACATGTACCAGTGTCACCAGAGAACTGTTATCTGACGATAAGTATTGTACCAACTAAGAGTTCTCGGCGAGTCCTGTTCAATGTACCCATTCTCAAATGTGCACCTGTGTACAATCTTTGATGTCAAACACCAATGGTTATGGGATCAACCATCACCCCATACAGGGTCAAGAAACATATACACTAGTCTACTCTGGAATATCGATGCCCTGTCTCAATACTCCCTCGACTAGGAACAATTAAAAGATGTGCTTGTGGACTACACAAGTCCCAGTAGTATGATCTGCATCATAGCCATGGTAGTCAAGCAAACATGCTAAGGGCTTTATCAACATATATCAGAGAGACAGTATAATAATACTAGTGTACATGTTAAGATAAAAGCAACCAGATAGCATACTATCATATCGAGCAAGAAAGTCCTCTATATATATGTCCAAGCATCCACTATATCATACAATAATGGCCTCTAGGACGTACATATTCCTAACAATCTCCCACTTTCACTAAGGCCATGTGTTGTAGTATCTCATACCCAACATCCAAAAAAGTCTCTCAAACTGCGTCTGGGGGAGGGCCTTCGTGAGTGTTTCCGCTACGTTGTCCTTCGTGTCAACTCTCCTGACCTCGATCTCCCGTCGATCTACTATCTCCCGGATCAGGTGATACCGCCTAAGAATATGTCTGGATCGCTGATGGGACCAAGGTTTCTTGGCCAAAGCCACAACTCCATTGTTATCACAATACACAGGTATTGGATGCTCAATGTATGGAACCACACCAAGATCAGTAATGAACTTCTTCATCTAGAAAGCCTCTTTGGCAGCATCGTTGGCAGCGATGTATTCAGCCTCCATCGTCGAGTATGCTACGGTATCTTGCTTGGAACTCTTCCAACATACCGCCCCTCCATTGAGGGTAAAGACAAAACCCAAGACCGACTTACTGTCATCCTTATCACTCTGGAAGCTCGAATCGGTAAAGGACTCCACCTGGAGTTCTCCGTTACCATACACCAAGAACATTTCTTTAGTCCTTCTCAAGTAGTTAAGAATGTTCCTCACAGTTTTCCAGTGTTTCTCCCCAGGATCTGATTAATACCTACTCACTACACCTAGTGAGTAAGCTACATCCGGTCTGGTACATAACATCGCATACATAATTGACCCGACTGCCGAAGCATAGGGTAGCCCTTGCATGCGAGCCCTCTCCAAATCGGTCTTGGGAGACATTTCTTTGGAAAGAGTGATTCCTGAACAAGCGGGTAAATTACCACGCTTAGAATCTTCTATACTAAACTCTTTAGTATGGTGTCAATATACCTGGATTGGGACAATCCCAACATCCGCTTAGATCTATCTCTATAGATCTTTATCCCCAAGATGTAGGAGGCATCATATAGATCTTTCAAGGAGAACTTTTGTGATAAGAAGAACTTGACCGAGTGTAGCATAGGAACATCGTTTCATATCAAGAGTATGTCATCCACGTACAATACGAGAAAGACAACCTTACTCTCTACAACCTTTTTGTATATACATGGTTCATCTACATTTTTGATGAAGTCAAACTCTTTGATAGCTTCATCAAAATAGATGTTCCAGCTCCGCGATGCCTCCTTTAATCCGTAGATTGATTTAAGTAGCTTGCATACTCTTCCGCTGCTCCCATTATCTATGAAGCCATCTGGCTGTGTCATGTACACGCTCTCTTCTAAATCACCATTTAGAAAAGCGGTCTTAACGTCCATCTGTCAGATTTCGTAGTCATGGTATGCAGCAATCCCAAGTAGGATCCTGATGGACTTAAACATAGCGACAGAAGAAAAGGTTTCATCATAGTCGACACTTGGTCATTGACGAAAACCTTTTGCTACAAGATCTAGTTTGAGAGATGGAAATGCCTAATCAAGTAGACAAGTCTAGTTTTGAAAGTCTCAACTTTTCCATCTACACCAAGTTTCTTCTTAAAGATCCACTTGCTCCCGATGGGTTTTACCCCTTCAGGAGCAACTTCCAAAGTCCATACTTTGTTGGTGTACATGGATTCCATCTCAGATCGCATAGCATCCAGCCATTTCACAGAGTCCCAACTTGTGATGGCCTGCTCAAAACTAGTTGCGTCATCATCTTCCATGATGCAATCCTCGCTCCCACCGTCTATGAGAAAACCGTGGTATCTCTCAGGTGGATGAGGAACCCTACTAGATCTGCGGAGTGGCTGAGGTTCGTCTGGGACTATCAAATCCTCCGGTTCCACCAAATCATTAGTTGTAGTTTGTACGGCTGAAACTTCTTCCAGTTCTATCTCATTGCCACTAATTTCTTTCATAAGAAATTCCTTTTCTAAAAAGGTGGCATATTGAGAAACAAACACCTTTTGTTTCTCAGTGTGGTAGAAAATATATCCATGTGAATTTTTAGAATATCCCACAAATTTGCAAAGAACTGACCTTGCCTCGAGCTTGTCCGGATTATGCTTTTTGACATAGGCCGGACAACCCCATATCTTAACTCATTTAAGATATGGTCTCTTTCCACTACATATCTCATATGGTGTTTTAGGCACAGATTTTGATGGAACTTGATTCAATAGGTATGCGGCTGTCTCAAGCGCATAATCCCAAAAAGAAATAGATAACTCAGCAGTACTAATCATAGAGCGCACCATATCTAATAGGATGCGATTCATCCGCTCCGAAACTCCATTGAGCTGTGGTGTATACGGAGGAGTAGGCTGAGAGGGAATCCCATTCTCTTTTAAGTAGTCTCTGAATTCCGTGCTCAAGTATTCTCCTCCCCGATCAGATCGTAGGATTTTAATACTTTTACCCGTCTGGTTCTCAACTTTGTACTTATATTCCTTGAATTTCTCAAAAGATTCAGATTTGTGTTTCATCAGGAGCATATGTCCGTATCTTGCGAGATCATCGGTGAATGTAATGAAGTACGAGGAACCATTCCTGGTATGTGTGGATATAGGACCACATACATCACTATGTATCAGTCCCAAGAGTTTAGTAGCTCTTTCTCTGTATCCAGTAAACGGAGTTTTAGTCATCTTGTCTTTCAGACATGACTCGTAAGTTTCATAAGATGTAAATTCAAACTGATTCAAATATCCATCTTTATGTAACTTATCTAGTCTTGTCGCATTGATATGACCTAGTCTACAATACCACAAGAAGGTTTCGTTCATTTCTAAACTTTTCCTCTTGTGTGTGTTTTGTACGTTTAGAACTGTCGTTTGATTTAGAACGTATATACCGTTACACAACGTACCAAACCCAATCAACACTTGATTTAGGAAAATGTTCATAACATTATCCTCCAACACAAAATTATATCCTTCTTTATGCAACAAAGAAACTGATATAATATTGCACATCATATTTGGTACATAATAACGGTCGTTCAGAATCATTGTATTACCATTTGGTAATACTATGTGATATTCGCCAACTGCTTTGGCTGCAACAATTGCTCCATTCCCTACTTTTAAATACATATCACCCTTTCCCAGTTCTCTACCTCTTCTTAGCTCATGTAACAAATTACAGACGTGGGATCCTAATCCGGTATCCAATACCCATGACGTAGAGCAAACTGAGAAACAGTTCTCGGTAATGAACACACCTGAAGATGCATTAGCATGCTCCTTCTTCGCTCGGGTGGCATGGGAATCCTGATATTCTCCTATTCCTTACTCAGACTTATGACAATCATAAGTAAAATCGAAACCAACGTTCTTCGGCTCAGTATAATAAGCGGGTTCGGTCAATACATCCATATTATTATCTTGATTAAGGCGTGTCATGGTCACTACCTGGAGAGAGAGAGAAGGACACGCTTTAGCGTGCGCTCTTTGCAAGATTAGATTGGTTAGTATCTTATCTAATCAGGATGGCTCCCACTGTTTTATCAAATCTTCCTTCAAACCATAAAATTTAAGATTAGCCGGGATTAATTACACCCTACAAGTTCGCCAATCGGTCAGCCAGGTAGGTATTGATACTTCGAGGGAGTCTCCCCATGCTTTCGCATGGAACTAATTAAATAACCTCATTTCCGCAGGGGCATAACTCCGTTAACACCTTTCTTAGACACCTACTGGATCAGCTAATTGTAAAGTGAAAAACTCTCCCAGGAGTAACTCTTACAAGCAGTGGGTATCGGGATCCAACTATCTCATAGAAGGTATGCAATCTCATTGCAAATTTCAACACTTGAAATTCCCAATATCTGTTTTTACCCCTAGCAACATATGACCTTAACAAGGTCAACAAATCATAAGCGCTAGCCAAGTTCAACCCATCATTTCGTGATTGAATTAAACCCACTCGTACGACCCTTAACAAGGTCAACAAAGCCGTACGACTACCCTAATCCAATCGCATCACATGCGGCAGATAAGCACTA
Organism: Agapanthus africanus; assembly: GCA_030015575.1. Taxonomy (NCBI): domain Eukaryota; kingdom Viridiplantae; phylum Streptophyta; class Magnoliopsida; order Asparagales; family Amaryllidaceae; genus Agapanthus; species Agapanthus africanus. The sequence continues at coordinate 681,923,037 of JASDDO010000031.1, read as the reverse complement.
ATCAGCTACCACACACTATGCCTTGACAAGGTCAACAAACGCAACACAAATACTAAATAACACTTATCTGAAATGACGGAGGGCTACGACTGGTTTCGATGAAAACCTTTAACGTAATGAACTTGATATCGTTGTAGAATCTTATGATTTGAAAAGAAATGTTTTTTGTAGCTTTTGCTAGTTTTGCTAAAGAGGTCACTCTCGGTGAAGGGATCTCGGCTCTTTCCTCATCGAATGAGGTGCTGAATATTCATCAAGGAATACCACTATGCAAAGCAAGAACTAGAGAAGTTATAAAAACAAAACCGAGTGGGTTGTAGCATTTGCTAGTTTTACTAAAGAGGTCACTTCCGCTGAAGGGATCTTGGCTCTTTCCTCATCGAATGAGGTGCTGGATATTCATCAATAAATACCACTATGCAAAGCAAGAACTAGAGCTACCTTTTTAAAATTTCGATTCTACAACATCTTTAGGTTCCTTTTCTTTCCATTAATCTCATTAATGAAGTCCCATCATTTATGTTTCCCTAAACATCACAGAAAAGAAACGAAAATAGAACCTACGCTTATGCCATCCGCATTCGCCACGGGGCCCCGTCATGCACCGTTAGGTTACTTAACTAACGGCAGATCGGGGGCTGGGCTAGCGCGGGTGCAAAACATAAGCAACGTTTATTATATATAGCATTCGTCTCACGCAGATATATGATCACATCACAGAACACAAGCAGCAGAAGTCAACATATGAAATATTGGATATACTAGGAGGTCTGTGTTTTAAATGCAGCCAGTAATGAAAAACACGGATTCCACGGTCGTGATGAATAGCCAAACCCACATCCTTAGACCCCTACGAGAGCGGTAAGCAACCCTACCAATTCTAGAGTTAGGAGACCCGGTCTTGACTCCTCGAGATGGTCTCCCACTAGACTCCAAAACCCGGTTACTTGTGCTCCCCGCCTTGGGTCTATCCTAATGCGGAAAAGTAAATAATATACATCAATGGTGACATTATCCTCAATCCGGAAGTGTCCCAATAAAAGAATATTACATGCAAATTTTTACATGAATAAAAATGAAAAACTCTCATCTCACGCAAAAAACCCCGGCTATTCAATCACGATGATCCAATATAACATATAACAGCAACACATAACATCGCATTTCATCAATGTAAGTAAATATGCATATCCCAAATTTCGTTGACATATACCAACGAGATCGGGGATACACCACATATTACACTTACGGTCGCAGAAAAGAAATGAAAAATTACAATATTTAGAATCCGCAAACACCTTAGAAATCATAAATCCGGAATATCTCATATTCCGAATTTCATGCCTAACCTATAAACCTTGCATTTTAGTCTCAAACCGAAAACTCTTTTCAATAAGCAGTCGGATAATTCAACAATATTCCCGACTAAGTGATCGCGTACAACACGCGATTGCGACGAAATTTTGATCCGAATCGAAACTCCGTGGCAATCGATCAACCGAGATTAAAATGCTAGATTTATAATTACAATCTAGTTTTCACAAAACTAATTATTATGGATTCTAAAAATTGCATCACATATCATCATAATCTATACAACGCTAAACATTTCGATCGATTCATCAAACACCTACAAATTCCAGAGACCTCAACAACTTGAGTCTGACTAAAAATTCCCAGAGAGTGCATAATTACATAATGGAGTAGCATAAGAGGAATGACACCTCAACTCCTCAAACATGCGGCGGAACCGCGGCCAAACATGGGGTTTGGCCGCGGTTCCACGGCGGTTTGATGGAGTTGGGTCCTCAAATTTCTTGAGACTCCATTAAATTACCTGCACGATTTTCTGCATATTTTTTATCACAAAAATTTCAACTTTTGAAAAATCGACAGAAACATGCCAAAAAATCCGGCTTCGAAAACCGATCGAACACTTTAACGTCATAAAGAATTTCCCTAATATTCTAGCTTGGCTCTGATACCATGAAAGTCTACCCTAGCACCACCATGAGGTTTAATCCGGCATCAAGTATGCAATTTTAAAAATTTCTTGGTGTTAAGCTACACTAACTAAGGATCAAACTAAATTATTAGAGTTTAACATGATGATATCAAAAGAACTAATCTAAGAGATGGAAACAACAACCTTTGTAGATCGTGTCCTTCTCTTTTAAAGCTCCATGTAGCAGTCCACGCGACTCTACTAGGCTCCACTTGAAGTTGGATCGAGCTTCATACACGACCTTCGTGCCGAAGATGATACACCCGAAGTTTCGCTAATCCAAGCTACCTCTTCACTAAACTTACTTTAGTGGAAACACACTACACCTAAGTGCTAATCAACTGTAGAATGGTGAAGTAGGGGTTTTGTTTGCTCACTAAGGATGTCTTAAGCCATATGGTTCATATCACATGTGAAGGTTTATGGCTTACGCATGAGGAGGAGGAAGATGGAGAGAGCAAAGGAAAATGGCTAAGGCAAATGAGCTAAAGAAAAGCTCAAGTGAAGAATGGCTCCTTCCATCTCTACACTTATAGAAGCATACAATATATTCAAATAATATATTGCACCATGCTTCAATAGTGCATACAAATGAAATATAATAATAGAAAAAGCCATGCCTCACCATTCCTCAAATATCTCCCCAATTTTCCACCTCATTTCTATTTTCTAAAAAATAGAAAATCCAACCATGCTTCATATAATATATATATATATATATATATTATGAAGAAAATAATTAGTGAGCAATAATGTTAGTTAATATATAATTATATCAAATATAAATATATATCAAATTATTAAATCAACACTTGATTCAATAATCCGGTTATATCACACATAACTGACTAATATCATTTATATGTATATCATATTATCAAATCAGCACTTAATTCAATAATCCGGTTTTATCACATATAACCTAACCGATATCAAATAACCGCCAGATTAGAATACGGTATCACATACTCGTATTTAATCTGGCCTCCCGCACATATCAACATACATGCCCTACTTCATTTCGCTTGAACTAGAAAACCTCTTTGTGGGACTCTAAACACTCATCAATACGCCAGCATTAGGTAATGATCATATCAGTTACCCACAAGCCGTCAACAGTACTAGCTGGACGTAACGTCTACCCAGGTATTGAGAGAATAGAAAATCAATAAGAAAGTTTGTCCAAACTCACATGAAGTCTATAAGTAACACTTACCTTAAAGTCCGGTCACTTCGTCTGATATGTCGCATATCAAGTCTATGAGTGGAATCGTCAGACCCCAGTAATTTGATAAGTCATGCCGATGTATGGCTCATAACGGTTCGAGAAACAACTGATAACTCTTACCAGTAAATCTCATCAGCCCTGGCCAGGGACTTACTGTTATAGTCAATCGAGCATAGCGCAACATCAACTCCCAATACCGGGAGAGACAAAACCCCTCATATCGCTCACTTCCTCCATGTGACTCGGGACTGTATCCAAAATCCAGCTGTTTGCACGACTCCTTTAAGCCGTAGTAGGGAGGAAATCAAAGAACAGTGGGAACCACACAGGACTCTATGAAGATCTCGGGTCTACAGACTAACCTGTACCAGTGTCACCAGAGAACTGCTATCTGACGATAGATATTGTACCAGCTAGGAGTTCTCGGCGAGTCATGTTCAGTGTACCCATTCTCTAATGAGCACCTGTATACAATCTTTGATGTCCAACACCAATGGTTATGGGATCAACCATCGCCCCATACAGGGTGTACACACTAGTCTACTCTGGAATATCAATACCCTGTCTCGATACTCCCTCGACTAGGAACAATTAAAGGATGTGCTTGTGGACTACACAAGTCCCAGTAGTATGATCTGCATCATAGTCTTGGTAGTCAAGCAAATATCCTAAGGACTTTATCAACATGTATCAGAGAGACGGTATTGTAGGGTGTTTTTCATCACCCCATTGAGATGGGAATACGCGTTGCTTGTCAGGCGCATTACAGATTCCCCCTGCCTAAGGTAGGCCAGGGTTTATTGATTGCGGGGATCCGAATCTCCGATAGCCGCGGACTAAGCTGCTGTTAATTACCCCTTGCCTTTGGAGCAAAGGAACCTCCGATTGACGGATCAAACTGGTCATACGGACTCAATGTGCAGTGTGCGTGTGTTGTGTTTTGAGGGGTCTTGGGTATATCGGGGGTTTCGCAGAGTTTACGGGGGTGCCGCTACCCGTATAGAGGGTTGGGGGTCAAGGGGGCTAGCAGCCCCCGTGTGTGGTGTGAGGCAGCGCCCCGTTAGAAAAAAAATTCTAACGGGGGAGGTATTTTTAATGTGGAGTGCATGGGAAAAGAGGGGTGAATAGCGTCCAAAGGACACATGGGCATTGGCGCCTCACGTGCCCGGCACGTGGGCGATGGGCACTGGCGCCTCACATGCCCGGCACGTGGACGCTAGGCGCTAGATGCTGGTGCTCGGTGCCAGCGCCTCACAGGTCCGGAACTTGGGTGCTGGGCGCTAGATGCTGGTGCTCAGTGCCAGCTCCTCACGGGTCCGGAACTAGGGCGTTGGGCGCCGGCGCCTCATGCGCCCGTCACGTGGGCGTTGGACGCCAGCGCCTCATGCGCCCGGCACGTAGGCGCTGGGCGCCCGCGGAAGGAAGGGGCTTTTGGTCCTGGAATTAGAAGTTAAACTCCGAAAGAGGATGTTTTATTTATGGAGTTAAACTCCGAAAGATGTTGAATGGAGTTAAACTCCTAAAAAAATGGTTTGATTTATGGAGTTAAACTCCAACAGATCTTGAATAGCGGTAAACTCCTAGAAATCTTTGGAGATGATCGAAGGGGACCCCTTCTTCTCCCCTTTAGCCTTGGATTTTCTTTTGAGCCTCGGCTCCTCCCGGAATGGGAATTTTGGAGATGGGTCTCCTTCTTCTTCCTCTTTGTTGGCTGGATCTTGGGAGGAAAAAGAGCTGAGACTTAAAAATCTCCCTTTCTAAGGATTTGATGGCAGATCCAAGCTCCCCTTCAAGGGTTTTATGGTGAAAAACTATTTATTTTTAGAAAAGGAAGAGTTAAACTCTTGATTTAATTCAAAAAATATAAGAAGGTTTAGAACCTTGAGGAAGGAGAAGGAGGCACCCCTAATTTTTGAGGGGGAGTGAATTATTGTCCTTCATTTCATTATCATATTGCCTTTTATAGGCTTACAAATTTACATATAGCCCCTTGGGCTTTACAAAATGGCATTTTTGCCCATCTCATGCCTCATGCGTTCATTTCTTTTGCACATGAGCCATGGGCTTTACAAAAATTTGGCTTTATGCCCATTTATTTTACATTCATGCATGAAAATTACATCAAACTTATTTATTACATAATTTTCTTCTTAGCATGGGGGAGGCCAGCCGCTTCATGTTCGGACTTGACTTGGGCATGGGCCTATTTGGCCTGGGCTTCGGCCCAATTGACTTGGGGTTGACTTTGACTTTGACTTGGTCAACCAGGGCGTAATTTTTAACCCTAACAAAGTGCCCCCCATCAATAAATACACACCGCGTATATGGGTCGTGTGCATGAAATTGATGAATCTTCTTTCACGTGGAGGTGACTTGATTTGGTTCCCGCTTTTGGGGAAGCTAGCACTGTCCTTTTTATGACATGGACGGTCGATGCTTGACGTGTCTCCGAGATGGAATGTCGCTGGTTGACGTGTCCCCGGCACGGAGTGTCTGTGTTGGACGTTTCCCCGAGACGGAGTGTCTGTATGTGACGTTTCCCGGTACTGAATGTCGCTGGTCTACTTGTTCCTGAGGTGGAGTGTCTGTTTGACGTTTCCCAGGCACGGAGTGTCGCTGGTTGATGTGTCCCCGGCATGGAGTGTCGGTAGTCGATGTTTCCCCGGCACGGAGTGTCGCTGGTTGACGTATCCCCGAGGCGGGGTGTCTGTGTTAGATGTTTCGAGACGGAGTGTCTGTATGTGGCGTTTCCCTGGCACGGATGGTCGCTGGTCGACTTGTCCCCAAGGCGAAGTGTCTGTTTGACGTTTCCCCGACACAGAGTGTCGCCGGTTGACGTGTCCCCATCACGGAGTGTCTTTGTTGGATGTTTCCTCGAGACGGAGTGTCTGTATGTGACGTTTCCCCAGCACGGAGTGTCGCTGGTTGACTTGTCCTCCAGGTGGAGTGTCTGTTTGACGTTTCCCCAATACGGAGTGTCTGTTTGTTTTTGACGTAGAGGTCGTTTGTTGAATTGATTCCTAGTCGGAGCATAATACCGACGGGGAGGTCGTTGCTGCCCTTTTTGCGACTTGGACGGTCGGTGTTTGATTTGATTTGCCCCGCTCCTTGCGGTGTCAGGGTTAAAGTTGACTCGCTGATTTGATATGATTTGGGCTGACATCAGTATCGCTACACTGGAATATGGTACCATGAGCGAATCATCATTTTCCATGAGAGGATTTGGGGATTTTTGTTTTGGTTCGGCATCAGCACCGCTTACACTGGAATATGGTACCAGGAGCGAATCATCATTTGCCATGAAGGGATTTCCCTCGTTCCCAGTTTAACGACTTAGGAGTCATATGTTCCCAGTTTAATAACTTAGGGGTCATATGTTCCCGGTTTAACGACTTAGAGGTCATATGTTCCCAGTTTAACGACTTAGGGGTCTATTGGATCGAAAGTTTAGAATTTTTGGGGTTGGGTGTTAGTTATGTATATGCCCTAGAGGCCATTATTGTACATATGATGTATATTATAGTGGATGCTTGGATATATATAGAGAGGACTTTCTTGCTTGACATGATAGTATGTTATCTGGTTGCTCTTTTTCTTAACATGTAGATTTGTATTGTGATATTGTCTTGCTCTCACATGTTCATAAAGCCCTTGGGACGTGTACTTGACTACTACGACTATGATGAAGATCATACTAGTGGGGCCAGGGTAGTCCAAAAGTACATCCTATAATTGTTCCTAGTCGTGGGTGTATCGAGACAGGGCATCGATACTCCAGAGTAGACTAGCGTATACGCCTCTTGACCCATATGATGGGCGATGGATAATCCCACATCCATTAGTGTTTGACATCAAAGATGGTATACGGGTGCTCAGTGGAGACTGGGTACACTGAATGGACTCGCCGCGAACTCCTAGTTGGTATTATACCTATCGTCAGATAGCAGTTCTCTAGTGACACTGATACAGGTTAATCTGTAGACCCGAGATCGTTATAGAGTCTTGTGTGATTCCCACTATGCTTTGATTTCCACCTTAACACATTCATGAGAACGCTCAAAATGGTGGCTTTTGGGTACAGTCCAGAATCACATGGAGGCAATGAGCGATAGGAGGGGTTTCTTCTCTCCCGATATTTGGGGTTGATGTCGCGCTGTGCTCGATTGGCTATACAAGAAGTCCCTGGCCAGGGATGATATGGAGATCTACTGGTAAGTGTTATCAGTAGTTTCTCGACCCGTTATGAGCCTCATATCGACACTACTTATCGATTACTGGGGTCTGACGTTTACCACCCCTAGACTGGATATGCGACATATCAAGACGAAGAGACCAGACTGTACGGTAGTGTTACTGATTGGATTAGCAGGAGTATGACAGGCTTGCTTGTTGATCTTCTGATCGCTCAATACCCAGGTGGCCGTTACGTTTAGCTGACCGCTTGCGGCTTGTGGGTGTTTGATATGATCATCACCTACTGCCGGCGTATTGACGAGTCTTTAGAGTCCTACACAGAGGTTTCCTGGCTCAGACGAAACGGAGTATAAGCACATATGTGATATGTGCGGGACCGAGATTAATGCGTGTATATGATACCGCATTCTATTCTTGCGATATGTGACATTGGCCGGTTATATGTGATATAGCCAGGTCATCGGATCAAGTGTTGATTCGATGAAATGATACATATTATATTAGTCGGTTATATGTGATATAGCCGGATTATTAAATCAAGTATTGATTTAATAATTTAATGTATAAATATATATTTGATATATTAAATTACATTAACTAACATATGCTCACTTAAATATTTCTTTTTTCTCACTTTTGATACATTTAACATATATGTGATATATGTTTATTGTATTATTTCTTTTGTTACATAAATATTATATATGTGATATATAATATTGTGACATGCTAGGCTATACATGCTATTTGGGTGTATGAGAATGATACCATGGTTTATGATAATGTTATGTTTATATTTATTTTAGATAATTCAAAACAACTTGGAATTATGTCATGGTTGAGCTTGGATGAAGCTTGTACATCCATTGACTAAAGTCCACTTGTTTTGTTTTTGCCTAAGATATTTATTAACCTAACCCTAATCAATTAGCCATAGTTTATTCTTTATAATGGTTAGCCATGACATAAACCCATGGTTGCATTTCTAACCTCATCTCAATTATTTCATTCATCTTCCTCCTCCTTCATCTCCTTCAAGCTCTCTCTAGGTTTTAAGGAGATAAGGAAAAATAGTGAGAAAATAAATTCTAAAGTGAGCAAAATTCCTACTTCACCATCCTCTTCTATACTAGCCATATAGTTTAGGGTGTTAGCTTCATTAGTTCCACATTAGTGAAGAGATAGCTTGAGTTCGTGTTTCCTCAAAGTAGATCATCATAGACTTTGAAGACTTCTAGTTAGCATGTATCATACATCTTGTGGAGCCTCTCAAAAGTCTGGGAGTTAGATGATCGCAGCGAAGGGACCACTACAAGGAGCTATAGAAGTGAAGGAATGGACTACAAAGGTTGTAATCCCTAATCACTTAGATGTAAATTTGTTTACATTTAGTTTTCGTATGATTCTCTAATTAAACATCCTAGGTTAGAGTTCTTTAGTATGACAAAAAATTTAATTTGGCATGGATGATACCTCCCGAAACCTTGCTGTCGTGCTTAGGAACCCTACAGTGGTATCAGAGCCTAGCTAGAGAATTAGACGGATTGTGTGGAATTACGATACCGAAACAACTCCGAAACACCCGATTCTAAACCCTAGTTTCTGTCGAAATTTTCTGAGAGTCAAAATTTTTTTAAACAACTGCAGAATGTTGTATATAATGCAATATGAACACTGTAGAAAATCCACCCCCTCCCACCCATTTTTAGCCGGCCACACCTTGAGAAAAACCGGCCTGCTCGGCCATCTTGGGGATTTCTGGGTTGAATTTTTTACAGTGTTCCAGTCTCTGGGTTTTGGTATTTCAGGTATTGCTAGTTTTTTCTAAATTTACATGTGATGTTATCTTTTTGCATTGGCTATTCGGAGTGTTTCGTATTCGTAATTCTAGATTTGTTTTGGGTTATTTAGACGGTGTTAAAAAGTTAGATCGGATATCAAATACCCACTTTCACCCTTGCTGGAAATTTTCCAAGAGTTGGATTTTTTTCAAGTTAAAGAACATTCAAAAATCATGCAAGTAATGCGGTGGACCCTCTAGAAGAACGAAACCCTAACTCGATTCTGTGACCGTAAGAACTGCCGTCAAACCCTAGGGTTTGCGGTAGTTCCGCGGTGCCACAGGTGAGGCATTGGCTGACCCTTCTACGGCTGGTTCATTGGTACTGTGGTATGTACTGAGTATTTTTAAAACCACGCTCAAGTGTTGAGCTTTTAGGAAATTTTGGGTGTTTGTTGATTCAATCGGAATGTTTAACGTCGTCTAGCTTTTTCTGAAATATGATACAATATGTGGAATTCATATAGTTAGGCATGAAATCCGAAGTATGTGATATTTCGGGTTATTTATGTCTAAGGTTATTATGGATTCCAAATGTTGTAGTTTGACATTTTCTTTTCTGCGACCGTAAGTGTAATATGTGGTGTATCGCCGGTTTCGTTGCTATATGTCAACGAAAATTGGGATACGCATATTTACTTACGTTGATGACATGTGATGTTATGTGTTTCTGTAATATATTATATTGGATTGTTGTGTTTGGAATAGCCGGGGGTTTTATGTGAGATGGGAGTTTTTATTTTCATTCATGTAAAATTCTTTGTATGTAATATTCTTTTATTGGGGTTGAGGATGATGTCACCATTGCTGTATATTATTTACTTTTCCGCATTAAGATAGACCCAAGGAGGGGAGCATAGGTAACCGGGTTCTAGAGTCCAGTGGGAGACCATCTCGAGGAGTCGAGTCTGGGTCTCCTAACTCTAGAATTGGTAGGGTTGCTTTCCGCTCTCATAGGGGTCTAGGGATGTGGGTTTGGTTATTCATCACGACCGTAGAATCCGTGTTTTATACATGCTCAAAATAAAACACGGACCTCCTAGTATATCCAATATTTCATATGTTATCTTCTGCTGCTGATATTCTGTGATGTGATCACTTTATATGTTTGAGATGAATGCTTTATTATTATATATATGATATATAATAAACGTTGCTTCTTTTTTGCACCCGCGCTAGTCCCGTCCCGGTATGCCGTTAGTTAAGTAACCTAACGGTGCATAACGGGACACTGTGGTGAATGCGGATGGCATAAGCGTACGTTGTATTTTCGTTTCTTCTGTGATGCTTAGGAAGCATAAATGATGGGACTTCATTAATGAGATTAATGAAAGAAAAGAAACCTAAAAGATATTGTAGAATCAAATTTTCAAAAAAGGTAGCTCTAGTTTTTGCTTTGCATAGCGATATTCCTTGTAGAATATCCAGCACCTTATTCGATAAGAAAAGAGTCGAGATCTCTTCACCGGGAGTAATCTCTTTAGCGAAACTAGCAGATGCTACAACTCACTCGGTTTTGTTTTTGATTGTTTCTATAGTTCTTGCTTTTCATAGTGGTATTTGTGAAATATCCTGCACCTTATTCGATAAGGAAAGATCCGATGATCCCTTCACCGGGAGTGACCTCTTTAGCGAAACTAGTAAAAGCCTAAAAAACACTCCTTTTCAAAAATCACTCGATTCTACAACGATATCAAGTTTATTACGCTCATGGTTTTCTTAAAAACCTGCGTAGCCCTCCGTCATTTCAAATAAGTGCTATTTTAGTTTTCGTGCTACGGTAGTTTGGCCTGCGTCAAGGCGTAGTGTACGGTAGCTAATTAGTACTTATCTATAGCATGAGATGCGATTGGATTAGGGTATTCGTACGGCGTTGTTTGGCCTGCGTCAAGGGTCGTGCGGGTGGGTTTAATTCAATCAGGAAATGACGGGTTGAACTTGACTAGCGGACTATAGGTTGTTTGGCCTGCGTCAAGGTCATAGCACGCTAGGGGTAAAAGTATTATCGGGAATTTCAAGTGTTGAAATTTGCAATAAGATTGCATACTTTCTATGAGATAGTTGGATCCCGATACCCACTGCGAGTAAGAGTTACTCCTGGGAGAGTTTTACACATCACAATTAGCCGATCAAGTAGGTGTCTAGAAAGATGTTAACGGGGTTATGCCTTTGGGAAAATGAGGTTTATTTTAATTAGGTCCGTGTGAAAGCACGGAGAACCTCCCTCAAAGTACCAACACTGGCCTGGCTGAAAAATTGGTGAACTTGTAAGGTGTAATTAATCCCGGCTAGTCTTACCTTTTAGGGTTTGAAGGAAGATTTGATGAAAACAGTGGGAGCCATCCTGATTAGATAAGATAATAACCAATCTAATCTTGCAAGAGTATACTCTAAAGTGTTTTCTTCTCTCTCTCCAGGTAGCGACCATGGCAGGCCTTAATCAAGATAATAATATGGATGTATTGACCGAACCCGCTTGTTATACTGAGCAGGGGAACGTTGGTTCCGTTCTTTCTTATAATTGTTATAAGACAGAGCAGGAAATAGGGGAATATCCGGATTCCCATGCCGCCCAAACGAAAAACAAGCATGTTGATGCATCTTCTTCGGGTGTGTTAGTTATCGAGAACTGTTTCTCAGTACACTCTACGTCCTGGGTATTAGATTCCGGATCGGGATCCCACATATGTAATATGTTACATGGGCTAAAGAAAGGTAGAGAACTGGGAATGGGTGATCATTCCGTAAGAGTAGGGAATGGTACAAATGTTGCAGCCAAAGCAGTTGGCGAATATCACCTTATATTACCAAATGGTAATACATTGGTTCTGAACGAATGCTATTACATACCGACCCTGATATGCAATCTTATATCAGTTACTTAAGTAAAGAAGGATATAATTTTGTAGTACATGATAATATTATGAACATCTTCCTGAATCAAAAGTTGATTGGATCAAGCTCGTTAAATAATGGCATATATGTTCTAAATCAAACCACGATTCTTAATGTACAAAACACACACAAGAGGAAGAGTTCAAAAATGAACGAATCCTTCTTGTGGCATTGTAGACTAGGTCATATAAATGCGACACGACTAGCTAAGTTACATAAGGATGAATATTTGAATCCGTTCGAATTTTCATCTTTTGATACTTGCCAGTCATGTCTCAAAGGAAAGATGGACAAAACTCCGTTTACAGGACACGGAGAAAGAGTTACGGAACTCTTGGGACCGATACATAGTGATGTATGTGGTCCCATGTCTACACATGCCAGGAATGGTTCTTCGTACTTCATTACATTCACTGACGATCTCTCAAGATACGGACATGTGTTCCTGTTGAAACACAAGTCTGAAGCTTTTGAGAAATTCAAAGAATATAAGCACAAAGTCGAGAACCAAACAGGTAAAAGTATTAAGATCCTTCGATCTGATCGAGAAGGAGAATACTTGAGCAATGAGTTCCGGGATAATCTAAAAGAGAATGGGATTCTCTTTCAGCTTACTCCTCCGTATACACCACAGCACAACGGTGTATCGGAACGGAGGAATCGCACCCTATTAGATATGGTGCGCTCTATGATGAGCACCGCTGATTTACCTATTTCCTTTTGGGGTCATGCACTGGAGACAGCTGCAGACCTATTGAATATGGTTCCCACCAAATCTGTGCCAACCATTCCATATGAGATATGGAAAGAAAAGAGACAATGTCTTAATTATGTTAAGATATGGGGTTGTCTGGCATATGTGAAAACACAAAATCCGGACAAGCTCGAGGCAAGGTCAGTTCTGTGTAAGTTTATAGGATATCCCAAACATTCGCGAGGGTATATCTTCTACCATTCCGAGGAACAAAAGGTGTTTGTTTCTCGAAAAGCCACCATTTTAGAAAAGGGTTTTCTTATGAAAGAAATTAGTGGCAACGAGGTAGAACTGGAAGAAGTTCCAGCTATACAAACTATGATAGAAGATTTGGTAGAACCATAGGATTCGATAGTTCCCAACGAACCTCAGCCTCTCCGCCGATCTAGTAGGGTTCCTCATCCACCTGAGAGATACTGCGGTTTTCTCATCGATGGTGGAAGCGAGGATTGCATCATAGAAGATGATGACCCAACTTGCTTCAAGCAGGCCTCAGGAGTAGGGACTCTATGAAGTGGCCGGATGCAATGCGAACTGAGATGGAATCCATGTACACCAACGAAGTATGTACTTTGGAAGATGCTCCCGAAGGGGTAAAACCCATCGGGAGCAAGTGGATCTTCAAGAAAAAACTTGGTATAGATGGAAAATTTGAGACTTTCAAAGCTATACTTGTTGCAAAAGGTTTCGTTAACGACCAGGTGTGGATTATGATGAAACCTTTTCTCCAGTGGCTATGCTTAAGTTCATCCGGATCCTACTTGCCATTGTTGCATATCATGACTACGAAATCTGGCAAATGGATGTTAAGACCGCCTTTCTAAATGGTGATTTAGAAGATAGCGTGTACATGACTCAGCCAGAGGGCTCCGTAGACAGTGGGAGCAGCGGAAAGGTGTGCAAGCTGCTTAAATCCATTTACGGGTTAAAGCAGGCATCGCGGAGTTGGAACATCTGTTTTGATGTTGTAGTCAAAGAGTTTGACCTCATCAAGAATGTAGATGAACCTTGTATATACAAGATGGTGGCAGAGAGTAAGGTTGTCTTTCTCGTATTGTACGTAGATGACATACTCTTGATAGGAAATGATATTTCTATGCTTGACTCGGTCAAGCTCTTCTTATCACATAGATTCTCAATGAAAGGTCTAGGTGATGCCTCCTACATCTTGGGGATTAAGATCTATAGAGATAGATCTAAACGGATACTGGGATTATCCCAATCCAGGTACATTGACACCATACTAAAGAGGTTTAGTATGGAAGAATCCAAGCTTCGGAATTTACCCATGATCTCTGGACTCACTCTCTCCAAACATATGTCTCCCAAGACTGATTTGGAGAGAGCTCGCATGCAAGGGATATCCTATGCTTCGGCAGTAGGCTCTATCATATACGCGATACTATGTACCAGACCCGATGTAGCATACTCACTAAGTGTAGTGAGTAGGTATCAAGCAGATCCTGGAGAGAGTCACTGGACAGCTGTGAAGAACATTCTTGAGAAGGACTAAAGAGATGTTCTTGGTGTATGGTAACGGTGAACTCCAGGTGGAGTCTTTTACCGATTCGAGCTTCCAGAGTGATAAGGGCGACTCTAAGTCGCACTCGGGATTTGTCTTTACCCTCAATGGAGGGGTGGTTTGTTGGAAGAGTTCCAAACAGGAAACCGTGGCAGACTCGACGATGGAGGCTGCATACATCGCTGCCAACGATACTGCCAAAGAGGCTGTCTGGATGAAGAAGTTCATAAACGAACTTGGAGTGGTTCCATCCATTGATCATCCAATACCTTTGTATTGTGATAACAATGGAGCTGTGGCTTTGGCCAATAAACCCAGGTCCCATCAGAGATCCAGGCATATTCTGAGGCGGAATCACCTGATCCGGGAGATAGTTGATCACCGGGAGATCGAGGTCAGGAGAGTTGACACGAAGGACAACACAGCGGATCCACTCACGAAGGCCATTGATTTGAATATGTTACTGCGTGCTTAATTTTAATTTCCGCAATCAAGACGGTTTCGCTTGGTAGCTAGCCGGTTGAGTACGAGTCGATCCACAGGGAGATGGAATCCTTTTCTTTATGTTTTAGCGAGTTAAATCCAAATATGTCGAGATTTGTTTTAAGATCAACTAATGAAATAAAGGATGATAAAAGATCTTTTTAGGGTTAGGATTAAGTTAGTTTGAGTTAGGAATTTCTCACTCCTTTCATTGCCATTCTTAATATCGGTATTACGGTAATCGGCAACAACGGGGATTAGTACGACTAGGAAGGAACTTGCAAGTATAAGCTAGGCTTTCCATGCTTAGTTTCTTCCTTTTGGTCCTTGTCCATCCGTTCTTGGCTCTTAGCCCTAACCTCCGGTAAATTCAACCACAAGCGGTCTAACTAGGGAATCACCGCTATCATGTAGGATAGGGTGCCGTAGTGAGCGGATTGTGGTTCAATTAAAGGGAGTCCGAATTGAGGTGTTGGGCAAAGAAAAGAGTGAGAGAGATTTCCTTCTCTCAAACTTTCCTTCTCCTGCCCTAACAAGTGAGAAATTACTCACCCATTAAAAAGATAAAAAAAAAAACAAGAAGGAAGGTAGAAAAGAGATGAGGTTAAGAAAGTTACAACTAGCTATTTGAGACCTCACCTTAGCAAGAATCTTACTCAAGTATCATGTTTGTAAAAGATAAAGAAAAATAGAAGAAGAAAAACAACAATAAAATAATACGACTAGATTAGCAAATGAAAAATTGCAACAATAAATAAATAGACATGTAAGATAAAAAGAACTCTTTTTTTTATTACTCATCACTCATTAACTCACTACAATTTTTTCATGGAGAAAGATAACAAGGAAGAAGAACTACAGAATTAATCCTAAAATCTAAATAAAGAAAGGCACTCCTAAATTTGGCTTTAAACTCTGCTATTTATAGGCAGCAGAGTGAAACCCTAGGTATATATTCTGAGCCAATCATGAGATTACAAAACTACCCTAAAAGAGCCGAGTCAACGCTGTTATGATGCGGCCGACACTGTTCAGACGCGGCCGCGGTTCCGCGGCAGAAGTGCCATTTTGGCCGCGGTTCCGCGGCCGTTTGGTGGATTTGCCTTCTCTCTTTTTTGGGTTTCTTCATGTTACTTTTATCTTCTGTTTTGTACACTTGGTGTCTCAGAATCTCTTCGGTATTCTTCCAGATTTTCAGCAGTGCAAAATGATGTGGACTTTCGCCTTGAGCTCCGCGTTGAAATCTTGGATCTTGTGCTGTCCTTGTGCTTTGTGCATTGAAATGACCAATGATTTGCCATTTTTTCCCTTAAACTGGTAGGCGGTATCATACGGATGGTGAGCGGAGATCAGTATTTATCTGTTGTTGGTCGTAATCCCGCATTTGTTGCGCTTTTTCATGAATTTCACTGTAAAGAGCTGAGAATCTGTAACCTGCAATTATTCAGCAAACACGGATGAAAAGTACCTACCTATATGCAATGTGATCATGAATGGGCGATATAAAAATGCAAAAATCTGATATGAACAAATACCCCCAAACTTATCTATTGCTCGTCCCGAGCAAAGCCAATTTTATTCACAAAAAGACCTAACCTCACTTTCGCAGGGAACGCGATTGCACTGAGCTCGTGCAACAAGCCGTTAAACCTCTAGGTGTCCCTAGTAGGAGGAGTGCTGTCTCCTGAGGGTTTTCAGCGGATACTACCCACAAAATCCGATCAAATTGGCCGTTGACTCTAATTCTTCAATTTAGTATAATAGCAAGAAATTCTATCATCTTCAACTTAGAAACCATCAACCCGTATTTTTCACACTTCCTTTTGTTAGTGTATATGCCCTAGGGGCCATTATTGTATCATGCTAGCTTGTATATTACTTAATGGAAGCTTGGGATATTCACAATTATATTAACAGTCTTGCTAAACATGGTAGTATGCTACTTGGTTATATCTATCTTAATATGTGTGTACGTATTGATAGAGCCCTTAGGATCTTGCTTGACTACCAGCGTTGTGATGGCAGTCACACTAGTAGGGGCTGGGTAGTCTACAAGCACATCCTTTTTCAGGTCCCTAGTCGTAGGATTATCGAGACAGGGCATCGATACTCCGGAGTAGACTAATGTGTACGCTTCTCATCCCAGTTGGGGAGATGGTCTGTCCCACAGCCATCAGTGCGTCGTACTGGAGATAGTATACAGGTTCTCGTTGAGTTACGGGTACACCGGACAGGACTCGCGGGGAACTATTAGTTGGTATTATACCCGTCGTCGGTTAACAGTTCCCAGGTGACATGAGTACAGCATAGTCCGCAGACTTGACACTGCTACTTCGCCTCGAGTGTTTCCCACTGTTCTTAGATTGCTACCCTACCACGGCTTAAAGGAGTCGTGCAAACAGGTAGCAGTTGGATGCAGTCCCGAGCACTTGGAGGCAGTGGCGGCTAGACAGGATTCGTCTCTCCCGGTATTGGGAGTTGATATCGCGCTGTGTCTGGAAGGCCATTACGCAAAGTCCCTGGCCAGGGCAAGCGAGATTTACTGGTAGGTTTTCCAATAGTTTCTCAAGGTGTAATGGGCTTCACTCCGACATGACTTATACCGCTTTTAGGGGACTGACGCTCGCCGCCCCCCTAGGCCCAATATACGATAGTCCTAGACGAACAGAGCGGACTGTATGGAGATTGTCACATCAGGCTCAGTAGGAGTTCGGATGGGTTTCCTCATCGGCCTTCTTATCGACATCTACCTGGGGACCGTTACGTACAGCTAGTGCCGCTTGCGGTCTGTGGTTAAACCCACTGCCAGCGTAGTAGTCGAGTCTTTAGAGTCCCACGCAGAGAGTTTCCCTACTTCAGGCCAAACGATATAGAGGTCGTATGGTTTTACGACAAGGGTTCGGACGCATACGTGTTTTTACGCACGTACGATGTTCAGACAGTTTTTACTAGCCGGCTTTGGTTTAAGCCAGATTCTAGTATCAGATTATTGGATTTATACAGTCTAAAGTTTTTCTGTGTTTTCACGGATAGGAGGGGTGTTCTCATAATTTGGCGAGAAGCTTCTAAAAGGATGATGACTTGGGGGCTATGGTAGCATTTGCATTTATTGATTTAGTGACTCATTTGTGTGATTCATTCATGTAGTTAATGGTGCATTTAATGACTAATGACTCATGAGATGAATCACTCATTATGAATAAATGAAGCATGGTTGATAAATCATTTTGATTTATTCATTTGATAAATCATTATGCTTCATATATTCAAATGAGATATTATTTCATTTCATACTCACTCTCGCCTTCTCTCTCCTCAAGCTCTCTCTCTTCAAACCCTAACCCTAACCTCTCATGTGTTGAAATCAAGGGTTAGCTAGACTTATTAATCCTTAATCATACTCTATATTCCCTAGGTTGCTTAGATTAGCACTTTGAGTAGCCTAGTTACCTCAAGATTAGAGGCAAAGCTTGGAGTAGAAGCTCTCGGGTGGATCGTCTATTACATAGAGGAGGCCGACGAGGAGGTGGTTAACGAGAAGAAGAAGGACTTGGTTCATCAGGTATAATCTTCTTTCATAGTAGCTAATTACTCCTATGATAGTGTTAGTTATAGTTTAGCAAAGATCCTTTCGGTTAGTCGATGTTAGTTTAAAGAAAAAGATTGTTTTTCATATTTCCGCCTCCCCACAACTCGTGGGGTGTACAACGTCGACTTACAGTGGTATCAGAGCCTCGCTAAACCATAACTAACTTGTTAGCAAAGTCGTTAGAAATTCGATCGCAAAACGAATCGGAAAAACATCAAATTCACCAAGTTTCTGTCGTTTTTAAAACGAGGTCTAAAAATTTTTCAGGGACCCTTAAAAATACAGGCAGGGAAATATAAGAATACTGGAGAAATTTGGGTTCCTGACTCGGCCAAACAGCTGCGGAACTGCGGCCGATCCAACCGATCCGCCGAGTTGAAGCCGAGTCACCCCAAAATTCCCCAGTAACTCTTCTGTGTTAATTTTGTTCTTTCTGGAATGTTTTTGTTTCTGCTCAAGTCTCAGGTGCACAGAGAAGTTTTTGGAGTAGAATCAATTGTGTTTGCTCGATCGAAATTCTACGATGTTTGGCTAATTAGATTATATCTGTGATTTGTATAATGTGTTTGTAAACCTCCCCTAACTGCTAGTATGTCGGTTGGCAGGGGGTTGCACATTTCTGTAATGATTTTACTGTTTGTGTTTATGAACTTGATTGGATCGTTGTGATGATTAGCTGGGGTTTGAAATGGGTTTTTATATTCATTCATTCGATGTAAATTGTAATATGTTGTAATATTCTTTTGCGGGGCACATCCAGGTTGTGGTTGTAGCCACCGTTGTATTATTTCATTTTACTGTTTTTTGCTCCTAGGATAGACCCAAGGTGGGGTGCACAAACTACCGGGTACTTTGAAGTGTTTAGTGGCCTACTCACGTTGTTAAGGGAGACCGCTTCACTTCGGGTACTTGGCGGGTAGTTTGCCATACCCGTAGAGGTCTAGGGTGGGGTAATGGCTATTCATCACAACTGTGTAATCCGTCTTTCGTTGCAGGCTCAAAGGAAACGCGGATTGCTTGTATATCCAATAATGTTCATCTGTGATCTGGAATGCCTATTATTGCGTCTGACAAATGTACAATATCTATATATGATAGCTATTTAGACGTCACTTATGTTTTACACCGGCGCTAGCCCAGCCCCCGCTCTGTCGTTAGTTAAGTAACCTAACGGGTGAATGACGAGACCCAGTGGCGAATGCGGATGGCATAAGAGGACGTTGTATTTTCGTTGTTTTCTACAATGATAGGTTAATTGATGGGATGCATTCTATTAATGCAAAGAAAATAAACCAAAGTTGAATCCTTGGAACAGTTTAAAAGAAACCACTCAGTTATTTTTAAAACAGAAGATATTTTTAAATTGAGCTTTAACCACTCCTTTTAAAAGCTATCAGGTTCCTTCGGTCATATCAAGTTCACTACGTTCACGGTTTCGCCAAAACCATTCGTAGCCCTCCGTCATTTCATTTGGGTATTCAGTAGTATTCAAGCTATGTATTTTGACCAACGCCAAGGCATAGTGTTTGGTAGCTGCTGGGTATTCATTTGTTGCATAGATAGATGAGCTAGTTTGGGACAGTCGTATTATCATTTGACCAACGTCAGGGGTATGTACGGATGGGTTCAAATTAACAAGATAATGATGGGTAGAACTTGACATGTGACTTATGACATTTTGACCAACGCCAAGGTCATAAGAGCATGGGGCAGAAATTTATATCGGGAATTTCTAAAGAAACTGAAATTTGCAAAGAGATGCATACCATTTGGAGTTTGATGAATGTTGGTAGGATTCCTTCAATATTATCACACGATGATATTTAGATCCCGATCCTACTGTGAGTATATGCTACTCATCAGGAGATTCGTCACTTAACAATCAATGTTATAAACCAAGTAGGTGCCGAGAAAGGTGTCAGCGGGGCTACACCCCCAGAGAAAAGAGGTTATTTAATTAAGGAACTTCGCTAAAGCGTTGGAAAACCTCCCTCGAAGTACCGACACCGGCCTGGCTGAACGGTTAAGCAAGTATTGTACGGTGAGAATAGTCCTGGCTAGTTCTTCCTTTTTGGTTTGAGGAGGGATTCGAGAAACAGTGGGAGCCATCCAGTTTAGATAAACTAAAACCACTCTAAACTTGCAAGAGTATCATGCTAATGTGTTCCCTCTCTCTCTCATTGCAGCGACCCAAAACATGAAAGGCCTTATGTTACTACTAGAAAAAAATATATTGACAGGGCCAAACTATAAAGATTGACTACGGAATGTCAAAATGGTTTTGACTTATGACAAATTGGGGTATGTCCTCACCACTAAGGCACCTGCAGTCCCTGGTCCTAAATCCAGTAATGTGAATAAGGAAATCCACAAAACCTGGGAGTTAGATTGTGCGAAGGCCAAGTGCATCGTGCTTGCCTCGATGAATAATGAACATCAGAGGAGGCACGAGGATATGGGTCTTGAATCCATATTTCTCCATACAAAGGATCTGTATGGGGAGCAATCTCGTATAGCAAGATACGAGACCTCAAAGAACTTGTTTCAGGCGAGGTTGGCCGTCGGATCATCTGTAAGAGAACATATCCTAAAGATGATTGGCTATATAGAAGAGCTCGCAGACCTTGGGACGACTTTGGAGAATGAGCTCTATACAGACTTGATTCTCCAGTCCCTTCCTTCCACCTACGCCCAGTTTATTCTGAATTTCAACATTCAAAGAAAAGAAGTTGAACTTCCAGAACTCCTTGCAGAAGGCAAGGGAAACACCCGCTATATTTGTTCGCGGTGCTTCTTCTTCAGGGTCCAAGGCTAGGGCCAAAAGAAGGAAGAATAAGGCCGCCACCAAACCTAGAGGAGGTGTTAGTAAGGTGGGAGTGAAGGGAAAGAAAAAGATTGCAGTGCCAGTAGTGGCAAAAGATGAGTGCTTCCACTGTCATAGGAAAGGGCACTGGAAAAAGGATTGCAAAGCTTGGAATGCTAAGAATCAGGAACCGAAGCAAGCTGTGGCTTCGACTTCAGGTGTGTTTGTAATTGAGAATTTTCTGTCAATCAACTCTACTTCCTGGGTATTGGATACCGGATTAGGATCTCATATATGCAATTCATTGCAGGCACTGAGAAACCGTAGAGTGCTGAAGGTTGGTGATATGACCTTGAAGGTTGCTAACGGAGCTAGCGTGGGAGCTGTGTCCGTAGGGGATTATCACCTTGGATTGACAAGTGGACATATTTTGGTTTTGCATAACTGTCTTTGTGTACCTAGTTTAACGTGTAATATCATATCAGTTTCCTTGTTATCAAAAGAAGGTTATGATTTCACGTTTGTAAGCGATATTGTTAACATCCACCTTAATCATGGTTTGATTGGGTCCGGTACACTAGATAACGGTATATATGTCTTAAACCAATTACAGATTTTCAATGTTCAGAACACACTAAAAAGAAAGTCTCCAGAAATAAATAAGGCTTTCTTATGGCATTGTAGACTGGGTCACATCAATGAGACAAGGTTAACTAAGTTACATAGAGAAGGATATTTAGACCCGTTCGAATATCAATCTTATGCCACTTTTCAATCATGTCTCAAAGAAAAGATGACAAAGACTCCATTCACTGGACATAGAGTTGTTGGAGATAGTGCCCTCATAGTCAATTATTGGATCGCAGGTACGTGATTGCAATGATTGCGGAGGACCTATCCCGGTAGGACAGTCTTACTCGAGATGATAGTATGCTATCTGGTTTGCCTTTATCAGTCGTGTACATGTTCAGGTGACTGATTGCATGTTACACTTTGATAGAGCCCTTAGGATCTTGCTTTACTACCAACAGTATGATGGCGATCATATACGTGAGAGTTGGGTAGTTTATATGCATATCCTTAATTGTGGTCCCTAGTCGTGGGAGTTTCGAGACAGGGCATCGATACTCCGGAGTAGACTAGTGTGTACAGTCGAGACCCCGACGAGGGGCGGTGGCCGGTCTCACAAGCCACTGGTGTAGTTGGATCACCTAAGATGTATACAGGTGCTCATTGGGTTATGAGTACACCGGACAGGACTCGCCGGGAATCTGCTAGTTAGTATTATATCTACCGTCAGATAGCAGTTCCCTGGTGACATGTGTACAGGTTAGTTCATCGACCTGAGGTCGTCATTTGTCTCGTGTGAGTTCCCACTGTGCTTTGATTTCTACCCTACCACGGCTCAAAGGAGTCGTGCAAACAGGTAGCTTTTGGGTACAGTCCCGAGCCATATGGAGGCACGTGAGCGGATCGGCAGGGGATTCGTCTCTCCCGGTATTGGGGGCGAGGTCGTGCTGTGTCTAGGAGAGCCATTACACAAAGCCCACGGCCGTGGCAGGAGATTTACTGGTAGGTACTCCAGTAGTATCTCAGGGTGTTATTGGGCTTCACTCCGACACGACTTATACTGCTATTGGGGGTCTGACGTTGCTAGCCCCCTAGGCGGATATGCGATACTCATTGACGAACGGACCGGACTGTATATACATTGTCACTGTTAGGCTCAGTAGGGTTTTCGGAGGAGTTCGCTCATCGGTCTCCCTTGAGTTCGCTCCTCGGCCACCCTTGAGGTCAGTCCATGGGCAGCCGTTACGCATAGCTAGTGCCGCTGACGGTTTGTGGTTAAACCCACTGCCAGGGTGCTGACGAGTCATTAGAGTCCCCCACAGACAGTTTCCCAAGTTCGGGCGAAACGTTGTAGAGGCCGTATGGTTTTATGGCAGGGTTCGGAAAATGCACGTGCGTTTACGCACGTGTTATTTTTTCGGGCAGATAATACTGGTCGGCTTTGGTTTAAGCCGGATCCAAGTATTATATTGAGTAGGTATAATATCTTTGTCTCAGTTGCATTTGTATTCGGTCGTAATACAAATGCGGGTATATTTATACAGTTTCGGGGTTATCCTGAAAGTCGTTTCAGGATCACTTTTGGAAGTTGCCAGTTTCCAGTTTTCTATCAGCCGTCTTTTAACATTCGGTTAAAGACGGATTTATCTTTTCTTCAGATATGAGTGAGTCATCATTCTAGAAGGTTCTAGAAGTGATGAAGTGGCTTAGTGACTCATCTTTGCATTAATGGTTCTTTAATGTTAAAGCATGACTAGGTTATTAAGGTTCAATGTTTCTTATGACTCATTCTTTTGCATTAAGTGTTATGATAACTATGAAGGATATGGTCACCACTTGAACCCTCCTACACTCACCTCCCTCCTTTGATATATATAGCCTCCTCTCTCTCTCTCATTCACTTACTTGATTCAAGAGAGAAAAGATTATGATAGGTATTTGGGGTATATGGAATTCACAGATCATTTCATTCCATCACCCGATTCTCTCGGCAACTTCATTAACCGTCCGTCCATAGCTTTGGACGGAACGAGACAAAGTCATCTACTCATTCTCTACATCAATCTTGGTCGTCTCTTTTAGCAAACTTGACGATCGAGTTGCCTCGAGTCAGAGGCGGGAGCCCGTTTAAAGAACCGATCATGTGGTGCCACCTCGACGAGGAGATCGGAGATCGACGAGATCGGAGCAGCCGCAACGGAGCGTGGGATGATGGTTGAAGAACGAAGGACTCGGATCGTTCGGTATAACCATTCTACACTCTTTACAGTTTGTTAGTTTAGCAATAATGGCAGATCCGGGTTAAAGTATACGATAGCACCAGTTAAAAAGTTTTTGTTCCGCATTTGGCGTCTGTAGACTGCCGGGGTGCTAGCGTAGACTTACAGTGGTATCAGAGCCTAACCATTTTGCTATACTAACTTGTGCTAACGCGTTTAAAACATCGATCCGACCGAAAATCGAAAACTGCCAAAAATATCATTTTCCTTACTTGACAGTTTCTGTTGTTTTTAAACGGTGTCGAAATTGATTTCTGGATGTCTTAAAAATCAGAGCAGAGAATTATAGGACCCACGACGAAATTTGGAGTCGTGACTCCTCCAAGTTGCCGCGGAAGGGCGGCCAAACCCATGGTTTGGCCGCGCTTCCGCGGCCATGTGAGGAGCACGTGCTCCAATTTTTTTTCTCTGGGTTCTTGGTGGGATTTTGGGGTTTTTGGTATATAAATTTTTGGCCCAGATTTTGTTACTGTTCACCAGTAAGCTTTGGGGCCCATTTTTTGAAATTTGGTCTTTGGTCGATCGAAATTTAAACACGTTAGTTTACAGTGCTTACATTATATCTCCGACCGGGAATGTCATTTGATCGGTAAACGGCGTTTAACTGCTATAGTTCTTTTAGACGGGTTTGCGAACGTGACATTCGCGTTGATGTTCTGTGTTGTGCTGTAATGTTGCGGATTTGTCGTGGTGGATAGCAGTGTGCAATGGTAGTACAGTTTGAGTTTATTTGTACATTTGATATTGCGGGGCGAGCGTCCAACTTGTGGACTGCCGTCACTGCCTGTTGTATAATATTCTTTTGGGGCACGACCAGGATGCGGTCGATGTACCTATTGTACTATTTTTCATTACTGTACTAGGTTTTGCCCCGAGACGGAGTGCACGGATAGCCGGGTTCTGGGGGGCAACGGGTCCGCAGCTCATGGCTTTGAGAGGCAGAGGGGTCCCCACTTCAGAATTGGCAGACTATTCGCCGCACTCGTAGGGGGTACAGGTTGACCCAATGAGGGGAGCCCAAGATTACCGGATTCCGTGGAGTGCTGGGTGGTCCATTCACTATGCTGTAGGGGGCTGCCTCGCTTCAGGTTTTGGCGGGTAACTTGCCGCACCCGTAGGGGTCTAGGTTTCATTGCACAGGCTATCCACACGACAGGGGAACGTCGAGTTTCAGCAGCGGCTCTGTGAAACTCGGGGATCCCAGATATCTGTATTGTTCTGTGATGCTTATTACTTTTCTGTAATGTTGCATATTATCACGCCTGGAGCGATTATGTATATTGGTTTATATACTATTAGATGTTGTATATGTTTTACACCCGCGCTAGTCCAGTCCCCGCTCTGTCGTTAGTTAAGTAACCTAACGGGTGATGACGGGACCCAGTGACGAATGCGGATGGCATATACGTACATTTTATTTTTCGTTCTTTTCTGGTGTGATAATTGATGGGACTGCGTTGATTCTGATCAATGCAAAGTAAAACAAACCTGTTTTAGTTGTTGGAACAATTTAAAAAGTGTTATTGCAAAGACGTTTCCTTTTGTTATGCATAGCGGTATTCGGTGTGAATATCCAGCACCTCATTCGACGGGGCAAGGGTTGATATCCCTTCACCGGGACTGACCCCTTGGGCAGAAGTTTGCGTCAGGGTAATAACTTCACTATAGTCGATTACATGTTGCTTTGCATAGCGGTATTCAGTGGAATATCCTGCACCTCATTCCACGAGGAAAGAGCCGAGATCCCTTTACCGGGAGTGACCTCTTTAGCAAAAGGTTTTCGCCACTATATTTTAAAAAGCTATCAGGTTCCTTCAGCGATATCAAGTTCACTACGCTAAAGGTTTTTTCGCCAAAAACCAGCCGTAGCCCTCCGTCACTTCTTTTGGGTATTCAGTAGTATTCAAGCTACGCATTTTGACCAACGCCAAGGCATAGTGTTTGGTAGCTGCTGGGTATTCAATTGTTGCATAGATAGATGAGTTAGTTTGGGACAGTCGTTCTGCCGATTGGCCAACGTCAGGGGCATGTGCGGGTGGGTTCAAATTGACAAGATAGTGATGGGTAGAACTTGGTATGTGACTTATGACATTTTGACCAACGCCAAGGTCATAAGAGCATGGGGCAAGAAAATGATATCGGGAGTTTCTAAAGAAACTGAAACTTGCCAAGTATGCGCATACCTTCTGGAGTATGAATAACGTGGATGCATTCCATCACGTTAACATGCGATGAGAGTTGGATCCCGATTCCCACTGATGAGTTGGTTTACTCTTCGGGTGATCCCGATTGATTCTTCTTTAGGTTTGGAGGAGAATTTGACAGGACAGTGGGAGGTTTCCGGATTAGATAAAATGATGACCATTCTGATCTAGGTTAGAGTGCACGCAGAGTGTTTCTTTTCTCTCTCTCTTTTTGGCTGCGACCTTTGACCGACCCTAGACTTTGACTCAGTGACCAGGTTGACCGAACCTTCTTAAAATACTGGCTTTTGGATTGTCTGAGTTGCATAAGTCATTGCCACTTCTTCTTTTACCCTTTGTATTTCTCAGAACACCCGTAATACTACGGATATCCACTTCCATTGGATAGAGCCATCGTATGGTTATATACGAACTCGAAGGGACTTCTTCGAGGATGGATCCAGGTTCAGGAGAAATAGAATTGGTTTATTCAGTTGTCTTTTATTATCACCTTCTCTCAGGTTGCGAGAGCTCCTTGGTTTAGGAGAGTACACCTATTACGCCTATTGGATAGTCTTATTCCAAACCATAGGCTGGTGCCGAAAGGTAGGGAATGAAGAAAACCAATTAGCCTAAGTAGGGTGTGCAGAAGGTAATATGTAAAAACAAAATAAAGGGATTAGAAAGAGGGCAAAGTAAATTGCGACTGATATCATTCATGACCAAAACCGCATACTTCATCGCCGCTCCTATTTCATCTTTAAAAGAATAAAGTATTATTCAGTTGTCTTTTATCGTCACCTTCTCTCGAGATGCGAGTACTCCTTAGTTTAGGAGGGTACACCTATTATGCTTACTGGATAGTCTTCTTCCAAACCATAGGCTGGTGCCGAACGGTAGGGAAGGAAGAAAACCAGTTAGCCTAACGATGGTGTACAGAAGATAACGACTAAAGACAAATAAAGGGATTTGGAGAGACGGCAATAAAATATACGGTTGAAGTCATGAATTGGATTATGGAAGAGGCATTGCTATGAATACCAGGATACCCCTACGAAACATTTTCATGTTTCAGTGCATCGTTAAAGAAAAACTGTTTTCCCGATTAGACACTTACTCCAAGGGTATGTATTTACCAGGTTTCATTCTCATATCTGTATGGTTTTACAGATGATGAGTGGGAGTAAGATATTGGGAATTAGGTGATTATCCTCATTATATCGGAATTCGTTGTAATTGGTGATATTTGAGGAAATCGCCAGGGTACAGTTTTCTGCCTACGACGCACAAGTTTTGAGTTGTTTAACTCAGCGGACTTATACAGAGTATTGTATGTTGTCCAAGTGTCCTTCAGGACAAAGGGGTAGGTCCTCGTACTTTGTTCTGTTTACTTATAACTTCTCTAGTATTTAGACAAGTGTTTCGTAGAAATACAAGGTCTAAGTTTTGAGAAGTTGTGGGTATAAGAATAAAGTAGAGAACCAGGTATCACAAAGATCGAAGATGTAGATTCTTGTGATTGGTATTCAGATGATAGTGATGGTTTTGAGAAACGTGTTTCTCTTTCAGGTTACTCATAATTGGATGGATTCCTAAGTTGAGTAATGCTGATTAGCCTCTTTCCATTAAAGTTGATATGCACTGGAGACAGCTGCATGATTCGAATATGGTTCCAATTAAATAAGTGCCAAAGTTTCTGTATTGGATATAGAATGGATCGTACCTTAAAAGAAACTAAGGTACGGGGAGTTGTCCAGCTTATGCTTAAAACCAGACACTGGATAACTCAGGGCACGTTTCTGTAGTGGCTGTTTGTGGGTTGACCCTGGCTATGACGAGGGTTGATATTCTACCATTGGGAAGATCAATAGTGATATTGTTCTTGACTCGCCACAGTTTTAGTAAAAATGGATCTTTTTCAGAAAACAGTAGTGGGAGTATGGTAGAACTGGAAGTGATTCCAGAACCACGAACGATTACGGAAAATTTAATAGGACCTATATATTCGATCAGGTTTCACATTCCAATGGCCACTCCGCAGGTATGGTAGGTAACTTCAGACACCCGAGAGGTACTTCGGTAAGCTCAAGGACGGTGACAGGGAGGTTCTTATCTACCAAGACTTGACACTACTGTTGTTCCAGGATATGAGACCCGGTAGGAGGGTTGTCGTAGTCAGTGGGAGCAACGGAAGCATAGTGGGCAAGAAGCTTATGTCTATTTATAGACTTGAGAAGATATAGCGGAGATTGATCATCTAATTTTGATGTGATAGTCATGGGTTTGACTTCAATCAGAATAGGGGATGGATCAGTTAAGAGGGTAGTAGGGTGTGATGTCATGGTATCTGGATGACATACACAGAGTAGGAAGTAAAATTCCTATGCTACGATCGGTTGTACTGTGGTCGTCACACAGTTGTTTCTCCAGACAGGATATGGATATAATATTAGACATTCTGGTTTCTAGATCTATGGTTTTAGATCTGGATTTGGGTAGTTTCCCAATGTGGGTACTTTGACAGATATTCTAATGGTTTTTGGAATATTTGACTCCTAGCATGGTGGTGTACCTGCAGATGATGGAGTCACCCTCTCTAAAGGTGTCGTACAGACTAAAGAGGAGAGGGATGTGCATGATTGGCAGATCACTTGCTTAGGCAATTGAGTCAATCATGAGATGTCAAGTACCACACCAAATGTTGGTTTTTGCACTAGATGCAATAAGTTTGTATTAATCCAATCCTGGAGAAACATAAGGAAGCAGTTATAGAACATAAGTGCATGTTCTATGGATTTGATGACGGCAGCCTCCTTCGGGAGATGGTTATCATTCCAAGCTTCAAAGGTGACATGGTTGACAGAGAGATTGTCAGAGTTATAGTTTTTCCCTCTGACGAAGAGGGACAGTATTATGGACAGGTGGTCCAAGAGGATACTGTGGGTGGCATGGTGCCGGATACTGATTAGGTTCAGTGATCCATACAGTCTAAGAAGTTTGGATATGGAGTTCATTTATGAACTAAGGTCCCATCAGATATCCAGACATGTTCTAAGACAGGTACTACTCAATTCGGGAGATGGCTTTCTCCGCGAATTTGAGATTAAGAGATATATAGAAAGATACTTCTAGGCGGATCCACTCACTGAGGCTATTTCTCGAACACAATAGTTTTACAAACGGGCTTTGTGAAACTGATTAGTAGAGGAGTTGGATGTTCGGTTTCACACGGGCTGTGAGTAGTCGACATCGCAATATTAGCCTTGAGTGCAAGTGGGAGATTGTTGGAGATAGTGCCCTCATAGTCAATTATTGGATCGCAGGTACGTGATTGCAATGATTGCGGAGGACCTATCCCGGTAGGACAGTCTTACTCGAGATGATAGTATGCTATCTGGTTTGCCTTTATCAGTCGTGTACATGTTCAGGTGACTGATTGCATGTTACACTTTGATAGAGCCCTTAGGATCTTGCTTTACTACCAACAGTATGATGGCGATCATATACGTGAGAGTTGGGTAGTTTATATGCATATCCTTAATTGTGGTCCCTAGTCGTGGGAGTTTCGAGACAGGGCATCGATACTCCGGAGTAGACTAGTGTGTACAGTCGAGACCCCGACGAGGGGCGGTGGCCGGTCTCACAAGCCACTGGTGTAGTTGGATCACCTAAGATGTATACAGGTGCTCATTGGGTTATGAGTACACCGGACAGGACTCGCCGGGAATCTGCTAGTTAGTATTATATCTACCGTCAGATAGCAGTTCCCTGGTGACATGTGTACAGGTTAGTTCATCGACCTGAGGTCGTCATTTGTCTCGTGTGAGTTCCCACTGTGCTTTGATTTCTACCCTACCACGGCTCAAAGGAGTCGTGCAAACAGGTAGCTTTTGGGTACAGTCCCGAGCCATATGGAGGCACGTGAGCGGATCGGCAGGGGATTCGTCTCTCCCGGTATTGGGGGCGAGGTCGTGCTGTGTCTAGGAGAGCCATTACACAAAGCCCACGGCCGTGGCAGGAGATTTACTGGTAGGTACTCCAGTAGTATCTCAGGGTGTTATTGGGCTTCACTCCGACACGACTTATACTGCTATTGGGGGTCTGACGTTGCTAGCCCCCTAGGCGGATATGCGATACTCATTGACGAACGGACCGGACTGTATATACATTGTCACTGTTAGGCTCAGTAGGGTTTTCGGAGGAGTTCGCTCATCGGTCTCCCTTGAGTTCGCTCCTCGGCCACCCTTGAGGTCAGTCCATGGGCAGCCGTTACGCATAGCTAGTGCCGCTGACGGTTTGTGGTTAAACCCACTGCCAGGGTGCTGACGAGTCATTAGAGTCCCCCACAGACAGTTTCCCAAGTTCGGGCGAAACGTTGTAGAGGCCGTATGGTTTTATGGCAGGGTTCGGAAAATGCACGTGCGTTTACGCACGTGTTATTTTTTCGGGCAGATAATACTGGTCGGCTTTGGTTTAAGCCGGATCCAAGTATTATATTGAGTAGGTATAATATCTTTGTCTCAGTTGCATTTGTATTCGGTCGTAATACAAATGCGGGTATATTTATACAGTTTCGGGGTTATCCTGAAAGTCGTTTCAGGATCACTTTTGGAAGTTGCCAGTTTCCAGTTTTCTATCAGCCGTCTTTTAACATTCGGTTAAAGACGGATTTATCTTTTCTTCAGATATGAGTGAGTCATCATTCTAGAAGGTTCTAGAAGTGATGAAGTGGCTTAGTGACTCATCTTTGCATTAATGGTTCTTTAATGTTAAAGCATGACTAGGTTATTAAGGTTCAATGTTTCTTATGACTCATTCTTTTGCATTAAGTGTTATGATAACTATGAAGGATATGGTCACCACTTGAACCCTCCTACACTCACCTCCCTCCTTTGATATATATAGCCTCCTCTCTCTCTCTCATTCACTTACTTGATTCAAGAGAGAAAAGATTATGATAGGTATTTGGGGTATATGGAATTCACAGATCATTTCATTCCATCACCCGATTCTCTCGGCAACTTCATTAACCGTCCGTCCATAGCTTTGGACGGAACGAGACAAAGTCATCTACTCATTCTCTACATCAATCTTGGTCGTCTCTTTTAGCAAACTTGACGATCGAGTTGCCTCGAGTCAGAGGCGGGAGCCCGTTTAAAGAACCGATCATGTGGTGCCACCTCGACGAGGAGATCGGAGATCGACGAGATCGGAGCAGCCGCAACGGAGCGTGGGATGATGGTTGAAGAACGAAGGACTCGGATCGTTCGGTATAACCATTCTACACTCTTTACAGTTTGTTAGTTTAGCAATAATGGCAGATCCGGGTTAAAGTATACGATAGCACCAGTTAAAAAGTTTTTGTTCCGCATTTGGCGTCTGTAGACTGCCGGGGTGCTAGCGTAGACTTACAAGAGTAAGAGCGAGCGAGCTCTTAGGACTCATACATAGCGATGTATGTGGTCCAATGTCTACACATGCAAGAGATGGTTTTTCCTATTTCATTACTTTTACGTATGATTACTCTAGGTACGGATTCATTTTCTTAATGAAACATAAATCCGAGGCTTTTGAGAAATTCCAAGAGTATAAGAATGAAGTAGAAAACCAAACCGGCAAAAGTATCAAGACACTGAGATCTGATCGAGGTGGTGAATACTTAAGTGCCGAGTTCCTAGGTTACCTAAAAGAGAAAGGAATTCTCTCTCAGCTTACTCCTCCATACACTCCACATCATAACGGTGTATCGGAAAGATAGAATCGAACCCTATTGGATATGGTACGTTCCATGATGAGTAATGCTGAGTTACCGCGATCTTTCTGGGGTTATGCCCTAGAATCAGCAGCATATCTTTGAACAGAGCTCCTACTAAGACTGTGCCTACCATGCCATATCAGATGTGGAGTGGGAAGAAACCCTATCTACAGTATCTAAAGATATGGGGATGTCCAGCTTTTGTTAAAAAGCAGCATGCGGACAAACTCGAGGCACGATCAGTACAGTGTAAGTTTGTTGGATATCCAAAGAACTCCAAGAGGTATTATTTCTATTACGCAGAGGAACAAAAGGTTTTTGTTTCTCGTAATGCCCATTTTCTAGAACAGCAGTTTTTAGAAAAGGAAACAAGTGGAAGCGAAATAGAACTGGAAGAAATTCCAGAACCACAAACTACTACTGAAAGTTTGGTAGAACCAGTAGTTCAAGAAGAACAGGACATTCCCTCACCCCTCCGCAGGAGGAGTAGGCCGTCTCATCCACCTGAGAGATACTACGGTTTTCTCATAGATGGGGATAGAGAGGATTGCGTCATTGATGATGATGAACCTACTAGCTTCCAGCAGGACATCCAGAGCGGGGACTCGGTACGATGGCTAGATGCAATGCGGACCGAAATGGAGTCCATGTACACCAACAAAGTATGTACTTTGGACTTTGCTCCAGATGGGGTAAAACCCATAGGATGTAAATGGATCTTCAAGAAAAAGATTGGTGTAGATGGACAGGTGGAAACCTATAAGGTTAGACTTGTTGCAAAATGTTTTCGTCAAAGACCTGGTTTGGACTATGACGAAACTTTTTCTCCAGTGGCTATGCTCAAATCCATTCGGGTCCTATTTGCCATCACTGCCTTCCATGACTATGAAATCTGGCAGATGGATGTAAAAACGGCTTTTCTAAATGGAAATTTGGAAGAGTGGGTTTATATGGAACAGCCGGAAGGTTTCAATCAGAGTGGGAGCAGCGGGAAAGTGTGCAAGTTGCTTAAGTCCATTTATGGACTGAAGCAGGCATCGCGGAGTTGGAACATCTGTTTTGATGAAACGGTCAAAGAATATGACTTTATCAAAAATCCAGATGAACCATGTATATATAGTAAAATTGTAGCACGAAATGTCGTATTCCTCGTCTTGTACGTGGATGACATTATATTGATAGGAAATGACATTCCTATGCTACAATCTGTCAAAGGATTCTTGTCACACAGGTTCTCCATGAAAGACCCGGATGATGCCTCTTACATTCTGGGGATCCGAATCTATCGTGATAGATCCAAAAGGATGTTGGGACTTTCACAGTCTAGGTATATCGACACTATACTGAAAAGATTCAGTATGGAAGATTCTAAGCGCGATAGTTTACCGGCTTGTCACGGAATCACCCTCTCCAAAGAGATGTCTCCCAAGAATGATTTGGAAAGAGATCGCATGTCGATTATACCATACGCTTCTGCGGTAGGCTCTATAATGTATGCGATGTTGTGCACCAGACCTGATGTAGCTTACGCACTAAGCGTGGTAAGCAGGTATCAGTCAGACCCAGGGGAGAAGCACTGGATAGCAGTAAAGAACATTCTCAAGTACCTGAGAAGGGCTAAGGAGATGTTCTTGGTTTACAGCGGAAAAGACCTCAAGATAGAGGCCTTTGCTGATTCCAGCTTCCAGAGTGATAAGGATGACTCCAAGTCTATATCAGGTTATGTCTTTACCCTCAATGGAGAGGCGGTGTGCTGGAAGAGTTCCAAGCAGGACACAGTTGCTGACTCGACGATGGAAGCGGAGTATATTGCTGCTTATGATGCCGCAAAAGAAGCGGTCTAGATGAAGAAGTTCCTAACAGAACTTCAGGTGGTTCCTACCATTGTTGATCCAATACCGCTGTATTACGACAACAACGGAGCTATAGCTTTAGCAAAGGAACCCATGTCCCATCAGAAGTCCAGACACATCTTAAGGCGGTATCACCTGATCAGGGAGATCATAGATCGCCGGGAGATCGAGGTCCGAAGAGTTGCTACAGAGGAGAACACTGCTGATCCATTCACAAAGGCCTTACCTCAGATTCAGTTCGAGAGGCTACTTAAGATGATCTGTCTTCAATATGCCAGTACATGGCCCTAGTGCAAGTGGGAGATTGTTAGTGTATATGCCCTAGGGGCCATTATTGTATCATACTAGCTTGTATATTACTTAATGGAAGCTTGGGATATTCACAGTTATATTAACAGTCTTGCTAAACATGGTAGTATGCTACTTGGTTATATCTATCTTAATATGTGTGTACGTATTGATAGAGCCCTTAGGATCTTGCTTGATTACCAGCGTTGTGATGGCAGTCACACTAGTGGGGGCTGGGTAGTCTACAAGCACATCCTTTTTCAGGTCCCTAGTCGTAGGATTATCGAGACAGGGCATCGATACTCCGGAGTAGACTAGTGTGTACGCTTCTCATCCCAGTTGGGGAGATGGTCTGTCCCACAGCCATCAGTGCATCGTACTGGAGATAGTATACAAGTGCTCGTTAGGTTACGGGTACACCGGACAGGACTCGCGGGGAACTGTTGGTTGGTATTATACCCGTCGTCAGTAAACAGTTCCCAAGTGACATGAGTACAGCATAGTCCGCAGACTTGACACTGCTACTTCGCCTCGAGTGTGTCCCACTGTTCTTAGATTGCTGCCCTACCACGGCTTAAAGGAGTCGTGCTAACAGGTAGCAGTTGGGTGCAGTCCCGAGCACTAGGAGGCAGTGGCGGTTAGATAGGATTCGTCTCTCCCGGTATTGGGAGTTGATATCGCGCTGTGTCTGGAGAGCCATTACGCAAAGTCCCTGGCCAGGGCAAGCAAGATTTACTGGTAGGTTTTCCAGTAGTTTCTCAAGATGTAATGGGCTTCGCTCCGACACGACTTATACCGCTTTTAGGGGACTGACGCTTGCCGCCCCTAGGCCCGATATGCGATAGTCCTAGATGAACAGACCGGACTGTATGGAGATTGTCACATCAGGCTCGGTAGGAGTTTTGATGGGTTTCCTCATCGGACTTCTTATCGACATCTACCTGGGGACCGTTACGTACAGCTAGTGCCGCTTGCGGTCTGTGGTTAAACCCACTGCTAGCGTAGTAGTCGAGTCTTTAGAGTCCCACACAGAGAGTTTCCCTACTTCGGGCGAAACGATATAGAGGTCGTATGGTTTTACGACAAGGGTTCGGACGCATACGTGTTTTTACGCACGTACGATGTTCGGACAGTTTTTACTAGCCGGCTTTGGTTTAAGCCAGATTCTAGTATCGGATTATTGAATTTATACAGTCTAAAGTTTTTCCGTGTTTTCACGGATAGGAGGGGCGTTCTCGTAATTTGGCAAGAAGCTTTTAGAAGGATGATGACTTGGGGGCTAAGATAGCCTTTGCATTTATTGATTTAGTGACTCATTTGTGTGATTCATTCATATAGTTAATGGTGCATTTAATGACTAATGACTCATGAGATGAATCACTCATTATGAATAAATGAAGCATGGTTGATTAATCATTTTGATTTATTCATTTGATAAATCATTATGCTTCATATATTCAAATGAGATATTATTTCATTTCATACTCACTCTCACCTTCTCTCTCCTCAAGCTCTCTCTCTTCAAACCCTAACCCTAACTTCTCATGTGTTGAGATTAAGGGTTAGCTAGACTTATTAATCCTTAATCATACTCTATATTCCCTAGGTTGCTTAGATTAGCACTTTGAGTAACCTAGTTACCTCAAGATTAGAGGCAAAGCTTGAGTAGAAGCTCTCGGGTGGATCGTCTATTACATAGAGGAGGCCGACGAGGAGGTGGTTAACGAGAAGAAGAAGGACTTGGTTCATTAGGTATAATCTTCTTTCATAGTAGCTAATTACTCTTATGATAGTGTTAGTTATAGTTTAGCAAAGATCCTTTCGGTTAGTCAATGTTAGTTTAAAGAAAAAGATTGTTTTTCATATTTCCACCTCCCCGCAACTCGTGGGGTGTACAATGTCGACTTACACCTTTTCATTTAAATTAAGATCATATATGTTTTTGCCAGTTTATAAAACTTTCAACATCTCCTGAGTTTTCCTTCTAAGGCGCAATCTTAACTCAGGAATTTTTATCATCTCTACTGAAGTTATAAGCCCATCTTTTATTCCTATCTCTCCTCCAAACTCCAATCATATACCCCTACGTGTGTGTAATTATCACCTCTACACTTGGAAATTCAATTCAAGCTATCATACTCTTGTCCATCTTCCAAATTACTTTTTAGTTGGTGAATTCTAGATGAAATTGCTCACACATCCTTCATGCGACCGTTAATACTTCTTGAGGTACTAAACGACCGATTACAAAATGTGCTTGTGCATTTAGGCGTAATTCCTCGTTTTGCAACACCTAAGGCTTAGCAGTGACTCCCAAACCAGTTGGTCAAGGCACTAGGTGATAAAGCACCCTCTCTATATTTTTTTTTATGCTGCCTTAAGCAATTACAAAACCAGTGTTCATTTTTTTTTCCTTTCTTCACCACTTACACTTTTATTTTATTTTCCTTCATACTAAGGCTTTTAGACAAGTGCATTTCAAGGTATCCTCTACTATCCCAAGTTTCAAGATGTGTGTAAATGCGTATAGTAGGGTATATATTTTCAGAATTTGTACTTAAGGTTCGGAATTATTTTTCAGACTTATACTTCAAATAGATCTTTCAATACTCTTCCCTTATTTCGACTTAGCCCAAGAACTGAACTCAAAATTTGCTTATTTCTAAATAAACTGTAAGGATGTATATTTTTTACAGTTAAACTTTAAGAAATGTTATTTTTAGGGTTTTTAATTTACTAAGTTTAGGATCTAGTTTTTCCTAACTAGTCAACCGTCATGTTGAACTTGAGTCAAATATGGCCAATATTGAAATTTTCAATTTTTTTAAAAAAAAATTTTTAGAATTTTTCAGTTTATATATATATATATATATATATATATATATATATATATATATATATATATATATTATTTTTTTATTTTTTTTATAAAGTTGCAATGCAGAAAAATAAGGTATGGAATTAAATAAGCAAAGAAAAACAAATATGTACAAAAAAAATATGCAGATGCAATGCAAAGATAACTATTTACAATCAACCCTCACCCCCAAACTTACTAAAAGCAGTATCTTCACTGCTCCCTGCGGCGTCTACTAGACGCGGCCTCACTGGTCTCAGCCTCTCCCCTATCATCCCCCCGTCCTCTTGATCGTGATCGTTCCTCTCTGGCCAGTAGGGTGGACATTCCCTGTTCCAGACCCGTCAGTCGCTGATCAAAGTTGGTCGGCATCCCTATCACTCGTTCTACCCCCTTATGGGTTCGTCGTATCAAGCGCGCTTGCGCAGTGGGGGTGAGCTCTTCATCGCTCGCTGTGGAACTCGAGCTAGGGGTCTTGGCCATCACATCCTCGGCCGGCTCAGTGCGCGACCATAAATCATGAAGTCGTGTGTAGGATGTGGAGACACCCTCTAGAAGGGGTTGAATGGGAATCCCACAATGCATATAAAATTCAAATTCCTCAACAGGAAGGAAATGGCGACACAGTTGTGTCACCAACATTGGGCATGGATAATTGGCCACCCTTTTACCGGTGCCAATCGAGTGAAGCAACACAGTGCACATGTCGTAGCTAGGATTTCTGGTTATTAAAGTGTGCACTATGTGAAGGGATGGTGTAAAAAATGTTGTGTTGTGGTAACTTCCGAAAATATTGTTTTGTGCCCAACGGCACACAGTTAAAACGTTCGCAAAAAGCGTGCGAGCCTGAATGCCCTTTCTGGGCTCCCTAGAACAGTTATTTCCCATTAAGGGTAGGTAGTCCTCAAATCAGAGGGGTTGGTCGTGAATGGGGAGTCGTGGTATTAAGGTAACTTCATGAATGAAGTCCCTATCGATTAAAATTTCCCGATCTTCCCACAGTAATCTAAGATACCCGTGTTGTGCCAAACACCCCTCCTCCATACATTCATAAAAACGGGCAACAAGATCCGTAAGCGCGAATGCGTTCGGATGGTTAAATAATAGAAAGTTCCATCTGCACTTTCGGATTTTGTCACCGAAATAATTACCGTAAGTATAATGCGCAAACAATTTGGAGAAATCCCTTTCAAATTACAGGGTAGGGGCCATTACAGAGAGCAAATGCAGAAAATACGAATTTTACAGAGAGGAGAAAAAATTGTGCAAACCTCCTCTGAAATTTTCAGAGGGGGAAGCAGCAAGGAGGCGGCGGTTGCTCAACATGAAGGGGCTTCGGCGGCGGTTCCGCGGCAGAGAAGGGAGCTCTCTGGTTGTTTTTCGCTACGGCGGCTAGGGTTTTATTTTAGGGTTAGAATGAGGCTCTGTAAATGCAGAGAAGAGGTCGGGGTGTTTATATAGGGAATGTTTGGTTATATATACAAAAGCCCCCTTAAAAAGAGGAATTTATTTTGTAAAGAAAAAAGTATTTTTTTTATATTTATTTATTTAATGGAACTGAATATTTACAAAAATACCCCCGAAAATTTGATAAAAACTTTTTATTATTATTTTTTTTATTTTATAATTACAAGTGGGAAAATGGTATATACATACCCCCAAACTTATTTGAAACAGTGTTTCCACTATTTATGGCTGGATAACCGAAATTTGGTGGTAAGCGGAGGAAGATCAGTCGATGTAAACCGGCTCCTACAACATCAGGAGCTCCTCCGAAGGATCAGCGGTGAGGAACGGTTTTAACCTGTGTCCGTTCACTTTGAATAGTGAACCGTCCTCTGGATTTTCCAAATCCACCGCACCTTGCGGATATACAGTCCGCACAAAATATGGTTCATTCCAGCGAGATCTGAGCTTCTCGGGATGGAAATGTAACCGGGTTTCGTAAAGAAGTACCTGTTGACCAGGTGTAAAAGTTTTGCGCGTAAGGTGTTTATCATGAAACACCTTCTTTCGGTTCTTAACGACAACCGCGTTTTCGTAAGCTTCATCCCGAAGCTCATTTAGTTCGTTGATCTGCAGCTTCCGATGGCTGCCCGCATTATCGAGAGATAGATTCAGCTCCTTAATCGCCCAAAATGCGCGATGCTCGATTTCAACTGGAAGGTGGCAAGCCTTTCCGTAAACAAGCCGATAAGGAGACATGCCAAGTGTTAGTTATATGTATGCCCTAGGGGCCATTACTGTACATTGGATGTATATTGTAGTGGATGCTGGAACATATATAGGTAGGACTTTCTTGCTCGACATGATAGTACGCTATCTGGTTGCTCTTTATCTTAACGTGTATACTTTCTGTCTCTCTGTTACATGTTGATAAAGCCCTTAGGATGTGTACTCGACTTCCAGGACTGTGATGCAGATCATACTAGTGGGGCCTGGATAGTCCATGAGTACATCCTTGAAATATTCCTAGTCGAGGGAATATCGAGACGGGGCATCGATATTCCAGAGTAGACTAGCATATATCTTCTCGACCCATGCGATGGGCGATGGATGATCCCATATCCATTGGTGTTTGACATCGAAGATGGTATGCGGGTGCTCAGTGGAGACTGGGTACACTGAACAGACTCGCCGAGAACTCCCAGATGGTATTATACCTCACGTCAGATGGCAGTTCTCTGGTGACACTGGTATAGCTTAGTCTGTTGACCCGAGATCGTCATAGAGTCTTGTGTGTCTCCCACTGTGCTTTGATTTCCACCCTACCACGGCTCTACTGAGTTGTGCAAACAGGTGGTTTTTGGGTACAGTCCCGATTCACATGGAGGCAATGAGCGATAGGAGGGGATTCGTCTCTCCCGGTATTGAGGGTTGATGTTGTGCTATGCTCGACTGGCCATAATAGGAAATCCCTGGCCAGGGTTACTGTGATATACTGGTAAGAGTTATCAGTAGTTTCACGAAAGTTATGGACCCTACGTCGGCATGACTTATCAAGCTACTGGGGTCTGACGTTTACCACCCCTAGGCGAGATATGCGAAATATCAGACGAACAGACCGGACTGTATGGTAAGTGTTACTGGTTGGATTCACAGGAGTGTGAGCGGGCTTGCTCGTCGATCTTCTGATCGCTCAATACCCGGGTGGCCGTTACGTTTAGCAGACCGCTTGCGGCTTGTGGGTGTTTGATATGATCACCATCTGCTGCCGGCGTATTGACGAGTCTTTAGAGTCCTACACAGAGGTTTCCTGGCTCAAGCGAAACGAAATAGGAGCGCATATGAGATATGTGCGGGACCGAGAATAATGCGTGTATGTGATACCGTATTTCATTCTCGCGATGAATGTGTCGAATGGTTGTATGCGATATAACCTAGTTATCGAATCAAGGATTGATTCGATAAGCCGATACATTGGATACTAGCCGGTTATATGCGATATGACCGGATCATTGAATCAAGTGTTGATTTAATGATTTAATGTATAATTATATATTTGATATATTACTTTGCATTAACTAGTATTGGTTCACTTTAAATGGATTTACTCACTTGGTTTGTGCACATTGTATATGTGATATATTTTGTGCACATGATTGTATCATGTTTGATGATACATTCTAGATTGGGTTTGTGTAAAGAATTGACCATGGTTATATGAATGGTTAGGGTTTCATGTTATTTACTTATTCATTTATATATTCTTTTTGTTTATTTTGGGCAAAAGAAAAAGATAAAGAGAAAAGAATGGTTGCTAGTTTTGTTTTTAGTTGAACATTCATGAAACTTTGACTAAGTCACCATTCTTGTCTCATGCTTAACCCTAACCATATGAACTAACCATAGTACATTCTCTACACTTAACCAAGGGTTAGTAAATGATAAGTATTGATTTATTTATCTAATTTACATAACTTATCATATCATCTTCTTCTTCATCTTCTTCTTCCATGAAGAAAGCTTGCTACATCAATGGTGATTGATGAAAAAGTGTGAGAAATCCAAATCTAAAGTCTGCCCACTTCCTATTTCTTCATCCTCTACCTCTTGCCAAGTAGTATAGGGTGTTTCCTTCACAAATTTTCTTGACTTGGTGAAGTTGGAGATTGATCTAGCGATGCCTCGACGCAGATCATCTTCGGCATCGTCGTCGATGACCTAGCCTGTTTTTTCTCCGATGAAGCTGACGCTAGAGCCCAAGATACGATTTGGACGGCGAGGGGACTTCATCACGGAGCCTAGGAGGTGGTGGACCGGTTCTACAAAGGTTGTAACCCCTTCCCTTTAGCTATATTTCCGTTTACTTGCTTGCTTCGCCTATATTTCTAGCCAACGATCCGTTCTAGGGTTTCTCGGCACCGTAATTTTTAGAAATTGGCATGGATGATGCCTTGTGAGACCTCACTAGGGTGCCTAGAAACCTTTCACTGGTATCAGAGCCTAGCTAGAGCCTTAGGCGAAGTCTAGACGGAGTTTTAAGTCCGAACGAACCCAAAACCCCGACTTTAAAATGCTCTCTGGACAATTCTGTAAAATGTGGATTTTTGTAGATTAAAAATATGCAGAAACCTCAGTGCAATATTCTAAGAATTACTGTTTAAAACGGGGGCTCTGAGTCGTTAATAGTGCGGCGGAACCGCCGCATATGCATGCCTAATGCGGCGGTTCCACGGCAATTTGGTCTCTTCAGACAGATGTGTTTGCACGGTAATTCTTAGTTTTCTGTACTGGTTTTGCTGGGAATTTTTAATATTTTTTCCAGAGTTGTATTTTCTGGGTTGTTTTGGGGACTCGGTGTATCGATCGGATTGTCTAATTCTGTCTGTGTGCTTTTCCGGATAATCTTAGAATATGTTAAAAAGTTCGACCGGATATAAATACCCACTTTTTCCCCTGCCGGGAAATTTCCAATTGTTGGATTTTTCCGTAGTTCAACGACGTTCTAAGTAGTGCAAGTAACTCGATGGACCCTCTAGAAGACAACAAACCTTAACTCGATTATGTGACCATCTTGAACTGCCCTTTGAACCTTCGGGTTTGGGGCAGTACGGCGTGCCACATGTGAGGCGTTGGCTTGACCCTTCTACGGCTGGACCGTTGGTACTGAGGCACGAACTGAATGCTGTTAGACTTATTTCATGTGTTGAGCTGTACCGGGAAAAATTGGGTGTTTGATTGTTCGATCGAAAAGTTTGGCGTTTTCTATTTATCCGGAATGTGATACAATAATTGGAATTCACAAGTAGTTATGAGATAACGGAATGAATGTTATAAACATAGCAGTCTAGTCTCACTTGATCGGTTGCCACGGAATTTTGATGTGATCAAAAGTCTGTCGCAATCACGTAGTGTACGCGGATACTCGCCGGGTAAACTTAATAGACAGCCTCACTCCATAGCCCCGACCAAGTGACTGTAGGAGAACCCCGTCGCCGAAAGCATCCGTTCGGGTGCTCCCGGTAGCGGTGTTCCGCCTTGGTGCACTTCGTCGACGGCGTCGGGGGTGCGGCCGCCTACTAAAGTTTGCGACGAGCATTCGATCAGAATGTCGGGAATCCTGTTGAATTGCCCGACTTGATATTGAAAAGAGTTTTCGATAATGAGACTAAAATGCGGGGTTTATAATTGTTAGGCATGCGATGTCTAAGGAATTCATTTGATTAGGCATGCGATGTCTAGAGAGATTGCGGATTCCAACTGTTGTAGTTTTACACTTTCTTTTCTGTGACCGTAAGTGTAATATGTGATATCGCCGGTTTCGTTGCTATATGTCAACGACAATTGGGATGCGCATATTTACTTACGTTGATGACATATGATGTTATGTGTTGCTGGATATGTTATATTGGATCGTCGTGTTTGAATAGCCGGGGGTTTTTATGTGAGATGAGTGTTTTTTTTTTATTTTCATTCATGTAAAAACTTGTATGTAATATTCTTTTATTGGGGCACTTCCAGGTTGCGGATGATGTCACCTTTTGTATATTATTTACTTTTCCGCATTAGGATAGACCCAAGGAGGGGAGCACAAGTAACCGGGTTCTAGGGTCCAGTGGGAGACCATCTCGAGGAGTCGAGTCCGGGTCTCCTAACCCTAGAATTAGTAGGGTTGCTTGCCGCTCTCGTAGGGGTCTAGGGGTGTGGGATTGGCTATTCATCACGACCGTGGAATCCGTGTTTTATACTGGCTCGTATTGAAAACACGGACGTCCTAGTATATCCAATATTTCATATGTTTCCTCTGCTGTGATTTATCTGTGATGTGATCATGTGATGTTCTGTGACAGATATTATATATAGTATATATGATATATTATATAGACGTTGCTTATGTTTTACACCCGTGCTAGCCCTGCCTCGCTCTGGCGTTAGTTACCTAACCTAACGGTGCAGACGGGACATCGAGGCGAATGCGGATGGCATAAGCGTATGTTATATTTATCTGTGATGTTTAGGTGGAATTAAATGATGGAATATTCATTAATGAGATTAATGAAAGAAAATAAACCTAATTGATGTTGTGGAATCGAATTTCAAAATAAAAACAGGTAGCTACAGTTCTTGCTTTGCATCGCGGTGTTCATTGTAGAACATCCTGCACCTTATTCGATGAGGAAAGGACCGAGATCCCTTCACCGGGAGTGACTCCTTTAGCAATAACTGGCAGATGCTACAACCCTTGGTTTGTCTTTGATCGCTTCTATAGTTTATGCTTTGCACAGTGATATATATGATATATCTCGCACCTCATTCGACGAGGAAAGGGCCGACGATCCCTTCACCGGGAGTGACCCCTTTAGCAAAACTAGAAAAGCTTCAAAAACATTCCATTTAAAAACCATTTGATTCCGCAACGAGATCAATTTCAAAGCGTTAAAGGTTTTCACAAAAACCAGCCGCAACCCTCCGTCATTTTAGGAAGTAGAGTACTTAGTATTCGTGCTGTGTTTGTTGACCATAGTCAAGGCACAGTGTACGGTAGCTAAGTGATGTCTTCCTACACCGCATATGATGCGATTAGTTAGGACAGTCGCGTGACTTTGTTGACCTTAGTTAAGGGTCATGTGGGTGGGTCTAATTAATCACGAAATGATGGGTAGAACTTGACTAGTACTTATGATTTGTTGACCATAGTTAAGGTCATAGGTGCTAGGGGTAAAAACCATTATCGGGAGTTTCAAGTGTTGAAATTTACAATGAGATTGCATACCTTCTATATGATAGTTGGATCCCGATACCCACTGCGAGTAATTGTTACTCCTGGGAGAGTTTTGCACTTTGCAATTAGCCGATCAAGTAGGTGTCTAGAAAGGTGTCAACGGGGTTAAGCCTCTGGGAAAACGAGGTTTACTATAATTAGGTCCGTGCGAAAGCACGGGGAACCTCCCTCAAAGTACCGACACTGGCCTGGCTGAAAGATTGGCGAACTCGTAGAGTGTAATTAATCCCGGCTAGTCTTTCCTTTTAGGGTTTGAAGGAAGATTTGA
Organism: Agapanthus africanus; assembly: GCA_030015575.1. Classification (NCBI taxonomy): domain Eukaryota; kingdom Viridiplantae; phylum Streptophyta; class Magnoliopsida; order Asparagales; family Amaryllidaceae; genus Agapanthus; species Agapanthus africanus. Next base: position 681,878,446 of record JASDDO010000031.1, on the reverse strand, counting down.
TAAAAACAGTGGGAGCCATCCTGATTAGATAAAATATATAACCAATCTGATCTTGCAAGAGCACACGCTGAGTGTTTTCTTCTCTCTCTCTCTAGGTAGCGACCATATCACGCCTTAATCAAGATAATAATATGGATGTATTGACCGAACCCGCTTGTTATACTGAGCTGGGGAACGTTGGTCCCGCTCCAACTTATAATTGTTATAAGACCGAGCAGGAAATAGGGGAATGCCAGGATTCCCATGCCGCCTAAACGAAGAAAGTGCATGAGATGCATCTCCTTCGGGTGTGTTCATTACAAAGAACTGTTTCTCAGTATCCTCTGCATCTTGGGTATATGATACCGGATCAGGATCCCAGATATGTAATATGTTACATAGGGCTACAAAAAGGTAGAAAAACTGAGAACGGATGATAAGTTTCATGAGGCAGAAAATGGGGCAAGTGTTGCGGCCAAGTCTGTTGGTCACTGCCACCCTGTATTACCAATACATTGATTCTGAACAAATGCTATTAGATACCGAACCTGATATACAAAATCATATCAGTCTCTTTATTAGTAAAGAAATGATATAATTTTGTATTGTTGGATAATGTTTTGAACATTTCCTATATCAAAAGTTGATCGGTTCAGGAACGTTATCCAAAAGCATTGGCGTTTGATTGTTAGCGTATGCGCGTGTTCAAGTTTAGTTTTAAATACCGCAATCAATACGGTTTCGCTTGTAGCTAGCCGGTTGAGTACGGGTCGTCCGCAGGGAGATGGGAGTCTTTTTCAATGTGTTTTAATGAGTTAAGTCCGGTTTTTCAGATTTTGTTTGTGATTATCTAAGTGTTGAGTTGATATTTAAAGAGAGCTTGTTAGGGTTAGGATTAGGTTAGTTTGAGTTAGGAGTCTCCTCATCTTTCGTTGCCCCTCTTAATATCGGCGTTACGGTAATCGGCAACAATGGGGATTAGCACGACTAGGAAGGACTTTGCGAGTATAAGCTAGGCTTTCCAACGCATAAGTCTTCCTTTTGGTGCTTGTCCGTCCGTTCTTGGCTCTTAGCCATAACCTCCGGTTAATTCAACCACAACCGGTCTCACTACGGAATCACCGCTATCATGTTGGATAGGGTGCCGTAAGGAGCGGATTGTGGATCAATTAACGGGAGTCGAATTAAGCTGTTGGGCAAGGAAAGAGTGAGAGAGATTTCCTTCTCTCAAACTTCCCTTATCCTACCCTAACAAGTATGAACTACTCACACATTATGATACGGGAAAATAAAACAAAACAAAAGAGGAAGATAGAAAGAAGGAGATTAGAAGAATACGACTAGCTATTTGCGACCTCACCTTGGCGAGGATCGAGCGTAAGCATCATTGTCGTATGAAAGATAAAGAAAAAGAGAGAAGAAAGAAACAACAAGAAAATAACAACAACTACTTAACGAATTAAAGTTACAACATTTAACAAAATAAAGAGACAAGCATGATAATAAATGGTTCTTCTTTATTCATCACTCTTCACTCACAAGCTCACTACAAGTTTAATGGAGAAGAGATGAGAAGAGGAAGAAGCAAAACACTAAACCTAGCAAAATGAAAATACAAGAATGGACCCTTTCCTTCACAAAGTTCTGGGCTATTTATAGGCCAAAAAATGAAAACCTAGGGCAACCACCAGAACAAAAACGAAAAGACCAAAATACCCCCAAAATTTCTGCACAAGCGGTGCCAGTACGGCCGCGGATCCGCGGCCTAGACCCCCCTTTGGCCGCGGATCCGCGGCCCTTTGGAGGAGTTGGGGCTTCTTCTTTTTTGGGCTTTCCTGGTTTGATGTGTACATTATTCTGGAATATGTATTTTCTCAAATTGTCTTCACGATTTTTCCAGAATTTCTGTTGAGGGAAAGGTGGACTTTTGTGGATGTTTTTGTCATGATTGCCTCGAGCTCCGCGTAGATTTCTTGGATCTTGTGCTTCCATTGAGCCTTGTGCATTGATTTGACATTTTGTCTTCCTAAACTGGTATCTGGCAACATACGGATGAAGAGTGGAGACCGTGTTTTATCTGTGGTTGGCAGGAACCCGGATTTTTTCGTGTTTTCCATGAATTTCACCGTTTTAGAACCGAGAACCTGTATCCTGCAATTGACTAGCAAACACGGCTCAAGAGTATCTATGGATATGCAATGTGATAAAAATTAGGCGGTATGAAAATGCAAAAATCTGATATGAACAGCGTTCTAAATCAAACTACAGTTCCTTGTATACTGAATACACACAAGAGGAAGAGTTCAGAAATGAACAAATTCTTCTTGAGGTATTGTAGACTAGGTCATATCAATGCGACCCGACTATCTGAAGTTACATTTAGATGCATATTTAAATCAGTTTGAACTTACATCTTGTGAAACTTGCCAGTCATGTCACAAAGATATAATGACACCAGCTCTGCTTACTGGAAGCAAAGAAAGAGTTAATGAACTCTTGGGACTGATACATGATGATGTATGTAAAGTCTCCTGTCTACACATGCCAGGACTGGTTCTTTATACTTCATTGTATTCTCTGATAATATCTCAAGATTCAGTCATATGTTCCTGTTGATACATAAATCTGAAGCTTTTGAGGTATTCACAGAATATAAGTTAGAAGTAGAGAACCAAAATACGGGTATAAGTATTATGTCCAATGATAAGATCAGGGAGGAGAATACTTGTGCATGGCATTCCTGGACTATTCTAAAAGAAAATGAGATTCTCTCTCAGTATTACTCCTCCGTATAAACCATAGCATGATGGTATATCGGGGCGGAGCAATCACACCCTATATGATAAGGTGTGCTCTATGATGAGTACTACTGAGTTACCTATTTCCTTTTGGGGTTATGCGCTTGAGAAGCTGCGTATCTATTGAATTAGGTTCGAATCAAATCAGTTGCCTACCGCTTCATACGTGATATGGAAAGGGAAGAGCCCATGTCTTAAGCTAGTTAAGATTTGGGATTGTCCGGCCTATGTCAAATGCAAAATCCGGACAAGCTCGAGGCAAGGTCAGTTATGTATAACTGGAAATGTTCCAGCTATACAAACTGCAGCTGATGATTTGCAGAACCAAAGGATTCAATAGTTCCCGACGAACCTCAGCCTCTCCGCCGATCTAGCAGGGTTCTTCACCTGCTTGAGAGATACTTCGGTTTCTCGATGACAGTGGGAGCAAGGATTGCATCATGAGATGATGACCCAACTAGTTTCGAGCAGGCCATCAAGAGTAAGGACTCTGTAAGAATGGCTGGATGCTTAGCAATCTGAGATGGAATCCATATACACCAACAAAGTATGGACTTTGGTTGCGATATCTGAAGGGTTAAATCCCCATCAGGAGCAAGTATATCTTGAGAAGATTACTTGGTATAGATGGAAAAGTTGAGACTTTCAAAGCTAGACTTGTTAAAGGTTTTCGTCATCGACCAGGCACGGATAATGATGAAACCTTTTCCAGGGAATATGCTTAAGTCCATCCAGATCCTACTTGCCACGGCTACATACCATGACTATGATATCTGGTGGTTGGGTGCCATGACTACTTTTCTAAATAATGATTTAGAAGAGAACGTCTATAAGAACACAGCCAGAGGACCTCGTAGACAGTGGGAGCAGCGGGAACGTGTGCAAGATGCTTTATAGGATAAAGCAGGCATCGCGGAGTTGGAACATCTGTTTTGATGAAGTAGTCAAAGAGTTTGACATCATCAAAATGGAAGATGAACCTTGTATGTATAAAAAAGTAGTAGGGAGTATGGTGGTGATCCTCGTAGAGTACGTGGATCACATACTCTTGATAGGAAAAGAGTTTCCTATACTACGATCGGTCAATCTCCTATTATCACAAGGATTCTCCAAATAGGATCAAAGTGATACCTCCTAAATCCTGAGTTTTCATCTATGAGATAGATGTAATTGGATGCTAGGATTCTCACTAGATGAAGTGAGATGGTATCAATCGATCCTGGGGAGAATCACTGGAAGAGTTCCAGGGTGATAAAGACGACTGAATGTCAGTCACAGGCATTGTCTTTACCCTCAGTAAAGGGACGGTATGTTGGAAGATTTCCAAGCTAGATACCGTGGCAAACTAGACGATAAAGGCTGGTAACATCGCTATTGAAGATACTACCAAAGACGAAGTTTGGGTGTATATTGGTTCATAAGATGAACTAGGTTCCTGCCATTGTATGACAATGGAAGTGTGGCTTCGGCCCTGGAACCCTGGTCCCATCAGTGACCCAGACAAATTCTGAGGCAGCGTCACCTGATCATGGAGATAGTTGATCTCCAGGTTGATCGAGGTTAGGAGAGTAGATTCAGAGGACAACACGGCGGATCCACTCACGAAGGCCTTTTCCCAAAAAGAGACTTTTAGGGGATGGTTGAGTATGTGATACTGCAACCACTGCTACAGATGGCCCTAGTGCAAGTGGGAGATTGTTAGTTATATGTATGCCCTAGGGGCCATTACTGTACATTGGATGTATATTGTAGTGGATGCTAGAACATATATAGGTAGGACTTTCTTGCTCGACATGATAGTACGCTATCTGGTTGCTCTTTATCTTAACGTGTATACTTTCTGTCTCTCTGTTACATGTTGATAAAGCCCTTAGGATGTGTACTCGACTTCCAGGACTGTGATGCAGATCATACTAGTGGGGCCTGGATAGTCCATGAGTACATCCTTGAAATGTTACTAGTCGAGGGAATATCGAGACGGGGCATCGATATTCCAGAGTAGACTAGCATATATCTTCTTGACCCATGCGATGGGCGATGGATGATCCCATATCCATTGGTGTTTGACATCGAAGATGGTATGCGGGTGCTCAGTGGAGACTGGGTACACTGAACGGACTCGCCGAGAACTCCCAGATGGTATTATACCTCACGTCAGATGGCAGTTCTCTGGTGACACTGGTACAGCTTAGTCTGTTGACCCGAGATCGTCATAGAGTCTTGTGTGTCTCCCACTGTGCTTTGATTTCCACCCTACCACGGCTCTACTGAGTTGTGCAAACAGGTGGTTTTTGGGTACAGTCCCGATTCACATGGAGGCAATGAGCAATAGGAGGGGATTCGTCTCTCCCGGTATTGGGGGTTGATGTTGTGCTATGCTCGACTGGCCATAACAGGAAATCCCTGGCCAGGGTTGCTGTGATATACTGGTAAGAGTTATCAGTAGTTTCACGAAAGTTATGGAACCTACGTAGGCATGACTTATCAAGCTATTGGGGTCTGACGTTTACCACCCCTAGGTGAGATATGCGACATATCAGACGAACAGACCGGACTGTACGGTAAGTGTTACTGGTTGGATTCACAGGAGTGTGAGCGGGCTTGCTCGTCGATCTTCTGATCGCTCAATACCCGGGTGGCCGTTACGTTTAGCAGACCGCTTGCGGCTTGTGGGTGTTTGATATGATCATCATCTGCTGCCGGCGTATTGACGAGTCTTTAGAGTCCTACACAGAGGTTTCCTGGCTCAAGCGAAACGAAATAGGAGAGCATATGAGATATGTGCGGGACCGAGAATAATGCGTGTATGTGATACCGTATTTCATTCTCGCGATGAATGTGTCGAATGGTTGTATGCGATATAACCTAGTTATCGAATCAAGGATTGATTCGATAAGCCGATACATTGGATACTAGCCGGTTATATGCGATATGACCGGATCATTGAATCAAGTGTTGATTTAATGATTTAATGTATAATTATATATTTGATATATTACTTTGCATTAACTAGTATTGGTTCACTTTAAATGGATTTACTCACTTGGTTTGTGCACATTGTATATGTGATATATTTTGTGCACATGATTGTATCATGTTTGATGATACATTCTAGCTTGGGTTTGTGTAAAGAATTGACCATGGTTATATGAACGGTTAGGGTTTCATGTTATTTACTTATTCATTTATATATTCTTTTTGTTTATTTTGGGCAAAAGAAAAAGATAAAGAGAAAAGAATGGTTGCTAGTTTTGTTTTTAGTTGAACATTCATGAAACTTTGACTAAGTCACCATTCTTGTCTCATGCTTAACCCTAACCATATGAACTAACCATAGTACATTCTCTACACTTAACCAAGGGTTAGTAAATGATAAGTATTGATTTATTTATCTAATTTACATAACTTATCATATCATCTTCTTCTTCTTCATCTTCTTCTTCCATGAAGAAAGCTTGCTACATCAATGGTGATTGATGCAAAAGTGTGAGAAATCCAAATCTAAAGTCTACCCACTTCCTATTTCTTCATCCTCTACCTCTTGCCAAGTAGTATAGGGTGTTTCTTTCACAAGTTTTCTTGACTTGGTGAAGTTGGAGCTTGATCTAGCGATGCCTCGACGTAGATCATCTTCGGCATCGCCGTCGATGACCTAGCCCGCTTTTTCTCCGATGAAGCTGACGCTAGAACCCAAGATACGATTTGGACAGCGAGGGGACTTCATCACGGAGCCTAGGAGGTGGTGGACCGGTTCTACAAAGGTTGTAGCCCCTTCCCTTTAGCTATATTTCCGTTTACTTGCTTGCTTCTCCTATACTTCTAGCCAACGATCCGTTCTAGGGTTTCTCGGCACCGTAATTTTTAGAAATTGGCATGGATGATGCCTTGTGAGACCTCACTAGGGTGCCTAGGAACCTTCCACCAAGATCAGTCTTATAAGCAGTTCGAAATGCCCAAAGGGCATCAGTGAGTTTTAAAGACCAATCCTTACAGTTCTTGGAAACCGTTTTCTCCAAAATCTGTTTGATTTGCCGATTAGACACTTTGGCTTGCCCACATATTTAAGGGTGGTAGGGCGTGGATAGCTTATGATTAATGGAGTATTTCCGCATCAAAGCCTCGAAAGTCCTATTACATAAATGTGTTCCATTATCACTAATGATCGCACGAGGATGTCCAAACCGGGAAAATATGTTTTCCTTAAGGAATCTAACGACAACCTTGTCTTCGTTAGTCCGGCTGAGCACGGCCTCGATCCATTTAGAGACATAATCAACATCTAGAAGAATATACAGGTTCCCAAAAGAGCTGGGAAACGGCCCCATGAAATCAATCCCCCAAATATCGAAAATCTCGACAACCTAGATTGGTTGGAGCGGCATCTCGTTTCTCCTGGATATCCGGCCCAAGTGTTGGCACCGGGAGCAAGTCTTGCAGTAATCATTAGCGTCTTTGAAGAGTTGTAGCCAGTAGAAGCCACACTGCAAGATCTTCTCGGCTGTCTTTCTTGGGCCAAAATGCCCGCCACACGCTTGATCGTGGCAAAATGACAGCACACTCTTGAACTCATTATCAGGCACACACGGACGAATAATCTAGTCGGGACAGTATTTGAACAGATAGGGTTCGTCCCAGTAAAAGTGTTTTACTTGAGATAAGAATCGAAGTCTGTCCTGACTTGACCACTCGTTTGGTAGTGATCCTGTTGCCAAATAGTTCACAATATTTGCGAACCAGGGTTCCCATGATACTGTCAAGAGTTGTTCATCTGGAAAAACGTCGTTTATTGGAAGTGGAAGCGTCGGCGAAGAAGGAAGTCGTGAAAGATGGTCGGCCACTACGTTTTCACATCCTCTTTTATCCTTGATGACAAGGTCAAACTCTTGAAGTAAGAGGATCCAACGTATCAGCTGAGATTTCGTATCCTTCTTTGCAAAAAGATGGCATAGAGCAGAATGATCTGTGTAGACAATGACTGGAGAGCCGATCAAGTAAGGCCTGAATTTTTCTAATGCAAACACAACAGCCAAGAATTCCTTCTCGGTTGTTGTGTAATTCAGCTGGGCATCATTCAGGGTTCGGCTAGCATAGTAGATTACTTGCGGCATTTTATCAATGTACTGTCCTAGGACCGCACCAATAGCAAAGTCAGATGCATCGCACATAATCTCAAAGGGATACGTCCAGTCAGGAGAAGAAAGTACGGGAGCAGAAGTGAGTGAGCTTTTTAGTGATTCGAATGCAGTCACACAGTTCGAGTTGAAATCAAATGCGGTGTCCTTGGCCAGCAGAAGATTCAAGGGTCTAGCAATCTTGCTAAAATTCTTGATAAACCCTCTATAGAAACCAGCGTGGCCAAAGAAAGCTCGGATGTCTCTGATGCATCTGGGAGGAGGAAGATTGGAAATGACCTCAATCTTAGCTTTATCCACCTCAATGCCATTTTGCGAGATGATATGTCCTAAAATAATACCTTCGCATACCATGAAGTGGCACTTCTCCCAGTTCAAAGTGAGGTTTTTATCCTTACACCGGGTAAGGACAGCGTCGAGATGCTGCAAACACTCATCAAAGGAATCGCCGAAAATGGAGAAATCGTCCATGAATATCTCCAAGAATTTCTCCACCATGTCCGAGAAAATTCCCATCATACAACGTTGGAAGGTAGCGGGTGCATTGCATAACCCAAAGGGCATGCGGCGATATGCAAACGTGCCGAAAGGACAGGTGAACGTGGTTTTGTCCTGGTCTTTTTCGGCGATGGGAATCTGGTTATAGCCGGAGTCTCCATCCAGAAAGCAGTAGTACTCGTGTCCAGCCAATCGTTCGAGCATTTGGTCAATAAATGGTAGCGGAAAGTGGTCTTTCCGCGTTGCAGCGTTGAGCTTTCTGTAATCAATGCACACTCGCCACCTAGTTTGGGTGCGAGTCGGGATTAACTTGTTTGCCAGATTGGTGATGACCTTTATGCCTGACTTTTTGGAGACAACATGTATCGGACTGACCCACTGGCTATCAGAGATAGGGTAAATGATACCACTATCTAAACATTTGACGATCTCTTTTCTCACAGCCTCCTTCATGACTGGATTGAGTCACCTCTGTGGATCCCTGGCTGGTTTGGCATCATCCATCATATGAATGTGATGTTCAACGATCAGGGGACTAATCCCCTTGATGTCCGCCATAGTCCAGCCAAAAGCTTGTCGATTGCTCTGCAAGACCGTCGGAAGGGCTTTCTCCTGCTCTAAAGCTAGAGAAGCCAAGATGATAATAGGGAGGTCTCGTTCTCACCTAAGTACGCATACTTGAGGTGAGACGGAAACGGCTTGAGTTCGAGCATTGAAGGTGAAACGATTGAAGGCAAGATTGGCGAAAATGTTTCGAACTCGAAGGATTCTAACAGATGCTCAAAACGAGTGTACACAACCGAGTTGGATGGTTCAACTAACTCATCCAAAAATTCAAAGGATTCAAGCTCGGGTGGCGACAAGCCAAGATCGTTCGAGAAAGTGAAACACTCATAATCACTGTCGGGAGCAGAAGCAGTATCAAGTTCAAGGAGGAACGCGCTAGTGGCGTCAAGATTGCTGTGATCGAACAAGAATTTCTCGAACTCACGGTCCTTAAGGACGATCTCCTGGATCGAACAAACGTCTAGTATATGAGCATTAGGTTCGGAGGGCTGATTCCCCAACCTAAAATTGTTGAGTTCAATTGTCATGTCTTAAAAGATAAGTTCATCGAACCATTTCGACAATTGATCACAGCATTTGAGGTTGCAAGGAATGGGTGACCGAGTATCATCGGAATTTGATTCCGGGGGTTAGCTACAGGTTGTGTGTCTAAAACAATGAAATCAACGGGGAATATGAAGTCCCCTACCTTTATTAACACATCCACTATCTCATCCCTAGAATGGGTGATAGATCGGTCGGCCATTTGGAGAGTACAGTGTGAGGATTTCAGCTCTCCTACACCTAGTTGCTCATATACCGAGTACGGAAGCAGGTTAACACTGGCACCAAGATCCAAAAGTGTGCGATTGATGTTCTTATCCCCAATGGTTATTGAAATCGTAGGACAGCCAGGGTCCTTCCATTTTTGAGGTAAAGCTTGGGTAAGAGCATCACTCACGGCACTAGCTAAGAAAACCTTCATGGGTACCTGAGATTTCCTCTTCTTAGTGCACAAGTCCTTCAAGATTTTTGCGTAGGAAGGGACTTGTTGGATTGCATCCAAGAGGGGAATGTTAATGTTAACCTGTTTAAACAACTCCACAATCTTCTCCATTTGTAGATTTTGTTTATTGGATCTCAACCGGTTTGGAAATGGATCATTTTTTAAAATTGGTTGAGTCCAATGCTTGTGGAGGAGATTGTGGAGTTGGAACGGATCCCAGAGCTGGAGTTTTCGTGGAGTGAGATATGGGTCCGTTCCGAGCAGCAGAAGAAGAAGAGCCTTTTGAAGAATGGAGAACAGGCTCAGAAGACCAAGAAGAAGAAGAAGAAGAAGCGGCCGGGGTGTCATCATCTGTGCCAACGTTGTTGTGCAGCATCCTTCCAGATCTCAACGTAGTCACGGCACTCACATTATTGTTTTGTTGTTCAAGAGCAACATGTGCATTATGTGGGTGACCAGGATTTAGGAGTGGTTGAGATGGAAGCTTCCCTTTCTCTCACTCGCTTAAAGCCGCATTCAGTTGTGCAATCTGGGCTTCGATGGTTTTGATGCTTTGCCCGTGTGCAGCAGTGTGTTGCACCAAAGACTGAATGGAAGACTGGATGTTGGCATTGGATTGAGTCGATTGCTTTACAAATGCCTCCAGACTTCGTTCGAGCGAGGAAACCTTATCGTTGTTTGACGGAACAAAATTGTTTTGAGGAAAAGAATTGTTGGGTGCAAAATTGTTCGTCGGATTTTGAAAAGGTTGGGGTTGGAAGGGTTGCTGATATTGATGTTGAGTTTGTTGCTGAACTTGTTGTTGAGGAGGAGGAGGCCTCTGGAAGTTTTTGTGGACTTGGAGTTGTTTCTGGTTCTGATTCCAGGTGAAATTGGGGTGGTTCCTTGATTGATGTGAAAAAGTGTTTTTTTTAACCGCAATCAGAACGGTGTCGCGTGTAGCTAGACCGAGATGAGTACGGATCGTCGTCTGGGAAACGTGGAACCTTTTATTTTTACTTTAGATATGTTGAGAAAGAGAGGAGGAATAAAGAATTTTGTGAAAAGTTTCTAGATCTACTTTAATGTAAAATATAGATCTAGATTATTTTAGAGATTTAAATAATATAATAATAGGGCTTGTATGGTTCGTTAGGATTTAGTAGTTATGGAAGATTAATTAAAAATTACCCTTTTTATCCATTAATAGATTTAGAACTAGAACGACGGTGATGCGTGTAGATTAGGGTTTCTGGAGGGAAAAGGAATCCCACTCGTAACCCTTATCTCGACACGGAACTCCGTTCATATCTAGCCTTTACCAAAACAATCATTAATCTAATTTCTAATCGCGGTCGGAACTAGCAAGGAATTGCTAGCGCGCCCGATTAGGACGTTAATGATTATTTTGATAAAGTTCCTAAACTGTATAGGACTTAAAAAGAGTTTAATTATTTTCATCGCCCATTAGCCTACCCTAATCCTACGAACCCTAACAAGCGGAGAATTACTCGCGCATGTTGGGAGAAGAAGATGAAAAGAAAGAGAGGGAGAACATAATGTAAAAAAAACAATTAAATAAAAAAAACTACCTTTATTAATCAACTCCTTCAAGCTACACTTTTAATCCATAGAAAATGATTACAAAACTTGATTTGCTTCTCGATCTTTCCTAAGGAGGTAGTCGAACAGTCGATGATCAGCCTGGATGCGTGAGCGTCGGGAGCTTCGTGATCTCTTCGGCTTGATGATTTTTCCAAGAGGCTCTCGGTGCCTTTATATAGTGCAGACCCAGAATATTATTGTTGAAAAGTTGGTAAAATTCATCAGTTATCAATCTTCCAAAATCTTGCATTCTCTCTCCCCTAAATTGCGGCGGATCCGCGGCAAATGGTGGCTAGGGCCGCGGATCCGCGCTCAAGGGATGAGATCTCTCTGTCGTTTTTCTTGGGCTCTCTGATGGTGACATTTGGCAATTTCTGGAATCTTCAGAAATTTGAAATCTTTTCTTTTCTTCTGCCAGACTTGATTTCTTCATTTTGATTTCTTAATTAGGCAAGTTTTCTTCAACAACCTGATTTCTTCATAACAACTTGGAAATATTCTGCACAACAACTCAAATAAGATTTTTAGTAGACTTTGTTCTACTAGGATTAGATCAATAATTTTTTTTGCATACATTTTCCTACCAAATGATAATAAAAATATATTAACACATGGAAAATAATGTTTTTACACATAGACCCTCATATGTATAATATATCATATTAAAGTCCTTTTTTAATATAAAAATGGTAGGAAAAATGTACTACAAATGTGCAGTTTTATCGACTGAACAAATACCCCCAAACTTATCTTTGATCGTCCCGAGCAAACTAGTTTATTTAAGAGGAGAAAAAGAAAGGAGAAAACTAAGCACACTTTCGTAGGCAGACACGATTGCACTGAGCACGTGCAACAAGCCGTTAAACCTCTAGGTGTCCCTAGTAGGAGGAGTGTTGTCTCCTGAGGGTTTTCAGTGGATTACACCCACAAAATCCTATAACAAAAGAAAGATGGTGAAATTTACATATAAAGATAAGAACCATAAAAGAAATACTTTGAAAAGAAGAGTTTCCAACTATACTAGCTTTTCAGTTGTCATGAGCCCTATCTTAATAGTCATGAAAAAATGTTAGAAATCACATCATCCCTCAATAAAACATCATCTTTATTCTTCATTCCTACCTTTCATCCAAACATTGATCATATAACCCCACGTGTGTGTAAAGAACATCCCTACACTCGGAGAATTCAATTCAAGCTATCATACTCTTGTCCATCTACCTCAGTACTTTTTAATTTTATGAATACTTAGATTTGCTCACACCTTTTCATGCGACCGTTAATACTTCTTGAGGTACTAACCGACCGAGTATTCAAGTGCTTGCTGATTTGGTGATAGTATTTTCCTCGTCTTGCACCACCTAAGGCTTAGCAGTGACTCCCAGACCAGTTGGCCTTAGGGCACTAGGTGAAGAAGCACCCTCGCTATATTTTTTTATTGCTGCCTTGGCGATACAAAACCAGTGTTCATTTTTTTTTCTTTTCACCATTTTTATATTTTCTTCATTTTTTTTTATTTCCTTCATACTTTGGTTTTTAGACAAGAGCATTTCAAGGTATCCTCTACTATACCGAGTTTCAAGACGTGTGTAAGTGCATATAGTAGGGTATCAATATTCAAATGTTTGGCTTCCAGAATAGAAATTATTTTTCAGACTTATTTTTATCCTCAGATTAGTGACTTCCTTCATTTTACTAACCCTTGGGACAACAGCTCATAACTACTTATTACTAGTTCGTATAAGAAAACTTCTAATTTTCTTGGTTTTCTTAAACTATTCCTATCTTTTAGATGTAATGTTTCACTTTCTATTCATTTGTTATATAAAAAAAAATTTAATGCCCGGTGTCAAAGATAATTCAGTGAATACAAACCTCCCCCCTCCCCAAACCTGTTTTCAGCAGTGTCCTCACTGATGTAGCCTTTTGAGAACATGGACCTGTATACTAAGGGAGAGATACAAGGGGTAAAATAATAGTTAAATGAAAAATTCCTCCAAACTTATTTTTTGACACGCACAGATATTCAATCAAATCCATTTTTTTTTACTCACCTCCATTTTTAAAATGAGAAAATGATATAAAACATGGAGGTGAGGCGGAGGAAATTTTAGTTTTGATAAAGCGGCTCCTGTAAAAACAGGAGCTCCTCCGCGGGGTCAGCAGAAAAATACGGTTTTAATCTATGCCCATTTACTTTAAAAATCGAACCGTTTTTCAAATTTTCGACTTCAACCGCCCCGTGGGGGTGTACATACCGCATCATAAAAGGTCCTTTCCAACGAGATTTAAGCTTACCCGGATGAAGATGGAGACAGAAATCATAAAGAAGGACTTGTTGCCCCAATGTGAAGGTTTTTCTAGAAAGATTTTTATCGTGGAACACTTTAGTCTTATTCTTTACTATCACCGCATTATCGTAAGCTTCATCGTGGAGTTCGCTTAGCTCATTCAATTGCAGCTTCCGATAGCTGCCTGCATGATCAAGATCAAAATTAAGCTTTTTAATAGCCCACATTGCCTTATGTTCAATCTCGACAGGGAGGTGGCATGCCTTCCCAAACACAAGACGGTATGGAGACATACCAAGATCGGTCTTATAAGCGGTGCGGAATGCCCAAAGAGCATCCGTCAATTTGGTTGACCAATCCTTACGGTTTTTGGAAACCGTCTTCTCCAATATCTGTTTGATCTTCCTATTTGAGATCTCAGCCTGCCCGCTTGTTTGGGGGTGATAGGGCGTAGAAAGCTTGTGAGTGATTGAATATTTCCGCATCAAGGCCTCGAAAGACCTATTGCAGAAATGTGTCCCGTTGTCGCTAATGATAGCGCGAGGGTGTCCGAATCGCGAGAAGATGTTTTCTTTAAGGAACTTAATGACAACTTTGTTGTCATTAGTGCGACACGGTATAGCTTCCACCCACTTCGAGACATAATCAACCGCTAACAAGATATATAAATTCCCAAAGGAGTTGGGAAAAGGGCCCATAAAATCAATACCCCAAACATCAAATATTTCCACAACCAATATAGGTTGGAGCGGCATCTCGTTCCTTCGTGAAATCCGACCCAAATGCTGACATCGCGGACAAGTTTTGCAATGTTCAAATGCATCTTTAAATAATGTTGGCCAATAAAAGCCACATTGCAAAACTTTCTCCACCGTTTTTCGAGGTCCAAAATGACCGCCGCATGCCTGATCATGACAAAATGATAACACGCTCTTGAATTCATTGTTAGGGACACACCTGCGAATGATTTGATCGGAACAATACTTGAATAGATTTGGTTCATCCCAGTAAAAATATTTTACTTGGGATAAAAACCGAAGTTTGTCTTGTTTCGACCAATCGCTAGGTATAAGTCCCGTCGCAAGATAGTTCACGATATCCACGAACCAAGGTTCGTAGGATACATTCAAGAGCTGTTCGTCGGGAAATGAGTCATTTATCGGCACGGTCACAGTTGGCGAAGAAGTGATGCGTGAAAGATGGTCGGCTACTACGTTTTCACATCCACTCTTGTCTTTGATAACAAGATCAAATTCTTGTAACAATAGGATCCAACGTATTAGCCTGGCCTTTGCATCCTTCTTCGTTAAAAGATGTCGTAGGGCGGAGTGATCTGTGTAAACCACAATAGGCGAGCCAATCAAGTAGGGCCTGAACTTCTCGAATGAAAATACAACTGCCAAGAGTTCTTTCTCGGTAGTTGTGTAATTTATTTGTGCATCATTCAAGGTCCTACTTGCATAGTAAATTACATGTGGCATCTTATCAATATGCTGTCCTAAGACAGCACCAATAGCAAAATCTGATGCGTCACACATAAGCTCGAACGGGTGGTTCCAATCCGGAGATGATAGAACGGGGGCTGTAGTGAGTGATTCTTTAAGCAATTCAAAAGCAGCCTCACAATCCGAATCGAAGTGAAAAGTAGTGTCCTTGGCCAATAGAAGGGTTAAGGGTCTAGCAATTTTGCTAAAGTCCTTAATAAATCTCCTATAAAATCCTGCATGACCAAGGAAGGATCGTATAACTTTGACGCAATTGGGACGAGGGAGGTTTTTGAATGACATCTATTTTAGCTCTATCAACCTCAATGCCTTTATGTGAAATTATATGTCCAAGTACAATACCTTCTTGGACCATAAAATGGCATTTTTCCCAATTCAAAGTCAAGTTCTTATCCTTACAGCGGGTAAGAACAGCGTCAAGATTACGAAGGCAGTCCTCAAAGGAGTCCCCAAAAATGGAGAAATCGTCCATAAAAATTTCTAGAAAATTTTCCACCATATCTGAAAATATCCCCATCATGCAACGCTGAAATGTAGCGGGAGCGTTGCATAACCCAAAGGGCATGCATCTATAAGCAAAAGTTCCGAAAGGATAAGTAAAAGTGGTTTTATCTTGATCCTTTTCGGCGATGGGGACCTGGTTATAACCAGAGTATCCGTCCAAGAAACAGTAGTATTCGTGTCCCGCTAATCGTTCCAACATCTGGTCAATGAAAGGTAGAGGGAAGTGATCTTTTCTCGTCGTGGCATTGAGTTTCCTGTAATCGATACATACGCGCCACCCGGTTTGGGTGCGTGTTTGGAGTAACTCATTAGCCTCGTTAGTGATGACCGTGATGCCAGACTTTTTAGGGACTACATTAATTGGACTTACCCATTGACTATCAGATATGGGGTAAATTATTCCACTATCAAGGCACTTGACGATTTCTTTCTTTACTGCCTCCTTCATAACGGGATTTAACCGTCTTTGTGGGTCTCGGGTTGGTTTGGCTTCATCCATCAGATGTATGTTATGTTCAACAATTAAGGGACTAATCCCTTTGATGTCGGCCATTGTCCAACCAAATGCTTGCCGATTCGATCTCAACACTGCCAAAAGTGCATTCTCTTGCTCTAAGGCTAGAGAAGCGGAAATAATCACTGGCAAAGTCTCATTTTCTCCTAAATATGCATATTTAAGATGAGAAGGTAGCGGTTTGAGATCAAGAATTGGCGGAGAGACTATAGAAGGTGGGGTAAGCGAATGATATTCGGACTCCCGAAGAGGTTCAAAACTTGCATAAGATATTGACTCGGAAAGTGCTGCTGACTTTTGCAATGAGTCAACGGGTTCAATCTCAAGGTCTGACTCATTGAACATATCCTCATTGTAAAGTGGTGCAAGATCAAACGATGTCTCATTAGTGTTGTCGAGAACATCAAAGCAAAGCTCCTCATCCATGCATCTTTCGGAAGCTATCTCGTGGATGGAACAAACATCCAGCAATTGAGCAGAAGGTTCTGATGGCTGACTTCCTAGCTTGTAAATATTAAGCTCAATTGTCATTTTCCCGAAGGATAAGTTCATAGAACCGTTACGACAATTAATCACAACGTTAGAAATTGCTAGGAAGGGTCGACCAAGTATCACCGGGATTTGATTGTGTGGGTTTGCCACAGGTTGTGTATCTAAAACAATAAAGTCCACGGGAAATATGAATTCCCCGACTTTAATTAACACATCCTCTAGTTCACCCCGAGGTTTGGTGATAGATCGATCAGCCATTTGGAGAGTACAATGGGCGGGTTTTAACTCTCCAATTCCTAACTGCTCGTATACTGAATAAGGAAGCAAGTTGATACTAGCGCATAGATCGAGTAAAGAACGATTTATATTTTTACCCCCAATAGAAATAGAGATTGTAGGACAGCCGGGGTCCTTACGTTTCTTTGGTATTTGTTGGGTAAAAGCTGTGCTAACATTACTCGTCATGAAAACCTTTTTAGGCACTTGAGTTTTTCTCTTCCTAGTGCACAAGTCTTTAAGGATTCTTGCATAAGATGGGACTTGTTGAATAGCATCTAGGAGAGGAATATTCACGCTAACTTGCTTAAACATTTCCACAATCTTCTCCTTTTGCGGGTTAGGTCGGTTGGCCCTTAATCGGTTTGGAAATGGAGCTCGATCAATAAGTTTTGGGTCCAACGTTTGTGGAGAAGACTGTGGCGACGGATTCGATCCCAAAATTGGAGTGGGAATCGACTTAGATAGATTTGGTGAAATGTTTGAGCCTTGGGGAAAACGGAGAATAGGCTCGGACGAAGGTGGGAGACTAGACGAATTAGGGGAATAAGAAGAAGAAGAAGGGGTATCAAATGTGTCACTATCATCAATTTGCTCACCCACCTGGTTGTTCAGCACTCTCTCCGATCTCAACGTAGTGACGGCATTCACATTATGACTTTGTGAATGGCCAGGATTCGGTAGGGGTTGAGATGGGAGTTTCCCTTTCTCTCTTGCACTTATTGTGGCATTTAACTGTGCGATTTGGTTTTCTATTGATTTAATACTCTCACCATAGGAGGAGGAGTTTTTCGTTAGGGCATCAATAGAAGACCTCATCTCAGCCGAATTTTGCATGGATTGTTTCATGAACATATCCAAAATTTGTGCAAGTGAGTTGTCAATACCGGCCACTTATGGTGTAGAAATGTTGGCCGGATTTTGGAAATTCTGTGACTGAAAGGGGGGCTGATTCTGTGGTTGTGGTTGCTGTGGAGGAGGTCTTTGATAATTATTTTGTTGGTTTTGATTCCAAGCAAAGTTAGGATGATTCCTCCATCCTTGATTATATGTGGAAGAATAAGGATCATTTCTAGGTCGCTGCTGAAAAGCAGCATTAGCTTGAAACGATGCGTTCATAGGGCATTCTTCCGTTAAGTGTGAAGGATCCGAACAGCAACCACAGACAGTCTTGGGAAGCGTGACCTGATTTAGGGAGAATGATGAAAATTTGTTCTCAATAGCATCGAGTTTCTTCTGTATCGCTGCCATTTCGGCTTTTACTGCGATAGAAACATCGAGCTGGTGAATACCTCCCTTAGTTGAAGGTGGTCTTACGCTTTCCCACTGCAACGTGTGTTCAGCAAGATCTTCCAGATATTTCCATGCTTCACCGTCATCTTTAGACATGAAATTGCATTGACACATTGTTTCAAGCATCTGCTTTGTCGCTGGATTAATGCCCTCATATATAATCCGACATAAATCCCATCTTTGTATTCCGTGATGGGGGCATTGGACAAGCAGATCTTTGAAACGTTCAAAGCACTTCCAAAATGGTTCATTGGGAAGCTGGGTGAACTGGTTGATCTCGCTTCTAATATGTGCAGTCTTATGATTTGGGTAAAACTTCTTAAGAAATGCTATGACGAATTCATCCCAATTAGTGATAGAGTGTGCGGCAGTATTGCAAAGCCATTTTTCTGCCAAGTCGCACAGTGTGAATGGGAGAAGACGTAAGCGCATAGCATCTAAAGTCAATTGTGAAGTACCCATCATTGCGCATACGTTTTCAAATTTGGTGATGAAAACGTACGCGTCTTCCGACTCAAGCCTGTGAAATTTGGGCAGAGATTGATGTAGTGGGGTTTGATTTCGAAATTATCCCCGTTAGGTGGTGGAAGAGATAGACAAGTAGGAAGGGGACCACGAATAGGATAGCATCTCTCTTGGAAAGAGATGCGCGGTGGATTCTGCGCACCTTCGGGCGGTGGCAGCGTGGAGTTATAATCTGATGGAGTGCCGTCCATCTCGGTTGATGTGGTGTGTGGTGGGGGAAAAGAAGATGAAAAAGTACCGAATTCGGCGTCGATAACAGGAACGCGGACAAAACGGGCACTAGGATCCCGTGTCCAGCCGAGCATGCACTAAGCGGGTTTAGTGCAAGTGGCAGCGTGTGTGTGATTTAAAAATTGGCTTGTTTTGAAAAAGTGGGACTCAAGACAAATCACCCTATGATGCACAAGCAACCCTAGAACTAAGGTTACCTAGGTCAGTCTCTAGACCGCTCCTAGACTTCCAAAGGACAAGCCGCAGGATCAATCCTCTACCGCCTCCGTACTACCCTTGTAGCTAGATAAGTGCCAGGTAAGTGGGAAGGAACCACGTCGTGGGCCTAATTAAAAACCACTAGCCTTTGTCACACTTGCCTAGGCACTACAAAAGTAATGCGGATAAACGATAGATTATCCACGACCTTCCTCTGTCCTTATTGAGCGCGACAGTCCTTAGAGTCTGGTCTAGATATTTTTTAAATTAATGAAGGGTTGATCTATATGCTCGGTTTGTGATTTGTGGGGCTTAGGAAGGATGATGAAATCCCCACCTAATCTTGATTTGGTCTTTGCCCTTTAGAAATCCGTATTAAATATGCAAAACAAAACCAATCACAAAACTTTTGCAAAAAGATTTTTGAGCGGCGCAATTTTGCAAAGAATCCTGCAGAAAATAGATTTTATTGGATTTGAGGAGAGAGAAAAGGAGTTGAGAATCTTACCAGAGAATTCCGTAGCCTTAATCCCTCCAAGCCGCCGCGTTTCCGCCGCAGGAAGCACCTTTGTGCCGCGGTTCCGCCGCAAGGTGGATGGATCGCTTGCTGAAAATTTTTCTGTGATCTCCTTTGCTCCTCTGGATCTCGATGAATGCCTCTGTCTTCTATTTTCCTCAATTCTGTAACTCCAGATCTCCTTGCAAAATTCACGCACAAATCGTTAAATATGCAATTTGCAGTTTTGTGTTAATAATGATATAAATCATCTAAGAATTCAACACAAATAGTAAAAATAAAAAATTACGCACGTATCCCCGGCAACGGCGCCATTTGATTGATGTGAAAAAGTGTTTTTTTTTTAACCGCAATCAGAACGGTGTCGCGTGTAGCTAGACCGAGATGAGTACGGGTCGTCCTCTGGGAAACGTGGAACCTTTTATTTTTACTTTAGATGTGTTGAGAAAGAGAGGAGGAATAAAGAATTTTGTGAAAAGTTTCTAGATCTACTTTAATGTAAAATATAGATCTAGATTATTTTAGAGATTTAAATAATATAATAATAGGGCTTGTAGGGTTCGTTAGGATTTAGTAGTTATGGAAGATTAATTAAAAGTTACCCTTTTTATCCATTAATAGATTTAGAACTAGAACGACGGTGATGCGTGTAGATTAGGGTTTCTGGAGGGAAAAGGAATCCCACTCGTAACCCTTATCTCGACACGGAACTCCGTTCATATCTAGCCTTTACCAAAACAATCATTAATCTAATCTCTAATCGCGGTCGGAACTAGCAAGGAATTGCTAGCGCGCCCGATTAGGATGTTAATGATTATTTTGATAAAGTTCCTAAACTTTATAGGACTTAAAAAGGGTTTAATTATTTTCATCGCCCATTAGCCTACCCTAATCCTACGAACCCTAACAAGCGGAGAATTACTCGCGCATGTTGGGAGAAGAAGATGAAAAGAAAGAGAGGGAGAACATAATGTAAAAAAAAACAATTAAATAAAAAAAAACTACCTTTATTAATCAACTCCTTCAAGCTACACTTTTAATCCATAGAAAATGATTACAAAACTTGATTTGCTTCTCGATCTTTCCTAAGGAGGTAGTCGAACAGTCGATGATCAGCCTGGATGCGTGAGCGTCGGGAGCTTCGTGATCTCTTCGGCTTGATGATTTTTCCAAGAGGCTCTCGGTGCCTTTATATAGTGCAGACCCAGAATATTATTGTTGAAAAGTTGGTAAAATTCATCAGTTATCAATCTCCCAAAATCTTGCATTCTCTCTCCCCTAAATTGCGGCGGATCCGCGGCAAATGGTGGCTAGGGCCGCGGATCCGCGCTCAAGGGATGAGATCTCTCTGTCGTTTTTCTTGGGCTCTCTGATGGTGACATTTGGCAATTTCTGGAATCTTCAGAAATTTGAAATCTTTTCTTTTCTTCTGCCAGACTTGATTTCTTCATTTTGATTTCTTAATTAGGCAAGTTTTCTTCAACAACCTGATTTCTTCATAACAACTTGGAAATATTCTGCACAACAACTCAAATAAGATTTTTAGTAGATTTTGTTCTACTAGGATTAGATCAATAATTTTATTTGCATACATTTTCCTACCAAATGATAATAAAAATATATTAACACATGGAAAATAATGTTTTTACACATAGACCCTCATATGTATAATATATCATATTAAAGTCCTTTCTTAATATAAAAATGGTAGGAAAAATGTACTACAAATGTGCAGTTTTATCGACTGAACATTCCTCCAACCAGGATTGTAAGTGGAAGAGTATGGATCATTTCTTGGTCTTTGCTGAAATGCAGCATTGACCTGATCCTGTCCTTGAGCGGGTGGAATGTAAGGACACTCTTCGGTCAAATGTGATGGGTCTGAACAACAAGAGCAGATGGTACGAGGGGAAAGAGTAGGGGCAGGAGAAGGAGATGAAAATTTACTCTCAATTGCTTCCAGTTTTCGCGTGATCGCTGCCATTTCGGCCTTCATTGCAATTGAGATATCAAGTTGATGAACACCTGCCTTAGAGAGACCGGAAGAAGTAGAAGAAGTAGATGAAGTGTTCGATCTGGTGCTTTCCCACTGAAGTGTTTGTTTCGCGAGATCGTCGAAAAATTGCCAAGCTTCCTCGTCAGATTTTGATAAGAAGTGGCCTTGACAAATGGTTTCCAGCAACTGCTTAGTTGCTGGATTCAGGCCCTCATATAAGATCTGGCAAAGTTGCCATCTCTCAATACCGTGATGAGGGCACTGAACAAGAAGTTCTTTGTATCGGTCAAAGCACTTCCAAAAAGGTTCGGCAGGAAGTTGGGTTAATTGGTTAATTTCGTTTCGTATTCTCGCGGTCTTGTGATTTTGGTAGAAATTTTTAAGAAACGCTTTTACAAACTCATCCCAACTATTTATGGAATGCGATGCGGTACTATACAGCCACTTCTCAGCAAGGTCACACAGAGTGAAAGGAATGACTCATAGCCGTATAGCATCGTCGGACAGTTGGGTTGTCTTCATCATTGCACAGACATTCTGGAACTTGTTGATGAAGATGTAGGCATCTTCGGATTGCAGCCCGTGAAATTTGGGCAACATGTTGATGAAGTGGGGCTTAATTTCGAAATTATCCATATTGGCCAGCGGAAGTGAAAGATAGGTAGGAAGTGCGGAGCGGGTAGGATAGAAAGGATCCTGGAGCGCGATTCGCCGTGGCACTTCAACAGGAGGTGGTTGTGAGTTATTCACACCCAGATGAGGTGGAATCAGTCCCAAGGGAGGTAAAGGGATGTTAGGAGGAAATCCTAACATCTCAGAAGAAGAATTTAGTGGTGATGATAGTGAAGGTGAAGATGAGGATGTATGAACAGAATTCCGGTCAACGTCGGAGTTGGCCGGCAAAGGTAAGGATGAAAGAGGTGTGGAGGGAGTTTCGACGTCGGAGTCGATCGCATAGTCGGTAGCGACTAACGAAACGCGGACTAGGCGGGCACTAGTGTCCCGAGTCCATCCGGAAATACACTAAACAAATGCAGTATAGTCAAAGCGTAGAATGTGAGGGTAAGAAAACGCCAATGGAGAAATGCGGATGAAAAGTGGGTGAAATGGGATTCTGGCGTCAAAGGGCAGGTTTTTATAAAAGTTTTTGTTTTGTTTTTTTTAGAAAGAGTTTTGCAAAAAAATGTTCGGACTTACGGCACAACTTCAAACAATCACAGTCAAAACATGCACAATCATACCTAGAGCTATGGTCTTCAAAGTCCACTAGACTGCTCCTAACTGTTCCAAAGTGACAAGTTGTGAGATAACCCTCAAATCGTCTCTTCACTGCCAATTGTGGCCAGGTAAGCACAAATGAAGAAAGGAGGGTTCTGCTCACGAATCACCGTGAGACGAGCCTTTTAAAATTACTTTTCTCACTTGTCTAGCCTAGGCACCACAAAGTCAAGTTTAGATAAACGATTGAATGCCCACAACCTTCCTCTGTCCTATTGAGCACGACAGTCCTTAGTTGGCTGAGTCTAGATATTTTTTTATTAAGCTCAAGGGTAATGCATATGCTTTTAGTGATTTTTGGGGTCTTAGGAAGGGTGATGAAATCCCCACCTAATATGAATTGGTGTTATAGCCCCTTAAAGTCCGTATTATTTATGCAAAACAGTAACAACCAAAAATCTAAAACACTTGCAAAAATTTATTTGGCAGCGGCGCAAAAAATCCTGCACAAAAACAATTTTATTGGAGAAGGGGAGAGTTTGTGCAAAGAATGCTGCAGAAAGAATATTTCAGTGGAGTTCAGAGGAGGGGAGAAGAGAAATGAGATACTCACAGAGAATTTTGGCAGCTGATGTCAGCAGTTGACCGCGGTTCCGCGGTAAAACAAGCACTTGTGCCGCGGTTCCGCGGCGGAACAGTGGGTTTGGATCTTCTAAACTCTTCTCTGTGTTGAGTTGGTTCTCCTCTTCCTGTTTAGAGCCCCTGAATCTTGATTTGTTTACTGAGTTTGCTCCAGAACTGAACTAGACCTTCTTCCTATCATGCACATTTGCACAAAAACTAATCAAAAATAAAAAGATGATCTTTTGTTATGTTTTGTTTTTAATTTTTTATATATTTTTTTAATTAACCCGAAATTACACAAAGAAATAAACTACCATCTCCCCGACAACGGCGCCATTTGATTTGAATATGTTACCGCGTGCTTAATTTTAATTACCGCAATCAAGACGGTTTTGCTTGGTAGCTAGCCAGTTGAGTACGGGTCGATACACAGGGAGATGGAATCTTTTTCTTTATGTTTTAACGAGTTAAATCCAAATATGTCGAGATTTGTTTTAAGATTAACTAATGAAATAAAGGATGATAAAAGATCTTGTTAGGGTTAGGATTAGGTTAGTTTGAGTTAGGCATTTCTCACTCATTTCATTGTCATTCTTAATATTGGTGTTACGGTAATTGGCAACAACGGGGATTAGCACGACTAGGAAGGAACTTACAAGTATAAGCTAGGCTTTCCATGCTTAGTTTCTTCCTTTTGGTCCTTGTCCGTCCGTTCTTGGCTCTTAGCCCTAACCTCCGGTTAATTCAACCACAACCGGTCTAACTAGGGAATCACCGCTATCATGTAGGATAGGGTGTCGTAGTGAGCGGATTGTAGTTCAATTAAAATGAGTCCGAATTAAGGTGTTGGGCAAAGAAAAGAGTGAGAGAGATTTTCTTCTCTCATACTTTCCTTCTCCTGCCCTAACAAGTGAGAAATTACTCACCCATTAAAAAGATAAAAAAAACAAGGAAAACAAGAAGGAAGGTAGAAAAAAGATGAGGTTAAGAAAGTTACAACTAGCTATTTGAGATCTCACCTTGGCAAGGATCTTACTCAAGCATCATGGTTGTAAAAGATAAAGAAAAATAGAAGAAGAAAAACAACAATAAAATAATATGACTAGATTAGCAAATGAAAAATTGCAACAATAAATAAATAGACATGCAAGATAAAAAGAACTCTTTTTTTTTATTACTCATCACTCATTAACTCACTACAATTTTTTCATGGAGAAAGATAACAAGGAAGAAGAACTACAGAATTAATCCTAAAATCTAAATAAAGAAAGGCACTCTCTAATTTGGCTTTGAACTCTGCTATTTATTGGCAGGAGAGTGAAACCCTAGGTATACATTCTGAGCCAATCACGAGATTACAAAACTACCCCAAAAGAGCCGAGTCAACGCTGTTATGATGCGGCCGACACTGTTCAGACGCGGCCGCGGTTCCACGGCAGAAGTGCCATTTTGGCCGCGGTTCCGCGGCCGTTTGGTGGATTTGCCTTCTCGTTTTTTCTGGGTTTCTTCATGTTGCTTTTATCTTCTGTTTTGTACACTTGGTGTCTCAGAATCTCTTCAGTTTTCTTCCAGATTTTTGGCAGTGCAAAATGATGTGGACTTTTGCCTTGAGCTCCGCGTTGAAGTCTTGGATCTTGTGCTGCCCTTGTGCTTTGTGCATTGAAATGACAAATGATTTGCCATTTTTTCCCTTGAATTGGTAGGCGGCATCATACGGATGGTGAGCGGAGATCAGTATTTATCCGTTGTTGGTCGTAGTCCCACATTTGTTGCGCTTTTTCATGAATTTCACTGTAAAGAGCTGAGAATCTGTAACCTGCAATTATTCAGCAAATACGGATCATATGTACCTACCTATATGCAATGTGATCAAGAATGGGCGATATAAAAATGCAAAAATCTGATATGAACAGCCACACCCTAGATACAATTTGAGAGACTCTTCGGGATGTTGGGTATGAGAAACTTGTTCTCCTCCGAAAGACGCGACCGGGACGTCGGGCCTGAATTTGGGGGCAGATGCTATTTGGTTTTATCCATCCACCTCTCAGAAGATACTACATTGATTTATGGCACCGTGTATCGGAGGTTTAGACGGATGCGATCGATGTAGCAGATTTCGTCAGATTCCCCCTCGTTTGAGGGTTTTTTGATTGTGGGGACGCTCTTCCCTGCAGGCGCAAGCCCCTGCAGTTAATTACGCTACTGCATCACGGTAACAACTTTCTCCTTCTCCAGATGGTCACTTCGTATCGTGGGTGTTTGTTTTATTTTTGGTTGCTCGTGGATTGTATACGGAAACTAATTTATGTTGTCGCCCGTAGGGCGTGGATTAGTCCAAATCCGTATTTTCTTAGATTTGGGTTTGGGGTTGGGTTTAAGGATGCGTTAGTCTCATTTGAGACTAAGATCAACTTAAACGTTTGTTAAGGATACATTAGTCTAATTTTAGACTAAGATCAACTTAACGGGATCGTTTAGATCCAATAAAAGAGCATTTGGACTCTATTGTTTTAGTTTAAGGATGTTGCGGTCCATTGTTAGTTTAAGGACATTACGGTCCAATGTTAGTTTAAGGACATTACGTTCCAATGTTAGTTTAAGGACATCTCGGTCTATGGTTAAGGACATCATAGTCCATGGGCTTAAGGACCCCACAGTCCAAGATTAAGGACATTATAGTCCATGGGTTTAAGGACCCCACGGTCCAAGGTTAAGGACATCATAGTCCATGGGTTTAAGGACTCCACAGTCCATAGTTTATAGACGTCATAGTCTATAAAGTTTAAGGACATCATAGTTCATGAGTTTAAGGACCCCACGGTCCATGGAATGATTGGTTATCGGGACCCGTCACCACTCTAAAGACGTTGAAGGAATACAACGACAAATATCAAAGGAGTGAAGATATGTACCCTTGAACCAAAGTTGATTGGGGAATCTATAATCCAATTTAGGACTAAGATCAATTAATTAGATTATGAGCACATGGGCTCAGTTAAATCTGAATTGAGGACTTATGGCCAACTTGGGCTAAGCCCAATTGGGTTTAAAATGTTGGACCTTTGTTTGAACTGTTGAACATTTGTCTGGGCTCAGCCCCCCATTATTTAGCAATGTTAAGCATGGGTCTGGGTTATGACCATATTTTTATCTTTTATTGAGTGATGAGCACCCATATGCCATATAAGATGATCAATCTTGGAAGGCAAGGATGTATTTGAGGTTCAATCAAAGGGGAGTCTTGCCTTTGGAAGACTCAGCCGATTTGGGATAAGACTATTTTGCATATAGTATTAAACACTAGCACATATCTGGCGGTCACGAGTTCCCACGTGATGCATAGTGTTAAACACTGGGTATGAAATGCTTACAATAGTGTTAAACACTAAAAGTGAAGCGCTCATGTGGGGTCACGTGAGGCGCCCTAGGATTGGGTCAAGCCTCCCTTATTTTATTCTCAGAATAAGTGTTAAACACTTTTAGTCTTCAAAGTCATCACGTGTGGGCACGTGATAGGCATCCATGCACTGGATATTAAAAGGATTTGCTAGGGGTCACGTGGGGACACGTGAGGGCGCCCATGCATTGGATTTTAATCCTTGAGTTCTTTCCATCTTCTCTTTTTTAAAGAGGTGTTTGTCAGGGGTCACGTGGGAACACGTGAGGGCGCCCGAAGTCTGTTCTGCCTTGGCTTTATTCTCTTTATTTTGAAGAATTTATCCAAGGGTCACGTGGGAGCACGTGATCCTATCTCATTCATTCTTTTCTGACTATTGAAGGGAGGATCACGTATTGCCACGTGATCGGGTTGGATACTGATTTCTTTACGTGCATGGAGAGTTTTAAATCCCTTGTTTAAGAATTAAATTCTTTAGTAGGGTTAAACCCTAATTTTTTTTAAAGGAATTAAATTCCTATGTCTTTGGAAGAATTAAATTCTTTAAACCCAACTCTCCTTCTAAGTTTTGGATCTGCATGGCAGAATCTCCCCGGTGAGAATTAAATTCTCAACTTATGGGGAGATCTGCTTCTGCAGATCTTCAACCAAGAAGAAAAACTAAGTTCTTGTATTAAGGGTTAAACCCTATTTTTGTTGGAGGAATTAAATTTCTAAGTATTTGGAAGAATTAAATTCTTTAAACTCAATTCACCCTCTAAGTTTTGGATTTGCATGGCAGAATCTCCCCGATGAGAATTAAATTCTCAACTTGTGGGGAGATCTGCTTCTGCAGATCTTCAACCAGAGGAAGAACTAAGTTCTTATTCAGAAGAGTTAAACTCTTAGTTTGAGAATTAAATTCTCTTTTTGTTTTATATGATCTTATAGAATGATCCCTTTCCCTCTCTTACCTAGGGTTTTCTTTCTTTTCTGAAAAAATCTTATTTTCTCTCTGGAGAATTAAATTCTCTTCTTTTTTCTCTCTGTTGTTGTCTCTCTTCTTTTTTTTCTCTTCTCTTCTTGGATCCTATTTATAGGAGGAAGAAAAGAATCAGTTTGCTTAGTCAATTTTTCATTGAAAGATTTCAATTGGTTTTGTAACCAACATTATCTTTTAGATTGGATTTTTAATCCAAAAGATATTTTGTCTGTTATTCCTGGCAAATTTCAGGGAAATATCTCCTTGTATAGAATCTTTCTATAAATTGGTGATTTTTAATCACCATTGGATTTTTAATCCAACGGTGCTCCACTTTACAGAGCGCAATCTTTTTGTTTGGAAAGATCTAGGGAAATATTAGGTTTTTTTATTTCCCTTAATTAGAATTTAATTCTATTAGTTCAGAAAGTCTAAGAGCTTATCACGTGTTGGCACGTGACCCCACTGATTGACCATTTCATTAGAATTCAATTCTATTAGTTCAGAGAGTCTAAAAGCCTATCACGTGTTGGTACATGACTCCACTGATTGACCATTTCATTAGAATTCAATTCTATTAGTTCAGAGATCTTTAGGAACCTATCACGTATTGGCACGTGGTCCCCTGTCACGTGTGGGCACGTGATGCCCCATTAGGGCTTTCTTTCCTTTAACTCGGAGAGTTTTTTAAGACTCCATCATGTGGTGGCACGTGACCCACTGATTAAGCTTTTAACCAGAATTTAATTTTGTTGTTTTAAAGAACTCAGGAATTATCACGTGTCAGCACGTGACCCTTGGTCACGTGTGGGCACATGATGCCCCATTGGGGTTTTTCCTTGTTGTTTTATTATACTTTTAATTCTTTTCAGTGGGTTTAAAGGCCCATCATGTGTGGGCACATGACCCCATTTGATTAGGATTCAATTTTTATCATTTCAGAGCCTTCAGGAAGCCATCACGTGTCGTCACGTGACCCCCGATCACGTGTGCGCACATGATGCCCTATTGGGGTTTTTCCTTGTATTTTATGAGGGAACAAATGCCCCCACAGCGTTGTTCTAACGTGTTTGCACGTGAGTACAACTCTGTAACTTTTGTGGCCGTTGGATCTGCTTAGGGAAGGGGGTAGATGAACCGTTTCCCATCACATCCTATAAATGCAGGGGTCTCTTCAGAAACGCCTCCACTCTTTCATTTTCTTCCTTGTTCATTTTCCTTTGAGAATTTAATTCTCTTTCTAAGAGCTCAGTTCTCTGTTCCAAAAAATTTCAGAGTTTAACTCTGTCAACACAAGATTTCCTTTTTCAGGTAAGGATCTTGAACGGCCGAGGAACTTCTTGTAGAAATTTTCTTTGGATTTTAAATCCACACCAAGGGTTTTTCCCTTTAACAAAAACCCATCTTTCCAAGTTCTTTAAAAATGTCCAATCTTTAAATAATAAACCCCTTTTGCTAGGGTTTCTCTGATCTTAGGGATCAATGATGATACTTGTCTTCCATCTGGAATTTAATTCCATTTCAAAGAGCTTAGCTCTGGAAAAAATTTCTGGGAATTTAATTCCTCCGTTCGAAAGGAATTTAATTCCTCTAAAAAACTTAGTTCTTAAAAGAAGACTTCTTGGGATTTTTCACCCTGAGTTGTTCTTGCAGAGATCCTTCTCGATTTTGCACAGAATTCCTGTAATGGGTTTTCTCCTTGGGGGAATGTGTAGAGTCATTTGAATTTATTGAGAATCTTCCTTTTGTTCTCATGATGATTGCCTAGCCTCATTATTAGTGAGCCGCCATATTGATTTTGTGGGGCCCATGTGTTTTGTAACCAATGGTCCCATAAAATAAGTTGGTTGTCATTTTCTTCCACTGTCTTCTTACATATATATTTATTGTTAGTTATGTATATGCCCTAGAGGCCATTGTTGTACATATGATGTATATTATAATGGATGCTTGGTTATATATAGAGATGACTTTCTTGCTCGTCATGATAGTATGCTATTTGGTTTCACTTTATCTTAACATGTTGACTTGTATTGGTTTACTGTTTTACTCTCACATGTTGATAAAGCCCTTAGGACTTGTACTCGACTACTGGGACTATGATGAGATCATACTAGTGGGGCCACGGTAGTCGATGAGTACATCCTATAACTGTTCCTAGTCGAGGGTATATCGAGACAGGGCATGGATACACCAGAGTAGACTAGCGTATACGCATCTTGACCCATATGATGGGCGATGGATGATCCCATATCCATCAGTGTTAGACATCAGAGATGGTGTACGGGTGCTCAGTAGAGACTGGGTACACTGGACGGACTCGCCGAGAACTCCCAGATGGTGATATACCACACGTCAGATGGAAGTTCTCCGGTGACACAGGTACAGGGTAGTCTGAAGACCCGAGATCGTCATAGAGTCTTGTGTGATTCCCACTGTGCTTTGATTTCCACCTTACCACATCCAAAAGGGCGTGCAAAACGGTGGCTTTTGGGTACAGTCCCGAATCACATGGAGGCAATGAGCGATAGGAGGGGATTCGTCTCTCCCAGTATAGGAAGTTGATGTTGTGCTGTGTTCGATTGGCTATAACTGGAAGTCCCTGGCCAGGGCTGATATGGAGATTTACTGGTAAGTGTTACTGGTAGTTTCTCGACCCGTTATGAGCCACACATCGACACGACTTATCGGTTACTGGGGTCTGACGTATACCACCCCTAGACTTGATATGCGACATATCAGACGAACAGACCGGACTGTACGGAAGTGTTACTGGTTGGATTCACAGGAGAACGCACAGGCTAGCTTGTTGATCTTCTGATCGCTCAATACCTGGGCGGCTGTTACGTTTAGCTGACCGCTTGCAGCTTGTGGGTGTTTGATATGATCATCACCTGCTACCGGCGTATTGATGATTCTTTAGAGTCCTACACAGAGGTTTCTTGGCTCAGGCGAAACGGAGTAGTGGCACATATGTGATATACGCAGGAACGAGAATATTGCGATATGGGATACCATATAATATTCTCTGGATATTTAGATATGAACCAGGTCATCGGATCAAGTGTTGATTCGATGAATCGGTACATGATATATTAGTCGGTAATATTCGATATAGCCGGATCATCGATTCAAGTGTTGATTCGATGATTTAATGTATAATAATATATATGATATATTGTATTACATTATCTAATATTGGCTCGCTTAATTATTTCATTTTCTCAGTGGATGATACATTGATATATATGCGATATATGTTAATTGTATTATTTTCTTTTGTTGCAAATATATAATATATATGTGATATATATTATTGTGACATGATATGATTAATTGTTAAACATGTTTAAGGATGATTAATTGAGGTTAAGGTTTGATTAGGGTTGGATGCTTCAAGTTCCTTCTAAAAGCTTTCTTATTTTGTCATTCTTAAGATATTTATGATAACACATTCTTTTAACCTAACCAAACCCTAACCCTAGTTGTTTCTCTACTCATTCTTATCCTCTCATCCTTGACCATGGTTTACAATTCAATCATATGGTTTATATTCTATTCATCACAAAAGGATTTATCTAATTATTCTTTTTCCATGATCATCTTCTTTCTCTCTTGAAAGCTTACTAGAAAATCCTTAAGTGATGAAAAAAATATGAGAAAATGATATTAAAAGAAAGCAAAATTACTACTCTCTCATCCTCATCTCATCTAGCCCATGGGATTAGTGTGTTCTTCTCTTTTGAGTGAGAAAGCTTGAGTCGAAGCAACTTCAAGGTAGATCATCGGAGATTTGGAATACGACAAGCTAGAATGGATCGTTCGAGTCGTGGAGCCTCTCATGAGTCCGGGAGATCGTGGATCGCGGCAAAAGGACTTCTACTCGGAGCTTGTGAAGTGAAGGAGCGGACTACAAAGGTTGTAATCCCTCACACTTAGATAAAAGTTATCATCTTGCATATTAAACCCTAATAATCTAGCAAAGATCCCGGCTTTGGGTTGTTCGGCACGTCTAAAATTTAATCCGGGCATGTTTGATGCCTTTTGAACATTCACAAGAGTGCCTAGGAACCCTACAGTGGTATCAGAGACTAGCTAGAGCATTAGGCGATGTGTTTACGAAGTTAAAACTCCGATCGAACCCGAAACGACGCAAAAAGACCCCTCTCTGGAAATTTTTTAAATTTTGGGATTTTTCTGAATTAAAAATATGTAAAAAAATCAGCAGGGAATTATAAGAATTACCATAAAATCCGATACCCTAATTCCACTAAACGGCGGCGGAACCGCGGCGCAAGCATGGCTTGCGCGGCGGTTCCGCGGCGGATTGATGAGATCATGATACGTGGATTTTATGATAATGACCGTAGGTACTTGTTGACTTTTCTGGGTATTTTTAATCTGTTTCAGGTGTTTAAAAATCTGGGGTTTATTTGGTAATAGTAGATTCGATCGGAATATTTAAGTTCGTATTTCTTTCCGGATATTTAGAAACTGTTAAACTATTTGAACGGATATCATTAACTTACTGTTTCCCGGTACGGAAAACTTTCAAGCGTTGAAATTTATTCGGGTTTAAATCTTTCGGAAAAATTGTACAAGTTAAGCGGTGGACCCTCTAGAAGACAACAAACCTTAACTCGATTATGTGACTGTCTTGAACTGCCTTTTGAACCTTCGGGTTTGGGGCAGTACGGCGTGCCACATGTGAGGCGTTGGCTTGACCCTTCTACGGCTGGATCACCGGTACTGTGACATATTCTGGGATTATTTGAACCCCGCTCAAGTGTTGAGCAGTTTAGGAAATTTTGGGTGTTTGATTATCTGTTCGAAAAGTTTAATACTGTTTATTTATCGGGAATGTGATACAATATGTGGAATTCATAGAGTTAGGCATGAAATACGAAGTATGTGATATTTCGGATTTACGATGTCTAAAGTGATTGTGGATTCCAAATATTGTAGTTTTACACTTTCTTTTCTGTGACCGTAAGTGTAATATGTGATATCGCCGGTTTCGTTGCTATATGTCAACGACAATTGGGATGCGCATATTTACTTACGTTGATGATATGAGATATTATGTGTTGCTGTGATATGTTATATTGGATCGTCGCGTTCAGAATAGCCGGGGGTTTTATGTGAGATGAGGGTTTTTATTTTCATTCATGTAAAATTCATTTGTAATGTAATATTCTTTTATTTGGGGCACTTCCAGGATGCGGTTGCTGTCACCAGTGTATATTATTTACTTTTCCGCATTAGGTAGACCCAAGGAGGGGAGCACAAGTAACCGGGTTCTAGGGTCCAGTGGGAGGCCATCTCGAGGAGTCGAGACCGGGTCTCCTAACCCTAGAATTGGCAGTGTTACTTGCCGCTCTCGTAGGGGTCTTGGGATGTTGGTTTGGCTATTCGTCGCGACCGTGGAATCCGTGTTTTATACAGGCTCGTATTGAAAACACGGACGTCCTAGTATATCCAATATTTCATATATGTTCTTCTGCTGCAATGTTCTGTGATGAGATCATATTACTGCCTGAGACGAATGCTTATACTATATATATATGCTGATATATAAATATTACTGCTTTCGTTTCTTCTGTGATGCTTAGGAAGCATAAGCTGATGGGATTTTTATTAATGAGATTAATAAAAGAAAAGAAACCTAAAGATGTTGTAGAATCAAAACTTAATAAAAAAAAGGGTAGCTACAGTTTTGCTTTGCACAGTGATATATACGATATATCTAGCACCTTATTCGATGAGGAAAGGACCGAGATCCCTTCACCGGGAGTGACTCCTTTAGCAAAACTGGCAGATGCTACAAAACACGGTTTGTCTTTTGATTGCTTTTAGTGTTTTTCTTTGCACAGCGGTATATGTGATATATCCTACACCTTATTCGATGAGGAAAGGGCCGACGATCCCTTCACCGGGAGTGACCCCTTTAGCGAAATTAAGTAAAGCCTCAAAAACACTCCTTTTCAAAAATACATGATTCTACAATGATATCAAGTTCATTACGCTCGGGGTTTTCAGAAAAACCTGCGTAGCCCTCCGTCATTTCAGATAAGTAATATTTAGTATTCGTGCTGCGGTAGTTTGGCATGCGTCAAGGCGTAGTGTACGGTAGCTGATTATTACTTATCTGTAGCATGAGATGCGATTGGATTAGGGTATTCGTGCGGCGTTGTTTGGCATGCGTCAAGGGTCGTACGGGTGGGTTTAATTCAATCACGAAATGTACGGGTTGAACTTGACTAGTGGACTATGGGTTGTTTGGCATGCGTCAAGGTCATAGCACACTAGGGGTAAAAGCTTAATCGGGAATTTCAAGCATTGAAATTTGCAATGAGATTGCATACTTCCTATGAGATAGTTGGATCATGATACCCACTGCGAGTAAGAGTTACTCCTGGGAGAGTTTTACACAGGACAATTAGCCGATCAAGTAGGTGTCTAGAAAAGTGTTAACGGGGTTACGCCTCTGGGAAAACGAGGTTTACTTTAATTAGGTCCGTGCGAAAGCACGGGGAACCTCCCTCAAAGTACCGACACTGATCTGGCTGAAAGATTGACGAAGTTGTAAGGTGTAATTAATCCCGGCTAATCTTACCTTTTAGGGTTTTAAGGTAGATTTGATAAAAACAGTGGGAGACATCCTGATTAGATAAGATAATAACCAATCTAATCTTGCAAGAGCATACGCTAAAGTGTTTTCTTCTCTCTCTCTCCAGGTAGCGACCATGTCATGCCATAATCAAGATAATAATATGGATGTATTGACTGAACCTGATTATTGTACTGAGCAAGCGAACGTTAGACCCATTCTTTCTTATAAGAGTTATAAGACTGAACAGGAAACAGGAGAATATCTGGATTCTCACGCCGCCCAAAAGAACATGCATGTTGATGCATCTTCTTCGGGTGTGTTTGTTATTGAGAACTGTTTCTCAGTTCACCCTACGTCCTGGGTATTAGATACCGGATCAGGATCCCACATATGCAAACAGTTGCATGGGCTACGTAAAGGTAGAGAACTGGGAAAAGATGATCATTCCGTTCTAGTAGGGAACGGTGCAAATGTTGCAGCCAAAGCAGTTGGCGAATATCACCTTGTATTACCGAGTCGTAATACACTGATTCTAAATGAGTGCTATTATATACCAAACATGATGTGCAATATTATATCAGTTTCTTTATTAAGTAAAGAAGGATATAATTTTGTAGTAAAGGATAATGTTATGAACATATTCCTAGATCAAAAGTTGATTGCATCAGGCTCGTTACATAATGGCATATTCATTCTAAATCAGAATACAGTCCTGAATATACAAAACACACACAAGAGGAAAAGTTCAGATATGAACGAATCCTACTTGTGGCATTGTAGACTTGGTCATATCAATGCGACACGACTGGATAAGTTGCATAGAGATGGTTATTTGAATTCGTTCGAATTATCATCTTATGATACTTGCCATTCATGTCTCAAAGGAAAAATGACCAAAGCTCCGTTTAGTGGACACGGAGAAAGAGTTACCGAACTCTTAGGACTAGTACATAGTGATGTATGCGGTCCCATGTCTACGCATGCCAGGAACGGTTCTTCCTACTTCATTACATTCACTGACGATCTCTCAAGATTCGGATATGTGTTCCTGATGAAACACAAGTCTGAAGCTTTTGAGAAATTCAGAGAATATAAGCACGAAGTAGAGAATCAAACGGGCAAAAGTATTAAGATTCTTCGATCTGATCGAGGAGGTGAATACTTAAGCAGTGAGTTTTTAGATTATCTAAAAGAGAATGGGATTCTCTCTCAGCTTACTCCTCCCTATACACCACAGCACAACGGTGTATCGGAGCGGAGGAATCGCACCCTATTAGATATGGTGCGCTCGATGATGAGTACAGCTGAGTTACCTATTTCCTTTTGGGGATATGCGCTTGAGACAGCCATAGACCTATTGAATAGAGTTCCTACCAAATCTGTGCCTACCACTCCATATGAGATATGGAAAGGGAAGAGACCACATCTTAATTACATTAAGATATAGGGTTGTCCGGCCTATGTCAAAAGACAAAATCCGGACAAACTCGAGGCAAGATCAGTCTTATGTAAGTTTGTAGGATATCCCAAAAACTCACAGGGGTATATCTTCTACCACCCCGAGGAACAAAAGGTGTTTGTTTCACGACATGCTACTTTCTTAGAAAAAGGTTTTCTTATGAAACAGACTAGCAGCATTGAGGTAGAACTGGAAGAGGTTCCAGCAGAACAAACTACAACAGATGATTTAGTGGAACCAGAGGATTCAGTAGTACCCGACGAACCCCAGCCTCTCCGCCGATCTAGTAGGGTTTCTCGTCCACCTGAGAGATACTACGGTTTTCTCATTGATGGTGGAAGCGAGGATTGCATCATGGATGATGATGAACCAACTAGTTTCGAGCAGGCCATCACAAGTGGTGACTCTGTGAAATGGCTGGATGTAATGCGATCTGAGATGGAATCCATGTACACCAATAAAGTATGGATTTTGGAAAATGCTCCTGAAGGGGTAAAACCCATTGGGAGCAAGTGGATTTTTAAAAGGAAATTTGGTGTAGATGGAAAAGTTGAGACTTTCAAAGCTAGACTGGTAGCGAAGGGTTTTCGTCAACGACCATGTGTGGATTATGACGAAACCTTTTCTCCAGTAGCTATGCTTAAGTCCATCCGGATCTTACTTGCCATTGCTGCATACCATGACTACGAAATCTGGCAAATGGATGTTAAGACCGCCTTTCTAAACGGTGATTTAGAAGAGTGTGTGTACATGACTCAGCCAGAGGGCTTCGTAGATAGTGGGAGCAGCGGAAAGGTGTGCAAGCTGCTTAAATCCATTTATGGGTTAAAGCAAGCATCGCGGAGTTGGAACATCTGTTTTGATGTTGTAGTCAAAGAGTTTGACTTCATCAAAAATATAGATGAACCTTGTATCTATAAGAAGGAAGCAGAGGGTAAGGTTGTCTTCCTCGTATTGTACGTGGATGACATACTCTTGATAGGAAATGATATTCCTATGCTGCAATCAGTCAAGCTCTTCTTATCATAGAGATTCTCAATGAAAGATCTAGGTGATGCCTCCTGCATATTGGGGATCATGATCTATAGAGATAGATCTAAACGGATACTGGGATTGTCCCAATCCAGGTACATTGACACCATACTAAAGAGGTTTAGTATGGAAGAATCCAAGCGTGGGAACCAACCCACGATCTCTGGACTCACTCTCTCCAAAGAGATGTCTCCCAAGACTGATTTGGAGAGAGCTCACATGCAAGGGATACCCTATGCTTCGGCAGTAGGCTCTATCATGTATGCGATGCTGTGTACCAGACCCGATGTAGCATACTCACTAAGTGTAGTGAGTCGGTATCAAGCAGATCCAGGAGAGAGTCATTGGACAGCAGTGAAGAACATTCTCAAGTACTTACGAAGGACTAAGGAGATGTTCTTGGTGTATGGTAACGGAGAACTCCAGGTGGAGTCCTTTACCGATTCCAGCTTCCAAAGTGATAAGGACGACTCTAAGTCGCATTCGGGTTTTGTCTTCACCCTCAATGGAGGGGCGGTATGTTGGAAGAGTTCCAAACAGGATACCGTTGCAGACTCGACGATGGAGGCTGAATACATCGCTGCCAACGATGCTGCCAAAGAAGCTGTCTGGATCAAGAAGTTCATTAGTGAACTTGGTGTGGTTCCATCCATTGAGCATCCAATACCACTGTATTGCGATAACAATGGAGCTGTGGCGTTAGCCAAGGAACCCAGGTCCCATCAAAAGTCCAGACATATTCTAAGGCGGTATCACCTAATCAGGGAGATAGTTGATCGCCGGGAGATCGAGGTCAGGAGAGTAGATACGAAGGAAAACACTGTGGATCCATTCACGAAGGCTATTCCCCAGATACAGTTTGAGAGATTATTCGGGATGCTAGGTATGCGATACTACAGCAGCTGGCCTTAGTGCAAGTGGGAGATTGTTAGTTATGTATATGCCCTAGAGGCCATTGTTGTACATATGATGTATATTATAATGGATGCTTGGTTATATATAGAGATGACTTTCTTGCTCGTCATGATAGTATGCTATTTGGTTTCACTTTATCTTAACATGTTGACTTGTATTGGTTTACTGTTTTACTCTCACATGTTGATAAAGCCCTTAGGACTTGTACTCGACTACTGGGACTATGATGAGATCATACTAGTGGGGCCGCGGTAGTCGATGAGTACATCCTATAACTGTTCCTAGTCGAGGGTATATCGAGACAGGGCATCGATACACCAGAGTAGACTAGCGTATACGCATCTTGACCCATATGATGGGCGATGGATGATCCCATATCCATCGGTGTTAGACATCAGAGATGGTGTACGGGTGCTCAGTAGAGACTGGGTACACTGGACGGACTCGCCGAGAACTCCCAGATGGTGATATACCATACGTCAGATGGAAGTTCTCCGGTGACACAGGTACAGGGTAGTCTGAAGACCCGAGATCGTCATAGAGTCTTGTGTGATTCCCACTGTGCTTTGATTTCCACCTTACCACGTCCAAGAGGGCGTGCAAAACGGTGGCTTTTGGGTACAGTCCCGAATCACATGGAGGCAATGAGCGATAGGAGGGGATTCGTCTCTCCCGGTATAGGGAGTTGATGTTGTGCTGTGTTCGATTGGCTATAACTGGAAGTCCATGGCCAGGGATGATATGGAGATTTACTGGTAAGTGTTACTAGTAGTTTCTCGACCCGTTATGAGCCACACATCGACACGACTTATCGGTTACTGGGGTCTGACGTATACCACCCCTAGACTTGATATGCGACATATCAGACGAACAGACCGGACTGTACGGGAGTGTTACTGGTTGGATTCACAGGAGAACGCACAGGCTAGCTTGTTGATCTTCTGATCGCTCAATACCTGGGTGGCTGTTACGTTTAGCTGACCGCTTGCAGCTTGTGGGTGTTTGATATGATCATCACCTGCTACCGGCGTATTGACGATTCTTTAGAGTCCTACACAGAGGTTTCTTGGCTCAGGCGAAACGGAGTAGTGGCACATATGTGATATGCGCAGGAACGAGAATATTGCGATATGGGATACCGTATAATATTCTCAGGATATTTAGATATGAACCGGGTCATCGGATCAAGTGTTGATTCGATGAATCGGTACATGATATATTAGTCGGTAATATTCGATATAGCCGGATCATCGATTCAAGTGTTGATTCGATGATTTAATGTATAATAATATATATGATATATTGTATTACATTATCTAATATTGGCTCGCTTAATTATTTCATTTTCTCAGTGGATGATACATTGATATATATGTGATATATGTTAATTGTATTATTTTCTTTTCTTGCAAATATATAATATATATGTGATATATATTATTGTGACAATGTATGATTAATTGTTAAACATGTTTAAGGATGATTAATTGAGGTTAAGGTTTGATTAGGGTTGGATGCTTCAAGTTCCTTCTAGAATCTTTCTTATTTTGTCATTCTTAAGATATTTATGATGACACATTCTTTTAACCTAACCAAACCTGTCACGCCCCGCTTCCCAGAGTACGCAAGATTTGGGCACGTGACATAGCCAACCATGCTACCTGTGGGTAGGAAGTATCCATCCACAGTCACATTACGGTTGTAAGGATATCAAGAACAAGATAAAACTAATCTAATACATGTCCAAATCCATAATAACAAGAATTAATAAACAATAAGTGCGGAAGCTAATGATCCAATACAATGAATAAACAGTATGTCCCGAAATGCGGGCTTACATCTGTAGATGAAATGACATAAATAAA
Organism: Agapanthus africanus; assembly: GCA_030015575.1. Taxonomy (NCBI): domain Eukaryota; kingdom Viridiplantae; phylum Streptophyta; class Magnoliopsida; order Asparagales; family Amaryllidaceae; genus Agapanthus; species Agapanthus africanus. The sequence continues at coordinate 681,838,474 of JASDDO010000031.1, read as the reverse complement.
CTAAACTCTAAGGAACTCACAGTTCAGCCTGCTGGCTGAAGTACTCCTGCTCGGTCGTAGACAGTGGTACGGAATCTGGGCCATGCAAAACCCAGACGTCAGCGCGTCATGATATCAAGCATATAGCATAAACATGGTAATGAGAAATGCAAGTATGAGCATGAATAAAGCAGCAATAAGAAATAACAAGCAGGGTAATGTGCACTGGTAACTAAACTGTCCTGTCAGGTTTTCTACTCTATAGTCTTTGAAACCAATTGATGAATCGTCGATGCAACTCAATAGTATCCCGTGCGTGCCCGGGACCACGGTCATGATCCTCGGGGCTGAATCCGAGACGTGCCGCTAAGCAGTAAAAGGTAGTAGGATGGACGAGTGATGTCAGCAACATCACTCCGGAGCTGGCCAAGCCCGTAAGACTGATCAGAACAATGTATCGAACTGTTGAGTTACAAGTCGGTTTCACCTTTGATTCCCCATACCCCCAAACTATGTATGTCAGTCAGGTATTCAGTAGTCAAGGGCTAATGCCAACACAAAGTCAAGTAAAGGTAGGTCTGTCTGGATCGACAGCAGGAATGGTTAGGTTTGTCGGCATTAGGCATGAAATCGTGAGACAAGTAATGTCATGATACAACAGGATGAGTCGGTATGTATGTATATGTCAGGTGTAGCAGGGTCAGGTCAATATGTCGTGCAATCGGGTAAGTGCTCACAACAGGTATACAATCAATAATGAATAACAGCAGGAAACAGTAATTAATCACAATGTTCCATAAAACTACGGTGATGTTTGTATTCACTTATTAACAGGTTCAATCATCTTTAGGGTGCAAAAGCCACAAGGTAAAGCAATATTCACAATTATAAATTAAGGAACTACATGAAATTATACTAAGTATAATAATTGTCTCAAGAATAGTTTAACAGTTCAAGCAGATATGATTCAGTCGTTTTATTTAGTTAAAGCATGGAGTGATGTGGGTTAATTAATTACTAGGAACTGTTGTAACGATTCCAGGTTAAGATAACTGCAATAATATGATATCCATTACCATCATTAAGTTACGGGATTAAATAGTGTGAATTAAATTACGTGGCAAGACTAGATCTCGCACGCTAGCATGTTCAAGCAAGTATTCAGATACTTGCCTCGACGGTCTGCAAACTGGAATACGGATGCGATGTCGGCAGAAACGCGATATGAAAGCACGGGCCACGGATCGAGTCCCAACAGAGATCAACGAGATCGCACGGACCAGGGGACTTCATTGGAGCGTCGGGTTCGCCAAGACGGCATGGTCGGATTCCGGCAAAATGTCATCGGTAACAAGTTAGCAACAAAGATACGATACACGCAAAATACGACCAGCGAAGGGATTGTACCAAAAGGAAGCACAAGGAAAACTCACAGAGAAGAAACAGGGTGCAAACACGATGGCTCGACGGCACTGGAATGCCGGCGAGGCAGCGACGGCGAAGAACGGTGGCTGGAAAATCCCGAGTTCGCTGGAACGAGGGTGCTGCAGCGGGTGCGAGGGTGGTAGTCGACTCTGGTGGTCGAGGGGGAAGGGAGGTGGTCGGAGGTGGCGTCGACGAGGTCGCCGGCGCGTTTCTCCGGCGAACAGCGGAGGTTAGGCGAGGGGTTATGGCTCGGGTTGGTGGTCCGGCGAGGGGAGGAAGGGAGGTGCTGACGAGGTCGCGACGAGGAGGGTGAGAGGGAGTCGTGGGAGGCGTCGGCGGCGAGGGGCGGCGTCGACGTCGGCTGTGCAGGGTTGGAGGCGACGCCGGGGGTTGGGTGCAGTGCGGGAGTCGTCGGGAGAACGGGAGGAGGAAGGCGCGGTGAGTCTCGTGGTGGCGAGGGCGGCGACGGCGAGGTCGCGGGGGATCGGCGGTGAGGTCGCGGGAAGCTAGGGTTAGGGTTTGTTGGATTCTCGTGGCGAAGGTGGGTTGAAGGAAGCGGCTGTTGCATGGTTTTTAAAAATATAGGGGAAGAGAGAGAGAGGTTGAGGAGATAGAGAGAGAGGGAGATTTGAGAGAGATTGAGGGAGGAGAGAGAGAGAGATAGGGAAAAGGAGGCGGGGCCCACTCGCTTAAAAGAGTGCTCGCGATTGGCTGGTTGAAAATTGAGAAAGATTTGTGAAGGATTTGAACTGTTAGAGGAATTATAAAACGTATATAAATAGTTTAAGATATTAAATTGAAACGGACCCTTTTTGGCGCGAAATGAAACATTCTCAAATCGCGACCGGGTCGCGCCCAAATGTTCCAAATTCAAATTATAGGATTTTAAGCGGGTTCCAAATTTTGAAAAGAGGTGTTTAGTGAGAAAAAAACATACCCCCAAGTCGGACACTTGTACGCGCGCGTAGTCGTCCAAACTTGCCCGTTTTAGCCAAACGGAACGAAATCTCGACACGCGGACGCTACCACGCGACTAGTGGCGACGAGTAGGCCAACATGGACATCTTAAATTTCATTTTAGGAGTTAAAATTTGTTATGTGCCAAAATGACTCAACCGGGTAAAATTTAGCAATAAACACCAGAAAATCAGGAAAATTGGAAATGAGCAAACCACAACCCTCAACTAGTAATATAAATAGTATTATTGGGCTCGGGTGTTACATCATACCCAACTACAAAAGAATTTCGTCCTCGAAATTCCAAGAATACAAGATAGCTAACTACTGGAAAAGGTGAGGGAATTTCTGTCGGATCTCGTCTTCTCGCTCCCAAGTGGATTCTCCATGCGATCGGTTACCCCAAGAAACTAGCACAATAGGGATAACCTTGTTCTTAAGAACCTTTTCTCTTCGATCCTTGATTTCAACTGGTCGCTCCTCAAAAGTCAGGTCCTCTCGTACAGTCAACTCCGAATGATCCAAGACATGAGTCTCATCACGAACATACCTCCGTAGTTGAGACACATGAAACACATCGTGAACTCCTGCTAATGACGGTGGTAACGCCAACCGGTACGATACCTCTCCAACACGCTCCAATATCTCGAAGGGTCCAACGAATTGGGGACTAAGCTTTCCCCGACTTCCAAAGCGAATCACCCCTCTAGTCGGTGATATCTTCAGGAATACCAAATCACCCACGGCGAACTCTAGAGGTCTTCTTGACGTGTCGGCCCAACTCTTCTGTCTGTCTTAAGCTGCCCTCTTATGCTTCCTGATTGTATTCACCTTCTCGACTGTCTGTACCACCAAATCTGGTCCTAGTAACCTTCGTTCACCAACATCATCCCAACAAACAGGTGAACGGCACTTACAACCATACAGTGCTTCAAACGAGGCCATCTGAGTAGTTGCTTGGAAGCTGTTGTTGTACGAAAACTCCACCAGGTGTAGACGATCTTCCCAAGAACCTTTGAAGTCCAACATGCAAGCCCTCAACATATCTTCAAGGGTCTGGATCGTTCTCTCCGATTGTCCATCATTTTGAGGATGATAGGCTGTGCTGAACTTCAATCGAGTCCCCAAACTTTCTTGTAAGCTCCTCCAAAAGTGCGACAAGAACCGAGTGTCCCGATCGGACACGATGCTTACCGGTACTCCACGCAATCTGACAATCTCCTGCATGTACCGCTCTGCCAAAGTCTCTGTCGATTGACCAACCCGAAAAGGAAATAAGTGAGCTGCCTTGGTCAACCGATTGACAATCACCCATACAGCATTGTTGCCCTTTGGACTCCGCGGTAAAGCCGTCACGAAATCCATGGTTATATGTTCCCACTTCCATTGAGGAATCGGAAGTGGTTGCAACAAACCAGCAACCCTTTGGTGTCAGCCTTGACTTGCTGACACACCAAGCACTTAGCCACGAAGCGAGCAATTTCCCGTTTCATACCTTCCCACCAGAAATGCTGTCGAATATCTCGGTACATCTTTGTCCCTCCTGGATGTACAGAGTAAGCTGAACTGTGTGCCTCCTTCATAAGCTCTTCACGCACATCTCCTTTTGGCACACACACACGGCTACCATATCTCAACGAACCATCTTCATGGATAAGTAAATCGGTTCGTAGTCCGGCTCCAACCTGCTCTCGAAACTTCTGCAGTCTAGGATCCTGCGATTGCGCCACTTTAATCTTCTCAACTAAGGACGATTGTACTTGCAACTGCATCAACTGTCCTGTAGCACGCGGTAGCACAACCTCCAAGTCAAATCTCCGAAACTCCTCAATGATCTCTCTCTGTGCAGTCAATAACTGAATTGCTGGTAACTGACTTAGCGCATCTGGCACGACGTTAACTTTTCCCGGATGGTACTTAAGATCAAGGTCGTAGTCGGCCATCAGCTCCAACCATCTGCGTTGCCTCATGTTCAACTCCTTCTGAGTGAACACATATTTCAAACTCTTGTGATCCGTAAAGACTTCAACTCTCTCGCCCAAAAGGTAGTGTCTCCAAATCTTCAGGGCGAAGATCACGGCTGCAAGCTCTAAGTCATGAGTCGGATAGTTCTGCTCATGAGTCTTCAGCTGTCTCGATGCGTAAATGACGACTTTCCCATTCTGCATCAAAACACATCCCAATCCTTTTCCAGATGCGTCGCTGTGAATCACCAGTCCTCCTGAATCATCCGGTACGGTTAGGATAGGGGCGGTTATCAACTTCTGCTTCAACGTCTCGAAGGCCAATGCACATCCATCTGTCCATACAAACGGTACCTCCTTACGCGTAAGCTTGGTTAACGGCTCAGCTAAACGAGCGAAATTCTCCACAAATCTTCTGTAGTATCCGGCGAGTCCAAGAAAACTCCTTATCTCTGCAACATTCTATGGAACAGGCCAATCCCGAACTGCTGCAATCTTCTCGGGATCAACGGCGATTCTATCGCCCGACACTACATGCCCCAGAAACTTCCCTTCTTCCAGCCAGAATTCGCACTTACTCATCTTCGCAAAAGCTTCTCCTGTCTCCACATCTGTAGGACCCAATGATATCCGGATCGCAAATCCAGTTTCGAGAATACCCTTGCGCCACTAAGCTGCTCAAAGAATTCTCCAATGCGAGGGATCGGGTACTTATTCTTAACAGTCACCCGGTTCAATTCTCGATAATCAATGCACATCCTTCTTGTGCCATCCTTCTTCTTTACTAAGAGAACTGGAGCTCCCCACGGTGAGTTGCTGCTTCGAATTCATCCCTTCTCGAGTAATTCACCCACTTGTTTCTTAACTTCTTCCAATTCCACCGGTGCCATCGGATAAGATTTTGATACTGGCACTGCACCAGGAATAAGGTCAATCGCAAACTCCACTTCTCGCTTCGGCGGTAAGCCCGAAATATCTTCAAACACATCCATAAAGTCGCGGACAATTGCCGGCTCTTCATTACTCTCCACTACTATAGCCGCAAGAACATTGTTCGTCGGCCTAGCCCTAAACTCGACTGGCCCGACAGAACTGCTTCCTCCAATGAAAATAAACTCAGAGTGTCCGGGAATCTGGAAAATTACTTTCCTTGCCCTACAATCAATGTGTGCGTGGAAAGTGCCAAGAAAATCCATTCCCAAGACAACCTCATAACTGCCCGTATCTATCACCAAGAAATCTGCAAAAAGCTCCCGTCCGCAAACAACAACTGTACAATCTCTACCTTCCTTACTAGCTATGATTTTCCCATTCCCGGTGTGTATGTCCCAGAAACTAGACAGGGTCGTGCAGGTGATCGAGTGTGTAGTTATAAATTTGGATGACATAAACAATGGGATGCTCCGAAATTAAGTAATGCCAAAGCGGGAAAACCATGAACGAGTAAATTACCTGAAACCACTTCTCCCGATGCCTTAGCTTCTTCCGTTGTCAACACGAACGCTCGAGCCTGCTGTGGTTCTTGAGTAAGCGGTTCCTGTCCTTGGAACGGTCCCTGCGGAGGCTTCTGTGTATCATCCTTTGTGCGAGGCTTCGACGGACAAGCATCAACGGTGTGATCTGCCGCTCCACATCTAAAACAGAGTCCCAGCCTCATACGACACTTCTTTCACACATGTCCGGGTTTATGGCAGTATCTACAGATCACTCTCCCCTTCCGATCACCCATACTTGTTTTCTTCATTGGTGTCACGCTGCGCCTGTTCACTGGAATACTTCTACGTACGGACGTGGGGTCCAGTGCAAATGCTGGTTCCAGCTCGAGTTGTTCCTTTAGTTTTTCCAGCAATCCCCTTATCACTCTTTGCCTGGCGGCTAAGACCGCATGCCCTGGGTCCATCTCCAAATTCTGACCGGCCATATTCCTGGAAATCAAAGTACCCACATTAGCATGATGATAGTTTTCGAGTATAGATCAAGGCTAGAACTCCAAGATACTTAAATAGAGTGCTGCATTGTAGCTATGCCGCGGTATCATAGCCGCAATTACTTAACTCCACCAAAGTCGCCTAAGTCCTAGAGATAACAAGAAGTTAGGTTTTCAAGTTTGACAATGCAAAGTAAGTTTGCATGCCGACATGATCCGGAAGAATGATTCAAGGATGGTAAAACGGTCAAAGTGGCAGGACATGTTTCCTAATCACGGGTATTCTGATTCGTGTATCGGGTGCGATACCCAACTACAAAGAATCAACCCAATTAACCTATGGCTCTGATACCATAAAACCATGTCACGCCCCGCTTCCCAGAGTACGCAAGATTTGGGCACGTGACATAGCCAACCATGCTACCTGTGGGTAGGAAGTATCCATCCACAGTCACATTACGGTTGTAAGGATATCAAGAACAAGATAAAACTAATCTAATACATGTCCAAATCCATAATAACAAGAATTAATAAACAATAAGTGCGGAAGCTAATGATCCAATACAATGAATAAACAGTATGTCCCGAAATGCGGGCTCACATCTGTAGATGAAATGACATAAATAAACTAAACTCTAAGGAACTCACAGTTCAGCCTGCTGGCTGAAGTACTCCTGCTCGGTCGTAGACAGTGGTACGGAATCTGGGCCATGCAAAACCCAGACATCAGCGCGTCATGATATCAAGCATATAGCATAAACATGGTAATGAGAAATGCAAGTATGAGCATGAATAAAGCAGCAATAAGAAATAATAAGCAGGGTAATGTGCACTGGTGACTAAACTGTCCTGTCAGGTTTTCTACTCTATAGTCTTTGAAATCAATTGATGAATCGTCGATGTAACTCAATAGTATCCCGTGCGTGCCTGGGACCACGGTCATGATCCTCGGGGCTGAATCCGAGACGTGCCGCTAAGCAGTAAAAGGTAGTAGGATGGACGAGTGATGTCAGCAACAACACTCCGGAGCTGGCCAAGCCCGTAAGACTGATCAGAACAATGTATCGAACTGTTGAGTTACAAGTCGGTTTCACCTTTGATTCCCCATACCCCCAAACTATGTATGTCAGTCAGGTATTCAGTAGTCAAGGGCTAATGCCAACACAAAGTCAAGTAAAGGTAGGTCTGTCTGGATCGACAGCAGGAATGGTTAGGTTTGTCGGCATTAGGCATGAAATCGTGAGACAAGTAATGTCATGGTACAACAGGATGAGTCGGTATGTATGTATATGTCAGGTGTAGCAGGGTCAGGTCAATATGTCGTGCAATCGGGTAAGTGCTCACAACAGGTATACAATCAATAATGAATAACAGCAGGAAACAGTAATTAATCACAATGTTCCATATAACTACAGTGATGTTTGTATTCTCTTATTAACAGGTTCAATCATCTTTAGGGTGCAAAAGCCACAAGGTAAAGCAATATTCACAATTATAAATTAAGGAACTACATGAAATTATACTAAGTATAATAATTGTCTCAAGAATAGTTTAACAGTTCAAGCAGATATGATTCAGTCGTTTTATTTAGTTAAAGCATGGAGTGATGTGGGTTAATTAATTACTAGGAACTGTTGTAACGATTCCAGGTTAAGATAACTGCAATAATATGATATCCATTACCATCATTAAGCTACGGGATTAAATAGTGTGAATTAAATTGCGTGGCAAGACTAGATCTCGCACGCTAGCATGTTCAAGCAAGTATTCAGATACTTGCCTCGACGGTCTGCAAACTGGAATACGGATGCGATGTCGGCAGAAACGCGATATGAAAGCACGGGCCACGGATCGAGTCCCAACAGAGATCAACGAGATCGCACGGACCAGGGGACTTCGTTGGAGCGTCGGGTTCGCCAAGACGGCACGGTCGGATTCCGGCATAATGTCATCGGTAACAAGTTAGCAACAAAGATACGATACACGCAAAATACGACCAGCGAAGGGATTGTACCAAAAGGAAGCACAAGGAAAACTCACAGAGAAGAAACAGGGTGCAAACACGATGGCTCGACGGCACTGGAATGCCGGCGAGGCAGCGACGGCGAAGAACGGTGGCTGGAAAATCCCGAGTTCGCTGGAACGAAGGTGCTGCAGCGGGTGCGAGGGTGGTAGTCGACTCTGGTGGTCGAGGGGGAACGGAGGTGGTCGGAGGTGGCGTCGACGAGGTCGCCGGCGCGTTTCTCCGGCGAACAGCGGAGGTTAGGCGAGGGGTTATGGCTCGGGTTGGTGGTCCGGCGAGGGGAGGAAGGGAGGTGCTGACGAGGTCGCGACGAGGAGGGTGAGAGGGAGTCGTGGGAGGCGTCGGCGGCGAGGGGCGGCGTCGACGTCGGCTGTGCAGGGTTGGAGGCGACGCCGGGGGTTGGGTGCAGTGCGGGAGTCGTCGGGAGAACGGGAGGAGGAAGGCGCGGTGAGTCTCGTGGTGGCGAGGGCGGCGACGGCGAGGTCGCGGGGGATCGGCGGTGAGGTCGCGGGAAGCTAGGGTTAGGGTTTATTGGATTCTCGTGGCGAAGGTGGGTTGAAGGAAGCGGCTGTTGCATGGTTTTTAAAAATATAGGGGAAGAGAGAGAGAGGTTGAGGAGATAGAGAGAGAGGGAGATTTGAGAGAGATTGAGGGAGGAGAGAGAGAGAGATAGGGAAAAGGAGGCGGGGCCCACTCGCTTAAAAGAGTGCTCGCGATTGGCTGGTTGAAAATTGAGAAAGATTTGTGAAGGATTTGAACTGTTAGAGGAATTATAAAACGTATATAAATAGTTTAAGATATTAAATTGAAACGGACCCTTTTTGGCGCGAAATAAAACATTCTCAAATCGCGCCCGGGTCGCGCCCAAATGTTCCAAATTCAAATTATAGGATTTTAAGCGGGTTCCAAATTTTGAAAAGAGGTGTTTAGTGAGAAAAAAGCATGCCCCCAAGTCGGACACTTGTACGCGCGCGTAGTCGTCCAAACTTGCCCGTTTTAGCCAAACGGAACGGAATCTCGACACGCGGACGCTACCACGCGACTAGTGGCGACGAGTAGGCCAACATGGATATCTTAAATTTCATTTTAGGAGTTAAAATTTGTTATGTGCCAAAATGACTCAACCGGGTAAAATTTAGCAATAAACACCAGAAAATCAGGAAAATTGGAAATGAGCAAACCACAACCCTCAACTAGTAATATAAATAGTATTATTGGGCTCGGGTGTTACAAAACCCTAACCCTTGTTGTTTCTCTACTCATTCTTATCCTCTCATCCTTGACCATGGTTTACAATTCAATCATATGGTTTATATTTTATTCATCACAAAAAGATTTATCTAATTATTCTTTTTCCATGATCATCTTCTTTCTCTCTTGAAAGCTTACTAGAAAATCCTTAAGTGATGAGAAAAATATGAGAAAATGATATTAAAAGAAAGCAAAATTACTACTCTCTCATCCTCATCTCATCTAGCCCATGGGATTAGTGTGTTCTTCTCTTTTGAGTGAGAAAGCTTGAGTCGAAACAACTTCAAGGTAGATCATCGGAGATTTGGAATACGACAAGCTAGAATGGATCGTTCGAGTCGTGGAGCCTCTCATGAGTCCGGGAGATCGTGGATCGCGGCAAAGGGACTTCTACTCGGAGCTTGTGAAGTGAAGGAGCGGACTACAAAGGTTGTAATCCCTCACACTTAGATAAAAGTTATCATCTTGCATATTAAACCCTAATAATCTAGCAAAGATCCCGGCTTTGGGTTGTTCGGCACGTCTAAAATTTAATCCGGGCATGTTTGATGCCTTTTGAACCTTCACAAGAGTGCCTAAGAACCCTACATTTATATGTATATATTTATACACGTGTGGGCTTCACTAACAGTTTCCCCTTCCTTTATTTCAGGAACAATGGTTTCTCTTCCATACTTTCCCTTTACTCGCTCGGAGGCGACTTTTCCTCAATCACCGTCGGATGAAGTGATGGCGATGATCATGGCTCTTGACCCGGATTGCACCAATTTACTTTTATGGAGGACCTGGTATGGTCATATCATCCGCGGTCGTCGAAGCTTTCTTTGCGAGGTACCAACAGAGCCTATTCTCCCATTCTTGCCGATGGACCGTCCGCGGACTGCTTTTGCTGTAGAGGTGGCAAATTGGACTCCTACCGGTCGGCTCGAACCGTCGACAACTGGGATACCAAACCAGCCTGTGCCGGCCATAGACATCTTAGGGCATCGTATCTGCCAAAGTGAAGCCCAGCCTTGAGGACAAGTTTACAAGATAAGGCTTACCCCTCGCCACCCCACGGGCTACCTTCTCTGGGCTCGTTACATCTTGTACACTCATCGTGCGCGACTGCAGAGGGTCGGGCTTTACCAGGCGGTGTATGCGTCCCTCTTCCATTATCAATCTCCTCATGTATGGTGGGTCAAAGCTTTCCTAAATCAGTAGAATCTTCCCACCAATACTTTCTTGTTAGCGGACCGCGAAGTTTCGATCTCTTTGGAAGAGTTTCGCGAGATCTCGGGTTTACCGATCAGGAGAGCGCCTTACGAAGAATTGTTGCCCTCTGACGAGTATGCCTTCAAGACTATGCCCGCCACGCTTGACGGCTTGTCGACTGAAAGTGTCGTCCGTCACAAGTACCCGAGTTTAATCAAGACTCTGCGGATTTTTGAGAAGCTTTTCACGGAGTCAGAAGAACAGGGCGTCATGTTTAAAAGCTTTATCGCCTGCTTCCTTCGTGGAGACGTTCTATCAAAGGCGGCTCCGAAGTTCGAGAATATCAATGACCCCTTCGAGTTTGGTTTAAATAGGCTATCGGTTAGAGAAGAGAATTTGCCTCAGTTCTACATTCCAATCTTGTCGGCTATACCTTTTGAGTCGATCGCAGCTCCTGGCATGGATGAAGAAACTTTCTTCATGGGTTTTATCAGCGTCTGGCTCAGTTGGTTTGTTGTTCCAACGCACCGTCGATTCATGAGAGCCTCGGTCATTTACCCTGCTCATCGCATTGCCAGAGGGACGCGACTAGCTATGGGCATCGCAGGGCTGTCGCATCTGTACCATGGGCTAAGCACTGCATCCAATACCTCAACCCCAGACGTGAACGTAGTGAGTTTCTCTCTTCATTACTTTACGTCATGGATTGAGATGCACGTGCTAGGGGCATTTGCCGTGCACCAGAGACCCAGCTTTTATGATGCCTATACCTTTCCGCGGCTCATGAGGTTGGTGGATGCTTCTGCTCCTGACCTGACTCAATTAGGGGCTCTTCGAGTGATGCTCAATCCGTATGCCAACGAAGGTAGAATAGTATTTAATGATCGAATCTTCTATGCCCCTTCGGGACCTGTTCAACAGTTGTTTGACTTATCGAAAGAGAGGGCACCATCTTTGAAACCCAGGGAAGCATGCACTTGTACTCGATCAGACCCGGCTATCTGGTGTTCCGTCGAAACGATGCGGCTCTTTTCATGCGGTACAATCCACACCGCTTTGCCCGGCAACTGGGATATGACCAGGGTATCCCCTTCGAGGCATTCACAGTGGAGCCCAGCCCTTCTTTGGAAACTGTTCTTGACGCCACCCACCATTTCATGAAGCTGAACACCGGTTCTCATTTCATGATCCCCGAGGCCGACTACATTCCGAGGTGCGTGGGGGCTTTCACGGTTTGGTATCGCCACCGGGTTATTCCAATCATTGCTGAGGAGAGGAGGATACTTTTTGGGCTTAAAGCTCCCGCCCCGCTCCGGGCTACGGGAGTCCCGCCGCGACCGCGGACAATGGTTCGCCCTCCCTTGAGGGATACTGGTACCATACTTATTCCTGAGACAGCGAATGTGGACTTGACCCCGACAGTTGGGATGCCGATGCGCACTAGAGCTCAGGCAAGGGCCTCTGATAAGGCGCCAGTAGAAGTTTCATCAGCTGCGGCGTCAGCAATGGTAGTGTCGTCATCGGTAGCACCGCCGAGAGAGGATACTGAAGGTGAAGTGGGTCAACGTCGCACCAAAGCACCAAGGGGAAAGAAGCGATCGTCTTCTGGTGTTAGTTCTTGGTCAAAGAAGCGAAGGAAGACGGTCACCAATCTGCTCGACTTTTTAGTGGAATCCGGGCCTATCTTTCAAGATGAACCACTAGCTATCCAAGAGTCGGATGGTGGTCTTCTTTTTCCAGGTTCATCTGCCGAGAAAGCCGCGCAATTGGCTGAGGCTATAAGACGCTCCCAGGATGAGACTAAAAATGTAAGGGTCCCGAAGAGGCCTTATCCCGCCGTCATCTTCTACGAAGATCCTCCATCGATACGGCGGATATTTATAGGTCATTTGGAAGAGGGAGGCGAGATAGCCCTTAAGCAGCCTATCTCAGCCGATGCCGAAGATGCACTTTCGTTGTTGACTGGTGGCCACGAGTCTACCCTTGCACCCCGGCGAGCACGAATTCTTGAGAAGGAACGCCGGCTTGAAAAAGCCATACTAGAAGCTCCTTTGCGCATTGGTATACTTATATATCTTTTTGTAGTATTTTGCACTGCTTGTGTGTGTGTGTGTATCCTTATCTTTATGAAAACTTTGCAGGGACTTCGGCAATGGCAGAGGATCTGATTTCGAGTCGCGCCTTGACTATGGACTCTGTAAATATCCCCGATGAGACACTAGTAAGTGTGGAGGGGTTCGATACAGCTGTTCTTCCTGCCACGGAGCTCCCATTGGTGGTTTCCGTTCCCCCGGTGCTTGCTCTCCCGGAGGAGGCAACTTCATTGGCTGCGGATTCAATGGATCTTTCTGGGGACGGCCAGGAGACAATAGGACAGGTAGTCGAGGCCACCGTCCTTTCATTGGAGCCTACAGCGGTGGCCACTGCTCCTCAATTGGAAGTTGTTATACCGATCCATGTCCCCGATGATGTGCCTGGGGGCATGGAGGAGGCCGTCGAAGCTTTCTGGATTTCGTTTATTACATCAAAGATTCAAAACATACTCGTTTACAATTTGAATATCCCTCCAGTTCAGAGCGGGAGGAGCATCGAAGGTAGCTTTCTATATTTTATTTTAATAATCTCTCCATTATCTGAACATTTCTGTCTTTTCAGAATTGCGCGGGTTGGCGGCGTCTATCGCTGATCTGTCTCCCAGAAAATCCTTTCAGCATTTGCTAGAGATGGCCGCTCCGCAGGCGATATCCCCTCAACGCATCGTCCTCTCTTCCAGGCAAGGTTAGTGTTATTTTCCTTCTCCTCACAACATTATTATTATTTCATATAACGATACTGATGTCTTCTACAGTTCTGGAAGCCGATGACGAAGTTGAGATTCTTGACAGGCCTGGGGATCCTTCAGACCCTTCTTGCATGACTGTGGGTAAGTAAAGTTTCGACGTTGTTCCACCTGCTCTTTGCTTGCAAGTGTCGCTGATTTCTTTTTATGAATTTTAACAGCTTTGCCAGTTCTTACCATGCTAGAATCTCGCATCGTCATGCCGCCCGGCCTCTATGCTCTACATGCCTCGGAACGGATGGCAAAGCTAAGCCTTCACTCTTTGTCAGCTCTGATCGAAGACCTTCGTGCTAGTAGTTTGATCACGGCGGAAGAATTTTCCGCCGAAGCCAACAGTTCTCTCCCCTTTCTTGCTGCTTACCATAGCGAAACATTGGTGCAAGTCTGGATTGAGTTTTTTTGTCGGGTGGAGGCTTGCTTACATAGCCTTGAGTGCTCGCGTCTTCCTTCAGAGGTTGTGGCTGCAAAGGCGAGCTTGCGGGGGCTGATTGAACGGTGCGCCGCCAATATGCTGTCATGCGAGAAGAGGGTCAGCCGAAAATTTTCAGAGAGGAAGCTGGCTTCAAACGCGCTGGGAGAACTTCAAGCTAATCTTACGGCCAAGACCACTCGGGCATATAAACTTTGGCGGGTGCTTCAAAAAGCTATCAGGGAGGTGGCAGCCATTGATAAAGCCGTCATTTTTACTCGCGAAATGGTCGAAGCTCATAAAGTTACCGAAAAAAAGCTTGAAAGTCGGCTTGCCTCGTACCAGGCCCAACAGTCTCAAGCGGAGGCTTGTCTCTTAACGATAATGAATCATGAAGCCGAGGCCCAGCGGAAAAAGGATGAACTGGAAAATCTATTAAATCGTCCGCCGGCTTGAAGAATTGTATATTTTTCTTTTATTCTTCTTTTGTACATACTCCTGAATGAGAGTAATTTTTTATTGATTCTTTCATAAATTGTACTCTGTATTCATTTTGATTCATGAATAAAAGACATATTTTACTTCATGGTGGTGTATCCCTTTTAGTAAATGCATTTTGTGGATAATCTATTTTGATCTCCTTGTAGAACAGCGATGGCTTAGGAGTCAGGTTCAGATCTGCCTCCTAAGGCTTTTCAACTTTATGAGCCGTGAGGGTCTCAGAAAGGTATTTCTCCTTACGAGTCGTGAGGATCTCGTAAGTGTAGTTTCTCCTTAGGAATCGTGAGGATTCCTAAGTATGTTTTCTCTTGAGAGTTGTAAGAATCTCACAAGAGAGTTTTTCTTGCTTACGAGTCGAGAGAACTCGTAAGTGATTGTTTCCTTTCTTGTCGGAGAGTGTGGCCCGTAGAAAATCTACCTTGACCTCTCTGCGAGGAAACGATGGATTTGGGAGACAGGGTTAGGATCTGCCACCTAAGACTTTTCAACTTTATGAACCGTGAGGGTCTCATAAAGAATTTTCTCCCTACCGGTCGAGAGGATCCCGTAGGTGTATCTTCTCCTTAGGAATCGTGAGGATTCCTAAGTGCGTTTTCTCTTGAGAGTCGTAAGGATCTTACAAGAGAACCCGTAAGTGCATTTTCTCCTTACAAGTCGAGAGGACCCGTAAGTGATTGATGAGTTGACTTGCTCCCGAATCAAAGAATTGCTTTGACGGGGAAGTCGAGGGTTGACTTTATCCGCATTTCACGAAGGCGGGGGTTGACCTTATCCGCATTTCACAGGGTCAGGGGTTGACTTTATCCGCATTTCACGGAGTCAGGGGGTTGACTTTATCCGCATTTCACGGAGTCAGGGGGTGGCTTTATCCGCATTTCACGGAGTCAGGGGTTGACTTTATCCGCATTTCACGAAGTCAGGAGGTTGACTTTATCCGCATTTCGCGGAGTTAGGGGTTGACTTTATCCGCATTTCACGGAGTCAGGGGTTGACTTATCCGCATTTCACGGAGTCAAGAGTTGCTCTGGATATTTCCCACGGGTCAGGATTGACATTAGCTGTGTTCCACGAGACCAAGAGGTGCTCTGGGCGTTTCCCACGGGTCAGGATTGACAATAGCCGTGTTCCACGGGACCAGGATTTGCTCTGGGCGCTTCCCATGGGGTCAGGATTGACATTAGCCGTGTTCCACGGGACCAGGATTTGCTCTGGGCGCTTCCCACGGGGTCAGGATTGACATTAGCCGTGTTCCACGGGACCAGGATTTGCTCTGGGCGCTTCCCACGGGGTCAGGATTGACATTAGCCGTGTTCCACAGGACGAGGATTTGCTCTGGGCGCTTCCCACGGGGTCAGGATTGACATTAGCCGTGTTCCACGGGACGAGGATTTGCTCTAGACGCTTCCCACGGGGTCAGGATTGACATTAGCCGTGTTCCACGGGACCAGGATTTGCTCTCGGCGCTTCCTACGGGGTCAGGATTGACATTAGTCGTGTTCCACGGGACCAGGATTTGCTCTGGGCGCTTCCTGCGGGGTCAGGATTGACATTAGCCGTGTTCCACGGGACCAGGATTTGCTCTGGGCGCTTCCCACGGGGTCAGGATTGACATTAGCCGTATTCAACGGGATCAGGATGGGTTGACTCTCGGTTGTCTGTGCATCGCCGAGTCATGGAACTGGGAACTTTGCCACGGCTCCGATTTGCTGATGTTGCGTCTGTTGTAATGAGACGAATGCTGAGATGATCTCCAGGCTATCTGTGAACCGTCGAGACTTGGCTCTCTTTCGGATGGAGCCTGGGGGGAAGGTATGGTTCCCTCTTTGTTCGTGCCCTGGATTGTATACAGGGATCGATGTGATCTCACCTGTAGGGCAAAAATTTTCATTTTATATATATATTTTCTTTCCGCAATGCTCTATCATTTCAGCTTTTATATCGCGAAAGTCGCGATTGCCCAATCATTTCGGCTATTTTTCGCGGTGCCCAATTATTTCGGCTATTTGTTTTATTTACTCGCTGCTTTTTATTGCAAGTTGCCCAACCATTTCGGCTATTTTGTATGCATATATTTTTACTTGATTTTGTTGCAAGTTGCCCCATCATTTCGGCTATTTCATATGCATTTGTGGCTCGCTGACTTTTCGCTGCGAGTTTGGGATTTGATACCGATTTAGGCATCAGTATCGCTACAACTGGGATATTGCCAGGAGTGAATCATCATTTGCCTTTGTCAGTTCGAACAAAGATGGCTTAGCAAACAGGGTTAAGATCCTGTCGACTAAGTCTTTTGACTTCATGAGCCGTAAGGGTCTCATAAAGGTATTTCTCCCTACGAGTCGTGAGGATCTCATAGGTGAGTTTTCTCCTTAGGAATCATGAGGATTCCTAAGTGTGTGTTCTCTTATAAGTCGTAAGGATCTTACAAGAGTATTTTCTCCTTATAAGTCGAGAGGACTTATAAATGTCGTTCGCCATATGAGCATATCCCCAGTCTCTGATGAGACTTTGTTAGGGAAATGTTTATTCGTGTCCGTGGATTGTATACAAGGGTCGAAACACTTGTAGGGCAGTATCGGAGATTGTGATGGCTTAAGAACAGATTCAGATCCCTGTAGCTTAAGGCTTTTGAATCCTATGAGCCATGAGGGTCTCATGGGGGAATTCTCCTTATGAGTCGTGAGGATCTCATAAGTATAATTTCTCCTTAGGAATCGTGGGGATTCCTAAGTGTGTTGCTCCTTTGTGAGTCGTAAGGATCTCACGCAGGTATTTGCTCTTCACAAAGTCGAGATGGCCTTGCAAGTGTCTTTTAACGAGATTGCACCCTTTCGGGTTTTCACAAAACTCACCGGTAGTCCTGCTATTTTTACTCACGGAGCCCTTTCGGGTTTTCATCCGTACCCGTTTCGCTTATGGACATACCTTTTTTTTATTATATATATTTTTTTGTGTCGGCCTTGGGATGCTGCGGTCCGTAATAGTTTATAAACGTCTCGGTCAATAGCCAGTTTTAGGACATAGTGGTCCATCGTTAGTTTAAAGACGTTTCGGTCCGTTAGTAGTTTATAGACGTCTCGGTCAATAGCCAGTTTTAGGACATAGTGGTCCATCGTTAGTTTAAGGACGTTTCGGTCCGTTTGCCGGCTACTACTTATAGAGTTTGGGCTTAGGAAGTCATCTATCATTGACCTAGGTCGTGACTCATCAGGCGTAGTATTATTTCAGGAATTGACCGTTTATTGGCCTGAAAGGTCTTTCGCCATGCATGTTCATGAGTAGATAGGCTCCACCCTGGTAAACTTTGTCTATGATGTACGGGCCTTCATAGTTCGGCTCGAATTTCCCCCGTTTGGCACGATTGGGGATCATGGGTCTTTTGACCACAAGCACGAGTTCGCCTTGGCGGAATGTCCTCGGCCTAGTCAATCTTTCGTATGAGCGCATCATCTTTGCTTTATAAGCCTCCAGGTTTTGTTACGCCATGAGTCGGGTTTCATCAAGGGCGTCGAGCTCCTCAAGCCGAAGGTGAGCATTTTCTTCGTCTGTTAGCTCGTAGTGAACTGCCACTCGTAGAGAGGTTAACTCTATCTCGAGGGGGAGTACCGCTTCTATGCCGAATACCAATGCATACGGCGTTGTGTTCGTGGCCGTTTTGAACGTAGTTCGATACGCCCAGAGAGCTTCATGCAGTCTCTCGTGCCAGTCCTTCTTATTTTTTGACACCGTCTTTTTCACGATCTTTGTCAAGGTCTTGTTAAAGGCCTCAGCTAGACTGTTAGCTCGGGGATTATAGACTGAAGAGTATCTACAGTCTATATTATGTTGTTGTGCGAAACGGCTGATTTTATGGCTTCTATAGGCTGGTCCGTTATCGGAGATAATCCCTCGCGGAGTGCCGAACCGATAAATGACGTGTGTCTTGAAGAAATGAAGGATATTCTCTGTCTTCACTTCTCTTAATGGTATTGCTTCTGCCCATTTGGAGAAGTAATCAGTTGTCACCAAAATGAATCGATGTCGTCTGGACGATACTGGTTCGATGGGCCCGATTATGTCGGTTCCCCACATTTCAAACGGCCAGCTAGCCACCGTTGGATGTAGTGGATTTGGATGCCGGTGGATAAAATCCCCATGAATCCGGCACGAGTGGCACTGCTTCGCGTATTCGAGGCAGTCTTGGATCAGCGTGGGCCAATAGTAGCCCATCATTTTGATCTTTAATTTCATCTTCGGCCAGGCTTGATGAGAACCGCAGAGTCCGTCGTGAGTTTCTTGGACGACTTTCCTTGCCTCTTCAGGTCCCAGGTATCTTAGCCACAGAGAATCGAATGATCTCTTATACAGAGTATCATTGACGAAGGCAAAAGATAGAGCTCGTTTCATGAGCTGATGTCTTGAGGACGCATCTTCAGGCGTTCGACGGGATTTGAAGTAGTCTATAAAGACTTCTCTCCAATCCATGGCCTTTTTCTGGTCTTTTATTTGTAGGGTTGCTTTCTCTGTCATTCCCTTTTCTTCGGACAACTCCGGAGATATTTCTGCCAGTGCAAGAACCCGACGGTTTTGCACAACGATCCTTATGTCATCGAGGTTCTCGTCGGCCAGTTCTTTAGCGAGCTTGGCTAATGCATCCACCTTGTTATTTTCCGCACGCGGTATGCTTTCCAGGGTGTAGGCAGGAATTTGAATCAGTGGTTGTTGTACTCTTTTGCCGTACTTCACCAACTCAGGCTTGCACATTTAATAGTCGCCATTTACTTGACTAACGATCAGTTGGGAATCTCCATATATGAGGAGGTTTTCGATTCTCATGTCGACAGCGATCTCAAGACCTGCTATTAAAGCTTCATATTCGGCTTCATTGTTTGTCCTTGGCTCTGTCAAGGAAAAGGCAAAGCGCATTATCTCTCCTTGTGGAGTCACGAAGATAAGGCCTACCCTTGATTTGATTATGGGGGTGCTTTGTTTGCGCTTCTTCGTGGAAGATGCTCCATCGAAGTAGAGTTCCCACCGGGTATCATTCTCTCTTCTCTCCCCGTCGATCATGTCAAACGCGTGCTCGTCGGGCAATTCGCAGTTCAAAGGAGAATCAGCAGGTATCGGATGTTCAGCGAGGAAGTCGGCGATGGCCTAGCCTTTCACTGCCTTGAGGGGTCGGTAAGTTATCGAGAATTCCATTAAGAGTAGGGCCCATTTAGCGAGTCGTCCCGTTAATATGGCCTTTGACATCAAATATTTGAGAGGATCCACTTTTGATATGAGATGGACCTCATGTGCCAACGCATAGTGTCTGAGCTTCGTTATCGCAAAGATCAATGCCATGTAGTGTTTTTCAATGGGGGAGTAAATGTTTTCTGCCCCCAGGAGAACTCGACTCAAATAATAGAGGGCTCTCTCCTTCCCTTGGTCATTCTCTTGTGCCCATAATATGCCTAGAGAACCCTCGAGGGCGGTTGTATACAGAATGAGAAGCTTTCCCTTGACTGGAGCGGTTAGCACCGGAGGATTCTGCAGGTATTGCTTGATTTCGTCCAGTGCGCTTTGGCATTTGCGATCCCAGACGAACGGGGTTCCCTTCTTCATTAAGTGACTGTAAGGATGGCACTTGCCGGAGAGTTTGGCTATAAATCGCCGGATATACGCAAGCTTTTCTTGGAGAGACCGCAGTTGCTTGAGAGTCCTTGGCGGAGGCATTTCCATGATCGCCTTAATCTTCAACGGGTCTATCTCGATGCCTCAGTGTTGGACGATGAATCCTAGGAACTTTCCCGAGGAAACTCCGAACGCGTATTTGAGAGGGTTCATCTTCAAGTTGTATTTTCAAAGGCGCTGGAACACGATCTTCAGATGCTCTAAATGTTCGTCGTATGATTTGCTTTTAACTACGAGGTCATCAATATAGCATTCGACGATTTCATATATGAGGTCATCAAAAATCTTCGTCATGGCCCTCTGATAAGTGGCACCGGCGTTCTTTAGACCGAAAGGTGTCACCTTGTAGCAGAATATACCCAAAGGGGTCCGGAAAGCGGTATGCTTCTGGTCCTCGGGATGCATCTTTATCTGATTGTATCCTGATGAGCCGTCCATGAAGGAGAAAACTTCGTGAGTGGAAGTATTATCTATCATCAGCTCAGTGACCAGTACTGGAAAGTCGTCCTTCGGGCAAGCTTTGTTGAGATCCCGAAAGTCCACGCATATGCGCACCGTCCCATTTTTCTTCATCACTGGGACGATATTGGCGATCCAGTCAGAGTACTGAACCTCTTGGATGAAGCCGGAGTCGATTAGCTTCTTGACCTCGGCATTGATGCTCATTTCAAGCTCGAGCCGCATTCTTCTCGGTGCTTGTTTGATCGGCTTGACGTCCGGAGATATCTCCAATTTGTGCACAGCAATCCCCGAATCTAGTCCTGGCATCTCGGAATAGTTCCATACGAAGCAATCTTTATACTACATGAGCACGTCTTTAAGCATAGCCTCCTTTTCTTCAGACAACAGTTCACTGACGAATGTCGGCCGTGGGTCGTTTGCCGTTCCCAAGTCGATTTTTCTGAGGTCATCTGCAGTAGTATGTATCCCATCTTCCAGCTCTTTTGGCGCTGGTGGAAATTCTGAGATCAACTCATCATCATCGTTTTTGAAGCACCATGAAAGTTCATCCATATTCTCGGGTTCTTCTTCTGACAGCGTTATCGCGTGACAGGTACGAGATCATTTCCAAGACCGATGTTGATCTGGTTCTACTCTCATCGCATAAGTGGCTTTTGATTCATGCTTCCATGGCGGACTTACCCTCCAACTGTTGGATAGAGCGAATCTTTTGAGTTGATACTGGTCTTCAACCCAGTTCTTGAAGGTGAAGCAGTCTTTAAGAGAATGTCCTGTTACTCGGTGATAAGAGAAATAGTCTGGGTGAGAGACCTCGTCTGCTTGCTCGGGGTGCTTGGACTCCGGGAGCGTCATCATCTGATATTTTATGATAAGATCGAATATCTTATTTTTCTTATCTTGGGGAACAGAATATGCCCGACCCATCTTCTTTATAAGAGACGGATCCTGGCTGCTCGATTCTTGATCACGTGGTTTCTTAGACCCGCTTTGTCGCTGTCGAACGTTTTTTTCGTTCTTTGGTTTATTTTTGCCTCTGCGCCGGGTCTTTTTTATGACGGGCTAGCGACGAGGAGCATTTTCATTCTCCGCGGCCTATTGAAGGAGGCACTGCGTCCTGGTTTTCTCCTAAATGGCCATTTCGCGGCTATGGTCATCCCAGACCTTCCGACCCGCTTCTCTTATTAGCTTGTCCATCTGTTCTTCAAACGACGGAATTGGCATTTTCATGGCGGGACCTCGTTTTGGTTCAGGGTTAGCGTCTTTTAACAGAACATCTTCTTCTTCATCAAAGTCATGTATAACGTAGCAGCCGTGGAATCGTTCCCGTTTCTTGGATTGAACATATCTAAACCCGCTCGTTTCCATTTTCCCGTTGGGCAATTTTAGCTGAGTTCCGGGGACGTCCCAGATCCTGTTGTAGAACTGAGCTTATCGAGCAGTCTGTTTGAAGGGTATGCCTTAGCGCCTCAACAGCCTTTTTAATCCTTCTGTGTAATATCTGGGCAGACGGATGGGCTGGAGCCTGTCAAGTGTAGAATCGGTGCCGTGCCAAATTTCTTTCTCCACTTTGGTTTCCGTTGATCGATAAAAGAGGATCTCCTTTTCATCTCTTCGTCTGGGAGGGATGTAGAATGTCTGCAGTTCTTGCACACTATAGGTACCAAGCGCGTCGAGCTCTTTGTAATGTTCTCGCGGAACCATGGCGATTTGCAAACTCCGATAATCACTAGCGAAGGCCTGTATCGATGGTCGTACAGAAAATATGGCATTGACCTCATCTTCCGAGTCGCTGCCAAAGACCAGAATAGGGTGGACGGTCCCGACTTGTTGCATTGGGGCGGCCCTGAATAAACTATTTCTTCTTCCTCCTCGGTATCACTCCCGAAGACCGGAATAATAGTGATAGCTCTGTTCTTCGGTTTATGGCATCTCTCCATGTCTTCGAAATCTAATAAGAAGTATTTTGCATCTTCGTACTTTCGGACTTCATTCACGGAGAATGGGTTTAGTTCCCCCATCACAGTACACTCGAGACCATCCTTGAAATACTTCATACACTAATGTTGTATAGAAGAGATGATATTGTACTCGTGTAACCAAGGCCTGCCGAGCAAAGCATTGTAACATGTCTTAGCGTCAATGACGTGAAACTTGATGTCCGTAACGAGCAGCCCAAAGCGTAATGTCAATATTACAGACCCGAGCATCCATGATGACTGGGATTCAAACCCGGAGATGGTGATTTTATCACGAGCGAGGTGCTGAACGCTCATGCAGATTTCCTTCAACACTTTTACATTGAGAAGGTTGACGGAAGACCCATTATCGACCAGGATCTTGCCTATCTTAATATCATGACAGTATCCAGAGACATAAAGAGGACGGTTATGCTCGCATGTCCCGAGGAGGTGATCTTCATCGCCGAAGGTGATATCGGCTGTGTGCACTTCTTCCAGCTCGTCCTTCATCTTTTCTTCGGCGAGGAAAGCTTGGAACTGCTCGGGCTCTTGTAGTTCCTTGATCAGAGAATCTCTCGCCTCTTTGGATAGCAGAAGGGCATCGAGGATGCTCAGCTGCGAGGGTATCTTCCTCAAGTGTGCCAGAACGTTATAATCCACCTTGTTTTTCTTGGGCGGATCCTTGGTTGTCAGCTCTTCGACGGCTTGGTCATCGAAGGTGATATCCTCAAGGACTTTTTCTTTCCCCTTATCCTTTTTGTTCGACCCCTTGTTTACGGGTTCGAGATTCTTTTCAGGTAATGTGCGATTGCGCAGCTGAATAGTCTCGCAGCTCTTTGGTTCTTCCTCTTTTCCTGAGGTGGATTCTTTGAAGAGAGGACCAAGAGCCATTTCTTCTTCAGAATCACTCCCGAAGGTGAGAACTTGCGATCCCATGCTATCAATCATGTGACAATTGCCGGCAGCTCTTCCACGTTCGTCCGTCGCATTTTTCCGCTGTCAACGAGCTTCACGCTTCATCCTCTTGAAGTGTTGCCTGTGAGCGACATATCCTTGCCACCAATTTTTAAAGGCGTTGCACTCTTCAGTGGGGTGCACAATCCTTCGATGATATAAACAGTAATCAGGATGCACATCCTCTTTATTAAGGTGTATCTCATCATAAATGTTTCTTTCGGAGGGTGGCAACTTCATTCCCATTGATATGGTTTTGGCGAACTTTTTCATCGTTTTAAGCCTGCTCATATCTGTCACGGGCATGCCTCGGTCTAGTTGGGGTGCTTCAACCCTTTCATCCAGTCTCCGGCGTTTGGCCTTTTCAAATATGGCTATTTCGCACTCTCGATCAGCCTTACTTTTTAGAAGAGCTTCGTTCAGGAATGCATCAATCATCTCGTCTGACGGTCCTAGAAGTTCTGGCTCGGGATCTGCCCCCAGTTTCTCTGCATCCAGAGCTTTTTCACCGTTTATTAACGAATGAGAGATCACGTGGCAGCTTGCCACATAATCCTCAGGTTCATCCGACGAGTCTTCTCCATTGTCATCATCTCCGTCCTCAAGGACGTGGCTGAGAAACTCTTGAAGTGTGACTGGGGTTCGCGCCTTCTGATTATATTCTTCCAGTGCGTTGATATGTTTTTGCAGGTTTGTGCGCTTGTCACCAGGCTTCACGGGCTTTTTGGTCTTCTTCTTTTTCTTCGAAGACTTTGACGGGTGGGCCTGAGCGTTTTGATTATCGCTACCAATTTTTGGCGTCGGGCGTAGCTTCAGTATTCTTTCGATGACTTCGGGTTCCAGCGGACTTTTCCATTTGATCGCCGGGCATGTTTGGAGATCCTTCAGCATTCTTTTCGTTTTGGCTGAAAGAGTGACCTCCCATGGAGCTTCTTCGACAAAAGAGCATGATGCCCCTAGTGTGTCCGCCTTTTTGAGAGCGTGCGGCTGGGGCGGGTTTACTTTCCAATTCTCGGACAGTGCGAATTTGCCCTGTTGGTATTGGTTCTCAATCCACCCTTTGAAGATGAAGCAATCTTCGATTGGATGGCCTATCTCTTGGTGATAGGGGCAATAATTGGGATTATTAGCCTCACCGGGTTGCAATGGGCATTTTGGATCCAGTAAGTTGATGAGCCTGTTGCGCACCACCAGCTCGAACAATCTCCTCGTTTTATCTCGGGGAAATGAATAAGGACGCTTCATTTTCTCATTAAAGAATCATCGTCTCTCGTCTAGGTGATCAGTTAGTTTTGGGCCACTGGGCTGCTGTTGAGCATTGGCGACGAAGGTCGCTTTCCCTTTCCTTTTTTCATTCCGTGGCTCCGGCTTCAAAGAGGAAAGCCTGTGGCCCATCTGGTCCATTTGGGCCAACTAGTCAATCAAGGCCTGGAAAGTAGTTGGTTTGAAGAACATCATGAATTGTGAAATGGTCACTTGGGGTCAAGGGTCCCTACAAACATGCCTACCGCAGGCGCTTCCTCGATGTGCTGCTCGCACTTTGACCATAAATTCCGCCACCGTATCGCGTACTGAACCCATGTTTCTCCAGGCTTCAACCTGGCATTGATCAGCGCCGTAATTGGGGTACGTTTGCTAGCGCTCACGAAACGTTGGGTGAATAGCAACTCCATCTCTGCAAATGTCTTGACAGAGTCATTTGGGAGTTCGGAATACCACTCGAATACTGTCTCCGACAAGCTGCCAACGAATTGGCGAAGCAGTAGCTTATCGTCACCTCCGGTGTTGCCGCACAAGGATCTGAATTGAGCGACATGCTGATGCGGATTTCCCGTCTCTTTATATACATGGAATTTGGGGATCGTGTATCCCGGCGGGTTCTTTATTTGATCGTACCAACCCGGATAGGGTCGTCCAGTTTTAACAATTTGCCCAGCCGCTTCGTTCGTCTGATGAACTCGTATCTGCTGAGCGATGTAATCATCCAGGGCGGCTTTTAAGATGGTCTCCTCCTTGGCTGCTGACAGAGCCGGCAGAGGATTTGATGTCTCTCCTCTATCATCTTCAATTATTACTGGACGGTCTTCGGCTGGAGGATCCGGCTGGATCATCATGCCCACCATATCTTGGAATAGAAGGGCCATTTGTTTTATATTGGCCGCTTGTTCCGCGGCCTCTTTGTCCTTCTTCTCAAGCATTCTCCGAAAGAATTCAGCATCAGTTTCCTGCTCACGGCGCTGCTCCGAGGATGTCTCTGGGCTTTCTTTCGGTCCCGTAAGTGCGGCCATAGCTTTTAGCATTTCTTGGAGCTTTTGTTGTTGTTGCTCCTGAGCCTTGGTCACTGATTGCGTAAGAGGTCGATGACCCGTGGAGATGCGGTTATCCTCTTTTCCGGATGCCATATAGATGGCGTGCACCACCATGCCCCCAGAATTGGGGCGTTTGGGTTCAGTGATCTTGTGATTCGTCGCAGACTCAGGGACTTTCTCCGGCCTTCTCCTCTTGTGGGCGGTCGAAGTTGAGGAGGCCGTTGCAGTGGGCACCCAATTAGCTGTCACCTTCTGTGGCTTGACAGAGTGATCCTTCTCTTGCCTAACCTTCATCTTTTTCTGTCGGCGGGGATAGTCTTGATCAATCACCGAGTCTTGGACTTGACGCCAGAAATTGTAAATTTTAGAGGACAGCAGCTGAGGGGGCTGCTCCAGCTTCGCCTTTAGGTCATTCTCCATAGGTGGAGGAGATCTTTTCAGCACAGCAGTTGGCGAATTCCTGCGCACCCTGTTAAGTAGTTCAAAGTTGTTCCCAGTTGGAACAGCAGCGTCAACTTTCACCATTGGAGCTGGAGGAGTCAGTCCAGAAGGGGCATTACCCCCAGCTTTCCTCACTCGGCGCCAGTGGCGACGTCGAGCATGTCGTGCAGCCAGGATCACCTCCGCTGTTGGTTCAGCTTTTCCATACCTCCTGTTCTGATGAGAGTCTGTTGTTGGCGCCAGCCTGTCAAAGACAGATGCTCGCTGAGAGGGAATGGCCAACCTTGAAAAGGCCGATTTTCATGCAGGGGAAACGGCCTTGGTTACTTCACCCGGAGTGGAAGCTGAAACGGCCAGTCTTGTGAAGACCGACCCCTTAGCCGGAGAAGCTGCTTTGGTGACTTCAGAAGTAGGAATGGCTATCCGCTTCGGGATAACGTTTTCTGGTATTGCGGGATTTTTCACGGGCCCGTTGGAGCTTTGGCCCAGTCTGCTGAAAACTGAGGCGCTTGGTTTGGGCGACACGTTAAGAGGGGCCGCAGTAGTAGTAAGCCGATCAAAGACCGACTTCTTCTGAGCTTCTTGCAATGGTACAGGGGCATTGAAGTTCATCGGTGGGAGCATGGTCCCGAATAATAGCCCAGTGGTGGCCTGAGTTACCTGCTCCACTGGCATCTTGAACAGGGAGGCCGCTTGAGGCCCGTAGGTTACTCCTCCGGATGAGGTGGAACGTGAGTTGTTGTTGCAGATGGAGCAGTTAGAAGCCATTGATCTTCTTTTTTTGCATGGAAGCAAAACCAAATCTTAGTACCTTGAACCCAAAGGCAACCATATCAAACCGCGATTCGTTCGCGAAACACGACACATGAAGTGTGGAGTGGAAAGAGGAAGAGGTCCCACCAGGCATGCCAGAATTTTTACTCCTCCGAAAGACGCAACCGGGATGTCGGGACTGAATTTGGGGGCAGATGCTATTTGGTTTTATCCGTCCACCTCTCCGAAGATACCAAGTTGATTTATGGCACCGTGTATCCGAGGTTTAGACGGATGCGGCCAATGTAGCAGACTTCGTCAGATTCCCCCTCGTTTGAGGGGTTTTTGATTGTGGGGACGCTCTTCCCTACAGGCGCAAGCCTCTACAGTTAATTACGCTACCGTATCGCGGTAACAAGTTTATCCTTCTCCAGATGGTCACTTCATGTCGTGGGTGTTTATTTTATTTTTGGTTGCCCGTGGATTGTATACGGAGACTAATTTATGTTGTCGCCCGTAGGGCGTAGATTAGTCCAAATTCGTATTTTCTTAGATTTGGGTTTGGGGTTGGGTTTAAGGATGCGTTGGTCTCATTTGAGACTAAGATCAACTTAAATATTTGTTAAGGATACGTTAGTCTAATTTTAGACTAAGATCAACTTAACGGGATCGTTTAGATCCAACAAAAGAGCATTTAGACTCTATTTTTTTAGTTTAGGGATGTTGCGGTCCATTGTTAGTTTAAGGACATTACGGTCCAATGTTGGTTTAAGGACATTACGGTCCAATGTTAGTTTAAGGACATCTCGGTCCATGGTTAAGGACATCATAGTCCATGGGCTTAAGGACCCCACAGTCCAAGGTTAAGGACATCATAGTCCATGTGTTTAAGGACCCCACAGTCCAAGGTTAAGGACATCATAGTCCATGGGTTTAAGGACCCCACGGTCCATAGTTTAAAGACGTCATGGTCTATAAAGTTTAAGGACATCATAGTCCATGAGTTTAAGGACCCCACAGTCCATGGAATGATTGGTTATCGGGACCCGTCACCTCTCTGAAGACGTTGAAGGATTACAACGACAAATATCAAAGGAGTGAAAATATGTACCCTTGAACCAAAGTTGATTGGGGAATCTGTAGTCCAATTTGGGACTAAGATCAATTAATTAGATTATGAGCACATGGGCTCAGTTAAATCTGAATTAAGGACTTATGGCCAACTTGGGCTAAGTCCAATTGGGTTTAAAATGTTGGACCTTTGTTTGGACTGTTGAACATTTGTCTGGGCTCAGCCCCCCATTATTTAGAAATGCTAAGCATGAGTCTGGGTTCTGACCATATTTTTATCTTTTATTGAGTGCTGAGCACCCATATGCCATATAAGATGATCAATCTTGGAAGGCAAGGATGTATTTGAGGTTCAGTCAAAGGGGAGTCTTGCCTTTGGAAGACTCAGCCGATTTGGGATAAGACTATTTTGCATATAGTGTTAAACACTAGCACATATCTGGCGGTCACGAGTTCCCACGTGATGCATAGTGTTAAACACTGGGGATGAAATGCTTACAATAGTGTTAAACACTAAAAGTGAAGCGCTCACGTGGGGTCACGTGAGGCGCCCTAGGATTGGGTCAAGCCTCCCTTATTTTATTCTCAGAATAAGTGTTAAACACTTTTAGTCTTCAAAGCTATCACGTGTGGGCACGTGATGGGCATCCATGCACTGGATATTAAAAGGATTTGCTAGGGGCCACGTGGGGACACGTGAGGGCGCCCATGCATTGGATTTTAATCCTTGAGTTCTTTCCATCTTCTCTTTTTTAAAGAGGTGTTTGTCAGGGGTCACGTGGGAACACGTGAGGGCGCCCGAAGTTTGTTCTGCCTTGGCTTTATTCTCTTTATTTTGAAGAATTTATCCAAGGGTCACGTGGGAGCACGTGACCCTATCTCATTCATTCTTTTCTGACTATTGAAGGGAGGATCACGTATTGCCACGTGATCGGGTTGGATACTGACTTTTTTACGTGCATGGAGAGTTTTAAATCCCTTATTTAAGAATTAAATTCTTTAGTAGGGTTAAACTCTAATTTTGTTTAAAGGAATTAAATTCCTATGTCTTTGGAAGAATTAAATTCTTTAAACCCAACTCTCCTTCTAAGTTTTGGATCTGCATGATAGAATCTCCCCGATGAGAATTAAATTCTCAACTTATGGGGAGATCTGCTTCTGCAGATCTTCAACCATGAAGAAGAACTATGTTCTTGTATTAAGGGTTAAACCCTATTTTTGTTGGAGGAATTAAATTTCTAAGTATTTGGAAGAATTAAATTCTTTAAACTCAATTCTCCCTCTAAGTTTTGGATCTGCATGGCAGAATCTCCCCGATGAGAATTAAATTCTCAACTTGTGGGGAGATCTGCTTCTGCAGATCTTCAATCAGAGGAAGAACTAAGTTCTTATTCAGAAGAGTTAAACTCTTAGTTTGAGAATTAAATTCTCTTTTTGTTTTATAGGATCTTATAGAATGATCTCTTTCCCTTTCTTACCTAGGGTTTTCTTTCTTTTCTGAAGAAATCTTCTTTTCTCTCTAGAGAATTAAATTCTCTTCTTTTTTTCTCTCTGTTGTTGTCTCTTTTCTTTTTTTTCTCTTCTCTTCTTGGATCCTATTTATAGGAGGAAGAAAAGAATCAGTTTGTTTAGTCAATCTTTCATTTAAAGATTTCAATTGATTTTGTAACCAACATGATCTTTTAGATCACTCAGTGAATTTTATTCACCATTGGATTTTTAATCCAAAAGATATTTTGTCTGTTATTCCTGGCAAATTTTAGGGAAATATCTCCTTGTATAGAATTTTTCTATAAATTGGTGATTTTTAATCACCATTGGATTTTTAATCCAACGGTGCTCCACTTTACAGAGCGCAATCTTTTTGTTTGGAAAGATCTGGGGAAATATTAGGGTTTTTGATTTCCCTTAATTAGAATTTAATTCTATTAGTTCAGAAAGTCTAAAAGCCTATCACGTGTTGGCACGTGACCCCACCGATTGACATTTCATTAGAATTCAATTCTATTAGTTCAGAGAGTCTAAAAGCCTATCACGTGTTGGCACGTGACCCCACTGATTGACCATTTCATTAGAATTCAATTCTATTAGTTCAGAGATCTTTAGGAACCTATCACGTGTTGGCACGTGATCCCCTGTCACGTGTAGGCACGTGATACCCCATTAGGGCTTTCTTTCCTTTAACTCAGAGAGTTTTGTAAGACTCCACGTGATGGCACGTGACCCACTGATTAAGCTTTTAACCAGAATTTAATTCTGTTGTTTTAAAGAACTCAGGAATTATCACGTGTCAGCACGTGACCCTTGGTCACGTGTGGGCACATGATACCCCATTGGGGTTTTTCCTTGTTGTTTTATTATACTTTTAATTCTTTTCAGTGGGTTTAAAGACCCATCACGTGTGGGCACGTGACCCCATTTGATTAGGATTCAATTCTTATCATTTCAGAGCCTTCAGGAAGCCATCACGTGTCGGCACGTGACCCCCGATCACGTGTGCGCACGTGATGCCCCATTGGGGTTTTTCCTTGTATTTTATGAGGGAACAATACTACAACAGCTGGCCTTAGTGCAAGTGGGAGATTGTTAGTTATGTATATGCCCTAGAGGCCATTATTGTACATATGATGTATATTATAGTGGATGCTTGGATATATAGAGAGAGGACTTTCTTGCTCGACATGATAGTATGCTATCTGGTTGTTCTTTGTCTTAACATGTAGATTTGTATTGTGATATTGTCTTGCTCTCACATGTTGATAAAGCCCTTGGGACGTGTACTTGACTACTAGGACTATGATGGAGATCATCCTCGTGGGGCCAAGATAGTCCAAAAGTACATCCTATAATTGTTCCTAGTCGTGGGTGCATCGAGACAGGGTATCGATACTCCAGAGTAGACTAGCGTATACGCCTCTTGACCCATATGATAGGCGATGGGTGATCCTACATCCATTAGTGTTTGACATCAAAGATGGTATACGGGTGCTCAGTGGAGACTGGGTACACTGAACGGACTCGCCGAGAACTCCTAGTTGGTATTATACCTATCGTCAGATAGCAGTTCTCTGGTGACACTGGTACTGGTTAGTCTGTAGACCCGAGATCGTCATAGAGTCTTGTGTGATTCCCACTGTGCTTTGATTTCCACCTTACCAAGTTCATGAGAACGTGCAAAATGATGGCTTTTGGGTACAGTCCCGAATCATATGGAGGCAATGAGCGATAGGAGGGGTTTCGTCTCTCCCGGTATTTGGGGTTGATGTTGCGCTGTACTCGATTGGCTATAACAGGAAGTCCCTGGCCAGGGCTGATATGGAGATCTACTGGTAAGTGTTATCAGTAGTTTCTCGACCCGTTATGAGCCTCATATCGACACGACTTATCGGTTACTGGGGTCTGACGTTTACCACCCCTAGACTGGATATGTGACATATCAAGACGAAGAGATCGGACTGTATGGAAGTGTTACTGATTGGATTCGCAGGAGTATGTACATGCTTGCTTGTTGATCTTCTAATCGCTCAATACCCGGGTGGCCATTACGTTTAGCTAACCGCTTGCGGCTTGTGGGTGTTTGATATGATCATCACCTACTGCCGGCGTATTGACGAGTCTTTAGAGTCCTACACAGAGGTTTCCTGGCTCAGGCGAAACGGAGTATGAGCACATATGTGATATGTGCGGGACCGAGATTAATGCGCGTATATGATACCGCATTCTATTCTCGCGATATGTGACATTGGCCGGTTATATGTGATATAGCCGGGTCATCGGATCAAGTGTTGATTCGATGAAATGATATATATTATATTAGTCGGTTATATGTGATATAGCCGGATTATTAAATCAAGTATTGATTTAATAATTTAATGTATAAATATATATTTGATATATTAAATTACATTAACTAATATATGCTCACTTAAATATTTCTTTTTCTCACTTTTGATACAT
Organism: Agapanthus africanus; assembly: GCA_030015575.1. Classification (NCBI taxonomy): domain Eukaryota; kingdom Viridiplantae; phylum Streptophyta; class Magnoliopsida; order Asparagales; family Amaryllidaceae; genus Agapanthus; species Agapanthus africanus. The sequence goes on along the minus strand of JASDDO010000031.1, from coordinate 681,806,445 downwards.
TTAACATATATGTGATATATGTTTATTGTATTATTTCTTTTGTTACATAAATATTATATATGTGATATATAATATTGTGACAGCTGGGTTATACATGCTACTTGGGTGTATGAGAATGATACCATGCTTTATGATAATGTTATGTTTATATTTATTTTAGATAATTCAAAACAACTTGGAATTATGTCATGGTTGAGCTTGGATGAAGCTTGTAGACCCATTGACTAAAGTCCACTTGTTTTGTTTTTGCCTAAGATATTTATTAACCTAACCCTAATCAATTAGCCATAGTTTATTCTCTACAATGGTTAGCCATGACATAAATCCATGGTTGCATTTTTTAACCACATCTCAATTATTTCATTCATCTTCTTCCTCCTTCGTCTCCTTCAAGCTCTCTCTAGGTTTTGAGGAGATAAGAAAAAATAGTGAGAAAATAAATTCTAAAGTGAGCAAAATTCCTACTTCATCATCCTCTTCTATACTAGCCATATAGTTTAGGGTGTTAGCTTCACTAGTTCCACATTAGTGAAGAGATAGCTTGAGTTCGTGTTTCCTCGAAGTAAATCATCATAGACTTTGAAGACTTCTAGCTAGCATGCATCATAAATCTTGTGTAGCCTCTCAAAAGTCCGGGAGTTCGATGATCGCAGCGAAGGGACCACTACAAAGAGCTATAAAAGTGAAGGAACGGACTACAAAGGTTGTAATCCCTAATCACTTAGATGTAAAGTTGTTTACATTTAGTTTCCATATGATTCTCTAGTTAAACATCTTAGGTTAGAGTTCTTTAGCATGACAAAAAATTTAATTTGGCATGGACGATGTCTCCCGAAACCTTGTTGTCGTTCTTAGGAACCCTACATTGGGATCAGCACCAGCGTTGCTAACACTGGAGCATAAGTGCCAGGAGCAATTCATCATTTGCCTTTTCCTGTTGGGGAGCGATGGCTTAGGAGACAGGTTTAGGTCCCTATCACCTAAGGCTTTTCAATTTTATGAGTCGTAAGGGTCCCATAAAAGCATTTTCTCCCTACGAGTCGAAAGGATCTTGTAGGTGTATTTTCTCCTAAGGAGTCGTGAGAACCCCCAAGTGTGTTTTTCCTTTATGAGTCGTAAGGATCCCACGAAGGTTTTTTCTTACGAGTCGAGAGGATCTCACAAGATTTGTTCTCCTCATGTATCGTGAGGACACATGAGTAGGTATTCCTAATGGAGCATAATTTCAAGGTGGAGACCGGCCGCGTGACTGGTGATTGCGGTGGGGCGTGGGTGATGAGAATTATTTGAGCCCGTGGATTGTATACGGTAGTCCACTTAGGGACCAACCGTAGGGCTTGGAGAATTTTGGGATTTTGTTGGCGTCCGCATCGCTGCACTGGAATATGGTATCGGGAGCGACTCATCATTCGCCGTTGGGACATTCAGAGATTTGAAATTTTTGTTGGCGTCTACATCGCTGCACTGGAATATGGTACCAGGAGCGACTCATCATTCGCCATTTGGGAATTTGGATTTTAGTTGGCGTCTGCATCGCTGCACTGGAATATGGTATCAGGAGCGACTCATCATTCTCCATTTGGGAGGGGTTTTTTTTACGCGATTGCTCTATCATTTCAACTTTTCTTATCGCGAAGGTCGTGATTGCCCTATCATTTCTGCTATTCATTCGCGGTTGCCCCATCATCTCGGCTTTATTTTTTTCATTATTTTACTCGCTGATTTTTATTGCGAGTTGCCCCATCATTTCGGCTTTTTTTTATTTACACGCATTTTTTTACATCCCCAGTTTAACGACTCAGAGGTCGATTGTTTCCAGTTTAACGACGTAGTGGTCGAATGTTCCCAGTTTAACGACGTAGTAGCCTTTACCGTCCACTTATTAAAAAAATCCTTGGAATTTGATTTCACGACGTTTCAAAGCTCTCTTTGTCCTTTTGGAGAGACGTTCACGTGTCTCGTAGAAACTGCAATGAACTGGGTCATTTTCTGGAGCGGGCGATCGTAGCTTGGTTTTCTGCTAACGCGTCTTTGGCCAATGAGACCACCCCCTCATTGTATTATTTTTCCACCCAATTCTTGAAAACAAAGCAGTCTTCAATGGTATGACTCACCATTCTGTGATACGGGCAATACAAATGATCATCAGCCATGTTTGCTTCATGTGGTCTTTTTTATTTAGGCAATTGCAGACCGTTTCTCAGGGCGTCCTTGAATATTTTACGGACTCTGTCCCTTATGAAAGAATAGACCTTATTCAATTTCCCTTTCAGGGGCAATTCTCCTCCCCCTCCCAACACTGGTTTTCGAGGCTGGTCGGCATTAGGCCTGCCTGGTCCTTGTCTACTTTGGTCGGCAGATACATTAGAGGATTCAATGTTCTTAGGAGGCCCACCTTTGCAGTTGTCGTTCTCCGGATATTTGGACTTGTTGTTATATTGGTAGTTTGGAAGAGATTCAGGGACCGCATGTTCTAGCATCTGGACTCTTTTAAGTAAGTCCTGGAGAATTGCGGAATCTGCTGATGACTTTTCCTTAATTATGTCCCATGTCAACTGGTCGCAGACATGCATCAGGACTTTCCTGGGAGCTAGCCGCCTTCGACTTTCATGAAGGTATTCCGCTCTTAGACCAGAGGGAATAGCTGTTGGCTGCTTTGGGACATCAATCCCTGGTTCATGGACCAAATTTTGATTTTGTTGTGATTGCATTTGAAGGACTCAGGCTGCGAGATTTTCCACTCTGGGCACGTGGGCGATGGGCGCCCGTAGAAAGAAGGGGCTTTTAGCCCCGGAATTAGAAGTTAAACTCTGAAAGAGGATTTTTTATTTATGAACTTAAACTTCGAAAGATGTTGAATGGAGTTAAACTCCTAAAAAAGGGTTTGATTTATGAAGTTAAACTCCATCAGATCTTGAATGGAGTTAAACTCCTAGAAATCTTTGGAGATGATCGAAGGGGACCCCCTTCTTCTCCCCTTTAGCCTTGGATCATCTTTTGAGCCTCGGATCCTTCCGGAATGGGATTTTTGAAGATGGGTCTCCTTCTTCTTCCTCTCTGTTGGCTGGATCTTGAGGGGAAAAATGGGTGAGACTTATAAATCTCCCCTTGTAGGGATTTGACGGCAGATCCAAGCTCCCCTTCAAGGATTTTATGGTGAAAAACTATTTATTTTTGGAAAATGAAGAGTTAAACTCTTGATTTAATTCAAAAAAAGATAAGAAGGTTTAGAACCTTGAAAAAGAAAAAGGGGGCACAGAAACCATAATTTTTTAGGGGGGATGAATTATCGTCCTTCATTTCATCATCATGTTGCCTTTTTAGACTTACAAATTTACATATAGCCCCTTGGACTTTACAAAATGGAATTTTTGCCCATCTCATGCCTCATGTGCTCATTTCTTTTGTGCATGAGCCATGGGCTTTACAAAAATTTGGCTTTATGCCCATTTATTTTACATTCATGCATGAAAATTATATCAAACTTATTTATTACATAATTTTCTTCTTGGCATAGGAGAGGCCGGCCGCATCATGTTCGGGCTTGACTTAGGCATGGGCCCACTTGGCCTGGGCTTGGGCCCAATTGGCTTGGGGTTGACTTTGACTTTGATTTGGTCAACTGGGGTTTAATTTTTTACCCCAACAAGTATAATAATACTAGTATACATGTTAAGATAAAGAGCAATCAGATAGCATACTATCATGTCTAGCAAGAAAGTCCTCTATATATATGTCCAAGCATCCACTATATCATACAATAATGGCCTCTAGGGCATACATATTCCTAACAGTAGCTTATGCATCAAGACAGCTGAAAGTTCATGAGCACAACTATCCAACGCATGATCTGGAGTTGGTAGCCGTTATCTTCGCACTTAAGATTTAGCGCCATTATCTTCGCACTTAAGATTTAGCGCCATTATCTTCTTGGAGAACGGATAGATATATACACAGACCACAAAAGTCTTAAATATGTGTTTACTCAGAAAGAATTGAATATGTGGCAGAGAAGATGGCTAGAACATATGGCGGACTTCAACATCAACCTACAATATCATCCAGGGAAGGTGAATGTAGTTCCTGATACACTTAGTCGCCAACCACTATCAATGAATATCACCGCTCAGTGGAAGCTTCAGCAAGATTTGCACAAGATGGAGATTGAAGTGGTCATGCCAGGTAATGCTTCGAATTTGATGAACTTACAAATTCAGTCTACAATTGTTAATCAGATCAAAGCAGCTCAAGCAAGTGATGCCAAGTTGCAAAAGATCCGAGAACAAGTAGAAAGTGGACTTCGAATAGACTCCATCATCCATAAAGACGGATCTTTGAGATTCGAAAGCAGATTGTATGTACCACAAGGTTCTGTTCGGGAAGAGTTGATGAAAGAAGCTCACAGCTCTCCGTACTCAGTACACCCTGGTGGTACAAAGATATACAAAGATCTGCGGCAACATTACTGGTGGCATGGAATGAAGCGTGAAGTAGCCAAAAGCGTAGCCAAATGTTTAGTGTGTCAGCAAGTAAAAGCTGAACATCACAGGACTGCTGGTTTACTTCAACCGTTACCTATTCCAGAATGGAAGTGGCAACACATCACCATGGACTTCGCGACTGCACTTCCTCGCAGCACGAAAGGTAACGATGCGGTATGGGTTATTGTGGATCGACTCACAAAGTCGGCACACTTTATTCCATTTCGAGTTGGCCAATCTACCGAGACACTAGCAAAGAAGTACATGGAAGTAAGTCTGAATCTAAGTAAGATTTAACTCTTCATAGTGTACTATTTCTGATACCCATGAACTCATGCAGGAGATCGTGAGATTACATGGAATACCGGTTTGCATTGTCTCCAATCGTGACACCAGATTCCGATCGCAATTTTGGCAGAGTCTACAAGCTAGCTTGGGAACGAGTCTGAACTTCAGCACAGCTTACCATCCACAAACAGATGGACAGCTGAGCGAACGATTTGGATCCTTGAAGATATGCTAAGAGCGTGTATGTTAGACTTCGGAGGATCATGAGAAGATCACCTACATCTTATGGAGTTCTCATACAACAACAGCTACCAAGCGAGTATTGGAATGGCACCCTTTGCAGCTCTCTATGGAAGGAAGTATTGATCACCATTGAGTTGGGACGACATCGAAGATAGGAAACTCCTTGGACCAGAGATGATCGTGGCGACTGTGGACATAGTTTGCAAGATCAGGGAAAGAATGCGCATAGCCCAAGACAGACAGAAGCACTGGGCTGATGCAAAGCGCCGACACCTGGAGTTCCAGCCGGGAGATCATGTGTTCTTAAAGATCCTTCCAAACCGTAGAGTAATTCGATTTAGCAAGAGGGGTAAGCTCAGTCCGAGATACATTGGACCGTTCGACATACTCGAACGAGTCGAAGAAGTGGCATATTGTTTGGCACTTCCACCCTGATTGGAAGGAGTGCACAACGTATTCCGCATATCCCAGCTTTGAAGATATGTGAACGACCCCAGCCACATCCTTGATCACTCCGAGCTCACTGTACAAACGGATCTATTTTGTGAGCAACAACCCGTTGAAATTCTGGACAGAAAGGTAAAGTCACTTAGGAACAAGAAAGTAAACTTGGTCCGGGTGATGTGGAGAAAAGATCACCAGGAGAATCAACATGGGAAAGAGAAGACGACATGCGTGCAAGATACCCTTTCTTATTTGTAAATTAGTCCTTATATAATTGTAAATTTCGAGAACGAAATTTTTGTAAGGAGGGTAGAATGTAACGACTCAAATTTTACTGTCCGAAAATTTGAAAGTTAATGTACAGAATAGAGTTGTAAGCTTGAACACAAGTTATAAATTTAATTTGTTTAAGAACTGCAAGAAAGCACGTGTAGCTCATTGGTAAAGCCTTTCACTGCTGTGACATAGCCCATGTGTTCGAATCCCATCGGCCACATATATTTTTACTGATTTTTCTTTTTGGAAGCCTAAAAGTTTACACGTGCAATACACGTAAAAATGAAAAGTCAGATAAAACAAACATGTGCAATATACTGTATGAACTGAAGGGGACACGTGTCAAGAATCCAAGTACCCATCTCGTCCTTTGGACCGGCGAGATCGGCCCAAACCCCGGCGACGTCAGCCGTCCGTAGGGGATAGTTCCCCGTGCTTTGCCCACATGACCCTTAGCCTACCCCCTTAACCCCTGTTCTGTTTGTTTTTCCCGCATTTATCCAGAGAGTGTAAATTCACTCTTTAATTCAATTTTTGATGCATTTTTAATTCTCTCTTCAATCCCTAAACCCTAATTCCATCCTATAAATACAGCATCATACACTAGCCCTCCTCATTCTGAAATCTCTTGTCAAAAAATCTTAAATTTTCCTAAGTCAAAGAAGAGTTCAAGTGGAGTTAGCCCAAGGTCACTTTCCGGCGAGGATACAAGACGTTTCCGGCGACCCCGCGAGTCCACGAAGCCATCAACTTATTTCTCTACCTCCCCTCTCTTGTTGTAACTTGTAAGTCCCCTCTCCTCTCCTCTCTTCCTAATTTAAAAAGTTCTCTTTTCAAAACTCGTCGGAAGTGGAGTTATTCTGAAATCTGATTCTAAACTTGTTAAAATCATAATCTTTCTTAATAATCAATCATCCATATCATTATATCTTGCTTAATAATCATGAAACAAACATTGAGAACAAATTTCATCTTAACATACCATGTTATGTAACTTCTATTTGCATTTTTCGTTTAAATACCATAAACTTTACATATGACTTCTTTTAATTACTTTAGCTTAGCAAACCTTTAGAAAACCTCACGAGATAATGACCTACCTCTCACATACACACATCTTGACATAGAACGATTCGCTTGAAAACAATATCTTGTGGCAAATGTGACTTTTCAAATAAATACTTTAAACTATTAAAAACTGTATTTCTTTAAATTGTGTGATTACATTCCTTGCGATTATACCTCTATAACCCATTTTGGGAAATCCGATCGGGATGGTGTGGGTTATCGCACATCTTAGGGACTAGTAGAGCGAGATGCAGACCTCCTCACGGAGCATACGATCTCGATGGAATTTTTATACAATTTTTAAGAAAAACGAAGATTTCTATTTAATAATAAGGAGTTATCTTTTAATAAATATATAAATATTATCAAAACACGTATTTTTAAGATATTATTAAATTCCACATTTTCTAAACAAAATAAAAGAATAACAAGTTCCATGAAAATACTATCAAGAATCCATACAGGTCAACTTTACATTAAAATACCATGTACTATTCAAGCTAGGTATTTATTCACTAGAATACCTCACTTTTAAAAATTACATCTATGAAAACCCTAACTACAATAAATAAATACTTGAGGTTTATTTTGAAAGTATACTAAAAATATTTTTCATAAAACCCCCTCAAGTTATATTAAATTTACATTAAGGACTCTAGTAAATATAGGTTTAAGCGGGACCAGTTCTCTTGAGCCTCAGGGAGCCGGAGAAAGTGGGTGCTTGCCTATTTAAGGTAGAAAACTAAAACTGGGTTATCAATGATAATTGTCTTAGAAAAAGACACAAATCCTGTTGTCCATGTGCAGCAATTACCGATAACTCCTAAACCTAATTCAGGACTCAAATCTGTTTAAGTGTCTGACTCAATCTGAGTCTCGGTCTAATCTGAATACAATGCAAACATGAATCCAACCATATATCCAATTCAACATGAATCCAATATATTAAACATGAACACTTGAACTTGAACATGAATACCGAACAATACGAATATGCAACATGACTTGACTTGACCGAACCAAAACTATATCTTAAACTTGACTACATGGCTATCCGTTTACATCTGAACCGTTCATATGAACAACTTATACCATGGTTTCGGCAAGTCTTATACTACAACTCATTAAAATCAATACAATATGCATTACGGGATTTTTAACGGGGTAGATTGGTACGGAATGTATTAGAAGTGGAATGAGGCGGTCACTATAATACACCTAACCTGAATATCCGTGCCGTTGTCCCATGGGATTAACGGGGCCTTGTACTCCATATGCCTTAGTCCACAGAGCAAGTTGGACTTCTCTCGTATACACTGATGCATTCTGTACCAAGCTACAAACAACTACGTTAGTATAACAAAAACAGATAAATTACCAGATATATTCCTTTTACTTGATCTATCTCTCTTTTGAGACTTACCGAGCGATTGTTCGCTGACGATATTCATATCTCTTCTTTCTTTGGAATGTTGTTAGGAGGACCCGACTCTTAGGAAATCGAGCCCAGTCAGGAAGATTTGGAGTAGTTTGCAGAGGAGCCGGAGTTCTAGTTCTTACTTGTACTTACTTTTATTTTTAATTCATATGCCATTGTTTAGGCATCGCTTTCCATTATTGTATTTTACTTTCCAATTGCATGTAAAGAATGAATATAAATAAAAAGTTATTGTTTCATTACATCTCTTGTCATTCTTGTGTTTTACTTCTATATTGCTTATTTACGCTTAACGTGTTTACTTCTGAGTAAATACGCCGCGGCCTCGCCACGTCTACTTTCCCGTATATTGGGAAACGGGGCGTCAGGCCACGTCACAGCAGTGTAGAGGCTTTACCAGTGATCTACAAGTTGTTTCTTGCTTTTATTAAACAAATATAACTTATAACTTTTACACCGGCTGTAATATCCTTTTCTGTGCAATAACAAGAAATTTATGTAGAGTGATTTCAGAGTCGTTACACCACGGCTCTACTGAGTCGTGCAAACAGGTTTTAGTTGGGCACAGTCTCGAGCCACATGGAGGCAGTGACCAATTGTCGGGGATTCGTCTCTTCCAGGATAGGGAGTCAATGCCGCGCTGTATTTGATTGACCAGCACCATAATTCCCTACCCAGGGTGGATTGAGAATTACTGATTGGTAGATCAGTAGATTTTCGGATGGTCTTGAGCCACATCGGCACGACTTGTCAGGGTATTAGGGGTCTGACGTTTTCCACCCCTAGACCCGGCATGCGATACTCTCAGACGAACAGACCGGACTGTACGGAGATTATCACAGATAGGCTCAGTAGGAGTTCGGATGAGTTTACTCGTCGGCCTTCTTTTCGACAGGTATCTGGGTAGCCGTTACGTACAGCTAATGTCGCTGACGTGCTTGTGGTTAAACCCACTGCCAGCATACTGTCGAATTTTTAGAGTCTCACACAGAGAGTTTCCCTGGTTCAGGTGAAATGATATAGAGGCCGTATGGTTTTACGTGCAGGGTTTCGATCATATACGTGTACTGGCTACACGTATTTTGTTCGGACGGATAATACTAGCAGGCTTAGAATTAAGCCGCATTCTAGTATTATACTATTGGATTATTTTATCTCTTGATGTTCGTATTTTTTGTAGTACAAATATGGGTATGTATATACGGTGGGGGTATTCTAGTAATTTCACTAGAATGGTTCTAGAAGGAGACACCTCATTTCGTTTTATATCTATTTATTTAAATAGATAATGAGGTGGAGGGATGAGGTGTATTGAAGCATGGCTACTTGATTTTATTTATTCATTTGTTCTAACTATTCAAGCATGGTTACATTATTCTATGGAAATAATGGATGCTTGATATTTTCAAAGACTTGGCCATTCTTCACAAGGTTACTTTATTATACACTTGCCTTTCTATTTCCTCCTTTGCTCTCTTCTTCTTCCCAAAACCATAACCCTCTCATGTGTTGAGAATCCATGGTTCTATGAGATAATACAATCCAATTAACTCTCTATATTTTCTAAGCTATCTAGATTAGCAAACTAGGTACTTTAGTTATCTCAAGTTTGAGGTTGGAGCTTGAACTATAGACTCTCAGGTGGATCTTCTTCGACACGAGGAGGCCGATGATCAAGCTCGATCCCGACGGATAAGGAGCTCAAGAAGAGGAAAAGAAGACCCGAAGGACTTGGTTCATATAGGTATAATCACTTCATAGTAGATTAGTACCTATACAAGTTTTTGTTATCTAGGGCTTAGGTAGATCTTGGGATTAGTCGGTGTTGCAAGCTTTAAAATTTGTTTTTGAAAATTCCGCCTCAATACAAACCCAGTAGAGTGTGCGACACCGCCCAACACTTCTTCCCTTCAAGTGATATGCATTAGAAAAAGCTGCATGCCAATTGAATTTGGTTCTATCTAAATTAGTGCATTTGGTTCTATATGGATATAAAAGGGTGGTATATCTTGAGAATGTTAAGATATGGAGTTATCTGGTTTCTATTTAAAAGAAGAATCCGGACAAACCCAAGGCACTTTTCAGTAATGGCAGTTTGTGGGTTATTCCAAGCTTTTAGTAAGGGTTTAACTTCTACCATTTTCAAGATCAAAAGTTGATTTATTCTTGACTCGCTATCTTTTTTATAAAAATGACTTCTTTGCAAAAGAAATTAGTGGAGTATGGTAGAACTGGAAGTAATTCCAGAACCATAAACAGTTACTAAAAATTTAGTAGAACCTAAAAATTCAATTGGAACCGACAAATCTTAACCACTCTGTAGAATAGTAGATGACCTCAGCTACCTAAGAGATACTTCAGTTTCCTCATAGACGGTGACAGGGAGATCAACATCACGGTGATGATGGCCCTACTAGTTATCATCAGGTCATAGGAAGCGGTAACTTCCAAGTGACCAGATGCAAGATATGACTTGCTATTGCTGCTATTCATGACTATGAGATCTGGCAGATGGATAACTATAACGTCTTTCTAAATGGAAATTTAGAAGTGCACGTGTATATGACTCTTCCAAAGGGTTATCATAGTCAGTGGGAGCAGCGGAGGGTGTGCAACTTGCTTATGTCTATTCGTAGACTAAAGCAGGCATAGCGGAGCTGAACCATTTGTTTTAATGTGATAGTCAAAGTATTTGACTTCATCAAAATGATAGATGAACCAGTAAGAAGGTTGTAGGGAGTATTATCATATGATATATGGATGGCATACTCCAGATTGGAAGTGACATTCTTATACTACAATCGATCAAACTTTTGTTGTCACGGATATTTCTTCTTATAGGATATGGATAATATATGGATAATATATCAAGAATTCTGGTAACTAGATTTATCTAGATTTGGGAAGTGTCCCAATGGTACGTGGACACCATTCTAAAGTGGTTTAGAATGGACAATTCCTACTGTGGTAGTTTGCCCGCAAGTGATGGAGTCACCCTCTCTAAAAAGATGTCTTCTAGACTGATGAGACGAGTGACTCGTTTAAATGACATTATAATTGTTTTTGCAATTAGGTCAATCATGTAATGTCATGTACCAAGCCAGATGTTGCTTTTGCACTTGCTGTAGAAGCAGATATTAATCCAATCTTAGAGAAACAAAGGGAAGCAGTAAAGAACATGTGAGGATGTTCTTGGTGTATGGTAATAGCAGCCTCCTATAGGAAGCGGTTACTGGTTCTAGCTTCCCAGGTGACCTGGATGACAAAGATGCTGTCAGAGTTATAAGTTTACCCTTTTCTGATGGGCAGTATGTTGAAAAGGGTTCTAAGCAGAATACTGAGGTACACATGGCACAGGTTGCTGATTATGATCGGTGGAGGATACAGCCCGAGAAGTTTGTTGGATAAAATTGTTCATTTTTGAACTTGGTCCCATCAAGTATCCAGACAAATTCTAAGGCAAGTATCGCTCATTTTGGGAGATAGTTGATCTCCGTGAAGTTGAGATATAGAGAGATACAGTTAGAAATATTGCAGCTGATCCACTCACTGAGACTATTTCTCGAACACGGATGTTTCTCAAACACGATTTAAGAAACTGATTAGTAGAGAGGTTGGGTATTCGGTAGCACACGAGCTGTGGGTATATGATACCGCAATAATTGGTCTTAAGTGCAAGTGGGAGATTGTTGGTTATAGTGCCCTCAAGGCAATTGTTGTAATTGTGGGTAGGAGATTATGATAGTTGAAGGAGTATCTATACCGATAAAACAGTCTTACTCGGGATGATAGTATGCAATCTGGTTTATCTTTATCATTAATGTGTATACGTTTTACTTGTTATTACGTGTCGCTAATATATAATAATAAAGCCCGTAAGATCATTGCTTGAATGCCAGTATTATGATGGCGATCATATACGTGGGAGCTGGGTAGTCCATAAGCATTGTTCGCACCTGTTCAAGTGCGCACCAGGTGTTAAGAGAGCACATGATAAAAAATGGTTCGATTGACTTACGCACCTATATACAAGCGCACATCATGAAATTGATTCAATCGACTTGCACAACTATGTACAAGCGCACATGATGAAATTGGTTCGATCAATTGCGCTCCTATATACATGCGCACACGAAGGCTAATGCAAGAAACGTACACATATGCTAATGACGGGCTCTTGCAACAAAAGCAAATTTCAGCACAAAAATAAAAAAGAAGTGCAAGTGTAAAAGAAGAGAGGCTTTTCATTGATACGATGAAAAAGATGGATTACAAAAAGACAAATAAAAATAAGGGCCGTTCACAGCGGCAAAAGATTAGCGTCGGTGCATGGATTCTCAAAATCAAAGAGAAGGTCATGCAGGACATCCCAGGCACCATCCTCCATCTGCTGATGCTTCCGCTCACGAATACGAGCATCAGTATCGCCACTGATATCTTCTGCCCTCGCGTACGAAGCTATGATCGCCTTCTGTTGATATATCCAGTGCAGAATGTCTATTGTACGATCTCTTCGATTCTTAGAGATCAAACACATTAGATAGACTGAGTGTACCTTATACTCAGTCTCATCTAGAGCATGAAATGGCATCGCCTCAACAAGCCTGGGCATAGCATTCCATATCGCGAGAAAAATCATCTGCAAGAGGATAGACCGGCGAGGGAGCAACCGCCCGCAATGATCCTCAAGACGACGAAGTATATGCTCGCATTCGGCATCGCTGTAAGCCAGCTCGTAAAAGCAGATGTCGGCATGGGAAACAATCTCCCTAATCGTATAAAAACGGCTGGCCATAACACCTGAAAGAAAAAGACTGAAAAGGCATCAGTTCAGTAAAAGGGCGAACTAAAAATATCCAACTTCAAAATTAAAGGTTGATTAAGGTCAAACTTAAATGACATCCTTGAAATAAAATAAAATTTTTAGGTTTATCTTAAGTTAAGTGCGCAACCAAATGAGTGCGCAGGATAAGTCAAATGCCCAACCAAAAGGGTGCACAAGTTAAATCAAAAGCGCAAATTAAAAAGTAATGCGCAACTCAAGACAGAGGTGCTCAAACGCACTTACCAAATTAGTGAAGAAGTAAAGGTTTCTAATAGAAAATAAAAGCTTCAGGAAAGTATAACTCTAAAGAGAGTGAAGAAAATGATACTTATTTATAAGGTCTGAAAAGACGGTCCGCATTCTTGCAAGTTCCAAGACAGAACTAATAAATTATAGCTCGACTCTTGTTTTTCGTTTCGAAAACATGCGAAGAAACAAGCAAGCGTGCATGTTTGATGACAAAGTCATATGACACGAGCGCACATGCAGCAAGTGCGCATATGATAGGTGCGCATATGCATGTGCAACGCACGGGCGCAATGCGCACTTAATTAACAACAAGTGCAAATGCATGCTCATTCGCTGAAACAGACGTTTATTGAAAAAGAAATAAATCTTGATTAATAAGCAATCAAATATTTAATTAACAGTAAAATATTCTATTGGTTAAATACCTTAACCAAAAGATCTGTGGATCCAACGGTGTGCATGTCACTCTTCAATTAAGTCTTTTTAAATCAATCTAAAATCGGATTGAGATTAAAACAAACTAAAATAAACCAAACAAATCCTAATTTCTTCTCTCCTATAAATAGAAGTCTCATATGAAGAAATTAGGGACCGAAAACCCCACATAAGCTTGAAAAAATTCAAGTACTCTACTTTCTCAACAAAAAACTGCGCAAAGCAGAAACAAAAAGAAAAACTTCTCTTTTCCTCCATTTAAAAGCCTTTTCTTTTATACAGAAGCCTATGCTTCTTTTTCGAATCCATTGATTCACCTTAAAAGATCAAATGATCTTAGGGTTTGTCTCTCGTTCATAAATTTTATACTTTTGCGAGGGATTAATCCAAAGAAATATAAGATGCGTACCATAAAACACATGAATACCCGACTCGAAAACAGATAAAAACCGAGGTTTTCACTTCTCTACAAATAAGAAAAGAAAGAAAAAAATAATAAAACAGAAGCCACGGCTTCTTGTGCTTTCTAATAAAAATAAGTGTGCACTCAAATCAGTGCACGCTTAATAAAAAAGGCTACTACTTTTAGGAAAATAATATCCTGAGGATGTACGCATCACGTGATACCCACGTGTGCGCACTTGATGAAAACCGTCTATGGAGGCATGTGCATCACGTGATACTCACGTGTGCGCGCTTAATGAAAATCGCCTATGAAGGCATGCGCATCACGTGATACCCACATGTGTGCAGTTGAAAAATGCCTATGAAGGCACACATGTCATGTGATGCACACGTACGCAATATCCTTGAAATATAACAGTGCGCAACCACGTGCAACGCACGTGTGCACCCTTTTCAAATGAAATAAATAGGCATGTGCGTCACATATACGTGCGCACTTTTACCACAAAATATCATTTAATCACTTAAACAAAGTTTAATTAAATGATGAAGTTTCTGTTGATCAAAATATCAATAAACTTAAGTAACCTTAGTCTCAAAGATGACTAAAGATCCTTAATTCATACTTGTTAAGTTGATCTTAATCCAAAACAGGATTAATGAGCCTTAACCACATATTCCTGAGTTGATCTTAGTCTCAAAGATGATTAACGATCCTCAGATAATATATTTCGAACTGATGAACCTTGTTCATACGAGATCTGTGTCCTAAGTTCAAACCCAAATTCATATATATACAGATTTGGACTAATTTGCGCCCTACGGGCGACGACATAAACTAGTCTTCGTATACAATCCACGGGCAACCAAAATAAACAAAATACAACACGACACGAAGTAAAATACCGGAGCAGGTGAAAGTGGTTATCGTGTTGCGATAACGTAATTAACTGCAGGGGATTGCGCCTGCAGGGAAGAGCATCCCCACAATTAAAAACCACTCAAAGAGGGAGAATCTAATAAAGTCGTGCTACATCGATCGCATCCATCCAAAACTCCGATATACGGTGTCATAAATCAACTTGGCATCTTCGAAGAGATAGATGTATATGTTCCAAATAGTATTTGCCCCCAAATTTAGGCAAGACGATCAATCCCAGTTCGTCTCTGTTTTCGGCGGTAAATAAGCACATCCTTAAACGTCCATAGTCAAGGGAGTATCGAGACCAGGCATCGATATTCTGAAATAGACTAGTATATACGTTTCAAGACCCCGACGAGAGGCGGTGAACGGTCTCACAAGCCATTAGTGTTGTATCACCTAAGATAGTATACATGTGCTCACTGGAGGTAAGTACACCGGATGGACTCTCCAAGAACTTCTAAATGGTATTATACATATCGTCGGATAACAGTTCTATAGTGATATGAATACATGTTAGTCTTTTGACCTGAGATCGTCATTTGCCTCGTGTGAGTTCCCACTGTACTTTGATTACTATCTTACTACGGCTCAAAGGAGTCGTGCAAACAGCTTTTAGTTGGGTATAGTCCTGAGACAGTGGGCGATTGTCAGGGATTCATCTCTTCTGGTATAAAGAGTCGATTTCGCGCTATGTTCGGTTAGCCATCGCCATAAGTCTCTGGTTAGGGCGGATGAGATTTACTGATTGGAGATCGCTAGTTTCTCGGTTGGTCAAGAGTTTGACACCGGCACGACTTATCAGGTTATTAAGGGTCTGACATTATTCACCCTCAGTATGCGATGCTCTTAAACGAAGAGATCAGATTGTACGGAGATTGTCACATTTAGGCTCAATAGGATACGAACGGACTTGATTGTCGACCTCTCTTTCGGCATATACCTGAATAGCCATTACGTACAGCTGGTGTCGCTGACGTGCTTGTGGTTGTGGATTTATCCAGTAACTCCCTGCCAGCGTATTTTCGAATCTTTAGAGTCCCACACAAAGTGTTTTCCCGGTTCATGCGATATGATGTAGAGGCCGTATATTGATATATGCAGGGATCCGATTAAATACGTGTACTGGTTACACAGACTTTAATCGGACGGTCGATAATACTAGCCGGCTTAGCATTAAGCCAAGTTATTAAATCAAGTATTGATTTAATAATTTACATATACATATTCTAGTATTATATTCACTATTCATTTTCTTTCTATTGGCTATCCATATTTTTATACGGATGTGCGTATATGTATTTCGTATGTATACCGGTGACGTGTTCCGTATTTATACGGAAATATTTCTAGAAAGATTACACATATTTTTCTTTTATGGAAATTATGAAAAATGAGGTGGCATGTTGAGGTGGCTAAGGGTATGATTTGAGAGGGATGGTTACATTATTCTATTTGGAAATGTTATGTCACATATTTTTGAAAGGTTAGAAAAATAAAAGGATCTCTCTCTTTCCCATCCATTCTTAAACTTTGCTCATTTAAGATATGTTACCATCCTCTTCTTCTCCTTTTTCATTTTGCTCTCTTGAGCTGAGCTCTATGATTGAGAGATTATGATTAGCGATAAATTCCTACATCCCTATACTCCATTTCGGATAAGTTTGGAATGTCGGTTGCTTCGCTACGTGAAACTGGAGTTTGGATTGGTTTCTCTCGGGTGGATCATCTTCGGTAAGGACGGTCGCCTCTCAAACTTGTTCCTGACGGCCTACAAGGAGCCTAGAGGGGTCTTCCATGATTGGATGGACACGCATCAAAGATTGTAATCGCTAAACCTTGTATGTTATGCTTGCTAGTTTAGTATTTAGAAAGATCTCTATGTTTCGGTTTCCTACCATTCGCTAGAAATTTTTGTTGTTCATTACACTTCTGTATTGGCCGCGGGCGCTAGGAAACCCTATACGTAACAACTGTGCACAAAAAGGTAATGAATCGACATAATTTTCAGGTGCATACATGTCCGAAGGGATGCGGTTCCGATGAAAGGTGTCTTTGAATTTTTCTTGTCAAAGGTTGATATCCTTGCAAATCAAGCGGACCAATGACCGATACTATTTATTTCCATTTGCAAATTCTTTGTTTAGTTTGTATAAATAGAAAGTGAATAACGCCGCCATTGATCCTCTTGATTTGCTAGGGTGATGAACTTTGGATGTCAACCTTTAACAAAAAAATCTTTAAAGGCATCTTTCATCGGAACCCACCCATGCTCAAAGCCATGAAAATCAAACTGAATGAAAACGATTATTCAAAAACGATGGATGTCCTACTTTTGACCGCGACTACTTTTTTTGAATTTAGGCTTCATATCACATAATATAGGTTAAACTTATTTCTCATGTCATAAACCATGAACCATTAGATTTTTATACATGGAGAGGATCCTAATTCCTTTTCTTTCCCTTTTTAAATGGTCCAGAGGTTACCTTGGTATATAAAATGGTAAATTACCAAGCGATCACAGCACATCTAATTTCAAGAAATCTTGCATTAACGTGCACGGTATATTTTAATTATACCGGTAATATATATATGTGCAACCGGCAGAGAACGGCAGATGGCGAACGGTCGACTGGTGGCGCGGCCGACCGGTGGCTTGCGGCAGCCGATGCCACATGTCGTATTAGATGGAAATATTTCTTGGTAATTTAAGTTGGACATCTGTTTCGAGGGAATATGATCCACATGTGGTCATTTGATTATCACCATAATACTATATTTTCAAAAATATTATTTTACATCTGAACAAGTGTTCTAATATTTTATGGGAATACAGTATTACTGCCTTCCATTCCCTTCCATCAAGCAAAAGGAAATCATATATAAAATCCTAAATCGAGAGAGAGAGAAGCACACTCAATTCGTATATAAATGAGTTCACCTCTTTTTCTCAAGCCGGCCATTTCCATCTATGCTGCTTCAAAAACTTGTCCTCGTCTCCCAATCTTTCATAAAAGAATCATTATCAGCAGCAGCAAGAAGAAGAAGACGGTCTCCTCAGTTCTAATGGAAGAATCAAAGAAGGCCAGTGATCAAACTGGGGGCTTCTTATCAAAGAAGCCTTATCAACCCCCTACATGGGCTTCACATCTCAGCCCCATCCCCTCTCACACTTACTCTCTTGGGCATGTAAGCAATTTTCATTTTCATCGATTTTTCATTGTTCTCGATTAGGGTTTTCTTGTGTTGGGTTAATTTGTCATTAGGGGAAAAGATTGAAGAAAATAGCTGCTTGTGATTTGAAGTTTTTTTTTGACAGATTTGGGTCAGCTGAAGAAAACCTAGAAAGCATTTGGTTCGAATGTGTGATTTCTTGTAATGGGATGACATGTTTTTGGTTGCGTTAGCCTAAAAAGAATATTTGAGTTAATTTTGAATGGCAAAGATCTCCCTTTGCTGTAAAATTTGTACTGTCTTATTAAAGTATTTCAGTAATCAATGGTAAATTTAAAGATTTGGAATATATTTCATATGCTTGGATTCCTTACAACTTATTAAAAGAAGCAAACTAGAAAAAGAGTATGATTCATCCCGTTGATGAACGAAATGATATATGTAAACAATTAGATCGAAGTTTACTTTTGAGGGCTTTTATTCTGAGTTATTTGTAAAACAAATAGAGTTTTCTTTTATTCTGATGTTTACTATGGATATATTAGATATGGCTAAATTTCAACTTGCTAAACTTTAGGCATTTTCCACGAATGGTATCCTAAACTTTTAAAATAATGGAATGGTATCCTAAACTTTTAAAATAATGGATTGCTACCATGAATTTTCATAGTATAACAAAACTACCATAATGCCGTTAATGGAAAACCAGAAAATGACTATACCGTTCTTTTATATAAATTAAAAAAACAAGGAATTAACCTTTTTTTGGAATTCTTTTGCTAATTTATGTAAAAGGTAGTATATTTTAACCCAAAAAAGGAATTAAATTAAATTCTTGAAAAAAAGTTAATTTCTTTTTTTTTGTTAATTTATATGGAAAAGGTAGTATGATCATTTTCTAATTTTTCGTTAACGCCGTCGTAGTAGTTTTATGATACTCTGGAAGTTTATGGTAACAATCCATCAATTTAAAAGTTCAGGGCACCATTCGTGGAAAATACTCAAAGTTCAAGGTAGCCAGTTGAAATTTAGTCATTAGATATTTGAGTGAAAAATCATATTAATTTAGATACATGTATGAGGGACGCTGTATTAGTGAAGTATATAGACAACTGATATCCCAATCCAAACACGTGTTTTAGTTCAGATGTTGTGTAAAGCCAATAAATTCTTTTCGAACGCTTGCCTTTTAGATTATACTAATTCAGTTCTGAGTAGAACTCGATAGCACCATAAACCTGTGAAAAGCTGTCTTCCCTGACTAATTTATCTATAGATAAAATTACAATGCTACCAAATGGCTTGAGAGAACACTCTATTTAATGAATTTGGATGGTATAAATCCATTTGAACTAGAAAATAATATTCTTAGTTGAGGCAGGCAAAAATAAGTTTGTTCTAGGATTAACCAATAGTGTTTGCTAATATTGTATTAAGAATTTTGAGTAGAACCCTAGATTTAATTCACATACAATATCTGGTTAAAGCCATGTTGGTGAATGAATCAGACAATTTAATGTTTTTATTATACGAAGAAATCGGTAATTTATATTCCAACTAAAATATCAAATTTATATAATTCAGATATAGCGTAAATTAAATATCTTCATTTGAATATTTGCTCACCAATTTCCATCCTAAGCAAAATTGGTACCCATAAACCTGCAAAAGTTGCCCGCCTTGAAATAAGTACATGTAAATTAAGAAATAGTTCTATCGAAATGCTGCAAAAAAATAACCTTTTTAACAAATTTTTAAGGAAAAAAGTTCTAAAAGTTCTTTCGAAATAAAATGGATTGTTTTGTGGTCCAGTCTACCACTAAGCCTGATTGATAGTTGTCAATGTGCTGGGATGCTTATATTATTAACTTGTTAAATTAAATCAAGTTTGTTTTCACATTACATTGTTTTTTCTTTATCTATTTAAATATAAATAGGATATTTAGATATTTTCTTTCACATAAACCTTGACCGCAAGGCTTGAAATAAATACATTCTGAATTATTTGTATACAGCAACAAGCCTTTATTCCAAATTTCTTCTGTTCTTGGCTATATGAATCTGCTCCTTTTGAAGCTGCTTTGAATTTAATTGTATACATTGTATATTTACCGAGAATTGCTTTATGCCTGTGTAGTGAACAACTGACTGCAATTTCCACTGCCCATGGATATTCATTACTATTTTGCTCTTACGCTTTGTTTTCATCTACTCCACCAGCTTCCTACACCTATCCACAAGTGGAACCTTCCTAAGCTTCCGGATAATACTGAAGTGTGGATAAAGGTAAAACTAAGTAGCCTTGGTCCTTTACCTATCTATATTTAAGCTAAATCACACAAACTACCCTTAACTATGAGCATAATTCATTAAATTACCTTGGAGTTTTTTTAATTATAGTAAGCTCCCTTAAAGGGCTGCATTAAGGGTATTTTTGTGGAAATCGCTTGGACCCAAAGTTTAAGGGAGTTTACTGTAATGGAAAAACTTTAAAATGTAGTTTTCTGAAAAACAGTGATACTGTATAGTATTTTGGTGTAATTTATTCCTGTTTTTACTTTGTAAACTTTGCATTTTGCATTCAAATTTGGTGGCATGGTTACTGCCCAAATTTGGTAACTAATTAATGCATGCAAACGTGCGATCTTTACAGCGTGATGATCTCTCAGGAATGGAACTGAGCGGTAACAAAGTTAGGAAGTTGGAGTTCTTAATGGCGGATGCTATAGAACAAGGGGCGGACTGTATTATTACTGTGGGAGGTATTCAGAGTAATCATTGTCGTGCGTCTGCTGTAGCTGCAAGATATCTAAATCTTGATTGTTATCTAATACTACGCACATCCAAGGTGCTTCATCCTAATTACTTTTTGGTTTCTATTACTAGTATTTTTCCACATGTAATGCTTGTTTATAATTTTAGACAAAAGGAATTTAAGAAGATTGTAAATGATATTTAGTAGAGATCATTAGAATTTTAAAGATTTGAGAATATTTTAACAGTTTAAAAACGAAAATATTTAAATGTTAATTTTTTTTGTGCAAAATTACGAGGATCTTTCTTGCCCCTTAAATGCTGAGAATCAGATTAAATTTTAATTTCACACCCGTGCCCTTTTGAGCTAGAATAGTAGAAATATTTGTCAAGATCGAACAACATTACCCAGAAGCTTAAGCTATTGGGCTAATGCCATATGTCAAACTAACATTATTCTCATCACTCCCTCTCACCCTGAGCAATGTGGAAAGTCCTCCAACAGGAAACACTCATTTGAAAAGGCACGATATATGGCGATAAATAAATATATTTTGAAATCAACTTAACGAGATCTTGTATGTCACTGTATTGCCATGACAACAACCAGTTCACCCGAAAGCTTAAACCACTGGTTGTGGGCTAACAGTGTATATTCAAGCTTACATAAGCCTTAACAATAGTTGTTGGAAATATTTCCAAATTTTGCATTACACTTAACTATGCCCTTAAAATAAATCCTTCAGGTTTTGGTGGACAAAGAACCTGGTCTGACCGGCAATCTCCTTGTTGAGCGATTGGTAGGTGCTCATGTCGACCTTGTCTCAAAGGAAGAATATGCGAAGATTGGCAGTGTGGTAGGGATCTTAACTTTTTTTCTAATTTCTTTTTCCTTTTGCTTGTCTAGTTGGCCTTGTTTTTCTAGAGGATTAGAGCCCTTATGTTTAGTTATATTCTAATAAAAATTCTGCTATGATACGATGCTATCCTATTCCTTGCATCTTTCGTCAATGGTACCTATATTTTATATTTGACTCCCAAATGATCATTTTGAGCGGACACATTTACGCAAATTAGTCATCTTTTTCTTTCTCCTGAGCCCTGACCTATAAAAAATTGTATCCCTTGTCATTGCCTCTCATTTAAAATTGATTGGTGTGGAGTAATAAATGGGCTCGAAATGTCCTTTGCTAAGCTTGATGCTTTATCACCACCACCTAAAACCATACCTATCAAAATGGGGTGATCTTTGGAGCACAAGGGGTCTTTTTGACAGGATGAATATTTTGTAGGAACACATAATGATAATTTAATAAAAAGCCGAAATTGTGACTGTATCTCGATGCATTGAAACTGCAGTGAATATCTGAGTGTATGTGTTGAAAATTGTTCTAGTAAATCTTCATAAATAGTTTTGCCTAAGTTGACAAACCTCTTTCACGGTTTCAGAAAACAAGACATGAAGTTGGACACTGAAGAAGTAGTTTAGACACTTTGTTTGACAGAAGTGATGACACTTGATTAGTGATCATATTTATTGCTATAGGACTCTTTACGTTTTAATGCAAAAACCAATTGGAGAGGTGTCAGAGGAGTACACCTACAACAATAAAGAGGGGGAAAATATAATAAAGAGAGGAAAAATATCTTCTGTACAGTTTTCTGCTATATAAATTTTCGGATCTAAAACATATAGTATTATGTAAGGCTAATTGTTATACTACCGAATAACACTGTTCCAACTTTGGCATTGAATCACATGGACTGAAATCAATTCTTGGTTTGCGCCGGTAATAAAAAACATATTTGGAGAGAGAGACTATTTCACCAATTGAGTCAGGTATCTGACATATTCGTACCTAATGATTTTCTACAAAGTGGTTACAAAGTGGTGATGAAACGTATAACTTGCACAAATCTTTCCATTTTCCAAGTGTTTATAGTATCTACGGAATAGTTCCCTGAAAGTCAAAAAACATGATAGATCCTGTTTATGATTAAAAAAAATGTTTCCATGAGATATTTCATAGTTGATTGTCTGATGTTGAATATTTCCATTCACAACTTTGATTGAGCTCAGTAGTAATTAGCTTCCATGGGAGTGCATCTATTTAACATAAAAAGAGAAACAAAGAGGGGGGAAAGATCTTCTGTACAGTTTTCTGCTACATAAACTTTCGAATTTAAAACTTCAGTATTATGTAAGGGTAATTGTTATACTACTGAATGACATTGTTCCAACTTAGACAATGAATCACAATGACTGAAACCAATTTTTGGTTGGGGTTTTTAGTATCTATGAGATATTTCCCTGAAAGTCAGAAAACATGATAGATCCCGTTAACGATGAAGAATTGTTTCCATGAGATATTTCATGGTACATGTCTGATGCTGAATATTGTCGTTTGCAACTTTGATTGAGCTCGGTAGTGGAGATGGGGGTGGCTTCGCTGCATTTTATCCATGTATTCTCCCACCATTTGCAAGGAAACTTACATGGAGAATAAGAATGGCAGAATTGTGGATGATAATTGATAGAATAGGGTTTTTAAGGAAACTCCAATCCCTTCTCAAACTTATTTATATAACTGATTTCCTAACACTTTACAGAAAAGTACCTCCGATATTTTAGAAATTGCCTTATTTTACAAATGGCCCTTAAACTAGCTAGCTAAGAACTTGCTAGCAGGTCCACACCAAAACATACTTGCATCATTGAATGTAATCATCCTTATATCATCCATAATTTCCTTTTCTTTTATTTCTTTGAACCGGACACAGTTAAAAGTAACTATCACATTTGAATGGTGGTCTTCAAATAGTGTTGTCTAGCTATGCTTTCATTAAATGTCAAGCATACCATGTCATATCAGAACCAATTTTCAGAAACATGGCCCCAATTGGTTAATGAGCATTCCAGCAAGATGATCGATGTAATGTAATTTCTTGCTATGATACTGAAAATAAGAAATCTACTACATGACTCGCGTCAATTTACTTTTAACATAAGAAATCCACTACATGACTTATGCCAATTGACTTGAAGTACAAAGGTACTTACAATCTTACTATTACCTTTACGGTTTGGTCTTCTTTTATTTAGTTTTGATAACTAGGGGACGAATTTAATTCACTATGCTTTTGATTTCTACTTTGATATTTATTATCGCTAATAATTATCTTTGGTCCAGAATCTTGCTGAATTGCTAAAAGAGAGACTAATTAGAGAAGGGAAAAAGCCATATGTTATTCCTGTTGGTGGATCAAACCCCCTGGGAACTTGGTGAGTCGATTATTATAATACCCTTGTTGATTCTTCATACTACTTATATTGAGCATTTCTATTAGCAGGCACTACAATTAATTTTTGTTGTTTTATTTAGTTCATCCCATTACAGCAGGGGTTTGGTTTAGGCAACCACCAACATATTTAGTTGAAAGGAGTTACAAAAGACCTGGACTAAGAAATGCCTCTCTTTGGAAACTAAAAAAGAGTACATATATACAGTCAATCGAGACTATTGCCAAACTTTTTGGCATTTCATTTTGTTCTTTATGTACAATTCCATTTAGTGAGTCAGATGATCATAGACGCCGGAGTTTCAACATAAATCTTCCCCCCCCCCCAAACATTGGTGTACCTAGTGTTATGCACTTGCAATACACCTATCTAATGGAATATAACTTGCGCCTTTTTAATTACATCTGTATACTAAGTACGAAAGCTGAGTATATTGCATGTGTAGTGTGCTGTAATTTGGTAATTTGAAAAATATAATCATGGGATACCATTTCACAGTAACTGTTCTGCAAATTATTAAATATATTTTTTCGGTAGTTAGGCATAAGAAAAACGCTAAATTCCAATGTGCAACAACCTACTGTAAAACTCCATATCTTAAAATTTTGCCTATCTTCGTAAAGCTTTGTTCATTATGAAATAGGAAGTAATCTGTAAGATGGATATGTCCAGATCTATTGCGTTTTCTGTCGTCGTTAACTAAAACTGTGTGCTCTTGCAGGGGCTACATTGAAGCAATAAGGGAGATTGAGCAGCAAACTCAAACGAGTAGCATTAAATTCGATGACATTGTTGCTGCATGTGGCAGGTAATTTCCTGCTCGTCCTAGGTAATTAGCTCATAAACCTTTTTGTTTCCTCATCATGTACGACACCGCTCCCTAAATTTACAGCCTGCTGACTGCTAATTAACTATTATACATTGCATAAACTGTAGGTCCAGGATACTTCCCACAAATTAAACTGATCTGGTTTTAAGAAGGGCAGATATCATTAACTTACCCTTCACTATCACTGATTATCGCTAAAGTACCTCAAATGTTTTTTGTTACAGTAAACTCCCTTAAAGTTTGTTTTAAGTTTTTTTTCCACTTGACTACCCTGGAATGTAGAACTTAAATGGAGCTTACTGTAATAAAAGAACTTTCAGGTAGTTTAGTTAAGAACCGGCATTTTATTGAAAATTTCCCTTAAAAAAATATGGTAGATGTTACTTTAATAAAGAATATGGACCTTAAAAAAGTTCGAGGAAGAAAATGATTCATGTAGTTCGTCCAAAAGGTTTGTGATGAAGGCGTTGTTTGTTTTCTTGTTGGTGGTGATATCAGAATCCATGCTCTGTTAAACTTCTCAAGGCGGAGCCGTTGGGATGCAGCCATGTGGCGCATCCAAGCGCCCATGTCCACCAACGAAGCCTCCACTCGAGAGAGAAAGGCCACGTTTCCTCAGCCCGTTGTGCCTCGGCACGTGGCTTTGAGGAATGCACAGTAAGTCATTCCTCATGCTCAGCTTGTGACCGCATGAGCACAGAGACTTCGTGGACTTGGTCTTCTGGGCCTTATACTGAGCTGCTGCTGCTGCTTATTACTAATTGGGCCATGGGCTTCATTTGGGTGTGCTTGGTTAATATAGTAGGTGTAGATTTTAGCACCAAAATCAACATGCTCCATATCCATAAAAGAGCTAAATAACTCTTCTATAAAAATTATATTTTAATGCGACCATATTCTTAATCATATCTTTTGCCTAGTTAACATAGTTGCCCAATTTTTTGCATAGAATTTAGGATTCACTTTTAAAACCCAAGGAATTTGTTTCCTTCTTCGAATGTTGTAGTGGGGCAACTATTGCTGGCCTTTCTCTAGGAGCAACGTTAAGTAGCTTGAAGGCAAAGGTACGACATAAACCGCACGAGGTTTGATATTGTCTTAATTGTAAATTCCACCTATCTAATCAGAGCTTCATAAATAAGGTTCATGCATTCTCTGTTTGTGATGATCCTGAATACTTCTACAACTTTGTCCAAGCCCTAGTTGACGGACTTCAGGCTGTTGTGGACTCACATGATATTGTCAGCATCATAGATGTGAGTAATTCATATCAACAGCCTAGCTCTTTGGCTTAAGCAGTTTCTGCATTTTATATTTTATTTCATTAAAAAAAAATTATGGGTAGCATTTTGTTTAAGGTTCTCAGACACTAGAAGCTCTATTGCAATGTTTCCTAATAACAAAATTTGACATTTATTTATATATATCAGCTATAACTTGTAAGTTGTGACATTATTCATATGTTACAAATATAAATCCTAAAAAACCTATCTAAACTGTAACGTTTCTCTTAGTATTATACCCATACAAAGGAGAATCTGTTCAGTGGTCTTTTTAAATCAACAAAGAACTAGGAAGCCGTTTTTTCTCATTAAAACTAGATATAATTGTATGATGATTATTGTGAGTAGACCGACGAATATTTGCACTGCTCACAGGCCAAGGGCTTGGGCTATGCCATGAATACTCCACAGGAGCTAAAGTTTGTAAAAGATATAGCGGAAGCTACAGGAGTTGTGCTTGACCCAGTTTACAGGTGAAGTTTGTTTTAATTTCTTGTTTGTTTTGCATATAGATTTCGATGATGATCATGTACTCCTAATTTGCAATTAGCTTATCGTTTAGTATTATGCACTTCAAGGCTTTTGACGCTGTAATAAGTTGCCCACTTTAGCTTTTACAACTGACAAAGACTAGAATAATAGAATTTCACATGCGAAAGCCATCTGAAACAGGTCATTTCATCATGAATTTAAGTTAGGAACACACTAATTTTGTATCCTATCCTTTAGCGTATCATCATTCATCAATCAAAATATTTTATTCTCAATTCAGTTGCACTCGTTTTCTGAATATGTTTCTTTTCTCCCCCTACATTGCGCTACACACAAATTCATAAAGCATGGCTGATCTGGCTGATCTAGTAACCCATTTTAAGAAGTCAAAATAAATGAAAGGTAAAATTGCAAGAAATATCCCTCACATTTGAATACATGCACTTTGCCCTCTTTTTCATTATTGGTAACTTTTTTCCATTTCACTGAATTGGTATCAATAAACCCCAGCTTTTGTTTCAAGTTTTCTGCCACCATGTCGTTATTGGTTAATAATTAATGATTTCAACAAGCGGCTTTTGGAATTAAAAGACTTATAGAAATGGGGGAAAAGTTAACGGTCCTTAAAATATTGGATCAAGTGCCTGTTTTAAAAGACAGGGTGATATCCCTCAATTTTGCTTAAATGAAATAATCCTTTCACTATATGAATTTGTACCGGTTGTGCCTTGCAGTGGGAAAGCAGCCTACGCTATGCTCAAAGACATGGGAGAGAACCCGGAGGAATGGAAGGGACGGAAAGTCCTTTTCATCCATACCGGTGGCCTCCTCGGGCTGTACGATAAAACCGAACAGATGGCTTCGATGATGGGAAAATGGCGAAAGATGGAGATTGACGAAACCGTCCCAAGAAAGGATGGTACTGGAAAAATGTTTTAATGATTTTGTGTTCAAATAAGGGTGAAAAATCATGCATTCCAGTAAAGATTGAGCTTAATTTATGTTTTGTCATGTAAAACAAGTCATAAATTGTTCAAATAATTC
The DNA here is from genome assembly GCA_030015575.1 of Agapanthus africanus. NCBI lineage: Eukaryota > Viridiplantae > Streptophyta > Magnoliopsida > Asparagales > Amaryllidaceae > Agapanthus > Agapanthus africanus. The sequence goes on along the minus strand of JASDDO010000031.1, from coordinate 681,778,491 downwards.
AAAAATTGTTGCATTGGGTTCTTGGGCCATCAGATAAAATATTTCAGTTGAGAGATTGATTTTGCTAACAAGGAGAATGAAGCAATGAAATTAAAAGGTTTTTGCACCAAAAATTAGGAGTTAAACAAGATATTATCATCAGTTATCTTGATAGAAGACATCTCCTTCTAAGGTTTCAGACTTTTGAGGACTTCAAAACAGTCTGGCTAAAAGTATACTGCTATATTACTGATTTTCTCTTTAGATTCTTCAAATGGTCACATACCTTCACACCTCAAAAAGAGCCTGAAGTCATTCCTGTATGGGTGTTATTGCCTGGTCTTCTACCAAATTTCTTCAATGAATCTATGCTTGCTTCCATAGTGAAACCTCTGGGCAATTTCATCACTGTGGATCCTGATACTAAAAGCTGTCTCAGAACAGGCAGAGCTAGTGTTTGCATTGAGCTAAACTTAATAAAAGTTTTACCTACTAGAATCTGGATTGGTGCATCTGATACTTCCAGTTTTCCTCAGAGCCATAAATTTGAGAAGAAGCTCATGTATTGTAAAGATTGTTGTAAACATGGTCATTTGGCTGATAATTGTCACAAATCTTTAACTAAGGATGTGCAAAAATCTTTAAACTAAGAAGAAGCATGCTGAAATTATCAAAAAGAGAGAGGGCTTAAGGGCCAAGAGGACCCTCAAAAAAGTCTAAATAAATGGAGACTTGCTTTTGGAATGTAAGCCAAGGGGAATAATTTCAAATCCCCTTGCTCAAAGGAGAATTAAAGTGATGTCTAAAGACTACAATTTGAAACTTTGTTGTATTATGGGACCTTTAGTTGATAACCAAAAAATTAACTTCATTGCTTCTCAGCTTGGTTTTCATCAGAGTTATGTGAATTCTAACAGCAAAATTGGGATTTTGGTGAAGGATGGAATCAGCTAGCACTTCTCTTTTCTCATCGTCTGATCAGCAACTTTCAGTTAAGGTTTCTTCTCCTGGAAAGACTGACTTTATCCTCACTGCTGTATATGACAAATCTACATACTTGGAAAGAAGATTACTTTGGGAAGATCTGGTAAATCTTAATAATGTGATTGCCTCGCCATGGAATGTTATAGGAGGTGATTGATTTCAATGCTATCACTTCCATACATGAAAGGAAGGGGAGATGTAAGCCAAATATTTAGAGTATGGATGAATTCAATGATTTGTTAGATAATTGTGCTCTAGCTACATGACTGTGGATACACAGGCACTTCTTTCACATACTGCAATACACAAGAGGATCCTTACAAAACTTGGTCCAGAATTGATAGATCGATGTCATGTTAATCATATGTGGCTGGATTGCTATTCCAATTTTCAAGTGAATCATTTAAATCGGGGATGCTCTGATCATGTGCCACTTATTTTCACCCTCACTCACTGAGGATCTGAGAGGCCCAAAGCCATTTAAATTCCTTCCTTCCTGCAGTTGAAGAAAGCTGGAATAAACCTTTAGAAGCCAAGGGTGATCCTATATTCAATCTTCATGTTAAGCTTAAAAGATTGAAAGGTCACTTGAAAAGTTGGAATAAACAAGTCTTTGGAAATATTCTGGATATTAATGTTAAAAGTCAGGGAGGCACAATTGAAATATGATGCAGACCCTACTCAAGATAACTTTAACATTCTTTGGCAAGCTAAATAGGTTTTTGAAGAGACACTTCATCAGGAAGAGATATTCTGGAGGCAGAAATCAAAATCCAAATGGTTAAAGGCAGGTGATAAAAACACAAAATACTTTCACGATGTAACCAAAATCAGAGTGAGCTCCAATAAAAATTTTAAAGTTGCAGAATTCTCTGGGAGAGTGGATTGAAGGCCAAGAAAACCTCACAAATCTGGCAGTGAAGCATTTCACCAAAGCATTTTCTTCTCAAACTAGAGATTCCAGCTATGATATCGCTTCTATTATACCAGCCATACTGAACGAAGAGGATAATGTCTCCCTCATTGCACTCCCTACTGAAAACGAAGTTAAAAACTGTGTTTTTTCTATGGACGTGGATGGTGCTCCAGGTCCTGATGGGTTTTCTTCTAAATTCTACATCTTCATGGGATATAATCAAAGTGGACATTCTTGAAGCAGCTAAGTTCTTCTTCTCTCATGGAAATATTCCTAGAGAAGTAAATTCTACTCTTATATGTCAACTGCCCAAAAAGAAAGATTGTACTTTTATAACTGGTTTTAGACCTATTAGTTTGTGTAATGTTCTTTATAAGATTTTTACTAAATTGTTGAATGACAGGCTTGCAAAATTGCTACCTAAACTGATCTCTATTCAGCAAGCTGCCTTTACAAAAGAGAGGGACATTACTGATGACTTATCACTGGCCCAAGAAATGGTCCAAGATTTGAACAGGAAATCTAGAGGCCATAATGTTATATTTAAATCCTGAGTGCTTTTTGGCTTCTCATCTCAATTTTTAAAGCTGGTTAAAGGTTGCTAGAAAATGCAGCACTTCTCGGTTTTGATGATACTTCAAGGGTACTAGGGGAATCAGACAAGGTGATCCATTATCTCCTTCACTCTTTATTCTTGCATCTGAATTTCTCAGTAGGGGGATCCGGATCACACAAATGGTTGAAGCGGGCAAATTAACCCCTTATGAATGCAGACCCGGATGTCCAATAGTGTCACATTTGTTGTTTGCTGATGACACTATTCTTTTTATCAATGGAGGCAGCAAAAACTTAAACACCCTGTTTAACTTTTTGCATGAATATGAGATGTGTTCAGGACAGAAAATAAATAAAATGAAGAGTGCCTTGTATGCTTCTAAGGATTGTCCCAGTCAGTTTAATGATAGAATTGGAAATATCACTGGTATTTCTAATGGGAATTGGCCAATGATTTATCTGGGTGCACCCCTTTATACTGGAAGAAATACAACTATTTACTATGAAGAGATTGTGGATAAGATTAGAGCTAAGCTTAAGGGACGGCAAAACAAATTTCTATTATATGCAGGAAGGCTTGCTCTCATAAAATATGTGCTGCTATCAATGCCACTGTACATCTTAGCTGCTTGTAACCCCCTGTTTCAGTACTCTCCAAGATCAATTCTCTGTTGGCTAATTTTTCTGGAATGATGGTCTAAATGTGAGGCATCATCACTGGATTTCTTGGTCAAAGATGTGCAGGCCTGAAGAAGGAGGTTTGGGAGTCGGAAGTCTAAGAGTATCTCTAGCTCTGTGCCTGAAGAAGGCTTGGAAATTTGAAGTTGGCAACTCTTTATGGGCAAGCTTTCTAAAAGGAAAATATACCAGATGTAACAAAGTTATTTCCCCAAATGATGCAACTATAGCTTGGAAGAAAATTTTCAATCTCTTACCAAAAATACACAACAATTCAAAGTGGCAGCTTGGCACAGGGGATATTGACTTTTGGTATGAAACTTGGCATGATAATACCGCTCTAAAGGCTGTTGCTACAGGTCCAATTAGCCCTTTACCTGTCAAAAACTTATTGAAGAATGATGGTTGGGATTTCTCTAGCATACAACATATTATTCCTCAAAGTATAATGGAGGATATAAAGGCAAATAACTATACTCTAGGCCCTGATGCAGACCAATTGATCTGGACACCTGACATTCAAGGTCAGTTCACTGTTAAATCTGCTTGGCAAATGCTCAGACGAAAGAATCGTATTGTGCAATATGCAAAAATTCTTACCAATTCATATATACTTGCCTAAAAATATACTCATTTTCTCTGGGAGACTTGTATCAAATGCTATACCTGTTGACTCTACAATTCAGAAATTTGGTTATCTATTGCCAAGCAAATGTGTTTGTTGTAGTAATCCCTCACAGGAAGATCTATCTCACTTATTTTTCACTAGAGATATAGCAAGAGGCTTATGGTGTAAAGCTCTTACTGCTTTCCAATATGACAGCAGTAGCTGTGCATGGCGCACAGCTAGTGAGTGCTTCGAGTTTTGGCATAAATCCTCTAAGATCCCTATTGTAGCAAGTTGGATCCCACATTTAGTACTATGGAACATATGGAAGGAAAGATGCAAAGCCAAATTCCAGGATTGTGATCCACTTGTTGACTCTGCATGGTTTAGAGTTTTGGGTGATATAAAAATCCTAGCAGGCATATACACAGCTCACATTTCCAATTGTGCAAGAATGCCCATCATGGAGAATTTGTAGATTGCAGACCTGGTGTCCTCTGCTCCCAGAAATAAACAAGTTATTTGCACTAATTGGCTCAAACCTCAAGCTGAAAAGCACAGATTAAATGTTGATGGTACACACCCTATTGATTCAAAACTATCTGCTGGAGGTGCAATATTAAGAAACTCTATAGGGGAGGTCACATTTGCTTCAAAATTCTACTATGGAAAATGTGAAGTTATTGAAGCTGATGGCAGAGCTATGCGTGATGGCTTGCTGCAGTGTTATTATATGAATCTAAATGATGTTGATGTTGAAACTGACTCAATGCTACTATCAGATTATATCAATGGATCATGCACAACATCATGGAGAATGAAATACAATGTCAAAGCCATTCATCTCCTACGGGAAAAATTAAATGCCAGAGTTAATCATACTTTCAGGAAAATAATAAAAGGGTGGCAGATTTCCTAGCAAAAGAAGCACTAGCTGCTCAATGCTCCATGCCTTCTGCTATTCCTGCTGCTTTACAGGCTCTGATTATATATGATAAATCCCCTTTGCCAAATTTTAGAATAAGGAGAATGTTGATGTTCTCAGGGTTTATATCGGTGTTCACCTCCTTGTTTTTATTACCTCTGCAGTATGTCCTATGATTTGCTTCGTAAATGAACCTTGTATTCATGTCTTGGAAATAAAATGATTGGCTATCTGGGGGGGCCAAAAGTTCCCAGGAAAAAAGAAGAAAAAAATGGAGAATGAAGCAATATGATTTGATGAGCAGTTAGTTGATATGGCGGCATTTCTTCATTTATTCACATTGCTTGTAAAATAACCTAGCTGAATTAAGTCTAATCATAGATGTAGGAGAGTGTTGTATCTTCCTTGAGAACTTTTCAGCATACCTTATACATTTCTGGAACACAAAGCTACAAGAAAAAGGTTATGAAATATGAGGGGGCCGGGAATCTCTTATGGTTGTGGGACATATGGTACAACACTATTCATTTACAAATTCTTGCTTCTCTTTTAGGCTTCCATGCCGATCATAAAAAAAATTGAATTTGCGAAACAAACCTGCATCGATCAATGAATAGTATGTTGCTATGTATCCCGTGTTTGTTTCTACATTGTCCGTTTTCTCATGAAATAGTAAGAATGGAAAATAAACTCATAAAATTGTCTAATATATCATCAATTAAAGAGACCAGCAATTATTTGGAAAATAAATTTAGAATACTGTTTTAACCAGAAATTTGAAAACAGCATCATCTTCAAGTATCAGGACATTATTATCATCTAAGGATAAATTTAGAATTTCTTTATCCTATATTTGGACGAGACATCAAACTCCACAAACCCTCTTAATATGTTCATTGTTAAAATGAAAAAAAGAAAGGAAAGGAAAAAAAGTCTCTCAAAATCACTGCAATTTCATCAAATCTGATAAGATACATATTCAAGAAAACGATTTGTAATTAATAATCATAATAATAATTATTATTATTAGAAAAACCGCTGCATAAAAGTTTTCAGCCCATAAAAAGATAAGCACGCCCTACAATGTGGCAGGATTAATATCACAAAACCTCCCTGTAGTTCACCCCTTATAGCATTTATAACCCACCACCCCCCCCCCCCACCCCCTCCCCCTCCCCCTCCCCCGAGTGATTCATGAGCACAAACACCCCGTCTAGGCATCCACCAAAACCCCTAAAGCACTCGAATTCAACTCTAAACAATTCAAATAATCGTCTTGTCAAACTCTACAACCTGTTTGTGTTGCTGAAGAGCAGAATTTGAATGTTTCAGTCGATGAACATGAAGGATGTTTACAGAATTAAATCACCTGAGAGGGTATAACTATAAGCGCAATATGAGGTAAACTAAAGGGGGTATTGTGCAATCAATCCATCAACATGCAATTCAGAAACCATCATAATGATTAAGTCCAAACCCTACTTAATTATACAGGCCAGCAAATTCTATAGGTCTGCATCCCAAATGATAAGAAAACAAATCTCACACAAAATTCAAATAAAATGGAAAAAAGAAATAAAGAAAAGAAAAAGGACCCTCAACAAACCCCATTGGTCTTCTTCCTATCCACAAACTTCTTCCAATACGTCGTGATCTCCCTCTCGATCTCCATCACGCTCTTCTTCTTGACGAGAACCCCATCTTCGGTCTTCTCCGCCACAAGATTAGCAACCGCCACGACTCGGCTCGGGAGCCCATCGATCTCTTCCATCACCTTCTTCAAATTCGAAACCAAACGCTCTGCAAGGCTTCTGCTAAAATCCTCGCGGATCACAACTCGCAACACTGCAACATGCTCGGCATCGGCCGGCATCGTGTAGGCAGGAATGATCCATCCAAACCTCCGCATGCTCTCTGCTATCTCGAACACGGTGTGCTTGCTGCTATCTTTGAGCGCGAAGGCGACAAGGGGGACACCATTGTCCTTGGATAGGACATCGAATTTGCCAGTTTGTTCGATGCCAGCCTTCAATGCCCTTGTGTTCTCCATGCAGTTCTCCATTATGTTTTTGTACCCCTGTTTAAGATGAGGTATTGTTAAGTGTTACATTAGTTTGATATACATCGTTATTCCACAACCTAGTATCTTAAGCTTTAAATTAAGAAAATGCTTCACATGGTTTAAAAGTCATCAAGCTCATATAAATATATATTTATTTACTCTTCATTTTGTTTTTAGAAGCAAAGGTTTACGACAACCAAAGGCCTTTCCACGTGCGCAAAGGCCAATATGAGGAGTACTAGGTGTTATGTTAGCTTTATATGCATTGTTAGCCCACAACTAGAGAGCTTAAGCGTTTGGCTAAGTGGATCATTACTTGTGTATTTACATGAGATTAAAAGGAATCCAAACATCATATACAAATACAACTATTCTTCGTAATATTTTTACAACGAAACAACAATCTTGAAATCATCAACATTGAAGCCCTATTAACATCATAATTTAGTGTTTTGCATAAAATGGGACTAAGTCAACCATAGATTTCATAAAGTTCTACAATCAGCTCAACCGACTCCAACCTGTTAGTATCCCAGCCGAAAAAAATTATGGACAAGAGAGAAGCATTAGATCATCCTAGATGATCATGCAGTATCTTCCTAATTATCCCAGACTTGGTTCATGTATACATGAATGAGAGAGACGACAGGTTTTGTTTGCGAACTATTACCAAGGATTCTAAGAAATCACAAAACTAAACATGCATAAATACACTCATATATAGATGCTTTTTTAGTAACTCGACATTTGCTAAGAATATTTGCCACATTAATGAGAGATTTCAAAATAACTTCCATGGTCGCAAGAATAAGAAAGTTTTATCCATGGTCATGAGATATCATTGTTGTATTTTGATCCCGTAACATAGTTTGCTAATTAAGGTCATATCAGGCAGAAAAACATGTTCTTTATTCTCGTTTCTACCTATTATTACTAAAGTTTTTAACCACACTATTAGGTTCCTTAATGATGGTATATTTATCGATGACTGCAAAAGTTATATAAACGGTTCTGTGAGATACCAACCTCAAACCCCAATCGTAGGAACTGATAGTATTGAGCAATTATCTGACTTGAACCTGCGAGCAATCGACACAAAAATTCTCTTCAGCGGACATGCGTTTCCAGTAAAAAAACAAACAAAAAAACTTCAAGACATGATATTTACCCTTGGAAAAGTTGAGAGTGAAAGTAGGTTGATCCGCTCCAAGATAGTTAATATGAAAAATGAGCTCTTCTGGCAAATCATCTTTATTTCTCCAAACAACCCAACCAACACCGGCATAAACAAGACCGTACTTGTGGCCACTGACATTAATACTCTTTACCAATGGTAATCGGAAATCCCATTCCAACTCAGGATACAAGAAAGGGGCTATGAATCCGCCGCTAGCGGCATCTACATGAATTGGTGTATCCCACCTGTATAATATTATGTCCAAAAAAGTTAATAATGTGAACATTATGTTACTTAGTACAAGCTTGCTCTTAAATTTATATTCTCCACTGCTTGGGTGAGCTAGTTTTTGCGCGGTGATATATTTTAGAAGGTTAATAGCACAAAAACGCTTTATGTTTACCCCGTTATAGCACTTATACCCCCATGAATGATTTACAAACGCAAAGACATCCTTCGGTCATTGCTCAAAAACTAAAACAGAATACTCAAATTCTACTCTGAACAACAAAAACAAGTTATAAATTTAACCAAAGAAGCATACGGTAAAACTTTTTCCCAAGCCAGAGGTTGCCGATTTGATTCCCTATTGGAGATCACTTCCAAATAAGTTCTAGATTCGAATAAGACGATTGTTTTAGAACCTAGAATAGAATTGGAGTGTTTTACGAGTGTTTTGGTAGACAAACAGCTGGGGTGTTTGCACTAAAAAATAACTTATGGGGGTATTAAGTGCTATACAGGGTAAACTATAGGGTGTTTTGTGCATTTAACCCACTTTTTTACTAGCTTTTCATATACAAACCCAATTTTAACTTGGCTTGCTCTGATACGAATTTAAAGGCCCTACCGCTTACCACAACTTCTAGGTGAAGTGAGAATCAAGAACATTATTTTATACTCACTTACCGTTCCAAATAAGAATCACATAAACAGGTCCTTACCCTGTTTCCTTGTTTTTCTCTGTAAGAAGATCATTGAGTTTTTTAACATCTTCAAACTCTCCAGTGAGAGTCGAACCCAAAATAGCAGCGACACAAATTGTATTCTCATCCACCATCTCAACGGCTTTTACGGGGTCCATGACATAAAAACCCTCCCTTAGCTTCACTTCCTTCAACTCGACTTCAAAATACCTTGCAAATTTCTCCCAACAAACCTTCGCGAAAAAAATGAAAAATGAAAAACATATATTAAATTTGACGGCCAAAATACTGCCTAATGTAGGTTAGAATATCACCTGTAGTTTAAAAAGGAAAGAGGAAGCTCCTTATGAAATTTCTATGTAACTAACTTTATTTGTGCTTCTAAGGAGTGAATTTGCAACTCTTCTGATTTTGTAATTTGTAAATCTCATTTCATATTTTTTATGAAATGTTATATTTGGCGGGTTCACTTTGACCATATACATATCCCTAAGAATAAGATGCAAATCAGATAAGTGCATCAATTAGACCTGAACATTAGCACCAGTAACAATGTTTGGCTTGTCGTAAGGTTTTCCCTCTGCTTTTCTTTTGTTCTGCCACTTTCTCTTGAATGCCAATCCTGCTAACATTATCGCTTCTGATGATCCCACAGTTCCAACTCCTACCGCAGTTTCATCGTCTCCAATTGGTGCATTAAATAGATGAGCTATTATATTCACACAACGATTCTGTAGAGAAGAAAGGCAAGAAAAAGGAATGATATCTTATAACCTACTTGATACTTGATAAAAATTGCCATACGAACTTTTGTTTTAGAAGCTGGTTGTATTGCGAGATTAAAAAAAACAAGAAAAAAATAAATAAAAGAAAGCATACTATTAGAAACATAAACTATGAAAATCTATTAAGAAAAATAGATTATGTTCTACAGGTAATTCAATGCTATCAAATAGACAATCTAGTGTCAAAAACATTCTTCATCTTCTTCTTCTTCAACCATTAAAAATACAGCAGTTCTAACTAAGTAGGTCCTACTACACATTTGCCAAACCATGTTGGAGCAAAAGAATAGGCAAAGGAATAAATAGGATAAGACTTTTAAAACTTAAATATGAACCTGATGTTAATATACCTTTTGCAAGTTTCTTCTAAAAAACTTTCGCATGTTTAGCAATGAACGAGAATCCAAACAAAAGACATTGTCATGGAGTCTAAGATGCCTAACATGCTTCACTCTCGGTGACTAACTCAACAAAAGGGAAATTATGCCAAAGCGGCGATCATAAACATGTACGATGATCAACAGAGCAAAAAACAAGTTCAAGCTGATTAAAATATAGGGTTAATTGCAAATAACACCATTCATGTATGCCTCATCTAAATACTCATCACCCTTCAACCGGTCTATCACCACATAACATCTCTAGGATCAGTCTAATACGGCTGTAGGATATAAAATCACAACTGGTTGTTAACAAACTCAAGGGGTTTCCATGTCCTAATGATCAATTTGACACTACTTAACTGAGAAGAGAAAACGTGACTTAATTGTTGACTTACTCAGAGGCGAGGAGTTAAATACCGGCTATCCGAACCGTATCGGATAGGTGTTTCCTCTATCATACCGGCAAAAATATATCGGTTTTGCCATATTGCAAGGGGTCCGTATTCGATAAATCGGTCGATATGACCGATATTTGATTCAATGCTGATAAGTGCTAAAGCAGGTAAAATGAGGGGTGTTATATGCAACTAGCCCTAATTAGCCTAACACACATAACAAGTATTCATGAACGAAGCCATGTAAAAAAGGATTTGTCACCTGGAGCTCGGTTGTCACAGGATACTCATCCATGTCGACATAGTTTTTGTTGATACCGGACATGATGAGCCGATCGCACTCCGGCTCCATCCATGTCGTCACAAAAGAAGCCAGGTTCAGCCTCGGGTTTCCATCAAGCATCAGCTCGTCACTTATGATCTGATAAGCCGCCTCCTTTGGTATCGAATTCTCCGGCATCTTGAACCTAACCAATAAAATACAAGCAGCTTTTAATATAAAAAAAAAGGAATAGAAATAAAAATTGGAAACGTTTATAAAACAAAAAGAATAACATTAGATCAGAAATGTAAGAAAATTAGAAATATGTACAACTACTAGATCCAAAAAAACAGCATGAAAGCAAAAATGATAGATATGCAGCACAAAATAAATTAAAAAAAAACAATCTTTTTATGAAAGGCACAAAATCAAACAACACAATGAAACGGTTGCATCAAAAGAATCGTGATCAATAACCTAGGCAAGGCTTCGCGGACATATCGGGATGCGAACGTGTAGTACACGGAGTCAGTATTGGGCGTCGCAGGAGACAGAGCCATGAATCAATCAAATTTTGGTCTTCAGAATTGTTAATTTACCGATGATATGAGAAACAAAGAGCATATATATATATAAATCTCTCGCATTCAACATCGATTTATAAGGACAATGAGTCATGATAAGAAAGCAACGTGACAGCAATAGATTCCATCATGGTAAAAGGTTAAAAAAAATTTAAACTTTTGACACATAAAAGATCGATGGGGCAAAAGGATGGGTCCTTGACCTAGGGAGCGATGTGCGGACGTATCTGGAGGCGAATGTTGAGTGAAGTGACGCATCGCTGTCGATTCCACTCGCTGTCGTCGACACCGCCATTTCCTTTTTCCTTTTTTTCCCCCTTTTTTTCTTTAAAAAAAAATGGCTTTGGATTCGGCAGGGAGAGCGAGAGGAGAGAGCCACGACCGCGTGACGCGTGGTGAATGCAGTGTCGGTACACGGCGCTCAGTCCGCGCTTGAAAAATGATATTTTCTTTTTCTTTTTCTTTTTCGATGCTATACCGTTGCTTTTTTTATAAATAACCCCTGAGTGTGTCTGGGGATTCGAACCCACAACATTTCATCTGGTACGTAGAGTGTCTTTGTCATTACAGCTAAGGCTCTTTGGCATTATATTGTTATTTGTAAATCAATATTTCGCAAGTGCCAGCTCAGCCTAATCGCAGCTAATCTGCAGTTCTATACTCATTTATATCTCCACATATTCTTGTTGCCCACCTTGAACTATATGCCATAATTTTTAGTCTGCAAATAAATGATTTTGGTTTAGAAGTTGGTTAGGGATTGATTTGACGGCATATTGGCAAGGGTGAATAAATATAATATGGCCACAATTTAGTGGCGACTTGTAAGATCATAACTTATCAATTATCTTCCGTACTGATTTGTTATGGAGATCGGAGCAGTTTAACGTGTTTGAGTCGTTAGCAAGAATAATATTATTCAATTTGTTATAAACAAATTAGATATTTTTGTTATATTTGTTGAAAGGCTGTGCCTATGTAGGTTTGTAAACGTAGAAGAATAATTGATTGATTTTACACCAATCCAGTATATTAAAAAGGCAATACTTTACCTACGGAGCTTGAATTCCTTCGGCAATATATCCAAAAGACAAAACGCTTTCTGGATAGATTGTAGTAGGGATTTCAGGCCCGGTAAGTCGAGCATTCTTCTATTCGACTTCACAAAAGGAGCCCGGTCCATGAGTGAGTTGGCCCCATGCATAAAACATAACACTGACGTGACGACGATTGTTCGCCAATATCTGAAACCGTAATCATAATAACATGGGAATGGGATGCACACCACCACAACAACAACAACAACAAAACAATGTTTTCTTGGCTTTGTGATGGAGATTGTGATCTCCCTCAGATGTTGTCCTTCATCGATCTGATAGCGATCGGTTTCGATCGGTTGAGATTTGTTTTGGAGGTCGTCGAGCGTGTGGATCTTAATGGGTGTTGGATGTTGCTGAGGCCGAGCTACCTGCAAGGGAAGTTCCGGGGTGGGAATCCACCGTAGGACCCTCCAACGATCAAGTTAGTACTGGGCAATTAAAGCAGCGTAGCGGTCCATTGGAATGAGTTGGAGTTACCTGAGTCGTCTGAAAGAGGGGTTTATATAGTGGTCGCGTGGAGCGAGCCGGCGTTACGCCCTTGCATTATCCCTGCATTAATGGCGGGATACGCCCATTAATGGGGGGATGCGCCAGCGTGGGACACGGAACGTGGGGCGGCGGATATCTCGCTTTGGCGAAATACGCGGAGCCGTTGCGGGGGCGCTTGGGCTCCGCGCTCTCGGTTGATCGGGGGAGCCGAGGAAGCTCGGCCCGTCGGATGGCTCGGAGACGAGCCGGGAAGCCGAGGAAACTCGGCATGTCATAAGGCTCGGAGACGAGCCGGGAGGCTGAGGAAACTCGGCATGTCAGACAGCTCGGAGACGAGCAAGGAGGCTAAGAAAGCTCACTGGATTGCTCGGAGATGAGCTGTTGGCCGTTTGCTAGGTGAATATGGAAAGTACTCATGGAGGTCTCCAAAAGGTCGGATGCGTCCTCGAAGATGAGATCCCGAAGAACGTCTCCAATGCATCATACTTATTCCAGCTCCATAGCCCCCGGGGCACGTCGTCTGCTACGTGTCGTGATCTGTGGAATTCCCACTTGTGAGCATCATCATTAGCCCCCCACTCTTATTCCGACCTATTTATGGGTCGGCTCAAGAGTGGCATGCTAGGTTTTCTTTGTTCAGCTTGGTGCCGAGAATTCTTCGTGGTGGATTGTCCGGGAACGACATGGCGTTTGGTGGTTGCATCGTTTCGATCTTTGAGTCCACGTAGCGTCTCACCGTGCAGCTAAGTTTTCGCGCGTTTCCCCGATGACGTCAGTGGATCGGTGAAATGATTACGCTTTAAAGAGGGGGCGTCATTTCACTCGATTGTCAGTTAGGCTACGGACCACGTGTCCGACGTCGGTTGGCGGGCAAGACCGGCTGTCTCTGACTCCTGCAACGAAGAGATGTCCTCAATGGTCGACCACCACGTAGAGCCTCGATGACTGCTAGGCGCGACGCTTCATTTTTGTGGGAATCGATCTGGACCGTAGGATGCTCTTTTTGGGGTGTATAAATAGGAGGGGACCATCCTAGGGCCAACACTTTGCCTTAATTCTCTTTCGTTGTTTGAAGATTGCTCGGCGCACCTCCGCTTAGATCGGATCTTCCGTTGAATTTTCATCGGCGGGTCCCTTTTTTTGAACCAGGTTAGATGTCTTCTTCTGAGGTATCTGTAGATATAGTAGGGATAGAGCCGGACGATGAGGCTCCAGTTGCTGGGGCCGAGCCCAGTGGGTCTTCCTCCTCCTCGGCTTCAGATAGCCGAGAGGGTTCTTCATCTACTGCGTCTTCTGTGTCAGGTATGCCCCCAAGGGCTAGGGCCGTACGTATCACTCGCCGTCAGGCGGCGACAAGGGCTCCCAAGGTGTGCATCGGGAACACCCGCGATGCGCCCTCCGTCTTGAATCACATGGTCGAGCTTTCCGACATCCGGACTCGATTCCATATTCTCTCTAACTACTCACTCCGTCTGGCCAGAGAATGTGAGCGGGCAGACCAGGTATGGGGCAAGGAGATTGCCCTGTATCTGGAAGCATTCCGGGCAGGAATTGTAAGTCGATGTCATGCACCCCGCGAGTTCGCGTGGAGGCGGAATATGCAAGAAACGATTTTTATAAGCTTCGCAATACCGACTAAACTCCAGGATCTTTACTTGAACCTCAACTAACTAACTACTTGAGGTTTAACTACTGTGTAGAATGTTATACCTCCGTGTACTATTCCTTCGGGTGTTCTTGTTCTCCTCTCCTTGGCTCCTCGAAGGGTGTACGGATCGGCCTCCTCATGTCAAAAATGTTCCACCCGAGAGTATGTACTTCAAGCTCCAACCTCTAAACTGAGGTAACTAGGGTACCTATTTCGCTAAACTAAGTAGCCTAAAAGATGTAGAGAGTGGTTATGGATTGATTTGTCTCAAGAACCCTAGGTTTCTCAACACATGAGACCATTAGGGTTTGAGAAAGGAGAGAGAGTGTTCAAGATAATAATGAAATGAATATGGCTAAGTCTTGTGATGAATGAAGTATACCAATAATTCACAATGAAAAAATCAAGCATGCTTCAATAGTCACAAGATGGGTCATCCCATAAGTCACCAAGTAGCCATGCCTCATTAAATGATAATCCACACCCCATACCTCCACCTCATTAACCATTTAATCTAAATGGTTATACATGAAATGAGGTGTCTTCTTCTAGAAGCACTCTTGAGTAAATTACAAGAATACCCCTCACCATATATACATACCCGTATCCGTATTCCGAAAAATACAAATATAAAGAGACAAAATTAATCCAAGAATATAATACTAGGATCCGGTTTAAACCAAAGCCCACTAGTATTATCCGTCCGAATCATGATCCGTGCACAAGTACACGTATATGATCGAACCCTGCCGTAAAACTATACTGCTTCTACATCGTTTCGCCCGAAGCAGGGAAACCCTCTGTGTGGGACTCTAAAGACTCGACAGTATGCTGGCAGTGGGTTTAACCACAAGTCCGTCAGCGGTACTAGCTGCACGTAATGGCTACCTAGGTATCTGTCGATAAGAAGGTCGATGAGCAAACTCATCCGAACTCCTACTGAGCCTATCTGTGACAATCTACGTACAGCCCGGTCTGTTCGTCTAAGAGTATCGCATATCGGACCTAGGGGCGGTAACTGTCAGACCCCTAATAGCGTAATAAGTCGTGCCGGGGTAGAGCCCAAAATACCCTGAGAAACTACTGGAGTACCTACCAGTAAATCTCGCTTGCCCTAACCAGGGACTTTGTGTAATGTCTTTCCGAACACAGAGCGATATCAACCCTTATACCGGGAGAGATGAATCCTATCTAACCATTACTGCCTCCCAGTGCTTCGGGACTGCACCCAACCACTACCTGTTTGCACGACTCAATAGAGTCGTGCTAGGGTAGTGATCTAAGTATAGTGGGAACACACTCGAGACGAATAGTGATGTCAAGTCAACGGAATAAGCTGTACTCATGTCACCTAGGAACTGCTACCCGACGATAGGTATAATACCAACCAGCAGTTCTCCACGAGTCCTGTCCAGTGTAACTCATAACCCAATGAGCATCTGTATACTATCTCTAGTACGACGTACTAATGGATGTGGGACAGACCATCTCCCCTGCTGGGATGAGAAGCGTATACACTAGTCTACTTTGGAGTATCGATACCCCGTCTCGATAATCCTACGACTAGGGACCTGTATAAGGATGTGCTTATAGACTGTCCAGCCCCCACTAATATGACTAACATCACAACGCCGGTAGTCAAGCAAAGATCCTAAGGGCTCTATCAATATGTATTAGCGACACGTTAAAAGAAACATATACACATATTAAGATAGAATCAAACCAAGTAGCATACTACCATATTGAGCAAGACTGTTATTACATCCGTGTATATCCCAAGCTTCCAAAATGTAATATACAAACCAGTACTATACAATAATGGCCTCTAGGGCATATATCAGTAACAATCTCCCACTTGCACTAAGGCCATGTATTGGCATATCACAGACCTATCATCTCGAATAGCCTCTTGAACTGCGTCTGAGGGATGTCCTTTGTGAGTGGATCTATAGTGTTGTTCTCCGTGTCAACTCTTCGCACCACGATCTCCCGGCGATCAATGATCTCCCTGATCAGGTGGTACCGCCTCAAGATGTGTCTGAACTTCTGATGGGACCTTGGTTCCTTCGCTAAATCTATAGCGCCGTTGTTGTCACAATACAGCGGTATTGGATCAACAATGGACGGAACCACCTAAAGTTCTGTCACAAACTTTCTCATCAAGACTGCTTCTTTCGCGGTGTCACATGCAGCGATATACTCCGCTTCCATCTTCGAGTCAGCAACGATGTCCTGCTTGGAGCTCTTCCAACAGACCGCCCCTCCATTGAGGGTAAAGACATAACCCGACATGGACTTGGAGTCATCCTTGTCACTCTGGAAGCTGGAGTCAGCAAAGGCCTCGATCTGGAGGTCTTTTCCGCCATACTCCAAGAACATCTCCTTAGTCCTTCTCAGGTACTTGAGAATGTTCTTAACTGCTATCCAGTGCTTCTTCCATGGGTTTGACTGATATCTGCCTACAACACTCCTACAACACTCAGTGCGTAAGCTACATCTGGTCTGGTACACAACATCACATATATTATAGATCCTACCGCAGAAGCGTAGGGTATAATAATCATGTGATCCCTTTCCAAATCAGTCTTGGGAGATATCTATTTGGAAAGGGTGATTCCGTGACAAGCCGGTAGATTACCGCGTTTTGAATCTTCTATACTAAATCTTTTTAGTATGGTGTTGATGTACCTGAACTGTGAAAGTCCCAACATCCTCTTAGATCTATCACGATAGATCTGGATCTCCAGAATGTAAGAGGTATCACCCAGGTCTTTCATGAAGAACCTTTGTGACAAGAATCCTTTGACTGATTATAGTATAGGAAAGTCATTTCCTATCAAGAGAATGTCATCCACGTACAAGATGAGGAACACCACAGTTTTCGCTACAATCTTACTATAAATGCACGGTTCATTTGGATTTTTGATAAAGTCAAATTTTTTGACCGTCTCTTCAAAACAGATGTTCCAACTCCGCGATGCCTGCTTTAATCCATAAATAGACTTAAGCAACCTGCACACTCTTCCGCTGCTCCCACTCTCTATAAATCCCTCCAGCTGATCCATATAAACACACTCTTCCAAATTTTCATTCAGAAAAGCGGTTTTTACGTCCATCTGCCAAATTTCATAATCGTGGAAGGCATCAATGGCAAGAAGGATCCAAATGGATTTAAGTATAGCCACTGGAAAAAAGGTTTCATCATAATCCAAACCAGGTCTTTGACGAAAACATTTTGCAAAGTCCAGCCTTATAGGTTTCAACATGTCCATTTACACCAATCTTCTTTCTGAAGATCCATTTGCAGCCTACGGGTTTTATCTCTTTTGGAGCAATGTCCAAAGTCCATATTTTGTTGGTGTACATGGATTCCATTTCGGTCCGCATTGCATCCAGCCATTTTACCGAGTCTCTGCTCTGAATGGCTTCCTGGAAACTAGTTGGCTCATCATCATCGATGATTCAATCCTCTCCCGTCAATGAGAAAACTGTAGTATCTCTCGGGCGGATGAGATTTCCTACTAGTCCTGCGGAGTGGCACGGGGATGTCCGGTTCTTTCGAAACTACTGGTTCCGCCATGTTTTCAGTAATAGTTTGCGGTTCTGGAATTTCTTCCAGTTCTATTGCGCTCCCACTTGTCTTTTTTTCTAAAAATTGATTTTCCAAAAAGTGGGCATGCCGAGAAACAAAGACCTTTTGTTCCTCCGCGTAATAGAAAAGATACCCCATGGAGTTCTTTGGGTATCCCACAAACTTACACAGTACTGAGTGTGCCTCGAGCTTGTTCGCATGCTGCTTTTTTACAAAAGCTGGACATCCCCATATCTTCAAATACTTAAGATAGGGTTTCTTCCCACTCCACATCTGATATGGTGTGGTAGACACAGTCTTGGTAGGAACCTTGTTCAAAAGATATGCAGCTGATTCTAGTGCATAACCCTAAAATGATCGCAGCAACTCAGCGTTACTCGTCATGGAACGTACCATATCCAATAAGGTTTGGTTCGGCCTTTCCGATACACCGTTGTGTTGAGGTGTGTATGGAGGAGTAAGCTGAGAGAGAATTCTATTCTCTTTTAAATAACCCAGGAACTCGGAACTTAAGTATTCACCACCTCGATCAGATCTAAGTGTCTTGATACTTTTGCCAGTTTGTTTTTCCACTTCATTCTTATATTTCCGGAATTTCTCAAAGGCCTAGAATTTATGTTTCATCAAGAATACATGTCCATACCTAGAGAAATCATCCGTAAAAGTAAAGAAATAGGAATAACCATTTCTTGCATGTGTAGACATTGGACCATACGCGTCGCTGTGTATGATTCCCAAGAGCCCGCTCGCTCTTACTTCGTGTCCAGTGAACGGAGTCTTTGTCATCTTTCCTTTGAGACATGATTGACAAGTTGCATAAGACTGATATTCGAACGGATCCAAATATCCCTCTTTATATAACTTCGTCAACCGTGTTTCATTGATGTGACCCAGTCTACAATACCATAAGAAAACTTGATTTAATTCTGGAGACTTTCTTTTAAGTGTGTTCTGGATGTTGAAAACCTGAGCTTGATTTAATACGTATATACCGCCATCTAGTGTACCTGACCCAATCAAACCATGATTAAGGTGGATGTGGACAATATCGCTTACAAATATAAAATCATAACTTTCTTTGGATAGTAAAGATACAGAGATGATATTACATGTCAAACTAGGTACATATAAACAGTTATGCAAAATCAATATCTGCCCACTTGTCAATCCTAGGTGATATCCCCCTACGAATACAACATCCATGCTCATTCCGTTAGCAACCCTGAGAGTCATATCATATGCCTTGATAACTCTACGGTTTCTCAAAGCATGTAATGAATTACATATATGAGATCCCGATCTCGTATCTAGTACTTAGAAAGTAAAGTTAATTGACAGACAGTTTTCAATCATAAACACACCCGAAACCGAAGCCACAACATACTTCGAATCCTGGTTTTTAGCTTTTTAAGCCCTGCAGTCCTTGTCACGCCCCGCTTCCTAGTATACGAGTAAGAAGACGCGACGAGGCCCGCTACGTATTTACTCAGAAGTAAACACGCTAAGCATATCTAAGCAATATAATGTAAAATATACATAAGATACATGAATGTAAATGAACAGCAACTTTTATTTATTAAACATTTCTTTACAAGTACAACTGAAAATGTAAATACAGAAATGGAAAGCAATGCCTAAACAATGGCATGAACTGAAAGGAAAATACATACAAGTATCTATAGCTCTGGGTCAATGGCGAACTGCTCCAAGTCTTCGCTACTGGGCTCGACCTCCAGGGAATCCGATCCACCGGACAACATTCCAAAGAAAAAGAGAAGGAATGTCGTCAGCGAACAATCGCTCGGTAAGTCCCAAAATAGGTAAGAATAGACAGATATAAGGATATAACTGGTGAGTTTGTTATGTTAACGCAGTTGTTTGTAGCTTAGTACAGAATATACCAGTGTATACGAGAGGAGTCCCACTATTCCGGAGACTAAGATATATGGAGCACAAGGAACCTTTAAGCCACGGAACAACAACAATGGATATTCAAGTTAGGTGTATTAAAGTGACCGTCTCGTGCCATTTCTAACACATTCCGTACCAGTCTACCTCTTTAAAACCCCGTAATGTCTTTTGTATTGATCGTATTGTTTTGTTTTATAAATGGAAGACTTACCGAAACCATGATACCATGTAAACATAGTGGATATAAATGGATAGTCATGTAAACAGAGCATATCCATGGTTCGGTTTGGTCGAGTCATGTTGATATAGATTGAATTCTGATATAAATGGATTCATGTTGTATTGTAGTTATACTTGAATTGAATTCAAGTCAGATTGATTTCATATTAGACGGAGACTCTGTCCGAGTCAGACACTTTAAAAGAAATTGAAGTCCTAAATTAGTTTTGATGTTATCGGTAACTGCAGCACATGGACGGCGGGATTTGTGTCTTTTTCCAAGACAATTACCATGTTGATAACACTGTTTTTAGGTTGTCTACCTTAGATAGGCATGCATCCATATTCTCCGGCTCCCTGAGGCTTAAGAGAACCGGTCCCGCTTAAACCTATGTTTACTAGGGTTCTTATTGTAAATTAATATAACTTAAGGGGGTTTTATGAAAAATAGTTTTGATATATTTTCAAAATATACCTCAAGTATTTATTTATCGTCTTTAGGGTTTTCATGGATGTATATTTTTTTTAAAATATAATGTTTTCTAGTAAATAGAACCTAGATTACATTGTATATAGTATTTTAGTGTAATATTAGAATTGTATTGATTTGCAAAGCTAGTTTCATGAAATTTATGATTCCTTTGATATAGAAAACATGGAATATATATATATTGTATACTTAAAGTAGATATTTTGATAGTATATATATATAGTATATATATATATATATATATATATATATATGAAAAATAGAACTTATTTATTAAATAAAAATCACATTTTTCTTAAAAACTGCATTAAAAATTCCATCGAGATCGAATGCTCCTTGCGAAGGTCTGCATCTCGCTCTACTAGGCCTAAGAATGTGCGATAACCCGCACCATCCCGATCGGGATTCCCCAAAATGGGTTGTAGAGGTGCATTTGCAAGGAATTAAATAATAAACTTTTAAAGAAAACGGTTTTCTGAATGTTTATGGTATTTTATTGTAAACTCGTATTTTCCCACAAACTAATGTTCCACAAGTCATCGTGCTATGTCAAAAATGTGTGTTGTAATGAGATATGTCATTACCTCGTGAGTTTTCTAAAGTAATATGGGTAAAATGAATAAACAATGCCGTATGTAAACAGAATGGTATTTTACCCTAAAAATGAAATAGAAGTTGCAATACATATTATTTTGAATTGAAACTTGTTCTATTATGTTTATTTATGATTTCTAAACAATATATGTATAATTGGTAGGTTTGTTATTAAGAAAATTTGGATTTTTAAAGAAAAGAAAATCGGAAGTCGGAAGTCGGAATAACTCCGCTTTCGACGAGTTTTGAAATTAGCATATTTTAGATTAGAATGAGAGGAGGGAAAAGGGGACTTACTGATTGAAAATAAAGAGGGAAGATGGAGGAAGCTTTTGGAATCGTCGGGGGGTCGTTTCGTTGCCGGATACTTCCCGAAATGTTGCCGGAACTTCGACCTTTGCTGACTCCACTTATACAACTTGGGACTTAGAAATTTTAGAGAGTTTTTGTAATACTTTTCAGAATGAAGAGGCCTAAAGGGTAGAGGATATTTATAGGATAAGTTAGGATTTAGGGTGATGAATTGAGAATTAAAAATGCATTAAAATTTGGATTTAAGAGAGGAATTATCTCTCTGGATGAATGCAGAGAAATCAAACAACATGGGGATAGTGGGGTAGGCGAAGGGGTGCTAGGGTTAAAAATACAAAGCATTCCCTACGGATATGCCCGGCGGTGCCGACCCTCTCAACACATCTCGTCGGTCCAATCAGGTGGGATGGGGTTGGGATCTTGGACACGTGTCCCTATCGCTTGGTATACCTCAGTGCTCGTATTTGATTTTGTTGTGACTTTTCATTTTACGTGTTTTGCACGTGTAAACTTTTGAGCTTCTAAAAGTTTAAAAGAAAATCAACAAAATTATATGTGGCTGGGGGGATCTGATCACAGGGGCTACGTCACAGCAGTGCAAGTTTTTACCAATGAGCTACAAGTGCTTTCTTGCCGTTCAAAAGCAAATCAAATACTTATAATATACACAGGATTGCAAATACTCTATTTGTACATTAACTTTTAAACAATTTTTTGTACACTGAAATAGAGTTGCTATATTCTACCTTCCTTACAAAAATTTCGTCATCGAAATTTACAATTATTTTAAGGACTAATTTACAAACAAGTGAGGGTATCTTGCACGCATGTTGTCCTCACGACCCCATGTTGATTCTCCTGGTGAGTCTTTTCTCCACATCACTTGAACCAAGTTTACTTTCTTGTTCCGATGTGACTTCACCTTTCTGTCCAGGATTTCAACAAGTTGTTGCTTACAGGATAAGTCTGGCTGTACAGTGAGCTCGGAGTGGTCAAGAATATGACTGGGGTCACTCACATACCTTCTGAGTTGAGATATGTGGAACACATTGTGCACTCTTTCCAATGAGGGTGGAAGTGCCAAGCGATAAGCCACTTCTCCAACTCGTTCTAGTATATCAAACGGTCTAATGTACCTCGGACTTAGCTTACCCCGCCTTCCAAAGCGAATCACTCCATGGTTTGGTGAGATCTTTAAAAAGACATAATCTCCCGGTTAGAACTCCAAGTGACGGCGCTTTGCATCAGTCTGGTGCTTCTGTTGATCTTGGATTATGCACATTCTTTCCCTGATAGTGCGAACCACATCCTCTGTTGCTACTATCATCTCAGGTCCAAGGTGTAAGTCTACGTTAGCGCCCCGGCCGTCTACAGACGCCAAATGCGGAACAAAAACTTTTTAACTGGCGCTATCGTATACTTTAACCCGGATCTGCCATTATTGCTAAACTAACAAACTGTAAAGAGTGTAGAAAGGTTATACCGAACGATCCGAGTCCTTCGTTCTTTAACCATCATCCCACGCTCCGTTGCAGCTGCTTCGATCTCGTCGATCTCCGATCTCCTCGTCGAGGTGGCACCACGTCAACGATTCTTTAAACGGGCTCCCGCCTCTGATTCGAGGCAACTCGGTCGTCAAGTTTGCTAAAAGAGACGACCAAGAATGATGTAGAGAATGAGTAGATGACTTTGTCTCACTTCGCCCAAAGCCGTGGACGATCGGTTAATGAAGTTGCCGATGGAAATGAAATGGAACAAGAAATGAACTATGAAATTTCCATACACTTTAAACCATGGTCTTTTTTACCAAAAATGAAATCAATCCCTCTCTCTTCTCAAGGGGGCCGGCCACTATTTATCAAAGAGGGAGGTGATGGTAGGAGCAAAGAGGGTGACCTTAAGAATAAATATCATGAACAAATATCTCAAGTGTGAACACCAAATGTGAACACACCAAAAGCAACCAATGAAAACACAACACCATTCTAACCTAGTCACCACCTTCTAGAACCTTCTAGAACCTTCTAGAAGCATGACTCACCCTCATCCAAGAAAAGATAAATCCGTCTTTAACCGAATGTTAAAAGACGGCTGATAGAAAACTGGCAACTTCCAAAAGTGATCCTGAAACGACTTTCAGGATAACCCCGTAACTGTATAAATATACCCGCATTTGTATTACGACCGAATACAAATGCAACTGAGACAAAGATATTATACCTACTCAATATAATACTCGGATCCGGCTTAAACCAAAGCCGACCAGTATCATTTGCCCGAAAAATAACACGTGCGTAAACGCACGTGCATTTTCCGAACCCTGCCATAAAACCATACGGCCTCTACAACGTTTCGCCTGAACTTGGGAAACTGTCTATGGGGGACTCTAATGACTCGTCAGTACCCTGGCAGTGGGTTTAACCACAAACCGTCAGCGGCACTAGCTATGCATAACGGCTGCCCATGGACTGACCTCAAGGGAGGCCGATGAGCGAACTCACCCGGAAACCCTACTGAGCCTAACAGTGACAATGTATATACAGTCCGGTCCGTTCGTCTATGAGTATCGCATATCTGCCTAGGGGGCTAGTAACGTCAGACCCCCAATAGCAGTATAAGTCGTGTCGGAGTGTAGCCCAATAACACCCTGAGATACTACTGGAGTACCTACCAGTAAATCTCCTGCCATGGCCATGGACTTTGTGTAATGGCTCTCCTAGACACAGCACGACCTCGCCCCCAATACCTGGAGAGACGAATCCCCTGCCGATCCGCTCACGTGCCTCCATATGGCTCGGGACTGTACCCAAAAACTACCTGTTTGCACGACTCCTTTGAGCCATGGTAGGGTAGAAATCAAAGCACAGTGGGAACTCACACGAGACAAATGACGACCTCAGGTCGATGAACTAACCTGTACACATGTCACCAGGGAACTGCTATCTGACGATAGATATAGTACTAACTAGCAGATTCCCGGCGAGTCATGTCCGGTGTACTCATAACCCAATGAGCACATGTATACATCTTAGGTGATCCAACTGACATCAGTGGCTTGTGAGATCGGCCACCGCCCCTCGTCGGGGTCTCGACTGTATACACTAGTCTACTCCGGAGTATCGATGCCTGTTTCCTGATTTAAAATCAGGAAAGCTTCTGTGAAGAGCTTCGAAAAGGGGGGCCACGTGCTTACACGTGACCAGCAGTCACGTGTTGACACGTGACCTATAAAGTACAGAAAAGGGGACACAATGATTCGCTGAACAAAGTCAAGAAAAAGAGCTTCAGAAGAGGTCACGTGCTCCCACGTGACCAGGGTCACGTGTCGGCACGTGACGGTCAAAATAGCGAACTCGCTCTCCAATTGAACCAAGGAAAGAGAGTTCAAACAAGGGTCACGTGCTCACACGTGACCAAGAGTCACGTGGTGGCACGTGACGCTTAAGCAACAATCAGAAGAAAGGAAAAGGCTCATTCCAAAGGGGGTCACGTGCTCACACGTGACCATGGGTCACGTGGTCACACGTGACCGGCTTTCAAAGCCCTTTTTGTCAACAGAATTAAATTCTGAGAGAAATGCAAATCTTTCCAAAGGAACGCAACTATATGCATCCAATCAAATTAAAGATTCAGAGGTCATTTATTTATGGAAAATCTCGGGTTTGGAAAGATTTCCCCCTTAAATCTAACCAAAATAACAAGGGAGAATCTCTGGATTTGAAATCCAACGGTGAATAAAATTCACCTAATAATCCAAAGGTCCAGAACGAATGAAGGACGCAAATCAAATCTCTCAACGAAGATTCGTCAAAAACCAACTGATTCAGCTGCTTCTCCTATAAATAGGAGCCAAGAGACACAAAAAAGACATATACAGGCGCAGAGAAGAGAAAAGAAAAAAGGAGGAGAGCTTTGATACTTTGAAAAGACTCGGATCTTCTGCAAAAAACCCTAGGTAAGAAAGGGGAAGCCTTTCGAAAGAAAGAGAATTTAATTCTCTATAGAGTTTAACTCTAATATATAAAACAGAAGAGCAAATTTCTTCTCTCTTTGATAGAGGATCTGCAAAGTGCACATCTCCCCTTAAGGTTGAGAATTTAATTCTCAATGGGTTGAGATCCTGCCATGCAGATCCAAAACATAGAGAAAGAATGCAAGCATGAGAATTTAATTCTCACAGAACTATAGGAATTTAATTCCTCTAAGATAAAAGTAGGGCTTGACCCTGTGTTATGGGAATTTAATTCCTTCAAAATAAAAAGGAGCAGGGTTTAACCCTAATTAAGAATTTAGTTCTGTTGAAACAATGGGAATTTAAGTCCCTTAATCATAATCTGACGGGAAACGGAAGTTTGATTCCTTAAAAAGTTTTTTAGGGTTTAACCCTATTCAATTCTTCACATAAACGAGGAATCTAATTCCTACAGAAGGTTCAAGGATCGAAAGGGAAGTAGGAATTTAATTCCTTTGAAAATTAAAGCCAGAGGAATTTAATTCCTGAAAAGAAAGATCAACAGATCCTCTAGAAACTACATAGAGGCAGGGTCACATGCTACCACGTGACCCCCCAAAACCCCTACAGAAAGCCCCTTTGAGGCAGCACCCCACGTGACCCTCAGCAGAAGCCTTAACACAAAGGCATTTGAATGCCCATCACGTGACGGCACGTGATGCTATGAAGGAAATGATAATTTCAGCGGAACAAATGAAGGGAGGGCGCCCTCACGTGCTGCCACGTGACCCTTCTTGCCTTAGTGTTTAACACTAAAATTAAAACTCTCAAGCCCAATGTTAAAACACTGTCGAGCCTTAGCATTCAATGCTGATTAAAAAGCCTTATTGGCAGGATTCAACACTGATCCGTTTTAGTGTTTAACACTAATTTGAAAAAGCCTTATTGCTGGTGTTTAACACCAATTATCTCTTAGTGTTGAACACTAACTCAACAACTCCATTCCCAGTGTTCAACACTGATTGCTCTGTAGTGTTCAACACTAGGCTTTGGCCCAATTGGCTAAAGGGATAGAAGCAAACATTCTCCCTCCATGGACCAGCAAAGAGTCAATATTCCAGACCTGACTGGACTTAGCCCAAGCTGGCCATAAGTCCTCAATTTGTGATTAACTGGGCCGGTAGGCTCATAACATAATTGATCAGTCTTGACCCAAATTGGGCCAAGGACCATTTAATCCATCCCGGTTCTAGGGTACATCTCTTCACTCCTTTGATACTTGGCATTGTAATCCCTCAATGTCTTCAAAGAGGTGACGGGTCCCGAAGACCATTCATGATATGGACTGTGGGGTCCTTAAACCCATGCATAACACAAAATTCCTGGTTACGTGGAACGTGGATAACGTCACTCTTTGACCCCGCGGAAAACGTCCAGAGCGGATCCTGGTCCTCGCCTAGCACGGCAATGAACCCGTGCTAAGCATCCAGAGCGGAGCCTGGTCCTCGCCTAGCACGGCAGTGAACCCGTGTGAAGCATCCAGAGCACATACCGGACTGTGGAGTCCTTAAACCCATGGACTATGACGTCCTTAACCTTGACCGAGATGTCTTAAAACTACCAACGGACCGCAATGTCCTTAAACTACCCACGGACCGCAATGTCCTTAAACTACCCACGGACCGCAATGTCCTTAAACTACCCACGGACCGCAATGTCCCTAAACTACCCACGGACCGCAATGTCCTTAAACTAGAACCATAGAGCCTCCATATGCTCTTTTGTCGGATCTAAACGGTCCCGTTTAAGTTGATCTTAGCCTCAAATATGGCTAACGCGTCCTTAAACCTTCAAGCAGACTGGACTATGAATCCCCCTAATTAACTCTGGCTCGAGGGTACATCTCCGAACTCCTCTGACATTCGTCGTTGTAATCCTTCAACGTCGTCAGAGAGGTGACGGGTCCCGACGGCCACACATACGACGGACTACTATGTCCTGAAATTGGAACAATTGGGGTCCAAACACTCCTTTGTCGGATCTAAATGATCCTGTTAAGTTGATCTTAGCCTTAAACTAGACTAATGTGTCCTTAAAAAATGTTTGAGTTGATCATAGCCTCAAGCATGGCTAGTGTGTCCTCAAACCAAACCCCCAAACCCAAATCTAAGAAGATACGGATTTGGACTAGTCCACGCCCTACGGGCGACGACATAACTCGGTCTCCGTAAACGATCCACGGGCAGGAAAACATAAAACAAAACACACGACACGAAGTGACCATCTGGAGAAGGAGAAAGTTGTTACCGCGACGCGGTAGCGTAATTAACTGTAGGGGCTTGCGCCTGCAGGGAAGAGCGTCCCCACAATCAAAAACCCCTCACCCTGAGGGGGAATCTGACGAAGTCTGCTACATCGGCCGCATCCGCCTAAACCTCCGATACATGGCGCCATAAATCAACTTGGCATCTTCGGAGAGGCAGACGGATTGCACCTATTGGCATCTGCCCCGAATCTCAGGCAGGACGTCCCAACGTCTCGGCCGCCATTCGGAGGGGAACAGATTCTGGCACGCCCGGTGGGACCTTTTCCTCTTTCCACTCCACACTTCGTGTGTCGTGATTCGCGAACCAATCGTGGTTCGCTAACAGTTGCCCTTGGGTTTCAAGATACTAAGAATTGGCGCCTTGCCTATTGCAGAAAACAAAGGATCGATGGCTGCTACTTCCGCGAAATCCTCCAACTGCTCAAGCTGCAATTGCGACCAACGCTTTGCCTCGCCGGGAGGTATAGCCTATGGACCCCAAGCTGCTTCGTTGTTCACAATGCCGGCGGACCAGGTGACTCAGGCCACTACCGGATTGTTCTTTGGGACTATACTCCCACCATCCAGCTTCACGGCGCCAGTGCTGACAAAGGAAGCCCTCAAGAAGTCGGTCTTTGATCGTCTCACCCCTGCCACGGTTCCTCTCACCGAGTCGTCCGATGTCAGCGCCTCAGTCTTTTCTAGATTGGGCCAGAAATCCTGCAGATTCGTTGCAGAGAAGGCTGCTCCTAAGAAAACGGCCGCTCATGCTTCCGAAATCGCCAAGGCAGCTTCCTCGGCCAAAAAGTCGGTCTTTACCAGATTAACGGCTTCAGCTCCCGCTCCCGTTGCACAAAGGACATCGGTCTTTGACAGGCTAACACCAACAACGACCCCCCACCCACACAGGGGGCAAGATGAAACCGTTCTTATATCTGACTCTACGCCGTCTGCTCGACGCGCTCGACGTCGTCATTGGCGCCGAATAAGGAAGGCTGGGGGCAACTCCCCCTCTGGATTGACTCCACCAGCCCCGGCGGGAGAAGTTAATGCTACTGTTCCAACTAGGAACAGCTTCGAAATGTTAAATAAGGTGCGAAGGAATTCCCCTACCGCAGTGCTGAAGAGGTCTCCTCCCCCATCAGAAAAGGTTGTGGAAATAGAATCAGAACAGCCCCGATCTCCTCAACGGCTGTCTTCCAAAATCTATAAGGTTTGGCGGCAGGCCCGGGACTCAATCATCGATCCAAACTTCTCCCGCCAGCATAAGAAGCTGAAGATCCAACCGAAAGCTGGTCACCAGACGAAAACCCAAAAGGCTGTTTGGACGCCCACCTCGACGGCCCCCTCAACCTCCATGGCTCATAAAAGGAGGGAGCCAGAGAAGATCCCTCAACATGCAACGACGGCTAAAAGCAATGAGCCCAGACACCCTAAGTCTGGGGGCATGATGGTGCACACTGTTTACATGGTCTCTGGAAAGGAGGAGAGCCGCACCTCTACGGGCCACCGACCGCTGACCCGATCCGTGACGAGAGCCCAAGAACAACAACAAAAGTTGCAGGAAATGATGAGTGCTATGGCTGCACTTACCGGGCCAAAAGAAAGCCCAGAAACATCCTCAGACGCACCCGAGAGGAGGAAACCGACGCTGAGTTCCTTCGCCGGACATTGGAGAAAAAGGACAAAGAGGCTGCTGAACAAGCGGCTAATATACAGCGCATGGGCCTTCTCTTCCAAGATATGATAGGAATGATGATCCAACAGGACCCACCCATTGAAGATCCCCCAATCGTTCTGGAAGATGACCGAGGAGAAACGTCAAATCCACCACCAGCCCTCTCAACGGCCAAGGAAGAAACGATCTCTAAGGCTGACTTAGCCGACTACATAGCCCAGCAAATCCGGGTCCATCATGCGACTGAGGCGGCTGGTCAAGTCGTGAAAACAGGGCGGCAGTATCCAAGCTGGTACGATCAAATCAAATACCCGCAAGGCTATACGATACCGAAATTCCATGTGTATAAGGGGACCGGCAATCCTCATCAACACGTCGCCCAGTTCCGGGCCCTCTGCGGTAACACCGGCGGTGACGATAAACTGTTACTCCGTCAGTTCGTTGGCAGCTTATCAGAAACAGCGTTCGAATGGTATTCAGAACTCCCGAACGATTCCATCAAAACGTTCGCTGAAATGGAGCTGTTGTTCACTCAACGATTTGCAAGTGCCAGCGAACGCACTCCAATAACTGCACTTATTAACGCCAGGGTAAAACAGGGCGAAACCTGGGTTCAGTACGCCATACGCTGGCGGAATTTGTGGTCGAGATGCGAACAACGCATTGAGGAAGCACCCGCAGTGGGTATGTTCGTGGGAACCTTAGACCCCCACGCAACCATCTCCCAGTTTATGATGTTTTTTAAGCCAACCACATTCCAGGCTTTAATCGACAAGTTGGCTCAGATGGACCAGATGGGTCATAGGCCACCTCCTCCGAAGTCGGAACCTCGGAATGATAAGGGTAAAGGAAGAGCAACCTTTGTCGCGAATGCCCAACAGCAACCTGACGCCCCGAAATCGGCAGATCAACTGGAAGAAAGACGCCGGTATTATAATGAAAAGATGAAGCGTCCCTACTCGTTCCCACGAGACAAGACGAGACGGTTATTTGAGCTAGCAATACGCAACAGGCTTATTAACCTCCCGAATCCAAGGCGACCGCCACAACCCACCGAGGTGAATAACCCCAACTATTGCCCTTACCATCAGACGGTAAGCCATCCGATTGAAGATTGCTTCGTCTTCAAAGGATGGATCGAAGATCAATACCTCCAGGGGAAGTTTGTACTGTCCGAAAAGTGGAAAGTGAACCCGCCACAACCACATACTCCTAAAAAGACGGACACATCGGGGGCAACCTGCTCCTTTATCGAAGAAATTCCATGGGGGGTCGTGCTATCAACGAAGACCAAAAGGATGCTGAGAGACCTTCATGCGTGCCCTGCAATCGAATGGAAGGACCCTCTTGAACCTCAAATTATCGAAGGGATGTTGAGGCCCCGCCCAACTATGAAGACTCATGATAAAGATCCAAATACTCACGCCCAGCCGTCAAAAGCTTCGAAGAAAAAGAAGAAGAAATCCAAGAAGCCCGCGAAGCTTGGAGACGAGCGAACAAACTTGCAGAAGCAAATCGACGCGCTGGAAGAATATAATCAGAAGGCGCGAACTCCTGTCACACTGCAAGAGTTCCTCAGCCACATCCTTCAAGAGGACGATGATGGAGAGAACTCGTCGGATGAATCCGAGGGATATGCGGCAAGTTGCAACATGATCTCCCACTCGTTTACCAATGATGAGAAAACTCCTAGCACTAAGAAGCTGAAGGCGGAACCCGAACCAAAGCGTGCGACGCTGACAACTGATATGATCAATGCCTTCCTAGACGAGATTCGTCTAAAAAGTAAAGCAGACCAAGAGCGTGAGATGGCAGCATCAGGAGGAACCAAATGCGGGCAACTGAACGAAGGAGTTGAACTACCCCTGCCAGAGCGAAAGGCATCCGAGATGGACAGGAAGATATTCAAGACGAGGAAAAGGTTCGCCAAAGCCATGTCAATGGGAATGAGGTTACCACCCTCGGAAGGAAACACACACAATGGGGCGGAGAAGCACCCCGATTACTGCGCATATCATCGGAAAGTCTCACACCCCACAGAGGAGTGCGACGCCTTTAAGATATGGTGGCAAGGATATGTTGCTCGTCGGCAACATTTCAAACGCATGAAACGCAAGAGCCGTCGGGAGCAAAGAAGCGCCGTTGACGGGCCCAACAGAATTACTGGCAACTGTTATATGGCTCATGCCGAGGGGTCGCGAGTCCTCACCCTTGGGAGCGACTCTGACGAAGAAGTGACTCTGGGCCCTCTCTTTGAAGAATCCGCGCTAAGGAAAGATGAGGAATCAGAAGCCTGCGGAAACACTCAGCTGCGCAATCGCACACTCCCGGAAAAGAATCTCGGGCCTACGAACAGAAAAGATAAGGGAAAGGAAAAGGTCACTGAAGATATCACTTTGGATGACCAAGTCGCGAAGGAACTGGCGACTAAAGACCTTCCTAGGAGGAGTAAAGTGGACTATAACATCCTCGCGCATCTAAGGAAGCTACCTTCTCAGCTCAGCATTCTCGACGCCCTCCTATTATCAAAAGAAGCACGGGACTCACTAATTAAGGCACTACAAGAACCTGAGCAATTCCAAGCCTTTCTCGCCACTGAAAAGATGAAGGACGAACTGGAAGAAGTGCATACGGCCGACGTCACTTTCGGTGATGAAGACCTCCTTCTCGGGACGTGCGACCATAACCGTCCCCTATATGTCTCTGGGTACTGCCATGACATCAAGATTGGCAAGATCCTGGTGGATAATGGATCCTCCGTCAATCTCCTTAATGTTCGGGTGTTGAAGGAAATCTGCATGAGTGTGCAGCATCTCGCTCGGGACAAAATTACTATCTCCGGTTTCGACTCACAATCGTCACGGACTCTCGGGTCCGTGATACTAACATTACGCTTCGGGCTTCTCGTCACAGACATCAAATTCCATGTCATTGACGCCAAGACCTGTTACAATGCCTTGCTCGGCCGTCCTTGGTTACACGAGTACAACATCGTCCCTTCTACACAACATCAGTGTATGAAGTACTTTAAAGATGGTTTCGAGTATACTGTAACGGGTGAGCTGAACCCATTTTCCGTGAACGAAGTCCGCAAATACGAGGATGCGAAATACTTCTTGCCAGACTTTGAAGATACAGAAAGGTGTCACGACTCGGAGAACAAGGCCGCCGCCACCATCCCTGTTTTCGGAAGCGATACCGAAGAAGAAGAAGAGATAGTTTATACGGGGCCATCTCAACACAACAACCGGAGGACGCCCACCCCCATACTGGTCTTCGGAAGTGATTCGGAAGATGAGGTCAATGCCGTATTCTCCAATCGGCTTTCAATACAAGCACCTCCTGGCGATGACCATAACTTGCAAATCACCATGGTACCGCGAGAACACTACAAGGACCTCGACACGCTTCAAGCTCACAGTGTGCAAGAGCTGCAAACGTTTTGCGTCCCCCCCAGGCGAAAGGGTGAGAAGATGATCCTATTCTATCGATCCTCAGAGTCGAAAGTAGAGAAAGAGATCTGGCACGGCGTAGATGCTACATGCGACAGACTCCAGCCCATCCGTTTGCCCAGATACTATACAAATGGATTAAAGAAGCTATTGAAGCACCAAGGGGTACCCTTAAAACAAACTGTTCAACAGGCTCGGTTTTACAACAGGATTTGGGATGTCCATGGAACCTAACGCAAATTGCCTAATGGGAAAATGGAGACACTCGGGCTTGGATACGCGAGAACCGGAAAACGAGAACGGGCTCATAACAGCTACGCTATATATACCTTTGATGAAGAAGAGGACGCCCTGTCAGGAGATGCCAACCCCTCATCAAAACCAGACCACGCGATTGAGGCGCCAAGTCCGTCATTTCTAGAACGAATGGACAAGCCCATCAGGAAAGTGGGTCAGAAAGGTCGGGAAGACCCCAACCACGAAATGGCCATCTACGAGAAGGCCAGGACGCAACGTCTATTTCAACAGGCTGCGAAAGGCAAGAATGCTCATCCTTGTCAACCCATCATGCGAAAGGCCCGACGCGGAGACGGAAATAAGTCGAGAAGCGGAAAAAAGAGCCGACAACAACGACGCAGGATTAGAGGGTTACGAGATCGAGTACTGCACAGCTCGGATTCGCCCTTCATAGAAAAGATGAGTCGAGCGTACTCCTTCCCCCGAAACAAGACGGAAAGGTTACTCAAGCTCGCCCTAAAACATCAGATGATCGCGCTTCCGGAGTCTAAACACCCTGAGCAAGCTAATAAGGCCTCTCGCTCGGGCTATTGCTCTTATCACCGAGCCGCAGGACATCCTACCGAAGACTGCTTCACCTTCAAGAACTGGGTCGAGGACCAGTACCGACGGGGCAGATTCGCTTTATCCAACAGCTGGAGGGTAACGCCGCCACGAAAGCACGAGCCTAAGGCCGCAAGAGCGGAGCCGGATCCGCCTCGGCCCCGGGAGTGGATTCGCACCTGTTATACGATTACGATAGACAACCCTCCCCGGTGCTTCGAAAACAGCGATGATGAGGTTATCTCAGAATTCCCGCCTGCTCCGAAAGAACTGGAAGACGGTATACATACTACTGCAGATAACCTCAGGAAGATTGAGTTGGGATCGGCAGAGGACCCGCGACCAACATTTGTCAGCGAGCTACTCTCTGAAGAAAGGGTGGCCGCGTTAAAGAACGTGCTTCTACGACATAAAGACTGCTTCGCGTGGAACTACTCTGAGATGCCAGGATTAGATCCGGAGGTTGCCGTGCATAAATTAGCAATATCCCCGGATATCAAGCCAGTCAAGCAAGCGCCAAGGAGGATGCGACTCGAGTTGGAGATGAGCATCAACGCCGAAGTCAAAAAACTAATCGATTCTGGATTTATCCAAGAAGTACAATATCCCGATTGGATCGCCAATATCGTCCCGGTGATGAAGAAGAATGGGACGGTGCGTATATGCGTGGATTTCAGGGATCTCAACAAAGCCTGTCCAAAAGATGATTTCCCGGTGCCGGTAACCGAGCTAATGATAGATAACACGTCTACTCACGAGATCTTCTCCTTTATGGACGGTTCTTCAGGATACAATCAGATAAAAATGCATCCCGAAGACCAGAAGCACACCGCTTTCCGGACCCCTTTGGGTGTATTTTGCTACAGGGTTATGCCCTTCGGTCTAAAGAATGCCGGCGCTACCTATCAAAGGGCCATGACAAAGATCTTCGACGACCTCATACATGACATCGTCGAGTGCTATATCGATGACCTCGTAGTAAAGAGCATGTCATACGAAGAGCATTTAAACCACTTGGAGACTGTGTTTCAACGCCTCCGGCGATATAATTTGAAAATGAATCCCCTCAAATGCGCGTTTGGAGTCTCCTCGGGAAAATTCCTGGGATTCGTCATCCGACACCGGGGTATTGAGATAGATCCGTCAAAGATTAAAGCGATCATGGAAATGCCTCCGCCAAGAACCCTCAAACAGTTGCGGTCTCTCCAAGGGAAGCTCGCATACATCCGGCGATTTATCGCAAATCTTTCAGGCAAATGCCGCCCCTATAGTCACCTGATGAAGAAGGGAACCCCATTCGTCTGGGATCAAAAATGCCAAGGTGCACTAGACGAGATCAAGCAGTACTTGCAGAACCCGCCGGTATTGGCCGCGCCGGTCAAGGGAAAACCCCTCATTCTTTATACAACCGCCCTCGAAGGTTCCTTGGGCGCATTATGGGCGCAAGAGAACGATCAGGGGAAAGAGAGAGCACTCTACTACTTAAGTCGAGTTCTACTGGGGGCAGAAAGCAATTACTCTCCCATTGAAAAACATTGCTTGGCGTTAATCTTCGCGATAACAAAGCTCAGGCACTATGCGTTGGCACACGAAGTCTGCCTCATCTCGAAAGTGGATCCTCTTAAATACTTGATGTCAAGAGCCATATTGACGGGACGACTCGCTAAATGGGCCCTGCTCTTAATGGAGTTCTCGATAACATATCAACCTCTCAAGGCAGTGAAAGGCCAGGCCATTGCCGATTTCCTCGCTGAGCACCCGATACCGGCCGATTCTCCTTTGAATTGTGACTTGCCGGACGAGCATGCATTTGATGCGATTAGCGGTGGAAGCGCCCGATGGGAACTTTATTTCGATGGAGCGTCCTCTATAAAGAAACAAAAGCAAGGTATCCCAATGATCAAGTCAGGGATAGGCCTCATCTTTGCGACTCCACAAGGAGGGATAATGCGCTTCGCCTTCTCCTTAACAGAGCCGAGGACAAACAATGAAGCTGAATACGAAGCCCTGATAGCAGGCCTCGAAATCGCTATTGACATGGGAATTGAAGACCTCCTCATATACGGGGATTCTCAGCTGGTCGTTAGTCAAGTAAATGGTGACTACCAAACGTGCAAACCGGAGTTGGTGAGATACGGCGAAAAGGTGCAACAACTGTTGGCCCAAATTCCCTCCTATACTTTGGAGAACAAACCGCGCGCGGAAAACAGCAAAGCGGACGCGTTGGCCAAACTCGCTAAAGAACTGGCTGACGAGAACCTCGATGACGTCAGAATCGTGGTACAAAGCCGTCGAGTGCTCACCCCCGCAGAAATACCTCCGGAACTATATAAAGAGGGAGCGACTGAGCAGACGACCCTACAAATAAAGGACCATGAGAAGGCCGAGGACTGGAGGGAAGTCTTCATAAACTACTTTAAGTCCCGCCGCATACCCAAAGAAGCGTCCTCGAGACATCAGCTCATGAAACGAGCTCTATCTTTCGCTTTCGTCAACGATACTCTATACAAGAGATCGCTTGATTCTCTATGGCTGAGATGCTTGGGACCTGACGAAGCAGAAAAAGTCGTTCAGGAAGTCCACGACGGGCTTTGCGGCTCTCATCAAGCAG
The DNA here is from genome assembly GCA_030015575.1 of Agapanthus africanus. Classification (NCBI taxonomy): domain Eukaryota; kingdom Viridiplantae; phylum Streptophyta; class Magnoliopsida; order Asparagales; family Amaryllidaceae; genus Agapanthus; species Agapanthus africanus. Next base: position 681,742,080 of record JASDDO010000031.1, on the reverse strand, counting down.
GCCCAAAGATGAAGTTAAAAATTAAACGGATGGGCTACTACTGGCCCACGATGATCCAGGACTGCCTCGAGTATGCGAAGCAATGCCACCCGTGCCAGATTCATGGAGACTTTATCCACCAACATCCGAATTCGCTACACCCAACGGTGGCCAGCTGGCCATTCGAAATGTGGGGAACTGACATAGTCGGCCCCATTGAGCCGGCATCATCTCGGGGACATCGTTTTATCCTGGCGACTACTGATTACTTCTCCAAATGGGCAGAAGCAATACCATTGAGGGAAGTGAAGACGGAGAATATCCTCCATTTCTTCAAGACACACGTCATCTATCGGTTTGGAACCCCACGGCGGATTATCTCCGATAACGGGCCAGCCTACAGAAGCCATAAGATTAGCCGCTTCGCGCAGCAGCACAATATAGACTGGAGATATTCTTCAGTTTACAACCCACGAGCCAACGGTCTGGCCGAGGCCTTCAATAAGACCTTGACAAAGATCATAAAAAAGACCGTTTCCCGGAATAAGAGAGACTGGCACGAGAGGCTGCAAGAAGCCCTTTGGGCTTATCGAACTACATTCAAGACGGCCACAAACACAATGCCATACGCGTTGGTATTTGGGACAGAAGCAGTACTCCCCCTCGAGATAGAGTTACCCTCTCTACGAGTGGCAGTCCACCACGAACTGACCGACGAAGAAAATGCTCACCTTCGACTTGAGGAGCTTGATGCCCTCGACGAAACCCGACTCATAGCGCAACAACATCTAGAAGCCCACAAAGCAAAGATGACGCGCTCGTACGAAAGATTGACCAGGCCAAGGGCATTCCGCCAAGGCGAACTCGTGCTGGTAGTCAAAAGACCTATGATCCCCAATCGTGCCAAGCGGGAAAAATTCGAGCCAAACTATGAAGGCCCGTACATCATAGACCAGGTTTACCAGGGTGGAGCCTATCTACTCGTGGACATGCACGGTGAAAGGCCTTTCAGGCCAATAAATGGCCGCTTCTTGAAGAAATACTACGCTTAGTGAGCCACAGCCTGGGTCAACGGTAGATGACGACGACTATGTCCGCTCGCTATCTTCCTAGGCTCAGACTTTACAAGCAGTAGCTGACCCTCCCATAACAAGGGACCGAAACGTCCTTAAACTATCAAGGGACCGAAACGTCCTTAAACTAGCGACGGACCGAAACGTCCTTAAACTATCAACAGACCGAAACGTCTTTAAACTAACAACGGACCGAAACGTCTTTAAACTAATGACGGACCGAAACGTCCTTAAACTAGCGACGGACCGAAACGTCCTTAAACTATCAACGGACCGAAACGTCTTTAAACTAATGACGGACCGAAACGTCCTTAAACTAGCGACGGACCGAAACGTCCTTAAACTATCAACGGACCGAAACGTCCTTAAACTAATGACGGACCGAAACGTCCTTAAACTAGCGACGGACCGAAACGTCCTTAAACTATCAATGGACCGAAACGTCCTTAAACTAGCGACGGACCGAAACGTCCTTAAATTATCAACGGACCGAAACGTCCTTAAACTATCGATGGACCAAAATGTCTTTAAACTAACGACGGACCGAAACGTCCCTAAACTACTACCGCAGCATTCTTAGGCTGACGCAAAAAAAAAAAAAAAAAAAAGAAAAAAAAAATAATACATAAAATAAAAAAAAACGGTATGTCCACAAGCAAAATGGGCACGGATGAAAACCCGAAAGGGCTCCGTGAGTAAAAACAGCAGGACTACCGGCGAGTGTTTGTGAAAACCCGAAAGGGCGCAACCTCGTTAAAAGACACTTATAGGGTCCTCTTGACCTTGTAAGAAGAAACCACCTGCGTGAGATCCTTACGACTCACAAAGGAGTAACACACTTAGGGATCCTTACGATTCCTAAGGAGAAAATACACTTACGAGATCCTCACGACTCGTAAGGAGAACTCTCTTATGGGACCCTCACGGCTCATAAGATTTGAAAGTCTTAAGTTACAGAGACCTAAACCTGTTTTTAAGCAAATCCTCCACAACCTCCGACATTGCCCTACAAGCGGCTCGGACTGACCCTTGTATACAATCCACGGGCGCGAATAAACATTTCCCTAAACAAAGTCCCACCCGTGACTGGGGATATATCCATATGGTGAACGACCCTTGTAAGTCCTCCCGACTTATAAGGAGAAAATCCTCTTTGTAAGATCCTTACGACTTACAAGAGAACATGCACTTAAGAATCCCCACGATTCTTAAGGAGAGAACACACTTGCAAGATCCTCACGACTTGTAGGGAGAAACACCTTTGTGAGACCCTTACGGCTCATGAAATCAAAAGCCTTGGTCAACAGGACCCTTAACCCTGTTTGCTAAGCCACCTTTGTTCAAACGTCGACAGAGGCAAATGACGATTCGCTCCTGGTAAACATTCCAGACAAAATGGCCGAAATGACGGGACAACTTGCAATAAAAAGAAGCAAGCAAAATCTCGGCGGTTCACAGATAACTTAGTGATCGCCACCGTGGCATTCGTCTCGATACAGCAGACGCGATACCGGCAAATGAAGCGAAGGCCAAATTCCTAGCTTCATCGTCCCGACGACACAACATCAAGCGAAACGGAACAGCGGCAACCCCAAGTTCCATGGCTCGGCGACGCATATCGTCAAGAGTCAACCCCCATCCCGTGAAATGCGGATACAATCAGCAAACTTCCTGGTTACGTGGAAAGCGGATAACGTCACTCTTTGACCCCGTGGAAAACGTCCAGAGCGGATCCTGGTCCTCGCAGAGCATGGCAGTGAACCCATGTGAAGCATCCAGAGCGGAGCCTAGTCCTCGCCTAACACGGCAGTGAACCCGTGTGAAGCATCTAGTGCAAACTTCCTGGTTACGTGGAAAGCGGATAACGTCACTCTTTGACCCCGTGGAAAACGTCCAGAGCGGATCCTGGTCCTCGCAGAGCATGGCAGTGAACCCATGCGAAGCATCCAGAGCGGAGCCTAGTCCTCGCCTAACGCGGCAGTGAACCCGTGTGAAGCATCTAGTGCAAACTTCCTAGTTACGTGGAAAGCGGATAACGTCACTCTTTGACCCCGTGGAAAACGTCCAGAGCGGATCCTGGTCCTCGCAGAGCATGGCAGTGAACCCGTGCGAAGCATCCAGAGCGGAGCCTAGTCCTCGCCTAACGCGGCAGTGAACCCGTGTGAAGCATCTAGTGCAAACTTCCTGGTTACGTGGAAAGCGGATAACGTCACTCTTTGACCCCGTGGAAAACGTCCAGAGCGGATCCTGGTCCTCGCAGAGCATGGCAGTGAACCCGTGCGAAGCATCCAGAGCGGAGCCTAGTCCTCGCCTAACGCGGCAGTGAACCCGTGTGAAGCATCTAGTGCAAACTTCCTGGTTACGTGGAAAGCGGATAACGTCACTCTTTGACCCCGTGGAAAACGTCCAGAGCGGATCCTGGTCCTCGCAGAGCATGGCAGTGAACCCGTGCGAAGCATCCAGAGCGGAGCCTAGTCCTCGCCTAACGCGGCAGTGAACCCGTGTGAAGCATCTAGTGCAAAATTCCTGGTTACGTGGAACGTGGATAACGTCACCCTTTGACCCCACGGAAAACGCTCAGAGCGGAGCCTGGTCCTCGCCGAGCACGGCAGTGAACCCGTGTGAAGCATCCAGAGCAAACACCGGACTGTGGAGTCCTTAAAATCCACGGACTATGACGTCCTTAACCTCGACCGCGATGTCTTAAAACTAACGATCAACCACCCCTATTCCTTACAGATTTTCGCCTCGGTTTAAGGGTACATCTCTTCACTCCTTTGATGCCTGGCGTTGTAATTCCTCAACGTCTTCAAAGAGGTGATGGGTCCCTGCAACCAAACGTCGGACTGTGGAGTCCCTAAATCCACGGACTATGAGGTCCTTAACCTTGACCGTGATGTCTTAAAACTAACATCGGACTGTAGAGTCCCTAAATCCACGGACTATGAGGTCCATAACCTTGACCGTGATGTCTTAAAACTAACATCGCACTGTGGAGTCCTTAAATCCACGGACTATGAGGTCCTTAACCTTGACCGCGACGTCGTTAAACTACGATATCTGGAGAAACCCCTGACTTCGTAGAACACGGACAAGGGTAACCGCATCCGGCGCTTACAAGTCCTCACGACTGGGAGAAAAGCTCTTTATGAGACCCTCTTAGCTCATAAGATGTAAAAGTCTCAGGAAACAGATCTTAACCCTGAATCCTGAGCCATTGCTGTCCTGCAAGGAAATCAAGATAGGATACCCGCAGAATGCATTCAATAAAAAGGAGACACACCATTGAAGAGAAAAATGTATCTTTTATTCATAAACCAAAAAGGGTACAAGGTACAATTCAAGAAACAAAAAATGAAGATACTCTTATCAATGAGTAGGTACAAAAAGGGGAGGAAAGATACAGTCCTTAAGCTGGTGGCCGGTGTAGCAATTTTAGCAGCTCATCGTTTTGTTGCTAAGCCACGGCCTCATGACGCAAGATCTCCATAAGGCGAGCCTCCGCCTGAGCTTGTTGGGCTTGATATGAAGCGAGCCGAGCTTCAAGCTCTTTTTCAGTGGCCTTGTGAGCCTCAACCCTCTCGCGAGTAAACATGGCGGCTTTATCAAGAGCTACCACCTCCTTGATGGACTCCTGAAGTACTCGCCAAAGGTCATACGCTTTGTTGGCTTTCGCTGTAAGGCTAGTCTGAAGCTCGCTCAACGCCTTGGAGGCTAGCTCCCTCTCTGAAAACTTGCGGCCAAGTCTCTTCTCGCACGACGTCATGTTGGCCGCATGTCGTGCTATCAGACCTCGTAACTCCGCCTTTGCAGCCACGGCCTCTGAGGAAAGGCGAGAACACTCGAGAGCGTACAAACAAGCCTCCACCCTCCGACAGAACTCCACCCAGACCCGCACCACCTCCTCACTGTGGTAGGTGGCGAGAAAAGGAAGGGAGCCGTTAGCTTCAGCGGCGAACGCTTCGGCCGTGGTTGCACTACCAGCACGAAGCTCCTCAATGAAGGAAGATAAGGAGACCAGGCTCAATTGGGCCAAGCGCTCTGACACCCGCAAAGCGTAGGGGCCGGACGGCATCACAATGCGTGATTCCAAAGCCATGGAGACTGGCAAGGCTGTTCAGATTTGGCAGATGTTAGTAAAACTTTTAAAACAGGATGAACAGGATTTTGATAAGACGTCACTCACCGACAGTCATGCACGAAGGAGTTGAAGGTTCCCCTGGCCCTTCAATGACCTCGACCTCATCATCGGCTTCTAAAACTATAAGAGACATTAACGTCATTTCACAAAATAGTGACAATGCTATGATAAAAAAAATGGCAAATGACACTAACCTTGCCCGGAGGAAAGGACAATACGCTGAGGGGGAATCGCCTGCGGGGCTGCCATCTCCAATAGACGCTGAAATGATTGGCGAGGCGATAGATCCGCGATCGTGGCTGCCAAACCGCGTAATTCTGGGAAAGACAAAAGATTTCAGACCATGAAGGGGTTACTAAATTAAAACGCGAAAGGATACCTTCGACACTCCTCCCATTCTGAGTCGGGAGGATAGCAGCCTCGACGGTCTCTGCCGTAACCTCAGGCTCCAACAAAGGGAGAGTAGCCCCGACTACCTCACTTCCAACCTTTGGGCCACCCTCAGCAAGAGTCATTGGGATGGCGGCCTCCATAAGAGCATCCCCCGAAGGGGCGAGCACTCCCTGATCAAGAGCCGCCGCTGGAGGTTCGATCACGAGAGGAACAGCCTCATCAGCCCCCTCCACACCTAGCAAGGCCTCATTGAGAATTCCGGCGGGCTTTAGCTTTAAAGGGCCAGTAGGAAGCTCCCCCAGCGTTGAAGATTCTGCACGGTTCAAATAAAATGATGATACATACTCACGAGCATAAAAAAATCGAAAAGACGACAAAAGAAACACAGCGTACCTATACGCAAGGAAGCCCTTAACATGGCTTCTTCAATCCGCTTTTCCTTCTCAAGGAGATAAGCTCGCCGAGGTTCAAAAGTAGACTCATGACCACCGGTCCATAAAGAAAGCGCATCAGCTGCATCTTCTGAAGCGACCTGCTTCAAAACCCTTTCCCCCCATTCCTCCAAAGGGCCGATAAATCGCCGCCGAATCCACGAAGGGTCTTCGTAAAAAATTACAGCGGGATAAGACTTCTTCGGAACCTTGGCATTTTGGGACGGGTCTTTTGAACGCCGTAAGGCCTCAGCCAGTTGTGCAGCCTCCTCGTCAGCCGAACTCGGGAAGAGAAGCCCAGTGTCTGACTCTTGCAAAGCCAAGGGTTCGTCTTCAAGGATAGGCTCAGATTCCACCACAGAATCAAGCGGAGTAGTAGCCACTTTCCTCCGTCGTTTAGACCCAGAGCCGGTCGCTGAAGATGACCGCTTCCTCCCTCGCGAAGCCTTAGGGCGACGCTGGCCCACATCGCCTTCAACGCCCTCGTCCCTGTTACTCTCACTCGGTGCCACAACCAAGGATGACGACGACGTCGTCGACGCCGCGGGGGGCGGTGCCGCCACCGGCAGAGGTGCTACCACTGGAGCCCGTCTACCTCGCGATCGGGAACCCAAGGGCATACCAGCGGTCGGAGTAAGGTATACCCCTGACTCCCCCGGAATGAGGGCAGCGCCAATCTCCCTCAAAGGGAAGCGGACTGAAACCCTCGGTCGCAACTCAACTCTCGAGACCTGAGGAGGGGCGTCATGACCAAGAAGAACCCTTCTTTCTTCAGCAATAATCGGGGTGACCCGATGAAGATACCAGCCTGTAAATGCACGCACGCACCGAGGGATGTACTCGGCTTCAGGGACCATGAAATGGGAGCCGGTGTTCAGCCTCATGAAATGATGAGCTGCGTCACGAACAGCGTCGAGCGAAGGAACTGGAGCAATCATAAAAGCCTCAAAAGGAACGCCCTGGTCATATCCGAGCTGCCGAGCAAATCGATGAGGATTGTACCGCATAAAGAGGGCTGCACTATCCTGGCGAAACACCAAGTAGCCCGGTCTAATTGAATACAAGTAGGTGGCCTCTCGGGGCTTCAGAGAAGGTGCGTTGTCCTTTGATTGGTCCCAAAGTTGCTGAACAGGACCCGAAGAAGAAGACAGAACCCGATCATTAAAAGCTAACCCGCCGGCGGTGGCGTGAGGGGAAATCAGCACCCTAATAGCCCCAAATTGAGTTGGATCGGCAGCGGAAGCACCCACCAGTCGCATAAGTCGCGGGAAGGTATAGGCGTCGTAAAAAGCGGGCCTCTGATGCATAGCAAAAGACCCCAGCACGTGCATTTCAATCCACGACGTGAAGTAATGAAGCGAAAAGTTCACTACGTCCACGCCAGGCGTGGAAGTATTAGCTGCAGTGCCCAATCCATTATAGAGGTGCGCCAGGGCCGGGATGCCAATAGCCAACCGCGTCCCCTCCGCAATACGATGCGCCGGGTATATGACCGAGGCTCTCATGAAGCGGCGATGCATGGGGATAACGAACCAACTTAGCCAAACACTAATAAACCCCACAAAGAACGTCTCCTCGTCCATTCCTGGGACAGCAATAGATTCAAAAGAGATCGGCGATATGATAGGGATGTAATACTGAGGAAGATCTGATTCGTTGGTCGGCAACCTCTTCGGACCAAACCCAAAGGGGTCCCCAATGTCGGCAAACTTCGGGGCTGTCTTCGGTAAGGCGTCCTCGCGAATGAAACGAGCAATGAAGCTCTTGAAAGTAACGCCTTGCTCCTCAGACTCGGTGAATAATCGATCAAAAATGCCCAGAGCCCTAATTAAACTGGGATGCTTGTGTCGAACAGCGTTCTCAGCGGATAAGCCGTCGACGGGGGCGGGCTCAGGTTCAAAAATGTACTCGTCAGGGGGCAGCAACTCCTCGTACATGTTACCCCTTATCGGCAACCCCGAAATTTCATAAAACTCGGCCAAAGAAATCGAAACCTCGCGATCTCCCAAAAGAAAAGTATTAGTGGGAAGATTCCACTGGTTCAGAAACGCCTTGACCCACCAAGCGTGCGGGGACTTGTAATGGAATAGCGACGCGTATACGGCCTGATAAAGCCCGACTTTCTGCAATCGCGCCCGATGGGCAGAAAGGATGTAGCGAGCCCAGAGAAGGTAGCCCGTAGGATTCCTGGGAGTGAGCCCTATTTTATAAATCTGCCCCCACGGGTGGGCCTCACCCTGGCAAATGCGCCGTCCCAAGATGTCTATAGCCGGGATCGGATGGTTCGGAATGCCGGTCGTCGAAGGCTCCAGTCTCCCCGTTGGAGTCCAGTTGGGCATTTCCACGGCGAAAGCTGTCCTTGGAGGATCCATCGGTAAAAATGGGAAAGTAGGCTCCGTTGGTACCACGCAAAGAAAACTCCTGCGACCTTGAATAATCTGACTGTACCAAGGTCCCTATTGAAGAAGGTTGGCGTAGTTCGGGTCATGGGCTCTAATCATCGCCATCGTCTCTTCATCAGACGGTGATTGAGGAAAGGCCGCCTCTGAGCGAGAGAAAGGAAAGCGTGGAGCAGAAGCCATCGCACCTGAAAACCAATAAAGGAAGGCCGTTAGAAAGAAAAGTCGGCAACGTACATTCATGCATGAACATGAAGACTAGTTAAAGAAAGCAAAAACAAAGCTTCCTGGGACCATTGGCTACAAAACAGATGGGCCCCACAGAATCCAGATGACGGCACATCAATAATAAGGCCAAAACGCTACAATAAAACAAAGGGAATGTCCGCATTTAATAAAAGGTGGTAACCATGCATATTCCCCTCAACAAGATCTGGCAAGGGCGCTACACCGAACCCAACAAAATCAAGGGAATTAAAGTCCCACAGAAGGCATCATTACAAAATCCCCATCGCATTAATTGCAGAAGAACCGCCTCGAGCCAAGAGACCCCAGAGACTCTCTGTGTGCATAAACCGAGTTCTTCGCTGGAATTTAATTAAGGAATTAAATTCCCAGAAACATGTTGAATGGAATTAAATTCCATGGGTTTGAACCGCCATCATCATCTCCCTAAGGGATCATCTGAACCCTAAGTGATCTACTGTGGGAAGTCAAGTGGTCTCATATTTTGGTTAAATGACTTGAAGAAAAATGGGTTCTTTGCGAAACCCTTAATACAGATTTGAAATCCAAAAAGTTCTTTTAAAAACGAAGGCGCTCTGGCCGTTCAACATTATTACCTGAGGAAAAGGGATCCGTTGACAGAGTTAAACTCTGGAAAATTTTGAAAACAGAGAACTAAGCTCTGGAAACGAGAATTAAATTCTCAGAGAGGAGATTCTCAGAGGAAGAAGATGAGCAAAGTGAAGGCTCCTATGAAGAGACAGCGGTATTTATAGAAAACAGTGAAAACGCTTCATCTCCCAAATCCCTAAATGAATCCAACGGTCGCAAGAGATGACAGCGTTGCACTCACGTGCTGACACGTGAGAACAACGCTGTGGGGGCATTTGTTTCCTGATTTAAAATCAGGAAAGCTTCTGTGAAGAGCTTCGAAAAGGGGGGCCACGTGCTTACACGTGACCAGCAGTCACGTGTTGACACGTGACCTATAAAGTACAGAAAAGGGGACACAATGATTCGCTGAACAAAGTCAAGAAAAAGGGCTTCAGAAGAGGTCACGTGCTCCCACGTGACCAGGGTCACGTGTCGGCACGTGACGGTCAAAATAGCGAACTCGCTCTCCAATTGAACCAAGGAAAGAGAGTTCAAACAAGGGTCACGTGCTCACACGTGACCAAGAGTCACGTGGTGGCACGTGACGCTTAAGCAACAATCAGAAGAAAGGAAAAGGCTCATTCCAAAGGGGGTCACGTGCTCACACGTGACCATGGGTCACGTGGTCACACGTGACCGGCTTTCAAAGCCCTTTTTGTCAACAGAATTAAATTCTGAGAGAAATGCAAATCTTTCCAAAGGAACGCAACTATATGCATCCAATCAAATTAAAGATTCAGAGGTCATTTATTTATGGAAAATCTCGGGTTTGGAAAGATTTCCCCCTTAAATCTAACCAAAATAACAAGGGAGAATCTCTGGATTTGAAATCCAACGGTGAATAAAATTCACCTAATAATCCAAAGGTCCAGAACGAATGAAGGACGCAAATCAAATCTCTCAACGAAGATTCGTCAAAAACCAACTGATTCAGCTGCTTCTCCTATAAATAGGAGCCAAGAGACACAAAAAAGACATATACAGGCGCAGAGAAGAGAAAAGAAAAAAGGAGGAGAGCTTTGATACTTTGAAAAGACTCGGATCTTCTGCAAAAAACCCTAGGTAAGAAAGGGGAAGCCTTTCGAAAGAAAGAGAATTTAATTCTCTATAGAGTTTAACTCTAATATATAAAACAGAAGAGCAAATTTCTTCTCTCTTTGATAGAGGATCTGCAAAGTGCACATCTCCCCTTAAGGTTGAGAATTTAATTCTCAATGGGTTGAGATCCTGCCATGCAGATCCAAAACATAGAGAAAGAATGCAAGCATGAGAATTTAATTCTCACAGAACTATAGGAATTTAATTCCTCTAAGATAAAAGTAGGGCTTGACCCTGTGTTATGGGAATTTAATTCCTTCAAAATAAAAAGGAGCAGGGTTTAACCCTAATTAAGAATTTAGTTCTGTTGAAACAATGGGAATTTAAGTCCCTTAATCATAATCTGACGGGAAACGGAAGTTTGATTCCTTAAAAAGTTTTTTAGGGTTTAACCCTATTCAATTCTTCACATAAACGAGGAATCTAATTCCTACAGAAGGTTCAAGGATCGAAAGGGAAGTAGGAATTTAATTCCTTTGAAAATTAAAGCCAGAGGAATTTAATTCCTGAAAAGAAAGATCAACAGATCCTCTAGAAACTACATAGAGGCAGGGTCACATGCTACCACGTGACCCCCCAAAACCCCTACAGAAAGCCCCTTTGAGGCAGCACCCCACGTGACCCTCAGCAGAAGCCTTAACACAAAGGCATTTGAATGCCCATCACGTGACGGCATGTGATGCTATGAAGGAAATGATAATTTCAGCGGAACAAATGAAGGGAGGGCGCCCTCACGTGCTGCCACGTGACCCTTCTTGCCTTAGTGTTTAACACTAAAATTAAAACTCTCAAGCCCAATGTTAAAACACTGTCGAGCCTTAGCATTCAATGCTGATTAAAAAGCCTTATTGGCAGGATTCAACACTGATCCGTTTTAGTGTTTAACACTAATTTGAAAAAGCCTTATTGCTGGTGTTTAACACCAATTATCTCTTAGTGTTGAACACTAACTCAACAACTCCATTCCCAGTGTTCAACACCGATTGCTCTGTAGTGTTCAACACTAGGCTTTGGCCCAATTGGCTAAAGGGATAGAAGCAAACATTCTCCCTCCATGGACCAGCAAAGAGTCAATATTCCAGACCTGACTGGACTTAGCCCAAGCTGGCCATAAGTCCTCAATTTGTGATTAACTGGGCCGGTAGGCTCATAACATAATTGATCAGTCTTGACCCAAATTGGGCCAAGGACCATTTAATCCATCCCGGTTCTAGGGTACATCTCTTCACTCCTTTGATACTTGGCATTGTAATCCCTCAATGTCTTCAAAGAGGTGACGGGTCCCGAAGACCATTCATGATATGGACTGTGGGGTCCTTAAACCCATGCATAACACAAAATTCCTGGTTACGTGGAACGTGGATAACGTCACTCTTTGACCCCGCGGAAAACGTCCAGAGCGGATCCTGGTCCTCGCCTAGCACGGCAATGAACCCGTGCTAAGCATCCAGAGCGGAGCCTGGTCCTCGCCTAGCACGGCAGTGAACCCGTGTGAAGCATCCAGAGCACATACCGGACTGTGGAGTCCTTAAACCCATGGACTATGACGTCCTTAACCTTGACCGAGATGTCTTAAAACTACCAACGGACCGCAATGTCCTTAAACTACCCACGGACCGCAATGTCCTTAAACTACCCACGGACCGCAATGTCCCTAAACTACCCACGGACCGCAATGTCCTTAAACTAGAACCATAGAGCCTCCATATGCTCTTTTGTCGGATCTAAACGGTCCCGTTTAAGTTGATCTTAGCCTCAAATATGGCTAACGCGTCCTTAAACCTTCAAGCAGACTGGACTATGAATCCCCCTAATTAACTCTGGCTCGAGGGTACATCTCCGAACTCCTCTGACATTCGTCGTTGTAATCCTTCAACGTCGTCAGAGAGGTGACGGGTCCCGACGGCCACACATACGACGGACTACTATGTCCTGAAATTGGAACAATTGGGGTCCAAACACTCCTTTGTCGGATCTAAATGATCCTGTTAAGTTGATCTTAGCCTTAAACTAGACTAATGTGTCCTTAACAAATGTTTGAGTTGATCATAGCCTCAAGCATGGCTAGTGTGTCCTCAAACCAAACCCCCAAACCCAAATCTAAGAAGATACGGATTTGGACTAGTCCACGCCCTACGGGCGACGACATAACTCAGTCTCCGTAAACGATCCACAGGCAGGAAAACATAAAACAAAACACACGACACGAAGTGACCATCTGGAGAAGGAGAAAGTTGTTACCGCGACGCGGTAGCGTAATTAACTGTAGGGGCTTGCGCCTGCAGGGAAGAGCGTCCCCACAATCAAAAACCCCTCACCCTGAGGGGGAATCTGACGAAGTCTGCTACATCGGCCGCATCCGCCTAAACCTCCGATACATGGCGCCATAAATCAACTTGGCATCTTCGGAGAGGCAGACGGATTGCACCTATTGGCATCTGCCCCGAATCTCAGGCAGGACGTCCCAACGTCTCGGCCGCCATTCGGAAGGGAACAATGCCCTGTCTCGAAACTCCCACGACTAGGGACCACAATTAAGGATATGCGTATAAACCACCCAACTCTCACGTATATGATCGCCATCATACTGTTGGTGGTAAAGCAAGATCCTAAGGGCTCTATCAAAGTGTAACATGTAATCAGTCACCTGAACATGTACACGACTGATAAAGGCAAACCAGATAGCATACTATCATCTCGAGTAAGACTGTCATACCGGTATAGGTCCTCTGCAATCATTGCAATCACGTACCTGCGATCCAATAATTGACTATGAGGGCACTATCTCCAACAATCTCCCACTTGCACTCAAGGCTAATTATTGCGATGTCGACTACTCACAGCCCGTGTGAAACCGAACATCCAACTCCTCTACTAATCAGTTTCTCAAAGCCCGTTTGTAAAACTATTGTGTTCGAGAAATAGCCTCAGTGAGTGGATCCGCCTAGAAGTTTCTTTCTATATCTCTCTTAATCTCAAGTTCGCGGAGAAAGCCATCTCCCGAATCGAGTAATACCTGTCTTAGAATATGTCTGGATATCTGATGGGACCTAGTTCATAAATGAACTCCAAATCCAAACTTCTTAGACTGTATCGATCACTGAACCTAATCAGTATCCGGCACCATGCCACCCACAGTATCCTCTTGGACCACCTGTCCATTATACTGTCCCTCTTCATCAGAGGGAAAAACTATAACTCTGACAATCTCTCTGTCAACCATGTCACCTTTGAAGCTTGGAATGATAACCGTCTTCCGAAGGAGGCTGCCGTCATCAAATCCGTAGAACATGCACTTATGTTCTAAAACTGCTTCCTTATGTTTCTCCAGGATTGGATTAATACAAACTTATCGCATCTAGTGCAAAAACAACATCTGGTGTGGTACTTGACATCTCACGATTGACTCAATTGCCTAAGCAAGTAATCTGCCAATCATGCACATCCCTCTCCCCTTTAGTCTATACGACACCTTTAGAGAAGGTGACTCCATCACCTGCAGGTACACCACCATGCTAGGAGTCAACTATTCCAAAAACCATTAGAATATCTGTCAAAGTACCCACATTGGAAAACTACCCAAATCTAGATCTAAAACCATAGATCTAGAAACCAGAATGTCAAATATTATATCCATATCCTGTCTGGAGAAACAACTGTGTGACGACCACAGTACAACCGATCGTAGTATAGGAATTTTACTTCCTATTATGTGTATGTCATCCAGATACCATGACATCACACCCTACTACCTTCTTAACAGATCCATCCCCTATTCTGATTGAAGTCAAACCCATGACTGTCACATCAAAAATAGATGATCTATCTCAGCTATAACTGCTCAAGTCTATAAATAGACATAAGCTACTTGCCCACTATGCTTCTGCTGCTCCCACTGACTACGACAACCCTCCTACCGGGTCTCATAACCTGGAACAACAGTAGTGTCAAGTCTGGGTAGATAAGAACCTCCCTGTCACCGTCCTTGAGGCAACCGGAGTACCTCTCGGGTGTCTGAGGTTACCCACCATATCCGCGGAGTGGCTATTGGAATGTCAAACCTGATTGAATATATAGGTCCTATTAAATTTTCCGTAATCGTTCGCGGTTCTGGAATCACTTCCAGTTCTACCATACTCCCACTACTGTTTTCTGAAAAATCCATTTTTACTAAAACTGTGGCGAGTCAAGAACAATATCACTATTGATCTTCCAAATGGTAGAATATCAACCCCCGTCATTGCCAGGGTCAACCCACAAACAGCCATTACAGAAACGTGCCCTGAGTTATCCAGAGTCTGGTTTTAAGCATAAGCTGGACAACTCCCCGTACCTTAACATCTTTTAAGGTACGAACTATTCTATATCCAATATAGAAACTTTGGCATTTATTTAATTGGAACCATATTCAAATCATGCAGCTGTCTCCAGTGCATATCATCTTTAATGGAAAGAGGCTAATCAGCATTACTCAACTTAGGAATCCATCCAATTATGAGTAACCTGAAAGAGAAACACGTTTCTCAAAACCATCACTATCATCTGAATACCAATCACAAGAATCTACATCTTCGATCTCTTTGAAGAATCCCGATACTTGTGATACCTGGTTCTCTACTTTATTCTTATACCCATAACTCCTCAAAACTTAGACCTTGTATTTCTACGAAACACTTGTCTAAAAACTAGAGAAGTCATAAGTAAACAGAACACAGTGCGATGACCTACCCCTTTGTCCTGATGGACACTTGGACAACATACAATACTCTGTATAAGTCCGCTGAGTTAAACAACTCAAAACCTGTGCGTCGTAGGTTGAAAACTGTACCCTGGCGATTTCCTCAAATATCACCAATTACAACGAATTCCGATATAATGAGGATAATCACCTAATTCCCAATAACTTACTCCCACTCATCATCTGTAAAACCATACAGATATGAGAATGAAACCTGGTAAATACATACCCTTGGAGTAAGTATCTAATCGGGAAAACAGTTTTCCTTAACAATGCACTGAAACATGAAAATGTTTCGTAGGGGTATCCTGGTATTCATAGTAATGCCTCTTCCATAATCCAATTCATGACTTCAACCGTATATTTTATTGCCATCTCTCCAAATCCCTTTATTTGTCTTTAGTCGTTACCTTCTGTACACCATCGTTAGGCTAAATGGTTTTCTTCCTTCCCTACCGTTCGGCACCAGCCTATGGTTTGGAAGAAGACTATCCAGTAAGCATAATAGGTGTACCCTCCTAAACCAAGGAGTACTCGTATCTTGAGAGAAGGTGGTGATAAAAGACAACTGAATAATACCTTATTCCTTTAAAGGTGAAATATGAGTGGCGATGAAGTACGCGGTTTTGGTCGTGAATGATATCAGTCGCAATTTACTTTGCCCTCTTTCTAGTCCCTTTATTTTGTCTTTACATATTACCTTCTGCACACCCTACTTAGGCTAATTGGTTTTCTTCATTCCCTACCTTTCGGCACCTGCCTATGGTTTGGAATAAGACTATCCAATAAGCGTAATAGGTGTACTCTCCTAAACCAAGGAGCTCTCGCAACCTGAGAGAAGGTGATAATAAAAGACAACTGAATAAACCAATTCTATTTCTCCTGAACCTGGATCCATCCTCGAAGAAGTCCCTTCGAGTTCGTATATAACCATACGATGGATCTATCCAATGGAAGTGGATATCCGTAGTAATACGGGTGTTCTGAGAAATGCAAAGGGTAAAAGAAGGAGTGGCAATGACTTATGCAACATAGACAATCCAAAAGCCAGTATTTTAAGAAGGTTCGGTCAACCTGGTCACTGAGTCATAGTCTAGGGTCAGTCAAAAGTTGCTGCCAAAGAGAGAGAGAAAAGAAACACTCTGCGTGCACTCTAACCTAGATCAGAATGGTTATCACTTTATCTAATCCGGAAACCTCCCACTGTCCTGTCAAATTCTCCTCCAAACCTAAAGAAGAATCAATCGGGATCACCCGAAGAGTAAACCAACTCATCAGTGGGAATCGGGATCCAACTCTCATTGCATGATAACGTGATGGAATGCATCCACGTTACTCATACTCCAGAAGGTATGCGCATACTTGGCAAGTTTCAGTTTCTTTAGAAACTCCCGATATGATTTTTGCCCCATGCTCTTATAACCTTGGCTTTGGTCAAAATGTCATAAGTCACATGCCAAGTTCTACCCATCACTATCTTGTCAATTTGAACCCACCCGTACATGTCCCTGACTTTGGCCAATTGGCAGAACGACTGTCCCATACCAACTCATCTATCTATGCAACAAATGAATACCCAGCAGCTACCAAACACTATGCCTTAACTTTGGCTAAAATGCATAGCTTGAATACTACTGAATACCCAAAAGAAGTGACGGAGGGCTACGGCTGGTTTTTGGCGAAAAACCTTTAACGTAACGAACTTGATATCGCTGAAGGAACCTGATAGCTTTTTAAAATATAGTGGCGAAAACCTTTTGCTAAAGAGGTCATTCCCGGTGAAAGGATCTCGGCTCTTTCCTCGTGGAATGAGGTGCAGGATATTCCACTGAATACCGCTATGCAAAGCAACATGTAATCGACTATAGTGAAGTTATTACCCTGACGCAAACTTCTGCCCAAGGGATCAGTCCCGGTGAAGGGATATCGGCCCTTGCCCCGTCGAATGAGGTGCAGGATATTCCACTGAATACCGCTATGCAAAACAAAAGGAAACGTCTTTGCAATAACACTTTTTAAATTTGTTCCAACAACTGTAAACAGGTTAGTTTTACTTTGCATTGATCAGAATCAACACAGTCCCATCATTTAATCACACCAGAAAAAGAACGAAAATAAAATGTACGTATATGCCATCCGCATTCGTCACTGGGTCCCGTCATCACCCGTTAGGTTACTTAACTAACGACAGAGCGGGGACTGGACTAGCGTGGGTGTAAAACATATACAACATCTAATAGTATTTAAACCAATATACAATAATCGCTCCAGGCGTGATAATATGCAACATTACAGAAAAGTAATAAGCATCACAGAACAATACAGATAATCTGGGATCCCCGGGTTTCACAGAGCCGTTGCTGAAACCCGACGTTCCCCTGACGTGTGGATAGCCTGTGCAATGAAACCTAGACCCCTACGGGTGCGGCAAGTTACCCGCCAAAACCTGAAGCGAGGCAGCCCCTACAGCATAGTGAATGGACCACCCAGCACTTCACGGAATCCGGTAATCTTGGGCACCCCTCCTTGGGTCAACCTGTACCCCCTACGAGTGCGGCGAATAGTCTGCCAATTCTAGAGTGGGGCCCCTCTACCTCTCAAAGCCATGAGATGCGGACCCGTTGCCCCTCCAGAACCCGGCTATCCGTGCACTCCGTCGCGGGGCAAAACCTAGTACAGTAATGAAAAATAGTACAACAGGTACATCGACCGCAACCTGGTCGTGCCTCAAAAGAATATTATACAACAGGCAGTGACGGCAGTCCACAAGTTGGACGCTCGCACCGCAATATCAAATGTACAAATAAACTCAAACTGCACTATCATTGCACACTGTTATCCACCATGACAAATCCGCAACATCACAGCACAACACAGAACATCAACGCGAATGTCACGTTCGCAAACCCGTCTAAAAGAACTATAGCAATCAGACGCGGTTTACCAATCAAATGACATTCCCGGTCGGAGATATAATGTAAGCACTGCAATCTAACATGTTTAAATTTCGATCGACTAAATATCACAAAATGGGCCCCACGTAAATCTGCTGAACAGTAATAAAATCTGGGCCCAAAAGATATATACCAAAACCCCCAAATTCCATTGAAGAATACACTGTGCAAATTTGGGGGCATGATCGCTCAGAACGGCCGCGGATGCGCGGCCAAACCATGGGTTTGGCCGCGTTTCCGCGGCAGTCTTGTCCATTCACGTGTCCAAATTTGTACGGCGTTCTTATAAAACCCTGCACAGATTTCTGTGATATGTGGAATATTTTTAGGACACCATTTAAAATCGACAGAAACCGTGAAAATGAAAAAATGCGGTTTTTGATTTCCGGTTCGATCGATATTTTAAACGCGTTAGCACAAGTTAGTATAGCAAAATGGTGAGGCTCTGATACCACTGTAAGTCTACGTTAGCGCCCCGGCCGTCTACAGACGCCAAATGCGGAACAAAAACTTTTTAACTGGCGCTATCGTATACTTTAACCCGGATCTGCCATTATTGCTAAACTAACAAACTGTAAAGAGTGTAGAAAGGCTATACCGAACGATCCGAGTCCTTCGTTCTTTAACCATCATCCCACGCTCCGTTGCGGCTGCTCCGATCTCGTCGATCTCCGATCTCCTCGTCGAGGTGGCACCACGTCGATGATTCTTTAAACGGGCTCCCGCCTCTGACTCGAGGCAACTCGGTCGTCAAGTTTGCTAAAAGAGACGACCAAGAATGATGTAGAGAATGAGTAGATGACTTTGTCTCACTTCGCCCAAAGCCGTGGACGATCGGTTAATGAAGTTGCCGATGGAAATGAAATGGAACAAGAAATGAACTATGAAATTTCCATACACTTTAAACCATAGTCTTTTTTACCAAAAATGAAATCAATCCCTCTCTCTTCTCAAGGGGGCCGACCACTATTTATCAAAGAGGGTGACCTTAAGAATAAATATCATGAACAAATATCTCAAGTGTGAACACCAAATGTGAACACACCAAAAGCAACCAATGAAAACACAACACCATTCTAACCTAGTCACCACCTTCTAGAACCTTCTAGAAGCATGACTCACCCTCATCCAAGAAAAGATAAATCCGTCTTTAACCGAATGTTAAAAGACGGCTGATAGAAAACTGGAAACTGGCAACTTCCAAAAGTGATCCTGAAACGACTTTCAGGATAACCCCGTAACTGTATAAATATACCCGCATTTGTATTACGACCGAATACAAATGCAACTGAGACAAAGATATTATACCTACTCAATATAATACTCGGATCCGGCTTAAACCAAAGCCGGCCAGTATCATTTGCCCGAAAAATAACACGTGCGTAAACGCACGTGTATTTTCCGAACCCTGCCATAAAACCATACGGCCTCTACAACGTTTCGCCCGAACTTGGGAAACTGTCTGTGGGGGACTCTAATGACTCGTCAGTACCCTGGCAGTGGGTTTAACCACAAACCGTCAGCGGCACTAGCTATGCATAACGGCTGCCCATGGACTGACCTCAAGGGAGGCCGATGAGCGAACTCACCCGGAAACCCTACTGAGCCTAACAGTGACAATATATATACAGTCCGGTCCGTTCGTCTATGAGTATCGCATATCTGCCTAGGGGGCTAGTAACGTCAGACCCCCAATAGCAGTATAAGTCGTGTCGGAGTGTAGCCCAATAACACCCTGAGATACTACTGGAGTACCTACCAGTAAATCTCCTGCCATGGCCATGGACTTTGTGTAATGGCTCTCCTAGACACAGCACGACCTCGCCCCCAATACCGGGAGAGACGAATCCCCTGCCGATCCGCTCACGTGCCTCCATATGGCTCGGGACTGTACCCAAAAACTACCTGTTTGCACGACTCCTTTGAGCCGTGGTAGGGTAGAAATCAAAGCACAGTGGGAACTCACACGAGACAAATGACGACCTCAGGTCGATGAACTAACCTGTACACATGTCACCAGGGAACTGCTATCTGACGATAGATATAGTACTAACTAGAAGATTCCCGGCCAGTCCTATCCGGTGTACTCATAACCCAATGAGCACCTATATACATCTTAGGTGATCCAACTGACACCAGTGGCTTGTGAGACCGGCCACCGCCCCTCGTCGGGGTCTCGACTGTATACACTAGTCTACTCCGGAGTATCGATGCCCTGTCTCGAAACCCCCACGACTAGGGACCACAATTAAGGATATGCGTATAAACCACCCAACTCTCACGTATATGATCTCCATCATACTGTTGGTGGTAAAGCAAGATCCTAAGGGCTCTATCAAAGTGTAACATGTAATCAGTCACCTGAACATGTACACGACTGATAAAGGCAAACCAGATAGCATACTATCATCTCGAGTAAGACTGTCATACCGGTATAGGTCCTCCGCAATCATTACAATCACGTACCTGCGATCCAATAATTGACTATGAGGGCACTATCTCCAACACAAGGAGTTCTCTATCTCTGATGTCGTCCCAACTTAATGGTGATCGAAACTTTCTTCTATAAAGAGCTGCAAAGGGTGTCATTCCTATACTTGCTTGGTAGCTATTGTTGTATGAAAACTCCACAAGATGTAGGTGGTCTTCTCACGATCCTCCGAAGTCTAGCATACAAGCTCTTAGCATGTCTTCTAAGATCTGAATCGTTCGCTCAGACTGTCCATATGTTTGTGGATGGTAAGTTATGCTGAAGTTCAGACTTGTTCCCAAGCTAGCTTGCAGACTCTTCCCAAATTACGATCGGAATCTGGTGTCACGATCGGAGACAATGCAAACCGGTACTCCATGTAATCTCACGATCTCCTGCATGAGTTCATGAGTATCAAAAATAGTACATTATGAAGAGTTCAAATCTTAGATTCTTACCTCCATATACTTCTTTGTTAGTGTCTCAATAGACTGGCCAACTTGAAATGGGATAAAGTGAGCCGACTTTGTGACTCAATCCACAATAACCCATACCGCATCGTTACCTTTCATGCTGCGAGGAAGAGCAGTCATGAAATCTATAGTGATGTGTTGCTACTTCCATTTTGGGATCGGTAACGGTTGAAGTAAACCAGTTGTCCTGTGATGTTCAACATTTACTTACTGACACACCAAGTATTTAGCGACGCTTCTGGATACTTCACACTTCATTTCATGCCACCAGTAATTTTGACGCAGATCTTTGTACATCTTTGTGCCTCCAGAATGGACTGAATAAGAAGAGTTATGAGCTTCTTTCATCAACTCTTCCCGCATAAAACCTTTGGGTACACACAACCTACTGCCGTATCTCAATGATTCGTATTCATGGATGATGAAGTCTGTTCGAAGTTCACTTTCTACTTGTTCTCTGATCTTTTGCAATTTAGCATCGCTTGCTTGAGCTGCTTTGATTTAATTGACAATAGTAGATTGAACTTATAAGTTCATCAAAGTTGAAGCGTTAGCTGGCATGACTACTTCTATCTCCATCTGATGCAAATCTTGTTGGAGCTTCCACTGTGCGATGAGATTTATTGATAGGGGTTGGCGACTAAATGCATCTAGTACTACATTCACCTTTCCTGGATGATATTGTAGGTTGATGTCGAAGTCTGCCATAAGTTCTAATCATCTTCTCTGCTGTATATTCAACTCTTTCTGAGTAAACACATATTTTAAACTCTTGTGATCTGTTTATATGTCCACTCGTTCAACAAGAAGATAATGGCGCCAATTTTGAGTGCAAAGATTACGGCCACTAACTCCAAATCATGCGTCGGATAGTTGCGCTCATGAATTTTCAGCTGTCTTGATGCATAAGCTACAACTTTACCGTGCTGATGTAGAACACATTTTAAACCCTTACCGGATACATCGTAATGCACTTCAAAACCTCCAGATTGGTCCGGTATAACGAGAATAGGTTCTGACGTCAATCTTGACTTGAGTTCTACGAAAGCCCGTTCGCATGCTTCTGACCACACGAATTCTTCATCTTTATGTGTTAGCTTGGTCGAGGGTGTTGCAGTCTTCGAAAATCTTTCAATAAACCTTCTGTAATATTCTGCTAATCCCAAGAAGCTTCGAATGTCCTTCATTGACTTCGGTGTCGGCCATTTACTTACTGTTGATATTTTAGCTGGATCTACAGAGATTCCATTTCCTGATACAATATTCTGAGAAAACCGACTTTATCTAGCAAAAACTCGCACTTGTTGTACTTGGCATAGAGTTGATGCTGTCGTAAAATCTCTAGGAAAATTCGTAGGTGCTCGGCATGTTCTTTCTGACTCTTAGAATACACAAAGATGTCGTCGATGAAGATGACAACAAACCTGTCTAGGTACTCTTGGAAAACTTGATTCATTAGGTTCATGAATATAGCTAGTGTGTTGGTCACTCCAAATGGCATCACAAGAAACTCATAATGACCGTAGGAGTCCTGAATGCCAACTTCGGAATATCAGAGTCTTTGACCTTCACCTGATGATAACCCGAACGAAGATTTAACTTGGAGAAAACACAAGACCCACTTAGCTAGTCGAATAGATCGTCGATGCGCGGAAGTGGATACTTGTTCTTTATAGTTACTTCATTCAGAGCTCTATAATCAATGCACATTCTGTATGAACCTTCCTTCTTCTTCAAAAGCAGAACTGGCGATCTCCAACTTGAAGTACTGGGATGAATCCATCCTTTCTTCAATAATTTGTCCAACTAAGTACGAACCTCCTTTAAACCTTCAGGGCTTAATCGATATGGTGCTTTGATCACCGGTTGTGCTCCATGTACTAAATCAATGCTGAATTCAAGAGCTCGATCGGGAGGCAAACCTGATATGTCTTTAGGAAATACATCGTCGAGCTCTCGAACTACCTCTGGCTTCGATCCTTCCTTTACTTGAAGTGTTGTAATTACTGCCTTCTTTGGTTTTGCTTTGTTTGTTCTTAGCTCTAGGGTACGGTCTCCACCTTTGAAATAAAAGACCGGATGGTCTGGAATCTCGAACACTACCCTCCTTTGACGACAGTCAATGGTAGCATAGAATGTACCGAGTCAATCTATACCCAAAACGACATCGAAATTCGGTATGTCTAGCATCTTGAAGTCAGCATAGAATTCTCTGCTGCAGACGACCACTGGACACAGGTCGTATCTCATTATTGCCTTTAGAACGTCGTTCTCTGAACCGACAGTCCAGCTGGATACGAGAGGTTTTACTGGAATCGCATGAGTTCGGACGAACCGTTACGACATAAAGCAATGACATGCTCCAGTATTGAAGAGTGCTAGTGCAGGAAGTGAGGCTACTAAGATCGTACCTAAATTATGTGGGATAGGTTTTAGGAATAAGATAAAGATATATAAGTATGTATAAAGACTTGAAAGAAAGCTTGAAAGGAAAGAGTTACCAGTGATGACTTGGCCAGTGGCTTCAGCTTCTTCCACAGTCATTGTGAAAGCCTGTCGTCTCGGTACATTCTTCCTTCCTGGAGGAGCATTCCTCTGTTCATTCCGTTGTCCTTGAGGTAAGTTCCTTTGAGCTTGATGGAACTGACGAGGAGGAGGTGCAGCCGGTCCACGAGGTGGTGGAGCTGGGAGAGCTAGTCGTGGAGCAAGTGTCCGGATGGCTGGTCGTTGTGGATAGTGTTAGTTATGTATATGCCCTAGAGGCCATTGTTATACATATGATGTATATTATAGTGGATGCTTGGATATATATATATATATATATATAGGAATTTCTTGCTCGACGTGATAGTATGCTATCTGGTTTCACTTTGTCTTAACATGTTGACTTGTATTGTGTTACTGTCTTACTCTCACATGTTGATAAAGCCCTTAGGATATGTACTTGACTACTAAGACTATGATGCAGATCATACTAGTAGAGCCAGGGTAGTCCACGAGTACATCCTATAATTGTTCCTAGTCAAGGGTGTATCAAGACAGGGCATCGATACTTCAGAGTAAACTAGCGTATACGCATCTTGACCCATATGATGGGCGATGGATGATCCCACATCCATTAGTGTTTGACATCAAAGATGGTGTAAGGGTGCTCAGTGGAGACTGGGTACACTGAACGGACTCGCCGAGAACTCCTAGCTGGTATTATACCTATCGTCAGATAGCAGTTCTCTGGTGACACTGGTACATGTTAGTCTGTAGACCCGAGATCGTCATAGAGTCTTGTGTGATTCCCACCTTACCACGTCATGAGAACGTGCAAAACGGTGACTTTTGGGTACAGTCCCGAATCATATGGAGGCAATGAGCGATAGGAGGGGTTTCGTCTCTCCCGGTATTGGGGGTTGATGTTGCGCTGTGTTCGATTGGCTATAACTGAAAGTCCCTGTCCAGGGCTGATATGGAGATCTACTGGTAAGTGTTATCAGTAGTTTCTCGACCCGTTATGAGCCTCATATCGACACGACTTATCGGTTACTGGGGTCTGACGTTTACCACCCCTACACTGGATATGCGATATATCAGACGAAGAGACCGGACTGTACGGTAGTGTTACTGATTGGACTCACATGAGTGTGTGCAAGCTTGCTTGTTGTTCTTCTGATCGCTCAATACCCGGGTGGCTGTTACGTTTAGCTGACCGCTTGCAGCTTGTGGGTGTTTGATATGATCATCACCTACTGCCGGCGTATTGACGAGTCTTTAGAGTCATACACAGAGGTTTCCTGGCTCAGGCGAAACGGAGTAGGAGCACATATGTGATATGTGCGGGACCGAGATTAATACGATATGAGATACCGTATTCTATTCTCGCAATATGTGACATCGGCCGAGTATATGTGATATAACCGGGTTATCGGATCAAGTGTTGATTCGATAAAATGATACATATTATATTGGTCGGTTATATGTAATATAGCGGGATTATTAAATCAAGTATTGATTTAATAATTTAATGTATAATTATATATGTGATATATTATATTACATTAACTAATATAAGCTCACTTAAATGATTCTTGTTTCTCACTTAAGATGCATTGATATATATATGATATATGTTAAATGTATTGTAACACCTTGAAATTCGTTTAGAATGTTTTCGCGTTAATTAGCAAGTGTGCGTGTTTTTCAAAAAAAAAACCGGATATCTTATTTTCTTTCTTGGCTAGTGGTCTTTTGTGTTGTGAAGTGTTTATATATATATATATATATATATATATATATATATATATATATATATATATATATATATATTTATAGGGTTGTTAATTATTTTTAGTCTTGTTACCCTAAGTGAGAAATTTTGTGTTAAGTGCACCATGCACACTTAGCATTTTGAGGCTAGATGTGAAATGTATCATGTTAACCCTTTTTCTTTTCTTGCATGGTTTTATTTATCCCACCCATTTAAACAAGTCAAAACCCCTTTTTATAATGCAAATTCAAATAGAAATGAAGGTATGGTGGTTAGGTATGGGATTTGACTTTGTTTGACCTTTGCTTCTCTCTCTTTTCTCTCTCTTTCCCTCACTTCTGAGCCCAGCAGGAAAAAGAAGCAGCAACAACACCATTTTCTCCATTTTTCTCTTCTCTTTTCATTTCTCATTAAACCCTCATTCAAACCCTACTCAAAATAACACTTTTCCTTCACAAACCATAGAAAAAAATGAGCTTTTGAGGTGTTTGGTGGTGGATCTGCACACTTGAGGAAAAAGCAGGGATTTTTGGTGTTTCTTAAGGTGTTTTGAAGGTATTAACTCACCCTTAGCACCTCTTTTACATAACTTGTTGTATTTTTGGCTACATATCACATTTTATGCATGTTTTGTGCTATATAAAGGGATTTAGTGAGGTTATGATAAAAATTAACTTTTTATGGCTTGATTAGCTTGGTAATGTGATATTAGTGTAGTTTTAGACTTGGGTTTGTTTCAGATTTCACAAATATACCCTAAAGTATCATTTTACTGCAAAAGTGTGATTTTAAACTTGAAATTGGGTTCTGTTGAAACTGCTACTACCCGGGGTGTTTCAGAATAAAATTGTATTTACTGTAGCTTGTGTATGGGGTATAGAGTGCACACACCAAACCCGGGAGCCTACCCCCCTACCCAGGCCGCCGAAAAACTCATTCTGGCTGCAATTTGCGGCCAGATGGGAAAATTATGGGTTGGGGTTTTGGTGGTTGGTGTCTGCTGGTATTTGGGGTTTTATGGTATATTTATTTTTATAAAACTCTTTCTGTATCAAAATCTGGGACCTATTACCCTATTTTCCATATTTTTAATCTCCGCGACACACGTGGTACATGTATGGTTTTGGGTTGTGCTGCATATCGCGACGCGTCAGGTTAGCTTCAGGAGTGTGATCACACGTTTTAGCGTATCACGCACACGCGCGCTTGGTTTGCAACGCGGGTTCTAGTTTGACCTTAATATCGTGTTTTTGGTAGATTTGAGCTTATGTGTGTTATATTGTGTAAATCTAGGTTCGCAGGCGAGTGAGACGGACGCTGCGAAGAAGGGGAAACAAGTCGTCGGCTACACTTAGCGCGAGACTTCGGTGAGTAGATTTAACATCTACGGGGATATCGCCCGCATGGCGTTCTACGTCAGGGCTGATAGGATTTTATAGCTATACATTGCATTTACCTACATTGACTGTTCATGGATACTGTTGTTGCATACTGCATTCCCTGCTATATGTATGAAAACTTAGAATTGATAGAACACCGCACTATTACTAACGGTTTATGTTGCACGAGCACTAATCTGCATGTTACACACACACCGTTAGTAATTGCCATGACACACTCACTGTAGAATTGCCATGATCATTATACTGTAGTTCATTTCACATATGATTCGATATGATTTTCATAGAAATTGGAAGCCGCATGCTGTCATTGAAAACCGAACTATCTTAAGAAATGCGGTTTCTCCCTTGTACCTATATTATGATGACTTGTTGTACTTAGCACATCGTATTTGATTTACTCATTGGTGTTGGATTTTTATGTGATTTCTGGTTTTGAGGACCGTGGAATTATTTAAGAAAAGATGCACTATTTGAAAACCCGGTTCCTCGTGATATGATATTTTGGTGCGTCCACCACGCGTTTTCTCGGTGCTGAGACGTGTGCTTGAAACCCGATTCGTGGAGTAGATGATCCGTTTGCGGGTTCGTGGTGGACCCGGTATGGTTCCCCTCGGCAAGATGATCGATGGACGTTGCCGATTGAGCCTGGAGGTGGGCGAGTACCTACCGGTGATTGGTTGGACCTGGCGGTTATCCGGAGGATACTGACCAGAGTCGAGAGATGGATGCGGGATGATCCGTACTGCCGGGGCCGAGGGCCGATACCGCAAACGGAGCCCGTGGGCTGATCCGGACTTACGGAGCCCGTTGTATGAGGATTTGCGTGTCGATGCTGGACACGAGTATTTATGATATTTTGGGTGCCGATGTTGGGCACTCATGATTCTCAGAGATGTACAGGATTTGAGGGCCGAGGAGAGTGCCGACGCCTGAGTTTATTTGGGATTTGGGTGCAGCTTGGGCACCGACTATTTTCCACGATAGATACTTCGTGTAGATGTTGTTATCCCATGCTCAGCAGTGA
The DNA here is from genome assembly GCA_030015575.1 of Agapanthus africanus. NCBI lineage: Eukaryota > Viridiplantae > Streptophyta > Magnoliopsida > Asparagales > Amaryllidaceae > Agapanthus > Agapanthus africanus. Next base: position 681,714,367 of record JASDDO010000031.1, on the reverse strand, counting down.
TTATCATGTATCTCATCCTGTAGTTATTTTACCTGACAGAGCATTTGCATGATTATTGCACTTACTGCTTGTCGCATATAGATTTACCTGCTGGCATATGATAGCGTAGCGCAGTACGTGCATGCTCGTGATTACCTTTATATGTTATCTCTATTCACGAGTTGGCAACTCACCCCCGTTGTGCCACAGTATTTGCAGGTTGCCCCTCAGAGTAGTCGCGGCAGGCTGCCTTTTTGCATCTTTTGGCTTCAGATACCACTACAGTTAGTGCGAGAGCAATTTTGCTATTTAGGTGGGTTGTGGTATCTGGTTACTTTTATTGTATACACTTTTTTATCTAGTACTCTCCATCTACCATATATGTACTTGACTTAGAGACAGTGTGAGTACGATGATGTATATTTTGTATTCTGGTGTCGAGCTCGTGGGAGCCGACTGTTATATATCTGCAGTTATTATTCTGGGATGTTACTTTTTGCTCATTCTTCGCTACGGCGTCGTATATTACACTTGTGGTGATGGTTTCCGCCGTTGGGCGTGATTGCTCCCGGTTTGGGATGCTTTGTTCATTATATCTCATTTTCACTTATATCCTGTTTTTACCCGATTTTCGGGGTTACTTTTACAAAAGAAATGCTGCCAAAATTATATTAAGGATAATTAAATTTTAAAAAAGAACTTCATTGAACTATTAAGGTTTCTAAATGTTTTAATTGAATGTTTTCAACACTCACTACTTTTAAATGGTTTTGATTTCTGGGTTCGGCTTACTTAGTCGCGTTACGCCTGTAGACGTAGCGTGGTTAAGTGCCGGTCACGAGTCGAAATATTCGGGTCGTGACAAAGTTGGTATTAGAGCGTAGGTTTTACCTTTCGAAGTGTAGGATGACCTGGTAAAATGGAGTAGGTAGCTGAAGCAGAGTGGCGTAGCGTGCGTATATTCCGCGGCATACTCACGACACGGTACTCCGCCAAAGCGACCTTAGGACTTATTGATTTAAATTCCTTTTGAGTATATACATTCTTGCGATTCGATTTCTGCATCCTTATCGAATCCTATTTTCCTTTCAGCCATTATGCCGCCAAAGACTACGAGGGCGCAGAGAGCGGCCGCGAGGGCCGAGATTCGAGTTGATTCGTCTAAGACGAGGACTGATCCGGGCAGTACACCGGTTGTACCCGAGCAGATTGTTCCTCCCGTGACAGATCAGATCGCCACGCTAGGGGCTGGTATGCAGGAGATGCGCCAGACGATGGGATCCAGCATGCAGGAGATGCGCCGGATGATAGGATCGCTAGTTGAGACGCTTCGAGCGCAGCGACCAGAGGTAGCTCCACCCGTTACAGAGATCGTGATGGTACCTACCGCACAGCCAGTTGCCCCTGCAGCTACGGAGGTGATTACAGTATCGCTATCAGAGTTCATGAGGCTGAAGCCTCCGGTCTTCACAGGCACCGATGCAGCCAAGGACCCACAGTCCTTCATTGATAGGATGGCTCGGATATGTCGTTCCCTCAGATGCGCAGATGCGAGATGGGTTGAGTTCGCGAGCTTTTGTCTGGAAGGTCTTGCGTAGAAATGGTACAAATCAGTCGAGAAGGGCAGAGCAGCAGGTCTTCCTCCTATGACCTGGACAGAGTTCGTGGCGCTATTCCTTGCCCGCTTTCTTCCCATGAGTGTCAGAGATGCTAGAGCACGCAGGTTCGAGTCCTTACGCCAGACTCTGAAGATGTCAGTGGCAGAGTATGATGTGATGTTCACAGAGCTATCTATCTATGCGCCGTATCTAGTGGCTACCGAGGAGTTGCGAGTCAAGAGATTTGTTCGAGGCTTGCTTACACCACTGTTCCTTGCGATCAGCGCGCAGCACTACGAGACATATGCAGTAGCGGTAGATGCAGCTCTATTAGTCGAGGAGCGCCTTGCTGAGACTTCGGTAGTTCTAGAGCCGAAGAGAGTTCGTACTGGTATAGCAGCACGGAGGCAGACATTCAGACGCCGCGACAGGTATCGTTTAGGTGCGAGGAGTGGCAGAGATTCGGGACGAGGCCAGATGTTTAGTTCGTATCCACGGGAGAGTCAGCAGTCGTCGCGAGGTTGCTATAGATGCGGCAGTTTACTTCACCTCGTCAGAGATTGTCCTGAGATACACCGGAGGGAGACAGCACCGCACATCACCTTACCACCTTCACCACCCCAGAGGGCGTTGCCTGTTGTTCCTACTGTTACTCCGCGTCAGACTCATACACAGAGAGGTCGTGGGTGTGGAGGAGTTACTCAGAGAGGACGGGATGACCGAGGCAGAGGACAGTCAGTCACAGGTGGAAGGCAGGCACGAGTTTTTGTTTTGACGCATCAGGACGCGCAGGAGTCCAATGCAGTGGTCTCAGGTATCCGTCCAGTATGTTCTGTTGATGCACACGTGTTGTTCGATCCCGGATCCACGCACTCGTACGTATCCACACACTTTGTGCCGAGTTTGGGTAGAGAGTCCGGGTTGCTTGATCAGCCGCTTGTTGTGACTACTCCTGTGGGAGAGTCATTTGTTGCTAGGCACGTGTTCTGATCCTGTACCGTCTGTATTGGCGAGAGAGAGTTGCCTGTCGATTTGATCCTTCTCGAGATGTTGGACTTCGACGTTCTTTTGGGCATGGATTGGTTAGCCACGTGCTATGCTTCTGTGGACTGCCGTGAGAAGACAGTTAGATTTTGTTTTCCCGGCGAGTCGGTTTTTGTTGTGTTGGGGGACCGTGGTGCCACCCCACACCGTGTGATTTCTTCTTTTCGCGCTGAACAGCTTTTGAGGAAGGGATGTCAGGGATTTCTCGCCTATGTTTGTGATACTAGAGCTACAGAGGTTCCTCTGGATCAGGTTCCGGTTGTTAGCGAGTTCCCTGATGTGTTCCCTGATGAGCTTCCTGGGCTACCGCCCAAGCGCGACATTTCTTTCTGTATTGATTTGGTTGCTGGCGCGGGGCCTATTTCTATACCGCCTTATCGGATGGCCCCGGCGAAACTTAGAGAATGGAAGGGTTAGTTTCAAGATTTGCTGGATAAGGGACTTATTCGATCCAGTGTTTCTCCATGGGGTGCTCCAGTCCTGTTCGTCAAGAAGAAGGAAGGCAGTTTGCGTCTGTGTATTGACTACCGCCAACTGAACAGGGTGAAAGTGCGGAACGGGTATCCTTTGCCACGCATCGACGATTTGTTCGACCAGCTTCAGGGGGCAGCATACTTTTCGAGGATCAATTTGCGATCAGGCTACCATCAGCTGCGGGTTCGATAGGGGGACATTCCTAGGACAGCTTTCCGCACGCGCTACGGCCATTACGAGTTTTTGGTGATCTCGTTCGGACTCACCAATGCGCCAGCAGCATTCATGGATTTGATGAACCGTATTTTCCGGCTGTATCTTGATCTGTTCATCATTGTATTCATTGACGATATTCTGGTGTATTCTCGGAGTAGAGAGGAGCACGAGCAGCATCTGCGGATTACACTGCAGACCTTGAGAGAGCATCAGCTTTTCGCCAAATTCTCCAAGTGTGCCTTCTGGCTGGACAGCGTAGACTTCTTGGGGCACGTGATTTCACGAGACGGTATATGTGTAGACCCGAGGAAGATCGAGGCCGTTCGGAGTTAGCCCAGACCCACATCAGTTACGGAGATTCGCAGCTTTCTAGGGCCGGCCGGCTACTACAGGCGATTTGTGCAGGATTTCTCTCGCATTGCTACACCTTTGACCGGGTTGACCCGGAAGGGAGTTCCTTTCGTTTGGTCAGAGGAGTGTGAGCACAGTTTTCAGCAGTTACGGGCTCTACTGACTACGGCGCCAGTGTTATCATTTCCTTCAGGGTCAGGTGGATTTGTGGTATATTGTGATGCTTCTCTAGTGGGGCTAGGGTGTGTTCTGATGCAGCATGACAGGGTGATCGCGTATGCTTCGCGGCAATTGAAGAAACATGAAGAGAACTACCCCACTCACGATTTGGATATGGCTGTAGTGATCTTTGCACTTAAGATCTGGCGACATTATCTGTATGGAGAGTCGTGCCAGATATTTACTGATCACAAGAGCTTAAAGTATATCTTCCAGCAGCGAGACCTGAACCTTAGACAGCACCGATGGATGGAGTTAGTGAAGAATTACGACTGCGAGATCTTGTACCACCCTGGCAGGGCTAATGTGGTGGCAGATGCTTTGAGTAGGAGGCCCGGAGGTAGTCTATGTCGTTTGAGCGCAGTACAGAGCCAGTCGTTGGCAGATTGACAGATTTTATGCGACAGCCGGGTACAGTTCGAGTTTACGCCGATCGGAGGACTGATTGCGCATGTTCGTGCACGCCCGCAGATGCTTGACCGTATATATGAGGCACAGCACAGTGATGACCGTTGTTCAGAGATCAGGACGCAGATGGGACAGGGCAGATTTTCCGAGTTCGTGATCGATGATCAGGGGATACTACGATTTGGGACCAGATTGTGCATACCAGATGCTGAGCGACTGTGGCGTGAGATTCTCGAGGAGGCACATCAATCGGTGTATAGTGTTCATCCAGGGTCCACCAAGATGTACCACGATATGAGAGATGTTTACTGGTGGGACGGGATGAAGAGGGACATCGCAGATTTTGTGTCGAGATGCCTGACTTGTCAGCAAGTCAAGGCTGAGCATCAGAGGCCCGCGGGAGAGCTACAGCCGTTGTCCATTCCGGAGTGGAAATGGGAATAGATTTCTATGGACTTTATTGTGGGTCTACCCAGGACTAGTCGAGGGTATGACTCCATCTGGGTGATCGTGGATCATTTGACGAAAGCGGCTCACTTCCTACCGGTGAAGACGACTTTCGGATTTGCTCAATATGCCCAGATTTACATTGATGAGATTGTACGACTGCACGGAGTTCCGACATGTATTGTGTCCGACAGAGGCACCCAGTTTACCAAACGACTATGGCAGAGGCTTCAGGAGGCTTTGGGCACCCGCTTGAGTTTCAGCACAGCATTTCATCTGCAGACCGACGAACAGTCAGAGCGGACTATTCAGACTCTCGAGGACATGCTCATAGCGTGCGTATTAGACTTCGGAGGTAGCTGGGATCATCATTTGCCCTTAGTGGAGTTCTCCTATAACAACAGCTACCAGCAGACCATTCAGATGGCACCATTTGAGGCTCTTTATGGGAGGAGATGTAGATCGCCCGCCTGTTGGACAGAGCTCAGTGAGAGCAGTATCTTGGGGCCGCAGATTGTGGAGGAGACGACCGCAAAGATCCAGTTGATTCACGATAGGATGAGAGCAGCCCAGAGTAGGCAAAGATCTTATGCGGATCGTCGTCGGCGCAGACTTTAGTTTTCTGTTGGTGATCATGTTTTCTTGAGGGTCTCACCAATGAAAGGTGTGATGAGATTCGGGAAGAAGGGGAAGCTTAGTCCCAGATATGTAGGCCCCTTCGAGATCCTCGAGCGTGTTGGTGCGGTTGCGTATCGGTTAGCTCTTCCACCCAGTTTTCCAAACGTGCACCCGGTATTTCACGTTTCGATACTCCGCAGATATCTTCATGATCCTTCGCATGCGATTCAGCACCCGACGATCCAGCTTGAGCGTGACCTTTCCTATGCCGAGCAGCCGGTGATGATCTTGGATCGACAAGTGAAGAAATTGAGATCGAAGGACATACCGTCAGTCAAGGTACTTTGGCGTGGCCAGAGTGACGAGGAGGTCACTTGGGAGACCGAGAGCGAGATGAGGAGGAGGTATCCCCATCTTTTTGAAGGTATGTATAGTTAGATTTTTAAATTCGGGGACCGAATTTCTTTAAGGGGGGTAGATTGTAACACCTTGAAATTCGTTTACAATGCTTTCGCGTTAATTAGCAAGTGTGCGTGTTTTAAAAAAAACGGATATCTTATTTTCTTTCTTGGCTAGTGGTCTTTTGCGTTGTGAAGTGTTTTTATGGATATATATATATATATATATATATATATATATATTTATAGGGTTGTTAATTATTTTTAGTCTTGTTACCCTAAGTGAGAAATTTTGTGTTAAGTGCACCATGCACACTTAGCATTTTGAGGCTAGATGTGAAATGTATCATGTTAACCCTTTTTCTTTTCTTGCATGGTTTTATTTATCCCACCCATTTAAACAAGTCAAAACCCCTTTTTATAATGCAAATTCAATAGAAATGAAGGTATGGTGGTTAGGTATGGGATTTGACTTTGTTTGACCTTTGCTTCTCTCTCTTTTCTCTCTCTTTCCTTCACTTCTGAGCCCAGCAGGAAAAAGAAGCAGCAGCAACACCATTTTCTCCATTTTTCTCTTCTCTTTTCATTTCTCATTAAACCCTCATTCAAACCCTACTCAAAATAACACTTTTCCTTCACAAACCATAGAAAAAAAATGAGCTTTTGAGGTGTTTGGTGGTGGATCTGCACACTTGAGGAAAAAGCAGGGATTTTTGGTGTTTCTTAAGGTGTTTTGAAGGTATTAACTCACCCTTAGCACCTCTTTTACATAACTTGTTGTATTTTTGGCTAAATATCACATTTTATGCATGTTTTGTGCTATATAAAGGGATTTGGTGAGCTTATGATAAAAATTAACTTTTTATGGCTTGATTAGCTTGGTAATGTGATATTAGTGTAGTTTTAGACTTGGGTTTGTTTCAGATTTCACAAATATACCCTAAAGTATCATTTTACTGCAAAAGTGTGATTTTAAACTTGAAATTGGGTTCTGTTGAAACTGCTACTACCCGGGGTGTTTCAGAATAAAATTGTATTTACTGTAGCTTGTGTATGGGGTATAGAGTGCACACACCAAACCCGGGAGCCCACCCCTCTACCCAGGCCTCCGAAAAACTCATTCTGGCCGCAATTTGCGGCCAGATGGGAAAATTATGGGTTGGGGTTTTGGTGGTTGGTGTCTGCTGGTATTTGGGGTTTTATGGTATATTTATTTTTATAAAACTCTTTCTGTATCAAAATCTGGGACCTATTTCCCTATTTTCCGTATTTTTAATCTCCGCGACACACGTGATACGTGTGTGGTTTTGGGTTGTGCTGCGTATCGCGACGCGTCAGGTTAGCTTCAGGAGCGTAATCACACGTTTTAGCGTATCGCGCACACGTGCGCTTGGTTTGCAACGTGGGTTCTAGTTTGACCTTAATATCGCGTTTTTAGTAGATTTGAGCTTATGTGTGTTATATTGTGTAAATCTAGGTTCGCAGGCGAGTGAGACGGACGCTGCGAAGAAGGGGAAACAAGTCGTCGGCTACACTTAGCGCGAGACTTCGGTGAGTAGATTTAACATCTATGGGGATATCGTCCGCATGGCGTTCTACGTCAGGGCTGATAGGACTTTATAGCTATACATTGCATTTACCTACATTGACTGTTCATGGATACTGTTGTTGCATACTGCATTTCCTGCTATATGTATGAAAACTTAGAATTGATAGAACACCGCACTATTACTAACGGTTTATGTTGCACGAGCACTAATCTGCATGTTACACACACACCGTTAGTAATTGCTATGACACACTCACTGTAGAATTGCCATGATCATTATACTGTAGTTCATTTCACATATGATTCGATATGATTTTCATAGAAATTGGAAGCCGCATGCTGTCTTTGAAAACTGAACTATCTTAAGAAATGCGGTTTCTCCCTTGTACCTATATTATGACGACTTGTTGTACTTAGCACATCGTATTTGATTTACTCATTGGTGTTGGATTTTTATGTGATTTCTGGTTTTGAGGACCGAGGAATTATTTAAGAAAAGATGCACTATTTGAAAACCCGGTTCCTCGAGATATGATATTTTGGTGCGTCCACCACGCGTTTTCTCGGTGCTGAGACGTGTGCTTGAAACCCGATTCGTGGAGTAGATGATCCGTTTGCGGGTTCGTGGTGGACCCGGTATGGTTCCCCTCGGCAAGATGATCGATGGACGTTGCCGATTGAGCCTGGAGGTGGGCGAGTACCTACCGGTGATTGGTTGGACCTGGCGGTTATCCGGAGGATACTGACCAGAGTCGAGAGATGGATGCGGGATGATCCGTACTGGGCTTCACAAAATGGCATTTTGCCCATCCCATGGCTCATGTTCCATTTCTTTTTGCACATAAGCCATGAGCTTTATAAAAATTTGGCTTTATGCCTATTTTCCTTACATTTATCCATAAAATAAAATAAAAGAAATACAACAAAATTGTTTATTACAAAATTTTTATCTTGGCGTAGGGGGAGGCCGGCCGCTTCATGTTCGGGCTCGACCCGGGCATGGGCCCACTGGATCTGGGCTTGGGCCCACTTGGCTCGGGGTTGACTTGGATTTTGACTTGGTCAACCGGGGTGTAAATTTTTACCCCAACACCAAGTTGATATATGGTATCGTATATCGGAGGTTTAAACGGATACGGCCGCTGTAGCAGACTTCGTCAGATTCCATCTCGTGTACGAGGGGTTTTTGATTGTGGTGATGCTCTTCCCTGCAGGCGCAAGCCCCTGCAGTTAATTACGCTACCGCATCACGGTAACCACTTTCTCCTTCTCCAAATGGTCACTTCGTGTTGTATGTGTTTGTTTTGTTTTTGGTTACCCGTGGATTGTATACGGAGACTAATTTATGTTGTCGCCCGTAGGGCGTGGATTAGTCCAAATCCGTATTTTCTTAGATTTGGGTTTGGGTTGGTTTAAGGATCGTTAATCTTGTTTTAAATTAAGATCAATTTAAACGTTTGTTGAGGACACGTTAGTCTAATCTTAAGCTAAGATCTACTCAACATGATTTGAGGATCATTTAGATCCAACGAAAGAGCATTGGGCTCTACCTTACGGTCCATTGGGTTTAAGGACATCATAGTCCATGGAGTTTAAGGACCTCATAGTCCACAGTTTAAAGACGTCATAGTCTATAGAGCTTAATTTAGGGACGTTATGGTCCATAGTTAGTTTAAGAACATTACGGTCCATTGGGGCGTATCCATGGGTTTGATAATGTACCAAAAAGTTGTTGGTTGTTAGGACCCACCACCTCCCTGAAGACATTGAGGAATTACAACGACATGTATCAGAGGTGTGGAGAGATGTACCCTTGAACCAATGTCTCGACTGAGGGGGGATGGGCTGAACATCGTTTTAGATGCCATCTATTAGGAGCTCATTAGCTATTTTTGGGACTGAGATTAGTGTGGGGGACCCTGAGCATGAGGGGCTCAATTGATTGTCCTCAGGAGATTTGGTCTAAGTTTGGCTAATATTGGCCTCTCATAGTGTTTAAACACTAGTATATGCCCAGCGCTCACATGCTCTCGCGTGCGGCTTTAAAGCAGTGTTGAACACTGAAATTTTGAGGTGCTCACATGGGGTCACGTGAGGCGCTTGGAGTAGTATTAAACACTAAGAGTTGAGGCGCTCACGTGGGGTCACATGAGGCGCTTGAAGCAGTGTTAAACACTAAAAATTTGAGGCGCTCAAATGGGGTCACGTGAGGTGCTTAGAGTAGTGTTAAACACTAAAAGTTGGGGGTCACGGGTGGCACGCGAGGCGCTTAGCGTTGGGCACTGCCTCTTTGATTTTCTTATTCTTTTATTCTAGTGCTAAGCACTATTGGGTCACGTGGGATCACGTGAGGCGTCCCAGAATAGGAACTGTCTTGGATTTTATTCCCCTTTTCTTTTTTATAAGTGCTGAGCACTTCTCAGGGGTCACGTGGGATCACGTGAGGCGCCCCAAAATAGGGTTTATTCCCCTTTTCTCTTTTATAAGTACTGAGCACTTCTCACGGGTCACGTGGAGTCACGTGGCTACATCTCAGTCTTCCCTTTTTTTTCTTCAAAGGTGCTCACGTGGGAACACATAGGCTTTTATTGTGTAGCGTTGAACACTAATATGCATGGAGCTCTGGATCCGAGTTTTGTGAATTTCAGGTCCCTTATTTTATAAGAATTAAATTCTTTTATAGGGTTAAACCCTAGTTTTATCAGAGATATTAAATTAGTATATCTTTTTGGTAAGAATTAAATTCTTTGAACTTAACTCTTTCCCCTAGGTTTGGATCTACATAACAGAATCTCCCCGATGAGAATTAAATTCTCAACTTGTAGTGAGATCTGCTTCTGCAGATCCCAACCAGAGGAAGAACTAAGTTCTTTGAGAAGAGTTAAACTCTTGGTTTGAGAATTAAATTCTCTTTTGGTTTTTGCTTACCAAGGGGTTTTCCTCTCTGTTTTCTGTATTTTTGAAATTGAAGTTTATGGGGGAGGGTTCCTCTGTTTAGAGAATTAAATTATCTCTCTATTTTTCTTCCCTTTTCCCTCTGTTTTTCTTCTTTCGATTTGAGAACTTATGGGGAGGTCTCTCTATGGAAGACGTGAAGTCTAGGGTCCTTTATATAGGGGAGGCTGATTTGTTGAATCGGTTAAGGAAATCTCTCATTGAGAGATCTTTTGTTGATTTGGGGAATGTTTCCTACCGTTGGATCTTTGATCCAAGGGCTTCTATTTTACAGAAGATGGTTTTCTTATTATTAACAAGATTGAGAAAATATTTTCCCATACAGAATTTATTCTGTATTTAGGTGATTTTTAATCACCATTGGATTTTTGATCTAACGGTGCTCTGATTTACAGAGCACAATCTTTCTTGTTTAGAAAGATTGGGAAGATATTTTCCTCTACAGAGCTTATTCTGTAGCTTGGTGATTTTTAATCTCCATTGGATCTTTGATCCAACGGTGCTCTGATTTACAGAGCACAATCTTTCTTATTTAGAAAGATTGGGAAGATATTTTTCCCTACAAAGCATATTCTATAGCTTGGCGATTTTTAATCACCATCGGATCTTTGATCCAACGGTGCTATGATTTACAGAGCACAATCTTTCTTATTTAGAATGATTTGAGGAGTATTTCCTCAACATAATTTTATTATGAATTTTGATGATTTATCATCTTCGTTAGATCTTTGATCCAATGGTGGAGAACATTTAATTCTGGCGCCAGCGCTCTCGTGCTTTGCACGTGATGTGCAGTCACAGAGTTTTGACTCTTAGTGCTTGGCGCTCAGCATTCTCGTGCTTTGCACGTGATGCGCTGCTTCAGAGTCTTTGACTCTTTAGCATTGACGCTCTCAGCGCTCTCGTGCTTTGCCTCAGATTTTTTGACTCTTTAGCGCTGGCGCTCAGCGCTCTCGTGCTTTGCACGTGATGCACTGCCTCAGAGTCTTTGACTCTTATTTAATATATTTCTTTTTGTGTTTTGCACATTGGCATTCGCGTGAGGAGCACGTGAGGCGCCATCATAGGATTTAATTCTATCCTAGGCAGTACCTACATGCTTTGCATGTGGAATTTTTCCTTTATTTTTATTTTATTGTTATTATTTTTTTAAGGGAGCAAGTTTTGAACCAAAATTATGGCGGGAACAAATGCCCCCCACTAGTTTGCCCACGTAAGTATGTACGTGGGTGAAGTAGTGCAATGTTATGCGTGGCCAGAGAATTGATGGCTTAGGAGACAAGTTTAGGGTCCTTTTAGCCTAAGACTTTTTCCATCTTCATGAACCGTAAGGGTTTCAAGAAGGTTTTTCTCCCTACGAGTCGAAAGGATCACGTAGGTGCATTTTTTCCTTAGGAGATATGAGGATTCCTAAGTGCGTTTTCTTTTGAGAGTCGTAAGGATCTCACAAGAGAATTTTCTCCCTCACCAGTCGAGAGGACTCGTAAGTGGCTGTTTCCCCCTTGTCGATATTTGACTTGGGAGAGTGTGGCCCGTGAATAATGTACAAGAGTCAGTTTGGACCTATTTGTAGGGCAACAATGGCTTACGAAACAGGGTTAAGATCTGCCGCCTAAGACTTTTCAATTTTATGAGCCATGCGGGTCTCATAAAGACTTTTCTCCCTACAAGTCGAGAGGATCCCGTATGTGTCTTTTCTCCTTAGGAGTCGTGAAGACTTCTAAGTGCTTTTTCTCTTGAGAATCGTAAGGATCCCACAAGAGAATTTTCTTTATGCGCAGGGACACTAATTTCCCCGCAGGTCGAGACGAATCGAGAGGTTCCCGTAAAGACACCGATTTCCTTGCGGGTCGAAACGAATGGGTTCTCACCAAGGACGCTGATTTCCCTGAATCGAGAGGTTCTGCCAAGGACACTGATTTCCCTGGGATCGAGACGAATCGAGAGATTTCTGCAAAGACACTGATTTCCTTGCGGGTCGACGCGAATCGAGGTTCTCGTCAAGGACGCTGATTTCCCTGAATCGAGAAGTCTTGCCAATGACACCGATTTCGCTGGGGTCGAGATGAATCGAGATATTCCTGCAAAGACACTGATTTCCTTGCGGGTCGACGCGAATCGAGAGGTTCTTGCCAAGGACGTTGATTTCCCTGAATCGATAGGACTGCCAAGGACACAGATTTCCCCGGGGTCGAGACGAATCGAGAGATTCCTGCAAAGACACTGATTTCCTTGCGGGTCGACGCGAATCGAGATGTTCTCGTCAAGGACGCTGATTTCCCTGAATCGAGATATTTGCCAAGACACTGATTTCCCTAGGGGTCGAGACAAATCGAGGAATTCCTGCGAAGACACTGATTTCCTTGCGAGTCGACGCGAATCGAGATGTTCTCGTCAAAGACGCTGCTTTCCCTGAATCGAGATATTTTGCTAAGGACACTGATTTCCCTGGAGGTCGAGACGAATCGAGAGATTCCTGCAAAGACACTGATTTCTCTGCGGGTCGACGCGAATCGAGAATTTCTCGCTAAGGATGCTGATTTCCCTGAATCGAGAGGTTTTTGCCAAGGACACTGACTTTCCTGGAGGTTGGAGGTCATTGGCTGACTTGCTCCGCTTTCTACGATGTCAGGGTTGACATACTCCGCTTTCTACGGTGTCAGAGTTGACGTACTCTACTTTCTGCGGTGTCAGGGTTGACATTCTCCGCTTTCTGCGGTGTCAGGGTTGACTCTAGGTTGTAGAGTCTTGGAACTGAGGACTTTGTTGTGGCTCCGATTGGTGATTGTAAAGTCTTGGAACTGAGGACTTTGCCATGGCTCCGATTGGTGATGTCGCGTCCGTATCCTGCTGGAATGAGAAGGAACACCGTTGTGGGTCTCTATGGTGTAGATGTTGCCGTCGAGATTTGGAACTAGGGACTTTGCCTTGGCTCCATTTCATTGTGTCGCGTCTGTTCCCTGCTGGAATGAGGAGGAACGTCGTTGCTGATTTTTAGGCTGTAAACGTTGCCGTTAAGATTTGGAACTATGGACTTTGCCATGGCTCCATTTCGTTGTGTTGCGTCCGTGCCCTGCTGGAATGAGGAGGAACGCCGTTGCTGATTTTTAGACTGTAGATGTTGCCGTTAAGATTTGAAACTAGAGACTTTGACATGGCTCCATTTCGTTGTGTCGTGTCCATGCCCTGTTAGAATGAGGAGGAACGCCGTTGCTGGTCTTCTGGGATGCAGATACTGCCGCTGAGACCTGACTCTCCCTTTGATAGAGTTTGTTGGGACATGTGGCTCCCTTTTCGTTTATGACCATTGATTGTATATAGGGGTCAGTATGGACTTACCTGCAAGGCAAAAGTTTCATCCTTTCATTCATTTTTTTATTTCTTTCCGCGATGCTCTATCATTTCAGCTTTTATATCGCGAAAGTCACGATTGCCTAATCATTTCGTCTATTTTTCGCGGTGCCCAATCATTTCGGCTATTTTTCTTTTTTACTCGCTGCTTTTTATAGCGAGTTGTCCAATCATTTCGGCTATTTTTGTATGCATATATTTTACTTGCTGACTTCGTTGCAAGTTGCCATATCATTTCAGCTATTTCATATGCATTTATGGCTCGCTGATTTCTCGCCGCGAGTATGGAACCTGGGATCTGATACCACTCTTAGCATCAGTATCGCTGCGACTGGAATATTTCCAGGAGCGAATCATCATTTGCCGTTAAAGGACTTGGAATTTGATACCGATATAGGTATCAGCATCGCTATAACTGGGATATTGCCAGGAGCGAATCATCATTTGTCTTTGTCGACTTAAACAAAGGTGGCTTAGCAAACAGGGTTAGAATCTTGTCGACTAAGGCTTTTAACTTCATGAGCCGTAAGGGTCTCATAAAGATATTTCTCCCTACGAGTCGTGAGGATCTCATAAGTGCGATTTCTCCTTAGGAATCGTGAGGATTCTTAAGTGTATGTTCTCTTATAAATCGTAAGGATCTTGCAAGAGTGTTTTCTCCTTGTCAATCGAGAGGACCTACAAGTGTTTATTCACCAAATGAGGGCATTCCTCGTCGTTGGTGAGACTCGGCAAGGAAATGATTATTTATGCCCGTGGATTGTATACAAGGGTCAATATTGAACCATTTGTAGGGCAGTCTGGGAAGTGGGATGGCTTAAGAACAGGTTTAGATCCCTGTAGCTTAATGCTTTCGAATATTATGAGCCGTGAGGGTCTCATAAGAGAGTTCTCCTTACGAGTCGTGAGGATCTCGTAAGTGTAATTTCTCCTCAGGAATCGTGGGGATCCCTAAGTGTGTTTGCTCCCTTGTGAGTCGTAAGGATCTCACGTAGGTATTTTCTCCTTACAAGGTCGAGAGGACCTTGCCAGTGTGCATGAATTTTTTTACGAGTCTGCGCCCTTTCGGGTTTTCACAGACTTGTCGGTAGCCCTGCTGTTTTTTACTCACGGAGCCCTTTCGGGTTTTCATCTGTGCCCATCTTGCTTATGGACGTACCGTTCTCTCTCTCTCTCTCTCTCTCTCTCTCTTTTAACACGAGTCTGCGCCCTTTCAGGTTTTCATAAACATCACCGGTAGCCTTGCTGTTTTTACTCACGGAGCCCTTTCGGGTTTTCATCCGTACCCATCTTGCTTATGGACGTACCGTTTTTTTAACACGAGTCTACGCCCTTTCGGATTTTCACAAACATCGCCGGTAGCCTTGCAGTTTTTACTCACGGAGCCCTTTCAGGTTTTCATCCGTGCCCATCTTGCTTATGGATGTACCATTTTTTTAACACGAGTCTGCGCCCTTTCGGGTTTTCATAAACATCGCCGGTAGCCTTGCTGTTTTTACTCACGGACCCCTTTCGGGTATTCATCCATGCTCATCTTGCTTATGGACATACCGTTTTTTTTGGTCAGCCCTAGGATGCTGCGGTTGGTAGCATTTTAAAGACGTTTCGGTCCGTCGTTAGTTTTAGGACATTGAGGTCTATAGCTAGTTTTAGGACATTACGGTCCACAGCTCATCCTGTATGCACGTGTATCTGTCACGCGACGGGATACATAACGATAAAGTAGGATACACCCAATTAGGGTGTGATTTGGTTTGGTTGGGGTGTTTTGTGATCCATCCCTACCCCGACTTCTTCCACTTGACGTCGACGCCTGGTTTTTTCGAATATGGTCATTTTGCGTTCTCAATCAACTTTGCTCTTCTGACGGGCTTCGTTTAGCAACACGTCAATCAGCTCATCGGACGGTTCCAAGGATTTTGGTGTCGATTCTGCCCCCAGCTTCTCTGCATCAGGTGCTTCTTTATCATCTATTGACGAGTGAGAGATCATGTGACAACTTGCCACGTAATCTTCGGGTTCTTCTGACGCGTCGTCTCCTTCGTCATCGTCATTGCCTCTGTTCTCAAGGATATGGTTGAAAAACTCATGGAGTGTGACCGGGGTCCGCGCCTTCTGGTTGTATTCCTCCAGCGCGTCAATATGCTTTTGTAGGTCCGTGCGCTTGTCATCAGGCTGCGCGGGCTTCTTAGTCTTCTTCTTCTTCTTCGAAGACTTTGACAGTTGGACCTGGGTATTTTGCCTCTTGCTACCAACTCTCGGGTGTCGGGTGCAGTTTCAGCATTCCCTCAATGATCTCGGGCTCTAGCGGGTTTTTCCACCTGATTACGGTGCATGCTTGAAGATCCTTCAGCATTCTTTTCGTTTTTGCCGAAAGAACTACTTCCCATGGAGCTTCCTCTATGAATGAGCATGATGCCCCCGGAGTGTCTACCCTTTTAGGAGTGTGCTGTTGTGGCGGATTTACCTTCCAGTTTTCGGACAGCGCGAACCTTCCCTGTTGGTATTGGTCTTCAACCCAGTTTTTGAAGACGTAGCAGTCTTCGATCGGATGGCCCAATACTCGGTGGTAGGGGCAGTAATTGGGATCGTTGACGACGTTCGGTTGCAGTGGGTGTCTCGGTTCCGGTAGAGTGATGAGCCCGTTGTGCACTGCCAGTTCGAACAGTCTCCTTGTTTTATCGCGGGGAAACGAGTAAGGACGTCTCAACTTCTCATCGAGGGATTGCCGCTTGTTGCTTTGGCGAACAACCGGTCTTGAGCCACTCGGTTGTTATTGAGCGTTGGCGACGAAGGTTGCTTTCCCTTTGCCTTTTTCATTTCGCGGCTCCGTTTTTTAGGAGGACGGTCTATGGCCCATCTGGTCCATTTAGGCCAGCTTGTCAATCAAAGCCTGGAAAGTGGTCGGCTTGAAGAACAACATAAACTGGGATATGGTCGCCTGTGGATCGAGGGTTCCCACAAACATGCCCACGGCAGGAGCTTCCTCTATGCGTTGTTCGCATCTTGACCACAGGTTCCGCCACCGAATGGCGTATTGAATCCAGGTTTCTCCTGGCTTCACCCTGGCATTGATCAATGGCGTGATTGGGGTGCGTTCGCTGGCGCTTGCGAAATGCTGAGTGAATAGCAACTCCATCTTTATGAATGTTTTGACGGAGTCGTTTGGAAGTTCCGAATACCATTCGAAGGCCGTCTCGGCCAAGCTGCCGACGAATTGGCAAAGCAGCAGCTTATCGTCACCTCCAGTACTGCCGCAGAGAGCCCTGAACTGGGCGACATGCTGGTGGGTTTTGCCGGTCCCCTTATATACGTGAAATTTAGGGATCATGTATCCTGGCGGGTATTTAATTTGATCGTACCAGCCCGGGTAGGGTCGTCCAGTTCCGACGACTTGGCCGGTTGCTTCATTCGCCTAGTGAGCTCGTATCTGTTGAACTATATAGCCGTCAAGGGCGGCTTTAGAGATGGTCTCTTCCTTGGCTGCTGATAGCGCAGGAAGAGGGTTTGATGTCTCCTCTCTATCATCTTCAATTATTACCGGAGGATCTTCGGTTGGGTGGTCTGGCTGCATCATCATACCCACCATATCTTGAAACAATAGCGCCATTTGTTTTATATTGGCCGCTTGTTCTGCGGCCTCTTTGTCTTTCTTCTCGATAATTCCTTGGAGGAACTCGGCGTCGGTTTCCTGTTCCCGGCGCTGCTCTGATGACGTCTCCGGGATTTCTTTCGGCCCAGTAAGCGCGACCATATTCATTAGCATTTCCTGGAGCTTTTGCTATTGCTCCTAGGCTTTTGTCACAGATCGGGTGAGTGGTCGATGGCCCGTAGAGATACGGCTATCCTCCTTTCCGAAAGCCATGTAAATAGTGTGCACCACTATGCCCCCAGACTTGGGGCGTTTGGATTCAGTGCCTTTGAGCTTTGTCGTGGACACATGGATTTTCTCTGGCCTTCTCTTTTTGTGGGCGGTCGAAGTTGAGGGGGCCGTTGCAACGGGCACCCATATAGACGATACCTTCTGTGGTACGATGGGGTGGTCCTTCTCTTGCTGAACCTTCATTTTCTTTGGTTGGCGGGAGTAGTCTTGGTTAATCACAGAGACTTGGACCCTTCGCCAGACCCTGTGAATTTTGGATGGCAGCCGCTGAGGGGGCTACTCTGGCTTCGCCTTTGTGACACTTTCAGTGGGTGGTGAGGACCTTTTCAACACGGCAGTTGGAGAGTTCTTGCGCACCCTCCTAAGTGGCTCAAAACTGTTCCCAGTTGGAACAGCAGCATCGACTTCACCCGTTGGAGCGGCGGAGTCAGACCAGAAGGGGAACTGCCCCCAGCTTCCCTTACTCGGCATTAGTGGCGACGCCGAGCATGTCTTGAAGACGGTACCGACTCAGTTATGGGGGTGGCATCATCATGCCCCCTGTTTTGGTGAAGGGTTGCTGTTGGTGCCAGCCTATCAAAGACTGACGTCCGCTGAGAAGAAACGTCCAACCTGTCGAAGGCAGACTTTCGAGCAGTGGTAGCAGCCTTGGTGACTTCTCCTGGAGTGGGAGTTGGAACGGCCAGTCTTGTGAAGACCGACCCCTTAGTAGAAGAAGTCTCTCAGATGACTTCATTTACTGGAGCAGGGATGGCTATCCGTTTCGGGATAACCCCTTCAGGTATTGCGGGCTTCTTCATGGGCCCATTGGAGCTTTGGCCCAGTCTGTTAAAGACCGTTGGATTTGGGCGATCCGTTGAGAGGGGCCACGGTAGTTGCAAGCCGATCAAAGACCGACTTCTTTGGAGCTTCTTACGATGGCACTGGGGCGTTGAAGCTCATTGGTGGGAGCATGGTCCCGAAGAACAATCCAGTGGTGGCCTGAGTCACCTGTTCCACTGGCATGGCGAAGATGGAGGCCGCTTGGGGCCCATAGGTCACTCCTCCAGCGAGGACAGAGTAGGAGTTGCTGTTGCAGTTGGTGCAGTGGGAAGCCATTTTCTCTGCACGGGAGCAAGATACCAAATCTTAGTACCTCGAATCTAGGGGCAACCTTATTAAATCGTGATTTGTTCGCGAACACGACACACGAAGTGTGGAGTGGAAAGAGAAAAAGGTCCCACCGGGTGTGCCAGAATCTGTTTACCGCCGAAAACAGAGACGAAACAGCGTAGGTCGTTGTTTCCCCCAATCAGAGCAAAGCTCTGTTTGAAATTTAAATTTCAAAATGAAGCAACGCTTCAGATGCAGCGCCAAGTGCACTACGCCCTAAGCAGCGCACCACGTGCAAAGCACGCGTGCGCTAGCGCTAGGTGCGCTGCGCCCTAAGAAGCGCACCACATGCAAAGCACGGATGCGCTAGCGCTGGAACTAAAAGCTCCCCACCGTTAGATCAAAAGTCTAATAATAATGATGAATCATTAATTAACCAGAATTAAATTATGTTAAGGAAAGATTTCTCAAAATCTTTCCAAACAACAAAATTGTGCTATATAAATCAGAGCACCGTTGGATCAATGATCCAATGGTGATTAAAAAATCACTAAAAAAGACAGAATAAATTCTGTTTAGAAGATTTCCCAATCTTTGTTAAAAACAAGAAGATTGCCTTCTGTAAATCAGAAGCCCTTGGATCAAAGATCCAACGATGGGAAATTCCCCAAATCAATTGGAGAAAAGATCTCCTTAACTGATTGAACTGATCAGCTTGCCCTATATAAAGGCCCCTAGACTTCAAGTCTCAGATACAATAGCATAGAGAGAAATCTCCTGATAAACTTTGAGAAATTCAAAAAAAAGTGCAAGCTCTTATAAGAAGAAAACTTTCTTCAAGGTAAAAAAATGAGAATGATGAACATAGAGATGAAATCATCTCATAATTTAAAAAGAAGAATTCACTTCTTTAAAAGATCATAGATCTACAAAGACAAAAAGTCTTTCACAGAGAGATCAAAAGATCTCATTATAAAATAAAAGAAGAATTTACTTCTTTCTCACAGATCATAGATCCATAAAGGCAAAGCCTTTCATCAACATAAGAGATTGAAGAACTTTTGTTCTTAGAATCTTGAGACAAAGTCTCTTCTTAGATCATAAAATTGATCAAATGCGCATTTGCGCTCTGGAACTGCGCTCTTAAACTGCGCTTCTGTGCTCTTAGACTGGCGCTCAGCGCCGAGCGCGACACGTGTCGCTTTGCGCTCTTGAATAGCGCACTGCGCTAATGGACTTGCGCTCAACGCTAGGCGCACCACGTGTCAATCACACATGCGCCAATTAACAGCTAGCACTTTGCACTCTTGAAATAGCGCACTGCGCTCATGGGCTGGCGCTCAGCGCCAAGTGCACTACGTGTCACTCACGTGTGTGCCGCTAAACTAATAGCGCAAGGCGTTCATGAACTAGCTCAATGCGCTCATAAACTGGCGCAATGCGCCCATTGTCTGGCGCTCAGCGCCTAGCGTGACACGTGTCCTTCACGTATGCGCCACGTGGCAGAAGCACACTGCGTTCTTTGACTGGCGCAGAGCGCCAAGCGCACCATGTGCTGCGTTGACAGAACATAAATTGTTCTTTAATAAGCCCAGAGCTATGAGGAATGCTCAGCATTCAGTAAAAGACAAAAACACTGTCAGGGCCAAGCCCAAATAAAGGCCCAACAGCCCAAGACAAATGTTAAACATTTTAACTCGATTGGACTTAGCCCAAGTTGGCCATAAGTCCTCAATTCAGATTCAACTGAGCCCATGTGCTCATAATCTAATCGACGGATCTTAGTTCCAAATTGGACTACAGATTTACCAACCAAAATTGGTTCAAGGGTACATCTCTGAACCCTTCTGATATATGTCGTTGTAATCCTTCAACGTCTTCAGAGAGGTGACGGGTCCCGACAACCAAACATTCCACGGATTGTGGGGTCCTTAAACTCACGGACTGTGATGTCCTTAACCTCGGACTGTGGGGTCCTTTAAAACCCATGGACTATGATGTCCTTAACCTCGGACTGTGGGGTCCTTTAAAACCCATGGACTATGATGTCCTTAACCTCGGACTGTGGGGTCCTTTAAAACCCATGGACTATGATGTCCTTAACCTTGGACCGAGATGTCCTTAAACTAACATTGGACCGTAATGTCCTTAAACTAATCGGCCGCAATGTCCCTAAACTAAACAATAGAGTCTGAATGCTTTTTTGTTGGATCTAAACGATCCCGTTAAGTTGATCTTAGTCTAAAATTAGATTAATGTATCCTTAACAAACGTTTAAGTTGATCTTAGTCCCAAATGAGACTAACGTATCCTTAAACCCAACCCCAAACCTAAATCTAAGAAGATACGGATTTGGACTAATCCACGCCCTACGGGCGACAACATAAATTAGTCTCTGTATACAATCCACGGGCAACCAAAAACAAAACAAACACCCACGACACGAAGTGACCATCTGGAGAAGGAGAAAGTGATTATCGCGATACGGTAGCATAATTAACTGCAGAGGCTTGCGCCTGCAGGGAAGAGCGTCCCCACAATCAAAAACTCCTCAAATGAGGGGGAATCTGACGAAGTCTGCTACATCGGCCGCATCCGTTTAAACCTTTGATACATGGTGTCATAAATCAACTTAGCATCTTCGGAGAGGTGGACGGATAGCACCAATTAGCATCTGCCCCGAAATTCAGGCAAGACGGACCTGCGCGGTCGCGTCTCCGTGTTTCGGCAGGGAACAGTCGTCTTTCTTGAATTTTGGGGGCAGATGCTATTTGGATTTACCCGTCCACCTCTCCGAAGATGCCAAGTTGATTTATACACCGTATATCGGAGGTTTAGACGGATGCGACCATTGTAGCAGATTTCGTCAGATTCCCCCTCGTGTACGAGGGTTTTTTTTATTGTGGGGACGCTTTTCCCTGCAGGCACAAGCCCCTACAGTTAATTACGCTACCGCATCGCGGTAACCACTTTCTCCTTCTCCAGATGGTTACTTCGTGTTGTATGTGTTTGTTTTGTTTTTGGTTGCCCGTGGATTGTATACGGAGATTAATTTATGTTGTCGCTCATAGGGCGTGGATTAGTCCAAATTCGTATTTTCTTAGATTTGGGTTTGGGTTGGTTTAAGGATCGTTAATCTTGTTTTAGATCAAGATCAACTTAAACGTTTGTTGATGACACGTTAGTCTAATCGATCTACTCAACATGATTTGAGGATCATTTAGATCCAACGAAAGAGCATTTGGGCTCTATCGTTTTAGTTTAAGGACGTTACGGTCTATTGGGTTTAAGGACATCATAGTCCATGGAGTTTAAGGACCTCATAGTCCACAGTTTATAGACGTTATAGTCTATAGAGCTTAGTTTAGGGACGTGACGGTCCATAGTTAGTTTAAGGACATTACGGTCCATTGGGGCGTATTCATGGGTTTGAAAATGTACCAAAAAGTTATTGGTTGTCGGGACCCACCACCTCCCAGAAGACGTTGAGGAATTACAACGACATGTATAAGAGGTGTGGAGAGATGTACCCTTGAACCAATGTCTCGACTGAAGGGGGATGGGATGAACATCATTTTAGATGCCATCTGTCAGGAGCTCATTAGCTATCTTTGGGACTGAGATTGGTTTGGGGGACCCTGAGCATGAGGGGCTCAATTGATTGTCCTCGGGAGATTTGGTCTAAGTTTGGCTAATATTGGCCTCTCATAGTGTTTAAACACTAGTATATGCTCAGCGCTCACGTGCTCTCACGTGCGGCTTTAAAGCAGTGTTGAACACTGAAATTTTGAGGCGCTCACGTGGGGTCACGTGAGGCGTTTGGAGTAGTGTTAAATACTAAGAGTTGAGGCGCTCACGTGGGGTCAGTGAGGCACTTGGAGTAGTGTTAAACACTAAGAGTTGAGACGCTCATGTGGGGTCACGTGAGGCGCTTGAAGCGGTGTTAAACACTAAAAATTTGAGGCTCTCACGTGGGATTACGTGAGGCGCTTAGAGTAGTGTTAAACATTAAAAGTTGGGGGTCACATGTGGCACGTGAGGCGCTGCCTCTTTGATTTTCTTATTCTTTTATTCTAGTGCTAAGCACTGTTGGGTCACGTGAGATCACGTGAGGCGTCCCAGAATAGGAACTGTCTTGGGTTTTGTTCTCTTTTTCTCTTTTATAAGTGCTGAGCACTTCTCAGGGGTCACGTGGGTGTTAGTGTATATGCCCTAGAGGCCATTACTGTATCATACTGGTTTGTATATTACTTGATGAAAGCTTGGGATATTCACAGTTGTATATACAATCTTGCTCGAAATGGTAGTATGCTACTTGGTTTGTCTCTGCTTTAATATGTGCATGTGTTTCTTTTAGCATATTGCTGATATACATATTAGTAGAGCCCTTAGGATCTTTGCTTGATTACCAGCGTTGTGATGGCGCTCACACTCGTGGGAGCTGGGTAATCTATAAGCACATCATTATACAGGTCCCTGGTCGCTGGACTATCGAGACAGGGCATCGATACTCCGGAGTAGACTAGCGTATGCGCTTCTCATCCCAGTGTGGGAGACGGTCTGTCCCACAGCCGTTAGTACGTCGTACTTGGGATAGTATGCGGGTGCTCGTTAGGTTACGAGTACACTGGACAGGACTCGTCGAGAACTGTTGGTTGGTAGTATACCTATCGTCAGTTATCAGTTCCCAGATGACATGAGTACAGCTTAGTCCGCTGACTTGACACTGTCACTTCGCCTCGAGTGTGTTCCTACTGCACTTTGATTACTACCCTACCACGGCTCAAAGGAGTCGTGCAAACAGGTAGTTTTTGGGTGCAGTCCCGAAGCACTTGGAGGCAGTGACGGTTAGACATGATTCGTCTCTTCCGGTATTGGGGGTTGACATCGCGCTGTGTCCAGGAGAGCCATTACACGAGTAGTCCCTGGCCAGGGCAAGCGAGATATACTGGTAGGTTTCCAGTGTTATCTCAGGGTGTTCTGGGCTACACTCCGACACGACTTGTACCGCTATTAGGGGATTGACGTTCACCACCCCCTTAGGCCCGCCATGCGATGTATCAGACGAACAGACCGGACTGTACGGAGACTATCACATACAGGCTCAGTAGGAGTTCAGATGGGGTTCACCTCGTCAGTCTTCTTATCGACATCTACCTGGGGACCGTTACGTACAGTTAGTGCCGCTTGCGGTCTGTGGTTAAACCCACTGCCAGCGTAGTGTCGAGTCTTTAGAGTCCCACACAGAGAGCTATTCGCCTTTAGGCAAAATGAGTAGAGGTCGCATGGTTTTGCGACAGGGTTCGTTCGCATCCGCGCGCTTGTGCACGTTTGCTGTCCGGACAGTTTATACTAGCGGGCTTTGGTTTAAGCCGGATCCTAGTATATGATTTGGGATTGGTTTTTCTCTTTGTATTCATGTTCCTCGGATCACGAATGCGGGTGCGTATGCACAGTTGTTTGAGACCGAGGAGAGGATCTTGATTAGGGTTGATGGCTATTGTCATTTTGTTAACCCTAATGCTTATGTGTGTATTATAGTTAATTGATAATTAGTTTAATAATTGTGCATGGTTATGCTTGTTGACCATTTTACTTCATTGACTTGTTGACCTAGGTTGACTCTTTGACCATCATCATTTCTTTTGGAAGATGCTTTTTGATCCTTGCAAATTGAAATGATAATGGTCATGTCATGATTAACCATGACAATTATCTAGCTAATTATTTAATTAAAATAATATGCACATATTAGTGAGAATGGCTCACATTATTCTCATTCTATCATTTCATTTCTCTCTCTTGTTCCTCCTCTCCCTCAGGCTCTCTCCCTCTCATGTGTTGAGAAACACTTGAGCTTGAGAAAAACCCTCTCTTGATCATCTCTACTCTCATCTAGGGTTCAAGGACTGGCACTTCTTGCACCCTAGTTACTTCTAGCTTGGAGTTGAAGCCAAAGGTTGAGGCTTTCGGGTGGATCTTTCTTTGACGGGAGAATATGACCAAGGTGACCTCCTTCCACCACACCAAGGAGCAAGGAGAGAAGGACTTAAAGCCCAAGGTATAACCTTTCTAGCACTTAGCTAGTTTGTAGTTAGCTTTAGCAAGCTTTTGTTTAGCAAAGATCCTTTATAGTCTAGTCCATGTTGCCTAAGTTGATAAAAATCCGATTTTTATTCCGTTTCCGCCTCCCCGCAAGTACCGGGGTGGGCAACGTGGACTTACAGTGGTATCAGAGCCTAACTAAACATAAACTAGCTAGGTAGTGAAGTGTAACGAAGTTCGAAACCGAAAAATCCAAAAAACCAAAATTTCAAAAACCCTAGTTTCTGTTAAATTTTTTTCTGGTCAAAACAAAATTTGTTATACTCCTAAAATAGTCTCAGGGTTTTTTAAAGATAACCACAAAACCCGGTCCATTGAGTCGTCTAAACCGCCGCGTTTCCGCGACAATAGCAAGCTATTTCCGCGGAACCGCCGCCGTTTGGACTCCTCACTGGGTCGAGTTTGGTGCAGTGTATCTCTGGTTTGGTTTTAGGATTTTTAAGATATGTTATATGTGCCCAGATTTTCCAGAATAAAAATTTATTTTTGGGGGCCTATAAATCCGTATTTTTTTCGAACTTCACTACACTTTGACTACAAAGGTTATATCTGTGATGTTTGCATGTATTGAACGTCGGCTAATCGCTATATGTCGATTAGTCGGGGTTATACATATCTGTGATCTGTGTTTGATGATGGTTTGTGTATGTGAATGGGTTGGATTGTCGCGGGTGAATAGCCGGGGTGGATGTGAGATGAGTGTTGCCTTTGCTTTCATTCATTTGTAACATGTAAATTGATGTAATATTATTATTTGTATGGCCGCACAACCGGGTCGGGGTTGTAGCCGTCATTGTATAATTCTTTTTACTGTTTTTGCTCCTAGGATAGACCCATGGAGGGGGTGCACAAACTACCGGGTATCTCGAAGTGCCGAGTGGCCTACTCACGGTGGTGAGGGAGGTTGCTTCGCTTCGGGTACTTGGCGGGTAGTTTGCCGCACCCGTAGGGGTCTTGGATGGGGTATTGGCTATTCACCGCGACCGTGTAATCCGCTTTTCGTTGCAGGCTCGAACGGATTGCGGATTCCTAGTATATCCAATGTATTCATCTGTGATCTGTAATGTCTATCATTGCTATATATTTTTATATGATAACTATTTAGGCGTTGCTTATGTTTTACAGCCGCACTAGCCCAGCCCCCGCTCTGTCGTTAGTTAAGTAACCTAACGGGTGATGACGGGGCCCCGTGGCGAATGCGAATGGCATAAGCGTACGTCATATTTTGGTTGTTTTCTGCAATGGTAGGATTAAATGATGGGACGCATTAAAAGAACTAATGCAAGAAAATAAACCAAGTAAAAGTCGATTGGAACACTTTGAAAATCACTCGGTTCTTTTCAAAACTAAACTTTTAAACGCGGAGCTTGAACCACTCCTTTTAAAAGCTATCTCGTTCCATCGATTATATCAAGTTCACTACGTTCACGGTTTCGTCAAAACCATCCGTAGCCCTCCATCATTTCGGTTAAATATTCGGTAGTATTCAAGCTATGTATTTTGACCTCACGCCAAGGCATAGTGATTGGTAGCTGCCGGATATTTATCTGTTGCATAGATAGAATGCGTTGGTTTGAGACAGTCGTACTGCCGTTTTGGCCTACGTCAAGGGTAGGTACGGGTGGGTTCAAATTAACCAGGATAATGATGGGAAGAACTTGACATGTGACTTATGACATTTTGACCTCACGCCAAGGTCATAAGAGCATGGGGCAAAAATCCACATCGAGAGTTTCATAAGTACTGAAACTTGCTAGCGCTGCATACCATTTGGAGTGTGATGATTCTGGTAGGATTCCTTCGGTTTTATCACGCGATGATATTTGGATCCCGATCCTACTGTGAGTATATGCTACTCCTCGGGAAAACTCTCACTTAACGATCAATACTATAAACTTAGTAGGTGTCTAGAAAGGTGTTAGCGGGGCTACGCCCACAGGGAAAAGAGGTTACTTAATTAAGGAACTTCGCGAAAGCGTTGGAAAACCTCCCTCGAAGTACCGACACTGGCCTGGCTGAACGGTTAAGCAAGTATTGTACGGTGAGATTGATCCTGACTAATCCTTTCTTTACAGTTTGAGAAGGGATTCGAGAGACAGTGGGAGCCATCCAGTTTAGACAAACTAAAAACCACTCTAAACTTGCAAGAGCATCATGCTAAAGTGTTTCTTTTCTCTCTCCTAATTGCAGCGACCATTCAAGATGACCGGATTTAAGTTATTACTAGATAAAAATATACCGACAGGGCCAAACTACAAAGATTGGCTCAGGAATGTCAAGATGGCAATCACTTATGACAAGTTGGGGTATGTACTTACCACCAAAGTTCCCCCTGTCCCAGGTCCCACCTCCAGCGTCGCGGATGTAGAAATCTGTAAGACATGGGAGATAGATTGCGCGAGGGCCAGATGCCTCGTACTAGCCTCGATGGACAACGAACATCAGAGGAGGCATGAGAATATGGACCTAGAGTCCATATTTCTTCATACAAAAGAACTGTATGGAGAGCAGTCTCGTATCGCAAGATACGAAGTGTCGAAGAAGCTTTTTTCGGCAAAGTTGGCCGTCGGATCATCGGTAGCGGAACACGTGCTTAAGATGATTGGCTACATTGAGGAGCTCGCGGACCTTAGGACCACGTTAGAGAATGAACTCTATACTGATTTGATTCTCCAGTCCCTTCCTTCCACTTACGCCCAGTTCATTCTTAACTTCAACATGCAAGGAAAGGAGGTTGAACTTTCCGAACTTCTGAACATGTTGAGGACTGCTGAGGGCACCCTACAGAAGGGTAGGGAGAAATCCACTTTGTTTGTAGGAGGATCTTCCTCTTCTAGGTCCAGGGCGAAAGCCAAGGGCAAGAAGAAGAAAGCCCCCGCCAAACCAAGAGGCGGTGTCGGTAAAGTGGATACGAAGGGAAAAGAAAAAGCAACAAAGATAGCGGGGAAGCTAGTGGGGAAGGAAGAATACTTCTATTGTCACAAAAGTGGTCACTGGAAACATGATTGCAAGGCTTGGAAGGCCAGAACACAGGATTTAAGGCGAGTTGCGGCTTCAGCTTATATGCAATGAAACCCTAATTCTCTAGTTCGATTCTAGGATAGCATACAATAGCACACTAGTTTTTTTTAAAAATTGTATACTTGATGCTTCTAAAAACCTAATAGTGGCGCTAAGGCATACTTTCAAAACTCTCCCGCGTTGAATGACCGGATTCGGTGGGTGTCCTTGTTTCTCAGTCGATGACGACCATGATCTGCCCGACCATCTGATCTCCAGCTTCAAGTTGGTCGCCTTGCCCCCTATCTGCTTGACGTTTGTCTTGCAGGTATTTTTCCAAGTGACCGGAGCGGATCAGCTCTTCGATGTAATCGCGTAGCTGTTTACAATCCTTGGTTGGATGTCCTTGCGTCCGATGATAGGCACAATACGTGGCTCGGAGCCGTTTGTCCGCCCTTTAGGTAGCTGGCGGGAGCTTAAAGAACCTCTCGCCCTTAGCTTCCTCCAACAGTTCGGTTTGAGAAATGTTCAGAGGAGTGTACTCCTGGAACCTCAGGGAGTAAGGTTTCGGACGATCGACCTTCTTTTTCTCTTCCCTGTCCCTTTTCTTTCTGTCTGCTTGGTCACCTCGGGGCAGGTTTGAGTTCACCTCTAACTCGAATTGGATTTCTCGCTTGGTCCAGGCTTTCACTTCGGCCATGGTATTAGGTTGCGCTAATGCAAAAGAGCGGAGCCGCTCTTTGTGCCTAAGACCCGACCTTAGCGCGGTGATAACCGTTTCATCGCGGTGCTCAGAAACCTCAAGGAGGGCATTGTATATGCGAGTGACATACCCCTTGAAGGATTCATTGTCTCCGCTCATGACAGTGAACAGGTAGTCGGCCATCCTTTTCTATCGTCGGTTTCCGACGAAATGACCGAGGAATTGTGTGGCCTGCTCGTCGAAGGTTGAGATGGAGCGTGGCGCAAGCCCTCGGAACCAGTCCCGACCAACCCAGATTAGGGTAGTGGGGAAAGCTCAACATTGAGCTGCATCCGAGTTATCTTGGAAGCTCATGCCCGCCGTAAATGCATCTAAGTGGTCCTTAGGGTCGGACTTCCCGTCGAAGAGGGCCACTTTGGGCGGCTTGTTCCTGGACGAGACGTGCTCGGCCAGCAGCTCTTCTGTAAAGGGCTTTGTGAGTGAATCGGCGGAATACCTGGCCCCTTCGCCGGACATGTGGCTATCTTGTCGTATGCCTTCGATTTTCTTTTTGAGGGCTTCAAGCCGGTGGTGGTACCCCGAGGATTCTGCACAGTCGGAGTGGTGGCTACCTCCGCTCCGGGTCTGCACGATGGTGTGGCTTCGATTTCGCTCTATCAAATTTCTTTAATCCTGGGACGAGGCCCTTCTAGAGTAGTCCTGACGTTCGCCGTTCGCACAACCTCGGTGGGAATGGGGGCGTCAGTCATGCCTGGAAGCAGGCGAACTGACCGACATCTCCTCAGGAGGTGAGAGTGTGCGGCGGGTGTCGTAGCGACGGCCTAGTCGCCCCTGAGATCGGGGTGTGGAGCTGTCCGGCGCCCAGCGGGTCATGGAATCGTTCACCATGTGCGGGTCATGGTTGCCGGAGTCGGCACGCCGGCACTCAGTGACGCCGAGGTGAGCGTGAGCGAGATCGAGGGCTTAGGCGTGCCCATTTGTCCTTCTACGAATGTCGTTATCCCGGGGATGGGGAACCGCGGCTTGATGGGTAGAGCCCGCCGCTTGAACACGGACGAGCGCATCCACCATAACTGTGTGTCTGTCGATCCGGGTGGATAAAGCGCCGATGACGTTAGGAGGGGGAGGAGAACCGCTCCCTCCTCCGTTATGGAGGGCGGGGAGGCTCGTATTGGGATCGTCGCGGTTGTCGCTCGCCATCAGGTCGAGGGTGGAAGATCAACTTTATGGGTGGAGAAGCTTCTGAAACGTTCCCACAAACGGTGCCAACTGTTGGAGGTTGTGATCTCCCTCAGATGTTGTCCTCCGTCGATCTGGTATGGAGCGGTTTCGATCGGTTGAGATTTGTTTTGGGGGTCGTCGAGCGTGTGGATTTCAATGGGTGTTAGATGTTGCTGAGACCGAGCCACCTGCAAGGGAAGTCTCAGGGTGGGAAACCACCGTAGGACCCTCCGACGATCAAGTTAGTACTGGGGAATTAGAGCAGCGTAGCGGCCTATTAGAATGAGTTGGAGTTACTTGAGTCGTTTGAAAAAAGGGTTTATATAGTGGTCGTATGGAGCGAGCCGGTGCGAGATTCTCACCGTCGGTTACGCCCCTGCGTTATCTCCATATTAATGGCGGTATATGCTCATTAATGGAGGGACGCACCAGCGTGGGACGCGGAGCGTGGGGTAGCGGATATCTCGCTTTGGCGAGATACGCAGAGCCGTTGCGGGGACGCTTGGGCTCTGCGCTCTTGGTTGATCGGGAGAGCCGAGGAAGCTCGTCCCGTCAGATGGCTCGGAGACGAGCCGGGAGGCCGAGAAAACTCGGTATGTCAGAAGGCTCGGAGACGAGCCGGGAGGCCGAGGAAGCTCGGCCTGTCAGACTGCTCGGAGATGAGCAAGAAGGCTAAGAAATCTCATTGGATTGCTCGGAGACGAGCTGTTGGCTGTTTGCTAGGTGAATATGGAAAGTATTCAGAGAGGTCTCCGAAAGGTCTGATGCGTCCTCGGAGACGAGGCCCCGAGGAACGTCCCAATGCATCATACTTATTTCAGCTCCGTAGCCTCCGGGACATGCCGTACGCTACGTGTCGTGATCTGGGAAATTCCCACTTGTGAGCATCATCACTTTAAGAAATAATTAATCAGTATCATAAGCTTCCTATTGTTGCATCATCATCATCATCATCATAATGTTTAGTTTATGTCTATAATTATTAAGGTCAATAATCACTCCCAGCAGATTGCGAGATTTTAATTGCTTTTTTCTGAAGGGATGAGTAGTGTGTTCAGAAACGAATCATAAGTGGGAGACGTGGAGTGAGACCCCTTTTGGAGTGGCGTTGAAGCGTTTGTTTATGAGGATTGAAGGAAGCAAACAAATTGATGAGGATGAATTCTCTAGCATACTCAATTGCGTATGTGTGCTCTGAAATTGTGGAATTCATAATGGTAGCTGTTGATTTTGAGAGTGATGCATTCTCTCCTTCTTTTAAAATGGTGGTTTTGATCAACACTATCTAGTAAAATGCCCATTTGAATATGGCTTAAGGCCAACATGATTAGATGAATTTCTCTCTATAAGGAGGAGAGAAAAAAATGGGCACCGGCCCACATTAAACTTGTGTAAGGTCTTTTTTCGCTTGTTAAAAAACCCGTTGGCCCAATTAATACTCCGGTTATGCTAATTGCCTGTAATATCCAAGCAGCCGGAAGGAATAAAGACCTAAATGAAGAAATACGGCCCATAGTTTTTTCACAAGGAGTTTGAACAGCAGTATCTTCCCAACAATTCTGAAAATATAAGAGGTTTTTAGACAACTGCTTAGTGGTGGGGTGGGGAAAGAAATATGAATTCATATTAAATCCATCTCGCAGGATCAAAGCCCATGCTTGAGGCCCACCCTACACCCAGACCATTAATAAACATGCTGCAAATAATTTCGCAATTGGCCCTTTTAATTAACCCTCACTCTCTCCTCCCTCTCTTACCATTTTCCCGCCAATTTAAGAGAGAGAAACAGCAGCCATGGCGCCCATCGGAACCCTAAAGAAGAAAATCCAGCGCAAGTTCAAGATCCGAGGCTTCGCCCTCAAGACCGAAGCCCTAGAAGAAGCCCTCTCCTTCCTGGCTCGCTTCCCCGACGCCGAGGACGAAGCCCTAGACCTCCTCATCGACGAGATCGACAAAGAATCACGTAATCTCCTAAATTCACCATCTTTCCATTTCCATTATCTTTGATTTGGTTTAGATCTAGCTGATTTGAGAAGTTTGTGCAGTGAAATCGTCGATCTTGGACAAAGAGGCAATTCATCGAGTGATCAGCCTGCTCCTGGAGGCGGAAGAGGCTGTGGACCAGAGTTCGGCCGCGACGAGTAACCGGGCGGCCTTGAGAGTGATCGATGCGTTTGTTGTGCCTCGCTTTCGATATGATCCTATTAAGAGGGTGTTTTATGAGTAAAGATCGAAACTTTGTCGTTTAATTTGTTTGTTATGATTAGGGTTTATATGTTCGAGTCATCTGACCTTCATCATCATCTATGTCTTCCCCATCAGTAAGATACAAGTATTAATAGTTAGGGGGCGATTGACCATTTACATAAAATTCCTTCAGCTATAGTAATATCACAATAAGCCCCCAGCTATTAATAGCTGTATTGCAATATGGGGCGGGCTTCAATTTAGTGCTGAGGTCGTGCTTAGGAAACCATGGACAAGAGGGGCTTGCTGAAATCCTAAATGACCATTTGGAGTCATGAATTATTCTTAAGCAGGGGAAGAAGTCTAGAAGAAGGGGAATTATGATAGTTTTACTACGTTTAATTCTAAGCCACATAAAAAGCCAACAGTGAAAAGATGTTTAAGTGAATTTCATTTTTATTTTCTAGAAATTAGGAAAATTTAGATGGGTTTCCTTCTGTTAGATATCTCTTGTCGGAAGTTTGTTAAATGGTTAGTTAAGGAGCTTGATTATTTTGTTATGAAGTTTGTTAGGATGTAATGAGTTGAGATCTATAAATAGACAGTCTGTGTAATAGAAAGGCATATTGAATGTTGAATGAAAAAAATGAAACATTTGGTATCAGAGCTTCATGGCCACCAACCGTGTTGCGGCTACTCAAGCTTCGGTGTTTGATGGAATTTCGAAAGAGATGGTATCATGCCCAAGCTTCATCTTTGGAAGGATCAAACAAAACGGTTCAATGGATGATTATGTCTCTAGGTTTCTTGCGATAGCTAGATCGGCAGAAGTATTCGTTGCCCAAACCAATTGCGAGATCCATGAAGATTTTCTTGTGATGATGTTCGTGGTTAGGCTCCAACATGAAATAAGGTTTTATGTCCAAGTTCTTGAACCAAAGTCCTTATCGAAGGCAATCAAATTGGCGAAATCAAAAGAAGCGGAGCTCAAAACTCGATAAGAAAGATTGGTAATCAAGGACGCTGGGGTTCATTTGGCGATAAGTGGAGAAGGCAAAGGATTTTTGTCATGCAAGAAACCGTCGTTGCATTTCGAAGTCCTCGATATTTCCTTCAACCATGTGCACCCCGATTTCGTCGTTCTTTGCTACCAAGACGATCTCGACCTCGACGCTCTCGCAAGTTTCGAAGCGGGTTATCAAAGTGAACTTGAAACAACCTCATTTTAGAAGCAAATCGAAATCATGCACCAATCTTTTTATCTTTATTCGATGCCAATTTGATGAAGGGCGACATTTCCAACATCTTGTTCTTGATGGTTACAATTCAAGTGCCCAAAGAAAGAAGAAAAAAGAAAGAGGGAATGAGAGAAAGAAAGAAAGAAGTGGAGAAAAAATGTTACTAAGAAAAGAGGTAGGCATGTCTTTAGGTTCTCGGACTTGACATTGGAGCTGCCTTTCCCGGAACCGTCGCCGCCAAATCAATCACCATTCGAATTACCTCTCTCATACTTCATTTCAATCTCTTACTACCTAAAGAAAGTCTTTTTCAATGTGGCACCATGGTTTTTCATATGAAGATATGCCTTAGATTGTGTTTTTTGAAGGGAGAAATAAGGTTGTTAATGGATTTTGGGGCAAAATATGAAAGAAGAGGCATATGGGTTTGGAAGTAAAATGTGATTGATATTTTGTTCGAGCTCCTTGCATTTCTTGAAAAGTTTTGTGCAAGGAAATATAAGCTTCTTTGAAGCCATTATTCGGACATATGATTCGTGGTTCAAGATGCATTTGTGTTCTTCAATAAAGTCTGCAACATATACATCGACAGGTATTCGTTGACAATCGATTATTGATTCTTGACCTTGAGGACAAGGCCAATTTTGAGAGGGAGGTGTTGTTAGATATCTCTTATGAGAAGTTTGTTAAATGGTTAGTTAAGGAGCTTGATTACTTTGTTATGAAGTTTGTTAGGATGTAATGAGTTGAGATCTATAAATAGATAGTCTGTGTAGTAGAAAGGCGTATTGAATGTTGAATGAAAAAAATGAATTCTCTCTTTTACTAAATGTATCTTTTCTGCTTGTCTTTTTCCTCTCTATATTTTATTATCTAGTCCTAATTCTATCCCTTTCCCATATATTCTTGACGTTCCTGGTGAATTCTTGATTGAATTCTTTAAGTTCTTACCAAGTTGGGATCCTAGCTTTTGGGTTCCTAACACCTTCTCATTATGTGGATTTAGTAGTAAAGTATTTTTGTCAATTGGTGCTGACTTACGCGGATCAAGTGGGCTGTTAGCTTTGTTTTAACCGAGGTTGCTGATTCTCATGCTATTCTACAATTGTAATATTGTATCATTCATATGTGAAAAATGAAAATATTGAAATTTATGTGTAGTTTAAATGTTTATCATATTTTAAAATGTATTTTAAATCAGGCTGAAAGATCCCTTTCCCATCTCCTTGTTTGAAAAGATGTCTCCTTTGCCTCACCCGACACATTTATTGCATATCTGCAAGATGTGATGTTTTGAGGCTTATAAGCACTATGGTATTATTTTAGAAGATTGTTGTGCTATTTGTTATGATTTTCTGTTAAAACTTTGAGCTGTAATTCCGTTGGAGTTTTTGTGAGACGTATCTTTTAAGATGCTGTCTTGAAGCACTAGTGAGTAATTGTGTTGGGATTTTCTGAAGTGAAAGTATAGCATAAAGGGCCAGCAGACACCAGCTTAACGGAAAAGGGAAAATTAATGACTTCAAGTTGTGTTTGATGGTCACTTCTTACCGCATAATAGTATAGGCACACATAATATAAAGAAGCATCGTCATTTAACCACTGTTCTACATTAGACTAGTCATGGGTGGCTTTCTGGATTCATTCATGATGTGTTTCCTTCATGCCTGTATTATCTTTACTTGAGGAGACTGAAGAAGGGACTGATTTTTAGAATAAATAATTGAAGAAGAGTCTGAAAACATCTAGAATTATAGCATGAAGCTAGAGCCTACGAAACCTTAATTTAGCAAATACACCTGAAGAAATGGAGAATGCCAACATGAACAACTAGGAAACAACTACGAGTTACATGAGGGCCCTTCAGTATAGTGTTGGCATTGGTAATGGGAAGTCTAGGGTCGTGTATTAATGCAAGCAAAAAGAAAGAAAGCGAGGAAAAAAGAAACACACTCACACACACAATAATTATTATTTATTGTTATTATTTAGAAGAGAGAGATGAGAGAGAAAGTGTTTAGGGAAATGTAATGGGTACATTAGCTCAAGGCTAATTTCCCTCTTTATATAGGCAAACACATTATGCAATTATATCTCTATTATTATCCTAATTACATATAACCCCGTATATAATACGGATTATACTTAACATCCCCCTCAACCCGGTGCATACATATCCAACATGTCCAGTTTGTTACAAAAAAAATTGCACTTTATTCTTTCCTAGGGGTTTTGTGAATAAGTCTGCAAGTTGATATGCCGATTGAACATAGTAGGCATCAACAATCCCATTTTCAACTTTCTCCCTTATAAAGTGGCAATCCACCTCAATGTGCTTCGTTCTCTCATGAAACACATGATTGGAACAGTACAAATCGTAGCCTTATTATCTCAATAAAGCTGCATAGGTAAAGTGAGCTCAAAACCAAGATTTTTCAATATAAATCGAATCCACACAAGCTCACAAGTGGTATTCATCATGACTCGATATTCTGACTCGACGCTGGAGCGGGACAACACTTTGCTTCTTACTTTTTCGGGAGATTAAGTTACCTTCTATAAACACGTAGTATTTCGAGTAGATCTGCGATCAGATGGAGATCCGGCTCAATCTGCATCTGTTAAGCCCGCCACTCTCAAATGGCTATGATCTGAGTACAATAGGCCCTTTCCGGGAGCATTCTTCAAATAACGAAGTATACGAATCACTGCATCTCAATGAGTCACTCGAGAATCAACCATAAATTGGCTCACAACGCTAACATGATATGGGATTTCCGGTCGAGTGACGGTGAGATAATTCAATTTACCGACCAATCGTTGGTATCATCCGGGATCTTCAACCAAGTCATATTGTCCCGGAAGGACGGTGAGATAATTCAATTTACCGACCAATCGTTGGTATCATCCGGGATCTTCAACCAAGTCATATTGTCCCGGAAGTAGTTTGGTATTCAGATCCATTGAAGCCTCTATGAGTTTGCATCCAAACATCTCAGTTTCAGTGAACATATCCAGCACATACTGTCGCTGTGAGATGTAGAGGTTCTCTTTCGACTGAGCAACTTTGGTGCCTAAAAAGTACTTAAGGCTCCCAAGGTCTTTAGTCCGAAACTTTGTTTGCAGGTGGTGTTTAAGCTGTGCAATACCAGCTTCATCATCGCCATTACTTTGTCATCGACATACCACCAAAAGAATTCGAAGACCATTGGTGTTATTACGATAGAATACTGAATGGTCATGTGCATATCGTTTGAGACCAAACAAAGTAATCATCTCAGTAAATTTTCCAAACCAAGCTTGAGGGGACTGTTTCAAGCCATACAATGACTTTTTCCATCGACAAACGAGACCAAACCACCTGAGCAACAAACCCAGTGGTTATATACCTCCTCGACTAAAGAACCATGAAGGCATTTTTCATATCAAGCTGATGTAATAACCAATGATGGGTAGCGACAAGAGACATAAGTAGACGAGCAGAAGTCATCTTCGCCACAGGAGAAAATGTTTCCTCATAATCAACTCCATAAGTTTGCGAATATCCTTTTGCAACCAAACGTGCTTTCAAGCGGGAAAGTGTCCCATCAGGGTTAAGCTTCACAGTGTATACCCAGCGATACCCTACAACCTTCTTTCCAGTCGGATGAGGAACCAAATCCTATGTCTGATTCAGTTCGAGGGAATCATCTCATCAATTATAGTATCGGTTCACCCTTTATAAGGCAAAGCATTCGAAAGAGACTTGGGTAGAGCATGATAGTAGAGTGAGGAGATAAATATGCAATATGTCGAAGATAAGTGAGATGCGGCTACACGGTGAGCTATAGGGTGAGAAGTGCAGCTCCGGATACCTTTGTAAAGCAATAGGAAGATCAATATCATTCTTCGGTGGAGCTTAAGACTCTGGAAGATCAGCAATAAGAGGCTTGGGATCAGGAGCAGGCTGAGGTTTGGGAGCTGTACGGGCTCAACGAGCATACTCTCGTAATCGGTGGTGTGAGATCTAATAGTGGAGAAGCAGAGTAATAGGTGGCTCAATAGGAACAGTGCGGGTGATTTCCAATACAGGAGGTAGAGAAGTAACCGCCTCAGAAGGGATGTCATGTGACGAAAAATAGGAGAAATCTAAAGGAAAATCACTATCCATGTCTATAAGAGTGCGATGTAGAGAAGTATGGAGTGAACTCATGAAAAATCATGTCGGCTGATATAAATCGACGACGTAATTCAGGACTATAACAACGATATCCTTTTTCAGCCCAAGAATACCTAAGAAAAATGCACTCAATAGCCTTGAGATCTAGTTTAGAACCCTTGGTAGTAGATCATGAACAAAACAAACACATCCAGATACTCGCGGAGGGACATAATAAGAAGAGACCATCGACAGGAACAATATGAAATGATAAATCTGTCCATCGAGGACTAACGTGGGCATATGATTAATTAAGTGATTAGCAGTAAGGACCGCGTCTTCCCAAAAAGATTTAGGCACGTGCATATGAAACATGAGAGTTCGAGTGACCTTTAACAAATGCTGATTCTTCCTTTCGGTCATCCCATTCTGTTGAGGGGTATAAGGACAAGAGAATTCATAAATAATTCCAAGTTGCTCTGTATATGCCCGAAAAGATGTACTAAAGTACTCCTTGGCATCATCACTCCTCAAGATACGTACACTGACTCCAAATTAAGTCTTCACTTCAGAACAAAAAGTCTGGAAACGAGAAAACCCTTCACTTCTGGATTTCATAAAAAATAACCATGAGACTCAAGAAAAATCATCGATGAAGGTCATAAAGTATCAAAATCCTCCTTGGGTAACAACAGGGTATGGCCCCAAAATATCTGAAGGAACTAAATCAAAAAGTTTATCCACTCTTTTATTAATACGAGATGAGTAGCTGGACCGATGATGCTTGCTCAACTCACATGATTCACATTCTAAAGTAGACAAGGAATCAAGAGATGGAATCATCTTCTTCAACGTTTGTAAGGATGGGTGACCAAAAGGCAATGAGCATCAAAGACAGATATAGGGCTCGATGTTGGACATGCTATAGGACGTTGGTGCTCATCAAGGTGATATAGTCCATCAATCTCTGTTCGAGTGCCAATCGTTCGATTCGTCTCGTGCTCCTGAAAAACACATCCTCCAGGGAAAAAGATGACGCTACAATTTAATTGCCGAGTTAGTTGGCTAACAGATAATAAGTTGAAAGGGAATCGATGCAAGTATAGAACATAAGACAAAGGTAATTGTGATGTAGCCTGAACTGAACCCGTACCTACAAATTCAGCTGTAGTTCCATTTGCCAAGATGACCAGGGAGGTTCCAAGTCTTGCTTCATAGGAAGACAATATATTTTGCTTCCCTGTCATGCGATCTGTATCACCAGAATCAATAACCCAAGGACGAGAAGTATTTGTTGGTGAGAAACATGATATATGATTGTCTCTTGCTTTGGTCAAATCTGAAATGAGTGAAGACACAACTAGACTAAGTTTTTGTATTTCATCATTTATGCAAAACCTTTCCAAATTAGGAGAAGATGCAGCTGATGCCATCACAGTTATTCGTAAACAACAAAGGTGAAAGACACTTCTCAATCGATCTATCAAACACCTGATGGGTGGTGGTTTTAAGCTCACCAATTCCAATAACCAAATGACAAGAAATGGATCGCTAAAGATCCAATCCAAAGAATCGTAATTGATCTTCAAGATCCAACTGCCGATATAACAACAAACACCAATCTCCTTAAGCTACAATATCGGAATAGAGGCAACAACTTCAGAATCGAGGTAAGAACCCTCAAGATCACAACACTGCGAGGCAAAAGCTCTCAAAATATTGCTCATATCTTCAAATGAGTTCGAATGCAGACCAACCAATTAAAGGAATGAATCTACAAAGATTCCATCCAAATATTGTGATCGATCTTTCAAGATCCGATTCACGAGTAAACGACTATAACTCAATCGGATCCGTTCACGGACTATGAGAGCATAAACTCCTCAGCAACAAAATCAATACACCTAAACATAGCGACAATAGACATAAAAGACTTTGAAAACCAAAAGAATCCACCTGATATTATCGGGTTACTGTAGCAATCAGCCCCAAATCGAGCAATCAGCACCAAATCAGCCAATCAAGACTCCAAACAGCCCCCAATTGAGCAATAAGCCCTGAATCAGCCAATCAATACGCCAAACAACAAAGAATCGACCAATTTCGAAGAAGAAAATCCCAAATCGAAGAAGAAAATCCCAATTTCGAAGTAAGAACTGCTCGGCAAGAATTGAATCGGCAAGAACTGGTCGATTCTCCTCCCAATCAGCAAGAACTATTGATTTCAATCTCAAATCTGAGAGAAAACCATAAATCGAACTTCTTCAAGTCATTTCAAATCCAATGTACTTCAGATCTAGACATTGATGAGGCGTCGAAGATGATGTCGAGTCGAAGACGAGGTCGCAGGTCAAAGACGAGGATGATGACGAGGTCGTAGGTTGAGGACGAGGTTGCTGATCGAGGCGGTGAGGTTGCGGGGTCAAGTCGGTGATGATCGATGAGAGTTGCTGCAGCAACGTGGCGAGGTCGATGAGGGATCGATGATCGATCGAGGATCCGAGGCTGCGGTGGAGAGAAATTCTTTTTTTTAGTGTTTGGGGTATTTTGGATGGCTGAGATTAGATCTCAGGATTTGAATGGTTCTGATACCGTGTCATTATTTAGAAGAGAGAGATGAGAGAGAAAGAGAGATTAGAGAAAGTGTTTAGGGAAATGTAATGGCTAAATTAGCTCAAGGCTATTTTCCCTTTTTATATAGGCAAACACATTATGCAATTACATCCCTATTATTATCCTATATATAACCCCGTATATAATACGGGTTATTCTTAACAATTTATAATAGTTAGAAACAATATTCATCTTCAAGGTATATTGAAGAGGTCACATCCATAAAAGAAGAGGTTCATTAAAGTGGATGAATGATCTTTGGTATTATGAAGAAGAGGTTCATTTAGGTGTAGGAGGCTAGGAGCGATCTTGGGTATCATGTGCCTGATACATTAGCCATGGGTCTGAAGGGAAAACTTTGCAGGAATACATATTCAGAAAATGTGTGCACCTGATTAGAACATTTAGACGAATGCATAAAATTAAGGTAAAGACAAAAATGGGAGTTCTTTTATGGAAAAAGAGGCAGCATAAACGAGAATGAGACGATGAGAAATCATTGATGTTTTTGTCCATGTATAATGGAGACATATGGTTTTACTAGTTAAGAGTGATAGGGTCATAGTACAAGGTCTTTTTAGGATAAGGGGCAGGCCAAAATAAACTTGCTTGAAGGCATGAACAATTATGATGACCACAATTTTTCTAAGTTGGCACATAACAAGGTTGGAGGCCAAAAAGGACTTACATGGTCAACCCCAAGTAATTGGGATAAAGAGCTTTGTTTTGTTGCAATAATCCATGGTTTAAATTCGACAAACATTATTTGAAATCTATAACCCATATACATTCTTTGACAGCTTATCCACTCCTATTTTTATTAGGCTAACACCACCTTCTTTCCTCCTTTCTCGTCAATCCTTGTCCTATTTATTCATGTTTGACTGGTCACTCATTTCCGTTCATCTTCAGTACCAACCAACCCATTTCCAACTTTCAACACTTATAGGTGCTATCTGCCTATCTTTCATAAAACCAAGGCAAAGTATTGAAAAAAAATGTTGGGCCATCTTTTCATATGTAGTACACTATTTTCTTCGTTTACATTTTATTATTTTGTAGTATATTCTGACATGCTTGTCATGGACGGAGGCATCCAAAAAGAAAGAGATTGATTAGCTGTTAATGTGCCTGATAAGATTTATGTAGTCAACCCTAGAGTTTGGATAAATGCTTGTTGTTGTTGTTGCACACTTATATTGGATGTACACTTATATTGGATCTGAGCAAATGATTGGTTCTGTCAACAGGTCTGCGATTTTTATTTCTTAAAGAGTTCTTATCAATTTTAGGCCAGCCAACTATTTCATGCTGGACATTTTGCATGTAAGAACCCCTTTCGGCTGGATCATGATATTATTTTATTTTATTTGTGTATGCTTAATAGGCACACTGGGAAATTGCCAATCCATGGGGAAGCCGGTGACAAAGCTTCCTTATATAGAGATAGGTACCAGCTACTGCTTCAGAGGCTCTCTCGTGACAAGTACTTCTCCAGGCCAGTGTTTGATACTGAAATGACTGAAGCTGACAGTTTTGAGGTAATTTAGCTAGCAATGTTGAAGTTTACCTGTTGTCCTTGCCAATATCAAAGGAATAGATTTATTTTCAAGTAATTTTAAATTGAATCTACTTTGTTCTGTAGGTCTACATTTCTGCAGGGTTATTGAACTACCTGATTGTTCAAATATTGATTCTCACTTAATATGAGTCTGAATCTTTTGGCTTATAACTTTTGGTTCTATTGCCTCCAGATAACCCCAATTCAATCTTTTGATTGGGTGCACAGGAAGGAGATGGCTTATGGGGGTAATATCTCAATTAGAAGAAGGCCATTTCTATCTGGAAGATTTAACAGCAGCAGTTCCAATTGACTTATCAAATGCAATATCCTTGATGCACCTGATTTATATAATATTGAATTTGTAATGTCTTTATTTTTTCTGTCTTTCTTTATCTATTTAAAAATTTGATATGCTTGATAGGGTTCTAACTTGACTCGGAGATATACGATATGTGAATCTGCTTATCAGTTTATTTTAAAGATATGATAATACCTATTTCAACTTACAAAATTTTGTAGCCTTTGTCCACTTTAAACTTAATATGTAGCTGAAAGTGACAACCTTTGAGGTTTTATAAATAATATTTTAAGAATTATAATATTCTCTTGCATTTGATTATTATAATCCCTGCTTCTAGTAAACATATCATCTTGTAAATACTTTTCTTTTGCAGTTAACTTACACTTATTACTATAAGTTTTATCTCTAGCATATGATGTATATTAATCCAAAATTTATTATGTACTAATGATGCCCCACATCGGTTTCTTATCAACTACTAAGTAGTGAATTTGGACGGTGGCACTAGATTTTTGATATATCTACAGAAGATAAGAGTCGTCTTGTTAAAGTTGCTCACTTGATATTTCATAAGCATAGAATCCTCAGATTGTCTGTTCTTACTGAATAGTTATTCTCGATCAACTTCAATAGCGCGGGGGGGGGGGGGGGGGGACTCTTGACTGTAATTCTAAAATTAACATAATAAACGCCTCAGCAGCCGTTCAAGCTGATAACATTCTACGTCTTAACATTTGTTGGGTGCTTATTATTACTTGGTTATCTTTGTCAAGCTTTTCACCACGATGGCTTTAAAAATATAACTTTTGCGGGCCTTCCTCCCGAATATTGTCAGGGTCAACTGTTAACTTCTGAAAATGTTGTCAAGTTGTCAGTAAGAGATTTTTTGCGATCCTTTCAGAATCTTTGGATAAAATCATGATGAGTGTTATGGTTATTTAATGGCTCAACAGTGCCAAATTTAGATGTGCTTCTGGGTTATATTCTGTTACCTTCTCTTTTCTAAGGTACCATAACTCCAAAAATATAAGGTGCTAGCTGTGGTGAAGTTTTTTCTTTTGCTACTTATGAAGAAAGTGATGTAAACATGGTTAGGTATAATTACATTGTATTCATAGTTGAGTTATAATGTGTGTTCAGTAGGAGTGCATCACTTATTCACTCCATTCCAAGCTCTGATTATCCCCTGATCATTAGAAATCTAAGTATATAACAGGATCCATACATGATGAAATAATCTTTTTGATTCTGTTGCCAAGTGCATGCAAAGCTTTCTAAGGTAAAACTTGCATGTGCGTGCGAGAGTGTGCGACTAGAAATATGTGTGCATGTGCGTACGAGCGCGTGGGCGCAAAGTTAAAACCTCTTTCTTCAAGTTAAACCTACATATTGAAAAGTTGTAATATTGGGGCTAAGTTGTATTATACGAAAGACTGGATTCTTTGTTATATATTGTAATATTTTGTGTTTATTTTTCTATTAAATCTTTACACAATCATGAGCCAACTGTTTTCTTTAACACCCCACACAAAATCACATCAGGGTTCTTTGTCGAGAACACGGTGATTGTTGCAGAAGGAGAGCTTCTTTCAAATGGCACTTTCCAGGTCAGGCATTGAAATTCTTCTACAGGACCTCCCATTATTTTTCTTTAAATTTTCTATGGCGTGATTCTGTGCGGGAAAGGAAGACTAGAGACTTATGTGCGGTGAAGTGTGTTAAAAATGAAAATCAGAAGGTTTTAGTTCGAGATCGGGATATCAAGGAAAGATGAAGAGATTATTTTGATAAATTGTTCAATGAGAGCTTTACTAAGAATTTGGATGGACTTGTCATTCAATCTCAAGATATAAACCGTGATTTCATGCGTAAAATAAGACTACCTGAGGTTAAAGAAGCTTTGAACAGAACGAGTTTAAGAAAAGCGGTTGGTCCTGACGACATTCCTATCGAGATTTAGAGATGCTTAGGAGAAATAGACGTTAAATGGCTGACAGATCTATTTAATAAGATTTCGCAGACAAAAAAGATACCAAATGAATGGAGAAAAAGTATCCTTGTACCTATCTACAAGTACAAGGGTGACATTTAAAGTTGCTCAAACTACCGTGGAATAAAATTTATGTGTCACACCATGAAACTTTGGGAGAGAGTGATTGAACACAGGCTAAGGAAGGATATTAAGATAACAGAGAACCAGTTTGGGTTCA
The DNA here is from genome assembly GCA_030015575.1 of Agapanthus africanus. Lineage (NCBI taxonomy): Eukaryota > Viridiplantae > Streptophyta > Magnoliopsida > Asparagales > Amaryllidaceae > Agapanthus > Agapanthus africanus. The sequence continues at coordinate 681,670,505 of JASDDO010000031.1, read as the reverse complement.
TGCCTGGACGATCGACGACAGATGCTATTCATTTGCTTCGTCAACTTGTCGAGCGTTTTCGAGAGAGGAGAAAAGATTTGCATATGATATTTATTGATTTAGAAAAAGCGTACGACAAGGTACCTAGAGAGGTATTATGGGGGTAATGATGAAGAAGGGGGTCCCCGTCAAGTATATTGACATAATCAAGGATATGTACGATGGAGTAGTGGCAAATGTCAGAACCTGCGGCGGCTTAACGAGTGATTTTCCGATTACAATTGGTTTACATCAAGGATCTGCATTAAGTCCATTCCTGTTTACCATCGTGATGAATGAACTTACTAGAACTATCCAAGATGAGATACCTTGGTGTATGCTATTCGTTGATGATATTGTCTATAAATGAGACGAAAGCAGGGGTTAATGCCAAATTGGAATTATGAAGGCAAACATTGGAATCTCAGGGATTCAGATTGAGCAGGTCCAAGACAGCATATATGCATTGCAAATTTAGTAACCAGAGAAGTCAAAACCATATTGGTATAACATTGGAAGGGCAAGAGATATCACCGAGCAACCAGTTTAGACATCTAGGTTCCATCATCCAAAAGAATGGGAAGATCGATAGTGATGTTAATCAAAGGATCCAAGCTGGTTGGTTGAAATGGAGGAGTGCAACATGGATGTTGTGTGATCGTAATTTTTTGTTAAAGTTGAAAGGGAAGTTTTATCGGAGCGCTATTCAGTCCGCCTTATTATATGGTACAGAATGCTGGGCTTCTAAGAAGTATCATACACAGAAGATGCACGTAGCGGAGATGCGCATGCTTCGTTGGATGTGCGGTAACACTAGAAAAGATAATGTGCGAAATGAGGATATTCGTGCAAAAGTTGGTGTAGCACCTGTGGAGGAAAAGATGCGGGAAAACCGGCTAAGATGGTTTGGTCATGTGCGACGCAGACCTATGGAAGCACCGGTTCGACGAAGAGATACTCTCGATATGGGCAATGGCAAAAAGGCAAAAGAGAGACCGAAGAAAACATGGATGGAGGTGATACGAAACGATATGGTTGCCAAAGGACTCGATGAAAGTATATTGTTCGATAGGAGTGAGTGGAGGCGGAGGATTCATGTGCTGGACCCGGCGTGATTCTCATGTTGGTTTATGTAGCCTACCCCATATGCTTGGGATAAAAGGCTGTCGTTGCTGCTGCTGTTGTTGTTGTGCTTGCTTTATTCTATATGTAAAATATTATTATCTTCAGTCATGTCTAATGCCAATGCTACTATTTTGGAGTTTGAGGCATGCCATTAACTTGACATCTTATTTTTTGATGTGCATACGATGAATTCGGTATACAGTCCTAGAAAATTCATGTACCCATTTGCGCGCATGTACGGAACAATGTATGTGACCATTGCATCTGCTGCTATGTGTATATATAGATGTCTAGTTATAGACATATTAGTGGACGCTGTAATTAATCCCATTGCGTTACCTATCTGATAATGTACTTTGGAAATTTGAAATTTTTCTTTAATTGAGGACCAAGTCCATATAACAAAATATTTTTAGTTCTTGTAGAAATATTGCAAATTGTATAACACCATGTAGATCATTTTTTTTTGTTTCATTTGCACATCTTTAAGAAACTTATGTGGACCAAAATCAACTGAGTAAATAGTTATAGTCATAGCCCCCATGCACTATGTAAAGTGTGCATATTCTAAATGATCATCATGCCATTATATCTATTTTTCATAGTAGAGCTATGATGTTAAGTTGCTTAATTTTGACTTGCAGGTCAGTACTTGTGGATTTCCACCTTTGGAGGATAGAGATGCATCAATTTCATTGCTAATGGGACTTGACTTCTTTGGTGGAGGAATATTGTCAAATGAAGAAACTGTAAGGGCAATAAATAAAATCACTATATAACCGCCCTTTTTTCCCTCCTCTCTCTCTCTCTCTCTCACACACACACACACACACACGGTTCTGTCTTCATTGTCTTAGCACCATATCATGCTAAACCTTCTTTTTCCTTTCTTCCTCTTTCGCTTAATTCTAATAGCTCAGACTCGGGGCTCTGGAGAAGAAGACAGTGAATGATATGTTTGTCATTCTTTCGGATGTATGGGTGGACAATGAAGAGGTAACATAATAATTTTAGTTGGCAGGTTCTAGTTAATTAGCATTTATTCGTTATTCTCACCATTGTTTTTTCTGTTTTGTTCGTAGAGAAGACCATGGAAAAATTGGCTGTAGTTTTAGATGGTTACGAAAGCGTGGAGGTTGTTCCTTCTTTGTTTGTTTTGATGGGAAACTTCTGCTCTCACCCTTGCAACCTTTCCTTCCACTCGTTTTTAAGTCTCAGGTTTGGTAACATAATACTATTCATTTCATTAATTACTATATATATGAAGAGAAGGGCATAAATTGTTGAGCAAATGTGATATGCAGAACACAGTTCGGGAGGCTTGGGGAAATGATTGAATCTCACCCAAGAATCAAAGAGCAAAGTCGATTTTTATTTATTCCAGGTCCAGATGATGCGGGTATTTCTTATTTCTTTTTGGTTAATTTTCCTCGATATCCTCTCAAGCTCTACTTCTACTTACAATTTATGTGTCTGCATCAGTCTTGTTACCATTAACTCTTCATTGAGCTTGTCCAGGAAGGGCTTTGTAACCCTAATCCTATTCGTTTTGAAGACATTAAGTCCAATAACATTTTGGCCTGAGTGTAATCCTGATTTGATGTTCTGTGTGATTTATATCATTTGAATAAACCTTGTTTTATTATTCACATTACTATATATATATATAAGACCCGGCATTTTTTGACTGAGTATTTAGTAACTTACAGCATCTAGCTATATGATGAGTACATTGAAATACATTTGGTTTGATCTTGTGACCATTTCTTTACCAACTCCAAATACCTCTTTTTATGTTTTTTCAACTTTAGTCAAGGTTTAATCTGATTCAAATTTTTTTTCTTTTATGAATGCAGGTCCATCAAAAGCTCTACCAAGGAGTGCATTACCGAAATATCTAACTGAAGAACTTCAGAAGCGCATTTCAAATGCTATTTTCTCTAGCAACCCTTGCAGGTTAGTCAACTTGAGTAACTTACTGATATTAATAGGCTTCACACTTGCCCAAATTGCTGAACTGCAAATCATTTGGCTTCTTTTTGAGATATTAACTGTATATCCAGTCTTGTGAATACAAAATGAAAATACATGGAGATTACTATACTACTCCCTTCATTTCTTTTTTCCTTTTACACACTTATTAAGAAGAGCATAACTACTCTAAAATCTAACCACAAAAGAGAGATTCTTTATTTAACCCTATGACAGTTTTCATTTATTCACCTAATTAGGGATAAATTTGGAGCTTCATATATAAAGTGCATTGGTTTCAGAAGCATGGAGTAAAACATGCTTCTTGCTATTTTAAAAAGGACCAGTAATGTTGAAAAACTAAAAGAACAATAAAGGACTAGTAAAAAGAAATGGAGGGAGTATATCATTGTAAAGCTTTTTGTTACAAGTCGAAGCTGCCACCACTTAAAATTGGTTACAAATAGTGATCAAAGTTTTGATTTGATGCTGGGAAATTGTTGAATACCCAATTATATTCTTACTGCCAAATGAATGTTTGGAACTTTTGGCTAAAGGTATTTCTGATTTAGTAAATTTCATTTTATTTGCTAAGGTCATTCATATATGCAATTGGTTATTTTGACCTTAGTTAAGTTATGCCTAGTCATTAGGACCGCCTAGAACTACCCCACCCACCCCCTTTTTTCTCTTACATAAGTAATCACTTTCTATCTGACCAATGTTTTAAAACACGTATCTGTTCCCTGTTTAGTTAATCAACGGATTATATGCTACATATAATAAACTAACGCCAAAATATATTTTTAATATATATAATATAAAAATATTCTTTAAAAAATGATAAAAGATATGTCGATAGGGAGAAAAAAGGAAACAACTAGCCTTTATATAGTGGATATTGAGTTTGTAAATTGTGTTTTGGTTATCTGGTGGGCTGTCATATATGCCCCCAAATATCTTGCATAGAACTTCATAGCCAAAAACTGTTAAGCAGCCGATTAATCATCCTATCGAACCTTATTATATAAGATTGAATCTGACTTGAAAACTCCACTTTGTGCATTACAGAGTTAAATTTTACACCCAGGAGATTGTATTTTTCCGTCAAGATCTGCTCCATAGAATGCGCCGATCCTCTTTGATTCCTCCCTCAAATGAAGAAACAGATGAACCTTTTGAGCATGTGAGTTAAATCGTCATCTATTCATCTCTGGTCTCCAAATATAAATGTTACATTTCTGAGCAGATTTACCCCCTTATTCTTTTTGTTTGCAGCTTGTCGCCACCATCACCCATCAGAGTCATCTTTGCCCCTTGCCTCTCACTGTGCAACCCATAATATGGAACTATGATCACTGCCTCCGGCTATATCCTACTCCACACATGGTATTACCTTCAACTCTTCCCATTCTCATCAATGGGGCATAGCTCCCACGGTAAAACTTTGTTCTTCGGTGAGGTCTCCCTGGTTTGATTCCTGTAGGGGTTACATCCCCCCAAAAAAGGCACCTCTACCCATTTTCACTAAACTCCTTATAACTTCACAAATTAAAATTGAATGCAAAAACCTGGTATTAACATTACCTGTTTATCACTAAACTATCATAATTGCAATTTAGTAATCTCACTAATGCCATTGTGTTAGTTCTGTAAACAACTAGTATAATTTACTGAAATACGGGTAGTGTACTCTGTACTGGTAGCAGCTTGTAATTTATGCTGATTTTGATAGTTTAGCGAAAACAATTATAGTGATTGGTAGTTTAGTGAGATTTATCCTCGTTGGAAACCCATATCCGTCCTGTATAGCAGGATACAGCCTTTCTTGTAAAAAACCCTGCATTTTCCCTAATGATATTAATTTTTACCATGCCAAAATTACAAAAGTTCCAACGATCAAAAGAAAAGCATATAATTTATGAACAGTTAATGAAAAATTTACAATTAAAATAAAAACCAGAGGTATTTTTCCAAATAAAAATTTGATAGTATCCAAACCTAAAAAAGTGCTTGAGGATAAAGTGTATCCTGCTATACACAGAAATATTATCGGGGTTTCATGCAATTTAGCCTTAATAATCACAAGCAAAGTGCACCATTTTAGAGGCTGAAGCATGCTTATATTTATGACCTTGTTTTACAATTTCCAAGCAGATGGTTTTGGGGGACAGGAGCGAACAGAAGGCGTTCAAATACACAGGAATAACATGTTTCAATCCAGGTTCCTTCTCTCATGACAGCACATTTGCCGCATATCGCCCTTGCAGTAATGAAGTCGAGCTCTCTGCTCTTGAGACGTAGCATTCAAAATTATTCTCTTGAATAATTTATATTATGATTCTTCACAGATGCAGATTAGATGAGTTCCTCTTACAATGGCCTCTGCGCAGACTCGGGATGTTTTAGATAATTATGCAATAGAATTGATGGCTTTATTTGCACGATATGTATAATACGACATACCAACTTTGTTGCCCCCCCCCTCCCCTCTTCTGAAATATTTAGTGGAACTGATTGTATTATTAATTAGTCTTTTCTTGGAAATCCGTATATTGAGCAAGAGCAAGCAATATACACCATCCACATATCCTTGTAGGTAACTGATAATACAACTAAATAGAGTTATTAGGTTGATAGATTCACTAACTATTTCACCAAATCTAGATCCAATTCATTGCAAATGGATACATAATGTTATAAAGCATCTGTGATCCTGCTTGATGTAAAACTGCTGTGCATATAAGGCGTGTGGTGTGAACTGTGAAGTATAATTAAGGTTAAGAGAGTAAAATCCGAGATTATAGATAAAAAAATAATCCTAAATCATTAAGTTGATTCTCCAGTTTCTCATAATCAGAAACTAGTGCTCAATTTGAATCATCAGGCAAGTTATGAAGGTCAATTTTGGAAATTGGTTCTTCTTCTAGGGGTGACTTGCTCGATCCCGTTTCTTTTATGAAAAAGATGATCTATGATGTGTTTGGTCATAAAAAAGAAAGCTAAATAACATAATGAATTTTACTACGCAGTTTGAACATTTCTATCCTGCTCTTTTCTATGTCGGTGCATTCAGAAAAATAAAATATTTTCCTCCTTTTCTCATCAGGCTATTTTTAATGAGATTTGTTTAATTCCTTCTTTTCATGGAAAAGCATTCTATGCACCCGGTCTTAAAAAAGAAATAAATAACATAATCTCTTTCCTTCTTTGAAGTTGAATTTGCATTAAGCGGATCGGGTCATAACTCGGTTAATTGAACCAGACCAAATTGGATCCAAGTATGACACGTATCTTAATCGGGTACGCTTTTAACAGTATCCAAAACAGGACCCGATCCATTATTTATCTAAAGAGGGCAAAGCGAAACAGCCACCACGAAGACAAAAGCGAAGAAATTCTAGGGTTTCGTCTTCTTCCCCCAATTTAAGGTATTGCTTGTAGTCTTCATCTTTTAATGTAAAGGTTTCTTTCATTTTATTACAGAAATATTTATTATCTATTTATAGATCTATTAGATCTTGCTCTAATATTGCGAAAATTGCTGCCTTTTTATGATCTGTCTTTTTTGTCCCCTCATGATTGTAGATCGTTATATTAATTAAATTTTCATAGTATAATTTAGTCCACTCATGTGCTGATCTGTTGCAGGAAATTCAATTTTTTTTATTAAAAGTTTGATTGGTAGATGTAGAATGTTATCGTAGATCAATGTCAAGATATGATGGATAATTAGATAAATCGAAATATTTTATTTGTGATGGAAATCACACAGTTTTTTTTATAATCTGAAATGATTCATTTTGTCGCTGTTTTTTTAAATAATATTTTTCATTTATCAAATTGGAGCAGTTTTGATTGATATATATTAATTTATCTAGCTCTGGCATTGGTAAACTAAGAGAGAGAGCTCCTACAAAAAGTAGAAAGGGGCATAATCCTTTAGCAATCATATGGTCTGCTTGATATCACTATATACTATTTTAGTTAGTTAGTTATAAGATGCATATAGTCAAGTAAATTTATCATAAATGTCGTCTTAGTGATTGTTTTTCATCTTTTTATTAGCATGTTCTTTAACTTTATAACTGCATCTCTTGTAAGTGTGTTGTGCTCGCGCCGCGGAAGCCGCGGCCAAGATGGAAGCGAAAACAATGATTTTTAAGTAAGCACAAAACACATATTCCCAGGGAATCAAACCATACACCGAAATTAGCAACTAATGGTTAGAAATACTACATTTGACGCGTGTCCACCCAATCGTGGAAGACTCTAAGCTCTGTGTATGCCGTCCGGATCGAGCTTGAGTAGCGACCGTCCTTATCGAAGATGATCCATCTGAGGGAACCGATCCAAACTCCGACTTCACCAAGTGAAGCAACCGACGCTCCAAGCTCGCTATGAATGGAGAGTTGGGATGTAGGAATATTTCACTATCCTTTTCTCTATATTTTAGTGCTCAAGAGAGCATGTGAAGGAGGAGGTGAAGAAACTTAGCCATGGAAAAAATAGCCAAGTCTTCAAGTGAAGAAAAACACAAGTATGAAAAGAATACGGCTCATTTTCTTTTAGCAACCATGAAAGAATAGTAACCACAAATGATTTTGCAATATTTAAAACCAAGGTCATACCTCTCTACCATACTTCTTTACACCTCATCCTCCATCTCATTTTTGATTTTCTATAAAAGAAAAATCAACAAATGAAGTGTCCATCTTCTAGAACAAATTCTGTATAAATACGGAATACAACCCGGTATACGTATCGAAATACATATACGCGTATTCATACAAAAATACGAATAACCAAGAGAGAGAGAGAATGAATAGTGAATAATAATACTAGAATATACATATTAAAAATATATAAAATTATTAAATCAAAACCTGATTTAATAATCCGGCTTAATCCTAAATCGCTAGTATTATCAACCGTCCGATTAAAGTCCGTGTAGCCTGTATATATTTAATTGGACATCCTGTATGTACCAACATACGTCATCTAAATCATTTTGTTTGAACCGGGAAAACCCTGTGTGGGATCAAAAACCACAAGCATGTCAGCGGCACTAGCTGCACGTAACGGCTACCCAGATATCTGTCGAAAGGGAGGTCGACAATCAAGTCCGTCTGTATCCTACTGAGCCTGAATGTGACAATCTCCGTACAATCCGGTCTCTTCATCTAAGAGTATCACATACCGGGTCTAAGGGGTGGAAACGTCAGACCCCTAATAAACCGATAAATCGTGTCGGAGTCAAGCTCATCACCAACCGAAAATCTATTGAACTCATATCAGTAAATCTCATCCACCGTGGCCACGAATTTAGGATGATAGCCGACCGAATACGGCGTGATATCAACTACTAATACCAGGAGAGACGAATTCCCGACAATCGCTCACTATCTCTATATGGTTCGGAATTGTATCCAACTAAAATATGTTTGCACGACTCTTTTGAGCCGTGGTAGGGTAGTAATCAAAGTACAGTAGGAAGTCACATGAGACATGATCTCAGGTCAAAAGACTAACTTGTACAAATGCCTCTCTTGAACTTCCATCTGACGATAGATATAATACCATCTAGAAGTTCTCGGTGAGTCCGTCCAGTGTACTCACCTTCAGTAAGTATCTGTATACTATCTCAGGTGACATAACACTAATGGCTTGTGAGACCGGCCACCGTCCCTCGTCAGGATCTCAAAACGTATAGACCAGTCTACTCCAGAATATCGATGCCCAGTCTCGATACTTCCACGACTAGGGACATTTAAGGATGTGTTTATAGATTACCCAGCTCTCACGTATAGGATCACAATCATAATGCTGGTAGTCAAGAAAGAATCCTAAGGGCTTCATCATTATGTATTAGCGACACGTAATAACAAGTAAAACGTGTACACATCAATAATAAAGACAAACTAGATAGCATACCATCATTTCGAGTAAAATTGTTCTACCTATATAGGTCCTTTCTCAATTATCATAATCGCATGCCTACAATTATAATAATTGCCTTGAGGGCACTATATCCAACAATCTCCCACTTGCACTTAAGGCTAATTATTGCGGTATCGCATGCTCACATCCCGTGTACTATCGAATACCCAATTTCTTTACTAATCAGTTCCGCAAAGCACGTTTGTGAAACATCCGTGTTCTAGATATAGCCTCAGTGAGTGGATCCGCTAAAATGTTTCAACTTCCGCTCTCTATATCTCAATCTCGCGGAGATGAGCAATCTCCCGAACTGAGCGATGCTCCGCCACAAGAATTTGTCTGGATACTTGATGGGACCATGTTCATAAATGAACAATTTTATCCAACAAACTTTTTGGACTGTATCCTCTGTTGAGTCATAACCAGCATCCTGCATCATGCTTACCTCTGTACCCTTATTGAAATGTTATCCAATATACAGATCCTCATATATGGCTAAACTCAAAACTATGACAACGTCTCTGTCATCCAGGTCACCTTGAAAGCTTGAACTGATAACCGCTTCCTGGAGGAGGCTGCTATTACCATATACCAAGAACATCCTCTTATGTTCATAATTGCTTTCCTTTATTTCTTCAATATTGGATTAATATCTGCTTACTACAACAAGTGTATAAGCAATATCTGGTTTTGTACAAGACATTGCATGATTGACTCAATTGCCTAAGCAAATGATATGTCATTCATGCCGTCCCTCTCCTCATCAGTCTAGAAGACATTTCTTTAGAGAGGGTGACTCCATCACCTATGGGTACACCACCACGTCAGGAGTCGTCCATTCTAAAATACTTTTAGAATGCAGTCTAAGTACCCGGATTGGGATACTTTCCAAATCTAGATCTAAAACTATAGATCTAGTCACTAGAATCCCTAATATATTATCCATATCCTTCGTGGAGAAAGTACTAGGTGACAACCAAAGTTTGACCCATTGTACTATAGGAATATCACTTGCTATTAGGAGCATGTCATCCAAATCCTAGGACAGTATTACATACACTCTTCTTACTAGGTTCATCTGTTATTTTGATGAATTCAATCATCTTGACTGTCATTTCAAAACAGAAGATTGGTCTCTGCTAAACATGCTTTATTAGTCTACGAATAAACATAAGCAACTTGTACACCTTCCGCTGCTCCCACTGACTACGATAACTCTCTGGTAAAGTCATATACACGTGCACTCCCAAATTCCCATTTGGAAAGACATAGTCATCCTCTTGCCAGATATCATAGTCTTGAATAGCAACAGTGGCAAGTCATATCCGTACGTACTTCTGCGTAGACACTGAAGTAAAAGTCTCGTCATAATCTACAACGGGTATTTGATAAGAATATTTACAACAAGTCTAGCATTATTAGATTAATACCTTTCCACCTGCATAGATCTCGAAAGATATATTTGCTCCTAATGGGTTTTACCCTTTCAGGAGCACCCAGTAAAGTCCAAAATCCAATATTTGTTGAAGTGCGTGGAGTCCAATTTGGATATAAAGCATCAGGTCATCTGGAATTTATCACTTCCTATGACCTGCAGATAACTAGTAAGGCTATCATAACCATGATGCTGACCTTTCTGTCACCGTCTCCAAGAAAATCGAAGTATCTCTCGAATGGCTGAGGTTACCTACTAAAATCTGCGGAGTGGCTAAGAGTTTTTCAAGTCCAATTGAATTTTTAGGTTCTCCTAAATTTTCGGTTGCCGTTTGTGGTTCTGGAATCACTTTCAGTTCTACCATACTTCCACTAGTTTTTTTTGCAAAAAGATTCCTTTTATAAAAAGGTGGCAAGTTAAGAACAATGTAACCATTGATCTTGAAAATGGTAGAAACAAAACTCTAGCGAATGCTTGGGATAATCTACAAATAACCATATTACTGAAGCGTGCCTTGAGTTTGTCCGAATTCTGCTTTTAAATAGGAACCGGATAACTCCATATCTTAATAACCTTAGGATATGCAACCAATCTATGTCCATATAGAATCAAAGGCACTAATTTAGATGGAACCGGATTCAAATATCATACGGCTGCTTTCAGTGCATATCACCTGAATGGAAAAAAAGCCAATACAACATTACTCATCAAGAAGCGAACCCGCAGATGAGTAATCTGAGAGAGAATCAAGTTCTCAATATTACTATGATGGATTACCAAGCATTAGTATATATATCTTCGATCACTTCGAAGAATCCTGATACTTCCAACGCATGGGTCTACTTTATTCTTATATCTATGAACTTCTCAAAATCTTTGGACCTTGCATTACAACGAATGCATGTCTAAAACTAGAGAACTCATAGGTAAATCTGAATGAAGTAAGAGTACCAGCCCCTTGTCCCGAAATACAATGGACAACTTACATTTTCATGTATAAGTCTCAAGAGTATACTAACTCAAATTCCATATTTTGTAGGTTGAAAACTGTATTTTGGTCGAGAATGTCTTACACCGTTGTTCAATGCACCTTACCTTATTCTCAACTGATAAAGGTAAATGTATGGAACCCAATTTTCAAAATTTATACCCCACTTTATAAAATAAAGATACAGATATATCATTTTAAAAATTGGTACATAACAACGGTTATTCAAAACCAAATATTTTGCCGTTAGACAAAATTAGGCGATTTAATCCAATATCACCAATTACAACGAACTCCGATATTGAGAATCGGATCGTCCATTTCCCAATATTCTACTCCTCAGCATCTGTAATACCGTACAGATGTGAGATCAAAATTCGGTAAATACATACCCTGAAGTCAGAATTAATTGGGAAAACAATTCTCATTTACAAGTACACAAAAATTCCGAAACAAATGTTTTAAGGGGGTGGCCGGGTATTCCTAGTAATGCCTTTTTCATTATCCAGATTCATGACGGTAGTCGCAATTTCCTTTGCCCTCACTTCAATCTCTTTATATGTCTCTACATCTTACCTTCTGTACACCGCACTTACGCTAACTGGTTTTTTTCTCCCCCATCTTTCGGTACTAGCCTAAGGTTTTGATGAAGACTATCCAATAAGCGTAATAGGTGCACTGTCCTAATACAAGGAGCTCTTGCAATCTGAGAGAAAGTAAAAAGGAAGAGACAACCGAATAATACAATCTAAATTCTCCAGAACCAGTGACTATTCTCGACTGAAATAATTTTTTTGAGTTCGTATGTAACTATACGATAGTCATTTCCAAGTAATATGGATTATCGTAGTGATACACAGTGTTTTAGAGAAATGCAAAGGGAAAGTAGGAGTAGCATGGATATGTGCGATTTTGTCGTGAACCACGACAATCCAAAACCAACGTGTATAAGAATGTTCAAATAACTTGGTTAATGGGTTTTAGGTATGTCATGGGTCACTGTAACCAGAGAGAAAAAACATTCAGCGTGCACTCTATCAAAATTAGATTGGTTATCACTTTATCTAATCAGGATGGCTCCCACTGTTTCCTCGAATTCTCTTTTAAACCCTAAAAGGAGAACTAGTCATGATCATATACACCTTACAAGTTCGCTAACCGTTCAGCGAGGTCGGTGTTGGTACTCCGAGGGAGGTTCCCCGTGCTTTCGTACGGACCCAATTAATAACCCCGTTTCTGCAGAGGCGCAAACTCGTCAACACTTTCTAGACACCTAATAGCTTAGCTAATTGTGAAGTGAAAATCTCCCGAGAAGTAATACCCTACTCATCAGTGGGAATCGAGACCCAACTTTCATCGTGTGATAATATTGATGGAAGCAGATCAAAATTACCATACTCCAGAAGGCATACACAAACTTGGCAAGTTTCCTTTATATTTGATACTCCCGATATGGTTTTTGCCCCAAGCGCTTATAACCTTGACGAAGGTCAAAATATCATAAGTCGTAAGTCAAGTTCAACCCATCATTGTCCTGATTAATCTAGATCCATTCGTACAAGCCCTTGACGAAGGTCAAAACAGCTGTACGTTTGTACTAGATTAATTCATCTATCTATGCTACAGACAAGTATTCGCTAGCTACCAAACACTATGCCTTGGCGAAGGTCAAAACACATAGCTTGAATACTAGTTGACACATATCTGAAACGACGGAGGGCTACGGCTGGTTTTGGCGAAAACCTTTTAACGTAATGAAGTTGATATTGTTGAAGAAACTCGAGTGGATTTGAAATGGAGTGTTTTAGGCTTCACATTTTAAAACTAGTAACATAAACCTTTGCTTAAGAGCGAATTCCCCGTGAAGGGATCAAGGCTCTTTCCTCATAGAATGAGGTGCAGAATATTGCTAACTGAATGCAAAAGAATACGACATTTGTTTTGAAGAAAACCGAGTGGTTTTAAAAATTGGTTCCGAAAACATCAATTAGGTTTGTTTTCCTTGCATTTAGGATATAATACAGTTCCATCAAATTTAGTTTCTAAGCCACAACAGAAACAATCAAAATAACATGCTTTTATATGCCATCTGCATTCGCCATGGGGTCCCGGGTCTTCACCGTAAGGTTGCTTAACTTAAGGCAGGGCGGGGACAGGGCTAGCGCGGATGTAAAACATATAGAAACATCTACTAAATATATAATATATAAGTCAGCATCGCAGGTAGATAATAGTCATCACAGGCAGACAATAATCATCACAGACATGCGAACAACAATATGGAATAATTGATAAACTAGGAACCTCATGTTTCATTTGAGTCGCAAATGAGACGTGATGTTTCCCGGTCGTGTGGATAGCCCGTACAAAGTCGATACTAGACCCCTACGAGTGCGGCAAGCCACCTGTCCATTCTAGAAACTGGATAATGAAATAAGTCGATCACCCGTCGTTTTTTAGAATCCGGTAACCTGTGCACCCCTCCGCGGGTCGAATCCTATAATCCCTACAAGTGCGGCGAGCAACCCGACAATTCTAGATCGAGGCGGCCCGGTCTCAACTTAATGAGATGGCCACCTACTGTACTTTAGAACCTGGCTACTCGAGCACTTCTCTTGGGTTAATTCTAGTACAGAAATGAAATATATACAACGGTGACAACGATTACATCCTGGTCGAGCCCTAATAAAAGAATATACATAATACGGAAACGACGGCCACATGTTGGAGCTCGTCCCAAACAAATGAATATAACAAAGTAAATCAAACCGTACAAGCAACGCACAAGGGGCTATCTAACATGACAATCTGACTAAACCATAATCAAGATATATATCCACGTAAATAAGTAACAGAAGTAAGTGTGCAATCCCGTTTAATTGAGCATATAGCAATCAGACGACATTGAACAACACATATGCACATATACGAAAACCATGACCATAGAATTCATCACAAACGAATATCACTCAAAATTCCAAATGACGAAAATTGAGTGCACTTCAACATCCAAAAACCAAACTTTTTGCCAAAACAAAGAGTCCGAACGACCCAACCAAGACCCCCGGGAACTCTCCGGGTACCCCCGATCTGCCTCGCGGGTTCTCGGTCCGAACCAAGAGCCTGCAGGGACCGGAACATGCAAAACAGTTCATTTTTGGACAGCCACTTCAAACAGAAATCAGCCAAGAAAAGACAGCAACTAAAGTTGAAAAACGACATGGAAAATGAGTTCTTGAGACCCTAAGGGTCACCCTCAGTACCCTACGGAGTCCCCGTTCCAAAACGAGAGTTCCGGGCATCGAGTACACGCAAGGGTGGAAAAAAGTGTTTTGCGATGAATTCCGAAGTCATGTGAGCTAGTTTTAGTGTATGGTTGGCTTTGATACCAATGTAAGTGTGTTGTGCTCGCGCCTCGGAAGCCGCGGCCAAGACGGAAGCGAAAACAATGATTTTTAAGCAAGCACAAAATATATATTCCCAAGAAATCAAACCATATACCAAAACTAGCAACTAATGGTTAGAAATACTATGTTTGACGCGTGTCCACCCAATCATTGAAGACTCCAAGCTCCGTGTATGCCGTCCGGATCGAGCTTGACTAACGACCGTCCTTGTCGAAGATGATCCATCCGAGGGAACCGATCCAAGCTCCGGTTTCACCAAGTGAAGTAACCGACGCTCGCTATGAACAGAGAATGGGGATGTATGAATATTTCACTATCTTCTTCTCTATATTCTAGTGCTCAAGAGAGCATGTGAAGGAGGAGGTGAAAAAACTTAGCCATGAAAAAAGTAGCCAAGTCTTCAAGTGAAGAAAAACATAAGTATGAAAAGAATACGGCTCATTTTCTTTTAGCAACCATGAAAGATTAGTAACCACAAATGATTTTGCAATATTTAAAACCAAGGCCATACCTCTCTACCATACTTCTTTACACCTCATCCTCCACCTTATTTTTGATTTTCTATAAAAGAAAAATCAACAAATGAAGTGTCCATCTTCTAGAACAAATTCCGTATAAATACGGAATACAACCCGGTATACGTTTCGAAATACATATACGCGTATTTGTATAAAAATATGAATAACCAAGAGAGAATAAATAGTGAACAATAATACTAGAATATACGTATTAAAATATATATATATACATATATATAAATTATTAAATCAAAACATGATTTAATAATCGGGCTTAATCCTAAACCGCTAGTATTATCAACCATCCGATTAAAGTCCGTGTAGTCTGTACACGTATTTAATCGGACACCCTGTATGTACCAACATATGTCATCTATATCATATCGCCTGAACCGGAAAAACCCTCTGTGTGGGACACTAAAGACTCGATAATACGCTGGCAGTGATTTACTGGATGAATCCAAAAACCACAAGCACGTCAGCGACACTAGCTGCACGTAACGGTTACCCAGGTATCGGTCGAAAGGGAGGTCGACAATCAAGTCCGTCCGTACCGTACTGAGCCTAAATATGACAATCTCCGTACAGTCCGGTCTTTTCGTCTAAAAGTATCGCATACCGGGTCTGGGGGTGGAAACGTCAGATCCCTAATAATTCGATAAGTCGTGTCGGAGTCTAGCTCATAACTAACCGAGAAACTACTGAACTCATATCAGTAAATCTCATCCACCGTGTCCACGGATTTAGGATGATAGTCGACCGAACATAGCGCGGCATCGACTCCTAATACCAGGAGAGACGGATCCCCGGCAATCGCTCACTGCCTCCATGTGGTTCAGAGCTGTACCAAACTAAAATCTGTTTGCACGACTCCTTTGAGCCGTGGTAGGATAATAATCAAAGTACAGTAGGAACTCACACGAGACAAATGACGATCTCAGGTCAAAGGACTAACCTGTATAAATGCCACTCGAGAACTTCCATCTGACGATAAATATAATACCATCTAGAAGTTCTTGGCGAGTCCGTCCAGTGTACTCACCCTCAGTGAGCACTTGTATACTATTTTGGGTGACATAACATCAATGGCTTGTGAGACCGGCCACCACCCCTCGTTGGGGTCTCAAAACATATACACCAGTCTACTCCGGAATATCGATGCCTAGTCTCGATACTCCCACGACTAGAGACATTTAAGGATATGCTGATGGACTACCCAGCTCTCATGTATATGATCACCATCATAATGCTGGTAGTCAAGTAAGAATCCTACGGGCTCCATCATTATGTATTATCGACACATAATAACAAGTAAAACGTGTACACATCAATGATAAAGACAAACCAGATAGCATACCATCATTTCGAGTAAGATTGTTCTACCTGTATAGGTCCTCCCTCAATTATCATAATCGCGTACTTGCAACTACAATAATTGCTTTGAGGGCACTATATCCAACATCTCTTATCTCAACATGAATGAAATGCTTTTCAATATCAAAATCATTCTTATATGGAGAAGTGATGATTTTATTTGTTGTTGCTTCTGTAATATCGTATCATTGTTGTTTTATAATTCTTGTTTATCTGTGTCATTATAATATTTTTTGTTAAAAAATATTCTAAATTCTTTTTAATTATTCATTGAATCATGAGTTTTAGACTTACCAAATCAGTGTTGTAAAAAAGGTTTAAAAGGACGGTTAATCGCTTCCTAAAAGTTAAGAGTTAGCAATCATGTTGAATAATAATTGAACGAGTGAATGAGCTCATAATTTAAAGTATGCATAGTATGCGGGTGAATGATCATTTAATTGGTGTGTATATGGTGCCACAATTTATCCGACGTCCAATACCGGATGCACTAATTCAATATTATTAGAGGCCCAATTCTTTGTTTTTCCCCTCTCAACATCGACATTTTCTCCTATCCTTTTTTTTAATCTATTTTTTCTAGACTTGACACACACGTGTGCATGCACTCGTTAAATACTATTTTTGGCGTGTATGTAATTTGATTATGCAGCATGTAATTTGTTTATTTGTCATGTGCTGGTCCGCCAAATAGAGAAAGATTATGCATTTTGCAACATTGAATTGAATTATTCCTGAGCACTGAACTTGTGACTATGTTTTTGTGTTTGTTTTCATGTCGGCTCCCAAACAAAAAATGTAAAAAGTTTTAGTAGTTGATCTACTTCTGGCATTCCACAGGAATCCGGAATTATTTTGAGGCAAGATGCCACGGGAGGAAAATGTTTACATGGCAAAGCTTGCAGAGCAAGCTGAACGGTATGAGGAGATGGTTGAGTTCATGGAAAAAGTGGCAAAGACCGTCGATGTTGATGAGCTTACTGTTGAAGAGCGAAACCTCCTCTCGGTGGCATACAAGAACGTGATCGGGGCCCGCCGTGCCTCGTGGAGGATCATCTCGTCCATCGAGCAGAAGGAAGAGAGCAGGGGAAACGAGGACCATGTATCGCTAATCAAGGAATACCGTGGAAAAATTGAGGCTGAGCTCAGCAAGATTTGTGATGGGATTTTGAAGCTGCTTGACTCGCACCTTATCCCGTCTTCATCTTCCGCCGAGTCCAAGGTGTTCTATCTCAAGATGAAAGGAGATTACCATAGGTTTGTGATGGAGATTTAGATTTAACGAACGGTTTCAGACTTAGAAGCTGAAGCTGAATATTTTTTTTAACTGATTTATAATTGTGAAAAAGGTACCTTGCGGAGTTTAAAACAGGGGCAGAGAGGAAGGAGGCTGCTGAGAGCACGCTAGTTGCGTATAGGTCCGCACAGGTGGGTCATTGTTTTCATTTGATTGATTATTTATATATATCATGTGATTATATTTAAAAAAGTTATGTCATGTGGGCTGAAGTCTATCATAACCTATAATATCGTATTTAACTTGTGGCATTGACTTTTAGGTTGGATATCTTAAACTTTTTATTGTGAGAAATAAAGGCCATGAACTTGTAAATTGCAGTTAAATACTACAAACATTTAGTGTTTGTAAATTTAATACCATGCACCATTTTTGGCTATTCTTTCACCTTCATACATCTCTTCATTATTTCATGCATAATGGTATAGGTATAAAAAAATTCCTGAAACTTCATGGTAGTTAAATAGTTAATTGCAATTTCATATTTTTATGGTATCTATTATTCGTAAAAAAAAATTCTTAAAATTACTTTGAAGTTCGTGTTTTATTGAAATTATCTACCGGTTTTGTTGCCATTCCTCTGAAGTTTACTATTATAATACATTTTTCATTAAAACTAACCATATTGAAGTTGACCGTCAGCTAAACGCGCCATACCTTCATTACGTGTGTTGTGTAGGATATTGCTCAAACTGAATTGGCCCCAACGCATCCTATAAGGCTTGGCCTGGCACTTAACTTCTCAGTGTTTTATTATGAGATCCTCAATTCGCCAGACCGTGCTTGCAGTCTTGCAAAACAGGTATGTTTCTGTAGATATCATCGGTATTACCATAAAATTTTGATTACCTTTTGATACGATCTTTCTGCTTTTTGATCACAGACAGCTGTTGTTTTTCTTAGTATTGTGTGGCTATCAAACTATATAGATAATTTTCGCTATTGCTTGAAAATTGCTGTCACAAACGGTTCTTACTGTAACTGTAGTGCATCTCATTTCCTTGTTGAATGCTTTTGTGCTGCACAATGGGAAACCGCTGATTTTTTTTATTTTTTTATTTTTTTTTATGTAGAGGATCATGCAACCTGCATGAAGACCTCGTCAATGTTGTAAAACAAGGTACAAGGTTTGGAAGACCGATGTATATTCTGCTTTGAAGTTTTGGGCTAGCAGCATCATTGAATAGTAAAATAGGCAAGTGACTGCACAAATGGTCCTACACAAAATGTAGACGGACAACCATTTAACCGGGGGCATATGCATAGCCCTCCTGATTTAAAAAACACAATATACAAACTTAGAATCCACTAAATTAGGGCCGCTTCTCTCATTTTTCTCCCTACTGACAAAACTTCTTCTTTCTAATTAATATCTCTATATTATATACATTAAAATATATTTCTGTGTAATTTCGCATTATTTGAAGATGCAACGTATAATACGGTCGTGCTTTATGCGTCGGTTAACCGAATAAAGAAAACATTCTAGTTTTGCCACATCGGATCTAGTTTGATTTGAATTTTGCATAATTTGTCCATGCAAAGTTAGCACACTTGCACACCCAATGTAGGGTCTCTTTTGTTTGTTCAAAGCACCTTGTCCCTCTTCTGTGTTCTTATATACCTCTCTAGAATTTTAGTTCATCCCATCACGTCCTTCCAAATATGGGGAATAGTTTCCCATCTGATATAATTTATTTATAATTGGCAATTGATGAAACCTTAGAAATCCCACTTGTAAGTCATGTATTGGCATTTTAGCCTTCCTTTACTTTTCAGGTACCAATTGAAAGATATGTAATATTCTCTATAGAACGGTGTGCACTACTTCTTTATGTTGGTATTGGACTCATAATTTCTGTGCCTAGATTTTGTATATGCTGTAGAGATGACGGTAATTGATGGTTTTACCTCTAAATAATTTTATTTTGGGATGCAATAGCATGGAAGTTCACAAAAATGTTATATTGGTTTTTTGTTGTCTTAATTATCGGTACATGATTGCTAATTAATTTTTTGCAGGACAAGGATTATATTAATTTTTGTTCACTTGTTTTGACTGAATGTTCTCTGTAATTATAACCATATATCTTTTTATCATCTTCCAGTATCTAGTTTTATAATTGCAATATCTGGTAATTAAAAAAAATATACTGAACACGATCTTTTCGCGAGTTCGATGTGGTGTCTGTATTAGAAATCTCCTCACATACAGATATTTAGGACAAATATGTGCTCTGACATGTGGCATACTGTTCTGCAATTCTATAAATATACAGATAAGGCATGCGATGCAATTTACTCCATGTCAAAATGAGATTCCAATTTGAGTATGAGCATGACACATGACAAGAAATTTTCTCATAATTTTGTTAAAGAAAATAGATTTATGTTAAAAAATCATTTCAAGATATTCAAAGTTTTGTAAATCTTGTAAATCTTTGCGGAAAGTCTTTTTAAGCCTTTATCGTTAGAACTTAAATCTTTAAATTTTTTGATTTGAGTATATAATATTCATACATGCATTGCATGCGACAAATCACTAGTATTGTCTAATGTGGGTCTATTTCTTTCAAGTTCTTTTCATATGTCGGTAGGTAGTTGCTTCTACTTTTATTCCTTATGGAGTGGACACTAAAATAGTCTCTCTTTCAGGCTTTCGACGAGGCAATTTCAGAGCTTGACACACTCGGTGAGGAATCCTACAAGGACAGCACATTGATCATGCAACTCCTTCGAGACAACTTGACTCTTTGGACCTCTGATATCACGGTCTCTTTTCATTCTTGCCTTTCATTTTTCGCTCAATTGCTTCACCCCGCTTATTTACCTCGTCTAGTTATAAGCACATGGCACCTCTGAGTTGGCCAACAATTGGGCCATATTTAACCTTCTAATTTTTATCGGAGTCTGATTATTTACCCCCTAACTTGTTTACACATGAACCTATGAGTTAGCCAACCATTAGGTAAAAAATCGTACTCTTAAGGCATACCGTGACCGATCTCAACGATGTTATGCACTAATATATCGATCTAAGGGTGATCAATACTAAATGAGATATACATGAATGTTGTTTTGTACAAATTAATTTTTTTCTTCATTAGTATATTTTTTCGTGATCTTTCTGATTTCATGTCTTATGCATATTCATCAGGAGGATGCTGGGGATGATATCAAAGAAGCGAAGCGGGAAGCAGGAGAGAGCCAGTGACGACATTAAAGCTCCATCGGCACTCTCATGGAATGTTGTTTGTGTAGTGTTTTTTCAATTCAAGTTATCGTGTTGTAGGAAGTTATGTGCGCTTGGTTATATGTGATCGGCCTGTATGAAACTGAACTGGTAGGCCAATTAGGGTTTGTTTAGATGATTGTTGGTTCTTAAACTAATGCATGTTTTTGTTGTGTTATTTTCTCATCTTCTTTATTTTGTTGGTGACAGGTTAGTCAATATTATTCTGTTTCTATTTTTTTGAAGGAGTAAGAAAATACTGCATGTATATTAGTTAATCTTGTTTACGTGTGTTAGTGGCCTGGGTTTGATACTTCAATTATATTTATTTGTTAAAATCTCTTATTAGTGTAGTCATTGAGATTTAACTTAAAACATTACGTGTATTTTTTATGCTTAGGCGTTTCATATTGTTTATGGTGCTGTAATTGGGGACTGGGATGTTTAGTTTTGATGGTTTTGTTCCTTCTAGAAAGAAAGAAATTGGAAATTGACTGTGAGTGATGTTGTAAGTTTTCATTGACCGGATCGAACTTACTTTTTAACTACGGACTGATTCCGTTTATTTCGAAACAAATTGAGTTTCTGTAAAAAAAATTTACGGTGACAAAAAATAACCTCAATCTTGGGATACAAAATCTTAGTCTATATAATTTCATCAATTTATCGTTTATTTATATTCTAAAAAGTTTTATGTCGTCATGAAGAATCTTGATATGCAAAACGGATAGCACCATTGAGTATTCCAGCAAGCATCAGTCATGTTGTAGATGGTGCACACAAAGCACACGCCCCGTCCAATCCCAATGTAGAATAGAAACCACTCATTTCTTCTAGAACCATCAAATTTCTCAGATTCCCCAAAATGCCCTTCTCCTCAGCCCCTCGTCTCTTCAACTGCCCCCAAATCCTCCTCCGCCTCGCTCTCCCCAAAACCGCCGCCATGTCCGCCATGTCCGCCTCCACATCCCCC
Source organism: Agapanthus africanus (assembly GCA_030015575.1). Lineage (NCBI taxonomy): Eukaryota > Viridiplantae > Streptophyta > Magnoliopsida > Asparagales > Amaryllidaceae > Agapanthus > Agapanthus africanus. The sequence continues at coordinate 681,648,227 of JASDDO010000031.1, read as the reverse complement.
AAAACGGTAACTTTTTCTCTCTACACCCCTCTCTCTCTAGAATTCTTCAGAAAAGTTCTCAGCATCTTTTGTTTTTGATGTTTAGGTGAGGGCAGTGATGAAGGGGAGGGTGCAAGGCGTCTTCTTCAGGGACTGGACGGTGGAGAACGCGCGTGAGCTCGGCCTCAACGGGTGGGTCCGCAACCGCCGCGACGGCTCTGTCGAGGCCGTATTCTCCGGCGACCCCTCCGCCGTCAGCGAGATGGTCGACAAGAGGTGCAGGGTGGGCCCTCCGGCCGCCGTCGTCACGGCCGTCAACGTCTTCCCTGTTGCTGATGGCGGCGAAGAACTCAGCCAAGGTTTCCATCGCAAACCCAGTGCCTAAATTTGGTACTTTTCGCCCCTTTTTTGTTGGCATGTTAGATGTTTGTATAAATGCTCAAGCGAGAGTTTATCTGTCGCTGCTCTGCTGAGTGGAAAAAAATATACTGAATAATTTTGTGTATACAAGTCATTTAGCATGATTTATGGTTAATTAATTCTGAAGCCCTGTGGAGTTCAGCTAATTTTAGGACCCTTGCATTTTTTAATATAAATTTTGATCATGATTTTAGAGTAATTTGCACTACAATCACTCAAAGTTTCCTCATCTTTACATTTTAGTACCCATTGGATTTATTAAAACACAAAGCACAATCAAATGTCCAGATTTTTTAAGAGAACAACATTGAACTCTAAAAATGCCATAAAACCTCTTTCCCGAATTGGCAATGTTGTCTGGAAATGTAGGTTTTGATCGCTCGTTTAAGACACGAATGGACTAATAGCCCTAGAATGACCTTGTACATGCACTAAATAGCCCAAATTGAACCAAATATGTTTTATTTATTTATTTATTTAGACAAATGAAATACCCTTCAATTTTTTGCAAATATGCTCTTGAAGGAGGGGTTCATGGATTTTTTAAAGTTTAATGGTGTTTTATTTCAAGAACTATGAAAGTTTGATGGTTCTATATAAATTTGACCTTCAAATGAAATATGATTAAGAAACATGGATTATTCTAAAACAAGTACACCCTCAAAAGATTGATCATTTCTCTTCTTCATGCTCATTATACAAAAGCCGTAACATATCCATCCACATACTTTAAAAAACTAATAAGCGCAAAAAAGATGTAGAAGTGCAAAGTTAGTTTACTTGGTTAAACTTGGAGAGGTTTTAGAGATTAAGAAACTCTACAAATACACGACACTTCATTCTGGATCACCAAGACGGCAAGACATGTTTTAGATTTATTGCAATATGTCGCAATAGATTTTGTCAAAAGGTGTATATACCACTTAAACATCAAATTTTCTCCTTTCTTTCTTTCTACTTATAGCACAACAGTTTTTTTTTCCTTCCATTGCTTAAGCATTACAATTATGTGCACGCATGTGTATGTCTGCATAATTGTGTGTATGTGTGCATGCACAAATGCATACACATGCTATGGAAATTTTCTTATTGGTGATTATTAACATAGGCAAGTGCTGCAAGGTTCTCCTCTCCCATAAACCCTGAGAATTGTAGAGGGAATTTGTGAGGATAGATATGGAACAAAGAGCAGCACATTAGAGCTGCATAGTTTTTTAAGAGACGTGTGTCAATTTGTAATTAACCTGTATGCCAGTTGCATGCTTTCAATTCTTTGAACTAAAAGGTGTCCTTTTAACTTCATGAAACTAAATGGGCAACCTATACTATGTGATGCTTGGTCCATATAATTTTCTATGAAACAATATATCTGTGATTGTGCAGAGTTTAAACTATATGATTTTCTTCTACTTGTGTGGTACCGTGTGATTATCTTTTTCATAGGTTAAAGTAATGTGGATGAAATCTAGTTTCATTCCATTACTTATACCACATAATTTCTACGTGATCGAAGTGTTCCTACCTAGTTGCATGATTTGGATTCTTCTTGCCGAAAATCCCCCACTGCTTACCTAACTTAACGGGCAACCTTATTTTCTTCAATATTTTGCGACTATAATTTTGGAAGAAATGATGATCATTATTTGAATGCAAGGATTTCCAAATAGCAAAATTTGAATGCAATTACCGATGACAAATGACAGGTGTCATCCTCCTTTCTCTTTGCCTCAGTCTTTTCACTGCCCGATCGAACTTTGGATTGTTTAGAATTTGATCATTTTCATTTAAATTTGCCTTCTCCTTTGTGTTCATATTTCTGCCATTGTTTGAATTATTTAACATCTTTGATAAAAATGGCGCACATTCGGAAAATTGTTTTGGGCGATGACAGATGATTATAATAGTTTTGCTGCTTTGTGAGAAACCTTGCCGTAGATTGTTTGATTGAAAGAACAGGCAGCAGAAAATTTCTGGGATCAATTGTTGTATAATGCAGATCTGTTAGTATAGTGTTCAAATTCAACTGTTCATTTTTCACTGATGCTGGCTTTATAATTTTGAGCACGGTGTCTGGTAAATGCTTAAAAGAAGAAATTGTGAATGATATCATGTTTTTATTTGTTTATGGTTTGAATTTCTTGATTTCATAATGAGTTACTCTTTGTTGTTATTGTTGAGCCCCAATTTAAAGTTTATGATAAATCTTCGTGTGACCATTTTTGTGAACAATTTTTTTTATAGATTTAATTCAATAATTCAATTTTATTATGTGGATTTCCACTTTTATTTTTTTTTAATTTAAATTTGGTTTAGAACTCGTTATTTTGTGTGATGTAGAACCAAAATGTTGAGCTTCAAATATGGTAATTTTCTTGCCACATGTTGTGTACCAGTCTCTGGTGTTTCTGCTTCTGCTTCTGCTACTGCTAATATTGTGAACTCTGTTAGAGCTCTTGATAAGGCAAGGAGCTCTACTCAGACCTAATTTTTGGTCTGTTTTTGATGGGTTGTTGATGTCATCCTTCATGAAGATAGGATCATGGAATGTTAGCACTACCGTGAAAATGGCTTGCCGCAACGGTTCCCACCGTATGGGCAAAAATATCATCAGTAGGGGCAAAAATATCATCAAAAAAAAATATCTACCCCCACGATTATAAATTTGTCCCTACGGAGAAACTCGTAAGGGTCTCTGCCCTTACGGTTTCCAACATAGGAGCAATTATTCTTTTTTATTTTTTTTTAAAAAATAATATGTTGCCTCTATGGTGAACGCCATAGGGTCTAATTACAGTCCTTACGGTTTCAACCATAGGGGCAAAGCGTAAGTTTATTTTTATTTATTTTTTAAATTATAATATCTTGCCCTTACGGCGTGCACCGTAGAGGCAAATTACAGCCTCTACGGTTTCTACCGTAGGGGCCAAAATTTGCATTTACGGTGCTAACCCAAGGGGCAAACATTTAATTTTTTTTATAAATGCTGGTTCAGTTTTTTGTCCGCTCTGTACACAATAATATATCACACACTATATCATATACCCAAATACAAAAATATATATCAATAACATTCCACGCATAATATATAACAAAATAAACAAACACAATACGAAATTACTCTAAAATCAGGATCATAATCATCATATACAACCGATATCCAAAATATACAACATGTCGGAAATATAATACAAACATTCTACAAAAATCTAAAAATAAAAATAAAAAAATCACTGCTGGCTCAGTCTAAGTGCTCCATCTCCAAGTAACTAGCGCATTTGGTGAAGCTGGTCCTCGCTGTAGCCTTGGAGCCTCAAATGCTCAAGAAATGACGTTGCAGTAGTATCTGGAGCTGGAGGAGTTGGAGCTGAAGAACCTGGAGTGACCTGCGAAACTGCAGCTGAAGGAGTGGCCTGTGAAGCCGCCGAAGGAGTGGCATGCGGAGCCATCGACGGTATCCCGGAAACCGGACCAGGACGAATGGAAGAATGAAGCTGGAAAGTTTCTAAGTTTGTGTAATAAAAGAATAAGGAACTGTGTGCTAGATTTAGTTTATATGTCTTGTTGTGAAATTCTAAGTCTAGAAATCAAGTTTTGCGGATTGAAACGATGTGTTATTGATCTATATGATTCGTGTCAGATTCGTATCAATATCGGATTCTTGCGAATCCACGAATCCTACTTGTATTTGAATCCGTGCTACGTAGATTAGAACTATCAAGATATATGTACACACAAACAGAAGTAACATATGTACCAACTCCTTAAAGTCCTCGAAATTGGACTTCGATGTGGCTATCTCCTTCGCCAGACGTCGCTCGCGGGGTAGTTGAAGTAACCGCTGGAGTGGAGGACAACCTCAGATGGACCATGCTGGACCAAGTCCCCGGCCTCTCTTTAGCCACCGTGATGCCCTTCGTGTACGATGTTTAGGATAGGGGCCAGCATGTCCGGATTGGTCTCTCCGCTGAAATCAATCGCTGATAAGCAAGTCTAATCCACCACCCGCGTCTACATCCATATAAAGTATTCAAACGTAAGTAAACTGTTTAAATATAAACTTATCAAAACAAAATTTCATTCGAATTAGAACGAATATTAACACTTACGCAATAATCCTAAGTAGCAGCGTCGAGATATTTAACCGTGTCCGTGGCCGGATCTATCGATGTGGCGTGGACACTCAGATACTCCTGCAACACGCTCGGTGTACCACCCTTTACCACGACCCGAGCTCTCTGCAATTCACCAAAACACATATAATATAACTTTTCATATTGCATTATATCAAAAGAATATATTATAATTTACCGCTACCTCCATGGCACGAGTTGTGTTCTTCGAGCCACCCGTGTAGGTAGCCCGACCCCTCTTCGTTGACTTTCGATTCTTCTTGTTCTGTTGGGCCTGCTTCTGCACAACACAATTGGATTTAGTTTTCTAATTCAGCAATAAAAGATAAATTATATGCTAAATACCGAATTATATTTAAATTACAAATCTACTTGCGATTAGACGCCTAATACTGGCACATGAGAGGCCATGTCTCTAAATCGACCCCACTAAAAGTTGGAGACTGGAAGAGAACCCCTCTTTCCTCTTTAGGGGTCGCCAGTCATAAGCCATCAGAATCTGATTTCAGCTTATTTCTATGATATCGAACCTTACTCTGCATGTTGTCCTTGAGGCCCCGGTAAATAGTGCGAAGATCGGGTTCTCTATACTCATCATCAGGGTCATCGGGATCGACTGCAAGAAAGGCGTAATCCACCTGCAAATACATGAAATTAATGTCTTTATATTATAAGTGCCAAATGATAGTAAATTAATTTGATAAATCAAATAAAAATATATAATAATACTCGAGCCTGGTCTCAGAACGCGTCAAACGAGCGATTGTGCTGCACGCCCCAATCAACATGAAGATGATACTTCTTGGGGTGACGTCTCTCATCCCTAAATACCGGTCGAATCTCTTGGCATGATCGCCAGTGTAGCGGCCATCAGAGGTAAAGAGGGGGAATGCTCTCTGCCCCTTACCGGGACCGGGTCTCTGCTTGTGGGACTGATTCGGCCCTCGAGTCTCCCGGACGGGCCGTGGCTGCCCTGCATCCATAAAATATATAGATATACATGCAATATCAAGACAAAACAATATTTAGAATGCAAAAATTAACAAAAATTGGAGTGCAGTATATACCCTCAGCAACATCATCATGAGCCTGCGCCCGGACAGCGGCAGGAGCAACACGATGGTTCCTCGGAAGAGGAATAGCCGATGATCCGGACGTGGATGCATCCCCTTCAACTAGATAACAAACAATGACTATATAAGTAAATTCTGAATAAAATAATAGATAATCAATTTGACGTATTATATAGTTAAAAATACTAACCTGCAGAGTGATCGGAGGGTATGGATCATGCGGGAACGGCCTGTGTCCCCGATGTAGAGGCACCTGAACCAACTAGATAATAAAAAATAACTATATAAGTAACTTCAAAATGAATATGCGAGTATATCTATAATATATCGTTCAGAATGAATAAGCACGCAATATATAATATATAAATATACCTGTAAGTATGGGAACGACCTGTGCCCCAGATGTGAAGGTACCCCCTCCAATTAGACAATAAAAATGACTATATAATTAACTTCAAAATGAATATACGTGTATATCTATAATATATCGTTCAAAATGAATATGCGTGCGATATATAATATATAAATATACCTGCAAGTATGGCAAAGTCCACACGGAAAGAGTCATCTGGACTCTGTTCGGACGGGGATGCAACACCATCCCTTTGTCGTAGGAGCTGCTTCCGACGCAGCTCCCCGGACAGAATCGTTCTACCTCTGCCTATAGAGCCGCCTCTGCCTTTGCCCCTGCCCTTTGCTGGTTTGGACGTCACCATCATCCCTAGATAGAAGTACAACCATTACATATGCATGAAATATATGTATGTAAGAGAAATAACAACAACAATACATGTATAGATCATAGAAAATGCAAACTCATAACATAATATTAAAAATTATCTTTTTCGTATCATAGACGCATTAGACGTCGTAGGAATATCTACATAGATTTGATCAATATCATTTCTAACTCACGTAATTTCACCCTCATCCGAAGATAACCCTTCTATGGAGATAGACGATTGGAGCACTCTAAGCTTTCTATCTTTTTCTTCTTCATCATTGTCATTCATGCGATCCTCGAATTCTGAGACATCATAAATATTCCTGGACTTCCATCGGCATACAACACTCCATCCTAGACGCTTCAAGCATTTTGAGTAGTGTACATGAAATGCTTGTTGCGGAAATATAAATGGATCATTCTCAAGTTAAGATCAACGTGTGTTTACACTAGTCAAGCCATATTCATCTTTCCAAGTCCCGAGCTTGTCTCTCCACCTTCCAGTTCCGGTTCGTGTATCATACCAAATATACCGAAATATATAAAATGGTTCTGCTCGTCCGGGATATTGGGTACTAAGTATGCAATTTAAGTACTCATAATAAATCATACCATTCGAGCCAACGGTCGCAATCCCATTATTTTAGGTGTATCATACCAAATTTGTATTCAAAGACACCGAATTCTTTGTAGTATGCAACCTCTATACTAGGAAACTGAGCTAGACATCTCAAGTTTTTCTTTAATGATATAAACATGTTCGGATTTTGGATGACAAAACAAATTATGCGGCAATTACATAATATTAGTTTAGATTAAGACTAGTTACAAAAATATGAGATTCGAACATCTTACATGATGTGCAAACCAGTCGCAAAAATTGTCCTGATATTTTTCCAATCGATTATCATTTCAATTAGGATGTCCGCCACGTACTTCATTCTTATGAATTATGTTCTCAACATTAAATTTTGACGTCAACATTATATATATATATTTAAAGAACAATTAATGCAAAAAAAGCTTATATTCTAATTTCATCAAGACATACGCTATTGAGAAGGATAAATCGATGCATCTCGTTGATAAATATGGGTTTCTTTTTCTTGTAATCTGCTTTACTATATGGTCCGTCCTGAATTCTCCGAGGACTGTTAAATTGTCTCAATATCTTCGTCCAGATAGTGGGAACAAAATGTGGTTATTTTATTTAGGAGAAAACCTTCCATAATAGAACTCTCCGGTCGATTTCTATTGCGTATATAATTTTTTAGACTCAAGAGGTATCTAAAGAAATTTATGTTAAATAAAGAAATACAAGCATATAAGATAGCAAAAATATATCGATTGTGTCAACCGAAAAATTCAAGGTATCTTTTGACGGGGTATATCCATCGATATTGTACCGGTCTGGAAAGTTTAACCTCGGTTGCAAGATGAACCGTCAGGTGTATTATGATATCGAAGAACGTCGGCAGGAAAATCCACTCAAGCTTGCACATTATCAACAGAATCGCATTTTCTAGCTTCTCCAACGCCACATGCTCAATGTTTTTAGCGCACAATTTTCTAAAGAAGCAGTAAAGTTCATTAATTACTAGACCAACTGATTCAGGAAAAGAAGTCCTGAAGGATAATGGGAGAATGTGATCTATAATAACATGGTGATCATGACTTTTCAGTCCTTCGATCTTTCCTTTCACAATCTTTATCTTTTTATTAAATGATCCTGAGAAACCTATGAGAGCTTTCAAATCATGTAACATCTGCATGAACCTTTTCTTCTCTATTTGTGACATATGATACGTGGCATTGGGAAGTACAAACTTGCATAGTTTACTCGCTATCGGTTAAGATGCAAATCATCTCTAATTTCCCGGTTTTGAAGATCCATCCGAGTACGGAGGCTGTCTTTCGATTTTCCATTTTTACAAAGAAGCAAGTTAAGTACGTGCTCGGATACTCTCTTTTCAATGTGTATGACGTCTAGAAAATGACACTAAATTTGTTGGCCAATATGGTAGTTCGTAGAAAATGCTTAACTTGTTCCAGCCGGGTGGCGTATCCTGTCTTGCTGGATCTATCCCAAAGGTCATGTTATTGTAACCATTCCGCTGAGCAATCCCGTCCTCGCCAGAAAATGGGGCTGGAGACCTATGAAGCTCCTAATGACCATCAAAGTGAACACCGTCAAACCTGTAGGGATGGTCTAGTTATAGGAAACGCCGATGACCGTAAAAAGAAATCGTGTTGCTGAAATTCAACCGTCTCGATATTGTATCTTGCTGGCAGTAAGGGCATGCTTTGTAACAATGTACGGACCAACCTGATGGTATTCTATATGCAGGAAAGTTATTAATTGTCCATATTAAAGCCGCACGCATCATGAAGGTTGTATCTGTGTTTGCATCGTAAGTCTCCGCACTATCAATGAATAAAGATTTTAACTCTTCGATTAGAGGTCGGATGTAGATGTTGATATTGTTTCCTGGCGATTTTGGTCCGTCAATAAGATGTATTATAAAGTAGGACTGATCCATAGTCAACCACAATGATATATTATAAACTATCATTACAACGGGCCATGTGTTGTGGTTACCATCCTTATAGTTGAATGGGCAGAAGCCATCATTAATCAGTCCGAGTATGATATTGCGAGGACCATTGCTCAATATTGGGCGCCTCCTATCGAAATCCTTCTATGCCGGCGAATCTCTTGGATGACTCATTCTTCCATCTTCCGCTTGGAGGAGTATGGTGATGCCAAATCATTTCCTCTGATGTCTTTTTACACCTGAGTAGTTTCTGCAGCCTTTGTGTTATGGAAAAGTACGTGCTATCTTGACAATATATATGGCTTCTTATCAGATACTTTCGTCTTATACCTATTCTTTCCGCAGGTGGGACATTCTTTCAAATCTGAATTTTCTTTCTGGTATAGTACACAATCTTTGGGACATGCATGAATCTGAGAGTTTAAAGCCAAATTAGACATCTTTTGGGCTTTGTACCGGCTTATAGAATCTTTCAGGAACTTGAGAAGTATCACGAATGAGTTGTTTCTCCATCTATTTAGGCACTTAATCTGGAAAAGATGGACAAATTATGATAGTGTGGAATACTTTGCATTCTTATAAATTGGTCTCATAGTATCATTCATGTACTTTTCATACTTATCCGCACGTTGTTCTTGACCAGAAGGAATATCTTCTTCAGTAGGTTACTATCACCGAGAGTAGCCTCTATCACATCCTTCATTTCCTCTCTTGTAAAGAAGTTATTTTCTTCCGCCACATTACCGTTTTCTTCTTCTCTGTGATATAGTCAAGTTGTATAAAATCTGGTAAAACCATGTTTAATGATGTGAAACTCTACCCCTATCTTCCGGTACATCTTATTCCCACAAATGTCCCACGGACAGGATCTTTCCCAACACGATATTTGCGTGCAAATTGGATGAAAGCAACAACTCCTGCGATGAACTTAGGGTTCGTGCGTTGCCGATCCACGTACATTCAGTCCTTAATTTTGATGTACTCATAGGCCATGCTAGACTGTATGACACACACACATATACCGTTAACAGATCCTAAAAGCAAATGTGTGTGTATAGGATTATCGCTCTCATGTATGAGTTGATTTAAATCCTATTACATATCACTACATTGTTATACCTATTCATCATTCTTCATTGATAAAAAACCAAATAAAGTATGAAATATGAAGAGATTTTAGTTCTTAACATCACACGGTTTAAGATATTCAGAGATCATTCTCGACGGCTATGAAGATTATCAGGGACCGAGAGCAAATCCTCATAGCTCGGGAGTTGGATTCTTCTACCAAGAAAGATGATGATGATATTAACGGTTTTATATTGGATGTCGAGGGTAACGGCTGTTGGGGTAAGGCTTCTATCCCATTAAGAATGTATAGAACAGACATCCATTCGATTGTGTTTTCATCTGTTTCGAGAAAATTTCGGCAGCACCGTCTCGCTGTTCTCCGAGTACACTGTAATAGAATAGATAATTATTTCAATACTGTAAAACAACATTAAAATGAACATGTAATCTATCTTTATAACGGAGAACCAACGGAAAGGTATCAACGAAATAACTTGAAACGAATTAAAACACACATGAATGCAGGTGTTTGCTTTATACATTCCTAATTTGTCCACACTGGAAAAATCTATCGGTTATCATATGATTGAATTTTCTCGTCAATAGACTACACGACGGTTGTTAGCTCCGAATGACACTGTCCGAATTTTAATAGCTTTTGTATAGTTTTATGTCACGACGAATATCGAACGTATGTTAACCGATAGACGGAGACTACGTCGCGTAATTTAATTTGATAAATTATTTAAATTTCAGTTTATGATTTCGCTTAGGTGTAGGGTTGTTAGTGTGTATGTGCTTCAGAGAGATGCACACTGTACATACCGAACATGGCGTAAAGTAAAACAATTAAAATTTAAAAGTAAAGGAAATTAAAAATATAACAAGTATCTTTGTTGTATGTTAAATATAAGAAATGTCAGAAAATCCTTGAGAAAGCAAGCTGAATTGGTCCTACTGACTGCAAGCTATAAATAAAGTTAAGATGTAGAGGTCTAATCGAAATTCGTAAAGACTGCAACTTCAAGCAACGGAGTACTCCTATATAAGAAGCTGATGACTAAAGTTCATGTGTTTTCCAAGTTAGTAACAGTTTAAAACCCACGATAAACTTCAAAGACCATCCAAGATATCAATACAGAATCTCAAAACATGTAGACAAAATTAAATCAAGTATTTTTCATCATAATTGATCCTGAAAATATATATGAACTAAACATTAGAGCAATGAACCAATATGGAGAGAACAGTAAAATAAGGACAAAGCTTAGTTTAATTCAAGTATGCATACGAAAACTAGAGGACAATCATAGCATAAGAGACAAATTTATCAACTCTATTAAAAAAGGAAACATTCTCAAAATTTTATACCCTCAAAATTTAAGAATAAATCTCAAAGCTAAAGCCTTAACCTTTAAATTGGTAAAAACCACAAAGATTCATAATAATCCATAATGATCTACGAATTCCACTTAAACTTATGAATTGAACCTTTAAGACTCATAATATATCCATAACGATATAACCATTCCACTTAAAAATTCATGATCTTAATATTTAAAACGGCAAAACCCAACCAATCGTAATATATCTATAATGTATATAAATTCCGATTAAAAATCATGAATTTAACCATAAAAATGGCAACTATGATGAAAAATCCGAAGGCACATAAAATCCAAACCATCACCCTAAATTTCTCATCTTTATCCCTTTCTTTCTACTTTACTTTAACAAATTATTTCCATAATATCCATTCAATTGAATTTCCACCAATCTCATTTTATAGGGTTTTCATGTTAAAATCCCCAACTATCTTAATTTACACCAATCTCACTTTCTAAGGTTTCATGCAAAACCCTCCAAATTTAAACATCATCAATTAATTAAAATTAACATTACAATACTAATTAATTTAAACATCTAAAAATAACAAATATTTTAAAAAAATTACCTCACACTGTACAAATTAGGGGAGGGGCTCGGCAAAACCGTGGAGGAGGAGATGGGGGCTCATGGTGGTGGTGGAGATTGTGGGGACGACGATGACGATGCGGAGGTGGTGGTGGAGAAGATGACGACGGCGGGTGATGGACGGGGTGGTTTGCGCTCGAAGGAGGAGGTTGCGACAACGGAGATGGTTTCGAGGAGGAGGAAGAGGGGGTCGGCGAAGGATTCTAAAGAGGTTGCGACGGTGACAGATTGGAGGGAGCACGGAGAGGTGGAATTGGAGGGATTTTGGGTTGAGGATGAGGTCAGAGGAGGGTTTTTGGGTTTTTTTAAAAATATTTTTTTCGCCGTTCGGATTGAGAGGAGAATTCGGGAAAATATAGGTTTTTTCTGTTTTATTTTTTTAAAATAAAACCCCGACATTGCCCCTGCGGTTCCCACAGTAGGTTTTTTTTGCCAATACAATAGGGGCAACCACAAAAGTTAATTTTTTCTGTAAATTTTCCCATACGGTTACCGCCGTAGAGTCATTGTTTGCCCCTGCGGCGAGAACTGTATGGGTAACCTAAAATTGCCCCTACGATTTTTCCCATCTGTAGGAGCAAGCCATCTTTGTACTAGTGTAGAGGGTTGGGTTTATCCTCTAAATGTGCATTGGTCAAAAATGGTATTTTGTTTGCTAACTGGGATGTTATTTGCATCCAAGAATCTAAAGCTTAACTGTGCTTCTCCTTCCATATTATCATCAAATGGTGGTTCTAAGATTTCTAAATGGTTGGTTTTGGATGCTATTAGTTCCTGTGTGGGTGTGTTGCTTGGATCGGATGAATCCAACATTAGTCCTGTTTCATCCACCATTAATTTTCTCTCTATCTCTGCTACTTTCATTTCTATTTCCTCTGGTCTTATTTGGAGTATAACCACTGTATATGCCCCTTTCGACTGATGATAGAGTCCTATGTTTTCATGAAATCTCCCAATTTCGTTCTTCTATCTCAGACCTTGGGTTCTATGTGGAGACTTTAATGTTACTATTCAGTCTTCTGAGAGGAATAGTGGCTCTAGTAGTGCTAGGGTGGTTGCGTTTTTTAGAAATTTTATTGACAATCATGACTTGCTTGATCTTCCCCTTAATGGGAGATCCTTCACTTGGTCTAGTTTGCGTCACTCTCCCTCTTTAGCCAGACTTGACAGGTTTCTTATTTCTCCTGATTTTGAGACTCATTTCCCTTCCGTTTCTTCAGTTCTCTCTACCTAGTTTTTGCTCTAATCATTCTCCTATTGTACTTGATACTGGAGGTGTCTCTCTGCACTCTAAATTCTTTAGGATTGAAAGGTGTTGGTTTGATCATCCTAACTTCACTGCTTTTGTGTCTAACTGCCGGTCTTCTTTTTTGGTTCTAATGATCTGGTGTTAACTTTTTCTAAGAAAATTAGACTTTTGAGGAGACGACTTAAATGGTGGAAATTGAACATTTTTTGGATCAATCACTGTTAAAAAGAGAGCTCTTCTCCCCCCCCTCCCCATCAATGATTTTGACACTCTTTGAGGAATTGAGACCTCTCTCTCTCTTTCTGAGTTCTCTCGCAGAACTGAATTCAGATCTAAACTTACTCATGTTCTTAGCGCTGAAGAAGTGTGCTGGCAGCAGAGGTCCATATTACAATGGTTAAAAGAGGGAGACTCAAATGCTTCTTTTTTTTTACAAAGTTTCGTGTAATAGAAAGAGAGAATCTCATTAATTCTTTGTTGATTGACAACGCTCTGTTTAAAGATCATGATGGTATCTCTCATGCTTTTGTTGATCATTTTAAATCTGTTTTTTGCGGTACAAAATCTTTTTCAGCTTCTGCAGATTGGGCACTCTTGTTTCCTGATCATCATAATGACCTCTCATCCTTGGAACCACCTTTTACTGAAGCTGAAATAACGACAGCAGTTTTTGATCTTGGTGCTGCTGGGCCTGATGGTTTCCCCATTATCTTCTATCAGAAATTTTGGTTTTCTATTAAGCAAGATATTCTGAAGATGTTTGAGGGACTTTTTAACAATTCCTCTAATGTGGATTGTATCTTGTACTTATTCCAAAAAAAGGAGGGGGTATATTGTATTTCTGATTATCGGCCTATTAGCCACTCAATGGAAGTTTCAAAATCTTCATCAAAGTGCTTGCCAATAGACTGAACCCCCTTCTTCCATGTCTTGTTGGTGATGTGCAAAGTGCTTTTCTTAAAGGTAAATCTACTCTTGATTGCTTTTCTTTAGCTCATGAGTTTGTTAACATTTGTTCTAAGAAAAAGCTTGATATTGGTCTTCTCAAGTTGTACTTTAAGAAAGCTTTTGACTTTGTCGACTGGGCATTTGTTTTGGAGATCCTTTCTGCAAGAGGTTTTTGGTCCTAAGCGGTGCTCTTTTATTAGGGATATTCTTTACACTTCCGAGTGTTCTATTCTTGTTAACGGTATCCCTAGTAATTCTTTTAGATGCAAAAGAGGCCTCAAACAAGGAGATCCTCTCTCCCCCATGCTCTTTATTCTTGTTGTGGATGTTTTATTTCGTATGTTATGCCTAAGTAGACAGAATAGTACTCTCTCTGCTCCTGATTTAGGTAGAGGTTTCTCTTTACCCCCTCTATCTAATATGCGGATGATACTCTTATTATCTGTTAAGGTGATGAGCAAGAATTCTTACATTTAAAAGTGATTCTTTTTCTATTTGAAGGCTTATCTGGGCGGGAAATTAATTTTTCTAAGTTTGCATTGGTTTACTTTGGGAGATCACCGCAGAAAGGTCATGGGTTGGCCACTATTATGAATTGCCAGCTCTCTTCTCTTCCTTTGTGCTATTTGGGACTTACATTATATGCTGGCAAACTCCCAAAGAGTGAGTGGATTTGTCTCATTGATAAATTTCACAGGAAACTTGCACTGTGGAAGGGTAAACTCTTTTCTATTGGGGGAAGATTGATCCTGGTTAATTCTGTTCTCACGGCACTTCCACTTTACTTCCTATCTTTCTTTCGTATCCCCTCATGGGTTAGAAAGAAAATGATGGTATTCATTCTCGTTTTCTTTGGAAAGGTAAAGTGGATACGAGCACTAAATGCTAGCATCATATGAACTGGAGTAGGACTTGCAAGTCAAAACTAGAGGGAGGGCTTGGTGTTATCAATTTTGAGGATTTCAACTTCTCTCTGCTTTCTAAATGGCTATGGCATATGATAAACAATGATGGCTTAGTCTCCATTTAATGTCTCAGACAACTTTATTTCTCTGGTAGCGTTTTTAAATTCCCAACTGCTACACCATGTATATTTTGGAAAGGTACTATAGAACGTCTATTTTTTTTTGTCTAATATTGTTGCTTGGGAGCTTGGTAATGGGGAATCTACTAGATTTTGGACTGACAAATGGTCAAGTCCCAATTCTCTGGCATCGTTTTCCCCTCTATTGTTTTCTCTTGTCAGAGATCCTCATACTACAGTCGCCTCTCAAGGTCATTGGGTTGAAGGTACTAGGCATTGGCAGCCTAGGTGTGCTAGATTAAGAACTGCTATTTTCTTTTCTGAAATGCATCAGATGCTTTCTTTGCTTTCAGATTTTCCCCTTAAGCGTGATGAATTATTTCTTGTTGATACTCCTATATGGCTTCTTGATAAGGGAACTTCCTCTGTCAATTCAGTCTATAAGTTCCTCAACTGTGGAGGTCCTTTATATGCCCATCATAATCATGTGTCGTCCTCTGTTGCATCCCTTGTAATTAAAATTTTCACTTGGTTGGTCTCTTGGAATCGTATTTTTTCAAAGGCTTACTTGCAGACTACGGGATAGGTTGGGGATACCTGTCGTGTATCTTGTGGTTGTGAGGTAGAGGACTCCATGCATATTTTGTTTCAGTGCCCGCTTTCTCAATCTTTTTGGGGTGACATCATTCATTTTTTTGGCATATCTTCTATGCCCATAAACTTGTATTGTTTCCTCAGCTCGTGGATTTATGCGGCACACCCACAAGTTGGTATTCTTTGGCAATTGGTTTGCTTGGCAACTTGTTGGTTTTAGTGACTTGAAAGGAACAATAGAATTTTCAATGAAGCCATATAGGAGTATCAACAAGAAATAATTCATATAAGTTTCATAGCAAGTTCTCTGTTCTAATGCAACTTTCATCTCATGTTAATTCTTGGATAGGAATTGTTGGTGCTAAAAAGAGA
Organism: Agapanthus africanus; assembly: GCA_030015575.1. Classification (NCBI taxonomy): domain Eukaryota; kingdom Viridiplantae; phylum Streptophyta; class Magnoliopsida; order Asparagales; family Amaryllidaceae; genus Agapanthus; species Agapanthus africanus. The sequence continues at coordinate 681,632,114 of JASDDO010000031.1, read as the reverse complement.
TTCAATTTGGAGTTAATGAAGTAGCGCGCTTCTTCCCCTCACAACACTGTTGATCTACAGCTGCCCTCTAACTTTAATCCATCTTGATGTGGTTTGTAATGTCTTTTGATTTTAGTAACGGTGTTTAATTTTGTTTTTTCTGTAAACCTTTTGTTTGTTGGGATGTTTGTTGTACCGTATATATTTTTCTCTTGATACATTTTGAGTAAGGCATCTTATCCTACTTTTCTATAAAATAAAATTACATGTGTAAGTAAAGCATGTGTAATCTATTTGCATTAAAATTCATGATAAAATGCCAATTTATTATTATTATTATTATTATTATTATTATTATTTGGCACTCATCCGTAAGCTCTAACCTAAGCGTACAATACATCCACGCACCACGCAAGAGCATATAACACGCGCATTCAGAGGCTCACGAAATGCCCCGAAAGGATTAAATTTGTGGCCACTTCCCTTCCGGGTATCCAGAGTTCGAACGCCAAAGAGGAGAGAGGAGAGAAAGTGCCTGTAACCACTGAGATATTGCATCTTGCCTAATTAATGAGGAACTAAGATATTGCATCTTGCCTAGTTAATGAGTAAAAGAAAAAATGCCAAATTCAATGGGTGGGGCCGGACTTGAGTTTATGTTATTTATCATCCCATAACACATGAATATTTGCATTAAAGAAAAGGGTAAATTGTTGAAAAAACCCCAGCCTAAGTAAAACATGTCAAAAAAGTCTCTGGGTGAACATGTTAAAAATCCCATCATTTTTTCCATCATATACTCACAATAGTAGATATTTTAGTATATCCCAAAAAATGCACTAAAAGACCCATGTCTCCAAGTACAAGTTGATAGCTGGGAATTTTTGGGCAAAAATTGTGATGTTGTAGTTGCCTGTAATTTCTATCAGGTTGCCGTAGCTTCTATTTTGAGTTGAATTTTATTGTTTTTTCCTCAAAAGACTGAGTATTAAATGTTCCAACCAAATGATTTTCCCTCCAAATTCACTACTCTCCCCACCCAAAAACCCTATTTGTCAACTCAATCACAATTATCCCTTTCATTTTCTCCATTAGCCTTCTTTCATTTACTCCATTTTCATTTAACTTCTAATAATTTGTCTGTAATTTCTAATAAACTGCATGTAACTTTCAAAAAGCTGCATGTAATTTCTATTAACTTACATGTAATTTCTAAGCAGCTGCATGTAATTTCTAAACAGTTGCATGCAATTTCTAATTGTAACTTCTAATAAGCTGCATGTAATTTCTAAGCAGTTGCCTGTAAGTTCTAATAAATTTCCTGTAACATCTAACCATTTTTCTGTAGCTTCTAATAACTTGCATGTAATTTCTAATAAGTTGCCTGTAACTTCTAATATGCTGCATATAACTTCTAAGCAGTTGCGTGTAATTTCTAATAAATTGTTTGTAACTTCTAAGCAGTTGCCTGCAACTTCTAATAACTTGCCTGTAACTTTTAATATGCTGCATGTAAGTGTTTACCGCCGAAAAGACGGGAAGACAAATGTCTTGCCTGAATTTGGGGCAGATGCTATTTGGTTTTATCCGTCCACCTCTCCGAAGATGCCAAGTTGATTTATGGCACCATGTATCGAATGTTTAGACGGATGTGACCGATGTAGCAGATCTCGTCAGGTTCCTCCTCATTGTGAGAGGTTTTTTGGTTGTGAGGACGCTCTTCCCTGCAGGCGCAAGCCCCTGCAGTTAATTACGCTACCGCATTGCGGTACCACTTTCTCCTTCTCCAGATGGTCACTTCATGTCATGTGTGTTTGTTTTGTTTTTGGTTGCCCGTGGGTTGTATATGGAGACTGATTTATGTTGTCGCCCGTAGGGCGTGGATTGGTCCAAATCCGTATTTTCTTAGATTTGGTTTGGGTTGGGTTTAAAGATCGTTAATCTCATTTGAGACTAAGATCAACTTAAACATTTGTTAAGAATACGTTAGTCTAATTTTAGACTAAGATCTACTTAACAGGATCATTTAGATCCAACAAAAGAGCATTTGGGCTCTATTATCTTAATTTAGAGACGTTGCGATCCGTTGGGTTTAAGGACATCATGGTCCGTGGAGTTTAAGGACATCATAGTCCAAAGTTCATCATAGTCTATGAGTTTAAGGACCTCACAGTCCATAAAGTTTAAGGATATCATAGTCTATGAGTTTAGGGGCCTCATAGTCCGTAAAGCTTAAGGACATCATAGTCCAGTTTAAAGACGTTATAGTCTATGTGGTTTTGGTTCAACCGTTTGGGGATGCGCCAAAAGTTATTGGTTATTGGGACCCTCCATCTCTCTGAAGACGTTGAAGAATTACAACGACATATATCAGAAGTATGAAAAGATATACTCTTGAACCAATGTTGGTTGGGAGATATGTAGTCAAGTTTGAGACTAAGATCGGTTGAAAAAATTTATGAGCATGTGGGCTCAATTAATCTGAATTAGAGGCCTGTGGCCAACTTGGGCTCAGCACACTCAGTCAAAATGTTGGACATTTAATTAGGCTCAGTCCTTTTTTATTTAACAATGCTGAGCATTGGTTTGGATCCTGACAACTTTTTGTCTTTTATTGAGTGTTGAACACTCATTAAGGCTCTGGGGCTTTATTTAAAGAACAGTTTATGTTCTTTCAGCGCACACGTGAGGAGCACGTAGCCCGCTTAGCGCTGATCGCCAGACTTGGAGCGCTAAGGTGCTTCCTGTGAGATAGCGCACACGTGAGGAGCACGTGGCGCGCTTGGCGCTGAGCGCCAGTCAATGGGTACAGAGCGCTCCTGTGAAGTAGCACACACGTGAGGAGCACGTAGCGCGCTTGGCGCCGATCGCTAGATTTGGAGCGCTAAGGCGCTTTTTATGAAATAGCGCACACGTGAGGAGCACGTGGCGCGCTTGGCACTGGTTGCTAGATTTGGAGCGCTGATGCGCTTCTTATGAAGTAGCGCACACGTGAGGAGCACGTGGTGTGCTTGGCGTAGTGCGCCAGACTTGGAGCGCTGAAGCGCTCCTTTGGCCATTTTAGTCAGTTCTGCGCTCTGAGAATTAAATTCTCATTTATAAGAGATTTTGTATCGTGGATCTAAGAAAAAAGTTCTTATTTTTATGGGAGATATTACAATCTCTTATTTTTTTGTGAAAAGACTATGTCTTTATCTTATAGATCTGTGATCTAACAAGAACTAAGTTCTTCTTCTTCCCTTTTTATGATGAGATGCTTCAATCTCTTCTATTTTTATGAAAGACTTCTGTTTTTGTAGATCTATGATCTAGAAGAAGAACTAGGTTCTTCTTCCTCTTGATGAGATGCTTTGACCTCTCTGTTTTATTTACTTTAAAGAAATTCTTCTTCCGAGAGCTTGCTCTTCTCTTTGAAATTTCTCAAAGTTTGTGTGTGTGTGTGGGGGGGGGGGTCCTCTATGTCAGACTTGAAGTCTTGGGTCCTTTATATAGGGGATGCTGATTTGTTGAATCGGTTGAAAAGATCTTTTCTCTAATTAATTTGGGAATGTTTCCCACCGTTGGATTTTTGATCCAAGGGCTTCTTTTTTACAGAAGATGATCTTCTTGCTTTTAACAAGATTGGGAAAATCTTTCCCATACAGAACTTATTCTGTATCTTGGTGATTTTTAATCACTATTGGATTTTTGATCTAACGATGCTCTAATTTTCATAGATAATTTGATGATTTTTAGTCATCTTTGTTGGATCTTTGATCCAAGGGTGAGGAACATTTAGTTCCAGCGCTAGAGCTCTCGTGCTTTGCACGTGAGCGCTGCATCAGAATCTTTGACTCCGGGTGCTGGCGCACTTAGCGCTAGTGCTCTCGTGCTTTGCACGCGAGCGCTGCATCAGAGTCTTTGACTCTTAGCGCCGGCGCTCTCGTGCTTTGCACGTGAGCGCTGCATCAGAGTCTTTAACTCTTGGCGCTGGCGCATTTAGCGCAGCACTTTTATGAAGCACCGCTTCATTTCAAATTTTAAAATTTGAACAGAGCCTTGCTCTGATTGGGGGAAACAAATGCCCCCCCACCGTTGCGCTCACGTGGCTTACACGTGAGTGCAGCGATGGCAGCATATGCGCCATTAGATCAAGTTAGAAGTTGAAACGGCTCTCAGTGCCTATAAATAGGGCCTTTGGCCCTTGAGATGACCTCTGTTCATCTTCAGGTTTTCTCTTGAGAATTAATTCTCTTTCAGAGTATTGCTCTTTGTCTTAAGAACTCTCTTAGAGACATAACCCTGTTAAAAAATTTTAGGTAAAGATTAAATCTTTGAAGGGATTACTTCATAATCTAAGGTTTCACCCCTTAACAGAGCCTTGCTCTTTTCAGATCATATATCTAAAGAAATTTTTAGGGTTTTCTTAACAGAGCTTTGCTCTCTTGAAATCATAGATCTAAAGAGATCTTTCTTGTAAGTTTACGGTAGCGCCCCGGCCATCTTTCAGACGCTAAATGCGGAACAAAAACTATTACAACTGGCGCTATCGTATACTATATCCCAGGATCTGCCATTAACGCTAAACTAACATACTGTAAAGAGGGTAGAAATGTTATACCGAACGATCCGAGTCCTTCGGTCTTTAACCATCATCCTACGCTTCCTTGCGGCTGCTCCGATCTCCTCGATCTCCAGTCTTCTCGTCCAGGTGCCATCACGTCAGCGGATTTTTAAACGGGTTCCCGTCTCTGAACCGAGGCAACTCGATCACCAAGTTTGCTAAAAGAGATGACCAAGATTGATGTAGAGAATGAGTAGAACACTTTTTCTCGTTACATCCAAAGTTATGGATGAACGGTTAATGAAGTTGCCTTTTGGATCGGGTAAAAATGAGAAATGAGTATCTATCAAATATCCATGAGTCAAAAACTATCATAATCTTTTTCCCAAGCAACCATCCTCTCCCAAGAATGAATGGCCGGACACTTTATAGGGGGGGTTGAGTGTAAGAAAGGGGAAGGTGACCATAACAATGAATGATATGAATGATTCATCTAAACACCTTGCAATATCATTTAATGAAAACCATGAATCATCTAACCTAGTCATCATCCATTAAATGAACAATTAAAGCACTAATGAGTCATGAAGCCTAGTCACCATCTAGAAGCTTCAAGAACCTTCCACACACTCATGACTTACCCTCATGAAGAAAATATAAATCCGCATTTAACCGAATGTTAAAGCGGGTGATAGAAAACCGGCAACTTCTAAAAGCGATCCCGAAACGAATTTCAGGATAACCCCGTAACCGTATAAACATACCCGCATTTGTATTACGACCGAATACAAATGCAACTAAGACAAAGATATTATATCTACATAGCATAATACTCGGATCCGGCTTAAACCAAAGCCCACCAGTATTATCTGCCCGAAATATGACACGTGCGTAAACGCACGTACATTTTCCGAACACTGCCATAAAACCATACGGCCTCTACAACGTTTCGCCCGAAATTGGGAAACTGTCTGTGGGGGACTCTAATGACTCATCAACACACTGGCACTGGGTATAACCACTAGCACGTCAGAGGTACTAGCTGTACGTAACGATTGCCTATGTATTGATCGGAAGGGAAGCTGACGAGCGAACTCATTCAGAAACCCTACTGAGCCTGATAGTGACAATATCCGTACAGTCCGGTCCGTTCGTCTATGAGTATCGCATATAGGGCCTAGGAGGCTGGTAACGTCAGACCCCCAATAGCGGTATAAGTCGTGTCGGAGTGTAGCCCAGAACACCCTGAGATACTACTGGAGTACCTACCAGTAAATCTCTTACCTCGGCCGAGGGATTTGTGTAATGGCTCTCCTAGACACAGCGCGATCTCACCCCCAATACCGGGAGAGACGAATCTCCGACGATCTGCTCACTGCCTCCATGTGGCTCGGGACTGTACCCAAAAAATACCTGTTTGCACGACTCCTTTGAGCCGTGGTAGGGTAGAAATCAAAGCACAGTGGGAACTCACACGAGAAAAATGACGACCTCAGGTCGATGAACTAACCTGTACACATGTCTCCAGGGAACTGCTATCTGACGCTAGGTATAATACCAACTAGCAGGTTCCCGGCGAGTCCTGTCCGGTGTACTCATAACCCAATGAGCACATGTATACATCTTAGGTGAACCATCTAACACCAATGGTTTGTGAGACCGGCCACCGCCCCTCGTCGGGGTCTCGACTGTATACACTAGTCTACTCCGGAGTATCGATGCCCTGTCTCGAAACTCCCACGACTAGAGACACTTTAAGGATGTGCTTATAGACCCCAGCTCCCACGTATATGATCGCCATCATACTGCCGACAGTCAAGCAGAATCCTATGGGCTCTATCAACATGCAATAGTGAACTAAAGCATGTATACGATGATAAAGACAAACCAGATAGCATACTATCATCTCGAGCAAGACTGTCATATCGGTATAGGTCCTCCATCAATCATTGCAATCACGTACCTGCGATCCAATAATTGACTTTGAGGGCACTATATCCAAAAATCTCCCACTTGCACTTAAGGCTAATTATTGCGATGTCGCATACTCACAGTCCGTGTGATACCGAACATCCAACTCCTCTACTAATCAGTTTCACAAAGCTCGTTTGTAAAACTCTTGTGTTCGAGAAATAGCCTCAGTGAGTGGATCCGTCCTGATGTTTCTGTCTATGTCTCTCTTAATCTCAAGTTCGCGGAGAAAGCCATCTCCCGAATCGAGTATTAGGTGTCTTAGAATATGTCTAGATATCTGATGGGACCTAGTTCATAAATGAACTCCAAATCCAAACTTCTTAGACTGTAGTGATCACTGAACCTAATCAGTATCCAGCACTATGCCTCCCATAGTATCCTCTTGGACCACCTGTCCATAATACTGTCCCTTGTCAAAGGGAAAACTATAACTCTGACAATCACTCTGTCATCCATGTCACCTTTGAAGCCTGGAATGATAACCGTCTCCCGAAGGAGGCTGCCGTCATCAAATCCGTAGAACATGCACTTATGTTCTAAAACTGCTTCCTTATGTTTCTTCAGGATTGGATTAATATAAACTTATCGTATCCTGTGCAAAAACAACATCTGGTGTGGTACTTGACATCTCACGATTGACTCAATTGCCTAAGCAAGTGATCTGTCAATCATGCACATCCCTCTCCCCTTTAGTCTGTAAGATACCTTTAGAGAGGGTGACTCCATCACCTGCAGGTACACCACCATGCCAGGAGTCATCTAGTCTAAAATACCATTAGAATACCGTCAAAGTACGCATATTAGGAAACTACCCAAATCTAAATCTAAAACCATAGATCTAGTAACCAGAATGTCTGATATTATATCCATATCCTGTGTAAAGAAACAACTGTGTGACAACCACAATATAACCGATCGTAGTATAGAAATTTTACTTCCTACTCTGTGTATGTTATCCAAATACCAGGACATCACACACTACTACCTTCTTAACGGATCCATCCCCTATTCTGATGAAGTCAAAGTTATGACTGTCACATCAAAAATAGATGACCTGTCTCCGCTATATCTGCTGAAGTCTATAAATAGACATAAGCTACTTGCCTACTATGCTTCCGCTGTTCCCACTGACTACGACAACCCTCTGGCAGAATAATATATACGTACACTTCTAAAGCTAGTTTAGAACGATGCTATACTTAACCTCCTGCCGGGTCTCATAGCCTGGAACAACAGTAGTGTCAAGTCCGGGTAAACAAGAACCTTCCTGTCACCGTCTTTGAGGCTACCGGAGTACCTCTCGGGTGTCTGAGATTACCCTCCATATCTGCGGAGTGGCTATTGGAATGTCAAACCTGATTGAATATATAGGTCCTATTAAATTTTCCGTAATCGTTTGCGGTTCTGGAATCACTTCCTGTTCTACCATACTCCCACTACTGTTTTCTGATAAAATCCATTTTACTAAAACTGTGGCGAGTCAAGAACAATATCACTATTGATCTTCTAAATGGTAGAAAATCAACCCTCGTCAAAGCCAGGGTTAACCCACAAACTGCCATTACAGAAACGTGCCTTGAGTTATCCAGAGTCTGGTTTTAAGCATAAGCCGGACAACTCCCCGTACCTTAACATCGTTAACATATGAAGCATTCTATATCCAATATAGAAACTTTGGCACTTATTTAATTGGAACCAGATTCTAATCATGCAGCTGTCTCCAGTGCATATCAACTTAATGGAGAGAGGCTAATCAGCATTACTTAACTTAGGAATACATCCAATTATGAGTAACCTGAAAGAGAAACAAGTTTCTCAAAACCATTACTATCATCTGAATACCACTCACAAGTATCTACATCTTTGATCTATTTGAAGAATCCCGATACTTGCGATACCTGGTTCTCTACTTTATTCTTATACCCACAACTTCTCAAAAGTTAGACATTGTATTTCTATGAAACACTTGTCTAAAAATTAGAGAAGTCACAAGTAAACAGAACATAGTACGAGGACCAACCCCTTTGTCCTGACGGACACTGGACAACATACAATACTCTGTATAAGTCCGCTGAGTTGAATAACTCAAAACCTGTGCGTCGTAGGTTGAAAAACTGTACCCAGGCGATTTCCTCAAATATCACCAATTACTACGAATTCCGATATAATGAGGATGATCACCTTATTCCCAATAACCTACTCCCACTCATCATCTGTAAAACCATACAGATGTGAGAATCATACCTGGTAAATACATACTCTGGAGTAAGTATCTAATCGGGAAATCAGTTCTCCTTTAATAATGCACTGAAACATGAAAATGTTTCGTAGGGGTATCCTGGTATTCCCAGTAATGCCTCTTCCATAATCCAATTCATGACTTTAACCGTATATTTCTTTGCTATCTCTCCAAATCCCTTTATTTGTTTTTATTCATTACCTTCTGTACACCATCGTTAGGCTAAATGGTTTTCTTCCTTCCCTACCGTTCGGCACCAGCCTATGGTTTGGAAGAAGACTATCCAGTAAGCATAATAAGTGTACCCTCCTAAACCAAGGAGTACTCGCAACTTGAGAGAAGATGATGATAAAAGACAACTGAATAATACCTTATTCTATTTCTCCCGAACTGGGGGAAAAAGCAAAGGTGAAATAGGAGTGGCGATGAAGTACGTGGTTTGGTCGTGAATGATAGCAGCCGCAATTTACTTTGCCCTCTTTCTAATCCCTTTATTTTGTCTTTAGTTATTACCTTCTGTACAACCTACTTATACTAATTGGTTTTCTTCATTCCCTACCTTTCGGCACCTGCCTATAGTTTGGAATAAGACTATCCAGTAAGCATAATAGGTGTACTCTCCTAAACTAAGGAGCCCTCGCAACCTGAGAGAAGGTGATAATAAAAGACAACTGAATAAACCAATTCTATTTCTCCTGAACCTGGATCCATCCTCGAAGAAGTCCCTTCGAGTTCGTATATAACCATACGATGGATCTATCCAATGGAAGTGGATGTCCGTAGTAATACGGGGTGTTCTGAGAAATACAAAGGGTAAAAGAAAGAGCGGTAATGACTTATGCAATTTTAGACAATCCAAAAGCCAGTATTTTAAGAAGGTTCGGTCAACTTGGTCACTGAGTCATAGTCTAGGGTCGGTCAAAGGTCGCTGCCAGAGAGAGAGAGAAAAGAAACACTCTGCGTGTACTCTAACCTAGATCAGAATGGTTATCACTTTATCTAATCAGGAAACCTCCCACTGTAATCTCAAATTCTCCTCCAAACCTGAAAGAAGAATTAGTCGGGATCACCCGAAGAGTAAACCAACTCATCAGTGAGAATCGGGATCCAACTATCATCTCATGATAACTTGATGGAAGCCACTCAAGTTATCATACTCCAGAAGGTATGCGCATGCCTGGCAAGTTTCCTGTAGGTTTGAAACTCCCGATGTAATTTTTTATCCCATGCTCTTATGACCTTGACGTAGGCCAACAAATCATAAGTCACATGTCAAGTTCTACCCGTCATTGTCCAGGTTAATTTGAACCCATCCGTACAAGCCCTTGACGTAGGCCAACAAGGCTATACGTCTGTCCCAAACCAACGCATCTATCTATGCAACAAATGAATACCCCAGCAGCTACCAAACACTATGCCTTGACGTAGGCCAACAAACATAGCTTGAATACTACTGACCATCCATAAGAAATGACGGAGGGCTACGGCTGGTTTTTGGCGAAAAACCTTTAACGTAATGAACTTGATCTCGTTGAAGGAACCTGATGGCTTTTTATAAAAATATAGTGGCGAAAACCTTTGCTAAAGAGGTCACTCCCGGTGAAGGGATCTCGGCTCTTTCCACGTGGAATGAGGTGCAGGATATTCCAACTGAATACCGCGATGCAAAGCAACTTGTAATCGACTATAGTGAAGTTATTACCCTGACGCAAACTTCTGCCCAAGGGGTCATTCCCGGTGAAGGGATCTCGGCCCTTGCCTCGTCGAATGAGGTGCTGGATATTCATAACCGAATACCACTGTGCATAACAAAAGAAAACGTCTTTGTAATAACACTTTTAAAATTGGTTCCAACAACATCAAATGTAGGTTTGTTTTATCCTTGCATTGATAAGAATCAATGCAGTCCCATCAATTTAACACACCAGAAAAGAACGAAAATATAATGTATGTATATGCCATCCACATTTGCCACTGGGTCCCGTCATCACCCGTTAGGTTACTTAACTAACGACAGAGCGGGGACTGGACTAGCGCGGGTGTAAAACATATATAACATCTAATAGTATATATACCAGTATATAGTAATCGCTCCAGGCGTGATAATATGCAACATTACAGAAAAAGTAATAAACATCACAGAACAATACAGATAATTTGGGATCCCCGGGTTTCACAGAGCCGCTACTGAAAGCCGACGTTCCCCTGGTCGTGTGGATAACCTGTGCAATGAAACCTAGACCCCTATGGGTGCGGCAAGTTACCCACCAAAACCTTAAGCGAGGCAGCCCCCTACAGCAAAGTGAATGGACTACCCAGCACTTCACGGAATCCGGTAACTTGAGCACCCCTCCTTGGGTCAACCTGTACCCTCTACGAGTGCGGCGAATAGCCCGCCAATTCTAGAGTGAAGCCCCCTCCGTCTCAACGCCATGAGATGCGGGCCCGTTGCCCTCCAGAGCCCGGCTATCCGTGCACCCCACCGCGGGGTAATCCTAGTACAGAAAAGAAAATATACAACGGGTACATCGACCTCATCCCGGTCGTGCCCTAAAAGAATAATATACAAACAGGCAGTGACGGCAGTCCACAAGTCGGACACTCGCCCCGCAATATCAAATGTACAAATAAATCCAAACTGCACTACCATTGCACACTGCTATCCACCACGACAAATCCGCAACATCACAGCACAACACATAACATCAACGCGAATGTCACGTTCGCAAATCCGTCTAAAAGAGCTATAGCAATTAGACGCAATTTACCGCTTGAATGACATTCACGGTCGGATATATAATGTAAGTACTGTAAACTAACACGTTTAAATTTCGATCGACAAAACTTCCCAAAGTGGGCCCCACGTATATCTGCTGTACAGTAACAAAATATGGGCCCAAAAGAAATATTCCAAAAACCACAATTTACTATGTAGAACACACTGTAGAAATTTGGCTCACTGTTCTCACAAACTCGCGGCGGATCTGCGGCCAAACCCTGGTTTGAGCCGCGGATCCGTGGCCGTACTGTGGGATCACGTGACCAAATTTCACCAGTTTGCTTAGAATTGCCTGCATAATTTTCTGTGATGCTCAAAATAATTTTTAGACCAGATTTAAAATCGACAGAAACTTTGTACATAAAAATTATAGTTTTCGAAATTCCGTTCGATCGATATTTTAAACGTGTTAGTACAAGTTAGTAAAGCTTAATGGCGTGGCTCTGATACAAATGTAAGTCTACGGTAGCGCCCCGGCCATCTTTCAGACACCAAATGCGGAACAAAAACTATTACAACTGGCGCTATCATATACTATATCCCAGGATCTGCCATTAACGCTAAACTAACATACTGTAAAGAGGGTAGAAATGTTGTACCGAACGATCCGAGTCCTTCGGTCTTTAACCATCATCCCACGTTCCGTTGCGGCTGCTCCGATCTCCTCGATCTCCAGTCTTCTCGTCCAGGTGGCACCACGTCAGCGGATCTTTAAACGGGCTCCCGCCTCTGAACCGAGGCAACTCGATCATCAAGTTTGCTAAAAGAGATGACCAAGATTGATGTAGAGAATGAGTAGAACACTTTTTCTCGTTACATCCAAAGCTATGGATGAACGGTTAATGAAGTTGCCTTTTGGATCGGGTGAAAATGAGAAATGAGTATCTATCAAATTTCCATGAGTCAAAAACTATCATAATCTTTTTCCCAAGCAACCATCCTCTCCCAAGAATAAATGGCCGACCACTTTACAAGGGGGGAGGGGTTGAGTGTAGGAAAGGGGAAGGTGGCCATAACAATGAATGATATGAATGATTCATCTAAACACCTTGCAATATCATTTAATGAAAACCATGAATCATCTAACCTAGTCATCATCCATTAAATGAACAATTAAAGCACTAATGAGTCATGAAGCCTAGTCACCATCTAGAAGCTTCAAGAACCTTCCACACACTCATGACTCACCCTCATGAAGAAAAGATAAATCCGCATTTAACCGAATGTTAAAGCGGGTGATAGAAAACTGGCAACTTCTAAAAGCGATCCCGAAATGAATTTCAGGATAACCCCGTAACAGTATAAACATACCCGCATTTGTATTACGACCGAATACAAATGCAACTGAGACAAAAATATTTTATCTATACAGCATAATACTCGGATCCGGCTTAAACCAAAGCCCACCAGTATTATCTGCCCGAAATATGACACGTGCGTAAACGCACGTGCATTTTCCGAACCCTGCCATAAAACCATACCGCCTCTACAACGTTTTGCCCAAAATTGGGAAACTGTCTGTGGAGGACTCTAATGACTCATCGACACACTGGCACTGGGTATAACCACTAGCACGTCAGAGGTACTAGCTGTACGTAACGGTTGCCTATGTATTGATCGGAAGGGAAGCTGACGAGCGAACCATCCAGAAACCCTACTGAGCCTGATAGTGACAATATCCGTACAGTCCGGTCCGTTCGTCTATGAGTATCGCATATAGGGCATAGGGGGCTGGTAACGTCAGACCCCCAATAGCGGTATAAGTCGTGTCGGAGTGTAGCCCAGAACACCCTGAGATACTACTGGAGTACCTACCAGTAAATCTCTTACCTCGGCCGAGGGTTTTGTGTAATGGCTCTCCTAGACACAGCGCGATCTCACCCCCAATACCGGGAGAGACGAATCCCCGACGATCTGCTCACTGCCTCCATGTGGCTCGGGACTGTACCCAAAAAATACCTGTTTGCACGACTCCTTTGAGCCGTGGTAAGGTAGAAATCAAAGCACAGTGGGAACTCACACGAGACAAATGACGACCTCAGGTCGATGAACTAACCTGTACACATGTCGCCAGGGAACTGCTATCTGACGCTAGGTATAATACCAACTAGCAGGTTCCCGGCGAGTCCTGTCCGGTGTACTCATAACCCAATAAGCACCTGTATACATCTTAGGTGAACCATCTAACACCAATGGCTTGTGAGACCGGCCACCGCCCCTCGTCGGGGTCTCAACTGTATACACTAGTCTACTCTGGAGTATCGATGCCCTGTCTCGAAACTCCCATGACTAGGGACACCTTAAGGATGTGCTTATAGACCCCAGCTCCCACGTATATGATCGCCATCATACTGCTGGCAGTCAAGCGGAATCCTATTGGCTCTATCAACATGCAATAGTGAAATAAAACATGTATACGATGATAAAAACAAACCAGATAGCATACTATTATCTCGAGCAAGGCTGTCATATCGGTATAGGTCCTCCATCAATCATTGCAATCATGTACCTGCGATCCAATAATTGACTTTGATGGCACTATATCCAACAATGCCTCTGAACCGAGGCAACTCGGTCATCAAGTTTGCAAAAAGAGATGACCAAGATTGAAGTAGAGAATGAGTAGAACACTTTGTCTCGCTTCGTCCAAAGCTATGGACGAACGGTTATTGAAGTTGCCATTTGAATCGGGTAAATGAGGAATGAGCAATTCTAATTTTCATGAACCAAATTCCTTAATCTTTTTTCCAAATGAAATCAATCACTTTTTTCTTCTTCTTTCTCTCAAGCAACCATCTTTTTTAAGAGAGAGGGGCCGGCCACTATAAGGTGGAGGGGGTGAGTGTAGGAGCAAAGAAGAGGGTGACCATAAGAAGAAACCTTATCACTTCACTTAATGAAAAGAAATGAGTCACTAAAGACACCTTGCATTCATTTAATGCATACAATGAACCATGAAAACACATCATCATATCATTAAATGCTAACTATGAGTCACCTAATCTAGAACCTCCTAGAACCTTCCACACACACTCATGACTCACCTCAAAAAAAGATAAATCAGTCTTTAACCGAATGATAAAGACGGGTGATAGAAAACAGGAAACTGGTAACTTCCAAAAGCGATCCCGAAACGAATTTCAGGATAACCCCGTAACAGTATTAATATACCCGCATTTGTATTACGACCGAATACAAATGCAACAGAGACAAAGGTAGTATATCTACATAGTATAATACTCGGATCCGGCTTAAACCAAAGCCCACCAGTATTATCTGCCCGGAATATGACACGTGCGTAAACGAACGTGCATTTTCCGAACCCTGCCATAAAACCATACGGCCTCTACAACGTTTCGTCCGAACTTGGGAAACTGTCTGTGGGGAACTCTAATGACTCATCAACACACTGGCACTGGGTATAACCTCTAGCACGTCAGAGGTACTAGATGTACGTAACGGTTGCCTATGTATTGATCGGAAGGGAAGCTGACGAGCGAACTCATCCAAAAACCCTACTGAGCCTAACAGTGACAATATACATACAGTCCGGTCCGTTCGTCTATGAGTATCGCATATCGGGCCTAGGGGGCTGGTAACGTCAGACCTCCAATAGCGGTATAAGTCGTGTCAGAGTGTAGCCCAAAAACACCCTGAGATACTACTGGAGTACCTACCAGTAAATCTCCTGCCTCGGCCGAGGGCTTTGTGTAATGGCTCTCGTAGACACAGCGCGATCTCACCCCCAATACCGGGAGAGACGAATCCCCGACGATCCGCTCACTGCCTCCATGTGGCTCGGGACTGTACCCAACTAAAACCTGTTTGCACGTCTCCTTTGAGCGTGGTAGGGTAGTAATCAAAGCACAGTGGGAACTCACATGAGACAAATGATGATCTCAGATCGACAGATTAACCTGTACACATGTCACCTGGGAACTGCTATCTGACGATATGTATAATGCCAACTAGCATGTTCCCGGCGAGTCCTGTCCGATGTACTCATAACCCAATGAGCACCTGTATACATCTTAGGTGATCCAACTGACACCAGTGGCTTGTGAGACCGGCCACCGCCCCTCGTCGGGGTCTCGACTGTATACACTAGTCTACTCCGGAGTATCGATGCCCTATCTCGAAACTCCCACGACTAGGGACACTTTAAGGATGTGCTTATAGACCCCAGCTCCCACGTATATGATCGCCATCATACTGCTGGCAGTCAAGCAAGAATCCTATGGGCTTTATCAACATGCAATAGTGAACTAAAGCATGTATACGATGATAAAGACAAACCAGATAGCATACTATTGTAAGTCCATATTGCGACCCCCGGTGCTTACGGGGAGGCGGAAACGGTATAAAAAACGAATTTTTATCGCAAGAGGCAACATGGACTAAACATGGTCGGGATCGTTGTCTAAACTAAACTAGCAAATACACTAAAAGGAGTTAGCTACTATGGAAGATGGTTATACCTAAACTTGAACTCCTTCTTCTTCAAACCTTGTAGAGGTTGATGGTTCTCTTTACGTCGCCTTCTCCCGTCGAAGATGGATCCACCTCGAAGGTTCGACTTTGGGCTCTTCCTCGATCTTTGAGTGAACTAGGGTTTCCGGTTTGCTAAACCTTCATCCTAGATTGAGTAGAGATAGATTAGGGTTTGCTTTTCTTTCTAAAGAGAATGATTCTCAACACATGAGAAGGTTTCTCTTTTCAAGAGGAAGAAGAAGATGAAAATGAGGAGAGAGAGAGGTTATGATAGAAATGAGCTCAATTATTTCTTTCTTGCAACCATATTGCAAAAGAAATGAATTATCTAAATGATAATAATTGAAATAAGAATAGTTGATGGTAATTTTTGAATGACCACAACCATGCTTCATTTAATAAAAAGTAAGCATGAATCAAGGAAGACTTTCAAGGCATGAAAGTGGTCAATGGTCAACAAGTCAACCAAGGTCAACAAGTCAACAAAAACAACCATAACATAATTCTCATTTAATTATTATTATTAATAGATAATATAAATCCATTAGGGTTTGGAAAATGAAGACTGTCAATTGTGCATACGCACCCGTTCCGAAACCCTAATGAAAAACCTCATTCTCCGCCTCAAGCAACTGTGCATACACACCTGCATTCTCGTTCCGAGGAACAAGAATACCAAGATATAAAAGCAACCCCAAAAACATATACCAGTATCTGGCTCAAACCAGAGCCTGCCAGTATAATCCGTCCGGACTCCAAACGTGCACAAGTGCGCGGATGAGAACGAACCCTGTCGCAAAACCATGCGACCTCTACTCTGTTTTGCCCAGAGGCGAATACCCTCTGTGTGGGACTCTAAAGACTTGACACTACGCTGGCAGTGGGTTTAACCACAGACCGCAAGCGGCACTAGCTGTGCGTAACGGTCCCCAGGTAGATGCCGACAAGAAGGCTGACGAGGTGAAACCCCATCTGTACTCCTACTGAGTCTGAATGTGACATTCTCCGTACAGTCCGGTCTGTTCGTCTGATACATCGCATGGCGGGCCTAGGGGGCGGTAAACGTCAGTCCCCCAATAGCGGTACAAGTCGTGCCGGAGCGAAGCCCAAAACACCCTGAGATAACACTGGAAACCTACCAGTATATCTCGTTTGCCCTGGCCAGGGACTACTCGTGTAATGGCTCTCCTAGACACAGCGCGATGTCAACCCCCAATACCGGGAGAGACGAATCCTGTCTAACCGTCACTGCCTCCAAGTGCTTCGGGACTGCACCCAACCACCACCTGTTTGCACGACTCCTTTGAGCCGTGGTAGGGTAGTGATCAAAGTGCAGTGGGAACACACTCGAGGCGAAGTGCCAGTGTCAAGTCGGCGGACTAAGCTGTACTCATGTCACCTGGGAACTGACGACTGACGATAGGTATAATACCAACCTGTCAGTTCCCGACGAGTCCTGTCCAGTGTACTCGTAACCCAACGAGCACCCGTATACTATCTCCAGTACGACGTACTGATGGCTGTGGGACAGACCATCTCCCACACTGGGATGAGAAGCGCATACGCTAGTCTACTCCGGAGTATCGATGCCCTGTCTCGATAGTCCTGCGACTAGGGACCTGTATAAGGATGTGCTTATAGATTACCCAGCCCCCACTAGTGTGACTGCCATCACAACGCTGGTAATCAAGCAAAGATCCTAAGGGCTCCACTAATGCGTATAAGTGATATAGTAAAATAAACACAAGTACACATTGAAGTAGAGACAAACCAAGTAGCATACTACTATTTTGAGCAAGATTGTATATACAAGGTGAATATCCCAAGCATCCATTAAATAATATACAAACTAGTATGATACAGTAATGGCCTCTAGGGCATATACACTAACAATCTCCCACTTGCACTAAGGCCATGTACTGGCGTATCGAAGACCTATCATCTCGATCAGCCGCTCGAACTGAGTCTGGGGCAGGGCCTTGGTGAATGGATCTGCAGTGTTGTCTTCTGAAGCTACTCTCCGAACCTCGATCTCCTTGCGATCCACGATTTCCCTGATCAGGTGATACCGCCTCAAGATGTGCCTGGATCTCTGATGGGACCTGGGTTCCTTTGCTAAAGCTATAGCCCCATTGTTGTCGCAATACAGAGGTATTGGATCAACAATGGACGGAACCACCTGAAGTTCTTTCAAGAACTTCCTCATCCAGACAGCTTCTTTTGCGGCATCAGATGCAGCGATGTATTCCGCTTCCATCGTCGAGTCTGCAACGGTTTCCTGTTTGGAACTTTTCCAACACACCGCCCCTCCATTGAGGGTAAAGACAAAGCCCGACATGGACTTGGAATCATCCTTGTCACTCTGGAAGCTGGAGTCAGCAAAGGCCTCGATCTGGAGGTCTTTTCCGCCATACACCAAGAACATCTCCTTAGTCCTTCTCAGGTACTTGAGAATGTTCTTTACCGCTATCCAGTGTTTCTCCCCAGGGTTTGACTGATACCGGCTTACCACACTCAGTGCATAAGCTACATCCGGTCTGGTACATAACATCGCATACATTATAGAGCCTACCGCAGAAGCGTAGGGTATAATAGACATGCGATCCCTCTCCAAATCAGTCTTGGGAGACATCTCTTTAGAGAGGGTGATCCCGTGACAAGCCGGTAGGTTACCGCGCTTGGAATCTTCCATACTGAATCTCTTCACTATGGTGTCGATGTACCTGGACTGAGAAAGTCCCAATATCCTCTTGGATCTATCACGATGGATCCGGATCCCCAGGATGTATGAGGCATCACCCAGGTCTTTCATGGAGAACCTGTGTGACAAGAACCCCTTGACAGATTGTAGCATAGGAATGTCATTTCCTATTAAGAGAATGTCATCCACGTATAAAACGAGGAATACTACAGTTCTCGCTACAAATCTACTATAGATGCATGGTTCATCTGGATTTTTGATAAAGCCAAATTCTTTGACCGTCTCATCAAAGCAGATGTTCCAACTCCGCGATGCCTGCTTTAGTCCATAGATGGACTTAAGCAACTTGCACACCTTTCCGCTGCTCCCACTCTGAATGAAACCCTCTGGCTGGTCCATATAGACACACTCCTCTAAATTTCCATTTAGAAAAGCTGTCTTTACGTCCATTTGCCAGATCTCATAATCGTGGAAGGCAGCGATGGCAAGAAGGATCCGAATGGATTTCAGCATGGCTACCGGAGAAAAGGTTTCGTCATAGTCCAAGCCAGGTCTTTGACGGAAACCCTTTGCTACCAGCCTAGCTTTATAGGTCTCAACCTGTCCATCTACACCAATCTTCCTTTTGAAGATCCACTTGCATCCTACGGGTTTTACCCCGTCAGGAGCAATGTCCAACGTCCATACCTTGTTGGTGTACATGGACTCCATTTCGGTCCGCATTGCATCCAGCCACTTCACTGAGTCAACGCTCTGAACGGCCTGCTGGAAGCTAGTAGGCTCATCATAATCTATGATGCAATCCTCTCTATCCCCGTCTATGAGAAAACCGTAGTGTCTCTCGGGCGGATGAGACTGCCTACTACTTCTGCGGAGTGGCGTAGGAATGTCCTGTTCTTCCGAACCCTCTGGTTCCACTAAACTTTCAGTAATAGTCCGTGGTTCTGGAATCTCTTCCAGTTCTACTGTGCTCCCACTTATTTCCTTTTCTATGAACTGGTGTTCTAGAAAGTGGGCATGACGAGAAACAAGAACTTTTTGTTCCTCTTCGCAGTAGAAGAAATATCCCTTGGAATTCTTTGGATATCCCACAAACTTGCACAGTACTGAGCGTGCCTCGAGTTTGTCCGCATGCTGCTTTTTGACAAAAGCCGGACTTCCCCATATCTTAATGTGATTAAGATGGGGTCTCTTCCCACACCACATCTCAAATGGCGTAGTAGGCACAGTCTTAGTGGGAACTCGGTTCAAAAGGTATGCGGCTGATTCTAGCGCATATCCCCAGAATGATCGCGGCAACTCAGCGTTACTCATCATGGACCGAACCATATCCAATAGGGTTCGGTTCCGTCTCTCCGATACACCGTTATGTTGCGGAGTGTATGGAGGAGTAAGCTGAGAGAGAATACCATTCTCTTTTAAGTAATTCAGGAATTCGGCACTTAAGTATTCTCCACCTCGATCCGATCTTAGAATCTTAATACTTTTGCCGGTCTGTTTCTCTACTTCATTCTTATACTCCTGGAATTTTTCAAAAGCCTCGGACTTATGTTTCATTAAGAAAACATAACCGTACCTTGAGAAGTCATCCGTAAAAGTAATGAAGTAAGAATGTCCGCTTCGGGCATGTGTAGACATTGGACCGCACACGTCACTGTGTACGAGTCCCAAGAGCTCGCTCGCTCTTACTCCATGTCCAGAAAAAGGAGTCTTTGTCATCTTTCCCTTGAGACAGGATTGACAAGTGGCATACGACTGATATTCGAACGCATTCAAATACCCTTCTGTATGTAACTTCGTCAACCTTCTCTCATTGATGTGACCCAATCTACAATGCCATAAGAAAGTCTGGTTTATTTCTGGAGACTTTCTTTTGTGTGTATTCTGGACATTAAAAATCTGTGGTTGGTTTAATACGTATATACCATTACTCAAAGTACCTGACCCAATCAAAACTTGATTAAGGCGAATGTTTACAACATTACTTACAAACGCAAATTCATAACCTTCTTTAGAAACTAAAGATACAGAAATGATATTACAAGTTGCGTTGGGTACAAAAAAGCAATTACGCAAAACCAAAACATGTCCATCTGACATTCCCAGGTGATAGTCCCCCACGGCTTTAGCATCCATGCTAGCTCCGTTCGCAACTCTGAGGGTCATGTCACCTGCCTTCAAAACACTACGGTTTCTCAACGCCTGCAAAGAATTACAGATATGAGATCCTGATCCGGTATCCAATACCCAGGAAGTAGAGTTTATAGAAAGACAGTTTTCAATAACATACACACCTGAAGCTGAAGCTGCAACCTGCTTCAATTCCTGTGTTCTGGCCTTCCAGGCCCTGCAATCATTCTTCCAGTGTCCTTTCTTATGACAAAAGAAGCATTCTTCCTTATCCACAAGCTTCCCAGCTATCTTTGTTGCTTTTCCTTTTCCCTTCGTATCCACTTTACTAACACCGCCCCTTGGTTTGGCGGGGGCTTTCTTCTTCTTTCCCTTGGCTTTCGCCTTGGACCTAGAAGAAGATGATCCTCCTACAAACAAAGTGGATGTTTCCCTACCTTTCTGTAGGGTGCCCTCTGCGCTCCTCAGCAGGTTGAGGAGCTCTGAAAGTTCAACCTCCTTTTCTTGTAGGTTGAAATTCATTATAAACTGGGCGTAAGTGGAAGGAAGGGACTGGAGAACTATATCCGTATATAGCTCACTCTCCAATGTGATCCCTAGGTCAGCGAGCTCCTCAATGTAGCCGATCATCTTTAGCACGTGCTCGGCTACTGATGATCCGACGGCCATTCTTGTCGAAAACAACTTTTTCGACGCTTCGTATCTTGCGATACGTGATTGCTCCCCATACAGTTCTTTTGTATGAAGCAATATGGACTCCATGTCCATATTCTCATGCCTCCTCTGATGTTCGTTGTCCATCGAGGCAAGCAAGAGGCACTTGGCCTTCGCGCTATCAATCTCCCAAGTCTCGCGGATTTCCTTATCCGCGACGCTGGAAGTTGGACCAGGGACAGGGGGAGCTTTGGTGGTAAGAAGATACCCCAGCTTGTCATAAGTGATTGCTATCTTGACATTCCTGAGCCAATCTTTGTAGTTTGGCCCTGTCAGCTTGTTTTTATCTAGGAGTAACTTAAGTCCAGTCATGTTGATAGGTCGCTGCAATTAGGAGAGAGAAGAAGAAACACTCAGCATGATGCTCTTGCAAGTTTAGAGTGGTTTTTAATTTGTCTAAACAGGATGGCTCCCACTGTTTCTCGAATCCCTCCTCAAACCATAAAGGAAGAATTAGTCAGGATCAATCCCACCGTACAATACTTGCTTAACCGTTCAGCCAGGCTGGTGTCGGTACTTCGAGGGAGGTTTTCCAACGCTTTCGCGAAGTTCCTTAATTAAAGAACCTCTTTTCCCTGGGGGCGTAGCCCCGCTAACACCTTTCTAGGCACCTACTAGGTTTATAGCATTGATCGTTAAGTGAGAAATTTCCCGAGGAGTAGCATATACTCACAGTAGGATCGGGATCCAAATATCATCGCGTGACGAAACTGAAGGAATCCTACCAGAATCACCACACTCCAAATGGTATGCAAATCTAGCAAGTTTCAGTACTTATGAAACTCCCGATGTGGATTTTTGCCCCATGCTCTTATGACCTTGACTTTGGCCAAAATATCATAAGTCACATGTCAAGTTCTACCCGTCATTATCCAGGTTAATTTGGATCCATCCGTATCTACCCTTGACTTTGGCCAAAATGGCAGTACGACTGTCCCAAACCAACGCATCTATCTATGCTACACATGAACACCCAACAGCTACCAATCACTGTGCCTTGACTTTGGCCAACATACACAGCTTGAATACTATTGACTATTCATGCGAAACGACGGAGGGCTACGGATGGTTTTGGCAAAACCGTGAACGTAGTGAACTTGATTTGGTCGATGGAACGAGATAGCTTTTAAATGGAGTGGCTCAAACTCCGCATTTAAAAATTGGTTTTGAAAAGAACCGAGTGGTTTTTCGAAAGTGTTCCAACGACTTTAACTTGGTTTATTATCTTGCATTAGTTCTTTTAATGCGTGATATTCTTGCATTAGTACTTTTAATGCGTCCCATCATTTAATCCTACCATTGCAGAAAACAACCAAAATATGACGTACGCTTATGCCATATGCATTCGCCACGGGGCCCCGTCATCACCCGTTAGGTTACTTAACTAACGACAGAGCGGGGGCTGGGCTAGCGCGGCTGTAAAACATAAGCAACGCCTAAATAGAAAGCAATGATAGACATTACAGATCACAGATGAATACATTGGATATGCTAGCAATCCGCATTTCTTTCGAGCCTGAAACGAAAAGCGGATAACACGGTCGCGGTGAATAGCCAATACCCCACCCAAGACCCCTACGGGTGCGGCAAACTACCCGCCAAGTACTCGGTAGTTTGTGCACCCCCTCCATGGGTCTATCCTAGGAGCAAAAACAGTAAAAAGAATTATACAATGACGGCTACAACCCCGACCCGGTTGTGCGGCCAAACAAATAATAATTATTACATCAATTTACATTTACAATGAATGAAAGAAAAACAAAAGCTCATCTCACATCCAACCCCGGCTATTCACCCGCGACAGTCCAACACATTCATATACACATTCCAGCACATTACAGATCATGTATAACCTCGACTAATCGACTTATAGCGATTAGCCGACGTTCAATACATGCAAACAACACAGATATAACCAATATAGCTAAAGTGCAGTGAAGTTCGGAAAAATACGGAATTATAGGACCCCAAAAGGAAATTTCTTTTCTGGAAAATCTGGGTACTTATAATATATTTTAAAAATCCCAAAATCCCACAACAAGAACACTGCACGAAAAACGACGCGCAGAAGAAGACAAAGCGCGGCGGTTCCGCGGCACGAGCCTACCTCGTGCCGCGGATGCGCGGCGCTTTGAGCTCAACACTGGATCGTATTTCATGGGTGTTTTTAGAAAACCCTGAGATGATTTTACAAATATAAATCTTTTCATTTTGAGCCCAAATAATTTCAACAGAAACTCAGGTTTTTGAAAAATACGGTTTTTGGGTTTTTTACGGTTCCGAACTTCGTTACACTTCACTACCAAGCTAGTTTAAGTTTAGTTAGGCTCTGATACCAATGTAAGTCCATATTGCGACCCCCGGTGCTTACGGGGAGGCGGAAACGGTATAAAAAACGAATTTTTATCGCAAGAGGCAACATGGACTAAACATGGTCGGGATCGTTGTCTAAACTAAACTAGCAAATACACTAAAAGGAGTTAGCTACTATGGAAGATGGTTATACCTAAACTTGAACTCCTTCTTCTTCAAACCTTGTAGAGGTTGATGGTTCTCTTTACGTCGCCTTCTCCCGTCGAAGATGGATCCACCTCGAAGGTTCGACTTTGGGCTCTTCCTCGATCTTTGAGTGAACTAGGGTTTCCGGTTTGCTAAACCTTCATCCTAGATTGAGTAGAGATAGATTAGGGTTTGCTTTTCTTTCTAAAGAGAATGATTCTCAACACATGAGAAGGTTTCTCTTTTCAAGAGGAAGAAGAAGATGAAAATGAGGAGAGAGAGAGGTTATGATAGAAATGAGCTCAATTATTTCTTTCTTGCAACCATATTGCAAAAGAAATGAATTATCTAAATGATAATAATTGAAATAAGAATAGTTGATGGTAATTTTTGAATGACCACAACCATGCTTCATTTAATAAAAAGTAAGCATGAATCAAGGAAGACTTTCAAGGCATGAAAGTGGTCAATGGTCAACAAGTCAACCAAGGTCAACAAGTCAACAAAAACAACCATAACATAATTCTCATTTAATTATTATTATTAATAGATAATATAAATCCATTAGGGTTTGGAAAATGAAGACTGTCAATTGTGCATACGCACCCGTTCCGAAACCCTAATGAAAAACCTCATTCTCCGCCTCAAGCAACTGTGCATACACACCTGCATTCTCGTTCCGAGGAAC
Organism: Agapanthus africanus; assembly: GCA_030015575.1. Classification (NCBI taxonomy): domain Eukaryota; kingdom Viridiplantae; phylum Streptophyta; class Magnoliopsida; order Asparagales; family Amaryllidaceae; genus Agapanthus; species Agapanthus africanus. The sequence continues at coordinate 681,607,377 of JASDDO010000031.1, read as the reverse complement.
AAGAATACCAAGATATAAAAGCAACCCCAAAAACATATACCAGTATCTGGCTCAAACCAGAGCCTGCCAGTATAATCCGTCCGGACTCCAAACGTGCACAAGTGCGCGGATGAGAACGAACCCTGTCGCAAAACCATGCGACCTCTACTCTGTTTTGCCCAGAGGCGAATACCCTCTGTGTGGGACTCTAAAGACTCGACACTACGCTGGCAGTGGGTTTAACCACAGACCGCAAGCGGCACTAGCTGTGCGTAACGGTCCCCAGGTAGATGCCGACAAGAAGGCTGACGAGGTGAAACCCCATCTGTACTCCTACTGAGTCTGAATGTGACATTCTCCGTACAGTCCGGTCTGTTCATCTGATACATCGCATGGCGGGCCTAGGGGGCGGTAAACGTCAGTCCCCCAATAGCGGTACAAGTCGTGCCGGAGCGAAGCCCAAAACACCCTGAGATAACACTGGAAACCTACCAGTATATCTCGTTTGCCCTGGCCAGGGACTACTCGTGTAATGGCTCTCCTAGACACAGCGCGATGTCAACCCCCAATACCGGGAGAGACGAATCCTGTCTAACCGTCACTGCCTCCAAGTGCTTCGGGACTGCACCCAACCACCACCTGTTTGCACGACTCCTTTGAGCCGTGGTAGGGTAGTGATCAAAGTGCAGTGGGAACACACTCGAGGCGAAGTGCCAGTGTCAAGTCGGCGGACTAAGCTGTACTCATGTCACCTGGGAACTGACGACTGACGATAGGTATAATACCAACCTGTCAGTTCCCGACGAGTCCTGTCCAGTGTACTCGTAACCCAACGAGCACCCGTATACTATCTCCAGTACGACGTACTGATGGCTGTGGGACAGACCATCTCCCACACTGGGATGAGAAGCGCATACGCTAGTCTACTCCGGAGTATCGATGCCCTGTCTCGATAGTCCTGCGACTAGGGACCTGTATAAGGATGTGCTTATAGATTACCCAGCCCCCACTAGTGTGACTGCCATCACAACGCTGGTAATCAAGCAAAGATCCTAAGGGCTCCACTAATGCGTATAAGTGATATAGTAAAATAAACACAAGTACACATTGAAGTAGAGACAAACCAAGTAGCATACTACTATTTTGAGCAAGATTGTATATACAAGGTGAATATCCCAAGCATCCATTAAGTAATATACAAACTAGTATGATACAGTAATGGCCTCTAGGGCATATACACTAACAACTATCATCTCGAGTAAGACAGTCATATCGGTATAGGTCCCCCCTCAATCATTGCAATCACGTGCCTGCGATCCAATAATTGACTTTGAGGGCACTATATCCAACAATCTCCCACTTGCACTTAAGGCTAATTATTGCGATGTCGCATACTCACAGCCCGTGTGATACCGAACATCCAACTCCTCTACTAATCAGATTCACAAAGCCCGTTTGTAAAACTATTGTATTCGAGAAATAGCCTCAGTGAGTGGATCCGCCCTGATGTTTCTTTCTATGTCTCTCTTAATCTCAAGTTCGCGGAGAAAGCCATCTCCCGAATCGAGTAATACCTGTCTTAGAATATGTCTGGATATCTGATGAGACCTAGTTCATAAATGAACTCCAAATCCAAACTTCTTAGACTGTATCGATTACTGAACCTAATCAGTATCCTGCACCATGCCTCCCACAGTATTCTTTTGGACAACCTGTCCATAATACCGTCCCTCGTCAGAGGGAAAACTATAACTCTGACAATCACTCTGTCATCCATGTCACCTTTGAAGCCTGGAATGATAACCGTCTCCCGAAGGAGGCTGCCGTCATCAAATCCGTAGAACATCCACTTATGTTCTAAAACTGCTTCCGTATGTTCTTCAGGATTGGATTAATATAAACTTATTGCATCTAGTGCAAAAACAACATCTGGTGTGGTACTTGATATCTCACGATTGACTCAATTACCAAAGCAAGTAATATGCCAATCATGTGCATCCCTCTCCCCTTTAGTCTGTAAGACACCTTTAGAGAGAGAGACTCCATCACCTGCAGGTACACCACCATGCCAGGAGTCATCCATTCCAAAATACTATTAGAATACTGTCTAAGTACCCATATTGGGAAACTGCCCAAATCTAGATCTAAAATCATAGATCTAGTAACCAGAATGTCTGATATTATATCCATATCTTGTGTGGAGAAACAACTGTGTGACGACCACAGTATAACCGATCGTAGTATAGGAATTTTACTTTCTACTCTGTGTATGTCATCCAAATACCAGGACATCACACCCTACTACCTTCTTAATAGATCCATCCCCTATTCTGATGAAGTCAAAGCCATGACTGTCACATCAAAATTAGATGATCTATTTCCGCTATATCTGCTCTAGTCTATAAATAGACATAAGCTACTTGCCCACTATGCTTCCGTTGCTCCCACTGACCACAACAACCCTCTGGAAGAATAATATATACGTGCACTTCTAAAGCTAGTTTAGAACGACGCTATACTTAACCTCCTGCCAAGTCTCATAGCCTTGAACAACAGTAGTGTCAAGACTGGGTAAACAAGAACCTCCCTATCACCGTCCTTGAGGCTACCGGAGTATCTCTCGGGTGTCTGAGGTTACCCACCATATCTGCGGAGTGGCTAATAGAATGTCAAAACTGATTAAATCTTTAGGTCCTATTAAATTTTTCGTAATCGTTTGCGGTTCTGGAATCACTTCCAGCTCTACCATACTCCCACTACTGTTTTCTGAAAAAAAACCATTTTATTAAAACTTTGGCGAGTCCAGAACAATATCACTATTGATCTTCCATATGGTAGAAAATTAACCCTCGACATAGCCCGAGTCAACCCACAAACTGCCATTACAGAAACGTGCCTTGAGTTATCCAGAGTCTGGTTTTAAGCATAAGCTGGACAACTCCCCGTACCTTAACATTGTTAAGATATGAACCATTCTATATCCAATATAGAAACTTTGGCACTTATTTAATTGGAACCAGATTCAAATCATGCAGCTGTCTCCAGTGCATAATCTGCCAAATGGAATGAGGCTAATCAGCATTACTCAACTAGGAGTGCATCCATATATGAGTAACCTGAAAGAGAATCAAATTCTCAAAATCATTACTATCAGCTGAATACCAAACACAGGTATCTACATCTTCGATCACTTTGAAGAATCCTGATACTTGCAACATGTGGTTCTCTACTTTACTCTTATACCTATAACTTCTCAAATCTTATATCTTGTATTTCTACGAAACACTTATCTAAAAATTAGAGAAGTCATAAGTAAACAGAATACAGTATGAGGACCAACCCCTTTGTACTGATGGACACTGGACAACATACAATACTCTGTATAAGTCCGCTAAGTTGAATAACTCATAACCTGTGCATCGTAGGTTGAAAACTGTACTTATAGTTAAGAACTACTCCGTTGTTCAATACTCCTTACCCAATCATCAACTGATATAGGTAAATGTCACGGACATAATTTCAAAAAGTTATATCTCACTTTATAAAAATAAACGTACAGATATATCATTTTGAAATTGGTGCACAACAACGGATACTCAAAACCAAATACATGCCGTCTGGCAAAAACTCAGGCGACTTCCTTAAATATCACCAATTACAACGAATTCCGATATAATGAGGACGATCACCTTATTCCCAATAACCTACTCCAACTCATCATCTGTAAAACCATACAGATGTGAGAATCATACCTGGTAAATACATACCCTGGAGTAAGTATCTTATCGGGAAATCAGTTTTCCTTTAACAATGCACTGAAACATGAAAATGTTTCATAGGGGTATCCTGGAATTCTTAGTAATTTCTCTTCCATAATCCAATTCATGACTTTAACCGTATATTTCTTTGCCATCTCCCCAAATCCCTTTATTTGTCTTTATTCATTACCTTCTGTACACCGTCGTTAGGCTAAGTGGTATTCTTCCTTCCCTACCGTTCGACACCAGCCTATGGTTTGGAAGAAGACTATCCAATAAGCATAATAGGTGCACTCTCCTAATCCTAGGAGTACTCACAACTTGAGAGAAGGTGATGATAAAAGACAACTGAATAATACCTTATTCTATTTCTCCCGAACTGGGGAAAAAAGCAAAGGTGAAATAGGAGTGGCGATGAAGTACGTGATTTGGTCGTGAATGATAGCAGTCGCAATTTACTTTGCCTTCTTTCTAATCCCTTTATTTTGTCTTTACTTATTACCTTCTGCACACCCTACTTAGGCTAATTGGTTTTCTTCATTCCCTACCTTTCGGCACCTGCCTATGGTTTGGAATAAGACTATCCAATAAGCGGAATAGGTGTACTCTCCTAAACTAAGGAGCCCTCGCAACCTGAGAGAAGGTGATAATAAAAGACAACTGAATAAACCAATTCTATTTCTCCTGAACCTTGATCCATCCTCGAAGAAGCCCCTCCGAGTTCGTATATAACCATATAATGGATCTATCCAATGGAAGTGGATATCCGTAGTAATACGGGTGTTTTGAGAAATACAAAGGGTAAAAGAAGGAGCGACAATGACTTATGCAACTTTAGACAATCCAAAAGCCAGTATTTTAAGAAGGTTTGGTCAACTTGATCACTGAGTCACAGTCTAGGGTCGGTCAAAGGTCGCTGCCAAAGAGAGAGAGAAAAGAAACACTCTGCATGCACTCTAACCTAGATCAGAATGGCTATCACTTTATCTAATCAGGATCCAACTCTCATCGCATGATAACGTGAAGGAATCCACTCATGTTATCACACTCCAAAAGGTATGCGCATGCCTGGCAAGTTTCAGTTTCTTTAGAAACTCCCGATATGATTTTTACCCCATGCTCTTATGACCTTGACTAAGGGCCAACAAATCATAAGTCACATGTCAAGTTCTGCCCGTCATTGTCCAGGTTAATTTGAACCCACCCGTACATACGCTTGACTAAGGGCCAACAAAGTAATACGACTGTCCCAAACTAACGCATCTATCTATGCAACATGTGAACACCCAGCTACCAATCACCGTGTCTTGACTAAGGGCCAAACAAACACAGCTTGAATACTACTGACCATTCATATGAAATGACGGAGGGCTACGGCTGGTTTTTGGCGAAAAACCTTTAATGTAATGAACTTGATCTCGTTGAAGGAACATGATATCTTTTTAAAAAAATATAGTGGCGAAAACCTTTGCTAAAGAGGTCACTCCCGGTGAAGAGATCTCGGCTCTTTCCTCGTGGAATGAGGTGCAGGATATTCCAACTGAATATTGTGATGCAAAGCAACATATAATCAACTATAGTGAAGTTATTACCCTGACGCAAACTTCTGCCCAAGGGGTCACTCCCGGTGAAGGGATCTCGGTCTTTGTCTCGTCGAATGAGGTGCAGGATATTCCAACTGAATACCACTGTGCAAAATAAAAGAAAACGTCCTTGTAATAACACTTTTTAAAACTGTTCCAACAACATCAAACATGTTTGTTTTCCTTTGCATTGATCAAAATCAACGCAGTCCCATCAATCAATCACACCAGAAAAGAACGAAAATAAAATGTACGTATATGCTATCCGCATTCGTCACTGGGTCCCGTCATCACTCGTTAGGTTACTTAACTAACGACAGAGCGGGGACTGGACTAGAGCGGATGTAAAACATATACAACATCTAATAGTATATATACCAATATACAATAATCGCTCCAGGCGTGATAATATGCAACATTACATAAAAGTAATAAGCATCACAGAACAATACAGATAATCTGGGATCCCCGGGTTTCACAGAGCCGCTATTGAAACCCGACGTTCCCTTGGTCGTGTGGATAGCCTGTGCAATGAAACCTAGACCCCTACTGGTGCGGCAAGTTACCCGCCAAAACCTGAAGCGAGGCAGCCCCCTACAGCATAGTGACTGGACCACCCAGCACTTCACGAAATCCGGTAACTTGAGCACCCCTCCTTGGGTCAACCTGTACCCCTACGAGTGCGGCGAATAGTCTGCCAATTCTAGAGTGAGGCCCCCTCCGTCTCAACGCCATGAGATGCGGGCCCATTGCCCTCTAGAACTCGGCTATCCGTGCACCCGACCATGGGGTAATCCTAGTATAGAAAATAAAATATATATAACGGATGACATCGACCTCAGCCCGGTCGTGCCCCAAAAGAATATTAATCAAACAGGCAGTGACGACAGTCCACATGTCGGACGCTCGCCCCGCAATATCAAATGTACAAGTAAATCCAAACTGCACTACCATTGCACACAAGCTATCCACCACGACAAATCCGCAACATCACAGCACAACACAGAACTTCAAACGTGAATGTCACGTTCGCAAATCCGTCTAAAAGAACTATAGCGATTAGACAAGATTTACCGATCAAATGACATTCATGGTCGGAGATATAATGTAAGCATTGTTAAATTAACACGTTTAAATTTCGATCGACAAAACTTCCCGAAGTGGGCCCCACGTACATCTGGTGTACATTAAAAAAATCTGGGCCCAAAAGAAATATACCAAAAACTACAATTTCCCAATATGAAACCCCAGAAGAAAAATGGCCCACTAAATCACCAAGACGGCCGCGGTTCCGCGGTCAAAGCTAGGCTTTGACCGCGTTTCCGCGGCCGTACGGTCAATTTAGTGGATCATCTTTCTGCTGTTTTCATTTAAAAGCCTGCTCTATTTTCTGGTATGCTCAAAATAATTTTTAGACCTGATTTAAAATCGACAGAAACTTTAACCCAGAAAATTGTAGTTTTCGAAATTCCGTTCGATCGATATTTTAAACGCGTTAGCACAAGTTAGTAAAGCTTAATGGCAAGGCTCTGATACCACTGTAAGTCTACGGTAGCGCCCCGGCCGTCTAACAGACGCCAAATGCGGAACAAAAACTTTTTAACTGGCGCTATCGTATACTATAACCCGGATATGCCATTATCGCTAAACTAACAAACTACAAAGTGGGTAGAAATGTTATACCGAACGATCCGAGTCTTTCGGTCTTTAACCATCATCCCACGCTTTGTTGCGGCTGCTCCAATCTCCTCGATCTCCAGTCTTCTCGTCTAGGTGGCACCACGTCAACGGATCTTTAAACGGGCTCCCGCCTCTGACCCGAGGCAACTCGGTCATCAAGTTTGCTAAAAGAGATGACCAAGATTGATGTAGAGAATGAGTAGAACACTTTGTCTCGTTACATCCAAAACTATGGATGAACGGTTAATGAAGTTGCCTTTTGGAATCGGGTGAAAATGAGAAATGAGTATCCATCAAATTTCCATGAGTCAAAAACTATCATAATTTTTTTCACGCAACCATATCAATTTTCAAGAGGGGGCCACTTTTAAGAGGGGGGAGGTGAGTGTAGGAGGAAAAATGGTGAGCATAACATTAAATGAGAATGAATGAGTCATTATCCACCTTGCATTATCATTAATGCACTAATGAATCATCTAACCTAGTCATGCTAACATTAAATGAAGATTAATACAACCAATGAATCAAGAACACCTCACTAACCTAGTCACCACTTCTAGAATCTTCTAGAACCTTCCACACTCATCAAGAAAAGATAAATCCGCATTTAACCGAATGTTAAAGCGGGTGATAGAAAACTGGAAACTGGCAACTTCCAAAAGCGATCCCGAAATGAATTTCAGGATAACCCCGTAACAGTATAAACATACCCGCATTTGTATTACGACTGAATACAAATGCAACTGAGACAAAGATATTATATCTACACAGTATAATACTCGGATCCGGCTTAAACCAAAGCCCACCAGTATTATCTGCCCGAAATATGACACGTGCGTAAACGCACGTGCATTTTCCGAACCCTGCCATAAAACCATACGGCCTCTACAACGTTTCGCCCGAACTTGAGAAACTGTCTGTGGGGAATTCTAATGACTCATCAACACATTGGCACTGGGTATAACCACTAGCACGTCAGAGGTACTAGTTGTACGTAACGGTTGCTTATGTATTGATTGGAAGGGAAGCTGACGAGCGAACTCATCCAGAAACCCTACTGAGCCTGACAGTGACAATATCCGTACAGTCAGGTCCGTTCGTCTAAGAGTATCACATATCGAGTCTAGGGGGGTGGATAAAGTCAGACCCCTAATAACGCGATAATTCGTGTCGGTATGAAGCCCATCACCTCCTGAGAAACTACTGATCCAAATCAGTAATTCTCCACTATCCCGGCCAAGGATTTCTAGTGATGGCCACCCGTGCACTGTGCGACATCAACCCCTAATACCGGGAGAGACGAATCCCCGACGATCTGCTCACTGCCTCCATGTGGCTCGGGACTGTACCCAACTAAAACCTGTTTGCACGTCTTCTTTGAGCGTGGTAGGGTAGTAATCAAAGCACAGTGGGAACTCACACGAGACAAATGACGATCTCAGGTCAACAAACTAACCTGTACACATGTCACCTGGGAACTGCTATCTGACGATATGTATAATACCAACTAGCATGCTCCCGGCGAGTCCTGTCCGGTGTACTCATAACCTAATGAGCACCTGTATACATCTTAGGTGATCCAACTAACACCAATGGCTTGTGAGACCGGCCACCGCCCCTCGTCGGGGTCTCGACTGTATACACTAGTCTACTCTGGAGTATCGATGCCCTGTCTCGAAACTCCCACGACTAGGGATTAAGGATGTGCATACAGACCCCAGTTCCCACGTATATGATTGCCATCATACTGCTGGCAGTCAAGCAAGAATCCTATGGGCTCTATCAATATGCAATAGTGAACTAAAGTATGTATACGATGATAAAGACAAACCAGATAGCATATCATCATCTCGAGCAAGACTGTCATATCGGTATAGGTCCTCCCTCAATCATTGCAATCACGTACCTACGATCCAATAATTGACTTTGAGGGCACTATATCCAACAATCTCCCACTTGCACTTAAGGCTAATTATTGCGATGTCGCATACTCACAGCCCGTGTGATACCGAACATCAAACTCCTCTACTAATCAGTTTCACAAAGCTCGTTTGTAAAACTATTGTGTTCGAGAAATAGCCTTAGTGAGTGGATCCGCCCTGATGTTTCTTTCTATGTCTCTCTTAATCTCAAGTTCGCGGAGAAAGCCATCTCCCGAATAGAGTAATAGGTGTCTTAGAATATGTCTGGATATCTGATGGGACCAAGTTCATAAATGAACTCCAAATCCAAACTTCTTAGACTGTATTGATAACTGAACCTAATCAGTATCCAGCACCATGCCTCCCACAGTATCCTCTTGGACCACCTGTCGATAATACTGTCCCTCGTCAGAGGGAAAACTATAACTCTAACAATCACTCTGTCATCCATGTCACCTTTGAAGCCTGGAATGATAACCGTCTCCCGAAGGAGGCTGCCGTCATCAAATCCGTAGAACATGCACTTATGTTCTAAAACTGCTTCCTTATGTTTTTTCAGGGTTGGATTAATATAAACTTATCGCATCTAGTGCAAAAACAACATCTGGTGTGGTACTTGACATCTCACGATTGACTCAATTGCCTAAGCAAGTGATCTGCCAATCATGCACGTCCCTCTCATCTTTAGTCTGTAAGACACCTTTAGAGAGGGTGACTCCATCACCTGCAGGTACACCACTATGCCAGGAGTCATCTATTCTAAAATACCATTAGAATACTGTCAAAGTACCCAGATTGGGAAATAACCCAATTCTAGATCTAAAACCATAGATCCTGTAACCAGAATGTCTGATATTATATCCATATCCTTTGTGGAGAAACAACTGTGTGACAACCACAGTATAACCGATCGTAGTATAGGAATTTTACTTCCTACTCTATGTATGTTATCCAAATACCAGGACATCACACCCTACTACCTTCTTAACAGATCCATCCCCTATTCTGATGAAGTCAAACCTATGACTGTCACATAAAAAATTAGATGATCTTATCTCCGCTATATCTGCTCAAGCCTATAAATAGACATAAGCTACTTGCCCACTATGGCTCCGCTGCTCCCACTGACTACGACAATCCTCTGGCAGAATAATATATACGTACATTTCTAAAGCTAGTTTAGAACGACGCTATACTTAACCTCCTGCCGGGTCTCATAGCTTGGAACAACAGTAGTGTCAAGTCTGGGTAAACAAGAACCTCCCTGTCACCGTCCTTGAGGCTATCGGAGTACCTCTCGGGTGTCTGAGGTTACCCACCATATCTGCGGAGTGGCTATTGTAATGTCAAACCTGATTGAATATATAGGTCCTATTAAATTTTCCGTAATCGTTTGCGGTTCTGAAATCACTTCCAGTTCTACCATACTCCCACTACTGTTTTCTGAAAAATTCATTTTACTAAAACCGTTGCGAGTCAAGAACAATATCACTATTGATCTTCCAGATGGTAGAAAGTCAACCCTCGACATAGCCTGGGCCAACCCAAAAACTGCTATTACAGAAACGTGCCTTGAGTTATCCAGAGTCTGGTTTTAAGCATAAGCTGGACAACTCACCGTACCCTAACATCGTTAAGATATGAACCATTCTATATCCAATATAGAAATTTTGGCACTTATTTAATTGGAACCAGATTCAAAAACATGCAGCTCTCTCCAGTGCATATCAACTTAATGGAAAGAGGCTAATCAGCACTACTCAACTTAGGAATCCATCCAATTATGAGTAACCTGAAAGAGAAACAAGTTTCTCAAAACCGTTACTATCACCTGAATACCAATCACAAGAATCTACATCTTCGATTTCTTTGAAGAATCCCGATACTTGCGACACCTGGTTCTCTACTTTATTCCTATACCCATAACTTCTCAAAACTTAGACATTGTATTTCTACGAAACACTTGTCTAAAAACTAGAGAAGTTACAAGTAAACAAAACAGAGTACGAGGACCAACCCCTTTGTCCTAATGGACACTGGACAACATACAATACTCTGTATTAGTCCATTGAGTTGAATAACTCAAAACCTGTGCATCGTAGGTTGAAAACTGTAATTATGGTTAAGAACTACTCCGTTGTTCAATGCTCCTTACCTAATCATCAACTGATATAGGTAAATGTCACGGACATAATTTCAAAAAGTTATATCTCACTTTATAAAAATAAACGTACAGATATATCATTTTGAAATTGGTGCACAACAACGGATACTCAAAACCAAATACATGCCGTCTGGAAAAAACTCAGGCGACTTCCTTAAATATCACCAATTACAACGAATTCCGATATAATGAGGACGATCACCTTATTCCCAATAACCTACTCTCACTCATCATCTGTAAAACCATACAGATGTGAGAATCATACCTGGTAAATACATACCCTGGAGTAAGTATCTTATCGGGAAATCAGTTTTCCTTTAACAATGCACTGAAACATGAAAATGTTTCATAGGGGTATCCTGGAATTCCTAGTAATGCCTCTTCTATAATCCAATTCATGACTTTAACCGTATATTTCTTTGCCATCTCCCCAAATCCTTTTATTTGTCTTTATTCATTACCTTCTGTACACCATCGTTAGGCTAAGTGGTTTTCTTCCTTCCCTACCGTTCGGCACCAGCCTATGGTTTGGAAGAAGACTATCCAATAAACATAATAGGTGCACTCTCCTAATCCTAGGAGTACTCGTAACTTGGGAGAAGATGATGATAAAAGACAACTGAATAATACCTTATTCTATTTCTCCCGAACTGGGGAAAAAAGCAAAGGTGAAATAGGAGTGGCGATGAAGTACGCGGTTTGGTCGTGAATGATAGCAGTCGCAATTTACTTTGCCCTCTTTCTAATCCCTTTATTTTATCTTTACTTATTACCTTCTGCACACCCTACTTAGGCTAATTGGTTTTCTTCATTCCCTACCTTTCGGCACCTGCCTATGGTTTGGAATAAAACTATCCAATAAGCGTACAAAGTGTACTCTCCTAAACTAAGGAGCCCTCGCAACCTAAAAGAAGGTGATAATAAAAGACATATGAATAAACCAATTCTATTTCTCCTGAACCTTGATCCATCCTCGAAGAAGTCCCTCCGAGTTCGTATATAACCATACGATGGATCTATCCAATGGAAGTGGATGTCCGTAGTAATACGGGTGTTCTTAGAAATACAAAGGGTAAAAGAAGGAGCGGCAATGACTTATGCAACTTTAGACAATCCAAAAGCCAGTATTTTAAGAAGGTTTGGTCAACTTGGCCACTGAGTCATAGTCTAGGGTCGGTCAAAGGTCGCTGCCAAAGAGAGAGAGAAAAGAAACACTCTGCGTGCACTCTAACCTAGATCAGAATGGTTATCACTTTATCTAATCAGGAAACCTCCCACTGTACCGTAAAATTCTCCTCCAAACCTGAAAGAAGAATTAGTCGGGATCACCCGAATAGTAAACCAACTCATCAGTGGGAATCGGGATCCAACTCTCATCACATGATAACGTGAAGGAATCCACTCATGTTATCACACTCCAGAAGGTATGCGCATGCCTGGCAAGTTTCAGTTTCTTTAGAAATTCCCGATGTGATTTTTACCCCATGCTCTTATTACCTTGACTAAGGGCCAACAAATCATAAGTCACATGTCAAGTTCTGCCCGTCATTGTCCAGGTTAATTTGAACCCACTCGTACATACTCTTGACTAAGGGCCAACAAAGTAATATGACTGTCCCAAACCAACGCATCTATCTATACAACATGTGAACATCCCAGCAGCTACCAATCACTATGTCTTGACTAAGGGCCAAACAAACACAGCGTGAATACTACTGACCATTCATATGAAATGACGGAGGGCTACGGCTGGTTTTTGGCGAAAAACCTTTAACTTAATAAACTTGATCTCGTTGAAGGAACCTGATAGCTTTTTACAAAAATATAGTGGCGAAAACCTTTACTAAAGAGGTCACTCCCGGTGAAGGGATCTCGGTTCTTTCCTCATGGAATGAGGTGCAGGATATTCCAACTGAATACTGCGATGCAAAGCAACATGTAATCGACTATAGTGAAGTTATTATCCTGACGCAAACTTCTGCCCAAGGGATCACTCCCGGTGAAGGGATCTCGGCCCTTGCCTCGTCGAATGAGCTGCAGGATATTCCAACTGAATACCACTGTGCAAAACAAAAGAAAACGTCCTTGTAATAACACTTTTTAAAAATGTTCCAACAACGTCAAACAGGTTTGTTTTCCTTTGCATTGATCAAAATCAACGCAGTCCCATCAATTAATCACACCAAAAAAGAACGAAAATAAAATGTACGTATATGCCATCCGCATTCGTCACTGGGTCCCGTCATCACCCATTAGGTTACATAACTAATGACAGAGCGGGGACTGGACTAGCGCGGGTGTAAAACATATACAACATCTAATAATATATATACCGATATACAATAATCGCTCCAGGCGTGATAATATGCAACTTTACAAAAAAGTAATAAGTATCACAGAACAATACAGATAATCTGGGATCCCCAGGTTTCACAGAGCCGCTACTGAAACCCGACGTTCCCCTGATCGTGTGGATAGCCTGTGGAATGAAACCTAGACCCCTACGGGTGCGGCAAGTTACCTGCTAAAACCTGAAGCGAGGCAGCCCCCTACAACAAAGTAAATGGACCACCCGGCACCTCACGGAATCCGGTAACTTGAGCACCCCTCCTAGGGTCAACCTGTACCCCTTACGAGTGCGGCTAATAGTCTGTCAATTCTAGAGTGAGGCCCCTCTGCTTCTCAAAGCCATGAGATGCGGACCCGTTGCTCTCCAGAACCCGGCTATCCGTGCACTCCACCGCGGGGTAATCCTAGTACAGAAAAGAAAATATATACAACGGGTCCATCGACCTTAGCCCGGTCGTGCCACAAAAGAATATTATACAAACAGGTAGAGACGGCAGTCCACATGTTGGACGCTCGCCCCGCAATATCAAATGTACAAATAAATCCAAACCGCACTTCCATTGCACACTGCTATCCACCCCGAAAAATCCGCAACATCACAGCACAACACAGAACATCAACGCGAATGTCACGTTCGCAAATCCGTCTAAAAGGACTATAGCAATTAGACGCAATTTACCGCTCAAATGACATTCCCGGTCGGAGATATAACGTAAGTATTGTTAAACTAACACGTTTAAATTTCGATCGACAAAACTTCCTGAAGTGGGCTCCGCGTACATCTGGTGTACAATAATAAAATATGAGGCCAAAAGAAATATACCAAAAACTACAATTTCCCAATATGAAACCCCAGAAGAAAAATGGCCCACTAAATCACCAAGACGACCGCGGTTCCGCGGCCGTACGGTCGATTTAGTGGATCGTCTTTCTGCTGTTTTCATTTAAAAGCCTGCTCTATTTTCTGGTATGCTCAAAATAATTTTTTAGACCTGATTTAAAATCGACAGAAACTTTAACCCAGAAAATTGTAGTTTTCGAAATTCCGTTCGATCGATGTTTTAAACGTGTTAGCACAAATTAGTAAAGCTTAATGGTGAGGCTCTGATACCACTGTAAGTATACGGTAGCGCCCCGGCCGTCTAACAGACGCCAAATGCGGAACAAAAACTTTTTAACTGGCGCTATCGTATACTATAACCCGGATATTCCATTATTGCTAAACTAACAAACTACAAAGAGGGTAGAAAAGTTATACCGAACGATCCGAGTCCTTCGGTCTTCAACCATCATCCCACGCTTTGTTGCGGCTGCTCCGATCTCCTGAATCTCCAGTCTTCTTGTCCAGGTGGCACAACGTCAACGGAACTTTAAACGGGCTCCCGCCTCTGAACCGAGGCAACTCGATAATCAAGTTTGCTGAAAGAGATGACCAAGATTGATGTAGAGAATAAGTAGAACACTTTGTCTCGTTACATCCAAAGCTATGGATGAACGGTTAATGAAGTTGCCTTTTTGGATTGAGATGAAATGAGAAAATTTTCTATCTAATTTCCATGAATCCCAAAACTATCATAATTTCCCAAATCAACAACCATCTTCTTTTGCAAGAGGGGCCGGCCACTAAAAAGAGGGGAGGGAGGTGAGTGTAGGAACAAGAGAGGTGACCATTAGCACTTAATGAAAAAGAATGAGTCATGATAACACCTTGCTAAAACATTTAATGCAAATGAAGATACATTAACCTAATCACCATAAACATTAAATGAACAATTAATGCACTAATGAGTCACTAGCCAAGTCACCATCTAGAAACTTCTAGAACCTTCCACACACTAATGACTCACCTCAAGAAAAGATAAATCCGTCTTTAACCGAATGTTAAAGACGGGTGATAGAAAACTGGAAACTGACAACTTCCAAAAGCGATCCCGAAACGAATTTCAGGATAACCCCGTAACAGTATAAACATACCCTCATTTGTATTACGACCGAATACAAATGCAACCGAGACAAAGATATTATATCTACACAGTATAATACTCGGATCCGGCTTAAACCAAAGCCCACCAGTATTATCTGCCCGAAATATGACACGTGCGTAAACGCACGTGCATTTTCCGAACCCTGCCATAAAACCATACGACCTCTACAACGTTTCGCCCGAACTTGGGAAACTGTCTGTTGGGAACTCTAATGACTCATCAATACATTGGCACTGGGTATAACCACTAGCACGTCAGAGGTACTAGCTGTATGTAACGGTTTCCTATGTATTGATTGGAAGGGAAGCTGACGAGCGAACTCATCCAGAAACCCTATTGAGCCTGACAATGACAATATCCGTACAGTCCGGTCCGTTCGTCTAAGAGTATCGCATATCGAGTCTAGGGGGGTGGATAAAGTCAGACCCCTAATAACGCGATAATTCGTGTCGGTATGAAGCCCATCACCTCCTGAGAAACTACTTATCCAAATCAGTAATTCTCCACTACCCCGGCCGAGGATTTCTAGTGATGGCTACCCGTGCACTGTGCGACATCAACCCCCAATACCGGGAGAGACGAATCCCCGACGATCCGCTCACTGCCTCCATGTAGCTCGGGACTGTACCCAACTAAAACCTGTTTGCACGTCTCCTTTGAGCGTGGTAGGGTAGTAATCAAAGTACAGTGGGAACTCACACGAGACAAATGACGATCTCAGGTCGACAAACTAACTTGTACACATGTCACCAGGGAACTGCTATCTGACGATATGTATAATACCAACTAGCATGTTCCCGGCGAGTCCTCTCCGGTGTACTCATAACCCAATGAGCACCTGTATACATCTTAGGTGAACCAAATAACACCAATGGCTTGTGAGACCGGCCACCGCCCCTCGTCGGGGTCTCGACTGTATACACTAGTCTACTCTGGAGTATCGATGCCCTGTCTCGAAACTCCCACGACTAGGGACACTTTAAGGATGTGCTTATAGACCCCAGCTCCCACGTATATGATCGTCATCATACTGCTGGCAGTCAAGCAAGAATCTTATGGGCTCTATCAATATGCAATAGTGAACTAAAGCATGAATACGATGATAAAGACAAACCATTTAGCATACTATCATCTCGAGCAAGACTGTCATATCGGTATAGGTCCTCTCTCAATCATTGCAATCACGTACCTACGATCCAATAATTGACTTTGAGGGCACTATATCCAACAATTCTTAGGGTTTCTTTGTTCCCTTATAAAATACAAAGAAAAACCCCAATGGGGCATCACATGCGCACAAGTGATCAGGGGTCACGTGCCGACACATGATAGCTTCCTGAAGGATCTGAAATGATAAGAATTGAATCCTAATCAAATGGGGTCACGTGCCCACACGTGATGGGCCTTTAAACCCACTGAAAAGAATCAAAGGGATAATAAAACAACAAGGAAAAACCCCAATGGGGCATCAAGTGCTAACAAGTGACCAAGGGTCACGTGCTGACACGTGATAAGTTCCTGAGTTCTTCAAAATAACAGATTTAAATTCTGGTTAAATGCTTAATCCGTGGGTCACGTGCCACCACGTGATGGAGTCTTAAAACTCGAGTTAATGGAAGGAAAACTCTAAATGGGGCATCACGTGCCCACACGTGACAGGGGGTCACATGCCAACATGTGATGGGCTCCTAAATATCTCTGAACCAATAGAATTAAATTCTAATTAAATGGTCAATCAGTGCGGTCACGTGCTAACACGTGATAGGCTCTTAAACCTTCTGAACTAATAGAATTCAATTCTAATTAAGGGAAATAAAAAACCCTAATATTTCCCTAGATCTTTCCAAACAAAAAGATTGCGCTTTGTAAAGTGGAGCACCGTTGGATTAAAAATCTAACGGTGATTAAAAATCACCAATTTATAGAAAGATTCTATATAAGGAAAGATTTCCCTGAAATTTGCCAGGAATAACAGACAAAATATCTTTTGGATTAAAAATCCAATGGTGAATAAAATTCACTGAGTGATCTAAAAGATCATGTTGGTTACAAAATCAATTAAAATCTTTCAATGAAAGATTGACTAAACAAACTGATTCTTTTCTTTCTCCTATAAATAGGAGCCAAGGAGGAAAAAAGGAAAAGAGAATACAATAACTACAGAGAGAGAAAAACGAAGAGAATTTAATTCTCCAGAGAGAAAAGATGATTTCCTCAGAAGAGAAAGAAACCCTAGATGAGAAAGGGAAAGAGATCATAAGCTCCAAAAAAACAAAAATAGAATTTAATTCTCAAACTAAGAGTTTAACTGTTCTAAATAAGAACTTAGTTCTTCCTCTGGTTGATGATCTGCGGAAGCAGATCTCTCCATAAGTTGAGAATTTAATTCTCATCGAGGAGATTCTGTCATGCAGATCTAAAATCTAAGGGGGGACCTAAGTTCAGAGAATTTTATTCTCCCAAAAGAACATAGGAATTTAATTCCTTCAACAAAAATAGGGTTTAACTATTAATACAAGAGCTTAGTTATTCTTCATGGTTGAAGATCTGCAGAAGCATATTTCCCCATAAGTTGAGAATTTAATTCTTATCGAGGAGATTCTGCCATGCGGATCCAAAATTTAGAGCGAGAGTTGGGTTTAAAGAATTTAATTCTTCCAAATACATAGGAATTTAATTCCTCTAAATAAATTAGGGTTCAACCCTACAAAAGAATTTAATTCTTAAACAAGGGACTTAAACTTTTCATGCACGTAAAAGCATCAGTATCCAACCTGATCACGTGTGTCCACGTGACTCCCCGCCTCAGTGATCAAAAGAGAACGAATGAAATTGGGTCACGTGCTCCCACGTGACCCTTGGATAAATTGCTCAAAATAAAAAGAACAAAACCAAGGCAGAACAGACTTCAGGCGCCCTCACGTGTCCCCACGTGACCCCTGACAAACACTTCTTTAAAAAAGAGAAGATAGAAAGCACTGAAGGATTAAAATCCAATGCATGGGCGCCCTCACGTGTCCCCATGTGACCCCTAGCAAATCCTTTTAATATCCAGTGCATGGATGCCCATCACGTGCCCACACGTGATGGCCTTGAAGACTAAAATTGTTTAACACTTATTTGAATATTCTGAGAATAAAATAAAGGAATCTTGGCCCAATCCTAGGGCACCTCACGTGTCCTCACGTGAGCGCCTCATTTTTCTAGTGTTTAACACTATTTTGAGCATTTCATCCCTAGTGTTTAACACTATTTTAACTGCATCACATGGGAACACGTGACCGCCAGATATGTGCTAGTGTTTAACGCTATTTTCAAACCAGTCTTAGCCTAGATTGGCTAAATCTTCCAGAGGCAAGACTCCCCTTTTGACTGAGCCTCAAGTACATTCTTGTCTTCCAAGATTGATCATCTCATATAGTATATAAGTGCTCAGCACTCAATAAAAGACAAAATATGGTCAGAACCCAGACCCATGCTTAGCATTGCTAAGTAATGGGGAGCTGAGCCTAGACAAATGTTCAACAGTCCCAACAAAGGTCCAACATTTTAAACCTAATTGGACTTAGCCCAAGTTGGCCATAAGTCCTTAATTTAGATTTAACTGAGCGCATGTGCTCATAATCTAATTAATTGATCTTAGTCCCAAATTGGACTACAGATTTCCCAATCAACATTGGTTTAAGGGTACATCTCTTCACTCCTTTGATATTTGTCGTTGTAATCCTTCAACGTCTTCAGAGAGGTGACGGGTCCCGATAACCAATCATTCCATGGACTGTGGGGTCCTTAAACTCATGAACTATGATGTCCTTAAATTTTATAAACCATGACGTCTTTAAACTACGGACTGTGGGGTCCTTAAGCCCATGGACTATGATGTCCTTAATCTCGGACTGTGGGGTCCTTAAACCCATAGACTATGATGTCCTTAACCTTTACAGACTATGATGTCTTTAAACTGGACCACCATGTCCTTAAACTGGTAATCGACCGCAATATCCCTAAACTAAACAATAGAGCTCGAATGCTCTGTTGTTGGATCTAAACGATCCCGTTAAGTTGATCTTAGTATGAAATTAGACTAACGTATCCTTGACATACGTTTAAGTTGATCTTAGTCTCAAATGAGACTAACGTATCCTTAATCCCAACCCTAACCCCAAATCTAAGAAAATACGGATTTGGACTAATCCACGCCCTACGGGCGACAACATAAATTAGTCTCCGTATACAATCCACGGGCAATCAAAAATAAAAAAAACACACACGACACGAAGCGACCATCTGGAGAAGGAGAAAGTGGTTACCGCGATGCGGTAGCGTAATTAACTGCAGAGGCTTATGCCTGCAGGGAAGAGCGTCCCCACAATCAAAAACCCGTCAATGAGGGGGAATCTGACGAAGTCTGCTATATCGGCCGCATCCGTTTAAACCTTCGATACACGGTGTCATAAATCAACTTGGCATCTTCGGAGAGGTGGACGGATAGCACCAATTAGCATCTACCCTCGAAATTCAGGCCCGGACGTCCCAACGTCCCGGTCGCGTCTTTTCGGCGGAGAACAGATTCTGGCACGCCCGGTGGGTCGTTTTCCTCTTTCCACTCCACACTTCGTATGCCGTGTTTTTCCCGCGATCGGATAATCGCGGTGTGTATGTTTGTGGTTGCCCTTAGGGGAGTGGATACTGAAGCCTACAGTTCATCTTTTCCGAGAATGGCATTTGCTTTTACTCACCCCAACTCAGGCTCTGTCACATCTGGTGGAGTCATGTATGGGCCACTTGCAACCTCAGATCTCTGCAATCCGGCTCTTCAAAAAATCAATGGGCTTCTCTTTGGAT
Organism: Agapanthus africanus; assembly: GCA_030015575.1. Classification (NCBI taxonomy): domain Eukaryota; kingdom Viridiplantae; phylum Streptophyta; class Magnoliopsida; order Asparagales; family Amaryllidaceae; genus Agapanthus; species Agapanthus africanus. Next base: position 681,587,112 of record JASDDO010000031.1, on the reverse strand, counting down.
CGGTGCTCCCACCTCCTATCCTCGGTGCCTTAACGCCAATGGAGGAAGCCCAGTGGAAGTCTGTCTTCCACAGGCCGGTTCCCCAAGCTGTAGATTTACCAATGGAATCAGTTCTCAAACAACTGGCACCTGCCAAGGTCCAAGGTCGACGCAGGGGCAGAATATTTAAGCTCTCAAAGGAAACAGGGGGTTGGCTCGGCAAAATCCTGAGGCTAATCAAATCCTGGCCGTAAGAAACGGTCAACGTCGATATCGGCATCATACAAAATGAGCTGGGGGCAGTTCTCCGCATGGTCCGGTTTCAACCCCAGTGGTGAATGTTGTTGTTCTAACTGAGAACAGCTTCAAATTGTTGTGAAGGGTCAGACAAAGTTCTCCTACCGCAATATTGAAGAAGTCTCCGCAGCCCATGGAGATCCCACGAGAGCAGAAACCAGTTCGCTCCCTGAGACAACTTTCCTCATCTATATATAAGGTGTGGAAGCAGGTGAAGGGGACTCACCCCAAGACGGATCCTAATACAGCGGTTCCTCCTAAAACCAAAGCGGCTTTTTACAACAAGAAGCCCAATAAAGCTCAAGTGCCCGAAGCGAACTCCAAAGGCCAAGACTCCAAACACCCCAAGCCTAGGGGCATGGTAGTTCACATAGTCTATATGTTGAATTCTGAAGACGAAGTTCGAGTTTATACTAGTCATCAACCTCAAACTCGGTCCGTAACAAAAGTTCAACTGCAACGTGAAAAGCTACAGGAGATGCTCACTCAGGTGGCAGCAAACGCTAATCCATCACCTAAGGAAAATTGACTTGGGAACGGCAAACGACCCACGGCCGACGTTCGTCAGTGAGTTGTTATCTGAAGAAAAGGTGGCTACGCTAAAAGACGTGCTCATGCAGTATAAGGACTGCTTCGCATAGAACTATTTAGAGATGCCGGGACTAGATCCAGAGATAGCCATCCACAAATTGGCGATATCTCCGGACGTCAAGCCGATCAAACAAGCACCGAGAAGAATGCGGCTCGAGCTTGAGATGAGCATCAATACCGAGGTCAAGAAGCTAATCGACTCTGGCTTCATCCAAGAGGTGCAGTATCCTGACTGGATCGCCAACATTGTCCCAGTGATGAAGAAAAATAGGATGGTGCGCATATGTGTGGACTTTCGGAACCTCAATAAAGCTTGCCCGAAAGATGATTTTCCTGTACCGGTTACCGAGCTGATGATAGATAATACGTCCACTCACGAAGTTTTCTCCTTTATGGACGGCTCATCAGGATACAATCAAATAAAAATGCATCCTGGGGACCAGAAGCATACCGCTTTCCGGACCCCTTTGTGCATATTCTGCTACAAGGTGATGCCTTTCGGTCTAAAGAACGCTGGTGCCACCTATCAGAGGGTCATGGCGAAGATTTTCGATGACCTCATACATGAAATCGTCAAATGCTATATTGACGACCTCGTAGTTAAAAGCAAATCATACGAGAAACATTTAGAGCATCTGAAGATCGTGTTTCAGCACCTTCGGAAATATAACTTGAAGATGAACCCTCTCAAATGCACGTTCGGAGTTTCCTCGGGCAAGTTCCTAGGATTCGTCGTCCGACACCGAGGCATCGAGATAGACCCGTCGAAGATCAAGGCGATCGTGGAAATGCCTCCGCCAAGAACACTCAAGCAGCCGCGGTCTCTCCAAGGAAAGCTCGCATATATCCGGGAATTCATAGCCAATCTCTCCGGCAAGTGCCGTCCTTACAGTCACCTAATGAAGAAAGGAACCCTGTTCGTCTGGGACCGCAAATGCCAAAGTGCACTGGACGAAATCAAGCAATACCTGCAGAATCCGCCAATACTGGCCGCTCCCATTAAAGGAAAACCTCTCGTCCTGTACACAACAACTCTCGTAGGTTCCTTAGGTGCGCTGTGGGCATAAGAGAACGACCAAGGGAAGGAAAGAACCCTCTACTATTTGAGTCGAGTTCTCTTGGGGGCAGAAAGCAACTACTCCCCCATAGAAAAATACTTCTTGGCATTGATCTTTGCAATAACGAAACTCAGACACTATGCGTTGGCACACGAGGTCCATCTCATATCAAAGGTGGATCCCCTCAAATATTTGATGTCAAAGGCCATATTAACGGGATGTCTCGTTAAATGGTCCCTGCTCTTGATGGAGTTCTCGATAACTTATCGTCCCCTCAAAGCAGTGAAAGGCTAGGCCATCGCCGACTTCCTCGCTGAGCATCCGATACCTGTCGATTCTCCTTTGAACTGCGAATTGCCCGACGAGCACGCATTTGACATGATCGACGGGGAGAGAAGAAAGAATGATACCCGGTGGGAACTCTACTTCGATGGAGCATCTTCCATGAAGAAGCGTAAACAAAACACCCCATAATCAAATCAGGGGTATGCCTCATCTTCATGACCCCACAAGGAAGGATAATGCGCTTTGCCTTTTTCTTGACAGAGCCAAGGACGAACAATGAAGCCGAATATGAATTTTTGATAGCAGGTCTTGAGATCGATGTCGACATGGGAGTCGAAAGACTCCTCATATAGGGAGACTCCCAACTGGTCGTTAGCCAAGTAAACAGTGACTATCAGACGTGCAAACCGGAATTGGTAAGATGCGGCGAGAGAGTACAGCAACTGCTGATTCAAATTCCTGCTTACACCCTGGAAAGCATACCGCGTGTGGAAAATAGCAAAGCGGATGCATTGGCCATGCTCGCTAAAGAACTGGCCGATGAAAACCTCGATGACGTGAGGATCGTTGTGCAAAACCGTCGGGTTTTCGTACCGGCAGAAATATCTCCGGAATCTTCCGAAGAAAAGGGAGCGACCGAGCAAACGTCCCTACAAATAAAAGACCATGAAATGCTATGGATTAGAGAGAAGTCTTTATAGACTGCTTCAAATCCCATCGAACGCCTGAAGATGCACCCTCAAGACATCAGCTTATGAAACGAGCTCTATCTTTTGCTTTCGTCAATGATACTCTATATAAGAGGTCATTCGAATCTCTGTGGCTGAGATGCTTGGGACCGGAAGAAGCAAGGAGAGTCGTTCAAGAAACCCACGACGGACTCTGCGGTTCTCACCAAGCCGGGCCGAAGATGAAATTGAAGATCAAAAGGATGGGCTACTATTGGCCCACGATGATCCAAGACTGCCTCAAATACGCAAAGCAGTGCCACTCGTGCCAAATTCACGGAGACTTTATCCATCAACATCTAAATCCGCTACACCCAACGGTGGCTAGCTGACCATTTGAAATATGGTGAACTGACATAATCGGGCCCATCGAACCGGCATCATCCAGAGGACATCGGTTCATATTGGCAACAACTGATTATTTCTCCAAGTGGGCAGAAGCAGTACCACTAAGAGAAGTGAAGACGGAGAATATCCTCCATTTCTTCAAGACACACGTCATTTATCGGTTCGGTACTCCGCGACGGATTATCTCCGATAACGGGCTAGCCTATAGAAGCCACAAGATCAGCTGCTTCGCACAACAACACAACATAGACTGGAGATACTCTTCGGTCTATAATCTTCGAGCTCACGGTCTAGCTGAGGCTTTCAACAAGACCTTGACGAAGATCGTGAAAAAGACGGTGTCTCGAAATAAGAAGGACTGGCACGAGAGACTGCATGAAGCTCTCTGGGCGTATCGAACTACGTTAAAAATGGCTACAAACACAACGCCGTATGCATTGGTATCCGGCACAGAAGCGGTACTCCCACTCGAGATAGAGTTACCCTCCCTACGAGTGGCGGTTCACTACGAGCTAACAAACGAAGAAAATGCTCACCTTTGGCTTGAAGAGCTTGATGCCCTTGACGAAACTCGGCTCATGGCGCAACAAAACCCGGAGGCTTATAAAGAAAAGATGACGCGCTCATATGAGAGATTGACTAGGCCTTGAACATTCCGCCAAGGCGAACTCGTGCTAGTGTTCAAGAGACCCATGATCCCCAATCGTGCCAAATGGGGGAAATTCGAACCGAACTATGACAGCCCGTATATCATAGACAAAGTTTACCAGGGTGGAGCCTATCTACTCATGGACATGTATGGTGAAAGACCATTCAGACCAATAAATGGTCGATTCCTGAAAAAATACTACGCCTGACGAGTCACGGCCTAGGTCAACGATAGATGACGATACCTATATCCGCTCGCTATCTTCCTAAGCCCAAACTCTATAAGTAGTAGTCGGCAAACTACGGACCGAAACGTTCTTAAACTAACTACGGACTGAAACGTCCTTAAACTAACTACGGACCGAAATGTCCTAAAACTAACGACGGACCGAAATGTCCTAAAACTAACAACAGATCGAAACGTCCTTAAACTAACAATGGACCAGTATGTCCTAAAACTGGCTATTGACCGAGACGTCGATAAACTGCTACGGACTGCGGCATCCCAAGGCTGAGGAAAAAAAACAAAAAAAAAACGGTATGTCCGTAAGCGAGATGGGCACGGATGAAAACCCGAAAGGGCTCCGTGAGTAAAAATAGTAGGGCTACCGGCGAGTTTGTGAAAACCCGAAAGGGGGCAATCTCGTTAAAAGACACTTACAAGGTCCTCTCAACCTTGTAAGGAGAAAATACCTGCGTGAGATCCTTATGACTCACAAGGGAGCAACACACTTAGGGATCCTCACGATTCCTAAGGAGAAGTTACACTTACGAGATCCTCATGACTCGTAAGGAGAATTCCTCTTTGAGACCCTCACGGCTCATAGGATTCAAAAGCCTTAAGCTACAGGGATCTGAACCTGTTCTTAAGCCATCACAACCTCCAGTGTTGCCCTACAAGCGTCTCGATATCGACCCTTGTATACAATCCATGGGCGCGAATAAACATTTCCCTAACAAAGTCCTACCAGAGACTGGGGATATGCTCATATGGCAAAAGACACTTGTAAGTCCTCTCGACTTACAAGGAGAAAGCACTCTTGTAAGATCCTTACGACTTATAAGAGACCATACACTTAAAACTCCTCACGGTTCTTAAGGAGAATACACACCTACGAGATCCTCACGACTCATAGGGAGAAATACTTTTATGAGACCCTTACGGCTCATGAAGTCAAAAGCCTTAGTCGATAAGATCTTAACCCTGTTTACTAAGCCACCTTTGTTCAAACCGACAAAGGCAAATGATGATTCTCTCCTGACAATACCCCAGTTGTAGCGATGCTGATGCCTAAATCGATATCAAATCCCAAGCTCGCAGCAAAGCAAATGCATATGAAATAGCCGAAATGATTGGGCAACTTGCAACAAAATCAGCAAGTAAAAATGTATGCATGAAAAATAGCCGAAATGGTTGGGCAACTCGCAATAAAAAACAACGAGTAAATAAAACAAATAGCCGAAATGATTGGGCACCGCGAAAAATAGCCGAAATGATTAGGCAATCGTGACTTTCACGATATAAAAGCTGAAATGATAGAGCATCGCGGAAAGAAAAATATATAAAATGAAACTTTTTGCCCTACAGGTGAGATCACATCGATCCCTGTATACAATCCAGGAGCACAAACAAAGAGGGAACCATACCTTCCCACCAGGCTCCATCAGAAAAAGAAGCCAAATCTCGACGGTTCACAGACAGCCTGGAGATCGTCTCAACATTCGTCTCATTACAACAGACGCAACATCAGCAAATCGGAGCCGTGACAAAGTTCCCAGTTCTATGACTCGGCGATGCACAGACAACCGAGAGTCAACCCCTCCTGACCCCGTGGGAAGCGCCCAGAGCAAATCCTGGTCCCATGGAACACGGCTAATGTCAATCCTGACTCCGTGGGAAACGCCCAGAGCACCTCCTGGTCCCGTAAAATATGGCTAATGTCAATCCTGACCTCGTGGGAAACGTTCAGAGCAACCCCTGACTCCATGAAATGCGGATAAAGTCAACCCCCTGACTCCGTGAAATGCGGATAAAGTCAACCCCCTGACCCGTGAAATGCGGATAAGGTTAACCCCTGACTCCATGAAATGCGGATAAAGTTAACCCCTTGATCCCGTGTCACGTCCCGAAAAGTACGGAACATGACCGACACTTAAATTATGAAACGTCTCGAGGCGTACGTAATCTAAGTAAGCCAAAACCCAGAAATCAAAACCAAAGAAGCAGTAGAGTGAAGGAAAAACCAATTTAAAGTAAGTAGTTTTAACAGCATAGGCCGAAGTATGTATTTTTAAAATCTCAAGTATTTTCTGAAAATTTCGGCAGAGTCTCCTTTGTAAATACTGGCCCCAAACGGGATACGACATGAATAGTATACGAAATAAGTAAAAAGGCATCCCCAAGCGGGAGCTAGCTCTTCGTCAATCGACGGTCACAACCACGCAAACAATATAATATACAACGCCGAAGGGCGGGGATCAAAACTCAAAAGAAAACCCAAAATCAGTATGAAAACCATAATAATACAACGCACGACTCTAAGGTCAAAAAATAACAAGTCTGGTCTTCTATCTCTATCAAATATGCAATCTGGTTGATGGAGTTTCTAGATACAACTGAAATAATAAATACACAAAGGTGGTCCTGATGCAAAGAACCCACCTGCCAAAGCAATCACCCAGAAGGAACAGTGTGCCAGCAAAGCCGCAACGGAACCTGTACGGCAAAACCTGCAAGGAACTGTGGCACAACGGGGGTGAGTTGCTAACTCGTGAGTAGAAAACATCTACCAGCAGAAATCGCATGTATAACGCAATCCTAGGTCATACGATCAGTAATATCCTCAAAATAATAATATGGCCTGAAGCATAATATAATGGTAAGGGTAAACATCTATCCCTAAGTGTAAAACCAAGTACTCGTGTCAGTGCCTCAGGTAACAACATACCACGAATATGATGTACAAATGTCAGGTAACAATATGTCACTAAAATGATGTGCAATGCATATAATGAGAATAGAGTACATCATCAATCGAAGAACTGTTTTCCTTTAATCAATGAGATTTCTATATGTATATAAATCGAGATATCATCAATGAAATCAACATAGAATCCGTGTCAAGTATCGACACAAAACACAAATCTCAATATCTCAGTGTCTCAAATCTCAATGTCTCAATATCTAAAACCTCGGGCTCCGTCAGTCCGGATCGACCCATATCATCAAACTCACGACCACGAACGGTATCCTCCGGATATCCGCCGCGCCAGGTAAAATCACCGGTAGGCAGTCTGCCCCTGCCGGGCTCATCGTCTACTACTCGAACTTCTTGCCCCGGGGTACCATACCGGGTCCACCATGTACCCGAGACGGTTCATCCAACTCCTCGAATCGGGTCTCGAAAACATCTCAGAACCGAGAAAACATCATGGTGGACGATACTCAACATATCAAGGAAAACCGCATTTTTCTCTTTAAAATGGTTCATCAGTTTACAAAACTTTCACATGCGGTTTCCAAATCCAGAAAAAATCAAAAAAATCCGAAATCATCAAGTCACCATGTCAATAACAATGAAAACCGGCATAAATCTCCATAATACCGCATAACCAATGAATATATGGATGCATCTGATATCATGCAATAATTAAACTAGCATATGAAGGCTATAACATGTAGCAACTATCAGTTGCAAGCTATGTCACTGAAATAGTATTTTCTAAAGTGTACGTGATATGGCAATTACTGATGATGATGTGTGTGAGCCGGTAAGTAAGTGTATGTGGAACATACGCATCATCGGTAATGGTGTTGGTGTCCTGACAGCATGGTTCATAATCACTAAGTACACAATAAACAAGCAATGAGACGATAACAACGTGATAAATGGCAATGAATAGTAATTGCAATAATAATATGCGGAACATGAATGATAACGTAACAATAAGGAATCTACATCGCTGCACCTGTGTTGTACTGTTTTGCCGTTTGAAATAGTGCGAATCATGGTGTTTTGAAAATAAGGGCTACGGTGTTTTTAAGAAAAGGTACGTCTTTTGAAATATCCGTAGTATACCTTGACATGTCTTTAAAATCCTCACGATTCGTTAGTTTTGGAAATAGGTATAACTCGGGTCCAGTCTGACATCTACTAGGTAAACTACAGGTCTAACTAACAACCAATCGAAAGGGATATGGAAACCACCTAAATCTGAGTCGATATATATATACATATATATAGTCGGTGATCCTGCCTCAATAATATCTCATACGATACATCATCTAATATGACATCCTCGAGTCAAGAGTGTGGATCTATCATCAATAGCTCGTACGGTAAATCCATCGTACGGCATCCCAAATCTGGGTACGGATCAAATGTCACATCTATCACATTACTCATCTGGTATCCTCTTATCAAATATCATGATCGGGGTACTGATCTACGTCTAGTACAATACTGATACCATCTATGAAATGCATGCGTGTGTATGAAAACACCACGCCTAAAGAACCCACTAAAATATCATGTCGTATTTCAAATACGGACAATATCACCTCACCGATCTCACGGCCTCAAGCCCAATCTCATCGACTCATCTCCAATCCCAAGTACTATCCTCATAATCCGTGTGTGTGTGTGTGTGTGTGTATATATATATATATATATATATATATATATATATACACACATACATAGTCCCATACCCATGTGCGTGTGTATATATATATATATATATATATATATATATATATATATATATATATATATATACATATCCCTATATACGCACAGGTAAAAGAATGAATGTATGCAAGTGTGTGTGCGTGTATAGGTGCAACAACTACTCTAGGGTTTCGCAAGTAACACTACTAATCCATGAACATGTAACCCTATAATTAACATCTATGTCACACAAAATAGATATCATAAATATATAGTATATATGTATAGCATACTATACATCGAACTGCGGGGGTGCTATACGCCATCCACCCGACTTCTCCCCGTAGATATAAATCTACTCACCTGAGCTTGCTCACCGGTGCCAACATCGCCACGCGCTTGCTTGTCGTCTCGAAGTCCACCTGGGGTACCTACATGTCACCACGTATCGTATCGCATAAAAACCCAATTCGAAATCGAAACGGTATACGAAAACCAAATCGGCACGCGTATCACGCATAGGTCAAAACCTATCGCCTACGCATGCGAGAATAGCCAACCAACCCTTGATGTCGATGTACAAACGTCAAACCATCGAGAAAAACCCAAACACACCAATCATGATTTCACAAATCACTAATTGTATATGAAATAGGGTTTAAATCATCAAAACATTAAAACTAATCAAATCGTTTTATTTCCCAAAAACCTAGTTAGCACAAATTCCCATTTCGGTTCAAAACTTGATGTTTTAACCAATCTAAATATTTTAACGATTCTAATAGCCAAAATGCTCACTTAATATCATAATTAGGTCACACAATTATTCACTACTATTTTATCTCACCAAAATATATACATTTTAAAAACCTAGTTTGCAATTTATACAATTATTATAATTTTAAATTAACAATTTGCAAACTAGCAATTAGATTAGTTTTTACAAGTTTTGATGTGTTAAACTACAATTTATAATATTAATGATATGATGAAACCATAATTAGATTTTAATTCTCAATTTTGAATTAAATTCTAAAAACCTAGTTTACTAGAAATCTTAATTACTACAATTTACATGCAACAATTAGTAATATAGCAAATAGCTTAGCTTTAGCATGCCTAAAAAATTTAAACTACACCTTGCAAATCTTTACAAACGATACAAACCCTAACTTACTCTCAATTCCCTTTTCTTTAAATTTCAAACTTGAAATTTAGAACCCTAATTAAACATATAATAACTAGATTCAAGTAATTAAACAATAACTTGAACAAAATGCTAAGATTATACCTCACAAAATTAGAGATCTAGCATGAAAATCTTGGCCTCCAAATTGCTCTCCTTTCACCACAATCCATTGCTTGATAGGCTAAGGAAAAATGGGTAGGAGTTGGATTTTGATTTTGCTTTGAATTTGTAGGGATTTTGATGCATTTTTGAGTGGATTTTTGGTGTGAAATGGTGTAGGAAAAAGGGGGGCTGCTGCTGGAATTGGGGGAAGAGGGGCTCGGCCAAGTGTGGGGGAAGGAGAGGAGAGAGAGTGAGGTAGGGAAAATAAGTCAAGGCAATACCCTTACCTCAAAGTCAACACTTATACATCTTTTTCTTTATTTTTCCATTTTCTTTAGATTTTAATGAGATGAGAAAGTGAAGTGGGGACATGGGGGATTGGGGGGGCTGAATTCAGCCATACTAGGGGAGAGTGTGTGTGTGTGTGTGTGTGTGTGTGTGTGTGAGGAATACCAAGTAACATACAATCATAACCCCAATTCTATTTAGCTATTTTTCACCATTAAAGCCTTTTTCTTCGATATTTTCTAAAACTGTTATACAACTTCATTTCATTTCAAAAACAATATTTTACTTGTTAGTTAAATGTGTCGTGATGCATAAAATTTGTATCAACCCATTCCAATTTGTAATTATCCCTAATTAAATGTATTAGTGACGGCTTAAAATAATATTAAAATAATTAATTTCGGAAAAAATTTCAGAAATTTAGAAATTTTACAAGTGGCTCAATAAACACCAAATATTAGCAATTACATAGGTAGAATATATATATTTAATTTTATACTAAAAGATATTTATATCCCGATTTTTACGGAAAACACCCGTTATTTTACCGATTTTTCCGAAATTTCATCTAAACGATTTTCAAAACGTTACACCCCGTGAAATGCTGATAAGGTCAACCCCTGACTCCGTGAAATGCGGATAAAGTCAACCCTCGACTTTCCCGTCAAAGCAATTCTTTGATTCGGGAGCAAGTCAACTCATCAATCACTTACGGGTCCTCTCGACTTGTAAGGAGAAAATTCTCTTGTGACGACTCTCAAGAGAAAACGCACTTAAGAATCCTCACGATTCCTGAGGAGAAAATACACCTACGGGATCCTCTCGACCTGTAAGGAGAAAATTGTTTATGAGACCCTCACGGCTCATAAAGTTGAAAAGTCTTAGGTGGCAAATCCTAACCCTGTCTCCCAAGCCATCGTTACCTCGCAGAGAGGTCAAGGTAGATTTTCTACGGGTCACACTCTCCGACAAGAAAGGAAACAATCACTTACGAGTCCTCTCGACTCGTAAGCAAGAAAAACTCTCTTGTGATATTCTTACAACTCTCAAGAGAAAATACACTTAGGAATCCTCACGATTCTTAAGAAGAAATTACACTTACGAGATCCTCACGACTCGTAAGGAGAAACACCTTTATGAGACCCTCACGGCTTATAAAGTTGGAAAGCCTTAGGAGGCAGATCTGAACCTGACTCTTAAGCCATCGCTGTCCTACGAGGAGATCGAAATAGACTATCCACAAAATTCATTTACTAAAAGGGACACACCACCATGAAGCAAACTATGTCTTTTATTCATGAATCAAAATGAATACAAAGTACAATTTATGAAAGAATGAAAAAATACTCTCATTCAGGAGTATGTACAAAAGAAGAATAAAAATAAAAAATATACAATTCTTCAAACCGGCGGACGATTTAATAGATTTGCCAGTTCATCCTTTTTCCGCTGGGCTTCGGCATCATGATTCATTATCGCTAAGAGACGGGCCTCCGCTTGAGACTGTTGGGCCTGGTACGAGGAAAACCGACTTTCAAGCTCCTTTTCGGTAACTTTATGAGCTTCAACTATTTCACGAGTAAAAATGACAGCTTTATCAATGGCTACCACCTCCCTGATAGCTTCTTGAAGCACCCGCCAAAGTTCATACGCCCGAGTGGTCTTGGCCGTAAGATCAACTTGAAGTTCTCCCAGCGCAGTTGAAGCCAGCTTCCTCTCTGAAAATTTTTGGTTGAGCCTCTTCTCGCATGACAGCATATTTGCGGTGCACCGTTCGATCAGCCCCCGCAAGCTCGCCTTTGCAGCCACAACCTCTGAAGGAAGACGCGAGCACTCAAGGCTATGTAAGCAAGCCTCCACCCGAAGACAAAACTCAACCCAGACTTTCACCAATGTTTCGCTATGGTAAGCAGCAAGAAAGGGGAGAGAACTGTTGGCTTCGGCGGCAAATTCTTCGACCGTGATCAAACTACCAGCATGCAGGTCTTCGATCAGAGCTGACAAAGAGTGAAGGCTTAGCTTTGCCATCTGTTCCGAGGCACGTAGAGCATAGGGGCCAGGCGGCAAGACGATGCGAGATTCCAGCGTGGTAAGAACTGGCAAAGCTGTTAAGATTCATAAAAAGAAATCAGCGAGACTTGCAAGTAAAGAGCAGGCGGAACAACGTCGAAACTTTACTTACCCACAGTCATGCAAGAAGGGTCTGAAGGATCCCCAGGCCCGTCAAGAATCTCAACTTCGTCATCGGCTTCCAGAACTGCAGAAGACATCAGTGTCGTTATATGAAATAATAATAATAATGCCGTGAGGAGAAGGCAAATAACACTAACCTTGCCCGGAAGAAAGGACAATGCGTTGAGGGGATATCGCCTGCGGAGCGGCCATCTCTAGCAAACGCTGAAAGAATTTTCTGGGAGACGGATCAGCGATAGACGCCACCAACCCGCGCAATTCTGAAAAGACAGAAAGGTTCAGATAATGGAGAGATTATTAAATAAAATATAGAAGGCTACCTTCGATGCTCCTCCCGCTCTGAACTGGAGGGATAGCAGCTTCGGCGGCCTCCTCCATGCTCCCAGGCACATTATCGGGGACGTGAGCCGGTATAACAACTTCCAATTGAGGAGCAGTGGCCACCGCTGCAGGCTCAGAACAACTGTATCGACCCCCTCCACACTTACTTGTCTTATCGGGGATATTTACAGAGTCCATAGTCAAGGCGCGACTCGAACTCAGATCCTCTGCCATTGCCGAAGTCCTTGCAAAGTTTTCACGAGGATAAGGATATATATATATATATATATATATATATATATATATATATATATATATATATATATATATAAGCAGTGCAAAATACTACGAAAAGATATATAAGTATACCAATGCGCAAAGGAGCTTCTAGTATGGCTTTTTCAAGCCGGCATTCCTTCTCAAGAATCCGTGCTCGCCGGGGTTCGAGAGTAGACTCGTGGCCACCAGTCCACAATGACAGCGCATCTTCGGCATCGGCCGAGATAGGCTGCTTAAGGGCTATCTCGCCTCTCTCTTCCAAAGGACCTTTAAATATCCGCCGTATCGATGGAGGATCTTCGTAAAAGATGACAGCAGGATAAGGCCTCTTCGGGACCCTTACATTTTCAGTCTCATCCTGCGAGCGTCTTATAGACTCAGCCAATTGTGCGGCTTCCTCGGCAGATGAACCGGGAAAAAGAAGACCACCATCCGGCTCTTGCATAGCTATTGGCTCATCCTGAAAGATAGGCTCGGATTCCACTAAAAAGTCGAGCAGATTGGTGACCGTCTTTCTTCGCCTTTTTGACCCAGAACTAACACCAGAAGACGATCGCTTCTTTTCCCTCGGTGCTTTTGTGCGATGTTGACCCACTTCGCCTTCAGTATCCTCTCTCGGTGGTGCTACCGATGACGACACCGCCATTGCTGACGCCGCAGCTGATGAAACTGCTACTGGCGCCTTATCAGAAGCCCTTTCCTGAGCTCTAGTGCGCATCGGCATACCAACTGTCGGGGGCAAGTCCACATCCGCTGCCTCGGGAATAAGTATGGTACCAGTATCCCTCAAGGGAGGGCGAACCATTATCCACGGTCGCGGCGGGACTCCCATAGCCTGGAGCGGGGTAGGAGCTCTAAGCCCCAAAAGTATCCTCCTCTCCTCAGCAATGATTGGACTAATCCGGTGGCGATACCAACCCATAAAAGCCCCCACGCACCTTCGAATGTAGTCGGCTTCGGGGATCATGAAATGAGAACTGGTGTTCAGCCTCATTAAATGGTGGGTAGAGTCACGAACAGCTTCTAAAGAAGGGTGGGGTTCCACTGTGAATTCTTCAAAGGGAACACCCTGGTCATAACCCAATTGCCGGGCAAAGCGGTGTGGATTGTACTGCATGAAAAGAGCCGCATTGTTTCGATGGAACACCAGATAACCGGGTCTTGAATACAAGTGCATGGCTTCCTTGGGCTTCAAGGAGGGTGCTCCCTCTTTCGACAAGTTAAAAAGCTGTTGAACAGGTCCCGAGGGAGCAGAGAGGATTCGATCATTAAATACCATTTCGCCTTCATTGGCATACGAATTGAGCAGCACACGAAGAGCCCTAATTGAGTCGGGTCAGGAGCAGAAGCGTCCACCAACCTCATGAGCCGTGGAAAGGTATAGGCATCATAAAAGCTGGGTCTCTGATGCGCGGCAAATGCCCCTATCAAATGCATCTCAATCCATGACGTAAAGTAATGAAGAGAGAAACTCACTACGTTCACGCCTGGGGTTGAGCTATTGGCTGCAGTGCTTAGCCCATGGTACAGATGCGACAGCCCTGCAATGCCCACGGCTAGTCGCGTCCCTTCGGCGATGCGATGAGCAGGATAAATGACCGAGGCTCTCATGAATCAACGGTGCGTTGGAACGACAAACCAGCTGAGCCAAACGCTGATAAAGCCGATGAAGAAAGTTTCTTCATCCATGCCAGGAGCTGCGATCGACTCGAAAGGTACAACTGACAAGACTGGAATATAGAACTGGGGCAAATCCTCTTCTCTAGCCGGCAGCCTATTTAAACCAAACCCGAAGGGGTCGTTGATATTCGCAAACTTCGGAGCCGCCTTTGATAGAACGTCTTCACGAAGGAAGCAGGCAATAAATCTTTTAAAAGTAACGCCCTGACCCTCTGACTCCGTGAACAGCTTCTCAAAAATCCCCAGGGTTTTAATTAGATTCGGGTACTTGTGGCGGACGGCATTTTCAGTTGACAAGCCGTCAAGCATAGCGGGCACCGTCTTGAAGGCATACTCATCAGAGGGCAACAAATCTTTGTAAAGCGCTCCCCTAATCGGTAAACCTGAGATCTCGCGAAACTCTTCCAAAGAGATCGAAACTTCGTGGTCCCCTAACAAGAAAGTGTTGGTGGGAAGATTCCATTGATTAAGGAAAGCTTTAACCCACCATACATGAGGAGAATGATAATGGAAGAGAGACGCGCACACCGCCTGGTAAAGCCCGACCTTCTGTAGTCGCGCACGATGAGCGGATAAGATGTAACGAGCCCAGAAAAGGTAGCCCGTGGGATGGCGAGGGGTAAGCCTTATCTTGTAAACTTGTCCCCAAGGTTGGGCTTCACCTTGGCAGATACGACGCCCCAAGATGTCTATGGCCGACATAGGCTGATTTAGTATCCCAGTTGTCAACGGTTCGAGCCGGCCGGTAGGGGTCCAATTTGCCACCTCTATAGCAAAAGCAGTCTGCGGACGGTCTATCGGTAAGAATAGGCGGATAGGCTCTGTTGGTACCTCGCAAAGGAAGCTTCGACGACTGCGAATGATATGACTGTACCATGTCTCCCATAAAAGTAAATTGGTGCAATCAGGGTCGTGAGCTCTAATCATCGCCATCACCTCTTCGTCAGACGGTGACTGAGGAAAGGCAGCCTCCGAGCGGGTGAAAGGGAAGTATGGAACACAAGCCATTATTCCTGAAACAAAGGAAAAGAAAATGTTAGTGAAGCCCACACGTGTATAAATATATATATATATATATATATATATATATATATATATATAGAGAGAGAGAGAGAGAGAAATATATGTAAGAAGACAGTGGAAGAAAGCGACAGACAACTTATTTTATGGGACCATTGGTTACAAAACACATGGGCCCCACAAAATCAATATGGCGGCTCACTAATAATAAGGCTGGGTAATCATCATGAGAACAAAAGGAAGATTCTCAATAAATTCAAATGACTCTACACATTCCCTCAAGGAGAAAACCCATTACAGGAATTCTGTGCAAATCGAGAAGGATCTCTGCAAGAACAACTCAGGATGAAAAATCCCAAGAAGTCTTCTTTTAAAAACTAAGTTCTTTATAGGAATTAAATTCCTTTTGAACAGAGGAATTGAATTCCCAGAAAATTTTTTAGAGCTAAACTCTTTGGAATGGAATTAAATTCCAGAGGGAAGACATGTATCATCATCGATCCCTAAGATCAGAGAAACCCTAGCAAAAGGGGTTTATTATTTAAAGATTGGACATTTTTAAAGAACTTGGAAAGATGAGTTTTTGTTAAAGGGAAAAACCCTTGGTGTGGATTTAAAATCCAAAGGAAATTTCTACAAGAAGTTTCTTGGCCGTTCAAGATCCTTACCTGAAAAAGGAAATCTTTTGTTGACAGAGTTAAACTCTGGAAATTTTTTGAACAGAGAACTGAGCTCTGAGAAAGAGAATTAAATTCTCAAAGCAAGAACAAGGAAGGAAGAAGATGAAAGAGTGGAGGCGCTTTTGAAGAGACCCCTGCATTTATAGGATGTGATAGGAAACGGTTCATCTGCCCCCTTCCCTAGGCATATCCAACGGCCACAAAAGTTATAGCGTTGCACTCACGTGCAAACACGTGAGAACAACACTGTGGGGGCATTTATTCCCTCATAAAATACAAAGAAAAACCCCAATGGGGCATCACATGCGCACACATGATCGGGGGTCACGTGCCGACACGTGATGGCTTCCTGAAGGCTCTGAAATGATAAGAATTGAATTCTAATCAAATGGGGCCACGTGCCTACACGTGATGGGCCTTTAAACCCACTGAAAATAATCAAAGGTATAATAAAACAACAAGGAAAAACCCCAATGGTGCATCACGTGCTCACACGTGACCAAGGGTCACATGCTGACACGTGATAAGTTCCTTAGTTCTTCAAAATAACAGAATTAAATTCTGGTTAAATACTTAATCCGTGGGTCACATGCCACCACGTGATGGAGTCTTAAAACTCTCTGAGTTAATGGAAGGAAAACCCTAAATGGGGCATCACGTGCCCACACATGACAGGGGGTCACGTGCCAACACATGATGGGTTCCTAAATATCTCTGAACCAATAGAATTAAATTCTAATTAAATGGTCAATCAGTGGGGTCACGTGCTAACACGTGATAGGCTCTTAAACCTTTTGAACTAATAGAATTAAATTCTAATTAAGAGAAATCAAAAACCCTAATATTTCCCTAGATCTTTCCAAACAAAAAGATTGCGCTCTATAAAGTGGAGCACCGTTGGATTAAAAATCCAACGGTGATTAAAAATCACCAATTTATAGAAAGATTCTATATAAGGAAAAATTTCCCTGAAATTTTCTAGGAATAACAGACAAAAAATCTTTTGGATTAAAAATCCAATGGTGAATAAAATTCACTGAGTGATCTAAAAGATCATGTTGGTTACAAAATCAATTAAAATATTTCAATGAAAGATTGACTAAACAATCCGATTCTTTTCTTTCTCCTGTAAATAGGAGCCAAGAAGAAAAAAGGAAAAGAGGATACAACAACATCATAGAGAAAAAAAAGAAGAGGATTTAATTCTCCAGAGAGAAAAGAAGATTTCCTCAGAAGAGAAAGAAACCCTAGGTGAGAAAGGGAAAGAGATCATAAGCTCCAAAAAACAAAAAGAGAATTTAATTCTCAAACTAAGAGTTTAACTCTTCTGAATAAGAACTTAGTTCTTCCTTTGGTTGAAAATCTGCAGAAGCAGATCTCCCCATAAGTTGAGAATTTAATTCTCATCAGGGAGATTCTGTCATGCAGATCTAAAACCTAAGGGATGACCTAAGTTCAGAGAATTTTATTCTCCCAAAAGCACATAGGAATTTAATTCCTCCAACAAAAATAGGGTTTAACCCTTAATACAAGAGCTTAGTTCTTCTTCATGGTTGAAGATCTGCAGAAGCAGATTTCCCCATAAGTTGAGAATTTAATTCTCATCAAGGAGATTCTGCCATGCAGATCCAAAACTTAGAGGGAGAGTTGGGTTTAAAGAATTTAATTCTTCCAAATACATAGAAATTTAATTCCTCTAAATAAATTAGGGTTCATCCCTACAAAAGAATTTAATTCTTAAATAAGGGACTTAAACTTTTCATGCACGTAAAAGCATCAGTATCCAACCTAATCACGTGTGTCCACGTGACTCCCCTCCTCAGTGATCAAAAGAGAACGAATGAAATTGGGTCACATACTCCCACGTGACCGTTAGATAAATTTCTCAAAATAAAAAGAACAAAGCCAAGGCAGAACAGACTTCGGGCGCCCTCACGTGTCCCCACGTGATCCCTATCAAATCCTTTTAATATCCAGTGCATGGATGCCCATCACGTGCCCACACGTGATGGCCTTGAAGACTAAAAGTGTTTAACACTTATTTGAATATTCCGAGAATAAAATAAAGGAATCTTGGCCTAATCCTAGAGCGCATCACTTGTCCTCACGTGAACGCCTCATTTTTTTAGTGTTTAACACTATTTTGAGCATTTCATCCCTAGTGTTTAACACTATTTTAACTGCATCACGTGGGAACATGTGGCCGCCAGATATGTGTTAGTGTTTAACATTATTTTCAAACCAGTCTTAGCCTAAATTGGCTAAATCTTCTATAGGCAAGACTCCCCTTTTGACTGAGCCTCAAGTACATCCTTGTCTTCTAAGATTGATCATCTCATATGGTATATAAGTGCTCAGCACACAATAAAAAACAAAATATGGTCAGAACTCAGACCCATGCTTAGCATTGCTAAATAATGGGGAGCTGAGTCCATACAAATATTCAACAGTCCCAACAAAGGTCCAACATTTCAAGCCTAATTGGACTTAGCCCAAGTTGGCCATAAGTCCTCAATTCAGATTTAACTGAGCCCATGTGCTCATAATCTAATTAATTGATCTTATTCCCAAATTGAACTACAGATTTCCCAACCAACATTGGTGATCAGTTGAAAATACTGCATCTTTAACACGGCAATTTCCCTATCATTTGCACTCATCTAGAAGTGTTCGGTATTCATATTGCACATATTAGCAAAACAGTCCTGAAATACTAGATTGCATGTGTTATACTCTAAAACCGACATTTCTGAGGAAATTGTGTGTTTATCATGGCATCGCATCATCCCTATATTGCGCAACACTTGTCTCGAGAAATTGCAGGAACTAAGCCAAAAGAAGCTGATAAAAAATACGCCAACTCAAAGGCTAAAGATCTGGTAGCAATACAGAAGGCCAAATAAAATTCAACATATCATAACAAGGCCCATATGTCAGCCCAAGTCCACAGTTAAAGACCAAAGCCCTGGGGCTTCAGAAGCGCCGCGGTTCCGCGGCGGGAGCCTGCTTGCGCCGCGGAACCGCGGCGCTATGGTGATTTCAGCGGCTCAGATATTTTACACGTGTCTCATATAACAACCCAAGCTTCCAGAAGACTCCCGATTCGCCACGTGGCACATCTAGAAGGCTCGGCTTAACAAACTTCATCTAGAAGCTTTTCCCTCTAACTAACTTTTGGAGGGAAATTCAAAATTCAAATCCTAGATCTAGGGTTTTGGTAAGTCTATAAATAGGAGCCTAGATCTAGGGTTAAACTTCTTCTTTAATCCCTTCTTCTTCACTCTCTCATCTTCTTCCACAAGTTGAGTGACACGACCTGTGCGAAACCCTAACCCTAATTCCAATCCAAATTCAAGATCCCGAGTACCAATCAAGCGAGAAGCCCTTCAACCTTTTAGGAGCGGAGCCGATTTTCAATCGAGCAAGTGATCCAATCCGATCCGCAACTCAAGGAGCCGAGCGAAGCCAAATCGACGATCGAGTTCTTCCTCTTGTAGTTCTTGAGTGATTGTAACGGAATTGTTGATATAAATAAAAGGTGAAATTCGTTAATCTCGCTTTCTTTAAATTCTTGCATCATGATTTGATCTCAATTTATAGTTGTAGTTCTTGTTGTGATGTTCGAGTAAAACTCCGCTCGTAAAGGAGTCGAGACGATCAATAGAATGATGATGTAACAAATCTTAAAACGATTCTTACGTCCTACGAGTTTTGTAAACCCTACCAAGTTCAAGAATCGATGACCTAGTTTCGTTGCGATGCTTTCTTGATTGTTATCGCTCGAAATTAGGGATCTACGATCGTTTCTTGAATTTACTAGATGCTAGAATGTGAATGATATCGACGAAGGAACAAGGGATAAATGATGAAACCCTAGTTTCACTAGAAATCCCTAATTCTCGTCGATCATCATCGATCTAGTATCAATTCATCGAAGGATAAGAATACGTCATCGTAAGATTACATCACATCTATAGATCCGATCGATTCCTACGAGCCTCATTTAGATTCTTGATATTTGGTTGGAAAAATCATCAAACTCTCAATTCTTGATTTTATCGTTTTCTTGTTATTAGATCTAGATTTTCTAATTCTTGAACTTCAACTATAAATCATGAATTGTTTGTTTTCTTTCTATTAAAGTTTCGATTCAAACAAATCAAAATACGAACGAATCGCGCAATCCCTGTGGACGATCCGCACTCGCTAACGCACTACATCCGACACCGTAGTTGATTGCGGTCAAATAATTCTTTGATTGTGAATTCTATTCATTTTCTAAACCGACACAAAGAAATTAAGATCAATCAAATGGCGCCGTTGCCGGGGATCGCACGCTAATTCGTTCTTTATTTGAAATTTGAATTGAAATATTTATTCCTTTATATTTTTTTTAGATCAAAATTCGCACAAACACTAATACGAGTTGTTGTGATTTGTGCGAGGAAATCTGGAATCATTGGAGCTGGAGAAAAAATTTCTGAAATTTCCAGAGAGCTGAGGAGTTCAAGTGGAACAGTGTCAAGAAATTTTGTGCAGAGATCCCAAGATCCGACCGCGATTCCGCGGCATATACCCACCTCCTGCGGCAGTTCCGCGGCAGCCTTGCGTCATCACTGTGCCAAATTTGCTCTGTGAGTTTCTTACTTTCTTATCTCCTCCTCTGTCTGCTCCAATTAACATTTTGTGCAGGTTTCTTTGCAAAAATCGCAGCGCCGCGCAAAAAGCAAAATTAAATTGTGCTTATTTTGATTTTTGTGGTTGTTTGCATAATTAATACGGACATTAAGGGGCAAAGACCAAATCCTGATTAGGTGGGGAGTTCATTACCCTTCCTAAGCCCTGAAAATCGCAAAATTTGCATCCGCATTTACCCTCATTAATTAAAAAATATCTAGAGATGACTCTAAGGACCGTCGCGCTCACTTTGGACAGAAGAAGGCCATGGGTAATTCATTGCTTATCCGCGTTTCTCTTGTGGTGTCTAAGGCAAGTGTGTCGAAGGCTAGTGGTTACTTAATTAGGCCCACTACTTACGTAGTGGAGAACCTCCCACTTACCTGGCACTTACCTGGCCACAAGAGAGACAAAGAGGCAGTGGAGGATTTATCCTGCGACTTGTCTTTTGGCAGTTAGGAGCGGTCTAGAGATTTGACCTAGGTGACCCCTAGAATTAGGGTTTTGTGTGTTGCATTTTGTGATTTGCATCATATTTTCAAAAATCCGTATCACATTTCAAAACAAACACCGCATTCATATCATTTCCCCTAATTATAAATTCACGCTGCCACTTGTACTAACCCTTTTTAGTGCAAGATAGGTTGGACACGGGATTCTAGTGCCCGTTAAGTCCGCGTTTCCCTCATCGACCCAAAAGTCGGTATTTCTACATTTACCCTTTCTTCTACCCCACCACCACACCCACATCGATGGATCCATCTCCATCGAACTTCTTTTCCACTACTCTGCCGCTGTCCGTTGGTGCGCAGAATCCACCTCGCATCTCTCTCCAAGAGAGGTGCTATCCTACACGAGGTCCACTTTCCACCTGTCTTTCCATTCCACCAGCCAACGGGGAAAATTTTCAAATAAAACCCCAATACATCAACCTTCTACCAAAATTTCACGGTCTCGAGACTGAAGACGCATATGCATTTATCACCAAATTTGAAAATGTATGCACAATGATGGGCACCTCACAGCTTTCTATGGATGTTATGCGTCTGCGTCTTCTCCCATTCACCTTGTGCGATATAACCGAGAAGTGGCTTTACAACACAACCGCACATTCCATCTCAAATTGGGAAGAATTCGTCAAAGCATGCCTTAAGAAATTCTACCCACATCACAAGACAGCTCGAGTCCGTAGCGAAATCAATCAATTCACCCAGCTTCCATATGAACCATTTTCAAAATGTCTTGAACGGTTCAAGGATCTGTTAGTCCAATGTCCTCATCACGGAATTCCCAGATGGGAACTGTGCAGAATCATTTATGAGGGCATTAATCCTAACACAAGACAGACCCTTGAATCCATGTGTCAAGGCAACTTCATGACTAAAGATGATGGGGAAGCCTGGAATTTTCTAGAAAATTTCGCTGAAAAATCTTTACAGTGGGAGGGTGTGAGTCAATCGTCTAGGGATGGAAATAATATTTCCATAGGAGTTAGAGCTGACATTTCAGCTATGCAAAAGAAACTCGAGACTATGGAAAATAAATTTTTAGCCGCCCTAATTCAAATATCACTCTCCAAGACTGTATGTGGCTGATGTTCTGATCCGTCTCATTTAACGGAAGAATGTCCATTAAACTCTGCGTTTCAAGGTCATGAGTATACCAATGCCGCATTTCAAAGACCTAGAAACGATCCTTTTTCTTCCACATATAATCAGGGTTGGAGGAATCACCCAAATTTTGCTTGGAACCAATCACAATCTCAAAACACGGTTCCAACCCAAAACAATTTCCAAAGGGTCCCTCCACCACAACAGCAACCACAACTTCAATTGAGTCAGCACCCCTTCCAAGCACATAACTTTGAAAATCCGGTCAACACACATGCACTGTCTAGTCCTTTACAGTTGACCGGGACTAATGAATTCTCTTCATTTGCACAATACATGAATTTGGTCTTAACAAATATCATGCAAGTTTCGGCTGAAATGAAGTCTTCTGTCGATAAAATTGAGAAAAACTCTGCGTCCCAAAGCGAGAGTATTAAATCGATGGAAGAAGAAATTGCACGATTAAAAGCCGAAATGAGTGCAAGAGAGAAAGGAAAACTTCCAGTTCAACCTTTGCCCAATCCTGGCTATTCACATCATGTGAGTGCAATCATGTTGAGATCTGGAAGAGTGCTTGACAACCACGTTGGAGAAGAGTTTGATGATACTGAAAAATCTATCAATAACACCCCGGTTGAGACCTTTCCTTCCACTTCTACTTCTAATTCTGACTCCAGTTCTTCTACCCCACCACCTTCTTGCGAGCCTATTCTTCGTTTCCCACAAGGCCCGCCACCTCAGCCCATCTCTTCTAGTCTACCACCGACGATCCCCACTTCTATTCTGGGATCGGGTCCACACACACTTCCTTCTCCTATGATGGACCCAGCGCTTATTGCTAAAGCACCTTATCCTAATCGGTTAAGGGCTAACACATCGAGTCCACATATGGAGAAGATTATGGACATTTTTAAGCAAGTTAACATCAACATCCCTCTCCTAGATGCCATCCAACAAGTTCCGTCCTATGCGAAAACTCTTAAGAACTTGTGCACTAGGAAAAGGAAGACTCAAGTGCCCAAGAAGATTTTTATGGCAAAGACAGTAGACACGGCTTTCCCCCAACAAGTACCGAGGAAACGTAAGGACCCTGGTTGTCCTACTATTTCCATTTCTATTGGGGAAAAACACATCAACCGTGCTCTACTAGACCTTGGCGCTAGTGTTAACTTGCTTCCATACTCTGTTTATGAGCAACTAGGGATCGGAGAGTTGAAACCAGCCCATTGCACTCTCCAGATGGCTGACCGATCAATCACCAAACCTAGGGGTGAACTAGAGGATGTGTTAATAAAAATCGGGGAATTTATATTCCCTGTGGACTTTATTGTAATTGATACACAGCCTGTAGCGAATCCACGGAATCAAATTCCGGTGATTTTAGGTCGCCCCTTTTTGGCCACTTCCATTGCTATCATCAACTGTCGTAACGGTTCTATGACCCTATCTTTCGGGAATAGGTCAATTGAGCTGAACATTTACAAGTTGGGAAGTGTACCCTCCGAACCTACTGCTCAGGTCTGTTCTGTCGACTTAATAGATGTCAACAGCAGCGAATTTGATGATCCTCCTGATACCGATCTTAACTCTTTTCATACGTTGTTGTTTGACCCAACTATGTATCATACACATACGGACACTTCCACCGAGTTGTCCGGGTCAACAATTAACACCGATTATGAACTGTTTTTGGAGTCTGAAGATCACCCCGCGATTTGTGATGACATTATTCATCGGGGTATGGATGGAACTTTTGAGAAAATCTTCGCTGATGAACTCGCATTTTTAAATGACACGGGTGTTGAGATGAATCATCTTCCAATCAATGAAATTGAACCTCCACCCCTTTTTCTGAACTGTAAAAAGAATGCGAGTAATCCATCACATACACTGCATCGTCTCTCTAAAATGAGACGCACACACATTCTATTCCACCACTTAACCTTCCCCCACTTCTTCTTCCACCAACCTGAGCACTGTATTGATAAAAAATTTGAATGGTTGGTGTTAACCTTCGGTCTTTGCAAAGCTTGGTATCGACCAATGATTTTTGACCCCCTCATGTGATTTTCAAAGATTAATATTGCATAACTCAAGTTTGGGGGGACATGTTTTCTGGCTCCTGAAAAGAAAATTTTTACAAAATGACGAGCCAAAAATAAGTTTGGGGAGGTTCTTCACTTAAATATTTTGCCCCCATTAATAAATTTCCTCCCAAGCTTACAGGTTTTTCGAGATTTAGCAGATGACAACAGTAAGGACACTGTTGAAAACAAGTTTGGGGGAGGTTTGTGCTTATTTTCGCATCATTTGCATCATACTTTGCATAAGCACAAAACATTTTTCAAAACCTATAAAAATTTAAAAATTTTCAAGAAAATAAAAATAATTTTTGTACATAAATAAGATAATAAAAGTTTAGATAGTGAAAAATTACGTCCATGAGATTAGAAAAATTTAAGAAAACCAAGAAAATTAGAAGTTTTCTTATACGAACTAGTAATAAGTAGTTATGAGCCGTTGTCCCAAGGGTTAGTAAGATGAAGGACATCACTAATCTGAGGATAAAAATAAGTCTGAAAAATAGTTTCTATTCTGAAAGCCAAACATTTTGAACGTTGATACCCTGCTATTCGCACTTACACACGTCTTGAAGCCTGGGATAGTAGAGGATACCTTGAAATGCTCTTCTCTTTAAGCCAAAAGTATGAAGGAAATAAAAGAATGAAGAAAATATAAAGTGGTGAGAAAAATGGACACTGGTTTTGTTATCGCCAAGGCAACAATAAAAAAATATAGCGAGGGTGCCTCTTCACCTAGTGCCCTAAGGCCAACTGGTCTGGGAGTCACTGCTAAGCCTTAGGTGGTGCAAGACGAGGAAAATACACCAAGTAAGCAAGCACATGAGTAATCGGTCGGTTAGTACCTCAAGAAGTATTAACGGTCGCATGAAAGTGTGTGAGCAATCTCATCTAAACATTCATTAATTAAAAAGTACTGAGGTTGATGGGCAAAAGTATGATAGCTTGAATTGAATTCTACGGGTGTAGGGATGTCCTTTACACACACGCAGGGTTATATGATCGATGTTTGGAAGAAAGATAGGAATGAAGAATAAGACGATGTTTTATTGAGGGAGGACGTAATTTCTAACATCTTTTCATGACTATTAAGATAGGGCTCATGACAACCGAAAAGCTAGCTTAGTTGGAAACCCTAATTTTCAAAGTCTTTCTTTTACAATTCTTTTCTTTAAATGTAATATTCATGATCTTTCTTTTATTATTGGATTTTGTGGGTGCAATCCGCTGAAAACCCTCAGGAGACAACACTCCTCCTACTGGGGACACCTAGAGGTTTAAAGGCTTGTTGCACGTGCTCAGTGCAATCGTGTTGCCTACGAAAGTGTGCTAGTTAGTTTTCTCTTTCTTTATTTTCTCCTTCTCTTTTTAATAAAACAGTTCGCTCGAGATGATCGAAAATAAGTTTGGGGGAATTTGATCAGTCAAAAATACTGTATTTTTAACACAGCAATTTCCCTATCATTTGCACTCATCTAGAAGTGTTCGGTATTCATATTGCACATATTAGCAAAACAGTCCTGAAATACCAGATTGCATGTGTTATACTCTAAAACCGACATTTCTGAGGAAATTGTGTGTTTATCATGGCATCGCATCATCCCTATATTGCGCAATACTTGTTTCGAGAAATTGTAGGAACTAAGCCAAAAGAAGCTGATCAAAAATACGCCAACTCAAAGGCTAAAGATCTGGTAGCAATATAGAAGGCCAAATAAAATTCAACATATCATAACAAGGCCCATATGTCAGCCCAAGTCCACAGTTAAAGACCCAAGCCCTGAGGCTTCAGAAGCGCCGCGGTTCCGCGGCGGGAGCCTGCTTGCGCCGAGGAACCGCGGCGCTATGGTGACTTCAGCGGCTCAGATATTTTACACGTGTCTCATATAACTACCCAAGCTTCCAGAAGACTCCCGATTCGCCACGTGGCACATCTAGAAGGCTCGGCTTAACAAACTTCATCTAGAAGCTTCTCCCTCTAACTAACTTTTGGAGGGAAATTCAAAATTCAAATCCTAGATCTATGGTTTTGGAAAGTCTATAAATAGGAGCCTAGATCTAGGGTTAAACTTCTTCCTTAATCCCTTCTTCTTCACTCTCTCATCTTCTTCCACAAGTTGAGTGACACGACTTGTGTGAAACCCTAACCCTAATTCCAATCCAAATTCAAGATCCCGAGTACCAATCAAGCGAGAAGCCCTTCAACCTTTTAGGAGCGGAGCCGATCTTCAATCGAGCAAGTGATCCAAGCCGATCCGCGACTCAAGGAGCCGAGCGAAGCCAAATCGACGATCGAGTTCTTCCTCTTGTAGTTCTTGAGTGATTGTAACGGAATTGTTGATATAAATAAAAGGTGAAATTCGTTAATCTCGCTTTCTTTAAATTCTTGCATCATGATTCGATCTCAATTTGTAATTGTAGTTCTTGTTGTGATGTTCGAGTAAAACTCCGCTCGTAAAGGAGCCGAAACGATCAATAGAATGATGATGTAACAAATCTTAAAACGATTCTTAAGTCCTACGAGTTTTGTAAACCCTAGCAAGTTCAAGAATCGATGACCTAGTTTCGTTGCGATGCTTTCTTGATTGTTATCGATCGAAATTTGGGATCTACGATCGTTTCTTGAATTTACTAGAGGCTAGAATGTGAATGATATCGACGAAGGAACAAGGGATAAATGATGAAACCCTAGTTTCACTAGAAATCCCTAATTCTCGTCGATCATCATCGATCTAGTATCAATTCATCGAAGGATAAGAATACGTCATCGTAAGATTACATCACATCTATAGATCCGATCGATTCCTACGAGCCTCAATTAGATTCTTGATATTTGGTTGGAAAAATCATCAAACTCTCAATTCTTGATTTTATCATTTTCTTGTTATTAGATCTAGATTTTCTAATTCTTGAACTTCAACTATAAATCATGAATTGTTTGTTTTCTTTCTATTAAAGTTTCGATTCAAACAAATCAAAATACAAACGAATCGCGCAATCCCTGTGGACGATCCGCACTCGCTAACGCGCTACATCCGACACCGTAGTTGATTGCGGTCAAATAATTCTTTGATTGTGAATTCTATTCATTTTCTAAACCGACACAAAGAAATTATGATCAATCAATTGGTTCAAGGGTACATCTCTTCACTCCTTTGATATTTGTCGTTATAATCCTTCAACGTCTTCAGAGAGGTGACGGGTCCCGATAACCAATCATTCTATGGACTGTGGGGTCCTTAAACTCATGGACTATGATGTCTTAAAACTTTATAGACTATGACGTCTTTAAACTACGGACTGTGGAGTCCTTAAGCCCATGGACTATGATGTCCTTAACCTCGGACCGTGGGGTCCTTAAGCCTATGGACTATGATGTCCTTAACCTTTACAGACTATGATGTCTTTAAACTGGACCACCATGTCCTTAAACTGGTAATCGACCGCAATGTCCCTAAACTAAATAATAGAGACCGAATGCTCTATTGTTGGATCTAAACGATCCCGTTAAATTGATCTTAGACTGAAATTAAACTAATGTATCATTGACATACGTTTAAGTTGATCTTAGTGTCAAATGAGACTAACGTATCCTTAAACCCAAACCCAAATCTAAGAAAATACGGATTTGGACTAATTCAGGCCCTACGGGCGACAACATAAATTAGTCTTCGTATACAATCCACGGGCAGCCAAAAACAAAACAAACACACACGACACTGTTCCCTGATTAAAAATCAGGAATTTCTTCAATGAGGCATCACGTGTTCACACGTGACCAAGGGTCACGTGTTGACACTTGATCTATTTACAGAGTTAAAGTTTTAAGCAAGCAAAAGTAAGCGGCTGAGGAAAGACCCCAAAGGGGCGTCACGTGCTCACACGTGACCAAGGGTCACGTGATGGTCTTTAGACCAGTGGAAATACAACGTTTAATTCTATCAAGTTATAAGGGCCTCAATGGGGCATCACGTGTTCACATGTGACCAAGGGTCACGTGTTGACACGTGATCTATTTACAGAATTAAAAATCCTAAGCAATCGGAAGTGAAACGAGTGGCTCAAGAAAGACCCCAAAAGGGGGTCACATGCTCGCACGTGACCAGAGGCCACGTGCTCACACGTGACCAGAGGTCACGTGATGACCCTTCACCCCAATTAAAGTACAGAAGAAAAACTTTGAAGGAGGAGCGGTCACGTGCCAACACGTGATAGGCTTTAAAAGCTTTATAAATTAATAGAATTAAATTCTAAAATTATCTAAAATCTTTCCAAATGAAAAAGGATTGTGGGGAACCGTTGGATTAAAGATCCAAGGGTGATTAAAAATCACCAATTTATTGAAAAAAATCTTAGACAAGGAAAGATTTCCCCTAAATCTCACCGAAAATAACAAACAGAATATTTTTGGATTGAAAATCCAACGGTGAATAAAATTCGCTGAATGATCTAAACGCTCATATTAATTATGAAAACAAACAAAATCTTTCAATGAAAGATTTGCTAAACAAATTGATTCTTTTCCTTCTCCTATAAATAGGAGCCAAGAGAAGGGAGAGAGATAGAGTTTTGGAATCTGGAAATTTAAGACAAAAAAGAAAGGAGAATTTAATTCTGAACAAAGAAAAACCCTAGGTGAGAAAAGAAAGGGGATCAAAACTTCAAACAGAGAATTTAATTCTCAAATCCAAGAGTTTAACTCTTCTGCACAAAAGAACTTAGTTCTTCCCCTGGTTGAAGATCTGCAAAGAGCACATCTCTCCATAAGTTGAGAATTTAATTCTTATCAGGTTGAGATCCTGCCATGCAGATCCAAAACTTAGAGGGGGAATTGAGTTTAGAGAATTTAATTCTCCCAAAACAAGGTTAGGGTTTAACCCTATATGAGAATTTAATTCTTCCAAACTCACAGGAATTTAATTCCTTCATGACAAAGTTAGGGTTTAACCCTATATGAGAATTTAATTCTCCCAAACTCACAGGAATTTAATTCCTTCAAGATGAAATTAGGGTTTAACCCTATATGAGAATTCAATTCTCCTAAAAACCCACAGAAATTTAATTCCTTCAAGATGGACGAAACTAGGGTTTAACCTTAATTGAAAATTTAATTCTCTCAGATTAATGGGAATTTAATTCCTCTAAAGAAAATTAGGGTTTAACCCTATATAAGAATTTAATTCTTTCACAATAGGAATTTAAGTCCTCCAAAATCATAATTAGGGTTTAGCCCTATAAAAGAATTCAATTCTTAAAAATAAAGAGAATTGAAGGATCTCCATGCATGCAAAGAACTAAGGTCACGTGGCCCCACGTGACCCCTGAAAAGATCCCCAAAATGAGAAGGGAAAAAGCTCGGAGGCAATACCTCACGTGCTCCCACGTGACCCTCAAAACAAAAGAGAACAAATCCAAAGGCAGAACCATTCTTGGGCGCCCTCACGTGTTCCCATGTGACCCCTAATAAAACGCTTTAATAATCAATGACCGGAAGCCCATCACGTGCCCACACGTGATGGCCTGAAGACCAAAAATGTTTAACACTAATCTGAATATTCTAAGAACAAAATAAAGGGATCTGGTCCCACCTTTGGGCGCCCTCACGTGTCCACACATGACCCCTTTTCCTTTAGTGTTTAACACTAATTCGAGAGCTTTATTCCCAGTGTTTAACACTGATTATCTTTTAGTGTTTAACACTAGTCTCCAATGTTTAACACTGTTGTTATTTAGTGTTTAACACTAGTTTTAACCAAATTGGTTAATCTTCCAGAGGCAAAAGTCCCTCCTCTAAATGAATATCAAAATTGAGGAAATCAAAGATGAAAATGTTTAGCATTGCTGAATAACGTGGGCTTGAACCCAGACAAGTGTTAATGGTCCAAGAAAGGGCCAATTCTTCAAACTTAATTGGACTTAGCCCAAGTTGGCCATAAGTCCTCAACTTAGACTCAACTGAGCCAATGTGCTTATAATTTAATTAATTGATCTTAGTTCCAAGTTTGACTACAGGTCATTTAATCCACTTTGGTTTGAGGGTACATTCTTCACTCCTCTGATATTTGTTGTTGTAATCCTCCAACGTCTTCAGAGAGGTGACGGGTCCCGAAAACCATACATTTTACTGGACTGTGGGGTCCTTAAACCCATGAACTATGATGTCCTTAATCTCGACCGTGATGACTTAAAACTAACACTGGACTGTGGGGTCCTTAAGCCTATGGACTATGATGTCCTTAACCTCGACCGTGATGTCTTAAAACTAATACTGGACTGTGGGGTCCTTAAACCCATGGACTATGATGTCCTTAACCTCGACCGTGATGTCTTAAAACTAACACTGGACTGTGGGGTCCTTAAGCCCATGGACTATGATGTCCTTAACCTCGACCTTGATGTCTTAAAACTAACATTGGACTGTGGGGTCCTTAAACCCATGGACTATGATGTCCTTAACCTTGACCGTGATGTCTTAAAACTAACATTGGACTGTGAGGTCCTTAAACTCATGGACTATGATGTCCTTAACCTCGACCGTAATGTCTTAAAACTAACAATGGACCGAGATGTCCCTATACTAACGATGGACCGTAATGTCCTTAAACTAATTATCGACCGCAATGTCATTAAACTAAACAACAGTGCCCAATTGCTCTTTTGTTAGATCTAAACGATCCCGTTAAGTTGATCTTAGTCAAAAATGAGATTAACGTATCCTTAACCAACGTTTAAGTTGATCTTAGTCCCAACCCCCCAAAACCCAAATCTAAGAAAGATACGGATTTGGACTAGTCCACGCCCTACGGGCGACAACATAACTTAGTCTCCGTATACAATCCACGGGTAACCAAACACAAAACAAACGCCCACGACACGAAGTGACCATATGGAGAAGGAGAAAGTTGTTACCGCGATGCGGTAGCGTAATTAACTGCATGGGCTTGCGCCTGCAGGGAAGAGCGTCCCCACAATCAAAAACCCCTCAGACGAGGGGGAATCTGACGAAGTCTGCTACATCGGCCGCATCCGTTTAAACCTTCGATATACTGTGCCATAAATCAACTTGGCATATTCGAAGAGGTGGACGGATAGCACCAATTAGCATCTGCCCCGAATTTCAGGCAAGACGGACCTACGTGGTCCTGTCTCCGTGATTCGGAGGAGGGAGGGGAACAAATTCTGGCATGCCCGGTGGAACCTTTTCCTCTTTCCACTCCACACTTCGTGTGTCGTGTTCGCGAACCAATCGCGGTTTGCTAATGGTTGCCCTTGGGTTTCAAAGTACTATGATTTGGCGTTTTGCTTGGTGCAGAAAGTAAAGGATCAATGGTGTTCACCTGCTCACAGTGTTCCACATGCAACTGCGGTTCGCGCTCCGCCCCATCTGGAGGCATAGCCTACGGGCCCAAGCAGCCTCCCTGTTCACAATGCCGGTGGAACAGGTCACTCAAGCCACCACAGGATTTTTTTCAGGACCATTCTCCCGCCAACGAGCTTCACCGCTCCTGTGCCAGCACCGGAAGCTCCCAAGAAGTCGGTATTCGATCGGCTTACAGCTACTGCGGCCCCTCTCAACGGGTCGTCCAGCTCCAGTTCCTCGGTCTTCGCCAGACTGGGCCAAAATTCCCGTGGGCCTGCAATGAAGCCTGAAATCCCAGAGAAGGTTGTTCCGAAGAGGACAGCTATCGATGCTCCCGAAGTCGTCAAGGCGGCTTCTCCTACCAAAGGGTCAGTTTTTTCAAGACTGGCTGTTCCGGTTCCCACTACGGTTCCTGTCCCTGCTCAGAAGTCTGTTTTCAACCGATTAAATACTGCGCCTCGACGGACATCAGTCTTCAACAGGCTGATGCCAGCAACAACCCCTCACCTGAACAGGGGGCAAGACAAAGCCATCCCCGTCACCGAACCAACTCTATCAGCTCGACACGCTCGACGTCGCCACTGGCGCTGGGTAACGAAGTCCGGGGGCAACTCCCCCTCTGGGCTAACTCCACCAGCTCCAACAGTAGAAGTTAATGTTGCTGTTCCAACCGGGAACAGTTTTGAGCTGCTGAACAAGGTACGCAGGAACTCGCCTACTGTTGTACTGAAAAGATCCCCGCCACCGGTGGAGACTGTCACAGAAATAAAGCCGGAGCAGTCCCCTCAACGGCTGTCTTCCAAAGTTTATAAAATCTGGCGACAAGTCCGAGAGTCAGTGGTGGATCAAGACTATCCCCGCCGGCAGAAGAAGCTGAAGGTCCGACAGGAAGAAAACCGACCGGTTAAGCCACAGAAAGCGACGGGTACTTGGGTGCCCACTGCAACGGCCCCCTCAACTTCGACCGCTCATAAGAGGAGAAGGCTGGAGAAAATCCCCATGCCTGCGACAAATGTCAAAGGCACTGATCCTAAACGCCCTAAGTCTGGGGGCATGGTGGTGCATACCGTCTATATGGCATCCGGGAAAGAGAATAGCCGCGCTTCTACGAGCCACCGACCACTCACCCGATCTATAACAAGGGCTCAGGAACAGCAACAACAGAAGCTTCAAGAGATGCTGATTGCGATGGCTGCACTCACCGGGCCAAAAGAAAGCCCGGAAACATCCGCGGAGCACCGCCGTGAGCAGGAAACTGATGCTGAATACCTTCGGAGAATGCTTGAGAAGAAGGAAAAAGAGGCTGCGGAACAAGCGGCCAATATAAAGTAAATGGCCCTTCTGTTCCAAGACATGGTGGGCATGATGATCCAACCGGATCCCCCAACCGAAGATCCTCCAGTAATAATTGAAGATGACAGAGGGGAAACATTGAATCCTCTGTCGGCTCTGTCAACAGCCAAGGAGGAGAAAATCTCTAAACCTGCCTTGGATGACTATATTGCTCAGCAAATAAGAGTTCACCAGGCAAATGAAACAGCCGGCCAAGTTGTCAAAACTGGGCGACCGTATCCAGGCTGGTATGATCAGATAAAGTACCCGCCAGGCTACACGATCCCCAAATTCCATGTATACAAGGGGACAGGCAATCCCCACCAGCACCTCGTCTAGTTCAGAGCTCTGTGCGGCAATACCGGTGGTGATGACAAGCTTTTGCCCAGCCAATTCGTCGGCAGCTTATCTGAAACGGCGTTTGAGTGGTACTCCGAACTTCCTAACGACTCTGTCAAAACATTTACAGAGATGGAGCTGCTGTTTACGCAAAGATTCGCGAGCGCTAGTGAACGCACTCCAATAACGACATTGATCAATGCATGGGTAAAGCCGGGCGAAACTTGGGTTCAATACGCAATCCGATGGCGAAATCTGTGGTCGAAGTGCGAACAACGCATCGAGGAAGCACCAACAGTGGGCATGTTCGTGGGCACCCTAGACCCTCATGCAACCATTTCACAGTTCATGATGTTCTTCAAATCGACCACATTCCAGGCTTTAATCGACAAGCTGGCCCAAATGGACCAGATGGGTCATAGACCGTCTCCTCCGAAGCCGGAGCCGCGGAACGAAAAGGGTAAAGGGAAGGCGACATTCGTTGTGAATACTCAACAGCAGCCCAGTGCCTCAAAATTAACAGATCAAATGGAAGAAAGACAGCGCTATTATAATGAGAGAATGAAGCGTCCTTACTCGTTCCAACGGGACAAAACGAAGAGACTTTTCGAGCTGGCGATGCGCAACAGGCTTATCAATTTATCGAATCCAAAGCGACCGCTGCAACCCGGCGAAGCGAATAATCCCAATTATTGTCCTTACCACCAAACGGCAAGCCATCCAATCGAAGATTGCTTCGTCTTTAAGGGATGGATTGAGGATCGGTACCAATAGGGCAAGTTTGCGTTGTCTGAGAAATGGAAAGTAAGCCCACCACAACCGCACTCTCCTAAGAAGATGGACACACCTGGGGCAACGTGCTCTTTTATTGAAGAAGCTCCATGGGAGGTGGCTCTTTCGGC
Source organism: Agapanthus africanus (assembly GCA_030015575.1). NCBI lineage: Eukaryota > Viridiplantae > Streptophyta > Magnoliopsida > Asparagales > Amaryllidaceae > Agapanthus > Agapanthus africanus. The sequence continues at coordinate 681,552,455 of JASDDO010000031.1, read as the reverse complement.
CAAAACCAAAAGGATGCTGAATGATCTCCAGAAATGCCCGGCGATCAAGTGGAAGAATCCGCTAGAACCCCAGATCATCGAAGGAATGCTGAAGCCGCGCCCAACTCTAAAGATTGGTGGTGATAGCCAAAGTGTTAACATCCAGCCGTCAAAATCATCGAAGAAGAAGAAGAAATCCAAGAAGCCCGTGAAGCCTGGCGACAAGCGCACGGACCTACAAAAGCAGATCGACGCGCTGGAAGAGTATAACCAGAAGGCACGGTCTCCAATCACGCTCCAAGAGTTCCCCAGCCACGTCCATAAGGACGGAAATGATGGAGAAGACTTATCAGATGGATCTGAGGATTACGTAGCAAGTTGTCATTTGATCTCTCACTTATTGATAGACGATGAAGAGACTCCTTGCACCAAGAGACTGGGGGCAGGCCCCGAGCCGGAACTTCTATGGCCGTCAGACGAAATGATCGACGCCTTCCTGAATGAAATCCATCTGAAAAGCAAAGCTGATCGAGAGTGTGAGATGGCCATATTTTAAAAAGCCAAACGCCGGCGACTGGACGAAAGAGTCGAGATACTCCCGCCAGATCAAAGTACATCCGTCGCAAATAAAAACAGGTTTAAGACGAGGAAAAGGTTTGCTAACGCCATATCAATGGGGATGAAGCTGCCACCCTCCGAAGGAAACATTCTTGGTGAAGCAGAAATGCATCCTAGCTACTGCTTATATCATCGAAAGATTGCGCACCCTACCGAAGAGTGCAACGCTTTTAAAAGATGGTGGCAGGGATATGTTGCTCACCGGCAACATTTTAAGCGGATGAAACGCAAAACTCATCAGGTGCGAAGAAGTACGACCGATGAGCTTAAAAGAACTACCGGCAACTGTCATATGGTCGACGCTGGGGGACCGAAAGTTCTCACCTTCGGGAGCGACTCTGACAATGAAATGACTCTTGACCCTCTCTTCAAAGAATCCACCTCGGGAAAAGAGGAAGAACCAAAGACCTGTGAAAATATTCAGCTGCGCAATCGTACGCTGCCCGAAAAGAATCTTGGGCCCGCGAATAGTGGGTCAAATAGAAAAGATAAGGGGAAAGAAAAAGTCCCTGAAGATATCTCCCTAGAAGATCAAGTCGTCAAAGAGCTAACAGCCAAGGACCCGCCGAAGAAAAGTAAGGTGGACTACAACGTTCTGGCATACTTGAGGAAGCTACCCTCACAGCTTAGCATTCTCGACGCTCTTCTGTTATCCAAAGAGGCGAGAGATTCATTGATCAAGGCGCTACAAGAGCCAGGACAATTCCAAGCTTTTCTCGCCGAAGAGAAGATGAAGGACGAGCTAGAGGAAGTGCACACAGCCGATATTACCTTCGACGATGAAGATCTCCTCCTTGGGACGTGCGAGCACAACCGTCCCCTTTATGACTCCGGATACTGTCACGATATAAAGATAGGCAAAATCCTGGTTGACAACGGGTCTTCCGCCAATCTCCTCAACGTGAGAGTGTTGAAGGAAATCTGCATGAGCGTTCAGCACCTCGCTCGCGATAAAATTTCCATCTCCGGTTTCGACTCCCAGTCATCACGGACTCTCGGGTTTGTAATACTGACGCTGCGTTTTGGGCTACTCGTCACAGATATTAAATTTCACGTCATTGACGCCAAGACATGCTATAACGCTTTGCTCGGCCGGCCTTGGTTACACGAGTACAATATCATCCCTTCTGCACAACATCAGTGTATGAAATACTTCAAGGATGGTCTCGAGTATACTGTGACAGGGGAGTTGAACCCTTTCTCCGTGAACGAAGTCCGAAAATACGAAGATGCAAAATACTACTTGCCAGATTTTGAGGATACGGAAAGATGTCACCATCCGAAGAACAAAGCTATCCCCACTATTCCAGTATTCGGGAGTGATACCGAGGAGGAGGAAGAGATAGTTTATTCAGGGCCGCCTCAACGCAACAAACCGAGACCGTCCGCCCCCATGTTGATCTTCGGCAGCGACTCGGAAGACGAGGTTAATGCTGTATTCTCCGCTCGGCCGTCAATACAAGCTTTCGCGGGCGATAATCAGAGTCTGCAAATTATCATGGTTCCACGGGAGCATTATAAAGAGCTCGATGCACTTAAATCTTATAGTATGCAAGAACTGCAGACATTTTACGTCCCTCCCAGGCGAAAGGGTGAAGAAGCGATCCTATTCTACCGATCGGGGGAAACCAAAGTGGAAAAAGAAATCTGGAACGGCGTCGATTCTACGCTCGACAAACTCCAGCCCATCTGCCTGCCTAGGTATTACACAGAAGGCTTAAAGAGGCTGTTGAGGCGCCAGGGGGTACCCTTCAGACAAACCATTCGACAAGCTCGGTTCTACAACAGGATTTGGGATGTCCCTGGAACTCAGCGCAAATTGCCCAACGGGAGAATGGAAACGCTCGGGCTTGGATATGTGAAATCCGGGAAACGGTAACGAGTCCATGGTAGCTACGTCATATATGACTTCGATGAAGAAGAGGACGCCCTGTCAGAAAATGCTGATCCTGAACCAAAACGAGATCCTGCAATCAAGATGCCGAGTCCGTCGTTTGAAGAACGAATGGACAAGCTTATCAGGGAAGCGGGTCAAAAGATCCGGGATGACCATTACCATGAAATGGCCATTTACGAGAAAGCCAGGACGCATCGCCTTCTTCAACAGGCTGCGAAAGATGAAAATGCTCCTCCCTGTCAACCCGTTGTTCAAAAAGCCCGACGCAGAGACCGAAACAAACCAAAGAACGGGAAAGGCGTTCGACAACGACAAAGCGGAACCAAGAAGCCACGCGATCGAGAACCGAGCAACCCGAATTCATCTCTTATAAAGAAGATGGGTCAAGTATACTCCTTTCTTCAAGATAAGACAAAGAAGATACTTGATCTTGCCATAAAACATCAAATGATTATCCTCCCGGAGTCCAAGCACCCCGAGCAAGCACGCGAAGTCTCTCACCCGGACTATTGCTCCTATCATAGGGCAATAGGACATCCTATTAAAGACTGCTTCACCTTCAAGAACTGGGTCGAAGATCAATATCAACAAGGCAAGTTTGCTCTATCCAGTAGTTGGAGGATAAATCCGCCACAGAAGCATGAACCAAAAGCCGCGCATACAGCGAGAGTAGAACCAGATCAATATCGGTCGTGGAAGCGAGCTCGTACTTGTCATATGATAACACTATCAAAAGAAGAGCCTGAGGATAGGGGTGACCTCCCCTGGTGCTTCGAAAGCAATGATGACGAGGTGATCTCAGAGTTTCCACCGGCGCCAAAAGAGCTGGAAGATGGAATACATACCACTGCGGATAACCTCAAGAAAATTGATTTGGGGACGGCAAACGACCCGCGACCGACATTCATCAGTGAGCTGCTATCTGAAGAAAGGACGGCTGCGCTAAAAGACGTGCTTATACAGCATAGATATTGCTTCGCATGGAACTATTCCGAAATGTCAGGATTAGATCCAGAGATTGTTTTCCACAAGTTGGCAATATCCCCGGACGTCAAGCCAATCAAATAAACACCGAGAAGAATGCGGCTCGAGCTTGAGATGAGCATCAACGCCAAGGTCAAGAAGCTAATCGACTCCGGCTTCATCCAAGAGGTTCAGTACCCTGATTGGATCGCCAACATCATCCCGGTGATGAAGAAAAATAGGACGGTGCGCATATGTGTAGACTTTCGGGATCTCAATAAAGCTTTCCCAAAGGGCGACTTCCCAGTACCAGTCACTGAGCCGATGATAGATAACACATCCACTCACGAAGTTTTCTCCTTCATGGACGGATTGTCAGGATATAACCAGATAAAGATGCATCCCGAGGACCAGAGGCACACCGCTTTCCGGACCCCTTTGGGTATATTTTGCTACAAGGTGATGCCTTTCGGTCTAAAGAATGCCGGTGCCACCTATCAGAGGGCCATGACGAAGATCTTCGATGACCTTATACATGAAATCGTCGAATGCTATATCGACGACCTCGTGGTGAAAAGAAAATCATACGAGGAACATCTCGAGCATCTGAAGATCTTGTTTCAATGCCTTCGGCAATACAACTTGAAGATGAACCCTCTCAAATGCGCGTTCGGGGTGTCCTCAGGCAAATTCCTAGGATTCATTGTCCGACACCGAGGTATCGAGATAGATCCGTCGAAGATCAAGGCGATCATGGAAATGCTTCCGCCAAGGACTCTGAAGCAATTGCGGTCCCTCCAAGGGAAGCTCGCGTATATCCGGCGATTTATAGATAATCTTTCAGGGAAATGTCGTCCTTACAGTCACCTGATGAAGAAGGGAACCCCGTTCGTCTGGGATCACAAATGCCAAGGCGCACTGGACGAAATCAAGCAGTACCTGCAGAATCCGCTAGTACTGGCCGCTCCGGTCAAGGGAAAGCCTCTCATTCTGTATACAACCGCCCTTGATGGTTCTTTAAGCGCACTGTGGGCACAAGAGAAGGACCAAGGGAAAGAAAGAGCTCTCTACTACCTGAGTCGAGTTCTCCTGGGGGCAGAAAGCAATTATTCTCCCATCGAAAAACACTGCCTGGCATTGATCTTCACGATAACGAAACTCAGGCACTACGCATTGGCGCATGAAGTCCGTCTTATATCGAAGGTGGATCCCCTCAAATATTTGATGTCAAAAGCCATATTGACAGGGCGACTCGCTAAGTGGGCCTTAATCTTAATGGAGTTCTCAATAACTTATCAGCCTCTCAAGGCAGTGAAAGGCCAGGCCATCGCCGACTTCCTCGCTGAGCATCCGATACCGGTCGATTCTCCCTTGAATTGCGAACTGCCAGACGAACATGCGTTCGACACGATCGATGGAAGTGGTACTCAGTAGGAACTTTATTTCGATGGAGCATCCTTCATGAAGAAGCGCAAACAGAACACGCCCATAATCAAATCAGGGGTAGGCCTCATCTTCGTGACTCCACAAGGAGGGATAATGCGCTTTGCTTTCTCCTTAACAGAGCCGAGGACAAACAATGAAGCCGAGTATGAAGCTTTGATAGCAGGCCTTGAGATCGCCATCGACATGGGAATTGAAAACCTCCTCATATACGGAGACTCCCAACTAGTCGTTAGTCAAGTAAATGGCGACTACCAAACGTGCAAACCAGAGTTGGTGAAGTACGGCGAGAGAGTACAACAACTGCTGACTCAGATTCCTTCCTACACCTTAGAAAGCATACCGTGTGCGGAAAATAGCAAAGCGGATGCATTAGCCAAGCTTGCTAAAGAATTGGCCGATGTGAACCTCGATGACGTAAGAATCGTGGTATAAAGCCGTCGGGTCCTCGCACCGGCAGAAATATCTCCGCAATCATCCGAGGAAAGGGAAGCGACCAGGCAGACGGCCCTGCGAATAAAAGACCAAGAAACGGTTGAGGATTGGAGAGAAGTCTTTATAGACTACTTCAAATCCCGTCGAACACCTGAAGATGCGTCCTCAAGACATCAGCTTATGAAACGAGCTCTGTCTTTCGTCTTCATCAATAATACTCTGTATAAGAGATCATTTGATTCTTTGTGGCTAAGATGCCTGGGACCTGAAGAGTTGAAGAGAGTCGTTCAGGAAACTCACGACGAACTCAGCGGTTCTAAGCAGGGAAGAAGTTGAAGCTGAAGATCAAGCGGATGGGTTATTATTGGCCCATGATGATCCAGGATTGCCTCGAGTATGCGAAGCAATGCCACTCGTGGCAGATCCACGGGGACTTTATCCATCAGCACCCAAATCTGTTACACCCGACAGTAGCTAGCTGGCCGTTCGAAATGTCGGGGACTGACATAATCGGCCCCATCGAACCAGCATCGTTCAGGGAACATCGATTCATTTCGGCGACAACTGATTACTTCTCCAAATGGGCAGAAGCAGTACCGCTGAGAGAAGTGAAGACGGAGAATATCCTCCACTTCTTCAAGACGCACGTCATTTATCAGTTCGGTACTCCGCGACGGATCATCTCCAATAATGGGCCAGCCTACAGAAGCCACAAGATCAGCCGCTTCACACAACAGCACAACATAGACTGGAGATACTCCTCAGTCTATAATCCTCGAGCTAACGGCCTGGCTGAGGCTTTTAACAAGACATTGACGAAGATTGTAAAGAAGACGGTGTCTCAAAATAAAAGGGACTGGCACGAGAGACTGCATGAAGCTCTCTGGGCATATCGAACTACGTTCAAAACGACCACGAACCCAACTCCATACGCATTGGTATTTGGTACAGAAGCGGTACTCCCCCTCGAGATAGATCTACCTTCTCTACGAGTGGCAGTTCATTATGAGATAACAGACGAAGAGAACGCTCACCTTCGGCTTGAGGAGCTTGATGCCCTCGATGAAACCCGGCTCCTGGCGCAGCAAAATTTGGAAGCTTATAAAGCAAAGATGACGCGCTCATATGAAAGATTGACCAGGCCGAGGACATTCCGCCAAGGCGAACTCATGCTAGTAGTCAAATGACCTATGATCCCCAATCGTGCTAAACGAGGGAAGTTCGAGCCGAACTATGAAGGCCCGTACATCATAGACAATGTCTACCAGGGTGGAGCCTATCTTCTCATGGACATGCATGGCGAAAGGCCCTTCAGGCCAATAAACGGTCGCTTCCTGAAGAAATACCGCGCTTGACGAGTCATGGCCTAGGTCAATGATAAATGACGACGACTATGTCCGCTCGCTATCTTCCTAAGCCTAAACTCTGTAAGTAGTAACCGGCTTTCTTCACTATGGACCGAAACGTCCTTAAACTAACAGCGGACCGGAACGTCCTTAAACTAACAATGGACCGAACGTCCATAAACTAACAACGGACCGAAACGTCCATAAACTAACAACGGACCACTATGTCCTACAACTAGCTGTTGACTGAGATATCGATAAACTACGGTGGATTGCTGCATCCCAAAGCTGATACAAAAAAAAGAGAAAAAGATTAAAAGAAAAAGAAAACGATATGTCCATAAGCAAAATGGGCAAGGATGAAAACCCGAAAGGGCTCCGTGAGTAAAAACAACAGGGCTACCAGCGAGTCTTGTGAAAACCCGAAAGAGCGCAACCTCATTCGAATAAAAAGAGAGAGAGAGAGAAACAAAAAAAAGAAAACGGTATGTCCATAAGCAAAATGGGCACGGATGAAAACCCGAAAGGGCTCCGTGAGTAAAAACAGCAGGGCTACCGGCGAGTGTTTGTGAAAACCCGAAAGGGCGCAATCTCGTTAAAAGACACTTGCAAGGTCCTCTCGACTTTGTAAGGAGAAACCACCTGCGTGAGATCCTTACGACTCATAAGGGAGCAACACACTTAGGGATCCCCACGATCCCTAGGGAGAAATTACACTTGCGAGATCCTCACGACTCGTAAGGAGAACTCTCTTATGGGACTCTCACGGCTCATAAGATTCAAAAGTCTTAAATTATAGAGACCTGAACCTGTTCTTAAGCAGCCTCCACAGCCTCCAATACCGTCCTACAAGCGGTTCAATGCTGACCCTTGTATACAATCCAGAGGCGCGAATAAACATCTCCCTAACAAAGTCCCATCCGTGACTAGGGATATGTCTACACGGTGAATAGCCCTTGTAAGTCCTCTCGACTTATAAGGAGAAAGCACTCTTGTAAGATCCTTACGACTTATAAGGGAACATACATTTAGGAGTCCTCACGATTCCTAAGGAGAAAACGCATCTACGAGATCCTCACGACTCGTGGGGAAAAATACCTTTATGAGGCCTTTACGGCTCATGAAGTCAAAAGTCTTAGTCGACAAGATCCTAACCATGTTCGCTAAGCCACCTTTGTTCGATATCGACAGAGGCAAATGATGATTCGCTCCTGGCAATATCCCAGTTGTAGCGGTGTTGATGCCGAAATCGGTGTCTAATCCCAAACTTGCAGCGAAAAGCCAGCAAGCCACACATGCATACCAAATAGCCGAAATGATGGGGCAACTTGCAACAAAAGCAGCAAGTAAAAAAAGAATGTATGCATGCAAAATAGCCGAAATGATTGGGCAACTCGCAATAAAAAGCAGCGAGTAAAAATAAAATAAATAGACGAAATGATTGGGCACCGCGAAAAATAGCCGAAATGATTGGGCAATCGCGACCTTCGCCATATAAAAAGCTGAAATGATAGAGCATCGCGGAAAGAAATAAAATAAAAATGAAATTTATGCCCTACAGGTGATATCACATCAATCCCTGTATACAATCCAGGGGCGCAAACAAAGAAGGAATCACACTCCTCCTCCCCAGGTTTCATCAGAAGAAGAAGCCAAATCTCGACGGTTCACAGATAGCCTGGAGATTAGCGCAACATTCATCTCATTACAACAGACACAACATCAAGCAAAGCGGAACAGCGGTAACCCCCAGTTCCATGACTCGGCGGTGCACAGATAACCAAGAGTCAAACCCCGACTCCGTGAAATGAGGATAAAGTCAAAATTCCTGGTTACGTGGAACGCGGATAACGTCAACAGTGAACCCGTGTGAAGCATCCAGAGCGGATCCTGGTCCTTGCAGAGCAGGCAGTGAACCCGTGTGAAGCATCCACAGTGGAGCCTAGTCCTCGCCGAACACGGCAGTGAACTCGTGGGAAGCATCTAGAGCAAAATTCCTGGTTACGTGAAACGCGGCAATGACCCCGTGGGAAATGTCCAGAGCGGATCCTGGTCCTTGAGCATCCGGAGCGGTTCCTGGTCCTCGCAGAGCACGGCAGTGAACCCGTGTGAAGCATCCAGAGCGGATCCTGGTCCTCGCAGAGCACGGAAGTGAACTCGTGGGAGGCATCTAGAGCAAAATTACTGGTTACGTGGAATGCGGCAATGACCCCATGGGAAATGTCCAGAGCGGATCCTGGTCCTCGCAGAGCACGGCAGTGAACCCGTGTGAAGCATCCAGAGCGGAGCCTGGTCCTCGCCGAATACGGCAGTGAACCCGTGGGAAGCATCCAGAGCAAAAATTGGACTGTGAGGTCCTTAAACTCACGGACTATGATGTCCTTAACCTCGACCGTGATGTCTTAAAACTAACATTGGACTGTGAGGTCCTTAAACTCATGGACTATGATGTCCTTAACCTTAACCGCAATGTCTTTAAACTAACATTGGACTGTGAGGTCCTTAAACTCATGGACTATGATGTCCTTAACCTCGACCGTAATATCTTAAAACTAACAATGGAATGTAGAGTCCTTAAAATCCATGGACTATGATGTCCTTAACCTCGACCGCGATGTCTTTAAACTACGGTATCCTGGAAAACGTCCAGAGCGGAGCCTGGTCCTCGCAGAACACGGCAGTGAACCCGTGGGAAGCATCCAGAGCAACCCCTGACCCCGTGAAATGCGGATAAGGGCAACTTCACCCGTCACTTGCGGGTCCTCACGACTCGTAAGGGAGTAAATTCTCTTGTGAGATCCTTACGACTTGCAAGGGGAAAACACACTTAGGAATCCCCACGATTCTTAAGGAGAAATTACATCTACGGGATCCTCTCGACCGGTAGGGAGAAAATTCTTTATGAGACCCTCACGGCTCATAAAGTTGAAAAGTCTTAGGAGACAGATTTTAATCCTGAATCCTAAGCCATCGTTGTCCTGCAAAGAGATCAAGATAGACTATCCACAGAATACACTTACTAAAAGGGACACACCATTGGGAAGAAAAATACGTCTTTTTATTCACGAATCAAAATGGATACAGAGTACAATTCGTGGAAGAACAAAAAATAATGTACTCTTCTTCAGGAGTATGTACAAAGGAAAAATAAAAAAAGGGTATATACAAGTCTTCAGGTCGGCGGACGATTTAGCAGTCCCTCTTTCGCTAGGCCTCGCCTTCGTGATTCAATATCGCCAAAAGACGTGCCTCCGCCTGAGCCTGCTGGGCCTGATATGAGGCAAGCCGGCCTTCGAGCTTTTTCTCGGTAGCTTTGTGAGCATCAACCCTTCCGCGACTGATCACGGCGGCTTTGTCGATGGCTACCACCTCCTTGATGGCCTCTTGAAACACTCGCCAAAGTTCATATGCTTTAGTGGCCTTGGCCGTAAGGTTGGCTTGAATCTCCCTCAGCGCTTTAGAAGCCAACTCCCTCTCCGAAAACTTGCCGCTGAGCCTTTTCTCACATGATATCATGTTCGCAGCGCATCGCTCAATCAGCCCCCGTAAGCTCGACTTCGCGGCCACAACCTCTGAGAGAAGGCGCGTAGATTCAAGGGTGTGCAAGCAAACCTCCATTCGACGACTATACTTACTCTGGAATAAGCACAAGTCACCTGACAAGGGAATCAACAAGGAAAGCCTCCGATGCATATCCCATCAAGCATGCAGTTGCAACTGTATGAGTTTTTAAAGGAAATGGTACCCAAAAAGATGCGCATGCAACATAACGATAGTGCTCGCAATTAAAGAAAATTCCCATGGGAAAATATGAAGCTCATTTACGCAAGCAAGACGCACGTACGAGTATTCTACAAACATGAAAATTCAACAAAAAACATATAACAGCCAACGATAAGAGGAGTACATCAATTTAAATGCACTACGCCACTGGGAAAAGATCGCCAAACAAGGGATCAGTGGCACAAGGGTGAACAAAATAGTATACAAAATTTTCTAACTCCCTCACCGCCTTCTTCAGCACATCGAAGCGACGATTTTCAAGAGGAGTGGCACCCCAACGATTGTTGCCATGTTCGTCCACAAAAGCTGACATAATAGCCAGCCGGGCTCTTATCTGGCCCAACAGATGAACCGAGCAATCTTTCAGAGCCTGAGTAATCAGGTATGCTTCGTGAAAACACTCGAGCTTGTCTTCAGCCGCATCAAGCATCGCCAGGGTCATCTCCGCTGGGTGAGGAGGGATGCCGGCGAGCACGGCAAGAAGAATCATCCGGAGCCAAATGGATCCCATTGGAAGAGGGGACCCCCTACAGATCAGAAGTTCATACATCACTGCGTCACACTCGGCGTCGGTGAGAGAGGAATCCGCTAGTTGCGCAGCAAAGCGAGGAATCATCTCCTCAATAGGTACTTCCCACGGTTGTCGACGAGCATGGGGGCGGTTGCAGGCTATAGCACTCAGTTGTTTCCTCAAGATAAACCACACTAAATTGTGAATAGATTTCTCTGTGAATAGAAAAAGAAGACTATGGTCTCAGGTTATAAAGAGGAGCATTAAATGTTGTACACAGGAGATACTGCATGATGGGACTATTTTCAAGGCCCAAAAAAAGGGAAGACATCGGAAACCAAAGAGATTGAACTATTTCCAAGGCTCCTTTTCTGCATCTAATGTTGTGCACAGAAAATATGGCATGAAAAATTAAACAACCCCATCAATGGGGCCTCACGTGCAGAGCACGTGAGCATCAGCCGTGACATGCATTGAAAAGTAAAACAATATCGCACGTGAATGAATACTGATGTGAGATTAAAATCCCCAACAATGCCTCACATGCCAAACACGTGAGCAGCAACAACAATATGAAAAAATTTCATAAAGGAGGCATGCAAACACAAAGGGGAAGGAAAGACTTAGCATTCATATTTTAAAAATTAATACAAAAAATAAAAGAAAACAATTACAATGGCAAGACCTCAGATCCAGGGCATGGATTGAGGAACTCTAAAGTAACTTTGTCCAGGATCTTCCAGGCATTTCCAACCATCCTAGTATGCTTTCTTTCATGATCACAAGCATCTGAATCCTCACGGATGTCCTCCACCCTCCGATAGGCAGCAAGTATGGCCGACTGCTGAAAAGCCTGATGCAAGACATCAATAAGATTGTCTCGCCTTCTCTTCGAGATTAGGCTCATCAGATACACCGAATACACTTCATCCTCGGCGGCATCCAATACCCTAAGCGGTACGCCGGTGCAAAATAAAGGGAGCGCCTCCCAGAACGCCCTCACGATGAGTTTCAAAAGAGAAGAGCGACGAGGGAGTAGCCGACCATTGTACTCGTCGAAGCGGCTCATGATCTCAGCACACTGAGCGTTGGTGAACTCCTGGTTCTGGCTACGGCCCAGTGCACGAATGTCTCCGTAAGAAATGATTTCATCAAGATCATATAAATGGGCATCCATAATATCTGAAATAAAGGTCATGAGAATTTAATGGGTAAGCCAATCAAGAAGAATACTTGTCTAGATAAACAAAGGATTTCAAGCAACTCTGTACATTCCCTGGGGAAAAGCACCACTGTAGGCCTCTTCCTCTTGGTTACAGAGAGACAACTCAGGGCAAGAAAACCCAAGGAGTTCTATGGGAAGAACTGAGTTCTTCATAAGAATTAAAATTCTTTGTTAAAAAAGGGGAATTAAATTCCCATAGACATTTTTCAGAGCCAAAGCTTTTGAGATGGAATTAAATTCCATGGAAAAGACAACCGCCACCATTAGCCCCCTGAAGATCAGAGAAACCCTAAAAGGTCTGTTGATTAAAAATTGAATGGTTTTTCTCTTCATTTTAAAGAACTTAAAAATGGGTTCTTGTTAAAAGGGAAAACCCTTGGTGTGGATTTAAAATCCAGTGGTGATTTCTGTGAAAGTTCTTCGTTCGTTCAAGATTATTACCTGACGAAAAGGAATTTGTCAACAGAGTTAAACTCTGGAAAAATTTTGGAACAGAGAACTAAGCTCTGAGAACGAGAATTACATTCTCAAAGGAAAAAGTTAGTAAGGAAGAAGATGAAAGAGTGGAGGCGCTTCTGAAGAGACCCCTGCATTTATAGGATGTGATGGAAACGCTTCATCTCCCCGATTCCCTAGATGGATCCAACGGTCACAAAAGTGACAGCGTTGCACTCACGTGCAAACACGTGAGAGCAACGCTATGGGGGCATTTGTTCGCTGATTAAAAATCAGGAATTTCCTCAATGAAGCATTACGTGTTCACACGTGACCAAGGGTCACATGTTGACACGTGATCTATTTACAGAGTTAAAGTTTTAAGCAAGCAGAAGTAAGTGGCTGAGGAAAGACCCCAAAGGGGCGTCACGTGCTCACACGTGACCAAGGGTCACGTGCTGACACGTGATGGTCTTTAGCCCAGTGGAAATACAGCGTTTAATTCTATCAAGTTATAAGGGTCTCAATGAGGCATCACGTGTTCACACGTGACCAAGGGTCAGGTGTTGACACGTGATCTATTTACAGAATTAAAAATCCTAAGCAATCGGAAGTGAAACAAGTGGCTGAAGAAAGACCCCAAAGGGGGGTCATGTGCTCACACGTGACCAGAGGCCACGTGCTCACACGTGACCAGAGGCTACGTGTTGACACGTGATGACCCTTCAGCCCAATTAAAGTAAAGAAGTAAAACTCTGAAGGAGGAGCGGTCATGTGCCAACACATGATAGGCTTTGAAAGCTTTATAAATTAATAGAATTAAATTCTAAAATTCTCTAAAATCTTTCCAAACGAAAAAGGATTGTGGGGAACAGTTGGATTAAAGATCCAAGGGTGATTAAAAATCACCAATTTATGGAGAAAAAATCTTAGACAAGGAAAGATTTCCCCTAAATCTCACCGAAAATAACAAACAGAATATCTTTGGATTGAAAATCCAATGGTGAATAAAATTCGCTGAATGATCTAAAGGCTCATATTAATTATGAAAACAAACAAAATCTTTCAATGAAAGATTTGCTAAACAAATTGATTCTTTTCCTTCTCCTATAAATAGGAGCCAAGAGAAGGGGGAGAGATAGAGTTTTGGAATGTGGAAATTTCAGAGAGAAAAGAAAGGAGAATTTAATTCTCAACAAAGAAAAACCCTAGGTGAGAAAAGAAAGGGGATCAAAACATCAAACAGAGAATTTAATTCTCAAATCCAAGAGTTTAACTCTTCTGCACAAAAGAACTTAGTACTTCCCCTGGTTGAAGATCTGCAAAGAGCACATCTCCCCATAAGTTGAGAATTTAATTCTCATCGGGTTGAGATCCTGCCATGCAGATCCAAAACTTAGAGGGGGAATTGAGTTTAGAGAATTTAATTCTCCCAAAACAAAGTTAGGGTTTAACCCTATATGAGAATTTAATTCTCCCAAACTCACAGGAATTTAATTCCTTCAAGACAAAGTTAGGGTTTAACCCTATATGAGAATTTAATTCTCCCAAACTCACAGGAATTTAATTCCTTCAAGATGAAACTAGGGTTTAACCCTATATGAGAATTCAATTCTCCTAAAAACTCACAGGAATTTAATTCCTTCAAGATGGACGAAACTAAGGTTTAATCCTAATTGAAAATTTAATTCTCTCAGATTAATGGGAATTTAATTCCTCTAAAGAAAATTAGGGTTTAACCCTATATAAGAATTTAATTCTTTCACAATAGGAATTTAAGTCCTCCAAAATCATAATTAGGGTTTAACCCTATAAAATAATTCAATTCTTAAAAATAAAGAGACTTGAAGGATCTCCATGCATGCAAAGAACTAAGGTCACGTATCCCCACGTGACCCCTGAAAAGATCCCCAAAATGAGAAGGGAAAAAGCTCGGAGGCAATGCCTCACGTGCTCCCACGTGACCCTCAAAACAAAAGAGAACAAATCCAAAGGCAGAACCATTCTTGGGCGCGCTCACGTGTCCCTACGTGGCCCCTAATAAAACGCTTTAATAATCAATGACTGGAAGCCCATCACGTGCCCACACGTGATGGCCTGAAGACCAAAATTTTTTAACACTTATCTGAATATTCTGAGAACAAAATAAAGGGATCTGGTCCCACCTTTGGGCGCCCTCACGTGTCCACACGTGACCCCTTTTCCTTTAGTGTTTAACACTAATTCGAGAGCTTTATTCCCAGTGTTTAACACTGATTATCTTTTAGTGTTTAACACTAGTCTCCAATGTTTAACACTGTTGTTATCTAGTGTTTAACACTAGTTTTAACCAAATTGGTTAATCTTCCAGAGACAAAAGTCCCTCCTCAAAATTGAGGAAATCAAAGATGAAAATGTTTAGCATTGCTGAATAACGTGGGATTGAACCCAGACAAGTGTTAATGGTCCAACAAAAGGGCAATTCTTCAAACTTAATTAGACTTAGCCCAAGTTGGTCATAATTCCTCAACTCAGACTCAACTGAACCAATGTGCTCATAATTTAATTAATTGATCTTAGTTCCAAGTTGGACTACAGGTCATTTAATCCACTTTGGTTTGAGGGTACATCTCTCCACTCCTCTGATATTTGTCGTTGTAATCCTTCAACGTCTTAAGAGAGGTGACGGGTCCCGACAACCATACATTTCACTGGACTGTGGAGTCCTTAAACCCATGGACTATGATGTCTTTAACCTCGACCGTGATGTCTTAAAACTAACACTGGACTGTGGGGTCCTTAAGCCCATGGACTATGATGTCCTTAACCTCGACCGGGATGTCTTAAAACTAATATTGGACCGTGGGGTCCTTAAACCCATGGACTATGATATCCTTAACCTCGACCGTGATGTCTTAAAACTAACACTGGACTGAGGGGTCCTTAAGCCCATGAACTATGATGTCCTTAACCTCGACCGTGATGTCTTAAAACTAATATTGGACTGTGGGGTCCTTAAACCCATGGACTATGATGTCCTTAACCTTGACCGTGATGTCTTAAAACTAACATTAGATTGTGAAGTCCTAAACTCATAGACTATGATGTCCTTAACCTCGACCGTAATGTGTAATACCCAGCCCATTTGTACGTTTATACCGTATTTCCTTTTCACATATAAAACTTTATTTATAACTATTCACTATTCTAAATTTTTCCAATCTATTTTAGTCCTCCACTCCCCTATTTTATTTCCCAGCCGGTCTCTTCATTTTGCTTTACTTCGGCCAAACCCATTTATCCCTCAGCCCATTTATCCTAGTGAGCCCATTCCCCATCTATTAAATTTAAGTTTTCCTATCATTCTTAAAACCCCAGCCGAATTGGAAATCCCATTTTGAAATTTAGAACTTAAATTCTTTTCCTCAACCCGTTTCAATTACCAAGCCCGGCCTCACTCTCTTATCCTCACAATTCTTTTAATTTCAAAAAAATCAAATCCTAAAACCGATCAAATTTCCCTCACCAATTTGTTCTTTCCTCAGCCCATTGGTTTAAATAAAAATCCTTAACTTTTCTACCCAAGCCCAACAGCTCACTAATAATTATTGTATTTTTACAAATTCCCCGGCCCCATCTCATTGAGCCCATCTCTTTCTAAACCAAAAATTCCCTTTAACTCAGACCCTGGGCCGTTCCTTTATTCTAATTCATTTATTTTTAAAACCTCCGGCCCGGCCCACGTTTCACCCTGCAGCCCGCCTCATCCCGACCCGCACCGCTTCGCCAACCCGACCCGACTCCTGTGCTTCTCCCTCAAATTCCAACGGCTCTCTGCCGATTTTCCCGCTCGCGTGCGCGCTTCTCGCGCCGCCTCCTCCGCCTGCGCCCACGTTGCGTGACCGTTACCCCCACGACGCACACTCTCCCCTCTCGTTCACCTAGTCGACCACGACTCCTTGGCATTTTTCCCTTACCCCTTCCACCAGCGACGACGACGACCATTTTTCCCTTTCTTCTTCCTCAACCATCACTCCTCCTCCCCATTCCTTCACTGCCCCGAGCGCCTCCCCTGCACCCGAGTGCGACCCCCTACACCGTCGCCGTCGTCACACCCACTGCACCGTCGTCGACCTCCGATCTCTCTCCCAGTTCTCCCTCTCGTTTCCCTCTCCTTCTCTCTTTCTCACTCTTTCTCTCTCTCTCTATGTCTCGCCCCTCTCTCTTGCTCACTCAGTCTCTGTCTCTCACACTCTCAAATCTCACTCATTCTCTGTACTCTCTCCTTCTCACTCTCTCTCGTTTCCCTCTCTCTCTAACTCTCAGTCTCTCCCTCTCTGTAACCCCTCTCTCCCCTCTGTCTCCCTCTCACTCACTCTCTTTCCTCTCTCTCTGCCCAACCTCTCTCTCTCATTTCTCTCTCTCTAAACCCTCTCTCTCTCCTCATTTCAACCCAAGCCTCCCCTCGTCGGCCCCTCCAGGCTTCGGCCACCGTCGCTGCGCTCACCCCCTCCGAAGCCCGCAACAGCCAACTTCGACGAAGCTCGAGCCAAGATCGAGACCTTTGTCACCGTGTTGCCGTGCCGCGCGCGTGTCGCGTTCGTGCCGTTACCACCACCGTGCATCGCCTTGACACCTCCAGGCAAGTTTTTACTTGCTTTCATGCTATTCTCTATATGTTACAAGTCAATATCGTAGAGATATCACATGTTTGCTTTATGTAAATATCATAACAAAACTGTTCGATGCTCGTTCTCATAGAAAATTATTATCAAATTTGACGGAACTCGATGGTGTAGGTTGGCCCGTAGGGCTGTGAACATAGTGTGTGATTTTCGTTGGATAATTTGATCGTTAACGACTAAAATAACTACCCCCAAGTTTAACCGTAAAACTGAATTTCTACTGTACCTGAAAATCGTTAATTCTACCATAAATCATATACATACTAGATTAGTGCGTTCGAGGGCTCAAAACGAAGCCAACTCGATGAGCTTTAATCCTACACTGGTTTCCTGACATTTCTGTATTTAAACTGTGATGATTTTCGGGTCGGAGTGCGACTCTGGACTGCAGTCCAGAGCTACTCCAATCATTGATTGCTGTTCCGTATTGGATACCATAGAATTTCCTTAACTCTTAGGTTGCGGAACTCCACTGTTTATTGTAGATAAACCTGTTATCCAGAAAACACAACTGGTTTCATTCTGTTTCGTTACCGTTTGATATTTTATCGGTAATTTAATTTATTGGGACACATAACAGTCCCAGCAGATTCAGAATTGACATGTTGATATTAAACAGATTATAACTCCTAATATACAGACGCGATTGAAGATCCGTTTGTTGCGTTGAAAACTTTACTGAAAACCCTAGAATTCATTCAACTGTAGCGTCGCTAAATTATGATCCCAACTGGGGTCAAAAATGCGTTGCGAAATGGATTCCTGATTCTGAAACCAGATTTCCAGCCGCGAGCGCTTAAAATGAAATGGTTATAACTTTTGATTCTGGAACCCGATTGGCTTGAAACAAAATTCTATGGATGGATAACTGAACATATTAATTACTACCTGTTTATCATTTCGCTAAATTATATACATATGTTTCATGATAAATCGTGCAAGTGATAGACTGTTGTTTTTTTATGATACCTTAGTTGTGATTCTTATACTATTCATGCATCATATCATATCTATATCATTGTAGTGATAACCTAGTGACATCGTGCATTTATCCAGTGTTAGATTTTAGTGTTGATTGTGGCAAGTACGTCAGTGTTCGTGTATTCGTGATTAAGTGGAAGTGATACGTACTTGTGCACAATCAGTGTCCCTTTTATTCTATTGCATTGTCGACGTCTGTGGGATGCGTGTACGTGTGACTATAAGTGGTATGGGACACTTATGGAAGCGCTTGCACGGATGTCACAGATAAGGCATCCGACACTGCCATTTATCTTAGGTATTAGTCGGGACGTGCTTGATGGAGGTCCTGCCTCCAGTTCTCGCGCAGACTTGTCACGGATCGATTAGTATTTAGGGTGATGGTTAGTGTTTGATGTAGACCACGGGGTGTGGGGTAGTTCAAGTGTGAATTCAACAGGATCTCGGGAGTCCCATGCCGGCTTATATATTTAGGGAGTTATATGGAGATTTACAGGGTATGTGCTATATCACCGTGATACACTCGTTACATGTTGGGCCCGTGGTCCCTTGCCCTTGGGTTCTACCCTTGGGTGGAGGACACTCGCGAGTGGTTGACTCTCACACTTGGACTGACGATAGGCTTATTGACCTGTGCAGTGAGACTTAGAGACTGATAGGGTTACTGTCATTTACATCCCTTATATACTGTGTTGACATACATGACATATCGTTATACTGCTTTACTGTTCCGCTGCATTTATCTCTGCTCATTTATATTCATGCTGTTACTGATTTACTGTTATTCATATCCTTCACCACTGTTAGAATTGTTACTTGATTATATACATTATATTGCTATTGTGTCGCTCTGACGACCTGAGTATGCATGCTCAGTGTGAGGAGAAGATTTAGCCTGGATCAGAACTAGACGTGCTTCACAGACTTCTTGACTCCCCTTCCCGAGTTACTTTCATTGTTCCACTTCAGGTCAGTCTTTACATTGTTCCTTTCAGTTACTGCATTTTCCCATTACCTGCGCATCATTTACTGTTTACCATGAAAAGCTAGAAGCCGAAGTGTGACTACGGCAGGACTTTTCCTTGACCGTAGGAGCATGGCTGGCCTTGTTTACCCCTCGTATTCCGTATTTTGGGAAGCGGGGCGTGACATGGTTTAGTTGGTATCAGAGCCCAGGTTTTGCATCGTTTGGGATTGCAGTTTTCCGTGTAGAGTTTGGCAATCTAAGACATCACTCGGTCTAGATTGTAAACTTGTCATTCTTGATCCATATTCATATCGTGTGTTCAACTATCCATTCGCTATGGTTTCGGGTGACTTGACAAGGATACGTGGTTGCCATTGCACTACCGTACTCTAATCAAGTGACTTAAAGTCGTACAGTTGATTTCCCCACTTATAATAAATTCAGCACCTCTAATATTTTTGAATCTTTGTCCTATCCGTATTATATTTTGATTCGTTCAGCTTGTGGCTTATATCATTCCCAAAAATCATCGTTTCAGGATCATGTCGTTCAACGACTCTTCGTCTATATCCGCTCCCCAGGATCAGACCGTCGAGATTCTGAGTGTACTTCAAGGTTTAAAGGAAGCCCAAGAGCGAACGAATGACTTGTTAGCTGAATGACTGAGGAGGCAGGTGAATCAGGCACCAGCGGGAGTCTCCTATCATAAAGGGATCCCTATTGGACGAAGGAAGGAGAAGAAGATGAAGCGTCAACAGAAGCATCAGAAGAACCCTTGCTGTGGATATTGTAAGAGGCCAGGACATCTTCAGAAGGATTGTCGCCGTGCTCATGGGAAATGTCTGATATGCGGTTCCAACAAACACCTCATCAACGGTTGCCCAGAAAGGAAAGAACTACAAGGAGGAGATTCATCCACACTCCCCACTTCTGCCAAGTGAGGATTACTGCGTAGTTCGAGTTTCGAGGATAAAGAGGACCCAACCCACGATTCAACTCGCATGATGATGATGCAGCGTTCTGACAATCAAAGAAGGATTTTATGCTTTCCAATTTCAGCATAATGTTGTCGTCTTTTATGAATATTTCCTTCCATTTGAACCTTTGTATCCGCTGAACTTTAATTGAATGCAATAAAATTTGAAACATAATATATGTATCATTCTCATGCTTTCTCTATATCAAATTCTATTCATTATCACAGTATTTTAAACTCTAAGCTTTCAATTCCTTTCACCGCATATCTTTCCATACCTTGTACACTTGGCCATTCTCCTTATTCATTCCATTGTTTAATCATGACTTTTCTTTTCGGGCCATGGCACACCCGGGAGCAGCGCCGCAGTTGGATGAAGATGCACAGTCATGCGTTTCCTTAGATCACACACTGACGAGTTCTGATGATGAGGTCAACGGTCCCCAGGTCAACTTCGGGAACAACGAATCAGAGGACGAAGAAGCAGCCGCCCCAGAGTTTAACGTGTTAGCTGATTCCGACGAGGAAGAAGGAGATCCTGAAGAGAGCTCTATAGAGGAAGATCCCGATGAAGACCCTGAGGAAGAACCGATGGAAGGAAACCCAGTGGAGGAAAAATCCCATGGAAGAGAATGCAGAAGAAGAGGATCACATGGAATCAGATCTCAATGAAGAAGCTCTATCCGAGGAAGAAGAACCAGAAGATCAAGATCCTGTGGTGGAAGGACTTCCAATGGAGATATCTGCGAGACGATATGGAAATGGACGCCCCTACTTGTGTGCGCGAGCCTACCGCAACCTGCTGAATCTCCACAACCGCGGCTGACGGAATATCTTTTGATGTTATCTTTTGGCCAAATAAACTGTGTATAGTTTAAGGTCGCTTTCCGTCTTTTGGAATGCCTTGTTTCAAAATTTTCTTGAATGAAATAAATCTTCTGAGTTTGAAAACCTTTTGACTATTGATTCGCTTAATACTTGTTTGCTGCCCGTATCCATTTACCTTCCGGCTGAGAACCCTGATTGTCCACCCCTACTCATTGTATAATTTTCACCTTCGTTTCGACTAGAAAGTACCGCACCCTGATCCTTGGAAAGGGCCACCATTCCTCCTTCGACTGTGTCCCGTTTGAGATCCTTTTGGAAGGGGAACAGTTCTTGTGAAACCTCTGAATTCACTAACTCTTCAAATTTTGGTTCGTGGGTTGTACCGACTGTCGTTTCCCCCACACTTTCCCTTTTGTATTCCTTTGTTACTCATCCTCACTTCCTGTGCTGACCCTATCCCAATCTTCTTGATCTTCGGTCTAAAGCCGCCATACTCCGACCACTGAATGATCCCCATTTTCTTGTAATCATTACCCTAGCTAGCCCTATACCTCCTTGTGTTCTCCTTATTACCCTAAATATATATATATAGGGACTCTCTTATTCAAAAATTTAGTTTTCAGTAGTTTGTATTTATCAAAGAGTACGTGTCATTGATTACTCCGTTTTTAAGTTTGAAGTACATTATTGTTATTTTCATTTCAGTAGCACAACCTTACACCGCACATATTTTATTCCATGCTCTTTATTTTTACTATATGAGTTTTCTACGCTATTTGATCGATACTTCGTCCTAAAAGTATTTTAACCTACCGAATAAGCTTTCACTACCTCATTATGGTTACTTTATCTTCGAGTGTTGTGTTGTTACTATTATAAGTGGTTATACATGATACTTATTATTTCTGCTATGCTACTTGATTATGATTATACGTGCACATAGTTAAATTTCGATTTTTATCGAGTAAGCCTCGAATAATATTGTTCGTTATTGTTGTTATTTATATTTCCGTATATGAAGTTACCCTTATAGTTATTCCTGCATTATAGCTTTTAGATCTAGCTTTCCGTACGTTGTTCTTACATACACATATTTTAAAACTTCTTCGTCCTCGTACTGATAATAAATCTTTTATGTTAGTGTGCAATATAATAGCTTTCGCTTATGTTGGTATAGCCTATCGGTTATTTTAAATTTCGAGGACGAAATTTTTGTAAGGGTGGTATGATGTAATACCCAGCCCATTTGTACGTTTATACCGTATTTCCTTTTCACATATAAAACTTTATTTATAACTATTCACTATTCTAAATTTTTCCAATCTATTTTAGTCCTCCACTCCCCTATTTTATTTCCCAGCCGGTCTCTTCATTTTGCTTTACTTCGGCCAAACCCATTTATCCCTCAGCCCATTTATCCTAGTGAGCCCATTCCCCATCTATTAAATTTAAGTTTTCCTATCATTCTTAAAACCCCAGCCGAATTGGAAATCCCATTTTGAAATTTAGAACTTAAATTCTTTTCCTCAACCCGTTTCAATTACCAAGCCCGGCCTCACTCTCTTATCCTCACAATTCTTTTAATTTCAAAAAAATCAAATCCTAAAACCGATCAAATTTCCCTCACCAATTTGTTCTTTCCTCAGCCCATTGGTTTAAATAAAAATCCTTAACTTTTCTACCCAAGCCCAACAGCTCACTAATAATTATTGTATTTTTACAAATTCCCCGGCCCCATCTCATTGAGCCCATCTCTTTCTAAACCAAAAATTCCCTTTAACTCAGACCCTGGGCCGTTCCTTTATTCTAATTCATTTATTTTTAAAACCTCCGGCCCGGCCCACGTTTCACCCTGCAGCCCGCCTCATCCCGACCCGCACCGCTTCGCCAACCCGACCCGACTCCTGTGCTTCTCCCTCAAATTCCAACGGCTCTCTGCCGATTTTCCCGCTCGCGTGCGCGCTTCTCGCGCCGCCTCCTCCGCCTGCGCCCACGTTGCGTGACCGTTACCCCCACGACGCACACTCTCCCCTCTCGTTCACCTAGTCGACCACGACTCCTTGGCATTTTTCCCTTACCCCTTCCACCAGCGACGACGACGACCATTTTTCCCTTTCTTCTTCCTCAACCATCACTCCTCCTCCCCATTCCTTCACTGCCCCGAGCGCCTCCCCTGCACCCGAGTGCGACCCCCTACACCGTCGCCGTCGTCACACCCACTGCACCGTCGTCGACCTCCGATCTCTCTCCCAGTTCTCCCTCTCGTTTCCCTCTCCTTCTCTCTTTCTCACTCTTTCTCTCTCTCTCTATGTCTCGCCCCTCTCTCTTGCTCACTCAGTCTCTGTCTCTCACACTCTCAAATCTCACTCATTCTCTGTACTCTCTCCTTCTCACTCTCTCTCGTTTCCCTCTCTCTCTAACTCTCAGTCTCTCCCTCTCTGTAACCCCTCTCTCCCCTCTGTCTCCCTCTCACTCACTCTCTTTCCTCTCTCTCTGCCCAACCTCTCTCTCTCATTTCTCTCTCTCTCTAAACCCTCTCTCTCTCCTCATTTCAACCCAAGCCTCCCCTCGTCGGCCCCTCCAGGCTTCGGCCACCGTCGCTGCGCTCACCCCCTCCGAAGCCCGCAACAGCCAACTTCGACGAAGCTCGAGCCAAGATCGAGACCTTTGTCACCGTGTTGCCGTGCCGCGCGCGTGTCGCGTTCGTGCCGTTACCACCACCGTGCATCGCCTTGACACCTCCAGGCAAGTTTTTACTTGCTTTCATGCTATTCTCTATATGTTACAAGTCAATATCGTAGAGATATCACATGTTTGCTTTATGTAAATATCATAACAAAACTGTTCGATGCTCGTTCTCATAGAAAATTATTATCAAATTTGACGGAACTCGATGGTGTAGGTTGGCCCGTAGGGCTGTGAACATAGTGTGTGATTTTCGTTGGATAATTTGATCGTTAACGACTAAAATAACTACCCCCAAGTTTAACCGTAAAACTGAATTTCTACTGTACCTGAAAATCGTTAATTCTACCATAAATCATATACATACTAGATTAGTGCGTTCGAGGGCTCAAAACGAAGCCAACTCGATGAGCTTTAATCCTACACTGGTTTCCTGACATTTCTGTATTTAAACTGTGATGATTTTCGGGTCGGAGTGCGACTCTGGACTGCAGTCCAGAGCTACTCCAATCATTGATTGCTGTTCCGTATTGGATACCATAGAATTTCCTTAACTCTTAGGTTGCGGAACTCCACTGTTTATTGTAGATAAACCTGTTATCCAGAAAACACAACTGGTTTCATTCTGTTTCGTTACCGTTTGATATTTTATCGGTAATTTAATTTATTGGGACACATAACAGTCCCAGCAGATTCAGAATTGACATGTTGATATTAAACAGATTATAACTCCTAATATACAGACGCGATTGAAGATCCGTTTGTTGCGTTGAAAACTTTACTGAAAACTCTAGAATTCATTCAACTGTAGCGTCGCTAAATTATGATCCCAACTGGGGTCAAAAATGCGTTGCGAAATGGATTCCTGATTCTGAAACCAGATTTCCAGCCGCGAGCGCTTAAAATGAAATGGTTATAACTTTTGATTCTGGAACCCGATTGGCTTGAAACAAAATTCTATGGATGGATAACTGAACATATTAATTACTACCTGTTTATCATTTCGCTAAATTATATACATATGTTTCATGATAAATCGTGCAAGTGATAGACTGTTGTTTTTTTATGATACCTTAGTTGTGATTCTTATACTATTCATGCATCATATCATATCTATATCATTGTAGTGATAACCTAGTGACATCGTGCATTTATCCAGTGTTAGATTTTAGTGTTGATTGTGGCAAGTACGTCAGTGTTCGTGTATTCGTGATTAAGTGGAAGTGATACGTACTTGTGCACAATCAGTGTCCCTTTTATTCTATTGCATTGTCGACGTCTGTGGGATGCGTGTACGTGTGACTATAAGTGGTATGGGACACTTATGGAAGCGCTTGCACGGATGTCACAGATAAGGCATCCGACACTGCCATTTATCTTAGGTATTAGTCGGGACGTGCTTGATGGAGGTCCTGCCTCCAGTTCTCGCGCAGACTTGTCACGGATCGATTAGTATTTAGGGTGATGGTTAGTGTTTGATGTAGACCACGGGGTGTGGGGTAGTTCAAGTGTGAATTCAACAGGATCTCGGGAGTCCCATGCCGGCTTATATATTTAGGGAGTTATATGGAGATTTACAGGGTATGTGCTATATCACCGTGATACACTCGTTACATGTTGGGCCCGTGGTCCCTTGCCCTTGGGTTCTACCCTTGGGTGGAGGACACTCGCGAGTGGTTGACTCTCACACTTGGACTGACGATAGGCTTATTGACCTGTGCAGTGAGACTTAGAGACTGATAGGGTTACTGTCATTTACATCCCTTATATACTGTGTTGACATACATGACATATCGTTATACTGCTTTACTGTTCCGCTGCATTTATCTCTGCTCATTTATATTCATGCTGTTACTGATTTACTGTTATTCATATCCTTCACCACTGTTAGAATTGTTACTTGATTATATACATTATATTGCTATTGTGTCGCTCTGACGACCTGAGTATGCATGCTCAGTGTGAGGAGAAGATTTAGCCTGGATCAGAACTAGACGTGCTTCACAGACTTCTTGACTCCCCTTCCCGAGTTACTTTCATTGTTCCACTTCAGGTCAGTCTTTACATTGTTCCTTTCAGTTACTGCATTTTCCCATTACCTGCGCATCATTTACTGTTTACCATGAAAAGCTAGAAGCCGAAGTGTGACTACGGCAGGACTTTTCCTTGACCGTAGGAGCATGGCTGGCCTTGTTTACCCCTCGTATTCCGTATTTTGGGAAGCGGGGCGTGACATGGTTTAGTTGGTATCAGAGCCCAGGTTTTGCATCGTTTGGGATTGCAGTTTTCCGTGTAGAGTTTGGCAATCTAAGACATCACTCGGTCTAGATTGTAAACTTGTCATTCTTGATCCATATTCATATCGTGTGTTCAACTATCCATTCGCTATGGTTTCGGGTGACTTGACAAGGATACGTGGTTGCCATTGCACTACCGTACTCTAATCAAGTGACTTAAAGTCGTACAGTTGATTTCCCCACTTATAATAAATTCAGCACCTCTAATATTTTTGAATCTTTGTCCTATCCGTATTATATTTTGATTCGTTCAGCTTGTGGCTTATATCATTCCCAAAAATCATCGTTTCAGGATCATGTCGTTCAACGACTCTTCGTCTATATCCGCTCCCCAGGATCAGACCGTCGAGATTCTGAGTGTACTTCAAGGTTTAAAGGAAGCCCAAGAGCGAACGAATGACTTGTTAGCTGAATGACTGAGGAGGCAGGTGAATCAGGCACCAGCGGGAGTCTCCTATCATAAAGGGATCCCTATTGGACGAAGGAAGGAGAAGAAGATGAAGCGTCAACAGAAGCATCAGAAGAACCCTTGCTGTGGATATTGTAAGAGGCCAGGACATCTTCAGAAGGATTGTCGCCGTGCTCATGGGAAATGTCTGATATGCGGTTCCAACAAACACCTCATCAACGGTTGCCCAGAAAGGAAAGAACTACAAGGAGGAGATTCATCCACACTCCCCACTTCTGCCAAGTGAGGATTACTGCGTAGTTCGAGTTTCGAGGATAAAGAGGACCCAACCCACGATTCAACTCGCATGATGATGATGCAGCGTTCTGACAATCAAAGAAGGATTTTATGCTTTCCAATTTCAGCATAATGTTGTCGTCTTTTATGAATATTTCCTTCCATTTGAACCTTTGTATCCGCTGAACTTTAATTGAATGCAATAAAATTTGAAACATAATATATGTATCATTCTCATGCTTTCTCTATATCAAATTCTATTCATTATCACAGTATTTTAAACTCTGAGCTTTCAATTCCTTTCACCGCATATCTTTCCATACCTTGTACACTTGGCCATTCTCCTTATTCATTCCATTGTTTAATCATGACTTTTCTTTTCGGGCCATGGCACACCCGGGAGCAGCGCCGCAGTTGGATGAAGATGCACAGTCATGCGTTTCCTTAGATCACACACTGACGAGTTCTGATGATGAGGTCAACGGTCCCCAGGTCAACTTCGGGAACAACGAATCAGAGGACGAAGAAGCAGCCGCCCCAGAGTTTAACGTGTTAGCTGATTCCGACGAGGAAGAAGGAGATCCTGAAGAGAGCTCTATAGAGGAAGATCCCGATGAAGACCCTGAGGAAGAACCGATGGAAGGAAACCCAGTGGAGGAAAAATCCCATGGAAGAGAATGCAGAAGAAGAGGATCACATGGAATCAGATCTCAATGAAGAAGCTCTATCCGAGGAAGAAGAACCAGAAGATCAAGATCCTGTGGTGGAAGGACTTCCAATGGAGATATCTGCGAGACGATATGGAAATGGACGCCCCTACTTGTGTGCGCGAGCCTACCGCAACCTGCTGAATCTCCACAACCGCGGCTGACGGAATATCTTTTGATGTTATCTTTTGGCCAAATAAACTGTGTATAGTTTAAGATCGCTTTCCGTCTTTTGGAATGCCTTGTTTCAAAATTTTCTTGAATGAAATAAATCTTCTGAGTTTGAAAACCTTTTGACTATTGATTCGCTTAATACTTGTTTGCTGCCCGTATCCATTTACCTTCCGGCTGAGAACCCTGATTGTCCACCCCTACTCATTGTATAATTTTCACCTTCGTTTCGACTAGAAAGTACCGCACCCTGATCCTTGGAAAGGGCCACCATTCCTCCTTCGACTGTGTCCCGTTTGAGATCCTTTTGGAAGGGGAACAGTTCTTGTGAAACCTCTGAATTCACTAACTCTTCAAATTTTGGTTCGTGGGTTGTACCGACTGTCGTTTCCCCCACACTTTCCCTTTTGTATTCCTTTGTTACTCATCCTCACTTCCTGTGCTGACCCTATCCCAATCTTCTTGATCTTCGGTCTAAAGCCGCCATACTCCGACCACTGAATGATCCCCATTTTCTTGTAATCATTACCCTAGCTAGCCCTATACCTCCTTGTGTTCTCCTTATTACCCTAAATATATATATATATAGGGACTCTCTTATTCAAAAATTTAGTTTTCAGTAGTTTGTATTTATCAAAGAGTACGTGTCATTGATTACTCCGTTTTTAAGTTTGAAGTACATTATTGTTATTTTCATTTCAGTAGCACAACCTTACACCGCACATATTTTATTCCATGCTCTTTATTTTTACTATATGAGTTTTCTACGCTATTTGATCGATACTTCGTCCTAAAAGTATTTTAACCTACCGAATAAGCTTTCACTACCTCATTATGGTTACTTTATCTTCGAGTGTTGTGTTGTTACTATTATAAGTGGTTATACATGATACTTATTATTTCTGCTATGCTACTTGATTATGATTATACGTGCACATAGTTAAATTTCGATTTTTATCGAGTAAGCCTCGAATAATATTGTTCGTTATTGTTGTTATTTATATTTCCGTATATGAAGTTACCCTTATAGTTATTCCTGCATTATAGCTTTTAGATCTAGCTTTCCGTACGTTGTTCTTACATACACATATTTTAAAACTTCTTCGTCCTCGTACTGATAATAAATCTTTTATGTTAGTGTGCAATATAATAGCTTTCGCTTATGTTGGTATAGCCTATCGGTTATTTTAAATTTCGAGGACGAAATTTTTGTAAGGGTGGTATGATGTAATACCCAGCCCATTTGTACGTTTATACCGTATTTCCTTTTCACATATAAAACTTTATTTATAACTATTCACTATTCTAAATTTTTCCAATCTATTTTAGTCCTCCACTCCCCTATTTTATTTCCCAGCCGGTCTCTTCATTTTGCTTTACTTCGGCCAAACCCATTTATCCCTCAGCCCATTTATCCTAGTGAGCCCATTCCCCATCTATTAAATTTAAGTTTTCCTATCATTCTTAAAACCCCAGCCGAATTGGAAATCCCATTTTGAAATTTAGAACTTAAATTCTTTTCCTCAACCCGTTTCAATTACCAAGCCCGGCCTCACTCTCTTATCCTCACAATTCTTTTAATTTCAAAAAAATCAAATCCTAAAACCGATCAAATTTCCCTCACCAATTTGTTCTTTCCTCAGCCCATTGGTTTAAATAAAAATCCTTAACTTTTCTACCCAAGCCCAACAGCTCACTAATAATTATTGTATTTTTACAAATTCCCCGGCCCCATCTCATTGAGCCCATCTCTTTCTAAACCAAAAATTCCCTTTAACTCAGACCCTGGGCCGTTCCTTTATTCTAATTCATTTATTTTTAAAACCTCCGGCCCGGCCCACGTTTCACCCTGCAGCCCGCCTCATCCCGACCCGCACCGCTTCGCCAACCCGACCCGACTCCTGTGCTTCTCCCTCAAATTCCAACGGCTCTCTGCCGATTTTCCCGCTCGCGTGCGCGCTTCTCGCGCCGCCTCCTCCGCCTGCGCCCACGTTGCGTGACCGTTACCCCCACGACGCACACTCTCCCCTCTCGTTCACCTAGTCGACCACGACTCCTTGGCATTTTTCCCTTACCCCTTCCACCAGCGACGACGACGACCATTTTTCCCTTTCTTCTTCCTCAACCATCACTCCTCCTCCCCATTCCTTCACTGCCCCGAGCGCCTCCCCTGCACCCGAGTGCGACCCCCTACACCGTCGCCGTCGTCACACCCACTGCACCGTCGTCGACCTCCGATCTCTCTCCCAGTTCTCCCTCTCGTTTCCCTCTCCTTCTCTCTTTCTCACTCTTTCTCTCTCTCTCTATGTCTCGCCCCTCTCTCTTGCTCACTCAGTCTCTGTCTCTCACACTCTCAAATCTCACTCATTCTCTGTACTCTCTCCTTCTCACTCTCTCTCGTTTCCCTCTCTCTCTAACTCTCAGTCTCTCCCTCTCTGTAACCCCTCTCTCCCCTCTGTCTCCCTCTCACTCACTCTCTTTCCTCTCTCTCTGCCCAACCTCTCTCTCTCATTTCTCTCTCTCTCTAAACCCTCTCTCTCTCCTCATTTCAACCCAAGCCTCCCCTCGTCGGCCCCTCCAGGCTTCGGCCACCGTCGCTGCGCTCACCCCCTCCGAAGCCCGCAACAGCCAACTTCGACGAAGCTCGAGCCAAGATCGAGACCTTTGTCACCGTGTTGCCGTGCCGCGCGCGTGTCGCGTTCGTGCCGTTACCACCACCGTGCATCGCCTTGACACCTCCAGGCAAGTTTTTACTTGCTTTCATGCTATTCTCTATATGTTACAAGTCAATATCGTAGAGATATCACATGTTTGCTTTATGTAAATATCATAACAAAACTGTTCGATGCTCGTTCTCATAGAAAATTATTATCAAATTTGACGGAACTCGATGGTGTAGGTTGGCCCGTAGGGCTGTGAACATAGTGTGTGATTTTCGTTGGATAATTTGATCGTTAACGACTAAAATAACTACCCCCAAGTTTAACCGTAAAACTGAATTTCTACTGTACCTGAAAATCGTTAATTCTACCATAAATCATATACATACTAGATTAGTGCGTTCGAGGGCTCAAAACGAAGCCAACTCGATGAGCTTTAATCCTACACTGGTTTCCTGACATTTCTGTATTTAAACTGTGATGATTTTCGGGTCGGAGTGCGACTCTGGACTGCAGTCCAGAGCTACTCCAATCATTGATTGCTGTTCCGTATTGGATACCATAGAATTTCCTTAACTCTTAGGTTGCGGAACTCCACTGTTTATTGTAGATAAACCTGTTATCCAGAAAACACAACTGGTTTCATTCTGTTTCGTTACCGTTTGATATTTTATCGGTAATTTAATTTATTGGGACACATAACAGTCCCAGCAGATTCAG
Source organism: Agapanthus africanus (assembly GCA_030015575.1). Lineage (NCBI taxonomy): Eukaryota > Viridiplantae > Streptophyta > Magnoliopsida > Asparagales > Amaryllidaceae > Agapanthus > Agapanthus africanus. The sequence continues at coordinate 681,521,479 of JASDDO010000031.1, read as the reverse complement.
AATTGACATGTTGATATTAAACAGATTATAACTCCTAATATACAGACGCGATTGAAGATCCGTTTGTTGCGTTGAAAACTTTACTGAAAACCCTAGAATTCATTCAACTGTAGCGTCGCTAAATTATGATCCCAACTGGGGTCAAAAATGCGTTGCGAAATGGATTCCTGATTCTGAAACCAGATTTCCAGCCGCGAGCGCTTAAAATGAAATGGTTATAACTTTTGATTCTGGAACCCGATTGGCTTGAAACAAAATTCTATGGATGGATAACTGAACATATTAATTACTACCTGTTTATCATTTCGCTAAATTATATACATATGTTTCATGATAAATCGTGCAAGTGATAGACTGTTGTTTTTTTATGATACCTTAGTTGTGATTCTTATACTATTCATGCATCATATCATATCTATATCATTGTAGTGATAACCTAGTGACATCGTGCATTTATCCAGTGTTAGATTTTAGTGTTGATTGTGGCAAGTACGTCAGTGTTCGTGTATTCGTGATTAAGTGGAAGTGATACGTACTTGTGCACAATCAGTGTCCCTTTTATTCTATTGCATTGTCGACGTCTGTGGGATGCGTGTACGTGTGACTATAAGTGGTATGGGACACTTATGGAAGCGCTTGCACGGATGTCACAGATAAGGCATCCGACACTGCCATTTATCTTAGGTATTAGTCGGGACGTGCTTGATGGAGGTCCTGCCTCCAGTTCTCGCGCAGACTTGTCACGGATCGATTAGTATTTAGGGTGATGGTTAGTGTTTGATGTAGACCACGGGGTGTGGGGTAGTTCAAGTGTGAATTCAACAGGATCTCGGGAGTCCCATGCCGGCTTATATATTTAGGGAGTTATATGGAGATTTACAGGGTATGTGCTATATCACCGTGATACACTCGTTACATGTTGGGCCCGTGGTCCCTTGCCCTTGGGTTCTACCCTTGGGTGGAGGACACTCGCGAGTGGTTGACTCTCACACTTGGACTGACGATAGGCTTATTGACCTGTGCAGTGAGACTTAGAGACTGATAGGGTTACTGTCATTTACATCCCTTATATACTGTGTTGACATACATGACATATCGTTATACTGCTTTACTGTTCCGCTGCATTTATCTCTGCTCATTTATATTCATGCTGTTACTGATTTACTGTTATTCATATCCTTCACCACTGTTAGAATTGTTACTTGATTATATACATTATATTGCTATTGTGTCGCTCTGACGACCTGAGTATGCATGCTCAGTGTGAGGAGAAGATTTAGCCTGGATCAGAACTAGACGTGCTTCACAGACTTCTTGACTCCCCTTCCCGAGTTACTTTCATTGTTCCACTTCAGGTCAGTCTTTACATTGTTCCTTTCAGTTACTGCATTTTCCCATTACCTGCGCATCATTTACTGTTTACCATGAAAAGCTAGAAGCCGAAGTGTGACTACGGCAGGACTTTTCCTTGACCGTAGGAGCATGGCTGGCCTTGTTTACCCCTCGTATTCCGTATTTTGGGAAGCGGGGCGTGACATAATGTCTTAAAACTAGTAATGGACCGAGATGTCCCTAAACTAACGATGGACCATATTGTCCTTAAACTAATTATCGACCGCAATGTCATTAAACTAAACAACAGAGCCAAATTGCTCTTTTGTCGGATCTAAACGATCCCGTTAAGTTGATCTTAGTCTAAAATTAGACTAACGTATCCTTAACCAACGTTTAAGTTGATCTTAGTCTCAAATGAGGCTAACGTATCCTTAAACCCAACCCTCCAAAATCCAAATCTAAGAAAGATACGGATTTGGACTAGTTCACACCCTATGGGCGACAACATAACTTAATCTCCATATACAATCCACGGGCAACCAAACACAAAACAAACGCCCACGACAAGAAGTGACCATATGGAGAAGGAGAAAGTTGTTACCGCGATGCGGTAGCATAATTAACTGCAGGGGCTTGCGCCTGCAGGGAAGAGCGTCCCCACAATCAAAAACCCCTCAGACGAGGGAGAATCTGACGAAGTCTGCTGCATCGGCCACATCCGTTTAAACTTTCGATATACGGTGCCATAAATCAACTTGGCATCTTCGGAGAGGTGGACGGATAGCACCAATTAGCATCTGCCCCGAATTTCAGGCAAGACGGACCTATGTGGTCGTGTCTCCGTGATTCGGAGGGGAACAGACATGAAGCGACCATCTGGAGAAGGAGAAACTGGTTACCGCGATGCGGTAGGGTAATTAACTGCATGGGCTTGCGCCTGCAGGGAAGAGCGTCCCCACAATCAAAAACCCCTCAACGAGGGGGAATCTGACGAAATCTGCTACATCGATCGCATCCGTTTAAACCTTCAATACATGGTATCATAAATAAACTTGGCATGTTCATAGAGGTGGACGGATTGCACCAAATAGCATCTGCCCTCGAAATTCAGGCAAGACGAACCTACACGGTCGCGTCTCTGTTTTCGGCATAGAATAGATTCTGTTCTCCGCCGAAAAGACGCGACCGGGACATTGGGATGTCCGGGCCTAAATTTCGAGGGCAGATGCTAATTTGTGCTATCCGTCCACCTCTCCGAAGATGCCAAGTTGATTTATGACACCGTGTATCGAAGGTTTAAACGGATGCGGCCGATGTAGCAGACTTCGTTAGATTCCCCTCGTTGAGGGGTTTTTGATTGTGGGGACGCTCTTCCCTGCAGGCGCAAGCCCCTGCAGTTAATTATGCTACCGCATGCGGTAACCACTTTCTCCTTCTCTAGATGGTTGCTTCGTGTCGTGAGTGTTTGTTTTGTTTTTGGTTGCTCGTGGATTGTATACGGAGACTAATTTATGTTATCGCCCGTAGGGCATGGATTAATCCAAATTCGTATTTTCTTAGATTTGGGTTTGGGGTTGGGTTTAAGGATACGTTAGTCCCATTTGAGACTAAGATCAACTTAAACGTATGTCAAGGATACGTTAGTCTAATTTCAGACTAAGATCGACTTAACGGGATCGTTTAGATCCAACAACAGAGCATTCGGGCTCTATTGTTTAGTTTAGGGACATTGCGGTCGATTACCAGTTTAAGGACATGGTGGTCCAGTTTAAAGACATCATAGTCTATAAAAGTTAAGGACATCATAGTCCATGGGCTTAAGGACCCCACAGTCCGAGACTAAGGACATCATAGTCCATGGGCTTAAGGACCCCACAGTCCGTAGTTTAAAGATGTCATAGTCTATAAAGTTTAAGGACATCATAGTCCATGAGTTTAAGGACCCCACAGTCCATGAAATGAATGGTTATCGGGACCCGTCACCTCTCTGAAGACGTTGAAGGATTACAATGACAAATATCAAAGGAGTGAAGAGATGTACCCTTGAACCAATGTTGATTGGGAAATCTGTAGTCCAATTTAGGACTAAGATCAATTAATTAGATTATGAGCACATAGGCTCAGTTAAATATGAATTGAGAACTTATGGCCAACTTAGGCTAAGTCCAATTGGGTTTGAAATGTTGAACCTTTGTTGGGACTGTTGAACATTTGTCTGGGCTCAGCTCCCCATTATTTAGCAATGTTAAGCATGGGTCTGGGTTCTGACCATATTTTGTCTTTTATTGAGTGTTGAGCACTTATATACCATATGAGATGATCAATCTTGGAAGACAAGGATGTACTTGAGGCTCAGTCAAAAGGGGAGTCTTGCCTCTGGAAGATATAGCCAATTTAGGCTAAGACTGGTTTGAAAATAGTGTTAAACATTAGCACATATATGGCAGTCACATGTTCCCACGTGATGCAGTTAAAATTGTGTTAAACACTAGGGATGAAATGCTCAAAATAGTGTTAAACACTAGAAAAATGAGGCTCTCACGCGAAGACACGTGAGGCGCCCTAGGATTGGGCTAAGATTCCTTTATTTTATTCTCGGAATATTCAAATAAGTGTTAAACACTTTTAGCCTTCAAGGTCATCACTTGTGGGCACGTGATGGGCATCCATGCACTGGATATTAAAAGGATTTGTTAGGGGTCACGTGGGGACACGTGAGGGCACCCATGCATTGGATTTTAATCCTTCAGTGCTTTCCATCTTCTCTTTTTTAAAGAGGTGTTTGTCAGGGGTCACATGGGGACACGTGAGGGCGCCCGAAGTCTGTTCTGCCTTGGTTTTGTTCTTTTTATTTTGAGGAATTTATCCAAGGGTCACGTAGGAGCACGTGTCCCAATTTCATTTGTTCTCTTTTGATCACTGAGGAGGGGAGTCACATGGACACACGTGATCAGGTTGGATACTAATGCTTTTACGTGCATGAAAAATTTAAGTCTCTTGTTTAAGAATTAAATTCTTTTGTAGGGTTGAACCCTAATTTATTTATAGAAATTAAATTCCTATGTATTTGGAAGAATTAAATTCTTTAAACCCAACTCTCCCTCTAAATTTTGGATCTGCATGGCAGAATCTCCTCGATGAGAATTAAATTCTCAACTTATGGGGAAATCTGCTTCTGCAGATCTTCAACCATGAAGAAGAACTAAGCTCTTGTATTAAGGGTTAAACCCTATTTTTGTTGGAGGAATTAAATTCCTATGTGCTTTTGGGAGAATAGAAGTCTCTGAACTTAGGTCCTCCCTTAGGTGTTAGATCTGCATGACAGAATCTCCCCGATGAGAATTAAATTCTCAACTTATGGGAAGATCTGCTTTTGCAGATCTTCAACCAGAGGAAGAACTAAGTTCTTATTCAGAAAATTTAAACTCTTAGTTTGAGAATTAAATTCTCTTTTTGTTTTTTGGAGCTTATGATCTCTTTCCCTTTCTCACCTAGGGTTTCTTTCTCTTCTGAGGAAATCTTCTTTTCTCTCTGGAGAATTAAATCCTCTTCTTTTTTTTCTCTATGATGTTGTTGTATCCTCTTTTCCTTTTTTTCTTCTTGGCTCCTATTTATAGGAGAAAGAAAAGAATCGGTTTGTTTAGTCAATCTTTCATTGAAAGATTTTAATTGATTTTGTAACCAACATGATCTTTTAGATCACTCAGTGAATTTTATTCACCATTGGATTTTTAATCCAAAAGATATTTTGTCTGTTATTCCTGACAAATTTTAGGGAAATCTTTCCTTGTATAGAATCTTTCTATAAATTGGTGATTTTTAATCACCATTGGATTTTAAATCCAACGGTGCTCCACTTTACAGAGCGCAATCTTTTTGTTTAGAAAGATCTAGGGAAATATTAGGGTTTTTGATTTCCCTTAATTAGAATTTAATTCTATTAGTTCATAAGGTTTAAGAGCCTATCACGTGTTAGCACGTGACCCCACTGATTGACCATTTAATTAGAATTTAATTCTATTAGTTCAGAGATATTTATGAACCCATCACGTGTTGGCACGTGACCTCCTGTCACGTGTGGGCACGTGATGCCCCATTTAGGATTTTCCTTCCATTAACTCGGAGAGTTTTAAGACCCCATCACATGGTGGCACATGACCCACAGATTAAGCATTTAACCAGAATTTAATTCTGTTATTTTGAAGAACTCAGGAACTTATCACGTGTCAGCACGTGACCCTTGGTCACGTGTGAGCACGTGATGCCCCATTGGGGTTTTTCCTTGTTGTTTTATTATACCTTTGATTATTTTCAGTGGGTTTAAAGGCCCATCACATGTGGGCACGTGACCCCATTTGATTAGGATTCAATTCTTATCATTTCAGAGCCTTCAGGAAGCCATCACGTGTCGGCACGTGACCCTCGATCACGTGTGTTCTCTTTGTATTTTATGAGAGAACATTCTTAACCCATTAAAGAAGAACTCTTAGAGTTCATCTCGCAGATCCTAAAGATCTCAGAGTTTTTAACTCAGTAAAGTTTTGCTTTTAGGGTTTTTGATGGATTCTTCCATCTTCTTCGCAGAGCATTGCTCTTTAGAATTTTTGGGGGGAATTTTATTCCCTTCATCATTAATTATGACAGGTGTCATATCTGTTGTAGAGCGCTGCTCTCAAGGGAGATTTACTTTTTGGCCCAAGGGGCCCTCATTAAATGAGAATCCTCTTAGGATTTCTTCATTTATTGACCATCTCATCACATAATGAGACTGTTTTATTAATGATGAGCCATCATCTAGATTGTGTGGGTCCCCTTTGGTCCTTTTCCACTGCATTGCAGTGCGGTACGAATTTAAAGTACCAAGTGACAGAACTTAAACTGTAGCATTGACAGCTAATTTTTTGTTCTTTTTCACGCAGGTACTATATCTTTCAACATTTCTTTCCCGTTCGTCCGTTCGGAAAGCGGATTCCCTGAAGCATCTGTGGACAGGGAAGTCTTCGCGTTGATCAAAGATCACAACCCAGAGCAAAAGAATCTTCGTTTATAGGAAACATGGTACAGTCAGATCATCAGGGGTCGGCGGAGCTTTTCTTGCGCGGCACCTTCGAAGCCTATTTCGACGATTCCTTACGCCGATGCACCTCCAGTGAACTATGCCGTGGAGGAGGTCAACTGGACCTCAGAGGGTTGCCTTCAACCTTCTATGGCCACGATACCCATACAGCCGGCGGTGGCTTTGGATACTCTTGGACGGCGTGTATGCCAGGGCAAGTCACGCCCTTGGGGACAACCGTATATGATAGGCCTAACTCCTCATCATCCAGCTGGGTATTTGCAGTGGGCCTGCTACATTTTTTCGGCCAAGAGATCGTTGCTACTGAAGCTTGGGTTGTACCCCGTCGTTTAGGCGTCTCTCTTTCAATATTCCGCGCCTCCTGCGTGGTGGATCAAGGATTTTCTGGAGCAATGGAATATTCCGTCCCACACCTTCCTTTTGTCGAATCGAGAAGTCTCAATATCTTTAGAGCAGTTTGCAGAGATCTTTGGCTTACCCGTCAGGGGAGAACACTATGAGGAGTTGCTTCCTCCGAACGAGTATATCTTTGCCACCAAATCAGTGGTAATGGGCCTTACCCCGGAGAACGCCATTCAACACAAATTCCCGAGCTTGATCAAGGTTTTGAATATATATGAAAGTCTATTTCTGGAGTCCGGAGGGCATGGAGTCAGCTACGCAGACTTCATCGCTCATTTTCTTCGTCCGGAAGCCTTGTCGAAGCAAGCTGTGCTGTTCGCCAAGCTTGACAATCCGTTTGGTTTTGGTTTGGATAACCAACCGACGGTGGAGATGGATTTAAAAAGTTTCTTTAGTCCGGCTGCTCCTGTCATTCCCTTCGCGGAGCTTGCTACTCCAGAAGTCGATGAAGAGACGTTCGTGCCGGGGTTCATTGGCTTATGGCTGAACTGGTTTGTGCTTCCAATGCACCCTCATTATATGAGGCCATCAGTATTTTACCCAGCTTATCGTATGGTTGCGGGAATGCAAGTGGCTATCGGGATTGCTGGGTTGGCACACCTGTACCATGGTCTCAGCTTAGCGGCGGACACCACTCAGCCAGGGGTACAGCCCGTCACTTTCTCGCTGCATTATTTTACGTCATGGATCGAGCTGCATGTACTTGGCTATTTTGGTGCCCATAAACGACCTCGTTTCTTCGACTGTTACAACTTCCCTCGGATTATGCGCCCAGTTGACACGTCTGTTTTAAATCCGACACAGCGGGAGGCTAGGGGTTTGCTCCTTCGTCCGCGTACGGTTGGGGATGGCATGACCTTTGTCGATAAGGTTTTCATCACTGGCAAAGAATCCGCAAAAACATTGCAGCCTCTGCGCGATCCTTTTAAAGATGGGGCCTCTACCTTGAAAGCTCGAGAGATTATTCATCTATATTCCATCGGGCCGGGCTTTCTCGTGTTTAGGTAGAATGATTCGGCGTTGTTCATGAGGTACAACCCGCACCGTTTCGCCCAGCAATCAGGCAATAATCAAGGCGTCCCGCTCGATGTTTTCCTAGTTGAGCCAGCTGCTACAGAAGAAGGCATTCGCAACGCATTACACCATTTTATGCAGTTGAACACCGGCTCCAATTTCTTTATCAATGAGCCGAGTTGCGTTCCGCGAATCTTGAACGCATATATGGCGTGGTATCAGCATTCGATGGGCGCAGTTATTAGGGAAGCACAGCGATTATTGCTCGATCGCAAGGGCACCGCCCCTGCTGGTAATTCGGCCGTTCCCTTAAAGCGACGGACCATCGTCCGTCCTCCCTTGAGAGAAGATGCTGCGGCTATGGTGACACGTGTTATACCTGAGCTGCCCCTACCCCACGGACCTGTAAAAGCGGCAGCTATAGCGTCTCCCGAGTCTGGCGTGGGTGCGGAGATCGGGACTCGCCGCCCGAAGTTGCCAGCCAAGCGCAAGATCGTGTTATCGGCTCCCGGCATTCGCTCACAGAAGAAAAAGAAGTCGATACTTTCTACAGACGTTGTATTCGGCTAGGAGCCTCATGCTCCTTACAGCGAGGGCCTAAGTGAGTATGAAACCAACGAAGGTTTGTTTATGGCGCCGGATGATACCGATCTAGAGGCTGCCATCACGGTTTCAAAGAAACTAGCTCGCGATGAAGCGGCACTAAACACCATCGCACAATCAGGTATACTTCGGTCATATCTTTCCGCGGCTATTTTAATTATTAGGCTTTGACTAACTCTTTCTTCTTCAACAGGTATCTCCGCCGAAGAGGCTCTCACAGCTTCCCTCAAGACTTTTGGGGAGGAAGAGGGGCTTCACGCTTCCTTAGGCCTCGGTATATTTCAGCTCATTGTGCCTTCATTCCCTTTTTCTTTATGGTTAGTCTAACCCTTCTTTTTCATCTTTTTACAGGGACTACTTCGACTCAGGTTATCCTGAGTGCAGTGCCGGTCCCGCATGGTGGCGCGGCGACGCTTCCAGGGCTGGCTTCCGGAGTCCCAGCTCCCCCAGTATTGCCAAAAGAGGCTTCGCTTAAGCAGCCGATGACGGACGCCGTAACAGCTCCAGAGGTAGCTCCTGGCTTGGACGATGATGTCACTTTGACGGAGGTCTTGAGGAAGTCTTTTCTCGCTGTCAAGGCTGACAAGAAGCGCAGAAAGCGTGCGGCGAGGGAACATGATGTCAGCTTGGCCGTGGGTGCAGGTTCAAGCGCCATTCCATCTGTCACTATTTCTTCCGAAGACGCTCCAGCTGTCCTGTCTACCGTCCATAGATAAATGGTGTGCGCGGCTCGGGAAGAAGCCGAAAAGCCGTCCCAAGGTAACATAACGCTGAGTCTTTTCTTAGAGTTTGATCTTCAAATTCTTACATACCATATCCTGCAGGGTCAAGTCCTGATGATGAGGTAGTAGGTGAGATGACGGCAACCACTGAGCCTGAAGCGGCTACTCTCTCTCAGGAGTCTGGGACCGTCCAAACTACCGCGTTTTCCCTTTGCAGCTCCCCGATATCGGAAGACATCACAAGCGTCACAACGGCTCTTGTAGAATCAGGGGATGAAGCTACGGGCGCCGAAACTATTCCACTGAAGGAGAGCGAAGAAGCCGTTGCACCCGGTGATGCCTCTGCCATGGTTTCGGTCTCTGATCTACCAGGTATTTGCTGATTCGCTATTTTCAATCTTTTCAATCTTGTTCAGCCTTTCTAATGATATGTTGTTTGTCTTGTGTACAGGTGTGGTGAATCCTGAAGTTGTACCATCTGAAGAAGCGTCACCAATCGCTGCTCTGATGCTAGCCGTCCCTTCGTCTTCTCCCATATCCTTTCAAATGCTGGAAGGTATGGGTTTGCGACTTATTTGGTTCAATTGTGGATACCATCTTCTTCGTATTGACAATATGTTGTCGCAACTTTGCAGGAGTCCATTTTGACCACCTATATCAGGTGCTGAACCTGCATTTCTCCTTCTAGTCGGAGATTGCTCCACCTGCTGATGTCGGTGAGTATAGTCTTCAACCGACATCCTTGCCTTTCTTTTATGGGCAACCATGTCATTGCTAATTCTTCTTTGAATTGATTGCAGCGTTACAGATTGGAGGAGGGGACGAGAGAATAGTCGCGCCACCGGTACTCCCAATTTTGCCACCTGTCGCAGCCGGTATAGTAGACTCTATCGCTCATGTGATTTCTTTATTTCGCGAGTCAGATTTTAACCGTAATTCATTTTGCAGTAATCACACCGGCTCCGGCTCCCTTCGAGTCTCGCATCCTAATGCCGGCAGGGCCCTTTTCTAGACTTCCATCTTCCAAGGGCGCTGTGACCAGCCTGTGTATGTTGAGTGAATCTATCGAGGAGCTTGACGCAAAGGCCACTGCATTCGCTACAGATTTTGCTGCTGAGGTTAATCCGATATTGGCGACGCTTATGAACTTCCATAGCGAAGGCGTCGTCTAGTCTTGGGTTAATTACTGCAGGAAGATCGAGGCCTGCCTGCATGAGATTGAGCTCAGGCATCCCGCTCCGGAGGTATTGGCTTTGAACTCCCGGCGAGCTGCATGGGTTGAGCAGAGTGTTACTTTCTTTCGCTATTTTGAACAAGAGGCGACCTTGAGACGGAAGGAATGCGAGGAGGCTTCAAGCGAATCTGTCCGATTGCGTGCCGAGGTCAAAGCGAACGCTGCACAGCTAAACGTTATTTTTGAAGGTCTCCATCGATGTATTTCCGATGGGCTGGTGCTGAGGAAGAAGCTTGACTTCACTGAGCGGGTTACGCAGAGTCATGAAGCCGCCCAGCAGGAAATCTATGAGAAGGTTTCATTCTATTTGTAGCAACGGGCTCGAATTGAAGCGGAGTTGGCCGCGGCGGCTGATCATGAAAGGGAGTTGAGAGGAGTGCAGGAGCGGCTTGCTGATTTGTTAAAAACGCCACCTTCTCAGTAGCCATCTTTGTATCAACCGAAAACTTGTAATTTATGAATAACATGCCTTTATTTATTTTTTTATTCTTTTATATGATGTATCTTGTACTCAATTGAATTCATGAATAAAAGACACATTTTTTTATCTTGCACTACCGCCTTCTTTTTATTGTTGTGTTATTGGCATATTACTCTAGTAAGTGTAACCTGTAGATGGTAGATAACAATCCATCTTGAACTCTTTGTAAACTAGCGATGGCTGAGGGAACAGGTTCGGGTCTGTTGCGTAAGACTTTTCAACTTTATGAGCCGTGAGGGTCTCATAAAGATTTTTCTCCCTACGAGTCGAGAGGATCTCGTAGGTGTATTTTCTCCTTAGTCATCGCAAAGATTCCTAAGTGCATTTTCTCTTGAGAGTCATAAGGATATCACAAGAGAATTTTCTCCCTTACAAGTCGAGAGGACTCGTAAGTGGTTGGTGAGTTGACTTGTCTCCGAGTCGAAGCATTGTTCTGACGGGGAGGTCGTTGGCTACTTGTTTCTGAGACGGAGGTCATTGGATGACGTATTTCCGAGACAGGGTCATTTGCTGACGTATTTCCACGACGGGGCCATTTGCTGACGTATTTCCGAGACGGGGTCATTGAATGACGTATTTCCGAGACGGGGTCATTTACTGATGTATTTCCGCGACGGGGTCATTGGATGACGTGTTTCCGCGACAGGGTCCTTTGATGACGTATTTCCGTGATGGAGGTCACTGGCTGGCGTATTTCCGAGACGGGGTCATTGGATGACGTATTTCCAAGACGGGGTCATTGGATGACGCATTTCCGAGACGGGGTCATTTGCTGATGTGTTTCCGAGACAGGGTCATTTGATGACGTATTTCCGCGACGGGGTCATTTGCTGACGTATTTCCGAGACAGGGTCATTTGCTGACGTATATCCACGATGGAGGTCGCTGGCTGACGTATTTCCGAGACGGGGTCATTGGATGACATATTTCCGCGACGGGGTCATTTGCTGACGTATTTCCGCGACGGGGTCATTGGATGACGTATTCCCGAGACGGGGTCATTGGATGACGTATTTCCGCGACGGGGCCATTTGGTGACGTATTTCCGTGACGGGGTCATTTGATGACGTGTTTCCGCGACGGGGTCATTTGATGACGTGTTTCCGCGACGGGGTCATTTGCTGACGTATATCCGCGACGGGGTCATTTGCTGACGTATTTCCGAGACGGGGTCATTTGCTGACGTATTTCCGCGACGGGGTCATTTTCTGACGTATTTCCGAGACGGGGTCATTGGATGATGTATTTCCGCGACGGGGTCATTTGCTGACGTATTTCCGCGACGGGGTCATTAGATGACGTATTTCCGAGACGGGGTCATTGGATGACGTATTTCCGCGAAGGGGTCATTTGCTGATTTGCCAACGTATTTCCGAGACGGGGTCAGGTTGATTTGCTCCGCTTTCTGCGGTACCGGGGCTGACTTTAGGTTGTCTGTGAACCGTAGAGTCTTGGAACTGGGGACTTTGTCGTGGCTCCGATTGGTAGTGTCGCGTCCGTGCCTTGCTGGCATGAAGAGGAGCGCCGTTGTTAGTCTTCTGGGATGCAGATGTTGTCGTTGAGACCTGACTTTCTTTTTGACAGAGTCTTACCGGGAAATGTGGTTCCCTTTTTGTTTATAACTATGGATTGTATACAAGGGTTAGTATGGACTCACCTGTAGGGCAAAAGTTTCATTCCTTTTTTTTATTTCTTTTAGTGATGCTCTATCATTTCAGCTTTTTATATCGCGAAAGTCGCGATTGCCCAATCATTTCGGCTATTTTTGTTTTTACTTGCTGCTTTTTATTGCGAGTTGCCCAATTATTTCGGCTATTTTTGTATGCATATCTTTTACTTGCTGATTTTGTTGCAAGTTGCCCCTCATTTCGGCTATTTCATATGCATTTATGGCTCGCTGACTTTTCACCACGAGTATGGAACTTGGGACCTGATACCAATCTTAGCATCAGCATCGCTACCACTGGGAAGTTGTTAGGAGCGAATCATCATTTGCCGTGAAAGGACTTGGAATTTGTCACCGGTTCAGGCATCAGCATCGCTACCACTGGGATATTGCCAGGAGCGAATCATCATTTGCCTCTGTCGATGTCGAACAAAGGTGGCTTAGTAAACAGGGTTAGGGTCATGTCGACTAAGGCTTCTGACTTCATGAGCTGTAAGGGTCTCATAAAGATGTTTCTCCCTACGAGTCGTAGGGATATCATATGTGCGATTTGTCCTTAGGAATCATGAGGATTCTTAAGTGTGTGTTCTCTTATAAGTCAAAAAGTTCGACTTCATCAAAAACGTAGATGAACCCTATATATATAAAAAGATAGTAGAGAGTAAGGTCGTTTTCCTCGTATTGTACGTAGATGACATACTTTTGATAGGAAATGATGTTCCTATGCTACTCCCGATCAAAATCTTCCTATCACAAAAGTTCTCCATGAAGGACATGGGTGATGCCTCTTATATCCCGAGGATAAATCTATAGGGATAGATCTAAAAGGATGTTTGGGATTGTTCCGATTCAGGTATATAGACATCATACTAAAGAGGTTAAGTATGGAAGATTTCTAGCGTGGTAATTTACCTGCTTGCTCAGGAATCACCCTCTCCAAAGAGATGTCTCCCAAGACTGATAAGGAGAGGGCTCGCATGAACATGATACCCTATGCCTCTGCAGTCAGATTTATCATGTATGCGATGTTACGCACTTAATGTGGTAAGTGGGTATCAATCAAAATCAGGGGAGAAACACTAGATAGTTGTGGAGAACATTCTTAAGTACTTGTGAAGGACTAAAGAAATATTCTTGGTGTATAATAATGGAGACCTCCAAATAGAGTCCTTTATCGATTCAAGCTTCCAGAGTGATAAGGATGACAGCAAGTCTGTCTTGGGTTTTGTCTTCACCCTCAATGGAGGGACGGTATATTGGAAGAGTTCCAAGCACAATGCCATTGCAGACTCGATGATGGAGGCTGAATATATCGCTGCCAACGATGTTGCCAAAGAGACTGCTTGGATGAATAAGTTCATCACTGAACTTGGTGTGGTTCCATCTATTGTTGATCCAATACCCTTGTATTACGATAACAATGGAGCTGTGGCTTTGGCCAAGGAACCCCGGTCTTATCATCGATCCAGAGATATTCTGAGGTGGTATTACCTGATCCGGGAGATAGTATCACCGCGAGATCGAGGTCAGGAGAGTTGACACGAAGGAAAACATGACGCATCCACTCACAAAGGCCCTTCCCCAGACGCAGTTCGAGATACTTTTTGGGATGTTGGGTATGCGATACTACAACAACTGGCCTTAGTGTAAGTGGGAGATTATTAGTATATGTATGCCCTAGAGGCCATTATTGTATATTATAGTGGATGCATGGTGATTGGTTCGAAAAAGTGAGTCTTTGTTTATTCTAGTTATAGCAATCAATAACGGTGTCGCAATAGTTAGCTGATAGTGAGTACGAGTCGTCTACAGGGAAATGGTGAATTACTTATCTTGTTTTAGACGAGTTAATAAAAAAATGTGGGATTTTTATCGTTTTCTACTAAGAAGGTTTGAAAATTTTATAAGAGAAAGGCTTGTAGGGTTTATAGGATTTAGTAGTTAATGGATGGAGTTTTTAAAAATAATTCTTTTTATCTTTTAATTATTTAATACTAGAAAAATAGTGATGAATGTGGATTAGGGTTCTTGAAGGGATAGGGTTTCCCTCTAATGACCCTTGTCCTTCCATTGATCCCTATTTATCTCAAGCCCTTAACAAAGCAAGTATTAACGAATCTCAAATCGTGGTCGTGACTATCATGAATTGATAGCACGTCCAATAAGAGGGTTAATATTCATTTTGCTAAACTTTATAAAAATTAAAAATTAAAAAGAAGTTAATGGATTTTGTTCATCCATTACACTATCATATCCTACAAACCCTAACAAGCGAGAATTTACTCGTACATGGGGATAAACGAAGTAAACAAGGAAAAATTAAAGATTAATGAACCCATAAGAATAACAAAATTAAAATTGCGGAAAGTAAATGTAGAAATTAAAATGCGGAAAGTAATGAGACAAGATAAAAAAAAATCTACCTTTTATTGAATAAACTATTGCATTACAAAAGTTGCTCGCTGAAAAACTAAATTACAAACCCTAGTATTCTCGAGATATCTAGATTGCTTAATCGGTAGATCAGTCGATAGATACCTTATTCTAATTGCTCTCGATCCATTTTATAGGCTCTGGAACTTGAAACCCTAAATGTCATCTTGAAGTATGTGCAAAGACGATCAAGCCCCTAAATTTTCACATCCAACGACCGCCAATGAACCGCGCTTCCGTCGCCCAATTCACCTAACAGCTGCGAATCCGCCGCCCTCTGGTGGAGTTGAGTCTCCAGATTACTCATGCCTTCTTCTCTCGATATTTGGAGATCCTTCTGATAAAAATATTCTAAAAATATCTCTTTCTCTCTGTCGTTACGAGATTCTTCAATTTGCTTCTAATATTCGGCAGATTTGATTTGGTAAATCGATTTGATATGGATCTCCTACTTATATTTCAGACCTGAGCTGATTTATTATAATACCTGCACAATATCTCAAATCAAATTGTTAGTAGTATTTGTTTTATTTGAGATAATATTCCAACTAATTAAATGATATGATATCTTAATAATATTGGTTAAGAATATTTGATATGACATGATATGCATATTTTAATAATTAATAATCTCATAGATATACGCATATATTCCCTAATTATATTAATTATAAATTAAGAAACATATGACAATAATCTTTTTATAGCTAAAACCACATATGTTCTTAAATTATAAATAACACATTTTAATAATTAATAATAAAAGGGAAAATGACCGTACAAAAGTGCAATAAATATGACTGATCAAATACCCCCAAACTTATCTTTGATCATGCCGAGCAAACTATTTATTTTAAAAAGAACAATAAAAACCTAGCACACTTTTGTAGGCAACACAATTGCACTTAGTACGTGCAATAAGCCGGTAAACCTCTAGGTGTCCCTAGTAGGAGGAGTGTTGTCTCCTGAGGGTTTTTAGCGGATTACACCCACAAAATCCCAAAATAAAAGAAAGAAGACAAAGATTACATGCAAAGATAAGAAACATATAAAATAAAAACTTAAAAATAAAAGTTTCAAACTACACTAGCTTTTTAGTTGTCATGAGCATTATCTTAATAGTCTTGAAAAAATGTCGGAAATCACATCATCTTTCAATAAAATATCGTATTTAGTCTTCATCCATATCTCTCCTCCTAATATCGATCATATACGCCTACGTGTGTGTAAAAGACATCCCTACACTTGGAGAATTCAATTCAATTTATCATACCCTTTGTCCATATTGCTTAGTACTTTTTAGTCGGTGATGTTTTAGATAGATTTGCTCACACCTTCTTCATGCGATTGTTAATACTTCTTGAGGTACTAACCAACTGATTACCGAATGTGCTCACTTATTAAGGCGTATTTAGCAACATCCTAGTCTTGCAACACTTAAGGCTTAGCAGTGACTCCCAAACCAGTTGGTCTAAGACACTAAGTGATAAGGCACCCTCGCTATATATTTTTTATACGCTGCCTTAAGTAATTACAAAACCGGTATTCACTTTTCTTTTAAATTTTATTTTATGTTCCATTTATATTTTGTTGATTACATTTTTTTCATACTAAGGTTTTCAAGCAAGAGTATTTCAATGTATTCTCTACTATCCCAAGTTTTAAGATGTGTGTAAGTGCATATAGTAGGGTATCAACATTCAAAAGTTTGGACTCAAGAATAAGGACTATTTTTCAGACTTATTTCTATCCACAGATTAGTGGCTCCTTCATCTTACTAACCCTTGGGACAACAGTTCATGTCCACATATTATTAGTTTCGTTCTAAAAACATCTAATTTTCTCGCATTTCTTAAATCTCTTCCTTTCTTTCATATGTATTTTTCTATTTCTAACTTTAATTTTCAAAAAAAAAATATATATAGTGCTTTTTGTGTTTGTATAGTGCAAAATGATACATGAATAAACACAAGCCTTCCTCCCAAACCTGTTTGCAGCTGTATCCTGATGTTGTTGTTCAAGCGCAAAAACCTATAGACTTAGGTGGAGAATAATAGGGTCAAAAGATAGTCAAATGGAATGCCTCCCCAAACTTGTTCTTTAGCACACACATATATTTATTTATTTATTATTATTATTATTATTATTGGATCTACTAATATACACACCTCCATTCTTAGATGAAATAGTATTGCCACTGTTTATGGTTGGAAAACCAAAGCATGGAGATGAGGCGGAGGAAAGTTAGTCGTGATAAAGCGGCTCCTGCAAGAACAGGAGCTCCTCCGATGGGTCAGCGGAAAAGTACGGTTTTAATCTATGCCCATTTACTTTGAAAATGGAACCGTCTTTAGCCTTTTCTACATCCACTGCACCATGCGGGTAAACATACCGCACCACAAAAGATCATTTCCAACGAGATCTCAGCTTACCCGGATGAAGGTGGAGACAGGTATCGTAAAGAAGGACTTGTTGTTCCAGTGTGAATGTTTTTCTCAAAAGATATTTTTCATGGAACACCTTTGTCTGGTTCTTTATTATAACTGCATTATCATAGGCTTCAACACGAAGCTAGCTCGGCTCATTTAATTGCAGATTCCGATAGCTGCCTGCTTGGTCAAAATCGAAGTTAAGCTCTTTAATTGCCCACATTGGCCTATGCTCGATCTCGACAGGGAGGTGGCAAGCTTTCCCAAACACTAGCCGATAAGGAGTCATACCAAGATCGGTCTTATATGCAGTACAAAATGCCCAAAGAGCATCAGTCAGTTTAGAGGACCAATCTTTACGGTTCTTAGAAACCGTTTTCTCCAAAATTTGCTTGATTTGTCTATTAGAGACTTCAGCTTACCCGCTCGTTTGGGGAAGATGGGGCGTAGAAAGCTTGTGGTTGATTGAATATTTCCGCATCAAAGCCTCGAAAGACCGATTGCAGAAATGCGTCCCATTGTCGCTAATGATAGCACGAGAGTGCCCGAACCGAGAAAAGATATTTTCTTTAAGGAACTTAACGACAATCTTGTTGTCATTAGTACGGCTCGGTATTTCTTCAACCCGTTTAGAGACATAATCAACAACAACAATAACTGAGCCTTTTATCGTAAGCATATGGGGTAGGCTACATGAACCAACATGAGAATCACGCCGGGTCCAGCACATGAATCCTCTGCCTCCACTCACTCCTATCGAACAATATACTTTCACATTTAGAGACATAATCAACCGCTAATAAAATGTATTAGTTCCTAAAAAAGTTGGGAAACGAGCCTATGAAATCAATTCCCCACACATCAAATATCTCAACAACCAAGATTGGTTGGAGTGGCATCTCGTTTCTCCATGAAATCCGACCCATGTGCTGACACCTTGAACAAGTTTTGCAATAATCATGTGCATTTTTGAATAACGTTGGCCAATAAAAGCCACATTGCAAACCTTTTCCGCCATTTTTCTTGGACCAAAGTGACCGCCACATACTTGATCATGGCAGAAGGAGAATACACTCATGAACTCATTATTAGGGACACACCAGCGAATAAATTGATCCGGACAATACTTGAACAAATGGGGTTCGTCCCAGTAAAAGTGTTTTACCTGGGATAAAAATCTATGATTTTCTTGATTTGACCATTCGCTGGGTAGAAGTCTCGTTGTTAAATAATTCACAATATCAGCGAACTAAGCTTCGCAAGATAGGGCCAAGAGATGTTCGTCTGGAAAAGAGTCATTTATTGGCAAGGTCAATGCTAGTGAAGAAGAAAGTCATGAAAGATGGTCGGCTACGACGTTTTCACATCCACTTTTGTCTCTTATGACAAGGTCAAATTCTTGCAACAAGAGAATCCAACGTATTATCCTGGATTTAGGATCCTTCTTCGATAAAAGATGTTTTAAGGCGGAATGATCAGTGTAAACTACGACTGGAGAGCCAATTAGGTAGAGCCTGAATATTTCTAATGCAAAGACAACTGTCAAGAGTTCTTTCTCGGTGGTTGTATAGTTCATTTGGGCAGCATTCAAGGTCCTACTCTCATAATAAATCACATGTGGTATCTTATCGATGTGTTGTTCTAAGACTGCACCAATAGCAAAGTTGGATGCATCACACATAAGCTCAAAAGGGTAATTACAGTCTGGAGATGATAGAACGGGGGCAGTAGTGAGGGAACGTTTAAGCGAGTCAAAAGCAGCCAAGCAATCCAAGTCGAAATAAAATATTGTATTCTTAGCCAAGAGAAGAGTTAAGGGTCTAGCAATCCTGCTAAAGTCCTTAATGAACCGTCTATAAAAACCGGCATGACCAACAAAGGATCGTATATCTTTGACGTATTTGGGAGGAGGAAGGATGGAAATGACATCTATTTTAGTTTTTCTACCTCAATGCCATTTCGTGAAATGATATTCCCTGAGACAATACCTTCTTGAACCATGAAACGATATTTTTCCCAATTCAAAATTATATTCTTTTCCTTACAGTGGGTAAGAACGGCGTCAAGATGACGTAAGCATTCTTCAAAGGAATCCCCAAATATGGAGAAATCGTCCATAAATATCTCCAGAAAATTCTCGACTATGTCTGAGAATATCCTCATCATACACCGCTGAAATGTAGCAGGAGCATTACATAAACTAATGGGCATGCGTTTATAAGCGAAAGTGCCGAAGGGACAAGTAAAAGTTGTCTTATCTCTATCCTTTTTGGCGATGGGAATCTGGTTATATCCTGAGTAACCGTCTAAGAAACGGTAGAACTCATGCCTAGCTAAGCGTTCCAACATCTGGTCAATGAAGGGTAGAGGGAAGTGATCTTACCATGTCGCAGCATTGAGTTTTCTATAATCAATACATACCCGCCACCCAGTTTGGGTGCGAGTTTGAATCAACTCATTTGCCTCATTAATTATGACCGTGATGCCAGACTTTTTAGGGACAACGTGAATAAGACTTACCCATTGCCTATCAGTTATTGGGTAAATTATACCATTATCTAAGCATTTGATGATTTCCTTCTTCACTGCCTCTTTCATGACGGGATTCAACCATCTTTGTGGGTCACGGGCTAGTTTGGCCTCATCCATTAAATGTATATGATGTTCAACAATCAAGGGGCTAATCCTTTTGATGTCCGTCATTGTCCAACCGAAAACTTGCCGATTCGATCTCAAGATAGACAAAAGAGCTCTTTCTTGCTCCAAGGCTAGAGAAGCTGATATAATGACGGGTAAAGACTCATTCTCACCTAAATATGCATACTTAAAATGAGAAGGCAGCAGTTTGAGATCAATTATCGGTGGAGAGACGATAGAAGGTAGGGTAAGAGAACGATACTCGGACTCCATGAGAGGTTCATAGCTAGCGTAAGAGATTGACTTGGATAGCTCAACTAACTTGTTCGAAAAGTCAAATGATTCAAACTCGGGGGTTGACTTGTCGACAGAAGGGTCCTATGAATCAAGATCATCAAGAAAAGTGAACCCTTCATATTCCCTGTTCGTATAAGGAGTAGCTGGATCAAACAATAACGTACTAGTGGCGTCAAGATCATTATCGTCGAACAAAAACTCCTCAAATTCACAACTGTCGGAAGCTATCTCGCGGACGGAACACGTATCTATAATATGAGCAGAAGGTTCTGAGGGTTGACTCCTACCCTAAAAATGTTAAGTTCAATTGTCATCTTCCCAAAGGATAGGTTCATGGAACCGTTATGACAATTGATTACCGAATTTGAGGTTGCAAGAAATGGTCGACCAAAAATCACCGGGATTTGATTTCGTAGGTTCGCTACAGGCTGTGTATCTAAAACTATAAAGTCTACGGGAAATATAAATTCCCCGACTTTGATCAACACGTCCTCTAGCTCACCCCTAAGGTGGGTGATAGATCGATCGGCCATCTGAAGAGTGCAATGCGTGGATTTCAACTCTCTTATGCCTAATTGCTCATAAACAGAATACGGGAGCAAGTTAACACTAGCACCAAGATCAAGTAAAGCATGATTGATGTTTTTATCCCCAATAGTTATAGATATTGTAGGACAACCGGAGTCCTTATGTTTCTTGGGCAAATTTTGGGTAAGAGCATCACTTACATTGCTTGCTAAAAAAACCTTTTTAGTTACTTGAGTTTTCCTTTTCTTAGTGCACAAGCCCTTAAGAATTTTTGCATAATATGGAACTTATTGGATAGCATCTAAGAGAAGAATATTAATGTTAACTTGCTTAAACATTTCCACAACCTTCTCCATCTGTGAACTTGGTTTGTTGGGCCTCAACCAGTTTGGAAAATGAGCTTTATTAGCAGGGGTTAGGTCCAACACTTGGGGAGAAGTTTGTGGAGATGGAATGGATCCCAAAACTGGATTTAGGGTGGTCTGAGAAGGTAATTCTTCAAGGAAGTGGACTGAAAGTTCGAGCCCGGTGGAGAACGGAGAATGGGCTCGGAAGAAAATGTTTGATTAGAAGAAGTAGTAGCCGGGGTGTCATCGAAATCATCAACTTGTTCTCCAACATTGTTGTTAAGAGTTCTTCCCGATCTCAACGTAGTTACGACACTCACATTATGATTTTGTTGGTTAAGAACAGTGTTAGCGTTTTGTGGGTGGACGAGATTTGGTAGAGGTTGAGATGGAAGTTTCCCTTCTCTCTTTCACTCATTGCGACGTTTAACTGTGTAATTTTTGCTTCGATAGATTTGATGCTTTCACCATAGGAAGCAGTGTGTTGTACTAAAGTTTGGATAGAAGAAATTAAATTAGCCGACGTTTGCGCGGATTGCTTAATGAAAGCTTCTGAGCTTTTTTCGAGTACAGAGATTTTGTCGGTATCGGCAGGAGGAACATTATTTTGTGGTTGGAAAGAATTGTTGTAGGGGGCAAAGTTGTTGGCCGGATTTTGGAATGATTGCGGTTGAAAGGGCTGCTGGATTTGTTGTGGTGGTTGTTGTTGCTGTGGAGGAAGCCTTTGGTAGTTATTTTTATTTTAAAACTGATTTTGATTTTGGTTTGAGTTTGATTTTGGTTCCAAGCAAAATTAGGATGATGATTCTATCCCTGGTTATATGTGGATGAATAAGGATCGTTTCTAGGTCGTTGCTGAAAAACAGCATTAGTTTGTTCTTTACCTTGAGACAGAGTATTCAAAGGGCATTCTTCAGTTAAATATGAAGAGTCAAAACAGCAACCACACACGGTTTTGGGGAGCGTAACTTGGTTTAGGGAGGCTGAAGAGAATTTGCTTTCAATAGCATCGAGCTTCTTTTGCATCACAGCCATTTCGGCTTTTATTGTGATGGAAGCATTGAGCTGATGGATACCTGCCCTAGATGAAGATGATGTTTTTGGTCTTGTGTTCTCCCACTGTAGTGTTTGTTCGGTGAGATCTTCAAGAAATTGCCGCGCCTCCTCATCGTATTTTGACATGAAATGATATTGACAAATGGTTTCTAGCATTTATTTTGTCGCTGGATTAACACCCTTATATATAATTTGGCACAGTTGCCATTTTTCGAATCCGTGATGAGGGCATTGGACAAGGAGATGTTTGAACCTTTCAAAGTATTTCCAAAAGGGTTCGTTGGGAAGTTAGGCAAACTGGTTAATCTCACTCCTAATGCGGGCAGTCTTATGATTAGAATAAAATTTCTTAAGAAATGCTTCAAAAAATTCATCCCAATTGGTGATGAAATGTGAGAAAGTGCTATAAATCCACTTTTCTGCGAGATCGCATAAGGTAAAAGGAGAATACGTAATCACATAGCATCCCCTGAGAGTTGGGTAATGCTCATCATTGCACATACGTTTTGAAATTTAGTTATAAAACCGTATGGATCCTCAGATTCAAGCACGTGAAATTTAGGCAACAGGTTGATGAAGTGGGGTTTAATTTCAAAGTTATCCCCATTGGCTAGTGGAAGAGACAGACACGTAAGAATGGGTCCGCGTGTGGGGTACCATCAATCTTGAAGAGCAATGCGTGGTGGATTTTGAGTTTGCGCACCTAAGGATGGTGGCAACGTAGTGTTGTTAAAACATGGTGGAGGTCTATCCATCTCGGAAGATGTGGTAGGTGGAAGAGAAAAAGAAGGTGAAGAAGTATCGACCTCAGAGTCGACATCAAAAACGCAAACTAGACGGGCATTAGAATCCCGTGTCCAGCCGATCATGCACTAAGTGGGTTTAGTGCACGTGGCAGCATGTGATAAAGTGGTGAGAACGATTTTAAGATGGTTTTGCTTTGACAAGAGTGACGGACGCAAGACTTGACTCAACCAATCACAAAATGCACAAACAGTCTCTAGAGTTAGGGTCACCTAGGTCAAATCACTAGACCGCTCCTAGACTTCCAAAGGACAAGACGTAGGATAAATTCTCTATCACCTCCTTATCAATCTTGCAGCCAGTAAGTGCCAAGTAAGTGGGAGGTATCATCTATACGAATCACCGAAAAAGAGGGCCTAATTAAGTAAACCACTTTTCTTAGTCACACTTGCCTTAGACACCACAAGAGAAATGCGGATAAGCAATAGATTACCTACGACCCTCCTTTGTCCTAATTGAACGCGATTGTCCTTAGAGACTTGGTCTAGATATTTTTTATTAATGTAGACTGATGCGTATGCTTTTTTATGATTTGTGGGGCCTAGAAAGGGTGATGAAATCCCCACCTAATCTGAAGTTGGCTTTCTTGCCCCTTAATATCCGTTTTAAATATATAAAGCAAATCAAAATCTAAAACACGCAAAAAGATTTTTGTAGCGGTGCTGTTTGCGAAGAATCCAGCAGGTAAAAACAGTTTATTGGAGTTTCAAAGGGAAGAGGAAGACAATAGAATAATACCAGAAAGATTTAGGGGCTTAACTCCCCAAGATGGCCGCGGTTCAGCCGCCAAACTCGCCTTTTGGCCACGGTTCCGCCGCCGTCTGATGGAGTCTCTTCTCTAAAATTTTCACAGAACTCCAATGCTCCTCTGGCTTTATTTGACAGTCTCTGTATCTTATTACTCCAGATTTCTTGCAAAAATAGCACAAGAATCGTTAAAAACACAAAATGCGGTTTTTTGGTTCTCTTTTTATTTTTTATTTGTTTTCTGGTTTTTTATTAGAAATCAACCCGAATAAAAAGAAAAATATTACTACCGTTTTCCCGGCAATGGCGCCATTTGATTGGTTCGAAAAAGTGAGTCTTTGTATGTTCTAGTTACCGCAATCAATAACGGTGTCGTAATAGCTAGCCGATAGTGAGTATGGGTCGTCCACAGGAAAATGGTGAATTGTTTATCTTGTTTTAGATGAGATAATAGAGAAAGGTAGGATTTTTATCGTTTTCTACCAGGAAGATTTGAAAATTTTATAAGAGAAGGGCTTATAGGGTTTATAAGATTTAGTAGTTAATAGATGGAGATTTAAAAATAATTCTTTTTATCTTTTAATTATTTAATACTAGAGAAATAGCGATGAATGTGGATTAGTGTTTTTGGAGGGATTAAGGTTTCTCTCTACCGACTCTTGTCCTTCCATTGATCCTTATTTATCTCAAGCTCTCAACAAAGCAAGTATTAACGAATCTCAAATTATGGTCGTGACTATCATGAATTGATATCACGCCCAATAAGAGGGTTAATATTCATTTTGCTAAAATTTATAAAAATTAAAACTTACAAAGAAGTTAATAAATTTTGTTCATCTATTATATTACCGTATCCTACAAACCTTAACAAGCGAGAATTTACTTGCTCATAGGGATAAACGAAGTAAACAAGGAAAGATTAAAGATTAATGAACCAATAAGAAATAACAAAATTAAAACTGCGAAAAGTAAATGCAGAAATTAAAATGCGGAAAGTAATGAGACAAGATAAAAAAAATCTACTTTGTATTGAATAAACTATTGCATTACAGAATTTGCTCGCTGAAAAACTAAATTACAAACCCTAGTTTTCTCGAGATATCTAGATTGCTTGATCGGTAGGTTAGTCGATAGATTCCTTATTCTAATTGCTCTCGGCCCTTTTTATAGGCTCTGAAACTTGAAACCCTAGACGTCATCTTGAAGTGTGTACAAAGACGATCAAGCCCCTAAATTTTTACATCCAACGGCCACCAATGAACAGCGCTTACGCCGCCCAATGCTCCTAACAGCTGCGGATCCGTCGCAATTTGATTGGTGTGAAAAGTGAGTCTTTATGTATTCTAGTTACCGCAATCAATAATGATGTCGCAATAGCTAGACGATAGTGAGTACGGGTCGCCCACAGGGAAATGATGAATTACTTATCTTGTTTTAGACGTGTTAATAAAGAAAGGTATGATTTTTATCATTTTCTACTTTGAAGATTTGAAAATTTTATAAGAGAAAGGCTTGTAAGGTTTATAAGATTTAGTAGTTAATGGATAGAGTTTTAAAAATAATTCTTTTTATCTATTAATTATTTAATACTAGAAAAATAGCGATAAATGTGGATTAGGATTCTTGGAGGGATTAGGGTTTCACTCTACTGACCCTTGTCCTTCCATTGTTCCCTATTTATCTCAATCCCTCAACAAAGCAAGTATTAACGAATCTAAAATCATGGTCGTTGTAGGGTGTTTTTCGTCACCCCATTGAGATGGGGAATACGCGCGTGCTTGTCAGGCGTACTACAGATTCCCCCTGCCTAGGGTAGGCCGAGGTTTATTGATTGTGGGGATCCGAATCTCCGGCAGCCGCGGACTAAGTTGTCGTTAATTACCCTTCGCCTTTGAGGCGAGAGAACCTCCGATTAACGAGTTAAACTGGTCATGCGAACTCAATGTGCAGTGTACGTGTGTTTTGTTTTGGAGGGGGCTTGGATATATCGGGAGCCACGCAGAGTTTTTACGGGGGTCCCGCTACCCTGATAGCGGGCTGGGGGTCAAGGGGGCTAGCAGTCCCCTTGCGGGGTGCGGGGGCAGCGCCCCGTTAGAAATTTTTTTCTAACAGGGACAGTGTCGTGGAGTATGTGTGTATGTACATATGTATACATATGTATATATATATATATATGTATATATATATAAAGGGGGAAAAGGCATCCATAGGATGCGTGGGGCCAGCGCTTTGAGCGCAAGAGCGCTAGTGCTTTGAGCGCTAGCGCACCACGTGTCAACACGTGGACGCTCGGGCACTAGCGCTTTGGGCGCTAGCGCTCTGAGCGCAAGAGCGCCACGTGTCAGCACGTGGGCGATCGGACGCTAGCGCGCCACATGTCAGCACGTGGGCGCTCGGGCGCTAGCGTTTTGGGCGCTAGCGCTCTGGGCGCTAGCGCTCACCTGGGCGCTCGGGCGCTAGCGCAAGAGCGCTAGCGCGCCACGTGTCAGCACATGGGCGCTCGGGCGCTAGTGCTCTGAGCGCAAGAGCGCTAGTGTACCACGTGTCAGCACGTGGGCGTCCGAGCTGTAAGTCCATGCTACCTCTCCCGGTACTTTCGGGCATGCGGAATTTGACGAAAAACAATTTTCTAGAGGTGGTAACATGGACTCAAAACCGGATCTTTGTTAAACATCTAACTAACAACCTAACTAGGAGTTGTTAACTACTCGGTTAGGGGGTTATACCTTTCTTTCTTGAACTCCTTCGTCTTCAAGCCTCGATGGTTGTCCGGATCGGCTTCACCTCGTCGTCTTCTTACGCCGAAGATCGATCCACCTGAAAGCTTCTACCTTTGGCTTCTTTTTCGATCTTTGAAGAAACTAGTTCACTTGATTTGCTAAACTTTGTGAACTATAGTGAATAGAGAAGAGTGTGTTTGGGATTTTACTCTATGGTTCTTGTTTCTCAACACATGAGACAAGTGGACCAGAGAGAGGGAGAGCAAGAGGAAGAGGATGAGAGCTCAAGAACAAGAGAGAGAATGAAAATGATAGAATGAGAAAAACTTTTCTCTCTTGGCTCTCATAATCCAAAGCCATCATCACAAATCATAGCAATCAAGTATTATGTGATGGTTTAAGCTACAATAGCCATATCATTTCATGCACTCATTTTTCACAAGAGAAACAAGCAAGTAAAAAGTCTTTGCCATGAAATGATAGCCATTGTCATCATGATGGTCAACTAGTCCAACCTAGTCAACCGGTCAACAAAGTCAACAAGTCAACAAAGTCAACCCCTCAACAACCATGTCACCATAATACTTAATTAATATTATTGTTAATTACATATCATATTCTCATTAGGGTTGAGCAAAGAGTCAACAGTCAACAGTCAACAACCCTAATGAGAATCCTCTGCCTCTGTCTCTCCATCAACTGTGCATACACACTCGCATCCGCGTTCCGAGGAACACGAATACATACTGGATAAATCCAATCCCAAAACGTACACTAGGATCTGGCTTAAACCAAAACCCGCTAGTGTTAACTGTCCAGACACTGTACGTGCATAAGTGCACGGATGTGACCGAACCCTGTCGCAAAACCATGCGACCTGTCGCAAAACCATGCGACCTCTACTCTTTTGCCTAAAGGCGAATAGCTTTCTGTGTGGGACTCTAAAGACTCGACACTACGCTGGCAGTGGGTTTAACCACAGACCGCAAGTGGCACTAGCTGTGCGTAACGGTCCCCAGGTAGATGCCGACAAGAAGACTGACGAGGTGAAACCCATCTGAACTCCTACTGAGTCTGGCTGTGACAATCTCCGTACAGTCCAATCTGTTCGTCTGATACATCGCATGGCGGGCCTAGGGGGGCGGTAAACGTCAGTCCCCTAATAGCGGTACAAGTCGTGTCGGAATGAAGCCTAAAACACCCTGAGATAACACTGGAAGCCTACCAGTATATCTCGATTGCCCTGGCCAGGGACTACTCGTGTAATGGCTCTCCTAGACACAGCGCGATGTCAACCCCCAATACCGGGAGAGACGAATCCTGTCTAACCGTCACTGCCTCCAAGTGCTTCGGGACTGTACCCAACTACTACCTGTTTGCACGATTCCTTTGAGCCGTGGTAGGGTAGTAATCAAAGTACAGTGGGAACACACTCGAGGCGAAGTGACAGTGTCAAGCCAGCGGACTAAGCTGTACTCATGTCACCTGGGAACTGATAACTGACGATAGGTATAGTACCAACCGGTCAGTTCCCGACGAGTCATGTCCAGTGTACTCGTAACCCAACGAGCACCCGCATACTATCTCCAGTACGACGTACTGATGGCTGTGGGACAGACCATCTCCCACTCTGGGATGAGAAGCGCATGCGCTAGTCTACTCCGGAGTATCGATGCCCAGTCTCGATAGTCCTGCGACTAGGGACCTGTATAAGGATGTGCTTATAGATTACCCAGCCCCCACTAGTGTGACTGCCATCACAACGCTGGTAATCAAGCAAAGATCCTGAGGGCTCCACTAATGTGTATAGGTGATATACTAAAATAAACACATGCACACATTGAAGTAGAAACAAACCAAGTAGCATACTACTATATTGAGCAAGATTATTTATACAAGGTGAATATCCCAAGCTTCCATTAAGTAATATACAAACTAGTATGATACAGTAATGGCCTCTAGGGCATATACACTAACAATCTCCCACTTGCACTAAGGCCATGTACTGGCGTATCGAAGACCTATCATCTCGATCAGCCGCTCGAACTGAGTCTGGGGCAAGGCCTTGGTGAATGGATCTGCAGTGTTATCTTCTGAAGCAACCCTCCGGACCTCGATCTCCTAGCGATCCACGATCTCCCTGATCAGGTGATACCGCCTCAAGATGTGTCTGGATCTCTGATGGGACCTGGGTTCCTTCGCTAAAGCTATAGCCCCGTTGTTGTCGCAATACAGAGGTATTGGATCAATAATGGACGGAACCACCTGAAGTTCTTTCAAGAACTTCCTCATCCAGACAGCCTCTTTTGCGGCATCAGATGCAGCAATGTATTCCACTTCCATCGTCGAGTCTGCAACGGTTTCCTGTTTGGAACTCTTCCAACACACCGCCCCTCCATTGAGGGTAAAGACAAAACCCGACATGGACTTGGAATCATCCTTGTCACTCTGGAAGCTGGAGTCAGCAAAGGCCTCGATCTGGAGGTCTTTTGCGCCATACACCAAGAACATCTCCTTAGTCCTTCTCAGGTACTTGAGAATGTTCTTTACCGCTATCCAGTGTTTATCCCCAGGGTTTGACTGATACCGGCTTACCACACTCAGTACATAAGCTACATCCGGTCTGGTACACAACATCGCATATATTATAGAGCCTACCGCAGAAGCGTAGGGTATAATAGACATGCGATCCCTCTCCAAATCAGTCTTGGGAGACATCTCTTTAGAGAGGGTGATCCCGTGACAAGCCGGTAGGTTACCGCGCTTGGAATCTTCCATACTGAATCTTTTCAGTATGGTGTCGATGTACCTGGACTGCGAAAGTCCTAATATCCTCTTGGATCTATCACGATGGATCCGGATCCCCAGGATGTATGAGGCATCACCCAGGTCTTTCATGGAGAACCTGTGTGACAAGAACCCCTTGACAGATTGTAGCATAGGAATGTCATTTCCTCTTAAGAGAATGTCATCCACATATAAAACGAGGAATACTACAGTTCTCGCTACAAATCTACTATAGATGCATGGTTCATCTGGATTTTTGATAAAGCCAGATTCCTTGACCGTCTCATCAAAACAGATGTTCCAACTCCGCGATGCCTGCTTTAGTCCGTAGATAGACTTAAGCAACTTGCACACCTTTCCGCAGCTCCCACTCTGAATGAAACCCTCTGGCTGGTCCATATAGACACACTTCTCTAAATTTCCATTTAGAAAAGCGGTCTTTACGTCCATCTGCCAGATCTCATAATCGTGGAAGGCAGCAATGGCAAGAAGGATCCGAATGGATTTCAGCATAGCTACTGGAGAAAAGGTCTCGTCATAGTCCAAACCAGGTCTTTGACGAAAACCCTTTGCTACCAGTCTAGCTTTATAGGTCTCAACCTGTCCATCTACACCAATCTTCCTTTTGAAGATCCACTTGCATCCTACGGGTTTTACCCCGTCTGGAGCAATGTCCAACGTCCATACTTTGTTGGTGTACATGGACTCCATTTCGGTCCGCATTGCATCCAGCCATTTTACCGAGTCAACGCTCTGAACAGCCTGCTGGAAGCTAGTAGGCTCATCATAATCTATGATGCAATCCTCTCTATCCCCGTCTATGAGAAAACCGTAGTATCTCTCGGGCGGATGAGACTGCCTACTACTCCTGCGGAGCGGCGTAGGAATGTCCTGTTCTTTTGAACCCTCTGGTTCTACTAAGCTTTCAGTAATAGTCTGTGGTTCTGGAATTTCTTCCAGTTCTATTTCGCTCCCACTTGTTTCCTTTTCTAAGAACTGGTGTTCCAAAAAATGGGCATTACGAGAAATAATGATCTTTTGTTCCTCTGCGTAATAGAAGAGATACCCCCTGGAGTTCTTTGGGTATCCCACAAACTTGCACAGTACTGAGCGTGCCTCGAGCTTGTCCGCATGCTGCTTTTTGACAAAATCCGGACATCCCCAGATCTTCAGATATTGAAAATAGGGTTTCTTCCCACTCCATATCTCATATGGTGTGGTAGGCACAGTCTTAGTTGGAACTCGGTTCAAAATGTATGCAGCTGATTCTAGCGCATACCCCCAGAATGATCGCGGTAACTCAGCGTTACTCATCATGGACCGTACCATATCCAATAGGGTTCGGTTCCGTCTCTCCGATACACCGTTATGTTGCGGAGTGTATGGAGAAGTAAGCTGAGAGAGAATTCCGTTCTCTTTTAAATAATCCAGGAACTCGGCACTTAAGTATTCTCCACCTCGATCCGATCTTAGAATCTTGATACTTTTGCCGGTTTGTTTTTCTACTTCATTCTTATATTCCTGGAACTTTCCAAAGGCTTCGGATTTATGTTTCATTAAGAAGACATAACCGTACCTTGAAAAGTCATCCGTAAAAGTAATGAAGTAAGAATAACCGCTTCGCGCATGTGTAGACATTGGACCGCACACGTCGCTGTGCACGAGTCCCAAGAGCTCGCTCGCTCTTACTCCGTGTCCAGTGAACGGAGTCTTTGTCATCTTTCCTTTGAGACAGGATTGACAAGTGGCATACGATTGATATTCGAACGGATTCAAATATCCTTCTGTATGTAACTTCGTCAACCTTCTCTCATTGATGTGACCTAGTCTACAATGCCATAAGAAAGTCTGATTTATTTCCGGAGACTTTCTTTTGTGTGTATTCTGGACATTGAAAATCTGTGGTTGGTTTAATACGTATATACCATTGCTCAATGTACCTGACCCAATCAGAACTTGATTAAGGTGAATGTTTACAACATTGCTTACAAACGCAAATTCATAACCTTCTTTAGAAACCAAAGATACAGAAATGATATTAAAAGTTGCGTTGGGTACAAAAAACCAATTACGCAAAACCAAAACATGTCCATCTGACATTCCCAGGTGATAGTCCCCCACGGCCTTAGCATCCATGCTAGCTCCGTTTGCATCTTTGAGGATCATGTCACCTGCCTTCAAAACCCTACGGTTTCTCAACGCCTGCAAAGAATTACAGATATGAGATCCTGATCCGGTATCCAATACCCAGGAAGTAGAGTTTATTGAAAGACAGTTTTCAATAACATACACACCTGAAGCTGAAGCCGCAACCTGCTTCAATTCCTGTGTCCTGGCTTTCCAAGCCCTGCAATCATTCTTCCAGTGTCCTTTCTTATGACAATAGAAGCATTCTTCTTTCCCTATAAGTTTCCCCGCTATCTTTGTTGCTTTTGCTTTTCCCTTCGTATCCACTTTACTAACACCGCCCCTTGGTTTGGCGGAGGCTTTCTTCTTCTTTCCCTTGGCTTTCACCTTGGACCTAGAAGAGGAAGATCCTCCTACAAACAAAGTGGATGTTTCCCTACCTTTTTGTAGGGTGCCCTCTGCGCTCCTCAGCATGTTGAGGAGTTCTGAAAGTTCAACTTCCTTTTCTTGTAAGTTGAAGTTCAGGATAAACTGGGCGTAAGTGGAAGGAAGGGACTGGAGAATCAAGTCCGTATAGAGCTCGTTCTCTAACGTGGTCCCAAGTCCCGCGAGCTCCTCAATGAAGCCAATCATCTTAAGCACGTGTTCTGCTACCGATGATCCGATGGCCAATCTTGCCGAAAATAACTTCTTCGACACTTCGTATCTTGCGATACGAGATTGCTCTCCATACAGTTCTTTTGTATGGAGAAATATAGATTCGAGGTCCATATTCTCGTGCCTCCTCTGATGTTCGTTGTCCATAGAGGCAAGTACGAGGCACTTGGCCTTCGCGCTATCAATCTCCCAAGTCTTACGGATTTCCTTATCCGCGACGCTGGAGGTGGGACTTAGGACAGGGGGAGCTTTGGTGGTAAGAAGATACCCCAGCTTGTCGTAAGTGATTGCCATTTTGACATTCCTGAGCCAATCTTTGTAGTTTGGCCCTGTCAGTATGTTTTTATCTAGAAGTAACTTAAGTCCAGTCATGTCGATTGGTCGCTGCAATTAGGAGAGAGAAGAAGAAACACTCAGCATGATGCTCTTGCAAGTTTAGAGTGGTTTTTAATTTGTCTAAATAGGATGGCTCCCACTGTTTCTCGAATCCCTCCTCAAACCAAAAAGGAAGAATTAATCAGGATCAATCTCAACGTACAATACTTGGTTAACCGTTCGGCTAGGCTGGTGTCGGTACTTCGAGGGAGGTTTTCCAACGCTTTCGCGAAGTTCCTTAATTTAAGAACCTCTTTTCTCTGGGGGCGTAGCCCCGCTAACACCTTTCTAGACACCTACTTGGTTTATAGCATTGATCGTTAAGTGAGATATTTCCCGAGGAGTAGCATATACTCACAGTAGGATCGGGATCCAAATATCATCGCGCGACGAAACTGAAGGAATCCTACCAGAATCATCACACTCCAAATGGTATGCAACGCTAGCAAGTTTCAGTACTTATGAAACTCCCGATGTGGATTTTTGCCCCATGCTCTTATGACCTTGGCGTGAGGTCAAAATGTCATAAGTCACATGTCAAGTTCTTCCCATCATTATCCAGGTTAATTTGAATCCACCCGTACATACCCTTGACGTAGGCCAAAATGGCAGTACGACTGTCTTAAACCAACGCATTCTATCTATGCAACAGATAAATATCCGGCAGCTACCAATCACTATGCCTTGGCGTGAGGTCAAAATACATAGCTTGAATACTACCGAATATTTAACTGAAATGATGGAGGGCTACGGATGGTTTTGGCAAAACCATGAACGTAGTGAACTTGATATAATCGATGGAATGAGATAGCTTTTAAAAGGAGTGGCTCAAGCTCCGCATTTAAAAGTTAGTTTTGAAAAGAACCGAGTGGTTTTTCGAAAGTGTTCCAACGACTTTTACTTGGTTTATTTTCTTGCATTAGTTCTTTTAATGCGTGTTATTCTTGCATTAGTTATTTTAATGCGTCCCATCATTTAATCCTACCATTGTAGAAAACAACCAAAATATGACGTACGCTTATGCCATTCGCATTCGCCACGGGGCCCCGTCATTACCCGTTAGGTTACTTAACTAACGACAGAGCGGGGGCTGGGCTAGCGCGGCTGTAAAACATAAGCAACGCCTAAATAATATCATATATAGATATACATTGCAATGATAGCCATTTCAGATCACAGATGAACACATTGGATATACTAGGAACCCGCAATTCGTACGAGCCTGTAACGAAAAGCAGATTACATGGTCGCGGTGAATAGCCAAAACCCCACCCAAGACCCCTACGGGTGCGGCAAACTACCCGCCAAGTACCCGAAGCGAAGCAACCTCCCTCAACTCCGTGAGTAGGCCACTCGGCACTTCGGCATACCCGGTAGTTTGTGCACCCCTCCATGGGTCTATCCTAGGAGCAAAAACAGTAAAAAGAAATTATACAATGACGGCTACAACCCCGACCCGGTTGTGCGGCCATACAAATAATTATTGCATCAATTTACAAATTTACATGAATTGAAAGAAAAGAAAACTCTCTTCTCACAACCCCCGGCAATTCACCCGCGACAATCCAATGAATTCATATACACAAACCAATAACATTACAGATCACAGATTTTTATAACTCCCACTAATCGACATATAGCGATTAGTAGACGTTCAATACAAATATCACATCACAGAAAAACCCGTCAGCTTAAGTCTTTAGAAGTTCGATCAAAAAATACGAATTTTTAGGCCCCAAATACAAAATTTTCGTTTTGGAAAATCTGGGCTGAAAATACATATTCCAAAAATCCCAAAACAACCCCAGAAAAACACTGCACAAAATTTGGACCTCGGCCGAGTCAACTCGGCCGCGGAACCGCGGCGGGAGCGTGCTCCCGCCGCGTTTCCACGGCGCTTTGACCGGTTCGTGGGACCAAATTTCGTGGGTGTTTAATAAAAATCCTGAGCCGATTTTTAAGATGAAATTTATCATTTTTTCATAACTTTAAAAATCGACAGCAACTTTGAATTTCGGGTTCATTTCGGGACTTTTTCTCCGATCGAATTTCTAGCTACTATGCTAACATGTTAGATAGTGTTTAATTAGGATCTGATACCACTGTAAGTCCATGCTACCTCTCCCGGTACTTTCGGGCATGCGGAATTTGACGAAAAACAATTTTTTAGAGGTGGTAACATGGACTCAAAACCGGATCTTTGTTAAACATCTAACTAACAACCTAACTAGGAGTTGTTAACTACTCGGTTAGGGGGTTATACCTTTCTTTCTTGAACTCCTTCATCTTCAAGCCTCGATGGTTGTCCGGATCGGCTTCACCTCGTCGTCTCCTTGCGCCGAAGATCGATCCACCTGAAAGCTTCTACCTTTGGCTTCTTCTTCGATCTTTGAAGAAACTAGTTCACTTGGTTTGCTAAACCTTGTGAACTAGAATGAGTAGAGAAGAGTGTGTTTGGGATTTTACTCTATGGTTCTTGTTTCTCAACACATGAGACAAGTGAACCATAGACTCAAGAGAGAGGGAGAGCAAGAGGAAGAGGATGAGAGCTCAAGAACAAGAGAGAGAATGAAAATGATAGAATGAGAAAGACTTTTCTCTCTTGGCTCTCATAATCCAAAGCCATCATCATAAATCATAGCAATCAAGTATTATGTGATGGTTTAAGCTACAATAGCCATATTATTTCATGCACTCATTTTTCACAAGAGAAACAAGCAAGTAAAAAGTCTTTGCCATGAAATGATAGCCACTGTCATCATGATGGTCAACTAGTCCAACCTAGTCAACCGGTCAACAAAGTCAACCCCTCAACAACCATGTCAATATAATACTTAATTAATATTATTGTTAATTACATATCATATTCTCATTAGGGTTGAGCAAAGAGTCAACAGTCAACAGTCAACAGTCAACAACCCTAATGAGAATCCTCTGCCTCTGTCTCTCCGTCAACTGTGCATACACACCCGCATCCGCGTTCCGAGGAACACGAATACATACTGGATAAATCCAATCCCAAAACGTACACTAGGATCTGGTTTAAACCAAAGCCCGCTAGTGTTAACTGTTCGGACACTGTACGTGCATAAGTGCACGGATGTGACCGAACCCTGTCGCAAAACCATGCGACCTGTCGCAAAACCACGCGACCTCTACTCTTTTGCCTAAAGGCGAATAGCTTTCTGTGTGGGACTCTAAAGACTCGACACTACGCTGGCAGTGGGTTTAACCACAGACCGCAAGCGGCACTAGCTGTGCGTAACGGTCCCCAGGTAGATGCCGACAAGAAGACTGACGAGGTGAAACCCATCTGAACTCCTACTGAGTCTGGCTGTGACAATCTCCGTACAGTCCGGTCTGTTCGTCTGATACATCGCATGGCGGGCCTAGGGGGCGGTAAACGTCAGTCCCCTAATAGCGGTACAAGTCGTGTCGGAGTGAAGCCCAAAACACCCTGAGATAACACTGGAAGCCTACCAGTATATCTCGATTGCCCTGGCCAGGGACTACTCGTGTAATGGCTCTCCTAGACACAGCGCGATGTCAACCCCCAATACCGGGAGAGACGAATCCTGTTTAACCGTCACTACCTCCAAGTGCTTCGGGACTGTACCCAACTACTACCTGTTTGCACGACTCCTTTGAGCCGTGGTAGGGTAGTAATCAAAGTACAGTGGGAACACACTCGAGGCGAAGTGACAGTGTCAAGTCAGCGGACTAAGCTGTACTCATGTCACCTGGGAACTGATAGCTGACGATAGGTATAGTACCAACCGGTCAGTTCCCGACGAGTCCTGTCCAGTGTACTCGTAACCTAACGAGCACCCGCATACTATCTCCAGTACGACGTACTGATGGCTGTGGGACAGACCATCTCCCACTCTGGGATGAGAAGCGCATGCGCTAGTCTACTCCGGAGTATCGATGCCCAGTCTCGATAGTCCTGCGACTAGGGACCTGTATAAGGATGTGCTTATAGATTACCCAGCCCCCACTAGTATGACTGCCATCACAACGCTGGTAATCAAGCAAAGATCATAAGGGCTCCACTAATGTGTATAGGTGATATACTAAAATAAACACATGCACATATTGAAGTAGAAACAAACCACGTAGCATACTACTATATTGAGCAAGATTGTTTATACAAGGTGAATATCCCAAGCTTCCATTAAATAATATACAAACTAGTATGATACAGTAATGGCATCTAGGGCATATACACTAACACGAGCAGCAAAGGGGACTTGGTCCCTGCAATGGGAGTTGTACTCCCAGAAAGGAGCACTTATTATTTTGTGTGTGTGTGTGTGTATGTGTGTATGTATGTATATATGAGGAGTTAAACTCCAAGGATGTTTGAAGCTGATGAAGGGGCTTCTCCCCTTGAGCCCTAGTTCTTCCCCAAAGTGGGGTTTCTGGAGATGGGTCTCCTTCTTCTTCCTGTCGTTTGGTCGGATCTTGAAGATCAAGAGATGTGAGATTTTAAAAATCTCTTCTTTTTGAGATCAAATGATAGATCCAAGTTCCCCTTTGTGGGTTTTGTGCTGAAAAACTATTTAGTTTTGGAAAAGGAAGAGTAAAACTCTTGATTTAATTCAAAAGAAAGGAGAAGGTTTGGAACCTTCAGAAAGGGGAAAGAGGCACAAACCCTAGGTTTTTGAGAGAATGAAAAAAGTCTCTTTGTTATTCATCATCATGTTGCCTTATATAGGCTTACACATTTACATATAGCCCATTGGGCTTTACAAAATGCCATTTTGCCCATCCCATGGCTCATGTGCCTTTTCTTTTTGCACGTAAGCCATGAGCTTTACAAAAATTTGGCTTTTATGTCCATTTTGCATACATTCATGCATAAAAAAATTACATAAAAATTATTTATTACATGATCTATATTTTGGCATGGAGGAGGATGGCCGCGAGCTCGACTTGGGCATGGGCCCGCTTGACCTGGGCTTGGACCCACCTGGCTTGGGGTTGACCTTGACTTTGACTCGGTCAACCAGGGGTGCAAATTTTGACCCCCAACAAAGTGCCCCCCATCAATAAATGCACACCGCCCATTTGAGTTGTGTGCATGAAATTGATGGATCTTGAAGCTGAACTTCGAGGTGGAACATAATTCCGGGGGCGGATCATCATCCCGGGGAGCATGATTCCCGGGGATCGGAGCATCATTCTGATTCGCGGAGCATAATTCCAGGGTCGGAGTATCCTTCGGGGAGCATGATTCCCAGGGATCAGAGCATCATTCCGATGAGCGGAGCATGATTCCAGGGATCGGAGCATCATTCCGATGAGCGGAGCATGATTCCAGGGATCGGAGCATCATTCCGATGAGCGGAGCATGATTCCAGAGGATCGGATCATCATTCTGGAGAGCGGCAGACATCCTGACCGAAGCATAATTTCGATGCAGATGTTGATTCCCAAGCGAAGCATAATTCCGACAGGGAAGGTAGGTACTCCGAGGCGAAACATGATTTCGACACGGGGTACATTCTGAGACGGAGCATGATTCCGGCGCAGAGCTTGTTGGCCGACTGAATTCCGAGATGAAGCATAATTTCGACAGGGAAGGCAGGTACACCGAGGTGAAACATGATTTCGACAGGGGGTGCACATTCTGAGACGAAGCATGATTTTGACGCAGAGCTTGTTGGGCGACTTGATTCCGAGACGAAACATAATTTTGACAGGGAAGGCAGATACACCGAGACGAAGCATGATTTCGATACGGGGTGCACATTCTGAGACGAAGCATGATTCCGACGCAGAGCTTGCTGGTTGAATTGATTTCGAGGCGGAGCATAATTCCGACGAGGAGGTCGTTGGTTGATTCCGAGCCGAAACATAATTCCGACAGGGAAGGCAGATACACCGAGGCGAAGCTTGATTTCGACGCGGGGTACACTCTGAGACGGAGCATGACTCCGACGCAGAGCTGGTTGGTTGATTTGATTCCGAGGCGGAGCATAATTCCGGCAAGGAAGGTAGATATCCCGAGGCGAAGCATGATTTCGACACGGGGTAAATTCTGGGACGGAGCATGATTCCGCCGTAGAGGTTGTTGGTTTGATTTGATTTGGATTGACATCACATCGCTACACTGGAATATGGTACCAGGAGCGAATCATCATTTGCCATGAGTGGATTTGAGGATTTCGGTTTTGGTTTGGTATCTGCATTGCTGCACTGGAATAAGTCCAGGAGCAACTCATCATTTGCCCCGGGAAGGCTTAGAAATAGGTTTTTGCTTGGCATCAGTATCACTACACTGGAATATGGTACCAGGAGCGAATCATCATTTACGCTTGCTTATCAGGAAGCGATGGCTTAGGAGACAGGTTTTAGGTCCCTATCACCTAAGACTTTTCAATTTTGTGAGCCGTAAGAGTCTCACAAAGCATTTTCTCCCTACGAGTCGTAAGGATCCCGTAGGTGTATTTTCTCCTTAGGAGTCGTGGGGACTCCTAAGTGTGTTGCTCCTTTGTGAGTCGTAAGGATCTCACGCGGGAATTTTCTCCTCACAAAGTCGAGAGGACTTTGCGAGTGCATTTCATCTCTTTTTCACGAGTTTGCGCCCTTTCGGGTTTTCACAAACTCGCCGGCAATCCTGCTTTTTTTACTCACGGAGCCCTTTCGGGTTTTCATCCGTGCCCATTTCGCTTGTGGACATACCTTCTTCTTTTTCTTCTTCTCTTTTTTTTTCTTTTTCCTTTTTTTTTGAATCTTCCCTGCCGGTGGGACTTTGAATGTGGTCTCGCCGGTAGGACTTGGGAGAGATTGGGATCGTTTTACGCCCGTGGATTGTATATGGTTTTGCAGGATGTATGATCCATACCGTAGGGCCATAAAAATTTCGGGACTTTGTTGGCGTCTGCATCGCTGCACTGGAATATGGTACCAGGAGTGACTCATCATTCGCCACTTGGGGATTTGGATTTGGAATTTGGCTGGCGTCTGCATCGCTGCACTGGAATATGGTACCAGGAGCGACTCATCATTCGCCTTTGGGGTATGGGATTTGGAATTTGGTTGGCGTCTGCATCGCTACACTAGAATATGGTACCAGGAGCGACTCATCATTCGCCATTGGGGTATGGGATTTGGAATTTGGTTGGTGTCTGCATCGCTACACTGGAATATGGTACCAGGAGCGACTCATCATTCGCCACTTAGTGGTTGGGGAGCTATGGCTTAGGAGACAGGTTTAGATCCCTACCACCTAAGACTTTTCAATTTTATGGGCCGTGAGGGTCCCATAAAAGCATTTTCTCCCTGCGAGTCGTAAGGATCTCGCAGGTGTATTTTCTCCTTAGGAGTCGTGGGAACTCCTAAGTGTGTTTTTCCTTCGTAAGTCGTAAGGATCCCACAAAGGTTTGTTCTCCTCATGCATCGTAAGGACACATGAGTGGGTCTTTCCAATGGAGTATAATTCCAAGGGCGGAGACCAACCGCGTAACTGGTGATTACGGTGGGGCATGGGTATGATGAGATTTA
Source organism: Agapanthus africanus (assembly GCA_030015575.1). Lineage (NCBI taxonomy): Eukaryota > Viridiplantae > Streptophyta > Magnoliopsida > Asparagales > Amaryllidaceae > Agapanthus > Agapanthus africanus. The sequence goes on along the minus strand of JASDDO010000031.1, from coordinate 681,481,492 downwards.
TTTGAGCTCGTGGATTGTATACGGTAGTCAACTTGGGGACTGGCCGTAGGGCCGAAAGAGTTTTGGGAAACAGGATTTTTGTTGGCGTCTGCATCGCTGCACTGGAATATGGTACCAGGAGCGACTCATCATTCGCCGTTTTTTTTTTGTTTTTTTCTCTTTTTTTTTTGCATTTTTTTTGTTTTACCGCGATTGCTCTATCATTTCAGCTTTTCTTATCGCGAAGATCACGATTGCCCTATCATTTCGGCTTTTATTCGCGGTTTCCCCATCATTTCGGCTTTATTTTTCATCTTTATTTTACTCGCTGATTTTTATTGCGAGTTGCCTCATCATTTCAGCTTTTTTTATTTTTCTTTTAGTTACACATTTATTGTTTATTTACATATATTTATTTTTTTTACATTCCCAGTTTAACGACTTAGAGGTCGATTATTCCCAGTTTAGTGACATGGTGGTCAATTGTTCCCAGTTTAATGACGTGGTGGTCGACTATTCTCAGAGAAAGGCAGATGTCTAAGAGAATGAGTTTCACGAAGAACTTCGGTCTCCGTTTGTATGAAATTGGCGGTCGCAGCTGGACTGTTTGTTAACACGCCTTTAGACAGTTCTATCTCTCCTGCCTTGTATTTCTTTTCGACCCAATCTTTGAAGACGAAGCAGTCCTCAATGGCATAACCTATCACTTTGTGATAGGGGCAGTATTTGGGGTCATCGGTTATATTCGCTTCCTGCGGTCTTTTTGACTCTGGCAGTTGTAGACCGTTCTTCAGGGCGTCTTTGAATATTTTACGGATTTTGTCCCTTCTGAAGGAATAGACCTTATCTAGCTTCTCTTTGAGTGGAGATTCTCCTCCCTCTCCGAACACTGGCTTCCGAGGCTGGTTGGCGCTAGGCCCGGTCATCCCTTGCTTATTTCGATTAGCCAAAGTGTTGAAAGATTCAGAATCATCGGAGTTTCCGCCTTTGCGATTATCGTCCTTTAGGTTTCTCCAGGACCTATTGTTATTTTGGGAATCCGAGGAGGACTCCTGCTTTGAGCACTCCAGCATCTGAACTTTCCTGGTCAGCTCTTGGAATGTTTTGAGACCCGCGGTGCATAGAAACGGGGCCATCCAATTGTTGAGATTTCCGACGAGGAGACTGACAGATTGGTCCTGCTCTATCGGCGGTTCGCATTTGACGGAGAGATTGCGCCATCAGGTTATAAAATCTGTGTTGCTTTCGTTGTTCTTTGGCTTGGTCCTTACGAGGTCGGCGATGGTGATCTTATCGCTAACGCTCATGAACCTCTGCCGAAACAGAGACTCCATTTGGACGAAAGTTGTGACGGAGCCATCCGGTATGCTCGCGTACCAGTCGAAAGCAACATCGGCCAAGCTATTAACGAACCGGCGGAGGAGAAGCGCGTCATTGCCCCCAGTATTCCCTCATGAGGCTTTAAAGTTGGCGATGTGCTGATTCGCATTTCCCGTCCCATCGAATCTTCCGAATTTGAGGATGACATAGCCGCTAGGAAATTCTACTAGATCATACTGAGTAGGATATGGTCTCCCACTACTGCTGATATCTTTTTGTGCTTCGGCTTCAGCTACCAATGATTTGACTTTGTTGGCAACCAAATCCATGATTTGATCTTGAGTTAGCGGGCTACTGTCATCGGTAGCCAAGACATTTCTTGAGATAGGATGCGACTGGCTTTCGTGCGGTCCGCCCACCTTTGGATTTGGGGGAATATGCGTCGGCTGTCTCGGGACACCGTTTCCCGGTTCATGAGCAGAGCCCTGCGCTTGATTGGGCAGATGAGAGGCAATTTGGGCCGTAAGCCGTAGGACGACATTTGTCAAGTCGTCGATCTTTGAGTAGAGCTTAGCCATCTCCTTGTCTTTGCTTCTGAGCTGTTTTCGGAGCTCTTGAAGAAGTTGCTGCTCTACGGTCTTAGGATGAAAAGTTGGCTCATCTTCGCTTTCCGAGCCCGACTCCTCATGAACTGAGGGCTCTCTCTGCCTATCATCCTCATTGGGAGGATTTTCATCACCCTCCGGAGGATGCTGGTCTTGAGAAGTGACAGCTATATTCACACCATGTTGGATTTGAGATATGGTGGCCCCATCCTTGCTTTTGCTGCGAAGGTTGTCATTAGGACGCGTGCCCACCATGTAGACGGTGTGGATAACGCATTCAGCCATCCTCTCATCTTTGGCGGGGTAACCATGTTCCTCGAACCTCATAAGGTTCAGCCTAGCAGGAGCCCTAACCCTTTTGTTGGCTCTATATCTTAGCCTTTTCTGCCTTAGCTTCTCAATTTTAAGGGCTTGGCGGGCATTTGTTTCCTGGGGAACCACCGTGAGTCGATTAGCGGGGAGCTTAGAGAAGACACCCGATCAAGCAGTTGTCAGGGGCACCGCCGGAGCTTGCTCGAGACGCCTTGTTGCTTTGTTGGTGTTGATGGCCTTGCCCCCAGCTGGGGCCAAGGAGAGTCGTTCAAACACCGACTTGTGTTTGAGTTGGGGTGCCTTCGAGACCACCACATTTGGCCTCTTGCCTTTCGAGACCGGTTTGTCTGTCACCGGGGCTTGAGGAGCTGGGATGGCGTTAGCTAACACGAACAGGATAGAGCCGAATGGTAGCGGCGGCTCTTCCCATTGCCGCCCGAGACTGGCCGGGAGGACCGTCCTGGAGTCTATCTTCATCGTGTAGGTGACGAGAGCCGTGCTGAGAGCTGAGTTCATCTTTGGAGACATTGTTGAAAGGTGATTGCTTGAAAACCTTCATGAAAGAGCATTATTTTAGTATAAATATAGATATGTATATTGATTGAGTTCGCATGAACGTTTAACCCGAAATATGGGAGGAGAGATAGGGTCTCACCAGGCGTGCCAGAATCTATAGGGTGTTTTTCGTCACCCCATTGAAATGGGAATACGCGCGCGCTTGTCAGGCGTACTACAGATTCTCCCTGCCTAGGGTAGGCCGGGGTTTATTGATTGTAGGGATCCGAATCTCCGGCAGCCGCGGACTAAGCTGCCGTTAATTACCCCTCGCCTTTGGGGCGAGGGAACCTCCGATTAACGAGTTAAACTGGTCATGCGAACTCAATGTGCAGTGTACGTGTGTTTTGTTTTGGAAGGGGCTTGGATATATCGGGAGCCACGCAGAGTTTTTACGGGGGTCCCGCTACCCGGATAGCGGGCTGGGGGTCAAGGGGGCTAGAAACCCCCTTGCGGGATGCGGGGCAGCGCCCCGTTAGAAATTTTTTTCTAACAGGGACAGTGTCGTGGAGTATGTGTGTATGTACATATGTATACATATGTATATATATATGTATATATATAAAGGGGAAAAGGTATCCATAGGATGCGTGGGGCCAGCGCCAGCGCTTTGAGCGCATGAGCGCTAGCGCACCACGTGTCAACACGTGGACGCTCGGGCACTAGCGCTTTGGGCGCTAGCGCTTTGAGCGCAAGAACGCCACGTGTCAGCACGTGGGCGCTCGGACGCTAGCGCGCCACGTGTCAGCACATGGGCGCTCGGGCGCTAGCGCTTTAGGCGCTAGCGCTCTGAGCGCTAGCACGCCACGTGTCAGCACGTGGGCGCTCGGGCGCTAGCACTCTGAGCGCAAGAACGCTAGCGCGTCATGTATCAGCACGTGGGCGCTCGGGCGCTAGCGCACCACGTGTCCGCACGTGGGCGCTCGAGCAGCAAAAGGGACTTGGTCCCTGTAATGGGAGTTGTACTCCCATAAAGGAGCACTTATTATTTTTTTTTTATGTGTGTGTATATATATATATGAGGAGTTAAACTCCAAGGATGTTTGAAGCTGATGAAGGGGCTTCTCCCCTTGAGCCCTAGTTCTTCCCCAAAGTAGGGTTTCTGGAGATGGGTCTCCTTCTTCTTCCTGTCGTTTGGTCGGATCTTGAAGATCAAGAGATGTGAGATTTTAAAAATCTCTTCTTTTTGAGATCTAATGACAGATCCAAGTTCCCTTTTGTGGGTTTTGTGGTGAAAAACTATTTAGTTTTGGAAAAGAAAGAGTAAAACTCTTGATTTAATTCAAAAGAAATGAGAAGGTTTGGAAGCTTTAGAAAGGGGAAAGAGGCACAAACCCTAGGTTTTTTAGAGAATGAAAAAAGTCTCTTTGTTATTCATCATCACGTTGCCTTATATAGGCTTACACATTTACATATAGCCCCTTGAGCTTTACAAAATGACATTTTGCCCATCCCATGGCTCATGTGCCATTTCTTTTTGCACATAAGCCATGAGCTTTACAAAAATTTGGCTTTTATGCCCATTTTGCATACATTCAAGCATAAAAAAAATTACATAAAAAATATTTATTACATGATCTATATTTTGGCATGGAGGAGGCTGGCCGCGAGCTCGACTTGGGCATGGGCCCGCTTGACCTGGGCTTGGACCCACCTGGCTTGAGGTTGACCTTGACTATGGCTCGGTCAACCAGGGGTGCAAATTTTGACCCCAACAGTCGTGACTATCATGAATTGATAGCACGCCCGATAAGAGGGTTAATGTCACGCACCGCTTCTCAGTGTACGGAAGTGGTGACGTGGCGGGCCCGCAACGTATTGACTAAGAAATAAATACGTCAAGCGTAATTAAGCAATATATATATATAATGCACAAGAATTGACAAGAGATATAAAATAAAAGGCAACTTTTATTAACATTCATCTTTATATACAACTGTTTTGAAAGGAAAGTACAATGATATAAAGCAATGCCTAAACAGTGGCATACAAACTGAAATAAGTACAAGATGAACTAGAAGTCCTTCTGCTCGGTGAACTGGTCCAAGTCCTCCTGGCCGGGCTCTATCTTCTGAGAGTCCGGTCCTCCAGACGAACATTACAAAGAAAGAAATAGACAGGAATGTCGTCAGCGAACTAGAGCTCGATAAGTCCTAAAAGAAAAAATGGAATAGAACAAGTAGTATGAAGTGGAACTGGTAAGATGTACAGGTATATGTTTGTTATACTAATGTAGTTGTTTGTAGCTTGGTACACAAGGTATTTGTGTATACGAGAGGAGTCCATCTTACCCCGTGGACTATGGTAACATATAGATACAATGCCCCATCAAAACCCATGGGACAACGGCACGAGAGTTCATGTAGGTGTCTTTTAGTAATCATCTCGTGCTACGTTAATACGTTCCATACCAATCTACCCCATTATCCCCGAGTAATATATTGTACTGATTATAGTTACAAGGCTTGCCGAAACCATGGATACAAGTTGTTCAAGTAGTCAGGTTCAGGATGTAATCATGTAGGCATGTCAAGTATAGCCATGGCTCGGTCAAGTCAAGTCATGTATTCAGGTTTGATATTTGTGTTTGAATTCAGGTATTCAGGTTCATGTTCAAGTATGCATATTAGACTTTGGATTCATGTTTGAATTGGATTCTGCTTTGAGTTAGAATTCAGATTTGGATTCCGGTTTGAAAAGGACTCAGTCTGAGTCGAACACTTTAAACTGATTTAGATCCTAAGTTAGGTTTGGGAGTTATCGATAATTGCTGCACATGGACGGCAGGATGTATGTCTTTTTTCAATACAATTACCATTGATAACATCGTTAAGTTTTCTACCTTAAATGGGCAAGCACTCACTTTCTCCGGCTCCCTGGGATTCAAGAGAATTGATCCTGTTTAAACCTATATTTACTAAATTCCTTAATAGTGTTTTATATAGCTCGAAGGGGTTTTATGAAAAATATTTTTTTATATAATTTCAAAATAAATCTCGAGAAGTTATTTATATTATTTAGGGTTTTTATGGATGTGAATTTTAAAGTTTTGAGGTATTTTAGTGATAAATACTTAACTTGAATAGTTCATGATATTTTATTGTAAACTTGTCTTGTATTGATATCTTGATGGTATTTTGGTGAAACTTGTGAACTTTCATCTTTTAGAACAAAATGTAATTTTGTCATATTTTTAAAATATATGGATTTGTAATATTTTATATAATTATAAAAAATTAAGTTTTATTAAATTTGAAAATGCGTTTTTCTTAAAAACCATATTTAAAACCTTTCGAGATCGAATACTCCGTGAGGAGATCTGCATCTCGCTCTACTATCCCAGGATGTGCGATAATCCGCACCATCCATTAGCGGGTTCCCCTAAAAGGGTTGTAGAGGCGTATTTGCAAAGGGTTTTGAAATACAATTAAAAAGAAACCCGGTTTTTATAGTAAATGGTATTTTCTTGTAATATTTTCTCGAAACATTAATTTATATGAAAAAGTTATCGTGCTATGGAACCATGTGTATTTATGAGGGGTAGGTCATTACCCCGTGAAGTTTTCTAAAGGTATAAATAACAAAAATACTAAAAGAGGGATATGTGAAGTTCATAGTATTTTAGTGTAAATGTTAAGTTAAAACTATTTTGCATGATATTCTTGATTAAAATGTTATCATAAACATTATGATTAAGATCACAAGTATTGTGTAAAATTTGTATGAACAATATGTAAGAAAAATATGAGTTTTTAGGGTTTAGAAGATCGATATCGGTATTAACTCCACTTACCGATATTCTTTTTTAAAAAAAATTAAAGAAGAGGGAAGAAGATTGGAAGGGACTTACAAGTTGGTTAGGTCAAGAGAAAGTATGAGAAGAATGGGTTATCTTCGTGGCGTCGCGGGGTCGCCAGAATTTGCTTCAATTCTCGCCGGAACTTGATCTCTTGCTAACCCCTATTCTACTCCACTTGTACTTAGAAAATTTTAAGAATTTTGGCTATAATTTTCAGAATGAGGAAGGGTTAGGGCATGGGGTAGTATTTATAGTGTGGAATTAGGGTTTTGGAATTAAAAAGATGAATTAAAATGCATTAAAATGATGATAAATATGAAATTGAAGGGTCTTTGTTTGATTGCAGTGCAGGGGTGTCAGGGGTAGGTGAAAGGGTTAGTGGGCAAAGCTTGGGGATCAATAGGCAAATTTTGACCGTCGGTGCCGACCTAGGAGGCAATCTTGCCAGTCGTTTGAGGAGAGGGGGACGGTGGAATGTTGCCACGTGTTCTCATCTGTATTTAAATCCTTTTCCACATGTTTATTTTTTCAGACTTTTCATTTTTATGTGCCTTGCACGTGTAAACTTTTGGGCATCCAAAAAGTTTAAAAAATAAATCAGAAAAAATAATGTGTCTGATGGGATTCGAATACAGGGGCTGCGTCACAGCAGTGCAAGGGCTTTACCAGTGAGCTACAAGTTGTTTCTTGCTGTTCTTAAACAAAAATTAACTTATAAATTATACTCAGGCTTGTAAACTCCTTTCTGTATATTAAACTGAAAAATTTTGTACAGTAAATTCAAAGTCGTTACAGTTAGGACTTATTTTGGTAAAGTTTATAAAAATTAAAACTTAAAAATAAGTTAATGGATTTTGTTCATCCATTATACTACCCTATCCTACAAACCCTAAGAAGCGAGAATTTACTCGCTTATCGAGATAAACGAAGTAAACAAGAAAAGATTAAAGATTGATGAACCTATAAGAAATAACAAAAATTAAAATTGCGGAAAGTACATGCAGAAATTAAAATGCGAAAAGTAATGAGACAAGAAAAAAATAATCTATCTTTTATTGAATAAACTATTGTATTACAGAAGTTGCTCGCTAAAAAACTAAATTACAAACCCTAGTTTTCTCGAGATATCTAGATTTCTTGATCGGTAGATCAGTCGATAGATTGATTCTAATTGCTCTCGGTCCTTTTTATAGGCTCTAGAACTTGAAACCATAGACGTCATCTTAAAGTATGTGAAAAGACGATCACGCCCCTGAATTTTCATATCCAACGGCCACCAATGAACCGCGCTTCCGCCGTCCAATGCCCCCTATGGCCGCGGATCCGCCGCCTTCTGATGGAATTTCGTCTCCAGATTTCTCGTGCCTTCTCCTCTTGATATTTGGAGATCTTTCTGATAAAAATATTCTGAAAATATCTCTTTCTCTCTGCATTGCGATAATATTCCAACCAATTAAATGATATGATATCTTAATAATATTGGTTAAGAATATTTGATATGACATGATATGCATATTTTAATAATTAATAATCTCATGGATATTTTATTTAAATATGATATGCATATATTCCCCAGTTATATTAATTATAAATTAAAAAACACGTGACAAAATATTTCTACAAATAAACCCACATATGTTCTTAAATTATAAATAATATCTTTTAATAATTAATAATAATAGGGAAAATGACCGTACAAAAGTGCAATAAATATGACGATCACTTGGACATATATACATAGAGGATATTTTTGCTCGATATGATAGTATGCTATCTGGTTTCTTTTTATCTTGACATATGCATTTGTTTTAGTTTACTTTTTCATTGATACATGTTGATAAACCCCTTAGGATGTTTGCTTGACTACCAGGAATATGATGTAGATCATACTAGTGGGGCCTGAGTAGTCCATAAGCACATCCTTAAATGTTCATAGTCGAGAGAGTATCGAGATAGGGCATCGATATTCCAGAGTAGACTGGTGTATACGTTTCTTGACCCTGTATGGGGCGATAGTTGATCCCATAACCATTAGTGTTTGACACCAAAGATTGTATACAGGAGCTCATTGGAGAATGAGTACACCGAACGGACATTTTGAGAACTACTAGATGGTACCATTCATATCGCCAGATAGCATTTCTCTGGTGACACTAGTACATGTTAGTCTATAGACCCAAGATCGTCATAGTTCTTGTGTGGTTTCTACTGTGCTTTGATTACCTTCCTACCACGGCTCTACTGAGTCGTGCAAACAAGTGGTAGTTGGGTACAATCCCAAGTCACATGGAGGCGGTGAGAGATAGGAAGTGTTTCGTCTCTCCCGGTATTGGGAGTTGATGTTGTGCTATACTCGATAAGCTATAACCGCAAGTCCCTGGCCAGGGCTGAAGAGATTTTTTGATAAGTGTTATCAGTAGTTTCTCAATTGGTTATAGGCCACACATCGGCATAACTTATCAGGTTATTGGGGTCTGACGATATCACCCCCCAGACCCGATATGCAACATATCAGACGAAGAGACCGGATTGTACGGTAAGTGTTGCTTATAAGCTCTACAGGGAGTTTAGACAAGTTTACTTGTTTATCTTCTATTCGTTCAATACCTTGGTAGCCATTACGTGCAGCTAGTACCGCTGACGTGCTTGTAAGTGTTTGATGTGATCATTACCTACTGCTAGCGTATTGACGAGTCTTTAGAATCTCACATAGAGGTTTCCTAGCTCAAGTGAAACGAAGTAGGGCATGTATAGAGATATGTGCGGGAACTTGATTAAATACGGGTATATGATACCGTATATTAATCTAACGTTATTTAATATTAGCCGGATTATATATGATATAACCGGATTATTAAATCAAGTGTTGATTTAATAATTTGATATATATATATATATATAAACAAATATTAGGCTCAATTTATTTATTCTTCTCTTTATTATATTATATATATATGATATAAATATGTGTGTGTGTGACATGGTTGTTTATATACAAGAGTTGTGTATATGAGAATTACATGGGGTTAATGATAAAAGAATAATGATTTGCTTATTTGAATTTGTATGAATAAAAAATGAGTCATTTCTTTTAGAACATGCTTGTCACGCCCTGCTTCCCAGTATACGAGTGGTGGACGTGACGAGGCAGCTACGTATTTACTCAGAAGTAAACACGCTAAGCGTATCTAAGCAATATAAGTAAAATGCACAAGAGACAATGACAATAGATATAATTGAACAACAACTTTATTTATTAACATTCTTTTTACCATACATCTGGAAAGGTAAATACATGAAATGAAAGCAATGCCTAGACAGTGACATAACAGAAATGGAAAATACTGAAATAAAATGTACAAGTAACTAGAGCTCCGGGTCGAAAGCTAGCTAATTCAAGTCCTCGAAGGTGGGCTCGATCTCCTGAAAGTCTGAATCGCCTGACGATATTCCAAAGAAAAGAAAGAGAATATCGCCAGCGAACAAATCGCTCCGTAAGTCTCGTAAATAGACAAGAATGGAATAGACATAATAGAGAGTATATTGTTATACTGTTGTATTTAGTGTTAACGCTGTTATTTGTAGCTTGGTACAGAAGAATGGCAGTGTATACGAGAGGAGTCCCACTATTCCGGAGACTAAGATATACGGAGCACAAGGAACTGTTCAGCCACGGTACAACGGTAATTATAGTTACAGTCCCGTGCCACTTCTAACACCTTCCGTACCAGTCTACCTCTTATAAAATCTGCGATGTCTTGATTGTATTGTTTGTATTGTTTGAATTGTATATTTATATAGATGGATGACTTACCGAAACCATGATATCAGTAATGGAACGAATATAATGTATGATCGTGTAAATGGAATATATCCATGGTTCGGTCCAGTCAATATAAATTGATTAGATTGAATAGCCGGATTCATAAATCCATGTTGTATTGAAGTTTGATACTTGAATCATATTCAAGTCAGATTGATTATATCGAGACTCGGTCTGAGTCAGACAATTAGAAAAGAAATTGAAGTCCTGAATTATATTTTGGTGCTATCGGTAACTGCTGCACATGGACGGCAGGATTTGTGTCTTTTTCAAAGACAATTACCGTGTTGATAACACCGTTTGTTAAGTTGTCTATCTTAAATAGGCAAGCACCCATATCTCCAGCTCCCTGAGGCTCAAAAGACTGATCCCGCTTAAACCTATGTTTACTAGGGTCCTTATTGTAATTTAGTATAACTTGAGGAGGTTTATGTAAAATAGTTTTGTTATTTCAAAATATACCTCAAGTATTTTATTATCGTCTTTAGAGTTTTCATAGATGTTTCTTTTATTCAATATGAAATTTCTAGTGAATGTGACCCAGTTTTAAAGTATAAGGTATTTATTTGAAATATTGGAATTGTATGGTATTTTCTTGTAAATGGAATGTTTTCTTGAATTTTGGAAATGTGGAATATTATAAATATTAAAATTAGATATTTTGATATTAATTACATATATATTTATTTATAAAAAATATAAGTTTTATTTATAATAGAAATCACATTTTTCTAAAGAAAAAAATGTATTAAAATCTTTCGAGATCGTATGCTCCTTGCGGAGGTATGTATCTCACTCTACTAGGTCCGAAAATGTGCGATAATCTGCACCATACCGAACAGGTTCCCCAAAATGTGTTGTAGAGGCGCAATTGCAAATATTTGTTAAATACACTTCTTATAGAAAAATATTTTAATGGTTGAAGGTAGTTATATGTAAAGTCGTATTTTCCCAAATCAATGTTCCCAAATTCCATCATGCTATAGATATGTGTGTTGTGAGGAGGTAGGTCATTACCTCGTGAACTATCTATAGGTATAATAAGGAATTATGATGGTTTATGTCGAAACTAAACTATATGGTATTTTTCTGAAAAAGTATAATAAAAGTTATAAAAAAATGATTAGTTTGATGTGCAACTTGTTTTATTAAGTTTGTTAATATTTATTTATCAACATATATGAATATGGTTTTATTTCGTTAAAGAAAAGTGTAGTTTTTAAAGAAAACCGAATCGGGGCCGGACTAACTCCGCTTCCGTCGGGTTTTAGTTTTGAATGTTTTTAGAATAGAGAAAAGAAGGAGAAATAGAGACTTACTATTTTGTTTGGATAAAGGAGAGAAAGAGGGAGAGCGGGGAAGCGCCGGTGCGTCGTTTCGTCGCCGGAAACTCCTTGGATCGTCGCCGGTAGTTCGTCGGAGCTTCGCCCTTTGTTAACTCCACTTGCACACTATAGGAACTTGGAATTTTCTTGAGAGTTTTGGTAGGGAATTGTGAGTGAGGAGGTATGAATTGAGGGTGGCATTTATAGGGAAAATTAGGGTTTAGGGTGTTTAAAGAATGCATTGAAATATGCATTAAAATTGGGATTAATTGGGCATTTTATTGCTCTCTAGAAATAATCAGAGTAAACAAGTAATGTGGGGTTAGTGGGATAGCTGAAGAGGTGCAGGGGTGAAGTTTGGAAGCATTTGGGACGGTTTGACCCGACCTCGCCGGTTGTCGCCGGCCCAATTCCGACGGTCTGGGTTAGTGTTGGGGTATTAGGTCGGGGTCGTTTGATATTCTACAGTGCACGTGTTTGATTATCTTGTGTCTATTCATTTTATGTGTTGTGCTCGTGTAGACTCTCAGGTTTCTAAAAGATTAAAAGAATTTTAAATAAAAAGATATTGTGGCTGATGGGATTTGAACTCTGGTGTTTTGGTTCAGCAGTGCAAGGCCTTACCAGTGAGCTACAAGCTCTTTCTTGCTGTTCAAAAGTAAATCAAATTCTTATAGTACTCACAGGAATTGTAAATACCCCAAGTATACATTAACTTTAAATGAATTCTATGTACACTAAAATTGGAGTTGTTACAGTCTACCCTCCTTACAAAAATTTTGTTCTCGAAATTTACAATTTATTTTAAGAACTAGTTTACAAATAAGTGAGGATATCTTGCACGCATTTCGTCTTCCCTTTCCCATGTCGATTCTCCTGGAGTGTCTCTTCTCCACATCACTCGAACTAAGTTGACTTCCTTGTTCCGAAGTAACTTCACTTTCCTGTCGAGGATCTCAACAGGTTGCTGTTCACAAGATAAGTCGGGCTGTACAGTGAGCTTGGAATGATTGAGAATATGTCTGGGGTCACTCACATACCTTCCGAGTTGGAATATGTGGAACACATTGTGCACTCCTTCCAATGAAGGTGGAAGTGCCATGCGGTAAGCCACTTCACCGACTCGTTCGAGTATGTCGAACGGTCCAATATATCCCGGACTTAGTTTACCCCGTCTTCCAAATCGAATCACTCCGCGGTTTGGAGATATCTTCAGAAATACATGATCTCCCGGTTGGAACTCCAAATGACGTCGCTTCGCATCAACCCAGTGCTTCTGTCGATCTTGGGTTATGCGCATCCTTTCCCTGATAGTGCGGACCACATCTACGGTTGCTACTATCATCTCTGGTTCAAGGAGTTCTCTATCTCCGATGTTGTCACAACTTAATGGCGATCGACACTTCCTTCCATATAGTGCTGCAAAAGGTGTCATTCCGATACTTGCTTGGTAGCTGTTGTTATATGAAAACTCCACAAGATGTAGGTGATCTTCCCATGATCCGCCGAAGTCTAACATACACGCTCTGAGCATATTTCCAAGATCTGAATAGTTCGCTCAGACTGACCGTCTGTTTGTGAATGATAAGCCGTGTTAAAGTTCAGACTTGTTCCCAAACTCGCTTGCAGACTCTGCCAAAATTGCGATCGGAACCTGGTGTCACGATCGGAGACAATGCAGACCGGTACTCCATGAAATCTCACGATTTCTTGTATGAGTTCATGGATATCAGAGATAGTACACTATGAAGAGTTTAAATCTTAAGTAGATTCTTACATCCATGTACTTCTTTGCTAATGTCTCTGTTGATTGGCCAACTCGAAATGGGAAGTGAGCCGACTTTGTGAGTCGATCCACAATGACCCATACCACATCGTTACCCTTTGTGCTGCGAGGGAGTGCAGTCACAAAATCCATTGTGATGTGTTGCCACTTCCATTCTGTGATAGGTAACGGCTGAAGTAATCAAGCTGTCCTGTGATGCTCAGCCTTTACTTGCAGACACGCCAAGCATTTAGTGACGCTTCTGGCTACTTCACACATCATTCCATGCCACCAATAATTTTGACGCAGATTTTTGTACATCTTTGTACCTCCAGGGTGTACTGAGTAGGGAAAGATGTGAGCTTCTTTCATTAACTCTTCCTGAACGGAACTTTTTGGTACACATAATTTGCTGCCGTATCTTAAAGATCCGTCTTCATGAATGATGAAGTCTATTCTGAGTCCATTCTCTACTTGTTCCCTGATCTTTTGCAACTTGGCATCACTTGCTTGAGCTGCTTTGATTTGATTGACAATGGTAGATTGAACTTGTAAGTTCATCAAACTTGAAGCGTTACCTGACATGATCACTTCAATCTCCATCTGATGCAAGTCTTGTTGAAGCTTCCACTTAGCGGTGAGATTTATTGCTAATGGTTGGCGACTAAGGTCATCAGGTACTACATTCACCTTCCCTGGGTGATATTGCAGGTTGATGTAAAGTCGGCCATGAGTTCTAACCACTGTCTCTGCCGCATATTCAACTCCTTCTGAGTAAACACATATTTCAGACTCTTGTGATCTGTATATATATTCACTCGTTCACCAAGAAGATAATGGCGCCAAATTTTAAGAGCAAAGATAACGGCTGCCAATTCCAAATCACGTATCGGATAATTTCGCTCATGAATCTTCAGTTGTCTTGAAGCATAAGCCACAACCTTTCCGTGCTGATGTAGAACACATCCTAATCCCTTACCGGATGCATCGTAATGCACTTTGAAACCTCCAGATTGGTCCGGTATAACGAAAATAGGCGCTGATGTCAACCTTGACTTGAGTTCTACGAAAGCTTGCTCGCATAATTTTGACCACACAAAGTCTTCATCTTTACATGTGAGCTTGGTCAGGGGTGTTGCTATCTTCGAAAATCCTTCAATGAACCTTCTGTAATATCCAGCTAGACCCAAGAAACTTCGAATGTCCTTCACTGACTTTGGTGTCGGCCATTCGCTTACTGGTGAAACTTTCGCTGGATCCACAGAGATTCCTTCGCCTGATACAATATATCCGAGGAAACCGACTTGATCTAACCAAAACTCGCATTTGCTGTACTTGGCATATAGTTGATGCTGTCGTAGAGTTTCCAGGAAAATTCTTAGGTGTTCAGCATGTTCTTTCCAACTCTTTGAATACACCAGGATGTCGTCGATAAAGATGACAACAAACCGGTCCAGTACTCCCGGAAAACTTGATTCATTAGTTTCATGAATATCACCGGTGCGTTGGTCACTCCAAATGGCATCATAAGAAATTCATAATATCCATAACGATATCTGAATGATGTTTTATGAATATCAGCTTCCTTGATCTTCACCTGATGATAACCTGAACGAAGATCTAATTTAGAGAAAACACAAGATCCACTTAGCTGATCGAATAAATCGTTGATGCGCGGGAGTGGATACTTGTTCTTTATCGTTACTTCATTCAAGGCTCTATAATCAATGCATATTCTGTATGAACCTTCCTTCTTCTTCACAAGTAGAACTGGAGATCCCCAACTTGAAGTGCTGGGACGAATCCATCCTTTCGCCAATAATTCGTCCAGCTGAGTTCGGACCTTGTTTAAACCTTCCGGACTTAGTCGATACGGTGCTTTGATTACCGGTTGTACTCCTGGTACTAAATCAATGCTGAATTCAAGAGCTCGATCGGGAGGAAAACCTGATATATCGGCAGGAAACACACCTTCGAACTCTCGAACCACTTCTGGCTTTGATCCTTCCTCTGCTTGAATTGCTGCAATCACCGCCTTCTTTGGTTTCACCTTGTATGTACTTGGCTCCAGTGTACGGTCTCCACTTTTGAAATAGAAGACCGGATGCTCGGGAATCTCGAATACTACCTTCCTTTGATGACAGTCAATGGTAGCATAGAATGTTCCGAGCCAATCCATACTTAGAACCACATCGAAGTTCGGTATGTCCAGTACCTTGAAGTCAGCATAGAATTCTCTGCTGCAGACGACTACTGGACACAAGCTGTATCCCATTGTTGCCTTTAGAACGCCATTTCTTGAACTGACATTCCAGCTGGATACAAGCGGTGTGACTGGGATCGCATGAGTTCGGACGACTCGTTGCGACATAAAGCAATGAGATGCTCCAGTATCGAATAGTGCGAGTGTAGGAATTGAGGCTACTAAGATTATACCTAAGTTATGTGGGATATGTTTTAGGTATTGGGAAAAGTATGTATGTAGGTGTTATGACTGAAAGATAAGCTTAAGAAGAAAGGGTTACCAGTGATGACTTGGCCAGTGGCCTTAGCTTCTTCCACGGGCATCATGAAAGCCTGTCGCCGTGGTACATTCCTTCTGGCCGAAGGAACATTCCTTTGAGCTTGATGGAACTGATGAGGAGGAGGTGCAGTCGGTGGTCCAGTAGGTGGTGGAGCAGGGAGAGCGAGTCTTGGAGTAGGTGCCTAAAGAGCTGGTCGCTGCTGGTAAGTGATTGATGTCCTGGGTGCAGCAATTGGGTTGTGTCTTCGGGGACTAGACCCAATATCATAAGTAGCTGAGCCGCAGACTAAGCAAAGACGGTTGGCTTGCCAGCAGTCTTTCGCCAAGTATCCATCTCTCCTGCAGTAGGTACAAAAGGCTGGGCCGGGCCTGTTGTTCGGTACTCCCGGTCTCCTTGGCACAAATGGTGGCCTTGAAGAAGCTCCTCCTGCCATCTGGTTGGCAGGGTGCTTAACTCCAGCAGATTGAGATTTGCCCCTCAACTTTACCACTGCTTCATAATGGCGGGCAGCTTTCAGAGTCGATTCATGGGTCGGAAAATCTCCTGTGGCTAATGCAGCCTGGATCTCCGGATCTAACCCTTGTTGAAATCAACGGGCTCTGATCTCATCCGTCGGTATCAAGTGTGCCGCAAATCTGTTAAAGTATTGTGTTAGCTGTGTAGTATGTGATATATTGAAAGATCGAATTATTGAGACATATCTTACCAACTGAGCATGGTGAACTCAGCATCGTATTCATCCACTGATTTGGTCCACATCGAACCCTGTTGTAAGTGGATGAACTGTTGTTCCATGTCGAACCTGGCAGTCTCTGGGAAATACTTTGCGTCGAATATGTCACGGAAAGTCTTCCATTCGATGGGTTGATCAAGAAGGCTTTCTTCCACCTTCCACCAAACTCCTGCATTGTCCGTGAGCTGCAGCTTTGCAACTCGGACCCAAGCTATGTCTGGCATTTGTGCCGCTGCCAGATCATCTTCAATACTTTGAGCCCATTCCTCAGCTTCTAGAGGGCTCTCTTTTCCTGAGAATTGCTTGGGGTGCAAGGCCCTGATTTGCTTCACCCCAGGTGCTTCTGCCTCGGGACGGTTCATTAGAATAGCAGTCAGCTGTCGCTGTCCTTCTAGGAGGCTGCGGATTGCCTCAAGTAGAACCGTATGCTCGTTGATCGGAGCAGCGACGGTAGGTGTGAGTGGTAGTGGCGGGGTAGTGTTGTTGACATTCGTGCTGGTGTTGTTTTGGGAATCCATAACCTTGAAAGAAAAATTTGGGTTAGGACAGATTCAAAGTATATGAAATTGTAAGATTCAAGAAATATGAATTGTAAAGAATATGTTTTTAGTTGCTGGTTCTTGTGTTATATTGCTTAGGTTGTCCATGCAGAACTGACCTGTATATCCATACAGAACTGACATGTATGTCCACACATATCTGACCTGCATGGGCCGCCAACAAAACCTGTCACGTCCCGCTTCCCGGTGTACGGGCAGAGGACGCTACGAGGCCGCTACGTATTTACTCTGAAGTAAACACGCTAAGCGTATCTAAGCAATATAAGTTAAATGCACAAGAGACAATGACAATAAATATAATTGAACAACAACTTTATTTATTAACGTTCTTTTTACCATACATCTGGAAAGGTAAATACATGAAATGAAAGCAATTCCTAGACAGTGGCATAACAGAAATATAAAGGAAATGTACAAGTCAAACTAAAGCTCTGTATCTTCAGCAAACTGGTTCAAGTCCTCGCTACTAGGCTCGATCTCGTGAAAGTCCGAATCACCTAACGACATTCCAAAGAAAAGAAAGAGAATGTCGTCAGCGGACAAATCGCTCGGTAAGTCCTGTAAATAGACAAGAATGGAATAGACAGAATAGAGAGTATATTGTTATAATGTTGTATTTAGTGTTAACGCTGTTGTTTGTAGCTTGGTACAGAAGAATGCCAGTGTATACGAGAGGAGCCCCACTATTCCGGAGACTAAGGTATACAGAGCACAAGGAACCGTTCAGCCACGGTACAACGGCAATGGATATTCAGGTTAGGTGTATTATGGTTACAGTCTCGTACCACTTTTAACACCTTCCGTACTAGTCAACCCCTTATAAACCCTGCGATGTCTTGATTGTATTGTTTGAATTGTATATTTATATAGATGGATGACTTACCGAAACCATGATATCAGTAATGGAACTAATATAATGGATGATCGTGTAAATGGAATATATCCATGGTTCGGTTCGGTCAATATAGATTGATTAGATTGAATAGCCGGATTCATAAATCCATGTTGTATTGTAGTTTGATACTTGAATCATATTCAAGTCAGATTGATTATATCGAGACTCAGTCCGAGTCAGACAATTAGAAAAGAAATTGAAGTCCTGAATTATGTTTTGGTGCTATCGGTAACTGCTGTACATGGACGGCAGGATTTGTGTCTTTTTCAAAGACAATTACCGTGTTGATAACACCGTTTGTTAAGTTGTCTATCTTAATTAGGCAAGCACTCATATCTCCGACTCCCTGAGGCTCAAGAGACTGGTCCCGCTTAAACCTATGTTTACTAGGGTCCTTATTGTAATTTAGTATAACTTGAGGGGGTTATGTAAAATAGTTTTGTTATATTTTCAAAATACACCTCAAGTATTTTATTATCGTCTTTAGAGTTTTCATAGATGTTTTTTTATTCAATATGAAATTTCTAGTGAATATAACCTAGTTTTAAAGTATAAGGTATTTATTTGAAATATTGGAATTGTATGGTATTTTCTTGTAAATGGAATGTTTTTCTTGAATTTTGGAAATGTGGAATATTATAAATATTAAAAATAGATATTTTGATATTAATTACATATATATTTATTTATAAAAAATATAAGTTTTATTTATAATAGAAATCACATTTTTCTAAAGAAAAAAATATATTAAAATCTTTCGAGATCGTATGCTCCTTGCGGAGGTCTGCATCTCACTCTACTAGGCCCGAGGATGGGCGATAATCCGCACCATACCGAACGGGTTCCCCAAAATGGGTTGTAGACACGCAATTGCAAAGATTTGTTAAATACACTTCTTATAGAAAAAGGTTTTATTTGTTGAAGGTAGTTATATGTAAAGTCGTATTTTCCCAAATCTATATTCCTAAATTCCATCGTGTTATGTTAGATATGTATGTTGTGAGGAGGTAGGTCATTACCTCGTGAACTATCTATAGGTATAATAAGGAATTATGATGGTTTATGTCGAAACAAAACTATATGGTATTTTTCTGAAAAAGTATAATAAAAGTTACAAAAAAATGATTAGTTTGATATGCAACTTATTTTATTAAGTTTGTTAATATTTATTAATCAACATATATGAATATGGTTTTAGTTCGTTAAAGAAAAGTGTAGTTTTTAAAGAAAACCGAATCGGAAGTCAGACTAACTCCCCTTCCGTCGGGTTTTAGTTTTGAATGTTTTTAGAATAGAGAAAAGAAGGAGAAGTAGGGACTTACTGTTTTGTTTGGCTAAAGGAGAGAAATAGGAAGAGTGGGGAAGCGTCGGTGCGTCGTTTCGTCACCGGAAACTCCTTGGATCGTCGCCGGTAGTTCGTCGGAGCTTCGCCCTTTGTTAACTCCACTTGCACACTATAGGAACTTGGAATTTTCTTGAGAGTTTTGGCAGGGAATTATGAGTGAGGAGGTATGAATTGAGGGTGGTATTTATAGGGAAAATTAGGGTTTATGGTGTTTAAAGAATGCATTGAAATATGCATTAAAATTGGGATTAATTGGGCATTTTATTGCTCTCTGGAAATAATCGGAGTAAACAAGTAATGTGGGGTTAGTGGGGTAGCTGAAGAGGTGCAGGGGGTGAAGTTTGGAAGCATTTGAGACGGTTTGACCCGACCTTGCCGGATTTTCCAAGCTTATCGCCGGCCCAATTCCGACGGCCTGGGTTGGTGTTGGGGTATTGGCTCAAGGTCGTTTGGTATTCTACAGTACACGTGTTTGATTATCTTGTGTCTCTTCAGCTTACGTATTGTGCTCATGTAGACTTTTAGGGTTCTAAAAGATTAAAAGAATTTTAAATAAAAAGATATTGTGGCTGATGGGATTTGAACTCTAGTGTTTTGGTTTAGCAGTGCAAGGCCTTACCAGTGAGCTACAAGCTCTTTCTTGCTGTTCAAAAGTAAATCAAATTCTTATAGTACTCACAGGAATTGTAAATACCCCAAGTATACATTAACTTAAAATGAATTTTATATACACTGAAATTGGAGTTGTTACAATGCTAGTGTGCATGACACATTTCTCTTTTTCTTTTTTCATATAAGTTTATCATTTGCTCTTATTTTCATAACAAACAATTCTCATCTTCATCTTCATCCTCTTCATCTCTTCTTTTGAATTCCTATTCATTGAAGAGTGAAGAAAAGAAAAGAAAATTAAGTGAGCTAAAATCTTATTTTTTCAATCTAAACTAAACTAACAAATTAGTTTAGATTGTTCTCTTCACTAAAAGTTTGTTTAGTGAAGTGAGAGCTTGAGTTAGAGTTGCCTCAAGGTGGATCATTTTTGACTTAAAAGACTTCAAGAAAGCTTGTTCAATTCTTCAAGTGGAGCTTATGGAGAAGTTCAATGGACTTCTACTTAGAGCTTTAGAAGTGAAGGACTTGGCTACAAAGGTTATAGCTATTCTATCACTTAGTTTAAAACTCTTTTTGCTTTCTTTTTAGCCTTAAACTTTTAGTTTGATCCTTACTTGTAGACTTAGCCCTCTAGAATTTTTTAAATCGCATACTTGCTTTACTTAAAACCCTGGTAGAGGTGTTAGCATCTACTTTCAGTTTATACCCATGATATCGAGTTTATTGCATATGCTATACTATATTTCATACTGGTTACATTAATATTATGATATTTATGACGCACTGACGTCTGGATTTTGCATGGCCCACATCCTTTGACTTTAGCACAGGAAGATCATGAGTACTTCGAGAAGCTTGCAGATCAGTGAGGAGCATTCCACTGATCTAGTTGTTATTTATGGTTTATTCTTTCTAGTTTCGAACTAGTTGGAATTATCGTTGTGAGCCTGTGAGGGACAACTGTTAGTTATTGTTTCTTTATTTTTTTGGATCGTATTGCTTCCTCTACTGCTTCGTGTTATTATTTCTTGTGGCTATTGAACATGTGATAGATAGATTTATTATTATATCGTTCTTGATTATTGATTAACGGACGTAATGTGACTATGGAATGATGTCTCCTTACCATAAGTAGTATAGTTAGCTTTGTTACGTTCTCGTATTTGTGTATATTGGGAAGCGGGGTGTGACAAGATTGAGACGAGCCAGGAAGATTTCGATCAGCTTGCAGCGTAGACCGATTACTAGTTTTCTTCAGATTTGTTTTCAATATGCCACATGTTAGGCATTTTGATGTTATTGTACTTTTGTTTTATGTATTCGTTCAAAACTTTATGGAAATGTTGAATGTAATGTATAAATGTTTAATTTTAATGCACTTGTTATTCTTGTTATTTATGTTGCTTATATACACTTAGCGTATTTATTGCGGAAAATGACCTTCTCGAAATAAATACGCCGCGAGCCTCGTCATGTGTCATTATCGTCTTTTGAAAAGTGGGGTGTGACAGTTGTTGTGGAGTCGAAGAAGCCAACTTCATCAAGCTAACATTCCTCACTCCAAAATCGACATCAGGCCTTACTTTATCCGATGATCCATGCAAATCGACGTTGCGACATTCTAACAGTTTAGTAATAGCCCGTCCATAATATAAATTCTCGTGTTCAACCGATACTTCCCACATGCTTTGAATGAGAAAGAGAGGAAGATTTACTGGAATGCTCGCGAGAATACAATAAGTCATGAGCTTTTGGCATCCATATAGTGTGTCTCTGCTTCCAGACTCAGGGAAAACAGTATGGCCAAGAAGATTAGCAAGAACTCTGGCATGCTTGGTTAGGGTTTTATCTTTTTGATTTGCAAAAAGATGGGGGTTATCTCAACCACGTAAAAGCATTGAAGCCTTTTTCCTTATCAAGAGTTCCTGAATACTCATAATCGCTCAAAGTGTTGGAGTAAATATCGACATCTTCATTGGGAATGTTTAAATCCCCAGCAAGGGTTCCCGGAGTAAAATTGAAAGTAATGCTATAAACTTTGGTATTTAGTTTGGTGGGATCTTCATTTATGCCGGTGAGATTTTCATAAATAATTTTACGACCTTGTCGTAAGTTAGACAATCTATAGTCAAGAAAGACATCTAACCCTGTCTTTCAAAAAGGTCTTGAAAATCAAATTCAGTTAAATCTCTAAACAAGACAATAAAACCAGTATGAATGGGTTTAAAGATTAAAGACTGAAACTTCGTTTTACAATCATCGTTGAGAAAGAAATTAGCTTCTTGAGATTCCTCGGTTGATAGACCCATTTCTCTTCTTCGAGGATGATTCTGCTGCAATTCCCTTATCCTTCTTTGGAGCCATAAGAATTTTTATGAAGAAACTTGTGAAATTTTGGAAGATTTCTAGGGGTTTTGAGTTTTGAGGAGTATAGGAAGAAGAGAACGAGTGAGAGAGATAGACGTCTAGGGTTATTGAGAATTTAGGGGCCAATTTTATATATATATAGGTCATGGATGGTTAGGATTAGATTAGAAGAAATCGAACGATCGATTTCGTCTGATCGTTTCAAAAAAATTGCCCGTGCAGACGTCTGGTTTAAAATACCATACGTCTCTGAAGGCAATTTCCAGAGACATTTTGCATGTAAATTCTAAGCTTTTGCCTATAACTTCTACGCAGTTGCCTATAGCTTGTAGGTAGTATCTTGTAACTTATAAGCAGTATCCTGTAACTTATAAGCAGTTGCCTGTAACTTCTAACCAGTTGCTATTTTGAACTGGAGATGTCTTCCACAGATGTCTTCAGTACAAAAAAATTGCTCCACACGTCTGGATCAGTTTCCTGTAACTTATAAACAGTTGACTGTAATTTCTAAGCAGTACATATTTTTAACTGGAGTCGTCTTCCACAGACGTCTGGATCAATTGGCTGTAACCTGTAACCAAGCCTGTAACTTCTAAGCAGTGCATATTTTGAACTGGAGATGTCTTCCAGAGACGTCTTCAGTACAAAAAATTTGTTCTAGACGTCTGGATCAGTTGCCTGTAACTTGTAAGAAGATGCATCTAATTTCTAAGCAGTTGCCTGTAATTTCTTATTAGTTTCCTATAACTTGTAAGCTGTTGCCTGTAACTTCTGATAAGTTGCTTGTAAGCTCTAATAAATTGCCTGTAACAACAGCTATATAAAACCGATAATATCAAAAAAAATATCATTCACATCACAGTATCAGCCAACATCGGCTATATAAAACGGATAACGTCTACAAAAATATCATTCATATCACAGCGCCGGCCAACATCGTCTATATAAAACGGATAACGTCAACAAAAATATCATTCATATCACAGCACCGGCCAATATCGCCTATATAAAACAGATAATATCAACAAAAATATCTTTCATATCACAGTATCGGCCAGCATCGGCGATATTAAAATAAATACGTCAACAATTTTTAACATTCATTAGACAAACTAGTAATATATAAGCAATTTGTCATTCTCACTCAAAACAAGTAATAATATCGGTGAACATCGGCTAAATAAAAATAGATGAATACAAATAGATAAATACAAAAACTGAAACAATATCATGTCGTTTCTTGCTCGTTGGCCAATAGAATTTAGGCCGTAAGTATCGGTCGCCACTACTCTGACGTTTTTCCTTCTAGGGTATCCGGAATCCGCCGACCCTCGATCAATGCCTTCATGAATAGGTACACGAAAATGCCGCAATCATCACTGTTAACAAACAACGTTAACTAACTCATACCGTTATAACCCTTAACAATAAAAAATGTTTAAAAAACTTGTAAAGAAAATACTACTTACCGATTTCCTTGTATCGGGAAAGGGACAACAGTAAATTGAATTTCATTGTAACTCCCATACTCATCGAATTTGTTCACCCTAAAATGATAAAGGAACGGAACATATAGCCTAGCCCCTTGCTCCCAATGAGGGCCGCGCTTCAGTGAAGAATAATGCCGCAATTCCTTTGCGACAAAATCAATAACGAGCAATGCCCAATGCCCGATATGACATATTGGGGTCATGATGCGAGTACTGAGGGACTGTCATGTATCGTCAACATATATGTTCAATGCATGTTGATTCATGTGCACCTTTCTGCATTCATCCGGATCAATGATCATGCCCTGCCATGAGTATTTAACTTATTAATAAATTGATGAATGTAATCAGAAGAACTGGATAAGATGAGTAGGTATTACCATTATCCACGACCTCACGAAGGCAAATGGAGGTACCGCTGCGGCAGGGGCCAAAGACTTCATCAAGTTATCTGCTAACTTGACAAAGAAGTCCATCATCTATAAAGAGTTCATATATTCATAAATTGCCTGTAGCTTTTACTAAGTTGCATGTAATATCTATTAACTTGATTATAACATCTAATAAGTTGCATGTAACTTCTATCGCAGTTGCCTGTAATTTCTAAGCAGTTGCCTGTAAATTCTAGTAAATTGCATGTAACTTCTATGGCTGTTGTTTGTAACTTCTATAGCGGTTGCCTCCAACTTCTTATAATCCATCTATAACCTCTAATAAGTTGTTTGTAATCTTTAAAAACTTGTCGTGTCTTCCATCTGCTTCCCAGTTAAGAAATCGAAAAGCATGCAGCGGGAAATAGAAACGCGGCTAGTAGGGTCAAAGGGTACCGCCCTTGACGAAATATGCTCCTTCAAAAAAGCGTCGATAGTATCCCTATGAACCTTCCCGAGCTCTTCGATGTGTTCTATTACAGGATAAGCAACAAATTTCCCATACCCGTAAACCTTCGCCAGCATACCTGCAGACAACGAAAAAAGTTTCGGTTAAGACACTAAAGGGTATTGCATCTCACATTATTTAGACAATTTCCACACACAATAATTATAGCTTACATGGATATGATACACAAAGAATTATAGCATACAAGCTATAAACTACACAATTATGATAATTTCATAACTGTTTCCCCACCTAGCCACTTAGGATCTTCCACCTTTTTGGGCATATCTCCCCGTAATAGCCGAAGGACATATGCATCTTGGTCAATGCATCGGCTGTGGTGATGGCACGTGCATTCTCGACGCTGCCATCGGCGCTGGAAATTTCTATCACGGTTTCGGCCTCCTCTTTTCCTATGTTCATTTTTTCGCCGCGGTCACCAATACTTTCTTAATTTTCGTCGCCACGTACTCGTCCTCGTTTAGATACTTGGACGGCTTTCGGTCCTGCCTATTCTTCACTCGTTTCTCGAGACTTTTGGTGCTGAATTATAGGCGACCGCTTTTCTCTTAGGTGGCGGTGCAGGGGTGACCGCGGAAGACTTCAATATATCATTAGCACCCTCGATAACGGGCTAGTCAGCCATCTTCGAAATGTTTCCCTCATCAGAAGCAGCCGCAATTACTTCCTTCTCAACTCGAGCAACCGGCAGAGATACAATAGTAATACTAAAACTATCATCGAAACCGCCATTAAAGGGGTCAACTTGATCCTCATCCTCACTCTCCTCTTATTCTTCTTTTACCCCATCCTTCTCGGCTTCCGCTGCCTTCAACGCCGCTTGATACTTGGAAATGACCGTTTTATGAAGCAACTCCTTTTTCGCACAAACATTCTTCTAATGTGTCGCCCATGCTTCAATGGACATGTCATTTGCAATGTACTTCTCATCCGGCTTCTCAACGGATCGTTCCTTTAGAATCTGCACCAATGAAGACCACAGTATATTATAATCAAGTTATTAAAGCTTACAGGAAACTTATTACAAGTTACATGCAACTGTTATAGAAGTTACATGTAAATGCTTAGAAGTTACAGGCAACTACTTACAAATTACATACAACCATAAACAAACTTCCTTAGAAAACCACATCAGACGTCTGCAACAGACATCTGGAACAAATTTTTTGTATTGCAGGCGTCTGTGGCAGACGTCTCCAGTTCAAAATATGTCTCTGAAAATTGACTTCAGAGACGTCTGGTATCTGTGTTAGGATATTTAGAAGTTACAAACACCTTATTAGAAGTTACAGACAAATATTTATATATACACAAGATACTTTTTTAATGTAAATAGAGAATATACAACTTACCAATGCAGTTGTTGCGTCGTCGTCTCCACCACTCTTCTCTTGTGATATAGAACCGGAGCATCAGCGGAATGTTTTGACGCAACCACGTCCCCCTTCGGCACACAAGAGACCCTTTTTCTCTTCATTGCCTTCTCCAACCTCGAAATCTTCAATGATGTACTGAATTCCTACCCACATAGGGCGGGTTTCTTGGCATCTATATGTGTCAGTTGCCTCAAACCCATGATGGTATAAAATCACAGCTGCAAACAAACATACATCGCATTCGCATTATTAATATTAAATGATCATAACGCCTCTACCAACAATATTAATTTATGTAGTTTATACTTTATGTACAAATATAATATAATCTCTATAATAATTTGCATATACTTACGGCGAGAAGGATCTGACACCAGGGCAACTGTGCAGCGCCAGCCTTCGAGCTAAGCTTAGTTATGACACCGACCATTATCTGTTAGTTATATGTATGCCCTAGAGGTCATTACTGTACATACGATGTATATTGTAATGGATGCTTGGACATATATAGGGAGGACTTTCTTGCTCGATATGATAGTATGCTATCTGGTTGTACTTTATCTTAACATGTACTCTGATTGTCTCTATGTTACATGTTGATAAAGCCCTTAGGATATATACTCGACTACTGGAACTATGATGAGATCATACTAGTGGGGCCACGGTAGTCGACGAGTACATCCTATAACTGTTCCTAGTCGAAGGTGTATCGAGACAGGGCATCGATGCACCAGAGTAGACTAGCGTATACGCATCTTGACCCATATGATGGGCGATGGATGATCCCATATCCATCGGTGTTTGACATCAAGGATGGTGTACGGGTGCTCAGTGGAGACTGAGTACACTGGACGGACTCGCCGAGAACTCCCAGATGATATTATACCTCACGTCAGATGGCAGTTCTCCGGTGACACTGGTACAGAGTAGTCTTTTGACCCGAGATCGTCATAGAGTCTTGTGTGATTCCCACTGTGCTTTGATTTCCATCATACCACGTCCAAGAGGGCGTGCAAAGAAGGTGGCTTTTGGGTACAGTCCCGAATCACATGGAGGCAATGAGCGATAGGAAGGGATTCGTCTCTCCCGATATAGGGAGTTGATGTTGCGCAGTGTTCGATTGGCTATAACTGGAAATCCCTGGCCAGGGTTGCTGAGATTTACTGGTAAGTGTTATCGGTAGTTTCTCGAACTGTTATAGACCTAATATCGACACGACTTATCAAGCTACTGGGGTCTGACGTTTACCACCCCTGGGCGAGATATGCGACATATCAGACGACGAGACCGGACTGTACGGAAGTGTTACTGATTGGATTCACAGGAGAATGTACATGCTTGCTTGTTGATCTTCTGATCGCTCAATACCTGGGTGGCTGTTACGTTTAGCTGGCCGCTTGCAGCTTGTGGGTGTTTGATATGATTATCACCTACTGCCGGCGTATTGACGATTCTTTAGAGTCCTACACAGAGGTTTCTTGGCTCAGGCAAAACGGAGTAGGGGCACATATGTGATATGTGCAGGACCGAGGATAATGCGATATGAGATACCGTATTCTATTCTCGCGATATTTGATATCATCCGGGTTATCGGATCAAGTGTTGATTCGATGAATCGGTAAATGGTATATTAGTCGGTTATATGTGATATAGCCGGATTGTCGGATCAAGTGTTGGTTCGATGATTTAATGTATAATTATATATATAATATATTAAATTACATTAACTAATATAAGCTCACTAAAAGATTCTTTTTCTCACTCGGATAATACGTTGATATATATGCGATATATGTTAATTGTATTATTTTATTTTGTTACAATATATATTATATATGTGATATATAATATTGTAACATGATATGATTACTAATACAACATGTTTAGTGGAGATTAAACAAGGTTAGGGTTTGAATTGGGTTAGTTCTTTCTTGAACCTTCTAGAAGGTTTTCTTTTGGATTGAACTAAGATATTATGTTTGATATTTTAAGTGACTCATGCTTTAACCCAACCCAAACCCTAGCCCTAGTTAAATCTCTACAAAGGTTACATGAACCATGGTTGCATAAGTAATGATTATTACATATTCATTATTCATCACAAAAGGATTCTTCATCTTCTTCCTTGAGTTCTTCATGGAAAAGCTTTCTAGCTTTTTCAAAGGTGATGAAAATGAGTGAAAATAAGAAAACAAATGAGAGCTAAAATCCTACTTCATCATCCTCATCTATCCTTGCCATTTAGATGAGCGTGTTCACTTCATTTAGTGAGTGAGAGCTTGTGTTAATGAAACTTCAAGGTAGATCATCTTTATTATCGAAGATCGGAAGTAAGCATGCATCTTTCTCTTCGTGGAGCCTCTCGAGAGTCCGGAACATGATGATCGCAGCGAAGGGACCTCAACACGGAGCTTATGAAGCGAAGGACCGGACTATAAAGGTTGTAATCCCAAACTCTTAGTGTTAAAGTGTTTAACATGCATTGTTTTGCCTAATCTCTAGTTTAAAGATCTCGTCTAGGGTTGTTCGTGTAAGTCTACGCTAGCGCCCCGGCAGTCTACAGACGCCAAATGCGGAACAAAAAAACTTTTAACTGGCACTATCGTATATTTTAACCCGGATCTGCCATTATTGCTAAACTAACAAACTGTAAAGAGTGTAGAAAGGTTATACCGAACGATCCGAGTCCTTCGTTCTTTAACCATCATCCCACGCTCCGTTGCGGCTGCTCCGATCTCGTCGATCTCCGATATCCTCGTCGAGGTGGCACCACGTCGACGATTCTTTAAACGGGCTCCCGCCTCTGACTTGAGGCAACTCGATCGTCAAGTTTGCTAAAAGAGACGACCAAGAATGATGTAGAGAATGAGTAGATGACTTTGTCTCACTTCGTCCAAGTCCGTGGACGATCGGTTAATGAAGTTGCCGAGGGAATCGGGTGAAGGAATGAAATGAGCTGTGAATTCCATACACCCCAAAATCTATCATAATCTTTTCAAGTGAAAACAACAACCGAGTGAGAGGGGGGAGGGGCCGGCCATATATATGGAGAGGGGGGTGAGTGTAGGAGGAGGGGAAGGTAACCATAAGACTAAATATCATGAACAAATATCTTAACCAAAACAAAATGCTTTAATGTTAAAGCATGAGTCATAAACCTAGTCATCATGCATTAATGAACCATTAAATGCATCCAATGAAAACTCAACACCAATTAATCCTAGTCACCTCATCTAGATGCTTCTAGAACACTGACTCACATCAACTGAAGAAAAGATAAATCCGTCTTTAACCGAATGTTAAAAGACGGCTGATAGAAAACTGGAAACTGGCAACTTCCAAAAGTGATCCTGAAACGACTTTCAGGATAACCCCGTAACTGTATAAATATACCCGCATTTGTATTACGACCGAATACAAATGCAACTGAGACAAAGATATTATACCTACTCAATATAATACTCGGATCCGGCTTAAACCAAAGCCGACCAGTATCATCTGCCCGAAAAATAACACGTGCGTAAACGCACGTGCATTTTCCGAACCCTGCCATAAAACCATACGGCCTCTACAACGTTTCGCCCGAACTTGGGAAACTGTCTGTGGGGGACTCTAATGACTCGTCAGTACCCTGGCAGTGGGTTTAACCACAAACCGTCAGCGGCACTAGCAATGCGTAACGGCTGCCCATGGACTGACCTCAAGGGAGGCTGATGAGCGAACTCATCCAGAAACCCTACTGAGCCTAACAGTGACAATGTATATACAGTCCGGTCCGTTCGTCTATGAGTATCGCATATCTGCCTAGGGGGCTAGTAACGTCAGACCCCCAATAGCAGTATAAGTCGTGTCGGAGTGTAGCCCAATAACACCCTGAGATACTACTGGAGTACCTACCAGTAAATCTCCTGCCACGGCCGTGGGCTTTGTGTAATGGCTCTCCTAGACACAGCACGATCTCGCCCCCAATACCGGGAGAGACGAATCCCCTGCCGATCCGCTCACGTGCCTCCATATGGCTCGGGACTGTACCCAAAAGCTACCTGTTTGCACGACTCCTTTGAGCCGTGGTAGGGTAGAAATCAAAGCACAGTGGGAACTCACACGAGACAAATGACGACCTCAGGTCGATGAACTAACCTGTACACATGTCACCAGGGAACTGCTATCTGACGATAGATATAGTACTAACTAGCAGATTCCCGGCGAGTCCTGTCCGGTGTACTCATAACCCAATGAGCACCTGTATACATCTTAGGTGATCCAACTGACACCAGTGGCTTGTAAGACCGGCCACCGCCCCTCGTCGGGGTCTCGACTGTACACACTAGTCTACTCCGGAGTATCGATGCCCTGTCTCGAAACTCCCACGACTAGGGACCACAATTAAGGATATGCGTATAAACCACCCAACTCTCACGTATATGATCGCCATCATACTGTTGGTGGTAAAGCAAGATCCTAAGGGCTCTATCAAAGTGTAACATGTAATCAGTCACCTGAACATGTACACGACTGATAAAGGCAAACCAGATAGCATACTATCATTTCGAGTAAGACTGTCCTACTGGTATAGGGCCTCCGCAATCATTGCAATCACGTACCTGCGATCCAATAATTGACTATGAGGGCACTATCTCCAACAATCTCCCACTTGCACTCAAGGCTAATTATTGCAATGTCGACTACTCACAGCCCGTGTGAAACCGAACATCCAACTCCTCTACTAATCAGTTTCACAAAGCCCGTTTGTAAAACTACTGTGTTCGAGAAATAGCCTCAGTGAGTGGATCCGCCTAGATGTTTCTTTCTATATCTCTCTTAATCTCAGGTTCGCGGAGAAAGCCATCTCCCGAATCGAGTAATACCTGTCTTAGAATATGTCTGGATATCTGATGGGACCTAGTTCATAAATGAACTCCAAATCCAAACTTCTTAGACTGTATCGATCACTGAACCTAATCAGTATCGGCACCATGCCTCCCACAGTATCCTCTTGGACCACCTGTCCATAATACTGTCCCTCTTCGTCAGAGGGAAAACTATAACTCTGACAATCACTCTGTCAACCATGTCACCTTTGAAGCTTGGAATGATAACCGTCTCCCGAAGGAGGCTGCCGTCATCAAATCCGTAGAATATGTACTTATGTTCTAAAACTGCTTCCTTATGTTTCTCCAGGATTGGATTAATACAAACTTATTGCATCTAGTGCAAAACCAACATTTGGTGTGGTACTTGGCATCTCATGATTGACTCAATTGCCTAAGCAAGAGATCTGCCAATCATGCGCATCCCTCTCCCCTTTAGTCTGTAAGACACCTTTAGAGAGGGTGACTCCATCACCTGCAGGTACACCACCATGCTAGGAGTCATCTATTCTAAAAACCATTAGAATACTGTCAAAATACCTACATTGGGAAACTACCAAATTCCAGATCTAAAACCATAGATCTAGAAACCAGAATGTCAAATATTATATCCATATCCTGTCTGGAGAAACAACTGTGTGACGACCACAGTACAACCGATCGTAGTATAGGAATTTTACTTCCTACTCTGTGTATGTCATCCAGATACCATGACATCACACCCTACTACCTTCTTAACAGATCCATCCCCTATTCTGATTGAAGTCAAAACCATGACTGTCATATCAAAATTAGATGATCTTATCTCCGCTATAACTGCTCAAGTCTATAAATAGATATAAGCTACTTGCCCACTATGCTTCCGATGCTCCCACTGACTACGACAACCCTCCTACCGGGTCTCATAGCCTGGAACAACAGTAGTGTCAAGTCTTGGTAGATAAGAACCTCCCTGTCACCGTCCTTGAGGCTACCGAAATACCTCTCGGGTGTCTGAGGTTACCTACCATATCTGCGGAGTGGCTATTGGAATGTCAAACCTGATTGAATATATAGGTCCTATTAAATTTTCCGTAATCGTTCGCGGTTCTGGAATCACTTCCAGTTCTACCATACTCCCACTACTGTTTTCTGAAAAAGATCCATTTTTACTAAAACTGTGGCGAGTCAAGAACAATATCACTATTGATCTTCCAAATGGTAGAATATCAACCCTCGTCGTAGCCAGGGTCAACCCACAAACAGCCATTACAGAAACGTGCCCTGAGTTATCCAGAGTCTGGTTTTAAGCATAAGCTGGACAACTCCCCGTACCTTAATATCTTTTATGGTACGAACTATTCTATATCCAATATAGAAACTTTGGCACTTATTTAATTGGAACCATATTCAAATCATGCAGCTGTCTCCAGTGCATATCAACTTAATGGAAAGAGGCTAATCAGCATTACTCAACTTAGGAATCCATCCATTTATGAGTAACCTGAAAGAGAAACACGTTTCTCAAAATCAACACTATCATCTGAATACCAATCACAAGAATCTACATCTTCGATCTCTTTGAAGAATCCCGATACTTATGATACCTGGTTCTCTACTTTATTCTTATACCCACAACTTCTCAAAACTTAGACCTAGTATTTCTACGAAACACTTGTCTAAATACTAGAGAAGTTATAAGTAAACAGAACATAGTACGAGGACCTACCCCTTTGTCCTGATGGACACTTGGACAACATACAATACTTTGTATAAGTCCGCTGAGTTAAACAACTCAAAACCTGTGCGTCGTAGGTTGAAAACTGTACCCTGGCGATTTCCTCAAATATCACCAATTACAACGAATTCCGATATAATGAGGATAATCACCTAACTCCCAATAACTTACTCCCACTCATCATCTGTAAAACCATACAGATATGAAACCTGGAAAATACATACCCTTGGAGTAAGTGTCTAATCGGGAAAACAGGTTTTCTTTTAACAATGCACTGAAACATGAAAATGTTTCGTAGGGGTATCCTGGTATTCATAGTAATGCCTCTTCCATAATCCAATTCATGACTTCAACCGTATATTTTATTGTCATCTCTCCAAATCCCTTTATTTGTCTTTAGTCGTTACCTTCTGTACACCATCGTTAGGCTAAATGGTTTTCTTCCTTCCCTACCGTTCGGCACCAGCCTATGGTTTGGAAGAAGACTATCCAGTAAGCATAATAGGTGTACCCTCCTAAACCAAGAAGTACTCGCAACTGAGAGAAGGTGATGATAAAAGACAACTGAATAATACCTTATCTTTTTAAAGGTGAAATAGGAGTGGCGATGAAGTACGCGGTTTTGGTCGTGAATAATATCAGTCGCAATTTACTTTGACCTCTTTCTAATCCCTTTATTTTGTCTTTACATATTATCTTCTGCACACCCTACTTAGGCTAATTGGTTTTCTTCATTCCCTACCTTTCGGCACCTGCCTATGGTTTGGAATAAGACTATCCAATAAGCATAATAGGTGTAATCTCCTAAACCAAGGAGCTCTCGCAACCTGAGAGAAGGTGATAATAAAAGACAACCGAATAAACCAATTCTATTTCTCCTGAACCTGGATCCATCCTCGAAGAAGTCCCTTCGAGTTCGTATATAACCATACGATGGATCTATCCAATGGAAGTGGATATCCGTAGTAATACGGGTGTTCTGAGAAATTCAAAGGGTAAAAGAAGGAGTGGCAATGACTTATGCAACTCAGACAATCCAAAAGCCAGTATTTTAAGAAGGTTCGGTCAACTTGGTCACTGAGTCATAGTCTAGGGTCGGTCAAAGGTCGCTGCCAAAGAGAGAGAGAAAAGAAACACTCTACGTGCACTCTATCCTAGATCAGAATGGTCATCACTTTATCTAATCCGGAAACCTCTCACTGTCCTGTCAAATTCTCCTCCAAACCTAAAGAAGAATCAATCGGAATCACCCGAAGAGTAAACCAACTCATCAGTGGGAATCGGGATCCAACTCTCATCGCATGATAACGTGACGGAATCCACTCGCGTTATCACACTCCAGAAGGTATGCGCATGCCTGGCAAGTTTCAGTTTCTTTAGAAACTCCCGATATGATTTTTGCCCCATGTTCTTATGACCTTGGCGAAAGTCAACAAATCAAAAGTCACATGTCAAGTTCTGCCCGTCATTATCTTGTTAATTTGAACCCACCCGTACATACTCTTGACGAAAGCCAACAAGGTAATACGACTGTCCCAAACCAACACATCTATCTATGCAACAAATGAATACCCCAGCAACTACCAAACACTATGCCTTGACGAAAGCCAACAAACATAGCTTGAATATTACTGACCATCCATAAGAAACAACGGAGGGCTACGGCTGGTTTTTGGCGAAAAACCTTTAACGTAATGAACTTGATCTCGTTGAAGGAACCTGATAAATTTTTAAAATATAGTGGCGAAAACCTTTTGCTAAAGAGGTCACTCCCGGTAAAGGGATCTCGGCTCTTTCCTCATGGAATGAGGTGCAGGATATTCCACTGAATACCGCTATGCAAAGCAACATGTAATCGACTATAGTGAAGTTATTACCCTGACGCAAACTTCTGCCCAAGGGGTCAGTCCCGGTGAAGGGATATCAGCCCATGCCCCGTCGAATGAGGTGCAGGATATTCCACTGAATACCGCTATGCAAAACAAAAGGAAACGTCTTTGCAATAACACTTTTTAAATTTGTTCCAACAACATCCAAACAGGTTTGTTTTACTTTGCATTGATCAGAATCAACACAGTCCCATCATTTAATCACACCAGAAAAGAACGAAAATAAAACGTACGTATATGCCATCCGCATTCGTCGCTGGGTCCCGTCATCACCCGTTAGGTTACTTAACTAACGACAGAGCGGGGACTGGACTAGCGCGGGTGTAAAACATATACAACATCTAATAGTATATAAACCAATATATAATAATCGCTCCAAGCGTGATAATATGCAACATTACAGAAAAGTAATAAGCATCACAGAACAATACAGATATCTGGGATCCCCGAGTTTCACAGAGCCGCTGCTGAAACTCGACGTTCCCCTGTCGTGTGGATAGCCTGTTCAATGAAACCTAGACCCCTACGGGTGCGGCAAGTTACCCGCCAAAACCTGAAGCGAGGCAGCCCCCTACAGCATAGTGAATGGACCACCCAGCACTTTACGGAATCCGGTAATCTTGGGCACCCCTCCTTGGGTCAACCTGTACCCCCTACGAGTGCGGCGAATAGTCTGCCAATTCTAGAGTGGGACCCCTCTGCCTCTCAAAGCCATGAGATGCGGACCCGTTGCCCCCCAGAACCCGGCTATCCGTGCACTCCGTCACGGGGCAAAACCTAGTACAGTAATGAAAAATAGTACAATAGGTACATCGACCGCAACCTGGTCGTGCCCCAAAAGAATATTATACAACAGGCAGTGACGGCAGTCCACAAGTTGGACGCTCGCCCCGCAATATCAAATGTACAAATAAACTCAAACTGTACTACCATTGCACACTGCTATCCACCACGACAAATCCGCAACATCACAGCACAACACAGAACATCAACGCGAATGTCACGTTCGCAAACCCGTCTAAAAGAACTATAGCAATCAGACGCGGTTTACCGATCAAATGACATTCCCGGTCGGAGATATAATGTAAGCACTGTAAACTAACGTGTTTAAATTTCGATCGACCAAATATCAAGAAGTGGGCCCCACGACTTACTGGTGAACAGTAACAAAACCTGGGCCCAAACGATATATACCAAAAATCCCAATTTCCAATAGAGAATGCACTGTAGAAAGTTGGCAGAGTGATGTCACTTTCCTGCAGCGGATCCGCGGCCAAACCCATGCTTGGGCCGCGGATCCGCGGCGGAACAGTAGAATTACTTTGTCGAATTTCTGCAGTATTCCTAAAAAACCCTGCTTGATTTTCTGGTATAGTCAAAATGACATTTGGACCAGTTTAAAAATTAACAGAAACTGTCAAGTGGAAAAATTACGATTTTTGATTTCCGGTTCGATCTATATTTTAAACGCGTTAGCATAAGTTAGTATAGCAAAATGGTGAGGCTCTGATACCACTGTAAGTCTACGCTAGCGCCCCGGCAGTCTACAGACGCCAAATGCGAAACAAAAAAACTTTTAACTGGCGCTATCGTATACTTTAACCCGGATCTGCCATTATTGCTAAACTAACAAACTGTAAAGAGTGTAGAAAGGTTATACCGAACGATCCGAGTCCTTCGTTCTTTAACCATCATCCCACGCTCCGTTGCGGCTGCTCCGATCTCGTCGATCTCCGATATCCTCGTCGAGGTGGCACCACGTCGACGATTCTTTAAACGGGCTCCCGCCTCTGACTTGAGGCAACTCGATCGTCAAGTTTGCTAAAAGAGACGACCAAGAATGATGTAGAGAATGAGTAGATGACTTTGTCTCACTTCGTCCAAGTC
Source organism: Agapanthus africanus (assembly GCA_030015575.1). Taxonomy (NCBI): domain Eukaryota; kingdom Viridiplantae; phylum Streptophyta; class Magnoliopsida; order Asparagales; family Amaryllidaceae; genus Agapanthus; species Agapanthus africanus. The sequence continues at coordinate 681,444,842 of JASDDO010000031.1, read as the reverse complement.
TGTGGACGATCGGTTAATGAAGTTGCCGAGGGAATCGAGCGATGGAATGAAATGAGCTGTGAATTCCATACACCCCAAAATCTATCATAATCTTTTCAAGTGAAAACAACAACCGAGTGAGAGGGGGGAGGGGCCGGCCATATATATGGAGAGGGGGTGAGTGTAGGAGGAGGGGAAGGTAACCATAAGACTAAATATCATGAACAAATATCTTAACCAAAACAAAATGCTTTAATGTTAAAGCATGAGTCATAAACCTAGTCATCATGCATTAATGAACCATTAAATGCATCCAATGAAAACTCAACACCAATTAATCCTAGTCACCTCATCTAGATGCTTCTAGAACACTGACTCACCTCAACTGAAGAAAAGATAAATCCGTCTTTAACCGAATGTTAAAAGACGGCTGATAGAAAACTGGAAACTGGCAACTTCCAAAAGTGATCCTGAAACGACTTTCAGGATAACCCCGTAACTGTATAAATATACCCGCATTTGTATTACGACCGAATACAAATGCAACTGAGACAAAGATATTATACCTACTCAATATAATACTCGGATCCGGCTTAAACCAAAGCCGACCAGTATCATCTGCCCGAAAAATAACACGTGCGTAAACGCACGTGCATTTTCCGAACCCTGCCATAAAACCATACGGCCTCTACAACGTTTCGCCCGAACTTGGGAAACTGTCTGTGGGGGACTCTAATGACTCGTCAGTACCCTGGCAGTGGGTTTAACCACAAACCGTCAGCGGCACTAGCAATGCGTAACGGCTGCCTATGGACTGACCTCAAGGGAGGCTGATGAGCGAACTCATCCAGAAACCCTACTGAGCCTAACAGTGACAATGTATATACAGTCCGGTCCGTTCGTCTATGAGTATCGCATATCTGCCTAGGGGGCTAGTAACGTCAGACCCCCAATAGCAGTATAAGTCATGTCGGAGTGTAGCCCAATAACACCCTGAGATACTACTGGAGTACCTACCAGTAAATCTCCTGCCACGGCCGTGGGCTTTGTGTAATGGCTCTCCTAGACACAGCACGATCTCGCCCCCAATACCGGGAGAGACGAATCCCCTGCCGATCCGCTCACGTGCCTCCATATGGCTCGGGACTGTACCCAAAAGCTACCTGTTTGCACGACTCCTTTGAGCCGTGGTAGGGTAGAAATCAAAGCACAGTGGGAACTCACACGAGACAAATGACGACCTCAGGTCGATGAACTAACCTGTACACATGTCACCAGGGAACTGCTATCTGACGATAGATATAGTACTAACTAGCAGATTCCCGGCGAGTCCTGTCCGGTGTACTCATAACCCAATGAGCACCTGTATACATCTTAGGTGATCCAACTGACACCAGTGGCTTGTAAGACCGGCCACCGCCCCTCGTCGGGGTCTCGACTGTACACACTAGTCTACTCCGGAGTATCGATGCCCTGTCTCGAAACTCCCACGACTAGGGACCACAATTAAGGATATGCGTATAAACCACCCAACTCTCACGTATATGATCGCCATCATACTGTTGGTGGTAAAGCAAGATCCTAAGGGCTCTATCAAAGTGTAACATGTAATCAGTCACCTGAACATGTACACGACTGATAAAGGCAAACCAGATAGCATACTATCATTTCGAGTAAGACTGTCCTACTGGTATAGGGCCTCCGCAATCATTGCAATCACGTACCTGCGATCCAATAATTGACTATGAGGGCACTATCTCCAACAGTTCGGCACGGCATGGTTAGATCATGTTGTTGATAACCATGCTTGATTATTATAACCCTGATTATGCTAGCTGATGATGAGCTCACTCTTGATATCGTTTACACCTTGATATGACTTGCTGCATATATATTGATTGACCCGACATGGTACCGTACACTACTTGACTTGACCTGATGTACCATGACTTGACCCGTTACCTGATCTTGTGTCTAATGCCAACAAACCTGACATGTAGTCCTCACGGACCGTTCCTGTTGTCTATCCAGACAAACCTGCTCTTACCTGATCCTGTATTGGCATTAGTTCTTGATTACTGAATACCTGACTTGACATACATAACTTGGGGGTATGGGGAAATCAAAGGTGAAACCTGACTTGTAACTCAACAGGTCGATACCTGTTCTGATCAGTCTTACGGGCTAGGCCAGCCCCGGAGTGATGATGCTGACATCACTCGTCTGTACCTGCTACCTTTTACTGTCTAGCGGCACGTCTCGGTTTCAGCCCGAGAGTCTGTAGACCGTGGTCCCGGGCATGCACGGGATACTATTGAGTTACATCGATGATTCATCAATTTGATTTCAAAGACTTTAGAATAGAAAACCAGAAGAACAATTTAGTTTACTCACTGCACACTACCCTTCACTGCCCTGACTACATTACTGTTGCACCTGCTTTTCATTCATGTTTATATCTGCATTGCCTGTTACCATGTTTATATTTTATTACTTGATGACACGACGCGCTGACGTCTGGGTTTTGCATGGCCCAGATCCTGTACCTTTGCTGCAGTCTGAGCATGAGTACTTCAGCCAGCAGGCTGAGCTGTGAGGTTTCAGTAGTAACTAGTTCCTTTATTTCCTGCAGTTTATTCCTGATGTGAGCCCGCATTATGGGACATACATTCCAGTTATTTTGTATTGGATCTTTTGCTTCCGCACTTTTATTATTCTTGACTCGTGTTATCTTGCTTATGGACATGTTTTAGATAGTTTTATTTTGTTCTTGATATCTCTACAGCCGTAATGTGACTGTGGATGGATACTTCCTACCCACATGTAGTATGGTTGGCTATATCACGTGCCCATTTTAGCGTACTCTAGGAAGCGGGGCGTGACATGGTTCTTTTGGTATAAGAGCTATAGGATAGTTGGGTTGATTCTTTTGTAGTTGGGTATTGTACCCAATACACGAATCAGAAAACCCGTGTTTAGGAAACATGTCCTGCCACCTTGCCGTTTTACATTCTTGAATCAAGTTCTTCCTGATTATATCTTTTACGATGTGCAAACTTCCTTTGCATATAGACTCGAAACCTGATTCCTTGTTATCTCTAGGACTTAGGCGACTTGGGTGGAGTTATGTAATTATGGCTATGATACCGCGGCATAGTTACAATGCGATACTCTATTTAAGTAACTTGGAGTTCTAGCCTTGACCCATATCCTTGATCTATATGTTGAATCTGTTATCATACTAATACTCTTTGGTGTTTGGTTGCAGCATCACGGAAGCCAGGAATTTACACTCGTACCGGAGGTGTATGGATGACGCTACTTTGCTTGGAGTAATTCGTGACTTACTTGAGGACCACAAGCAGCAGACCGAGCTGAAGCCGGCGTTTGCACTAAACCAAACGTCCGTACGTAGAAGTGTTCCGGTGAACAGACGCAGTGTAGCACCAATGAAGAAAACAATTGTGGTTGATCGGAAGAGGAGCATGATTTGTAACTACTGCCATGTACGCGGACATGTGCAAAGAGATTGCCGAAGGAAACGGGGACTCTGTTTGGTTTGTGGATCGGCGAATCACACTATCCATGTTTGTCCGTCGAAACTTCATAAGGAAGAGAATGTTCGGAGGCCAGTGTTACTCAAGAAAAAGGGTAGGATGTTGTGCGACTTCTGCCAACGACCGGGTCATTATCGAAGAGATTGTCGTAAGAGGCTTGGACTTTGTCTGGTTTGTGGATCAGTGGATCACATCATTGGTAATTGTCCGTCAAGGCTGAGATTGAAGGAGGATATTCGGGAGCCACCGCAAGAGCAGCTTCCAGATCAGGAGCAGTTAATTTAGGGAGCTAATCAGGCTCAGGTTTTTCCCCTGATGGCCGAAGAGGCTAAACCTTCAGAGGAAGTCGTTTCAGGTACCCTATTTGTTCATGGTTTTCTCGCATTAGCGTTATTCAATTCTAGTGCATCTCATTGATTTATGTCGTCCAAGTTTAGTGTTGTGCGCTCGATGACTTTCACGACCCTGTTTAATTTTGTGACATACACACTGGGATTGGGAAAATCATAACTAGTAGAGGGTGTAAGGTTGGTTTCATTGTTATTTGCGGACGGGAGCTTTTAGCAGATTTCTTGGTGATTGATACGGGCAGCTACGAAGTCGTCCTGGGAATGGATTTTCTTGGCACTTTCCACGCTCACATTGATTGTAGAGCAAAGAAAGTGATTTTCCATATTCCCGGACATCCCGAGTTTACCTTCACTGGAGGAACCAGCTCTGTCGGGCCAATCGAGTTTAGGGCTAGGCCGACAACTAATATTCTAGTATCAATGGAGGTTGAGGAAAGTGAAGAACCAGCTGCTGTTCGTGATTCTATGGATGTGTTTGAAGATATGTCGGGATTACCACCGAAGCGAGACGTAGAGTTCACAAGTGATCTTGTTCCTGGTGCAGCGCCAGTATCTAAAGCGTATTAACCAATGGCACCAGTGGAGTTGGAAAAAGTCAAGAAACAGGTTGCTGAATTGCTTGAGAAGGTTGGATTCGAAGCAGCAACTCGCCTTAGGGAGCTCCAGTTCTTCTAGTTAAGAAGAAAGATGGCACGAGAAGGATGTACATCGACTATCGAGAATTAAACCGGGTGACTATTAAGAACAAGTACCCGATCCCTCGCATTGGCGAACTTTTGAGCAGCTTAGTGGCGCGAGGGTATTCTCAAAGCTGGATTTGCGATCCGGATATCATCAGGTCCGAGTGAAAGCAGAAGATATTTGCAAGACGGCGTTCCGAACTCGGTATGGACATTACGAGTACTTAGTGATGCCCTTCGGAGTAACGAATGCACCAGCGATATTCATGGACTTGATGAACCGAATCTTTTCACCATTCTTGGACCAGTTTATTATGGTGTTCATTGACGATATTCTGGTTTACTCGAAGAGTTTTGAAGAGCATGCTGAACATCTGAAGATCGCACTGCAGACGTTGAGACAAGAGAGATTGTATGCAAAGATGAGCAAGTGCGAGTTTTGGCTGGAGGAAGTAAAGTTTTAGGGCATGTCGTGTCTGGCGACGGAATCGCCGTCGATCCAGAAAAGATTGCAGCAGTTCGAGATTGGCCGATTCCAAAGAATGTTGCGGAGATAAGAAGTTTCCTTGGTCTCGCTGGGTATTACAGAAGATTTGTGGAGAACTTTGCTCGTCTGGCGGAGCCATTGACCAAGCTTACGCGTAAGGAGGTACCTTTTGTATGGACGGATAGATGTGCGTCAGCTTTTGAGACGTTGAAGCAGAAATTGATAACCGCCCCTATTCTGACCGTGCCAGACAATTCCGGAGGATTGGTGATTCACAGCGACGCATCTGGGAAAGGATTGGGATGTGTTTTGATGCAGCATGGGAAGGTTGTAGCGTACGCATCAAGACAGCTGAAGACCCATGAGAAGAATTACCCGACTCATGACTTGGAGCTTGCGGCTGTGATTTTCTCTTTGAAGATTTGGAGACATTACCTGTTAGGCGAAAGGGTCGAAGTTTTTACTGATCATAAGAGCTTGAAGTATGTGTTCACGCAGAAGGAACTCGTGGAAGACTTTCGAAGATTTGATTTGGAGGTTGTGCTACCGCATTCTTCGGGACAGTTGATGCAGCTGCAAGTACATTCGTCGTTGATCGAGAATATTAAAGCAGCGCAATCGCAGGATCCTAGATTGCAAAAGTTTCGAGAACAGGTTGAAGCCGGACTACGAATAGATTTATTGATCCATGAAGATGGTTCGTTGAGATATGGTAGCCGTTTGTGTGTGCCGAAGGGAGATATTCGTGAAGAACTTATGAAGGAGGCACACAGTTCAGCTTATTCCGTACATCCAGGAGGCACGAAGATGTACCGAGATATACGACAGCATTTCTGGTGGGAAGGCATGAAACGGGAGATCGCTCGATTTGTGGCAAAGTGCTTGGTGTGTCAGCAAGTTAAGGCTGAACATCAAAGGGTTGCTAGTTTATTGCAACCACTTCCAATCCCTCAGTGGAAGTGGGAACATATAACCATGGATTTTCGTGACAGCTCTACCGCGGAGTCCAAAAGGCCACAATGCGGTATGGGTGATTGTTGATTGTTTGACCAAGGCAGCTCATTTTATTCCCTTTCGGGTTGGTCAATCAACAGAAGCTTTGGCGGAGCGGTACATGCAGGAGATTGTAAGATTGCATGGAGTACCGGTGAGCATCGTGTCCGATCGGGACACTCGGTTCTTATCACACTATTGGCGGAGTTTACAGGAAAGTTTGGGGACTCGATTGAAGTTTAGCACAGCATATCATCCTCAAACAGATGGTCAGTCGGAGAGAACGATCCAAACTCTTGAAGATATGTTGAGAGCATGCATGTTGGACTTCAAGGGTTCTTGGGAGGATCATCTACATTTGGTGGAGTTTTCTTACAACAACAGTTTCCAGGCAACTATTCAGATGGCCCCGTTCGAGGCTTTGTATGGTCGCAATTGTCGTTCACCTATTTGTTGGGACGATGTCGGTGAACGAAGATTGTTGGGGCCAGATTTGGTGGTACAGACAGTTGTGAAGGTTAACGCTATTCGGAATCATATGAAAGCAGTACAAGACCGACAGAAGAGTTGGGCAGATACATCGAGAAGACCTCTAGAGTTCGCTGTGGGTGATTTGGTATTCTTGAAGATATCACCAGCTAGAGGGGTGATTCTTTTTGGAAGTCGAGGAAATCTCAGTCCTCGATTCGTTGGACCCTTTGAGATCTTGGAGCGTGTTGGAGAGGTAGCGTATCGTTTGGCGTTACCACAGTCCTTGGCAAATGTGCACGGTGTGTTTCACGTATCACAACTCCGCAAGTATGTTCGAGACAAAACGCAGGTATTGGATCATTCGGAGCTGATGGTACGAGAAGACTTGACTTTTGAGAAGCGACCGGTTGAAATTGTGGATCGAAGGGAAAAGGTTCTTAAGAACAGGATTATCCCTCTTGTACTTGTTTCTTGGGGTAATCGCTCGCATGGAGAGTCCACCTGGGAACGTGAAGATGAAATCCGGCAGAAGTTCCATCATATTTTCTTATAGTTTGTTTTCGTCTATCTTGTGTTCTTAGAATTTCGAGGACGAAATTCTTTTTGTAGTTGGGTATAATGTAACAACCGAGTCCGGTTCTACTAATTTCAGTTACCGTATGAATGGAGTGTGGTATTTATTTCATTTATCTTGCTTGACTGTTACTAGTGTATTTTACCCGACAATTCAAATTCTTGCATATAACAATTTAAATCTTTCAAAAATAAATTAAAAATAATTGACATGACCTGCTTGACACCCCTAACCCTGTGGTAACGTCCTTGCATCGTGTTCTCGTCCCGTTCAGTGAAACGGACTTGTTTGGACGGCTACGCGCACACGCGTGCATCCGTTCTTGGGGGTATGCTTTTAATTATAAAATCCTTCATTTTAATTTTTTGGAACCCGCCAATAATTTTCGTGTTTCAAATTCAAATCTTTGGACCCGACCTGGGCGCTTTTCTGAATTATTTTACATTCTGCTAAAAATTCAATTATATAGATTTTAAAATTTAACTTCTAAATATTTTTCCCAGTCCAAAGATTTCCTAAAACTAAATTTTAAATCTTTACGATTTTCCTTAACTGCACAGATCTTCTCTCTCCCTTCATTTTTCTCATCAACCAATCTGAAGTCTTCATTTTCTTTCACCGGGCCCCATCGCCCTTTATATCTCTTCTATTTTTCTTTTCCAAAACCAACTCCAAATTTCCTTCAGCCAATCCGAGGAATCCCTTTGGATTACTGGGCCCCATATCTCTTTTCCTCCCCCCAAAAATCTTTTCCTTCTTCCACTCTCTCTCCTCAGAGCGCAGCTCTCTCTCTCTCTCTTCTTTCTCTCTCCTCTCGCACCCTCTCTCTCAGCTCTCGCGAGTACTGTGCGTATCTCGATTCTCGTCACCGCCGCGCGCTCTCGTCACCTCCCTCTTACTCGTTTCTTTCCTCCTCTCTTTAAAACCCCAAGCCGTGTGAACCCATGGCCACAACTCCACCCTAACCCTAGCCGCCGCCTCTGCCTCCATCTTCCCAACCTCGCCTCAACCATCATCTCCATTGTTACCTCATCCTCAGCGTAACCATCTTCTTCTTCTATTTCTCCCTCACCCGAGCCAGACGCACCTTCACCTGCACCCAAGGAAGCCTACTCACATCGTCTCATCCCATCGCCGCCGACCACCCTCGCCATCGCCGCCTCTCCTTTCTCTCCTCTCTCTCATCTGTTCTTCTCCCCTTTACGTGAACCCTGCACACCCCTATACCTGAAAACCCTGGTGTAACTCAACCGAACCCTAACAGCAAGACCCCATCGCTGGAGCTCCGTTCGCCGACGTTGACCCCTTCACATCACCCCTCTGCAACCACAAGAAACCTCTACGGTAAGCCCTCTCTCATACTTCCCTTCCTCCATTCCTTTTCTCCATTCTCTCTCTTCTTGCTTTATGTCTTGCTTCCCATTTTAACTGTTCTTTTGTTGCCGGAATTCCGTTGTGCCGACGACGTTTCCCGACGATCCAGCAAGGAACCCTGACCCATGTGACTCCACTGTTCGTTGTTTGGGTTCATTCCGTGAACCGTGCGCGCGTCGCGAGATTTCCCCGCCGACGTGTAACGTTCCGTTTTCCCGATTCGCGGCCCGTCGAGGCAAGTGAAACTTGCTACATGCTATAATAAACTATTCATATGCTAAATTACCTATTTCCTGTTAAATCTCTAGTTAGAATTGAAAGAAATGGATTACAAGTTAATCGTGTAAGGTTCTGTTATACATTTCATGATTCTAAACGTGAAACCTAATCTTGCATCCAATTATTTACATCTAACAATCACCTGTACATGATAGATCACATTTGTTTATTGCTATGATACCCTTTTTCCAGTTTAGCTCATTAGATATTCATGTGCAACTTTAACCGGTCTAATTACAACTGCATTCATTAAACGGATTATACATGTCGTCGCATCCTTGGGACACCCAATATTTATTAACCTGTTTTCAGCATTTACATTTATCATACTGTATTCACACTATGCTGACACTGTATGTTAAACACAATTGATAACTGTACAGCTAAATAAATAAAATCTGCTTCAGTGCTTAACTCATTGCTTAGATCATGTTGTTGATAACCATGCTTGATTATTATAACCCTGATTATGCTAGCTAATGATGAGCTCACTCTTGATATCGTTTACACCTTGATATGACTTGCTGCATATATATTGATTGACCCGACATGGTACCGTACACTACTTGACTTGACCTGATGTACCATGACTTGACCCGTTACCTGATCTTGTGTCTAATGCCAACAAACCTGATATGTAGTCCTCACGGACCGTTCCTGTTGTCTATCCAGACAAACCTGCTCTTACCTGATCCTGTATTGGCATTATTTCTTGATTACTGAATACCTGACTTGACATACATAACTTGGGGGTATGGGGAAATCAAAGGTGAAACCTGACTTGTAACTCAACAGTTCGATACCTGTTCTGATCAGTCTTACGGGCTAGGCCAGCCCCGGAGTGATGATGCTGACATCACTCGTCTGTACCTGCTACCTTTTACTGTCTAGCGGCACGTCTCGGTTTCAGCCCGAGAGTCTGTAGACCGTGGTCTCGGGCATGCACGGGATACTATTGAGTTACATCGATGATTCATCAATTTGATTTCAAAGACTTTAGAATAGAAAACCAGAAGAACAGTTTAGTTTACTCACTGCACACTACCCTTCACTGCCCTGACTACATTACTGTTGCACCTGCTTTTCATTCATGTTTATATCTGCATTGCCTGTTACCATGTTTATATTTTATTACTTGATGACACGACGCGCTGACGTCTGGGTTTTGCATGGCCCAGATCCTGTACCTTTGCTGCAGTCTGAGCATGAGTACTTCTGCCAGCAGGCTGAGCTGTGAGGTTTCAGTAGTAGCTAGTTCCTTTATTTCCTACAGTTTATTCCTGATGTGAGCCCGCATTATGGGACATACATTCCAGTTATTTTGTATTGGATCTTTTGCTTCCGCGCTTTTATTATTCTTGACTCGTGTTATCTTGGCTTATGGACATGTTTTAGATATTTTTATTTTGTTCTTGATATCTCTACAGCCGTAATGTGACTGTGGATGGATACTTCCTACCCACAGGTAGCATGGTTGGCTATGTCACGTGCCCATTTTAGCGTACTCTGGGAAGCGGGGCGTGACACATATTTTCTATACTTAAAACAAATCCCACATACCTTAGGTACAATCTTAGTATCCTCAATCCCTGCACTTGCACTGTTTGATACTGGAGCATCACACTGCTTTATGTCGCAACGGTTTGTCCAAACCCATGCGATTCCAGTCTCACCGCTTGTATCCAGCTGGAATGTCAGTTCAGGGAATGGCGTTCTAAAGGCAACTATAGGATACAACTTGTGTCCAGTCGTCGTCTGCAATCGAGAGTTTTATGCTGACTTCAAAGTGCTGGACATACCGAACTTCGGTGTGGTTCTAGGAATGGATTGGCTTGGAACTTTTTATGCTACCATAGACTGTCGTCAAAGGAGGGTAGTATTCGAGATCCCAGACCATCCGGTCTTCTGTTTCAAAAGCGGAGACCGTACACTGGAGCCAAGTACCTACAAAGCGAAGCCAAGAGAAGCAGTAGTTGCAGCAGCTCAAGCGGAGGAAGAATCAAGACCAGATGTGGTTCGAGAGTTCGACGATGTATTTCCTGACGATATATCAGATTTGCCTCCCGATCGAGCTCTTGAATTCAGTATTGATTTAGTATCAGGAGCACAACCGGTGATCAAAGCACCCTATCGTTTAAGTCCGGAAGGTTTGAAGGAAGTCCGAACACAGTTGGACGAATTACTGGCGAAAGGATGGATTCGTCCCAGCACTTCAAGTTGGGGATCACCTGTATTACTTGCGAAGAAGAAGGAAGGTTCATACAGAATGTGCATCGATTATAGAGCCTTGAACGAAGTCACTATAAAGAACAAGTATCCACTTCCGCGCATCGATAATCTATTCGATCAGCTAAGTGGATCTTGTGTTTTCTCTAAATTAGATCTTCGTTCAGGTTATCATCAAGTAAAGGTCAAGGAAGCTGATATTCACAAAACAGCTTTCAGAACTCGCTATGGACATTACGAATTTCTAGTGATGCCATTCGGAGTGACCAACGCACCCGCAATATTCATGAACCTTATGAATCAAGTTTTCCGGGAGTATCTAGACAGGTTTGTTGTCATCTTCATCGACGACATCCTGGTGTATTCTAAGAGTCGGAAGGAGCATGCAGAACACCTACGAATTGTCCTAGAAACTCTTCGACAACATCAGCTTTATGCCAAGTACAGCAAGTGCGAGTTTTGGCTAAATCAAGTTGGTTTTCTTGGACATATCATATCAGGAGAAGGAATCTCTGTGGATCCAGCGAAAGTTTCGGCAGTTAGCGAATGGCCTACACCAAAGTCAGTGAAGGATATTCAAAGTTTTTTGGGTTTAGCTGGATATTACAGAAGATTTATTGAAGGCTTTTCGAAGATAGCAACGCCCTTGACCAAGCTCACACGTAAAGATGAAGAATTTGTGTGGTCAGAAGCATGCGAACAACATGTCGTAGAAGGTTGACATCAGCACCTATTCTCGTCATACCGGATCAATCTGGAGGATTCGAAGTGCATTGCGATGCATCCGGTAAAGGATTGGGATGTGTTCTACATCAGCACGGTAAGGTTGTGGCTTATGCTTCAAGACAGCTGAAGATTCACGAGTGCAATTATCCGACGCATGATTTGGAGTCGGCAGCCGTCATCTTTGCTCTCAAGATTTGGCGTTATTACCTACTTGGTGAACGGGTGAACATCTACACAGATCATAAGAGCCTAAAGTACGTATTTACTCAGAAGGAGTTGAATATGCACAAGAGAAGATGGTTAGAACTCATGGCAGACTTTGACATCAACTTGCAATATCACCCAGGGAAGGTGAATGTAATACCTGATGCTCTTAGTCGCCAACCATTAGCAATGAATCTCACCGCTCAGTGGAAGCTTCAACAAGAGTTGCATCAGATGGAGATTGAAGTAGTCATGCCAGGTAATGTTTCAAGTTTGATGAATTTACAAGTTCAATCAACCATTGTCAATCAGATCAAAGCAGCTCAAGCAAGTGATGCTAAGTTGCAAAAGATCAGAGAACAAGTGGAGAATGGACTCAGAACAGACTTCATCATCCATGAAGACGAATCTTTGAGATACGGCAGCAGATTGTGTGTACCAAAAGGTCTTGTACAGGAAGAGTTAATGAAAGAAGCTCACAGCTCTCCCTATTCAGTACACCCTGGAGGTACCAAAATGTACAAAGATCCACGTCAGAATTATTGGTGGCATGGAATGAAGCGTGAAGTAGCCAGAAGCGTCGCAAAATGCTTGGTGTGTCAGCAAGTAAAGGCTGAACATCACAGGACTGCTGGATTACTTCAACCGTTACCAATCCCATGTTAGTTATATATATGCCCTAGAGGCCATTACTGTACATAGGATGTATATTGTAGTGGATGCTTGGACATATATAGGGATGACTTTCTTGCTCGACATGATAGTATGCTATCTGGTTACTCTTTACCTTAACGTGTACACTGATTGTCTCTCTGTTACATGTTGGTAAAGCCCTTAGGATGTGTACTTGACTACCTGGACTATGATGCGGATCATACTAGTGGGGACATGGTAGTCCATAAGTACATCCTTCAAGGTCCCTAGTCGTGGGTGTATCGAGACGGGGCATCGATATACCAGAGTAGACTAGCGTATACCATCTCGACCCATACAGATGGGCGATGGATGATCCCATTTCCATTGGTGTTTGACATCAGAGATGGTATACGGGTGCTCAGTGGAGACTGGATACACTGGACGGACTCGCCGAGAACTCCCAGATGGTATTATACCTTACGTCAGATGGCAGTTCTCTAGTGACACTGGTACAGGTTAGTCTGTAGACCCGAGATCGTCATAGAGTCTTGTGTGATTCCCACTGTGCTTTGATTTCCACCTTACCACGTCCAAGAGGGCATGCAAAACGGTGGTTTTTGGGTACAGTCCCGAATCACATGGAGGCAATGAGCGATAGGAGGGGATTCGTCTCTCCCGGTATAGGGAGTTGATGTTGCGCTGTGTTCGATTGGCTATAACCGGAAATCCCTGGCCAGGGTTGCTGAGATTTACTGGTAAGTGTTACCAGTAGTTTCTCGAACTGTTATAGACCACTTATCGACACGACTTATCGAGCTACTGGGGTCTGACGTTTACCACCCCTAGGCGAGATATGCGACATATCAGACGAACAGACCGGACTGTACGGTAAGTGTTACTGGTTGGATTCACAGGAGTGTGAGCGGGCTTGCTCGTCGATCTTCTGATTGCTCAATACCCGGGTGGCCGTTACGTTTGGCAGACCGCTTGCGGCTTGTGGGTGTTTGATATGATCATCACCTGCTGCCGGCGTATTGACGAGTCTTTAGAGTCCTACACAGAGGTTTCCTGGTTCAAGCGAAACGAAATAGGAGCGCATATGAGATATGTGCGGGACCGAGAATAATACTGGTATGTGATACTGTATTCGATTCTCGCGATTTGTGACATTGATCGGTTATATGCGATATAGCCGGGTTATCGGATCAAGTGTTGATTCGATAAGTTGTTACTATTGATATTAGTCGGTTATATGCAGTATGACCGGATCGTTAAATCAAGTGTTGATTTAATGATTTAATGTATAATTATATATTTGATATATCACTTTACATTAACTAATATTGGTTCACTTAAGATGTTTTTCTCACTTGTTTGTGCACATTGTATATGCGATATATTTTTGTGCACAAGATTGTATCATGTTTGATGATACATGCAAACTTGGGTTTGTGTTGATTAAACCATGTTTAAGTAAATGGTTAGGTTTTTATTTATTTATTTATTCTTTTGGAAAGATAAATGAAATGGTGGCTTGTTTTGTTCTTTTGTTGAAACTTCATGAAGGTTTGAAAGCTTGACCATTTTGTTTCTTTCCTTTAACCTAACCATTCAACTTAACCCTAGTTTATTCTCTACACTTAACCATGGTTGCATTATGATAACCATCACTTCATTTTTCTTTTTGGATTTAATTCATTATTCTTTTCTTCTTCTTCTTCTTCATGAGAAAGAAAAGAAAAGCTTGCTTCAAAAATGTCAAGTGATGATTCCAAGTGAGAAATCCAAATCCAAAGTGAACCCACTTCCTATTTCTTCATCCTCTACCACTTGCCAAGTAGTATAGGGTGTTTTCTTCACAAGTTTCATGACTTGGTGAAGTTGGAGCTTGATCTTGTGTTGCCTCGACGTAGATCATCTTCGGCATCGAAGTCGACGACCTAGCCCGATCATTTCTTCGATGAAACCACCGTGAGAGTCCGGGATCCGATGATCGCAGCGAGGGGACATCATCACAGAGCTATGGAGGTGGAGGACCGGATCTACAAAGGTTGTATTTTCCGTTCACTTTAAAGTAAAGTTGTTTGCTTGCATTGTTATCGCCTTAAACTCTAGTCAACGATCGCATTAGTGTTTCTCGGCACCGGAAATTTTTGAATTTGGCATGGTTGATGCCTTGTGAGACCTCCTTAGAGTGCCTAGGAACCCTACATCCCAGAATGGAAGTGGCAACACATCACGATGAACTTTGTGATTGCTCTTCCTCGCAGCACAAAGGGAAATGATGCCGTATGGGTTATCGTGGATCGACTCACAAAGTCGGCTCACTTCATCCCATTTCGAGTTGGCCAATCTACTGAGACACTAGCGAAGAAGTACATGGAGGAAATTATGAGACTTCATGGAGTACCGGTCTGCATTGTCTCCGATCGTGATATCAGGTTCCGATCGCAATTTTGGCAGAGTCTGCAAGCAAGCTTCGGAACAAGTCTGAACTTCAGTACGGCTTATCATCCACAAACAGATGGTCAGTCGGAACGAACTATTCAGATCTTGGAAGATATGCTCAGAGCGTGTATGCTAGACTTCAAAGAATCGTGGGAAGATCACCAACATCTTGTGGAGTTTTCGTACAACAACAGCTACCAAGCAAGCATAGGAATGGCACCTTTTGCAGCATTGTATGGAAGGAAATGTCGATCGCCATTAAGTTGGGACGACATCGGAGATAGGGAACTTCTTGGACCGGAGATGATAGTAGCGACTGTTGATGTGGTCCGTACTATCAAGGAAAGGATGCGCATAGCCCAAGATCGACAGAAGCACTGGGCTGATGCAAAGAGACGACACTTGGAGTTCCAGCCAGGAGATCACGTATTCCTGAAGATATCTCTGAACCGCGGAGTGATCCGATTTGGAAGACGGGGTAAGCTAAGTCCGAGATATATTGGACCGTTCGACATACTCGAACGAGTCGGTGAAGTGGCATACCGTTTAGCGCTTCCACCTTCATTGGAAGGATTGCATAATGTGTTCCATATATCCCAACTCAGAAAGTATGTGAGTGACCCCATCCATGTTCTCGATCATTCCGAGCTCACTATACAGCTCGATTTGTATTGTGAGCAACATCCTGTGGAGATTCTGGACAGGAAAGTGAAGACACTTCGGAACAAGGAAGTTAACTTGGTTCGAGTGATGTGGAGGAAAGATACTCCAAGAGAGTCCACTTGGGAAAGGGAGGATGAAATGCGTACTAGATATCCACACCTCTTTGTAAACTAGTCCTCAAATAAAAGTTGTAAATTTCGAGGACGAAATTTTTTTAAGGAGGGTAGACAGTAACAACTCCATTTTTAATGTACAAAGAATTGATTTAAATTCAATGTATACTTGGAGTATTTATTGTGGCTGATATCTCTTTAAATATTTATTTCACTCCATAATTACAAGAAGGAGCTTGTAGCACATTGGTAATATCTTGCACTGCTGAACCAAGTCACCAGAGTTCAAATCCCATGCCCCACATTATTTTTGTATTTATTTTATTTTAATTTCTTTTGGAAGTCAACAGTCAAAAGGCCATAACTCACAAAATTTGTACTGGACACAAAAAAGTAAATATACCAAATTATTCCCCAGAAGAACCCCCGGCCCCTGGGACCCTGACTCGGCCCGACTCGGCGCCGCCGGCCGGCGAACCGGCCGACTCGGTCCGGCGCCGCCGGCCGGACTCGGCCGGACGGCCGAGTCGTCAACTGAGAAAAGTTAGCTCTGGACTTGGTCAACCCTCCTACACACTTATTATCCCTGGATCGGTTATCAATTGCCCAATAAATCCATTTTACTCCTAGGTTTAATGAATTTTTATATAATTTTTATATTTTTTTATTAAAAACCCTAACCCTATATAAACCCCCCATACCCTCTACCCTCTCATCCTAAATTGCTAAGTCCACTCTTCCAAAATTCCAAGAGAACTTGGTACGTGAGAAAACGAGCGAAAGGCGAAGCGCTGACGAAATCGACGGCGAAATTCCGGCGATCATGCTAGGACCTCTCAACAACGTTTCGACGCACCAGCAAACTCTCTACCTCCCTCTCACTCTCTAGCGTTGTCCAAACCCGTAAGTCCCCATTTTCTATCTTTCTTTTCTTTCATTAAAATACGAAACCCGACGGAAATCGGAACAACCCGATTTCCGATTCGGTTTTCTATCAAATCTCACTTATCACTAATTCCATAATGCTTAAACATATTCATGTTGACTACTAATCACTTAAAAATTAATTTGAACAAGTTTTCATACATGAAATGATAGCCTTTTTAATATATCGTATTCTTTCACTTTAATACCACCATGTTTAGTTTATCATATTTAACACTTTAACATTGTTATACCTTAAAGTAGATCACGAGGTAATGACCCACCTCCTCACACACTCATATGTAACCATAACACACTACCTTGAAAATTTAGAATACGACAAAACAAGATTTTACATTAAAATACCATTTTCTTTATAAACCTTTTCTAAAAGTTCTAAGTTATATACAATTTTAAAACAATATATTTTAATAGGAAATACGATAAGTTGTGAACATCGATCGTTTATCTAAACCTGACTTTGTGGTGTCTAGGCAAGTGTGTCTGAGGCGAGTGGTTACTTAATTAGGGCCACTACTTGTAGTGGAGAGCCTCCCACTCACCTGGCACTTACCTGGCCGCAATTGGCGGTGAAGAGGCGATTTGAGGCTTCTAATGATTTGCCGTATAGACCATTTAGAAATAGGCTAGTTGGCTTAGGAAACCCTAGAATCTAAAATACGGAAATTTACACCTTTTATAAATAAATACCTTATCTTTATAAAAACGTTTTCTAAATAATTAGTATTTATTAAATCTTTGCAAAGTGCCACTACAACCCATCTTTGGGGAACTCGTTAGGGATAGTACGGTTTATCGTGCACCCTCGGGCTTAGTAGTACGAGATTCAGACCTCCGCAAGGAGCATTCGGTCTCGAAAGGTTTAAAATACGACATTTAAGAAAAATGAGGTTTTTGGAAAATAAAATATTTATTAAAAATTATTCTTGTATAAACATATGTATATTTATCATTTAAACACCTATTTTATTATAAGATAAAGTTTCTACCTTTTCCTAAAAATTACAAGATTAAAAGTTACATTAAAATACCATGAATTTCAAATAAATCAATATTACAAATTAATACCTTTATTTATGTAATTAGGATATTTTCACTAGAAATAAGACAAAATAAAATCACACTCATTATAACTATAAAGACGAATAATAAATACTTGAGGTGTATTTTGAAAACTATACAAAAGTATTTTTACATAAAACCCCCTCAAGTTTTATAAATTACAATAATGACCCTAACAAATATAGAACTTCGACTTTCATTTCTTTTGGTCTGACTCGGGTTTGAGTCTGATTAATTCTGACTTGAATATGATTCAAGTCAATCTATATTCCTTAATATTCCAACTCAATATGAACACATGAATCCCAGAATCCAGTTAACAATCTATACAACTAATCAAACCATGGATATACATCCATTGTCCTGTTATTCCATTTACCTGATTATGCAGTTACAATCTGTTTACTGATATCATGGTTTTGGTCAGTCATCCAACTTAAACAATACAATACAACAATACTATCAAAACACTACGGGGTTTAAGGGTAGATTGGTACGGAAGGTGTTAAAGGTGGCACGGGGTGGTCAGATTAAGACACCTAACCTATATTCCATTGCTGTTGTACCGTGGCTTAACGGTTCCTTGTACATTCCGTTTGCCCTGGTCTCTAGCATATAGAGACCCCTCTCGTATACACTGGCATCCTTCTGTACCAAGCTACAAACAACAGCGTTAACACAATATTGTACAATATTTTACAATATCTTTATAAAATACTCTTATTATGTCTTTTCTAATTCTTCTTTATCTTTGGGACTTACCGAGCGACCTGTTCGCTGACGACATTCTATTTCTTTCTTCTTTGAATGTCGTCAGGTGCTTTGGACACAGCAGAGATCGAGCCCACCGGTGAGGACTTGGATCAGTTTCACGAAGACCCCGAGCTCTAGATATTGTATCTTGTTCTATTCAGTATTTTCATTTCCTGTTATGCCATTGTTTAGGCATCGCTTTTCATTTCAGTTGTATTTACTTTTCATGCATTGTACAAAAGAATGTTATTAATAAAGTTGTTGTTATTTCTATATCTCTTGTCTCTTGTGATTTACTTTTATATTGCTTAGATACGCTTAGCGTATGTACTTCAAAGTATATACGTAGCGGACCTCGTCGCGTCCCCTTCGCCGTACACCGGGAAGCGGGGCGTGACAGTAACCTCCGTATGTGTTTCCTGATTCTTCTGGGAATTTTTAATTCTTACTAAAGTGTTGAGTTTTCTGGGTTGTATTGGGAGCTCGATGATTCGATTGGAAAGTTTAACTTCGATTAGTTTGTCCGGGTAATTTATAGAACGTGTTAAAAAGTTCGAACGGATATCAATAACTCACCTTTTCCCCTGCCGGAAAATTTCCAAATGTTGGATTTTTCCGTAGTTTAAGAACGTTCTAAGTCGTGCAAGTAACGCGGTGGACCCTCTAGAAGACAACAAACCTTAACTCGATTATGTGACCGTCTGAACTGCCTCTGAACCTTAGGGTTTGGGGCAGTATGGCGTGCCACATGTGAGGAGTTAGCTTGACCCTTCTACGGCTGGACCATTGGTACCGTGGCATGTGATGGATGTTTTAAAACTAATTTCAAGTGTTAAGAACTATTTGGGAAAACTTGGTTGTTTGATTATTCGATCGGAAAGTTTAACATTGTCTATTTATCTGGAATGTGATACAATATTTGGAATCCACAAGTAGTTATGAGATAACTAATTTGAATGTTATAAATCCAGCAGTTCAGTCTCAGATGATCGGTCGCCACGGGATTTTGATGCGATCAAAAGTCCGTCGCAATCACGTAGCGTACGCGGATACTCGCCGGGTAAACTTAATAGACAGCCATTCCCTATAGCCCCGACCAAGTGACTGTAGGAGAACCCCGTCGCCAAAAGCATCCGTTCGGGTGCTCGCGGCAGCGGTGTTCCGCCATAGTGCACTTCGTCGACGGCATCCGGGGGTGCGCCCATCTACTAAAGTTTGCGACAAGCATTCGATCAGGATGTCGGGAATCTTGTTTATTTGCCCGACTTGATATTGAAAAGAGTTTTCGATAATGAGACTAAATTGCGGGGTTTATAATTGTTAGGCATGAGATGTCTAAGGAATTCATTTGGTTAGGCATGCGAAGTCTAAGGAGGTTGCGGATTCTAACTTTTGTAGTTTTACACTTTCTTTTCTGCGACCGTAAGTGTAGTATGTAGTTGTATCGCCGGTTTTCGTTGCTATACATCAACGACAATCGGTGTATGCATATTTACGTACGTTGATGATATGAAATATTATGTATTGATGTGATATGTTATATTGGATCGTCGTGTTTGAATAGCCTGGGGTTTTATGTAAGATGGGAGTTTTTCATTTTCATTCATGTAAAATTCATTTGTATGTAATATTCTTTTATTGGGGCACTACCGGGCTGAGGATGATGTCACCATTGTATATTATTTACTTTTCCGCATTAGGATAGACCCAAGGCGGGGAGCACAAGTAACCGGGTTCTAGGGTCCAGTGGGAGACCATCTCGAGGAGTCGAGACCGGGTCTCCTAACCCTAGAATTGGCAGTGTTGCTTGCCGCTCTCGTAGGGGTCTAGGGATGTGGGTTTGGCTATTCATCGCGACCGTGGAATCCGTGTTTTATACAGGCTCGTATTAAAACACGGACATCCTAGTATATCCAATATTTCATATATGTTCTTATGCTGCAATGTTCTGTGATGAGATCATATTACTGCCTGAGACGAATGTTTATATTATATATATGAGATATATATTATATATTGTTGTTGATTTCGTTTCATATCTGATGCTTGTGAAGCATAATAAAATGGGACTTCATTAATGAGATTAATGAAATAAAAGAAACCTAAGATATTGTAGAAACTTGTTTAAAAACTGGTAGCTCTAGTTCTTGCTTTGCATAGCGGTGTTTCTTGTAGAATATCCAGCACCTTATTCGATAAGGAAAGAGCCGAGATCCCTTCACCGGGAGTGACCTCTTTAGTGAAACTAGCAGATGCTACAAACTCGGTTTGTCTTTTGATTGCTTCTATAGTTCTTGCTTTGCATAGTGGTATTTATGAAATATCCTGCACCTTATTCGATGAGGAAAGAGTCTACAATCTCTTCACCGGGAGTGACCTCTTTAGTGAAACTAGCAGATGCTACAAACTCGGTTTGTCTTTTGATTGCTTCTATAGTTCTTGCTTTGCATAGTGGTATTTATGAAATATCCTGCACCTTATTCGATGAGGAAAGAGCCTACAATCCCTTCACCGGGAGTGACCTCTTTAGCAATACTAGAAAAGCCTAAAAAACACTCCATTTAAAATCACTCGATTCTACAACGATATAAAGTTCATTACGCAAAGGGTTTTCTTAAAAACCTGTCGTAGCCCTCCGTCATTTCAGATAAGTAGTATTTAGTATTCGTGCTGCGTTTGTTGACTTAGTCAAGGCGTAGTGTGCGGTAGCTGATTAGTGCTTATCTGCAAAGTATATGATGCGATTGGATTAGGGTAGTCGTACGGCCTTGTTGACTTAGTCAAGGGTCGTGCGGGTGGGTTTAATTCAATCGGGAAATGACGGGTTGAACTTTACTTGCGGTCTATGGTTTGTTGACCTAGTCAAGGTCATAGATCGCTTGGGGCAAAATATTATTGGGAATTTCAAGTGTTGAAATTTGCAATGAGATTGCATACCTTCTATGAGATAGTTGGATCCCGATACCCGCTGCGAGTAAGAGTTACTCCTGGGAGAGTTTTACACATTACAATTAGCCGATCAAGTAGGTGTCTAGAAAGGTGTCAACGGTGTTACGCCCCTGGGAAAACGAGGTTTACTTTAATTAGGTCCGTGCGAAAGCACGGGGAACTTCCCTCAAAGTACCGGCACTGGCCTGGCTGAAAGATTGGCGAAATTGTAGCGTGTAATTAATCCCGGCTAGTCTTTCCTTTTAGGGTTTGAATGAAGATTTGATTAGAACAGTGGGAGACATCCTGATTAGATATATTAGATAACCAATCTAATCTTGCAAAAGCATACGCTGAGTGTTTTCTTCTCTCTCTCTCTCCAGGTAGCGACCATATCACGCCTTAATCAAGATAATAATATGGATGTATTGACCGAACCCGCTTGTTATACTGAGCTGGGGAACGTGGGTCCCGCTCCAACTTATAATTGTTATAAGACATAGCAGGAGATTGGGGAATACCATGTTATACTGAGCTGGGGAACGTGGGTCCCGCTCCAACTTATAATTGTTATAAGACAGAGCAGGAAATTGGGGAATACCAGATTTCCCGTGCCGCCCAAACGAAGAAAGTGCATGCTGATGCATCATCTTCGGGTGTGTTCATTACACAGAACTGTTTCTCAATATCCTTTACGTCCTGGGTATTTGATACTGGATCAGAATCCCACATATGTAATTTGTTACATGGGCTACAGATAGGTAGAGAACTGAGAACTAGTGATAAATTTCATGAGATAGAAACGGTGCAAGTGTTGCAGCCAAGTCTGTTGGTAGTTATCACCCTGTATTAACAAATACATTGATTCTGAACGAATGTTATTAGATACCGAACCTGATATACAACATCATATCAGTCTCTTTATTAGTAAAGAAGGATATAATTTTATATTGTTGGATAATGTTTTGAACATTTTCTATATCAAGAGTTGATCGGTTCAAGCACGTTATCTAAAAGCATTAACGTTCTAAATCAAAATACAGTTCTTAGTATGCAGAACACACACAAGAGGAAGAGTTCAGAAATGAATGGATCCTTCTTGAGGTATTGTAGACTAGGTCATATCAATGCGACCCGACTAGCTGAAGTTACATTAAGATGCATATTTAAATTTGTTTGAATTTACATCTTGTGAAACTTGCCGGTCATGTCACAAAGATAAGATGACCACAGCTCTGTTTATTGGAAACAGAGAAAGAGTTAGTGAACTCTTGGGATTGATACATGCTAATGTATGATGGCCCCCTGTATACACATGCCGAGACCGGTTTTTTTGTACTTCGTTGCATTCTCTGATGATCTCTCAAGATTCAGACATATGTTCATGTTGAAACACAAGTCCGAAACTTTTGAGATATTCACAGAATATAAGTTAGAAGTAGAGAACCAAAAACGGGTATAAGTATTATGTCCTTTGATGAGATCAGGGAGGAGAATACTTGAGCACGGAATTCCTGGACTATTCTAAAGGAGAATGAGATTCTCTCTCAGCATTACTCCTCCATATACACCATAGCACGATGGTATATCGGGGCGGAGCAATAGCACCCTATGTGATATGGTATGCTCTATGATGAGTACTACTGAGTTTCCTATTTCCTTTTGGGAGTTATGCACTTGAGAAGCTGCATACCTATTGAATAGGGTTCAAAACAAATCAGTTGCCTACAACTTCATATGTGATATGGAATGGGAAGAGCCCATATCTTAAGTAAGTTAAGATTTGGGGTTGTCCGGCCTATGTCTAAAAAGCAAAATCCGGACAAGCTCGAGACAAAGTCAGATCTGTGGAAGTTTGTTGGATATCCCAAGCATACGCAAGGGAAGATCTTCTACCTAACCGAGGAACAAAAGATGTTTTGTTTCTCAACATGCCACCTTTGTGAAAGGGAATTTCTTGTGGAAAATTAGTGGTCATGAGGTAGAACTGGAAGGAGTTCCAGCTATATAAACTACAGCAGATGATTTGGTAGAACCAAATGATTCAGTGTTTTCCAACGAACCCCAGCCTCTCCGCCGATCTAGTAGGGTTCCTCACCCACCTGAGAGATACTTCGGTTTCTTTATGACAGTGGGAGCGAGGATTGCATCATGAGATGATGACCCAACTAGTTTCGAGCTGGCCATCAGGAGTGGGACTCTGTAAGAATGGCTAGATGCTAAGCAATCTGAGATGGAATTCTTATACACCAACAAAATATAGACTTTGGTTGCTTTATCTGAAGGGTTAAATCCCCATCAGGAGCAAGTATATCTTGAGAAGATTACTTGATGTACATGGAAAAGTTGAGACTTTCAAAGCTATGCTTAAGTCCATCCAGATCCTACTTGCCACTGCTACATACCATGACTACGATATCTGGTGGTTGGGTGTCATGACTGTTTTTCTAAATAAAGTTTTGGAAGAAAGCGTCTATAAGTACACAACCAGAGGGCTTCGCAGACAGTGGGAGCAGCGAAAACGTGTGCAAAATGATTTATGCGATAAATCAGGTATCGCGGAGTTGGAACATCTATTTTGATGCGGTAGTCAAAGAGTTTGACTTCATCAAAATGGTAGATGAACCTTGTATATATACAAAAAGGTAGTAGGGAGTATGGTGGTGATCCTCGTAGAGTACGTAGATGACATACTCTTGATAGGGAAGGAGTTTCCTATGCTACGCTCGGTCAATCTCCGCTTATCACAATGATTCTCTATACAGGATCAAGGTGATACCTCCTAAATCCTAGATTATGGATCTATGAGATAGATCTATTTGGATGTTAGTAAGATGGTATCAATCGATCATGGGGAGAATCACTGGAAAGGTTCCAGGGTGATGAGGATGACTGAATGTCAGTCGCAGGTATTGTCTTTACCCTCAATGGAGGGACGGTATGTTGGAAGAGTTCCAAGCTAGATACCGTGACATACTGGACGATTAAAGGCAAAATACGTCGTTACCAAGGATGCTACCAAAGAGGCAGTCTGGATATATAAGTTCATGAGATGAACTTCGTTCCAACCATTGTGTGACAATGGAGTTAAGGCTTTGGCCTAGGAACGCCCGTCCCATCAGAAATCCAGATATAATTCTTAGACAGTATCGCCTGATCATGGAGATGGTTGATCTCCAGGGAGATCGAGGTTAGGAGAGTAGACACAGAGGACAACAGCGCGGATCCACTCACAAAGGCCTTTTTCCCAGTAGATACTTTTATGGGATGATTGAGTATGAGATAATTCAACCACAGCTAATTGTTGGATATGTGATATCACAACAGATGGCCCTAGTGCAAGTAGGAGATTGTTAGTTATATGTATGCTCTAGAGGCCATTACTGTACATACGATGTATATTGTAATGGATGCTTGGACATATACAGGGAGAACTTTCTTGCTCGACATGATAATATGCTATCTGGTTGTACTTTATCTTAACATGTACTCCGATTGTCTCTATGTTACATGTTGATAAAGCCCTTAGGATATGTACTCGACTACTGGGACTATGATGAGATCATACTAGTGTGGCCACGGTATTCGACGAGTACATCCTATAACTGTTCCTAGTCGAGGGTGTATCGAGACAGGGCATCGATGCACCAGAGTAGACTAGCGTATATGCATCTTGACCCATATGATGGGCGATGGATGATCCCATATCCATCGGTGTTTGACATCAGGGATGGTGTACGGGTGCTCAGTGGAGACTGGGTACACTGGACGGACTCGCCGAGAACTCCCAGATGGTATTATACCTCACGTCAGATGGCAGTTCTCCGGCGACACTGGTACAGAGTAGTCTGTTGACCCGAGATCGTCATAGAGTTTTGTGTGATTCCCACTGTGCTTTGATTTCCATCATACCACGTCCAAGAGGGCGTGCAAAAAGGTGGCTTTTGGGTACAGTCTCGAATCACATGGAGGCAATGAGCGATAAGAGGGGATTAGCCTCTCCCAGTATAGGGAGTTGATGTTGCGCAGTGTTCGATTGGCTATAACTGAAAATCCCTGGCCAGGGTTGCTGAGATTTACTGGTAAGTGTTATCGGTAGTTTCTCGAACTGTTATAGACTAATATCGACACGACTTATTAAGCTACTGGGGTCTGACGTTTACCATCCCTAGGCGAGATATGCGACATATCAGACGACGAGACCGGACTGTACGAGAGTGTTACTGTTTGGATTCACAGGAGAATGTACAGGCTTGCTTGTTGATCTTCTGATCGCTCAATACCTGGGTGGATGTTACGTTTAGCTGACCGCTTTGCAGCTTGTGGGTGTTTGATATGATCATCACCTATTGCCGGCGTATTGACGATTTTTTAGAGTCCTACATGGAGCTTTCTTGGCTCAGGAAAAACGGAGTAGGGGCACATATGTGATATGTGCAGGACCGAGAATAATGCGATATGAGATACCGTATTCTATTCTCGCGATATTTGATATCAGCCGGGTCATCGGATCAAGTGTTGATTCGATGAATCGGTAAATGGTATATTAGTCAGTTATATGTGATATAGCCGGATTGTCGGATCAAGTGTTGGTTCGATGATTTAATGTATAATCGTATATATGATATATTAAATTATATTAACTAATATAAGCTCACTAAAAGATTCTTTTTCTCACTCGGGTAATACATTGATATATATGCGATATATGTTAATTATATTGTTTTATTTTGTTACAATATATATTATATACGTGATATATAATATTGTAACATGATATGATTACTAATGCAACATATTTAGTGGAGATTAAACAAGGTTAGGGTTTGAATTGGGTTAGTTCTTTCTTGAACCTTCTAGAAGGTTTTCTTTTGGATTGAACTAAGATATTATGTTTGATATTTTAAGTGACTCATGCTTTAACCCAACCCAAACCCTAGCCTTAGTTAAATCTTTACAAAGGTTACATGAACCATGGTTGGATAAGTAATGATTATTACATATTCATTATTCATCACAAAAGGATTCTTCATCTTCTTCCTTGAGTTCTTCATGGAAAAGCTTTCTAGCTTTTTCAAAGGTGATGAAAATGAGTGAGAATAAGAAAACAAATGAGAGCTAAAATCCTGCTTCATCATCCTCATCTATCCTTGCCATTTAGACGGGGTGTTCACTTCATTTAGTGAGTGAGAGCTTGTGTTAATGAAACTTCAAGGTAAATCATCTTTGTTATCGAAGATCGGAAGTAAGCATGCATCTTTCTCTTCGTGGAGCCTCTCGAGAGTTCGGAACATGATGATCGCAGCGAAGAGACTTCAACACGGAGCTTATGAAGCGAAGGACCGGACTACAAAGGTTGTAATCTCAAACTCTTAGTGTTAAAGTGTTTAACATGCTTTGTTTCGCCTAATCTCTAGTTTAAAGATCTCGTTTAAGGTTGTTCGGCACGGCTAAATTTTAAATCGGGCATGGTTGATGCCTTGTAGAACCTTATTAGAGTGCCTAGTAACCCTACATTATCATCTCGTGCACCGCTTTGGCCTAGCTACACTCGGCACTACCGATAGCTCAACGTATGGAAATGCATCTCTAGATATGGTCGGGGATGTGATGGGTATCCAAAATAATGAAAGCTGATAAAGAATCAGTAAAGACATGAAATCGTCCATCACTTCTGAAGTTCTATCCTGGATAGTCCGCTCCAAAGCAGCCTCTGATATTGTGATGTACATTTTTTCACATTTCTCCATGTTAAAGTACTTCTTTCAAAGCTGGGTAATATCATGGTTACTCTTCGTTTCTTTGCCGGCCTTCGGCAAGCCGATGCGCTCGCTAACCTAATCCACAGTAAATTTATATGAGGTGCCTCCAAAAGAGAACTCTCTGGTTCCTAGATCATAGCAAGGGATAAGCCTAGATAAGGTAGGCCTATCTTGACCCAAAGTTGGCAGCTTCATGTAATGGTGGAACGGAGCTTTACTTAGCCTCCGTCTGTGCTGATGGTCAATGTGTGGCTCCAACCTCCCAATGAAATTGTTGTGGCGGGCGACGTCGACATATGTCCGGATGGCAGGATTGGCTCCATACTTTCTTCTGCGGAAAACCAAATTTAAACATTAAACCATAGCTATCAATTCTTTAGACTGAAAATTATAAGCAGCTGCTTTCAAGCCACATGCAAGTTCTCACAAGTTGCAGGCAACTGCTTATAAGTTACTGGCAAAAGGTTAGAAGTTACAGGCAACCACATCAGATGTCTGTTCCAGACGTTTGGAACAATTTTTTTGCACTGAAGACGTCTGTGGCAGACATCTCCAGTTTAAAATATGTCTCTGAAAATTGACTCCAGAGAGAACCAGATGTCTGCAACGGCTTAGAAGTTACATGCAACTGCCTAGAAGTTTCAGACAAATGGTTAGAAGTTACAGACAACTGCTTACAAATTACATGAAACTTTATAGAACCTATAGGCAACTACTTAGATGTTACAGGCAAATAATTCGCCTGTAATATCTTGTCAACAACAAATGAAAATAAGCACCTGCCTGTAACATTTATGAAGTTGCCTGTAAGTTATGATGGGCAACTTTAGCACATGTTACATGTAACTTTGGTAGATATTATAAACAACATTATAGATGTTACGTGAAACGTCATAGATATTCACAATTTTTTTTTGAAAGTAAACAACTTCGAATTGCAATGTAAGATTAACATCAAGGGTATGAATTTTACCTACTTTGTATCTCAGTCGTCGTCGATTCCTCAGCCGCTGTCGGCGTTGTCAACTCCAATTCTGGAACTATTGATTTAGACGACGCCTCTTTCGTCAATTTCAAGACCTTGTCATTTGATTTAGGCTCCATTCTGTAGGGAGTGCTAGGGTTTTCGACGAGAGGCGACGACGACGAGAGGCGATAATGGGCAGAGGGCTCTAAGGTTTTCGACGAGAGGGCGGGGGATCTAGGGGTTTCGACGAGAGGGAGACAACGGTTATGATGACGAAGAGAGCATAGGTTTTCTGATGAGCTCAAGCGATAGTGACCTCGAATGACAGACAAAGAGAGATATATATATTTTTGAATGGGGGGTATTTTCGCCACTCCACCAAATTATAATACTCAGGCCTTGGGTCATGGGATTTTGACCATTAAATTTTTTCTCCATATTTCGAAAATACTGAAGAGTTTTTGATCCTTTTTCTTAGGCCGGGGGCTTTTCAACAATTTACCCTTTTGGATATTACATGCCTCTAATATAAAGAAGGTTTTAATTGGGCCCAGGCTTTTTTTAAACAAGAGCAAAAGGCCCGGTTACACAAGTTTGAAGCAGGGCGGGGGCGTTTTGACAAATTTTTTACAAGCATTTAAATACTTTATACAGCCCACCGGGATGATCTTTGTTAGTTTTGGTTTTTTGCCAACCTTTACCCTTGAAGATAAAAAGAAATGATATTTATTAGTTTATAATACATATTTAGGTGAAGGAAAGTTGAAAAAGTAGTTTAAATTATAGAACATTCTCACAATACTTCCAATATTTTTTCTTAAATTTGGAACTAGAATTACGTGAAGTTGGCACTCATTTAAAATAATAAAAATTTGAAAAATTTTAACATACCTACTCGTGTTTTGTAACCGCTCTTCCGCAGTAAAATGACTAGATCTCAACCTAATATCGACTCTCTAAACTAGTATCGAGTTTCATGCACTATTTCTCCTATGATTATCTTCGATAACTCCGTCACTACGTAAATACAAATAAAGACATCTGACATGCACAAAGCATTGAATAAAATGAGGGCCGATTTCCATTCTAAATTCCAGTTCCATCCAAAAGTTCAGATTGACTCTCTAAACTAGAATCAAGTTTCAACTGCATTCTGCTCAAACAAATATATTGAGTGAGCTGAATGTCAACCTGACATCAACTCTCTAGATTAGTACCAAATTTCCTGCAAAGGTTCCATCAAAACAATGGAGCAGCCAATTCCTGAGGTCCAAAAATCAAATCAAGAAAGGACGAGGTCAAATTCTCCCAATTGGAAAACCCTAAAGTTGTTCCTTTTTGGAAACCCTAGCTGCTAAAGGCGATCTCCGAAATGGAATTGGTGTCGAAATCGGAAGAGGAGGAGCCCCAACCAGATATTCACGATCTCTTCTGCCATTACAATTCTCTCTACTTCGACGATGCTCTCGGCGCTTGCATTGTATATTGGAGCGA
The DNA here is from genome assembly GCA_030015575.1 of Agapanthus africanus. NCBI lineage: Eukaryota > Viridiplantae > Streptophyta > Magnoliopsida > Asparagales > Amaryllidaceae > Agapanthus > Agapanthus africanus. The sequence continues at coordinate 681,415,171 of JASDDO010000031.1, read as the reverse complement.
TTCTCGCACTACTAGGTTTCCATCTCAAACTCTTGATCTTTCTCTTGAATTTGTTTGTGATTTGAGTTGTGTTTTTTTGGGTCGATGGTTGTTTTTAGCTTGGTTATTGTGACTGTGTGTGAAATCCTTGGGCAAAGTCTGCATTTTGAATTTGATATTTTGTTCGTGGTTAAAAGATGCAAATTTTTTGTTTGTTTGTTGTGGTTGTGTGTGAAAACCCTTGAGGTTAAGAACCCATGTCTGCAAATTTTTTAAAAAAGTTTTATCTTTTGAATTATTATGCTACTTCTTTCTGTATCAGTTGGGTTTACTATATTTTACCCTGTTTTAGGTTCCAGTTGGAAAAAGATTTCATTTTTATGCAAAAGTTATGAATTTGGTTTAGCAATAAGATCGTTTATTAATTTTGTTCTTTTATTTTGGAGAAAATTTGTACTGAAATATGAGTCCTAAGCTCAAAATACAATAATGGGCACAAAACAAAATACCACTTCAAGCTTAACAGTTCAGAAATGCATTAGGTATGCTGGAAAGAAATGTAGAAGCAAGAAATATGCATAGTCAGTCATCCCTTTCCCTTTGTCTGTATTTCTTAAAGATTAAATTGCATGGTTCAATTCAAGCATGGGAATATTTTAAAAGCATTAGAGCGAATTAGATCCTAGGAAATCAATGGCAGGCAATTACTAAAGCTTTGTTCTGTTGAATTTTCTGGTGATCCTCAATGTACCATGTATGAGTAGACTTTGATACAGGTGCATTAGAAAGGCATATGATAGAAGCTTACTGTACAATAAATAAACCTAGGACATCTCAACCTTTCGTTTGGAAACAAAAATATCATTCTTCTTTGATAATTTTGAAGAATCTAAATTGTAATCAGATAGGGAATACTTTATGCAGTTTTTTGGGCTCCTGAAATAGGCATCAAGCGTCCAAATATTTTGAAGTATCCAGCACGGGAGTTTCAAAAACCCATTGGGGAAATACTGATATTTGATGTGATCATGAACTCTAAACTTGCCATTTCTTTACATAAACAAACTAATATAACAATAGAGGTGTAGTTTGCACATCACAGAAACTTAAAATTTGAAGCATCTAAATAAATTTGTCATATTGTTTAAAAGTAACAAAGGTGATTGCCCAACTACAGCAAAGTCCACTTTTAGTGAAATTTAGAAATCAGTAACAAAGTTTATTAGAAAATATAGAAATAAATACATCACAATAAATTGACACATGGCATATTTTACTTTTATCATAATCCTAATCCTCTAGGGGGTGTCAGTGGGAAAGAATTTATGAATCCGGAATTCTAAATCAAATTCTGTCATTTGAGAAGCATTCTCAATTTTTTTAGAATTTCAAAATAAAAATGCTCGGTATTCCGAAATGCAATTCAACATATTCATGTAAACAATCGATGAACACAAAAAAAAGATGCATACATGAAACAAAGAGACAAGTTACAAATTAATAGAACTTGAGAGGAGGGGAATAATAGGGGGAAAAATTAAACAAAAAACAAATGAGATACACCAAAATGTCTGCATAAAGAACATTACAAGATTAAATAAACATACAAAATAAATAGATTGTTCAATCACATAGTTTGAAATTGTCAAAGTTATTTTTAAAGTAGAGTAGAGTTTAAAATTAGAGAAGAGTTGGAGGAGTGATGGGATTTTACACATGTGCTTTTAATGATAAGTGGGTTTCAACAATAAGATTTAAGCCTTGTTGAGGTGTGACCTATTTTATATTACCCATGCGTTTCTTTTGTTGTTTCTAATGTGGGACTGTCTTTAAAGTCCGATCATTTTATTTTTTTTTACTTTCAACACCCCTTTAAACTTAGAGAAAAGTTGGAGGAGTGATGAGCTTTTACACAGTCTTTTAATGATAAGTGGGTTTCAACAATAAGACTTAAGTCTTGTTGAGATGCGACCCATTTTATATTTTCAACCCATATGTTTCTTTTGTTGTTTCCAATGTGAGACTATCTTTACAGTCCCATCATTTGTTTTTTTTTACTTTCAGATACAAATCATCACGAGTAATCTTCTCAACATACAAATATCACATAACTTATCTTATTGTCTCATAGTTGCATGAAAAGATTCAGTCTACATATCCTCACCAATCTTGTTTCTCGTATTCATTGCGGCTATCTGTTGAGAGCTCTCTGTGCGCAAATCATCGTTAGATCTGAATTTTCAGCATCGTCTACAGGGACATTTTGTAGTGCATCAACCTATATTGCATTAGTATCGAACTCATCACTGCTAAAGAAAATTATGTATCCCACAGCATATGCTTGCATCATCTTGACTTGTGTAAGAGAAAAAACCAGGTTGTACGGATTTAATCTAGGAGTTCAACAAGATAGTTGGCTTCATCTCGACTCCATTCCACATAATCTTTAGCACTCTTTGTTTGTGTGGTAGGTGGTTGACTATCCATTCTTACAAAGAATACTACGATCAGACTTAAAATAACAATTTATCTAATAAAAGTTTTTTGTACTTAACACAATAACATAAAAGTTTATCCCAATATTTTAGTGTCACTCAGGGACTTGATTATTTACCATTCAGTTTTTATAAAGGCCAATCTCAATGAAATTATAAATCTCGGCTCGATTTCTACATTGCTTTTCAATTTATTTGAAATTCCAACTTCAGGGATGGGTGACAACTCACTTCTGAAATAAAATTATACATAGGGTAATAAATGAATGTGATGATATCATGATAGAGACCAAGCCAAAATGAAGCAAATAGCATTGCAGGTGACTTAGGAACTCTTTTTAGCACATCCTAAAACTTGCGTTATGTTCTAGATGTATCAAACATGTATGAATGACGAAAATATTAACTATTTACGCATAAGATCTAACAAATCATGTGTATTAACTTAAATTTGTTGATAGGATGATTTTGTGTGTACATGTGCGTGTATTCATACAACAAAAAAACTGTTACGAAAGTTTTGAGGGGTTACAACTGAAGCTAAATGTGTCACAGCTTTATACTTGACTCAATCTCCAGCCCTCCTCTCAATATTTATGTATTTGCAAAAAGGGATTTGATTTGTGCTATTTTTCAAGCTGAGTGTGGTGAGTTTTGGTTTTAGCTCTTCTTCTTTTATACGTTAAATTATTTTAATGGAACGAGGTGGAATTCCAACCGTGTATATTGGAAAAAAAGGTAGAATAGTCTGCCAAAACAGTTCTAAATACAAAACACAAGAGCATAGACAACGCATAAACTGGAAATTCTCTTCAAAACACAATAATACACAAAATTGAAGATCAAGCTATATTTAGGCTACTAAATAATCAAATAACACTTATTGTGACAAATGCATACACAAAACAATATCTAGGAATCCCATGATTGTTGTTAGATAAAAAAATGTCGCTTCGATTTCTTTTGACAACCTAACATTTTCATGAAAAACTACTTTCCTAAGGGAGATGCAAACATGGTCTAAGATTTTAACAAATTAATAACAAGCAAGACAAGGCATTTCCTCTCAATTAAAATGATTTTATCCAGCCTATTGCTAACTACATTTCAAGAGAAATATTAACATGGTCAAGATTGATAAGAACATGGACTTCATCTACTGTTTACTCATTATTATCCAAAATTTGATCTAACTAGGGACAAAAAATGCATACCTGATTTTCCATTGATGATTTTCCCACAAGATAATGTCATGATCTTCAATCTAAACCCAAAAGCAATCAATTGAGCTATGGACCGACAGAAAATATTAGGGCTTCATGTAAGAGAGATGGAGAAGAGAAAGGATGGGAGCATAAGAATGAAAAACAATTGTTACACCTCATGCTATTTATTAGAGGGGGAGGAGTTGATTTGGTTCTCCGGGAGTTTCGCAGCGGAAGAAGAAGACGAGACACGAGAGGAGGAAGACGAGGTGTGAGATCGGGAATTTGAGATTTCCCGAGGTACCGTGAGGATTATAATTGATCTATTTCTGTTACTTTTCCTTTATATCCCGCTTCCTTGGAATTACAAAGTAATAATTCCCAAAATTTTGGTATGCAAGGCTACTAAGTCCTTATACATAAATGTCTTCTTCAAATGCTTGCTCACTTACATAAAATTTTCATATGACCCAAGTACCTGATATAGAATTATATAATTACACTTGACTGACACCCTCTTAGGCCCTGTTAGTCAGTTGGAATTTTTAAATAGAATTGGGGTATGTAGAACTGGAGCCATTTTATCAGAACTTTTATGGGACTGGAGCTATTTTGATGGGATTAAGGAACTATAATATTATAACTAGAACTGAAAACTTGAACTTTATTAGAACTTTTATGACATTCAAACTTATGTTATTTATATATGACCAATTTTTTTTGTTTAAATAGTATAATAAAATTAACTGTAATTTAATAAAATGAAAGAGGCCGTTGAGAAATAATTATTAATAACAATTTAAAATAAAATTATTGTATAATAATATTACGTTAAACTTAAAGCAACAACATGTGTACATTATTTTCTTCAAAATGTAGTGTAATTTTTTTAATGATAAATACATGAACGGTCTATTACTTAAATCAAATATGGCATTCATGCTCAAAATATTCATAGCATGTTTAGTCACTATAACATAATAATAATTGACCAAAAAACTGAAAAATAAATCAAAAAATATTTTATTTGAACTCTTGAAAATATATAATTTTATTTTTATTTTTTAAATAACAAATCAATCAATTGTATTTAATTATAGCAACAATACCAATCATATTTAATTAGTATAAATAAATTAAATTTTAAAAACAAGAAATAAAAATATTATAAATTAAATTAGTAATCTTTGTAATCCAATAATTTAATTAAATTAGTACTTGACTAATTTTCTTATTTAGAAACGAAAGAACAAAAAGGAGAGTGCACACGCGCATGCCGGGAGGGAGGACAGGGAAGGATGAGGGGAGGGAGGAGGACGAAGAGGGACAGAAAGAAATAGAGTGATGGATGTAGGACTGAAAGAGGGGAGGGAGGAGGTGGGAAAGGGAGGGATAGAGATCTTTTATTGTAGGTCCATTTTTTAATGTTTGTTATATTCAAATAGATGGCGTAATTATTAGGCTAAATTTAGAAGGTTTTATATGGTGGAACTAAAAATTAGAATTTTTAACACATCAGTTCCAGTTCCATCCATGACTAACACCAAAAAATTGGAGTTGTGGTTCTATTTCTAATTGATTAAAAGTAAAATTACCCCAATAAATTCCAGTTCCATCTAAGGGTTCTAATTGACTAACACTTTCTTAGTAAAGCATGGAAACAAAGTATCAAATGGATATCAAATACTTAAATATCTCTGACACTTAAACACTGTACTTTACTAAATCAAAAAGAGAATAAAAAAGACTCCCAACGGATTCAAATTTCATAAATATTGCTTACATCTTCCTATTTGAAGCCTAGGATATTCGTTTAACTACAGGAGCTGAACATTTTTTGAAACTATTTGAAAATTGCAGTTATTCATGACAAATAGTGTACTACATCAGAAGGGATAATTTGTTACTTGATTTGATCTTTTAAAAGAAAGATGAAAAAATAATAGAAAAGGGAACTAGAGGTACGAATTAGGAAGACGAGAATAACAATTTTAGCAATGGGAGAGTACTAGTGGAGCAACATGCACTGTCGAAGAAGGGACAAGAGAGACAAAGATAAGAAGAAAATTTATATTGGTGATCACCTCATTTTTATGCTTTGGTGTAGAAATACCCAGGTGCAGCCTTATAGGGAGAGTACACAATTCACTAAGCACCAACTCACTACCTCAATAATTTGTCTTAAGTTTCCTCTAGGACACGAAAATCTTAAGATTCCCGCTTGATGGCACAAGCTTTGACTGTGTGAATTGCCGGAACTCTGCAAGGATCTTCACAACATAACGAATATCTATTTCTTCCCATATTTTCCTTATCAACGACCTTGACACTATTTGTAAATGTTTGATGTCAGGTTTGCAATTGATCATTTGATTTGGGCAATCCCAAGATGATGCCTCATCAAATAAATTTGTTCCATAGCCATCCTTTTCCTTATGGAAGTGTGAGTGTGTTTACCCCAATCAGAGCAAAGCTCTGTTCAAATTCCAAGACGGAAGATGAACCCAATAGGAGCAAAGCTCTACTTTGAAAATTTAAACTTTAGTAAATGAAGCAACGCTTCAGATTCTTTGCGCCGCGCGCAACGCGTCACGTGTCATGCGCTGATACATCAGCACAACGCCCAAGGCAGCGCACCCAATCAGAGCAAGGCTCTGTTTAAAATTCAAACTTTAATTAAAGAAGCAACGCTTCAGCTGGCCTGCGTTCTGTGCTGCACGCCACGTGGCAGCGCAGTTGCGCTGCGTGACACGTGTCACGCTCTGGAGCATTTGCGCCAAACAGAATTGAGATTTTAAAGAAATCTTTTCTGTTCTTATTAAAACAAGAAGATTTTCTTCTGTAAAACAGAGGCCTTTGGATTAAAAGATCCAACGGTGGGGAAAATTCCCCAAATCACTCAGAGAAAGATCTCTTTAACAAATTTAACCAATTTATGAGCATTATAAAAAGGACCCCAGACCTCAATTCGAAAAGAGGAACATTCTTGGAAAAAAATCAAGAGCTTCAAACAGAGAGAACTCTGAAAAAGTTTTAAGAAAAAGGTAAAAAACCTTCACAAAATATAAGAAATTTCTTCTAATAGATCATTGATCTAAGAACAAGATCAATGATCTTCACATAATAAACAGTGCTTTGCACTTCTTATGAACCACTGGTTCTTTAAAACAAGAAAACAACAAAATAAAAAATAGTGCTTTGCACTTTTATGAACCTCTGGTTCTTGAAATAAAAAGAAAAAACATGTTTTTCTTTGATCTAAATTAGATCAAGGAAACGAATAGTGCTTTGCACTTCTTCTTGTGAACCATTGGTTCCTGAATCTGAAAGATTCTTAAGTCATAGTGCTTTGCACTTGTAAACTGCGCTGTTGCGCTCTTGGATTGGCGCAAGCCACCGGAGTGCGCCACGTGTCAGCAGCGCAGCGCACTGTGCGACACGTGTCAGCACCGTAAGCGCTTGCGCTATCTGATTGGCGCGCAAAGCGCCTGATAAATGCAATGCATTTCCCAAAGGGTCAGGCCCAAGTCAAAAGACCAAGCAGGCCTAATTAAATTGATGCTCTGCATCATTTATAAATGGGCAGAGCCCAAACGAAATAATAAAAATGCTATGCATTTTAAAAGGGGCAGAGCCCAAAAGATTGATGCAATGCGAGAGCAAATAAAATGTTGAATATTTTCAACTGGACTTAGCCCAATTTTGGTCGTAAGTCCTCAAATTAAATTGACTGAGCAAAATTGCTCTATTAAATCAATTTATCTCCGGTTCGAGGGTACATCTCCGAACTCCTCCGACACCCGTCGTTGTAATCCTTCAATGACGTCAGAGAGGTGACGGGTCCCGACAACCACATACGTATATTGGACTGCGGGGTCCTTAAACTCGTGGACCGAAACGTCCTTAAACTAATATTGGACCGAAACGTCCTTAAACTAATGTTGGACCGAAACGTCTTTAAACTGATAATGGGCCCCTACGTCCTTAAACTGGAATATGGACCACCACGTCCCTAAACTGGCGATGGACCACCACGTCCTTAAACTGGAACATGGACCATCACGTCCTTAAACTGGAACATGGACCACCACGTCCCTAAACTGGAACAATAGAGCCTCCAAATGCTCTTTTACCGGATCTAAACGAACCCGTTTAAGTCGATCTTAGCCCCAAACATGACTAACGTATCCTTAAACATTCAATTGGACTATAAATCTCCCAATCGACTTTGGTTCAAGGGTACATCTCTGAACTCCTCTGATATTTGTTGTTGTAATCCTTCAACGTCGTCAGAGAGGTGACGGGTCCCGACGGCCATACATTAAACAAGGACCACTATGTCCCTAAACTGGAACAGCCGAGCCCAAATGCTCTTTTGTCGGATCCAAACGATCCTGTTAAGTTGATCTTAGTCTCAAATCAGACTAACGTATCCTTAACGAACGTTTAAGTTGATCTTAGCCTCAATATGGCTAACGTATCCTTAAACTGAAACACCAAACCCAAATCTAAGTAAATACGGATTTGGACTAATCCACGTCCTACGGGCGACGACATCGCTTAGTCTTCGTATACAATCCACGGGCAACCACAAACAAAACAAACACACACGACACGAAGTGAAATTCTGGAGAAGGAGAAAGTTGTTGCCGCGATGCGGTAGCGTAATTAACTGCAGGGGCTTGCGCCTGCAGGGAAGAGCGTCCCCACAATCAAAAACCCCTCAAGCGAGGGAGGATCTGACGAAGTCTGCTACATCGGCCGCATCCGTCTAAACCTCCGATACACGGTGCCATAAATCAACTTGGCATCTTCGGAAAGGTGGACGGATAAAACCAAATAGCATCTGCCCCGAATCTCAGCGTCAGGACCTCGCAGTCTTGTGCGCCGTCATTCGGAGGGGAACAGATTCTGGCACGCCCGGTGGGACCTTTTCCTTTTTCCACTCCACACTTCGTGTATCGTCTTCGCGAACGAATCGCGGTTTGTTGTGGTTGCCTGTGAATTCAAGGTACTAAGATTGGGTGTCTTGCTCCGTGCAGAGAACTGAACATCAATGGCTTCAAACTGCACTGCCTACGACTGCAACTCTCGCTCCGTCCTCGGTGGAGGGGTGACTTATGGGCCCCAAGCGGCTTCCCTTTTCAAGATGCCAGTGGAGCAAGTAACTCAGGCCAACACTGGATTATTCTTCGGGACCATGATCCCACCGTTGAGCTCCAATGCCACAATGACGTTGCAAGAAGCCCCAAAAAAGTCGGTCTTTGATCAGCTTACCACTGCCGCGACCCCTCTCAACGGGTCGCCCAGATTCAATACCTCAGTTTTCAACAGACTGGGCCAGAACGTCAGCAAACCTGCGATACCTGAAGCTGCCATCCCAAAGCGGATAGCCATCCCGACTCAAACGGACGAAATCATTGGAAGGGTTCCTCCTTCCGAGAAGTCAGTTTTTACAAGGTTGGCTATTCCGGTTGCTGCTCCAGGCGAGGTCCTCAAAGCTGCTCCCCCTACCCAGGGCAGGGGGCATGAAGAAGCTTATCCAACAACGGAGGTGACTCCATCTGCAAGACACGCCCGACGTCGCCACTGGCGTCGAGTAAGAAAAGCCGGGGGCAATTCCCCCTCTGGATTTACGCCACCAGCTCCGATGGTGGAGATCGATGTTGTTGTTCCAACCGGGAACAGCTTTGAATTGCTGAATATGGTGCGCAGAAACTCTCCTACTGCGATGTTGAAACGAGCTCCTTCACCTGTGGAGAATACTCTAGAGAAAAAGCTAGAGCAGCCAACTCGACGGCTGTCCTCTAAAATTTACAAAGTCTGGCGACAGGTCCAAGAGTCGGTGATTGATGAAAACTATCTCCGCCGACAGAAAACGATGAAGGTGCGGCAGGAGAAGGATTACTCTGTCAAGCCACAAAAAACAAAAAGCTACTTGGGTGCCCATTACAACGGCTCCCTCAACTCCAATCACTCAAAAAAGGAGGCCGCAAAAAACCCTTGTGTCTTTGGCAAATCGCAAAGACATCGAACACAAACGCCCCAAGACTGGGGGCATGGTGGTGCACACTGTTTATATGGCTTCCGGAAAGGAGGAAAGCCGTGCTTCGTCGGGTCACCGACCGCTCACCCGATCTGTGACGAAAGCCCAGGAGCAGCAACAGAAGCTTCAGGAAATGATGACTGTGATGGCTGCACTTACCGAACCGAAAGAAAGTTCGGAAGTATCATCAGAACAGCGTCACGAACAAGAAACTGATGCTGACTTCTTGCGTAGAATCCTCAAAAAGGACATAGAAGCCACAGAACAAGCAGCTAACATAAAACAAATAGCACTTCTCTTCCAAGACATGGTAGGGATGATGTTACAGCCGGACCCTCCAGCTAAAGACCCTCCAGTCATTGTCGGAAATGACGGAGGGGAAACATCTGATCCTTCTCCGGCTCTTTCAGCAGCCAAGGAAGAAACCGTTTCTAAGGCCGCGCTTGATGACTATATAAGCTCAGCAAATACGAGCTCATCAGGCGAGTGAAGCAGCTGGGCAAACTGTTAGAACTGGACGACCCTATCCGGGCTGGTATGACCAAATCAGTTACCCGCCGGGCTATACGATCCCTAAATTCCACGTATATAAAGGGACATGGAATCCGCATCAACATGTCGCTCAATTCAGGGCCTTATGCGGCAACACTTGAGGCGATGACAAATTGTTGCTTCGCCAATTCGTTGGCAGCTTAGCGGAAACAGTTTTTGAATGGTATTCGGAGCTACCTAATGACCCTGTCACAACATTTGCGGAGATGGAGCTACTGTTCAATCAAAGATTCGCGAGTGCTAGTGAACGCATCTCGATAACAGCACTGATAAATGCCAGGATAAAGCCAGGCGAAACGTGGGTCCAATACGCAATACGATGGCGGAACCTATGGTCGAAATGCGAACAACGCATAGAAGAGGCACCTGCGGTAGGCATGTTCGTGGGCACTCTTGATCCGCAAGCGACCATCTCGCAATTCATGATGTTCTTCAGGCCGACCACCTTCCAGGTATTGATCGACAAATTAGCCTAAACGGACCAGATGGGCCACGAACCGTCTTCTCCAAAACCAGACTCTCGAAATGAGAAAGGAAAAGGGAAAGCGGCTGTCGTTGCCAATACTCAACAACATCCGAGCAACTCAAAGCCGTTCCTCCGCCAAAATAACGTGCATCCACGCCCGTCCCTTGAGGAGAGATTAGGACGTCCTTATTCGTTTCTTCAGCATAAAACGAGAAGACTGTTTGAACTGGCAGTATGCAACAGACTCATCAATCTGCCGAATCCAAAACGTCCGTTGCGACCAGGCGATCTCAATAATCCCGATTACTGCCCTTATCACCAAACGGTAAGTCATCCGATCGACGATTGTTTTGTCTTTAAGGGATGGATCGAGGATCACTACCTACAAGGCAAGTTTGCACTGTCTGAAAAGTGGAAGGTAAACCCACCACAGCCGCATACTCCAAAGAAAACAGACGCGCTGGGGGCAACTTGTAATGTGATCTCTCACTCATTGGCGGATGATAAAGAGGCTCCTTGCCCCGAGAAACCGAGGGCGGACCCTGAACCAGAAATTCCGCGGCCATCAGACGAGTTGATTGATGCCTTCCTGAATGAGATTCGTCTGAAAGTTAAAACCAATCAAGAGCGTGAGATGGCCATAATGGAAGGGGCCAAACACCGGCGACTGGACCAAAGAGTCGAGGCACTCCCGTCAAATCAAAAGCCATCCGCTGCGGATAAAAACAAATTCAAGACGAGGAAAAGGTTCGCTAAAGCCCTGTCAGCGGGAATGGTGCTACCACCCTCTGAAGAAAATACTCTCGGTGAAGTAGGGATGCATCCTAACTTCTGCTTATATCATCAGAAGATCATACATCCTACCGAAGATTGCGACTCCTTTAAGTGTTGGTGGCATGGATATGTTGCTCAAAAGCAACTCTTCAACAGGACAAAATGTGAAGCTCGTAGACATCGGAAGGATGCGATAGATGAGCGCAAAAGAGCCGCCGCGGACTGTCACAAAGCTGACTCCAAGGGAGCGCAAATTATCACCTTTGGAAGCGACTCTGACGAAGAAGTTGCCATCAACCCTCTCCTCAAGGAATCCATTTCAAAAATGAAAGAATTGAGGAGTTGCGAGAACATTCAGCCTTGCAATCGCCTGTTATTCGGGAAAAGTTTCGGCCCCGCAAGCAAAGGATCGAGCAAAAATGACAAAGGAAAGGGGAAAATGACCTTCGTCGCCAACACTCAACAACAGTCGAGTGGCCCTAGAACAATTGTTCGTCAAAACAATGTGCGTCCACGCATATCCCTCGAGGAAAGGCTAAGACGTCCTTACTCATTTCCCCAGGATGAAACAAGGAGGCTGTTCGAAGTGGCAGTGCATAACAAGCTTATCACTCTACCGGAGCCGAAACACCAACTACAACTGGATGATGTCAACAGTTCTAATTATTGCCCTTACCACCAAACAGTAGGTCACCTGATCGAGAATTGCTACGTCTTCAAAAACTGGGTTGAAGACCAATACCTACAGGGCAAGTTCGCGCTCTCCGAAAACTGGAAGGTGAACCCGCCACAACCACATGCTCTGAGAAAGACGGATACGCCGGGGGCATCATGCTCAGTCATAGAGAAAGCCTCATCGACTGAAAAGTCAGTAAACTAGAGATTCGCCTCAAATACGGCGACATGGGACCGAAACGTCCTTAAACTAATGACGGACCACAATGTTCTAAAACTTGCAAACGACCGAAACGTCTTTAAACTAATACCGCAGCATCCGTAGGCTGACGAGATAAAAAAAGAAGAAAAATAAAATATATAAAAACGGTATGTCCATAAGCAAAATGGGCACGGATGAAAACCCGAAAGGGCTCCGTGAGTAAAAACAGCAGGGCTACCGGCGAATGTTCGTGAAAACCCGAAAGGGCGCGACCTCGTAAAAAAATATATAAAAATAAAAAGAACAATAAAAAAAAGGGGTATGTCCATAAGCAAAAAGGGCACGGATGAAAACCCGATAGGGCTCCGTGAGTAAAAACAGCAGGACTACCGACGAGTGTTTGTGAAAACCCGAAAGGGCGCAACCTCATTAAAAGACACTTACAGGGTCCCCTCGACCTTGTAAGGAGAAACCACCCGCGTGAGATCCTTACGACTCACAAGGGAGCAACACACTTAGGGATCCCTACGATTCCTAAGGAGAAAATACACTTGCGAGATCCTCACGACTCGTAATGAGAACTCTCTTATGGGACCCTCACGGTTCATAAGATTTGAAAGTCTTAAGTTACAGAGACCTAAACCCGTGCTTAAGCAACCCCCCACAACTTCCAATATTGCCCTACAAGTGGCTCAATACTGATCCTTGTATACAATCCACGGGCGCGAATAAACATTTTCCTAACCAAATCCCATCCGTGATTGGGGATATTTACGCATGATGAACAACCCTTATAAGTCCTCTCGACTTACAAGGAGAAAACCCTCTTGTAGGATCCTTACGACTTACGGAGGAACATACACTTAGGAATCCTCACGATTCCTAAGGAGAAAATACATCTACAAGACCCTCACGACTTGTAGGGAGAAATACCTTTGTGAGACCCTTACGGCTCATGAAGTTAAAAGCCTTAGTCGACAGGACCTTAACCCTGTTCGCTAAGCCACCTTTGTTCAACATCGACAGAGGCAAATGATGATTCGCTCCTGGCAATATCCCAGTTGTAGCGGTGCTGATGCCGAAATCGGTGTCTAATTTCAGGTTTACGGTGAAAAGCCGGTAGGCCGCACATGCATACGAAATAGCCGAAATGATAGGGCAACTTGCAATAAAAAGCAGCAAGTAAAAACGTATGCATACAAAATAGCCGAAATGATTGGGCAACTCGCAATAAAAAGCAGCGAGTAAAAATAAACTAAATAGCCGAAATGATTGGGCACCGCGAAAAATAGCCGAAATGATTGGGCAATCGCGACCTTCGCGATATAAAAGCTGAAATGATAGAACATCGCGGAAATAAAATAATAATAATAAAAAAAATGAATGAAACTTCTGCCCTACAGGTTAGATCACATCGATTCCTGTATACAATCCAGAGGCGCAAACAAAGAGGGAACCATACCTTCCCAACAGGCTCCATAAAAAAGCAAAGCCAAATCTCGACGGTTCACAGACAACCTAGAGACCATCTAAGCATTCGTCTCGTTACAGCAGATGAGATGTCAATAAAGGCGTTCCTTCGCAGTCCATCAAGATGCAGATACAACGCCAACAAAAAGACCCTGCGGTCGAAACAAAGCGAAGCGACGGCAAAATCCCAGCTTCATTTCGACGTTCGTCTCGATACAGTAGACGCAATATCAACCCCAGCGTTCTTCCTCCAACAGGATTTGGACACACCAAAGCAAACGAAGCGAATGCCACATTCCTAGCTTCAAGTCTTGACGGTAACTCATATAAAACCGGAAAGACAATCGGAGATCATCTCGTACCAGCACAAAATGGTCACCACCTTGACGTCCATCTCGATATAGCAGACGAAATGTCGCCCCAGCGTTCTTCCTTCAACAGAGTTCGGACGTGACAATCAAACGAATGGAGTCACGGCAAAATCCCTAGTTCCAAACCTCGACGGTTCACCAGCAACCTATAGACAACCTCGATGTCCGTCTCGATACAGCAGACGAGACATCACCCCAACGTTCGTCTCGACACAGCAGACGCAACGTCATCAAACAAATGGAGCCACGGCAAAATCTCTAGTTCCAAACCTCGATGGTTCATTAGCAACCTAGAGATAACTACGACATTCGTCTCGATACAACAGACGAGATGTCACCGCGACATTCGTCTCGATACAGCAGACACAATGCCAGCAAACGAAGCAAAGGCCAAATTCCTAGCTTCAGGGTTTTGACGGCAACTCACATAAAGCCCGAAAGACTATCGGAGATCATCCCCACACCAGCGCGGAGTGGTTATGACTCATCGGGGCTCGCCAAAATAAGCCTAACCTCAAGTAAAAAGCGAAATGGCAAATTCCTAACGCTTGCTCTTCTGACGGTCAAACTGCCTAGGAAGATTGCTTGAAGACGCCTTGTTCAGCCCCCGAAGGGATCAGAGACACGGCAGTTGCAGGGCTACTCGAACAGCACGATTGCCTATCGAGGAACATATCAGCTTATGCGACGGTATGACGACCAAAACCCTAAGTACCACAGACCCTAACGGACTTCTGTCGAAAATAGCAGAGGTTAACTGTAACGTTAGGATATTCTTGCTAAAAATGCTCGATTCGTCTTGACTTGTGAAGAAATTGATGTCTTTGCGAGAAATCTTCGACGCGGCTCGACTCGTGAGATAAAGCCTTAGGGAATAGGCATAAAAGGAGCCTGTTTCCTAAGCACTGGGATTCTGCAAGTTGGCCCAAAACGGTCTCTTGCACACTATCCATGGGTCTCACTCTCCAAACTCGAAACTCGACAAGGAGGGAAGCAACCGCTTACGGGTTCTCTCGACTCGTAAGAGGGAAAAATTCTCTTATAGGATCCTTACGACTTATAAGAGAAAACACACTTAGGAATCCTCACGATTCCTAAGGAGAAAATCCACCTACGAGATCCTCTCGATCCGTAGGGAGAAAAATCTCTATGAGACCCTTACGGCTCATAGAGTTGAAAAGTCTTAGGCAGTAGATCTGAACCTGCGGCCTAAGCCATCGCTATCTCTTGAAGAAACTAAGATGCCTACGCCATTATCTGTCAACTATGTTTATCAAGACAGCATGCCAATAATAAGAGAAAGGAGAAAGCAACAGAAGGAGCATCCGATTTACGTTTGATCAAGCGTTCGAGACACACTCATTCATGCATAGGCAAAAGACTCAGAACGAAAAATAAGACAAGCTGGGATAAAACTTTTCCATTAATATTGCCAAGAATTCTTACAATCATAAAGCAATAAATGAGAAATATTATTACAAAGGTATAACCTCGAACCCAGGACATGGATTGAGGAACTCGAAAGCGACCCTATCTATGACTTTCCAGGCTTCGCGGACCATCCTGGTGTGCTTTCTTTCGCGAGCACAAGCGTCAGGATCCCTCTGATGTCTTCCACCCTCCGGTAAGCAGCGAGTATGGCAGACTGTTGGAAGACCTCGTGCAAGAGATCGACGAGACTGTCTCTCCGAGATAAAGTTCATCAGGTACACCGAGTGCACCTTATCCTCGGCGGCATCCAATGCCCTAAGCGGCACACCGGAACAGAATAGAGGAAGCGCTTCCCAGATGGCTCCCATGATAAGTTTCAGGAAGGAGGAACGTCGGGGAAGCAGTGGACCGTTATATGCGTCGAAGCGGCTCATGATTTCAGCACACTCCGCGTTTGTAAACTCTCGATTTTGAGAACGGCCAAGTCGGCGGATGTCCCCGTAAGAGATGATCTCGTCAAGATTGTACATGTGGGCGTTCATTATTTCTGTAAAAGAAAATCAACAAAAATTATCAGAAAGACTGATTAAGCAAAACGCTATAATGCACTGAGGAATAAAATGCCATCTTTAACTTCCAAGATCCATGAAGAATTCTTAAGAGTTCTTCTATATGATTTGGGAGGAGTAAAGCTCCATTAATGAATTGAGAAAATACATGGAAGATCTTTTAGAGAGCAAAGCTCTATTAATGGAACCCTAATAGGGCTCTCCTTAGTCTTCTATAGACCCCCTTAGAGCAAAGCTCTGCTAAGTGAAACCCTAGATGGGTCTTCTTTAGATCTGGGATCTATTGAGAGCAAGGCTCTTAAAATTGATTTAATTTAATCAAAATTAATATTTTTACCTAAAATTCTCTAAAATTTGAACTTTTAAAAGTGTTTAAACAAGAGAGCAGGGCTCCAAGTTCTGAAAGTAAAATTGTGAAGATGAAAATCATCTAAGGGACCAAAGGTCCTATTTATAGGCATCAAGTGCCCTTTCAGCTTCCAAGGGATGGCGTGACGATTGGGAGTCTGCCACCGCTGCGCTCACGTTTGGAGGCCACGTAAGCGCAACGGTGGGGGGGCATTTGTTTACCCCAATCAGAGCAAAGCTCTGTTCAAATTCCAAGGCGGAAGATGAAGCAACGCTTCATCTTCTCCCCCAATCGGAGCAAAGCTCTACTTTGAAAATTTAAACTTTAGTAAATGAAGCAACGCTTCAGATTCTTTGCGCTGCGCGCAACGCGCCACGTGTAATGCGCTGATACATCAGCACAGCGTTCAAGGCAGCGCACCCAATCAGAGCAAGGCTCTGTTTAAAATTTAAACTTTAATTAAAGAAGCAACGCTTCAGCTGGCCTGCGTTCTGCGCTGCGCGACACGTGTCAGCGCAGTTGCGCTGCGCGACACGTATCAGCGCAGTTGCGCTGCGTGACACGTGTCACGCTCTGGAGCATTTGCGCCAAGCAGAATTGAGATTTTAAAGAAATCTTTTCTGTTCTTATTAAAACAAAAAGATTTTCTTCTGTAAAACAGAGGACTTTGGATCAAAGATCCAACGGTGGGGAAAATTCCCCAAATCACTCAGAGAAAGATCTCTTTAACAAATTTAACCAATTTATGAGCACTATAAAAAGGACCCCAGACCTCAATTCGAAAAGAGGAACATTCTTGAAAAAAAATCAAGAGCTTCAAACAGAGAGAACTCTGAAGAAGTTTCAAGAAAAAGGTAAAAAACCTTCACAAAATAGAAAAAATTTCTTCTAATAGATCATTGATCTAAGAACAAGATCAATGATCTTCACATAATAAACAGTGCTTTGCACTTCTTATGAACCACTGGTTCTTTAAAACAAGAAAACAACAAAATAAAAAATAGTGCTTTGCACTTTTATGAACCTCTGGTTCTTAAAATAAAAAGAAAAAACTTGTTTTTCTTTGATCTAAATTAGATCAAGAAAACGAATAGTGCTTTGCACTTCTTGTGAACCATTGGTTCCTGAATCTGAAAGATTCTTAAGTCATAGTGTTTTGCACTTGTAAACTGCGCTGTTGCGCTCTTGGATTGGCGCAAGCCACCGGAGTGCGCCACGTGTCAGCAGCGCAGCGCACTGCGCTTGCGCGACACGTGTCAGCACCGTAAGCGCTTGCGCTCTCTGATTGGCGCAAAGCGCCTGATAAATGCAATGTATTTCCCAAAGGGCCAGGCCCAAGTCAAAAGACCAAGCGGGCCTAATTAAATTGATGCTCTGCATCATTTATAAATGGGCAGAGCCCAAACGAAATAATAAAAATGCTATGCATTTTAAAAGGGGCAGAGCCCAAACAGATTGATGCAATGCAAGAGCAAATAAAATGTTGAATATTTTCAACTGGACTTAGCCCAATTTTGGCCGTAAGTCCTCAAATTAAATTGACTGAGCAAAATTGCTCTCTTAAATCAATTTATCTCCGGTTCGAGGGTACATCTCTGAACTCCTCTGACACCCGTCGTTGTAATCCTTTAATGACGTCAGAGAGGTGACGGGTCCCGACGACCACATACGTATATTGGACTGCGGGGTCCTTAAACTCGTGGACCGAAACGTCCTTAAACTAATATTGGACCGAAACGTCCTTAAACTAATGTTGGACCGAAACGTCTCTAAACTAATAATGGACCCCTACGTCCTTAAACTGGAATATGGACCACCACGTCCTTAAACTGGAACATGGACCACCACGTCCCTAAACTTGAACAATAGAGCCTCCAAATGCTCTTTTACCGGATCTAAACGATCCCGTTTAAGTCGATCTTAGCCCCAAACATGACTAACGTATCTTTAAACATTCAATTGGACTATAAATCTCCCAATCGACTTTGGTTCAAGGGTACATCTCTGAACTCCTCTGATATTTGTCGTTGTAATCCTTCAACGTCGTCAGAGAGGTGACGGGTCCCGACGGCCATACATTAAACAAGGACCACTATGTCCCTAAATTGGAACAACCGAGCCCAAATGCTCTTTTGTCGGATCCAAACGATCCTGTTAAGTTGATCTTAGTCTCAAATCAGACTAACGTATTCTTAACGAACGTTTAAGTTGATCTTAGCCTCAATATGGCTAACGTATTCTTAAACTGAAACACCAAACCCAAATCTAAGTAAATACGGATTTGGACTAATCCACGTCCTACGGGCGACGACATCGCTTAGTCTCCGTATACAATCCACGGGCAACCACAAACAAAACAAACACACACGACACGAAGTGAAATTCTGGAGAAGGAGAAAGTTGTTGCCGCGATGCGGTAGCGTAATTAACTGCAGGGGCTTGCGCCTGCAGGGAAGAGCGTCCCCACAATCAAAAACCTCTCAAGCGAGGGGGATCTGACGAAGTCTGCTACATCGGCCGCATCCGTCTAAACCTCCGATACACGGTGCCATAAATCAACTTGGCATCTTCGGAGAGGTGGACGGATAAAACCAAATAGCATCTGTCCCGAATCTCAGCGTCAGGACCTCGCAGTCTTGTGCGCCGTCATTCGGAGGGGAACAGAGTGATGATGTATGTCGTTTAAAAGCTTCAATTGGCTTGGTTAACTTAAAACTTAATTAGATAAATATCGTAAAATTAAAATATTTTGCTTCATGTCTAACAACTAAACTTCCCCTTAGGCATCGCCGATTTCTTTTGAACATTTTCGACAACCCTTTATGACAAACTAAAACCCTAAGCCATATCATATTCCACTCTAAAACTTAAACCTACACGATATCTAGTTTCTTCACACTTTTTAGCCTAGACAGATATCAATGTATCATATTAGGTCGGCCTCTAGTTGTCCCCCAAAACAGTTCGAAAACTCTAGATTCTCATTTCTTTTCATTTATACGTCAAATTACTCCATATCTCCTTTTTTGTACCATGAATCACATATCCCAATATGCCAAACTTAAAATTGTAATTCGCAGCCGAATCAGTCCAATCCTGAAATGGCCATATGGGTTTCCTCTTGCAAAATGAACTTTCACACAACTTATATGCAGATTCTCAGCTAATAAATTTAAGGCATGAGCATCTCGAAGAAGTCCAGTTCTGAAAGCTTTCTTCATCCATAATCCAGATCCTGTCTTCTTCGAACAGTTGTGCAATAGCTTACATGCCTCGGGAACAATTCTATACGTACCTTTCGTTTTCTATTAATTTTCGTCAATGTTCTATGATTCTTTGTTACTGATTTGGTGATAATTCCTTGATCATGTTCGTTTTGCTAGATGGGTCTCTTGTGAGTGCTTGATTATGCAACCTTTGTTAGCGTTTCTGTTGGAATAGTTTAGAATATATTGTTATTAAGGTACACCGTACCATGATGCTTGAGCATCAAGTAATTATAATCTCGATATAAAGAGACCATTGGTCACATAATAAAATATCTCTTTCTCATCTCTTTTAACTTTAACATGGTATCAGAGCAGGTTTCCTAAACCCTAACCCTAATTCCCTTTAAAAAAATCCATCGTCGTCGCTTTTGCCCTCGCCTCTGCCCTCGTCCTCCTTCCTTGCCCTCGCCTCTGCAGATCGAAGCCCTTGCCTCTCTTTTGCAGATCGAAGCCCTTGCCTCTCGCCCTCGTCCTCTCCTCTGCAGATCGAAGCCCTCGTCTTTTGCCCTCGCCTTCGCAGATCTCGCCTTCGTCCTCGCTTCTGCAGATCGAAGCCCTCGCTTCTGCAGATCGAAGCCCTCGCAGATCGAAGCCCTCATCCTCTCCAAGCCACAACCTTCCTCCATGCTGCTGCCACCGCAGTCGGTGCTGCTCAAGATAAAAAACTTTTTTCCGATCTATAATGATCGGGAATTGGCTTGAGTAAAAACCTACTATCTTTCTCTCGCTCTTTATGTGCTAGTTCTGCACTTTCTATTGCTTGCTCTCTTTGCGTGCGATGTTTAATATGATGGACAACAAGATTGATCCTCGCGGATGTGGTCATGGTTTCCTTTCTTGCTTTCATTACGGTTGTACCAACCATATACCAACCATACAGATCTATTCTGCTGGGAGAAGCATGGCTATCCGGATCAAACTCCTACTACCCCACAGAGTACGACTTCTCGATCCACAGCGACCCAACCGCCAGCATCATCATCCTCGCAGATCTCTTCTGAAGACTTATAACACCTGCAACGTATTTTCTCCCATATCTCTACTACCAATTTATCCACATCAGGTATATTTTTATTATCTCGGTCAAATCCTTAGATTCTTAACTCCGGGGCTTCAGATCACATGACTCATATTGCTTCTAATTTTGTGTTTCCCATTTCGCATAAATTCATTTCCATTGTCAATGGGATGTCCTTCATGTTTATGGTTGTACCAATATTGATGCGACGTCTTACTTACTACTTAAAAATGTTCTAGTTCCTTACTTTCATACAATTTTTTATCTGTTTGTCGTCTTACCAATGATTTCAACTGTCCAATAACTTTCTTTTCTAAGTATTTTGTGATCGAGGACAACCAGACGAAGGAGCAGATTGTTGGGGTTAAGAAAGTTAATGGCTTGTACTACTTTGATGTACCACCTTTCGTATTTGCTGTTGTTTCTACCATTTGCCGGCATCGACGTCTTAGACATCCACCTCTTCTCATGCTACGTAGTATGATACATGATTTCTCTTTATCTGATTTTTCATGTGATGTATTTGAGGAAACATTTTCATTCCTTTTTCCCTTCAGTTAACAACCATAGTTCTTCAATATTTGAGATAATCTATTTTGACATTTGGGATCTTTACAAGCATACTAGCATATTTGGTTATAAATATTGTCATCTTTATTGATGATCACTCTAGAAATATATGTCAGTTTCTTTCATGTGATCGATATGAAATTCTACGTGTGTTTAAAATATTTATTAATGAAGTGGTTAATCAGTTTAATACGAGTATTAAAACTCTAAGAACTGATAGTGCAAAAAAATACATGAGTTTTTTTTAAACTCTTTACCAATCCAGTGAGATTATTCATCAAATTTCCTGGTCATACACACCACAACAAAATGATATTGCTGAAAGAAAAAACCTCCACATTCTTGACGTTGCTCGGTTTATTATGCTTAACATACATGTCCAAAAACACCTTTGGAATTTTGCCTTACTGTATGTTTTTTGATTAATCGCATGCCTTCCACGATTCTTCAAAATCAAACACCGTTCTTTATTTTATTTCCCGATCAAGATCCTTTTCCTCTTCCTTCTAGAGTATTTGGGTGTGTTTCCTACGTTCATAATCACCGATTAACTCATGATAAATTGGATATTAGGGCTGTCAAAAATATATTTGTTGGTTATTTTAGGACTCAAAAAGGTTATGTTTGCTTGCTTCATTCTACATCCACTGTCGTAGTCTCTCGTGATGTTATCTTTCTTGAGGATCTGCTCTTTTATCCTCCAGTGGAAAGTCATCACGTAACACTGCCGCTGGCACCATCACTTTCTATACCTCCGGATGACTAACCAATTCAAACCGAATCTACTACTGTCGAAATTCCTCATCCTATTCCGATTACGCATGTCTATAGTCGTTGAAAAAAGGCAGTGATAGATTCAACAGTACATACTGAAGCTCATCCATGTATACAGCCGGAAGCTGACGAGCCTTCATCACTCCCTCCTTTTGATGGTTTGTCCTATTGACCTATGAGTTTCATTCTTTTTAGTTTTGATTATTTTACAAAAACCATATTTCAAAGATATCATATGCTACTATGCCATATAAGTTAAAGTTCTAAAACAATGGATTTAGTCAAGCAACATAACAATCAATACTGCAACTGTCATCTCAAAAGACTCTGAAGATCAAATTGCAAGTTCAAAGGAATTATCGAAGAAATCAAACAACGAACGTATCAAACACCGTTCTCTATTTTATTTCCCGATCAAGATCCTTTTCTCCTTCTTTCTAAAGTATTTGGGTGTATTTGCCGCGTTCATAATCATCGATTAACTCGCGATAACTTAGATCATAGGGCTGTCAAACATATATTTGTTGGTAATTCTAAAAGACTCAAAAAGGTTACGTTTGCCTGCTTCCTTCTACATCCACTGTCGTAGTCTCTTGTGATGTCATATTTCTTAAGGATCAGTCATTTTACCCTCAGCGGAAAGTCCTCGCGTCTTGCCGCCGTCGCCACTTTCTATACCTCCAGATGACCAACCAATTCAAATCGAATCTACTACCGTCGAAGTTCCCCAGTCTCCTCCGATTACGCATGTCTATAGTCGTTGAAAAAAGGCAGTGATAGATTCAACAACATATATTGAAGCTCCTCCTCTTTGTATACAGCCGGAAGCTGATGAGCCTTCACCTCTTCCTCCTTCTGACAGTTTGTCCGACGACTTACCAATTGCTCTTCGCAAAGGTAAACGAATATGCATTATTTATCATCTTCGTACTTCATTTATTTCATATCATCTTATTCTAGCTCTATGTCAGTTTGTCTCATTTGTCTGTTGTATCCCTTATTAACTCTGTTCAGGAATTTATGAGTGATCCATGTTGGCATAGGGCTATGTTGGAAGAGTTGCAGAAATTGAGCTCTAATCACATTTGGGATCTGATCAGCCTCCCGTCATAGAGAAAGGTGGTTGGTTGCCGGTGGGTCTTTGCTATAAAACATAATTCTAATGGCAGTATATCTTGTTCGAAGGCCCGTCTTGTTGCCAAAGGGTTTACTGAGCAATACGGTGTTGACTATGCTTAGACTTTTCTATAGTGGCAAAACTCACTACTATTCATGTCTTGACCTCTCTTGCGGTTACCCGTGATTGGTCTCTACATCAGCTAGACGTCAAGAATGCCTTCTTCAATGGCGATTTTTCCGAGACGGTTTATATACAGCAGCCGCCTGGATTTGAGTGTAGGGGATTCTTTTGTATGCCGTCTTAAAAAAATCTATCTATGGGTTAAACCAATCTCCTCGGGCATGTTTCGATAAATTCAGCATGGTTCTAAAAAAGATAAATTTCACAAGAAACTCGGCAGATCCATCTCTTTTTATTCATAGACGGAAAGAAGGAATGATTATTCTCCTTATTTATGTTGATGACATGATCATTACTGGAGATGATTCCGAGGGTATATCTAAGATCAAAATTCATTTGGCCTCACATTTTCACACCAAAGATCTTAGTCCTCTTCGGTACTTTTTTGGTATAGAGGTATCTTGAAATAAGAGATCGTTATATTTCTCACAGCGGAATTATACTCTTGATCTTCTTGAAGAAACAAGATTTCTTGGCTGTCGCCCTGCCGATCCTCCTATGGATACAACAATAAATCTCTCTCGTGTTAGCTCACCTGATGACCAGCCACTTTCCTATCCTGGTCGGTATCGACGGTTAGTTGGGAAGCCGATATATCTCACGGTTACTCGTCTAGACATATTCTTTGCAGTCAACATAGTAAGCCGGTTTATGCAGATCCCCTTAGTTTCCAATCTTCGGACCGTTGAGCGCATTCTTCGCCATTTGAAGCGTGCACCTGGGCAAGGTCTTCTCTATAAATCCTGTTCTGATCTGTCTCTTGTAACTTATGCTGATGCCTATTTTGCCGGATCTGTCTATGACCGTCGCTCCACCGGTGGATTTTTTTGTTTTCTTTGCGAGGAACCTGGTTACTTGGCACATCAAGAAGCAACATATTGAACGCTTGTCAGCCGAGACTGAATATAGGGTTATGGCCCATACCGTCTCAGAATTAACGTGGCTCTCCACATCGTTTCTAGATCTCGGTGTTTTACAACACCAGCTTGTTCTGTGACAATAAAGCTGCAATTTATATTTCAGAGAATCCAGTGTTTCACGAATGTACAAAACGCATTGAAGTTGATTGCCACTTTATCCGGGAGAAAATTGTTGAAAATAAAGTCGATCTCCATCATGTTTCTACTCATGCACAGATTGCAGATATTTTGACGAAACCTCTTCCAAGCTTCGCATTCGTTTATCTATTGTCCAAGCTATGCATCACTTATTTTTATGTTCCAGCTTGAGAGGGAGTGTTGGAATAGTTTAGAGTATATTGTTATTAGGGTACACTGTACCATGATGCTTTGGTATCAAGTAATTGTAATCACTATATAAAGAGAACATTGGCCACATAATAAAGTATCTTTTTCTTTTCTCTTTTACCTTTAACAGGGAGGAATGGTGGTTTGAATGTCGGTCATTATTGCCTCGTTTACTTCTGTTTCTGCGAGGGCGGATTCATCCGCAACAGAAACCTCCATTGAGCCCGTCGCTTCTACTTCATTTGTGCCCGTCTCTATGGGAATGGTTTCATTGGCAACAGAAGTGATAACAATATTAGTCTTTGTGACCGTAGGATCTGTTACAGAGGAAACTTGACACTCAAGAAATGTTTCCACGGTAGGAGCCTCAAAAGTTGAAGTCTGAACCCCTGTAGTTGTACTTTTAGGAATTGATACAACAGCGTCAGTGATGATAGGAGCAAGCGCCATTAGGGTAGCCTCCATATTTGCAACTGCATTTCCTATACCAAATAAATTAGAAAGTGAAACCTGTAATTCAGGAGTGAGTAAGGATTGTATAAAAGCAATATTTGCCCCAGGCATTACAATATGAGATTCATCATATTCGAATTCCTTACCCGTGAAAGGTCCAGATTCTATATCGCCGGATACAGGTCAACTTCTCGAACTAGAGCTAAGTATGGGCAGGTTATGATCAACTTGGGTGTGCAAATAAGTCATCTTCATGGCCCATTCACCTCCATCACCACCCTATGACTCCATGGCTAGCCCAGTATGCTCCTCCTCCTCCTCGTGTGTTCTCGGCTCAGGAATCTCTAGGTCGAGAGATCAGAAATGATTTCATCTTCAGTAAAATCAAGGCCAGTTGCCTCAAGAACTGCAGAGAGCTTTGCATCTTGAGCTGCAAGTCTAGCCTTCTGAACTGCTGCTCTTGTTCTGAAAGACGTATCGCCAACACAATTTTTTTTGCCTCTGTGAGTTTTTTAGATGTTGGAGCGTCTTTTGAGGGAGCTCTTATAGTCAAGCCCTGAGGAGAGTCTTGATGCTTTTTTGGCTGACCTTTCTTCCGAGGTGGCTTACTTGCTACTACTTTAGTTCTGACGACCTTTTGAATCGCTGTGTCAGGAACTACTTCTCTGGCCCGTGGTCCCCTCCAACAGTTATCATAGGGGATGAACCATTAAAATCAACACGAGGCACAAGCTCCATCTCAAAACTCTCTTCTTCGGAAATTGGCCGATCTCCAAGTCTTACCAGCCTTTTGCGACCTGCAATAACATCACGAAAATGAAGAAAAGAAGGATTAAAAAAAGGGAATAAAACATAACTTAGAATACTACACACACACACGTTTTGGAGGTGGATATTGTAAAACAGGAATTGTCGATCCTTGAGTTACTTCGTGCGATCTTTTAGATTGAGTACGTGTGACGCGGTTCAGGTGAACGTTGAGGCAAAACGTA
This sequence comes from Agapanthus africanus, assembly GCA_030015575.1. Lineage (NCBI taxonomy): Eukaryota > Viridiplantae > Streptophyta > Magnoliopsida > Asparagales > Amaryllidaceae > Agapanthus > Agapanthus africanus. Next base: position 681,388,964 of record JASDDO010000031.1, on the reverse strand, counting down.
TTGCTAACTGGGTTTCTTCGCAGTCTTTATAGGAATAATTATCTTAGGCCGCCTAGTGCATATATTCGTCTCGTCAGAAGGTGGAGAATCATCACGAGGAATGTTCTTCTGAGTGGGAGGCGGGCTAGTTGGTTCTAAGCATGGCATACGTCTCATTTCGGGACTATGAGGTTGAGAGGGAATTGTAGGTTCACCCTCAAAAGATCACACGTTTGCACGAATAAGAGGACACAAAAATGTTAAGCAATGTATACATGAAAGAGATAAATGAGAAAGTAAAAATTAAAATTACAATCACATACCGACTTCGGGGACAACAATACTAAATGGTTCAGTAAGCGAATCACTTGCCCATTGTTTACTCCCCATTTGAATACTTTGATACAAGTAAGGCTCGACTGTGCTCATATCTTAGTTTGTTATCTACTGCACTTTACAAAGGCAACCTGAACCTCCTCCAATTAGCGATGCTCTTGTTTGGCAAATTCATTATATGCCTGCTCGTGATTGAACGAACAATTGAAGTAGGAAATTTGAGGATCAATGCATAATAATGTATCCCTCTAACCGTTTTAATATCATCTCAGGTAAGACTTTCAAGCCAACATGAAGATCTTGGCTTTTCAAAAGCTCAACAATGTCTGGATCTGCAGCTAAATCTTTCAAAGTTTCCATGGTAAAGCCAACAGAAGTCTCGGGACCTTTAGGGATTTGACCTATAGAAGGAATTTCGGTCAATTTGAACATACGGCTTTTTCGTTGTTTCAGCACACCTGCGTCGGTAGCCACTCTCCTGAAGAGCTAAACGACCGCCTTGCTCATCCAATTCATGCCCTGGGCAAGAAAAATAAGCTTGATATGCATCCTGATATGGCCCAAGATAACCTTGGGTCACGTCACCAACCCTAGAATAAGCGGGAACATGACACTTGGCTCCAGTGAAAAATGCCCGCAGCTTAAACCAGCATTGGCCTAAGACCTCCAAAGTTATTCTTTCTTTAGGTAAGGAAATTTCACAGGGTATGTGTTGATCCAAACCCAATTGGCGAGCAAGACGATTTGGGTAATACGGTTCAAGACTAAGCTTGTTATCCCGTCGTTATGGGATCAAACGACAGCGAATGGCTGTCAAGAACTCCCCCTGATAGCCCGAGGTGTGGAGAGCTTATCAAACGCCTTGAAAGTTGCCTAGAAGTCAAACCCTGGAGTAAAGTCTTTTCCTACCAATCTGTTTCTGAAGAGGTGTGGAGAATGTGGGGAACGAAAAGCATAACGGGCCTTCTTGCAAGGGTCCGGTCCTTTATGTGCTTGTGTTGAGGCCACTATCAACATAGACGGCCAAGGATGTTAGTAGAATTGATCGCTTGCGACGCTAGAAGACATAGACGGAATGTGAAGCCCTATAAAAGTATAGACATAATGCATAGGGGCTACGACAGTTACCGTCCCAGGACGTTCGCCCGACAAAGAGACAGAAACCCCTATGGATATGAGCATAGACATGCAGTCCCAAAGTGTGCTTTATACCTTGTGCCATGCCCGAAGCCATCCTAAAAACTTCTGGACGTATTATTCCATGAGGCGTGGAGGGAGTGGCAAAATAACTTAAACCACAGCGCAATAAATGCACTTAGGAAAGCATCCCGATTGACAGATTTGTGTTGACTAAAAAGCCTCAACTTAGAATCATAAAAAGGAACTGACTTTAAAAGACATTCCTCCTTGGTACAAGTCCTTCTCGTGGCTCCTCTTCCTCTTCTATAAGTTGGGATGCTTTCTTCCCTTTCCCCTTGCCTTGTTTCGGTTGAGATTGTTTCGAGGGCTTAGGAGAAGCTGTTGGCGGTTTCTCTTTTGGAAAAGGACGCTGACACTCAAGAAACCCTCAGTGAAATTAACCTTGCTATCCAAGAATTGGTATATCCATACTTTATAAGTGACAGGTTTTTCTTTAGGCCAAGTAGGATCTACGGCCAAATCATGATAAATCTGATACAAGTTCACACAAGAAGGATGAACAAAGAGCTCATAATTATCATCGCACCCAAATAGAAACTCATCAGGAGGATTACATCCATCGTATATTTCTCCGGTGAAGGTAATCCGAAGCAAAGCCTGACGTGAAGCAAAGAAATACCAAACTCCCCCATAGTAAAAAATGCGGTGTTGGTGTGAGTGCTAAAGTTCTCCAAAAAGGCTCGCAAATATTCCGCACTCTGAGCATACTGAAACATAGAGTAATAAATAGCAATGTAGAGGCCCGTAGACCTCAATCTCTCGTATTCAAACATCAAAGTTTGTTTACCCTAATCCACGTATCTTGAAAAACTGGGCGGGGTGCCATAAAATTAAAATTCAGAACCCCGACTATCTTGAGCTCCGTTAACTAACGCATCACCGAGAGGAAGTGGATATCGGCGAGGAGGATGTGCATTGTTATGAATTTATAATTTGTTATAATATAGTAGTTATGAGTATAATTGATTATTGTGTTAGTTGATTTGTTGAGATAGAGAGGTGATCTATAACTCTCTATATATAGGTTGCATGAATTCTCATGCTAATGAGCCAATAAATATTTTCCTCTTGATTTCTTCATGGTATCAGAGCTTTGAAGAAAATCAAGGGGAAAAAAATAAAAAATAAACGCTCTAGCCATCGATAGTCACCAGCCAATACCTATCAATCCTCTATAGCCTTCGACAGCCACATTCGATCCCATCAACAACACTCGCCCCCCAAATATCCCTCTCAGCATCTTCGATCCTCGCCGACTTTCTCGACATCAACTCTAGCACCCACACCTACCCTCGACCATCTCCAACCCTTTCGCCCGCCCTCGAAATCAACTCCAGCACCCACGCCCATCCTCAACAGCAACTCCAGCCTAATCGCCCACCCTCGAAATCAACTTCAGCACCATGCCCACCCTCGACAGCCCTTCCAGCCCCCTCGCCGACCACCCCGCACCCTCGCCGACCACCCCGCACCCTCTCCAGCCTAACACGACGCCTCCAGTCCCTTTCCTGCGCCCTCTCTGACTCCCCAGCGCCACCATCGACTACCTCCAGCCACCTTCGACAGCCATTGTTGACTCACTAGCAACCCTTCCATCCCTCCACGACGCATCCAGCCCTCCTCTCCAGCCTTCAACTCCCCTCTAACCCCTCCATTGACTTTGATTCACCCTCTGCAACACCTACGGATCACGATACCTCTACATAGCTCTCTCTACTTTTAAAAAAAGTCTTGCCTCCATGATCTATTAGATTAGCTTGCTCGGTTTACTTATGAGTTAGACAACCTTCTCTCCCGGGATCTTTTTTTCAGCGTTTTTTACCAAGGATTCCAGTGATGATAAAGTTAACTCGGCCTCTCCGTCGTTCGTTGATTTCAAAACGGATCTTCGTTTGACTACGATCTCTCTTTCTGGCGCAAAGAACTACCTTCAACGGTGCAGTGATGTGGAACGAGCCTTGAACAGAAAGGCCTTCACCGCCACTTGACGGATGTTCCTCTTGACTCCAAAGATCCCCACTTTGATACCTGGTTCCAGAACGACAGTAAGATAATTGTTTGGTTGTCTAATTCTATAGATTCTCGCTGCTATATGTCTATTATGTCTCTGAAAACTGCTGAGAAAGTTTGGACACACCTTCGTTCTCTGTACTCGTTTGAGGATAACCTGCAGAAGCTCTATGACATCTCACACCTTTACTATTGCCAATCTATGAGAAGATATTTAGGATTTTGGTGCTATCTTCAGTGGACTTCTTGATCAGTGGAACGTCTTTCAGCTTATCTCCACTGACCCTCCCGTCACTCGCAAACAACGTGAGTCTTTTGTTGGCGTATTACTCTTGGCTCGTCTACCACCTAGCTTTGAGGGCGTCCGCTACCTCATTCTTTCTCAGAGTGGTTCTCCATCACTGACGAGCATCCTGTTCAGCATTTATCGTGTGCCTATAGTTTCTTTCCCGTCCACTGAGCATGTCTCGACCGCACTTGTTACTCGAGATTGTGAATGCGGGACCTACACTCCGTCTGGCCGTGGTCCCTCTGATTCTCTTTGGTGGTCGTGGGGCATAGCGAGGTCACCCTCTTTTGACTGCTTGTGGTCGTAGTTCCCGTTGACATGGTCATGGCCAGCCGGCCTTTCTTGTTTTCATTGCGGCGACACTAATCATTGGGACGACTGGTGTTGGGAGAAGTATGGCTATCCTGATGATACACCTACCGCTCGTCAGACATCCACACTGGCAGCTACTGATCAACCTTCCTCCTCTGTCGGACAGGTATCTTTATCCAGTGATGATTGGGCCGGTTACATCGTCTCCTCTCTTCTATAGTTTTTGCCAACCTTTCCACTCTGTCAGGTATATCTTTACATTCTCATTCTGATTCGTGGGTAGCCGATTCCGGCGCCTCACATCATATGTCTCGTGATGGACCATCTGATCTTGTTTCTGCTCCTCATAAGCTTAATTTCATAGCTGATGGTAATACTGCACCTGTTTCTGGTTCCGTTGATTTAGCACTTCAACTTTACACCTTAAACATGTTTTAATTGTGCAATCTTTAAAACAAAACCTGCTTTTCATTCGTCAGCTTACAAATGATTCCAATTGCTCAGTAACTTTTTATCCGTCTTATTTTGTGATATAGGATCTTCTGACGAAACAACGGATTGGTGGGGGTATGAGAAGAATGGACTGTATTATGTTGATCACCTTCCCAGTAGTTTGCAGCTGTCTCTACTATCCAGCGGCACCGGAGACTTAGTCACCCTCCCCTTTCTTCTTTACGTACTATGTTACCTTCTATTAGTTTATCAGAATTTAGTTGAGTCTTGTATTCTCGGGAAGCATCATCGCTCTTTTTCTCCGGTTAATAAGAGATGACTTATTGGTTCATTCTGATATTTGGGGACCCTTTAAATTTTCTAGTGTGTTTGGTTATAAATATTTTGTTATATTTGTTAATGATCATTCACGCGACTTGGTTGTATCTTCTGTATAATAGGTATGAGCTTTTGTCTACTTTTAAAACCTTTGTTGCTGAAATTTCTAATCAATTTTGTGTTTCTGTTAAGGTTCTTCGTTCAGATAATACTAAGGAGTATATCAGCACGGCCTTTATTGCATTTTGTAAGACGAGGAATTGTGTTCCCCGTGTCGCGTTGACACGACTTTTTTTTATATCGTTTTCAGGGTAATAGTGTTGGTGCATGTTGATGATATTATCATCATTGGAAATGATTCTGCTGGCATCTTTAAGGTGAAAGCACATTTGGCTTCATACTTTCATGCCAAAGATCTTGGGCCACTTAAATATTTTCTTGGAATTGAAGTATCATGGAATTCTGGTAGATTGCAACTCTCTCGGCGCAAGTATACACTTGATATTTTATCTGAGACAAGATTTCTGGGATGTAAACCAGCAAATACTCTTATGGATTACTTTGTCAAGCTATCTCAATTAAGCTCTCTCGGATCTTCCATTACCTGACCCATGACTATATCGACGTCTAGTTGGGAAGCTTATTTACCTCACTGTCACTCGGCCTGACATTGCCTTTGCCGTTAGCACAGTGAGTCAATATATGCAGAATCCTTCGACTTTCCACTTTAAGGCGGTTGAGCATATTCTCAGATACATCAAAGGTTCTCCATGAAAGGGTCTTTACAAACCATCATCTATGTCGTCGCTCACAGCCTTTGCGGATGCTGACTTTGCTGGATCCGTTAATGATCGGCGTTCCACGGATGACTATTGTGTCTTCTTGGGAGGAAATTTGGTTACATGGCAAAATAAGAAGCAAAATGTAGTTGTTCGCTCTTCTGCAGGGGCTGAGTATAGATTTATGGCCCATACAGTTGCTGAGTTGGTATGACTTATCTCCCTTTGGACAGATTTTAGAGTTCCTTCTTCTTTTCCGACTACACTTTTCTATGATAATAAGGTTGCAATTCACATTGCTGAGAATCCAGTTTTCATGAGCGGACCAAACATATCGAGATAGATTGTCACTTCATTCGTGATAAAGTGACATAAGGTAGTTGCACTCCAGCATGTTTCCTCTGCGACTCAACTAGCAGATATTCTTATTAATGCTCTTCTTCGATCGGTTTTCGCTCATCTTCTATACAAGTTTGGCATGATTGATATCTATGCTCCAGCTTGCGGATGTTATTAATATATAATTTGTTATTATGTATTAGTTATGAGTATAATTGGTTATTGTGTTGATTTATCGAGATAGAGAGGTGATTTATAACTCTCTATATATAGATTGTATGAACTCTTATGCTAATAAGCCAATAAATATTTTCCTCTTGATTTCTTCATGCATCAACGGGACTTATGACCCTGAAATCATGTGGATAAGAAAAACTTGGCTTTAAGTAGTTCACATCGTCTAATCTACAAGTAAAATGTTTAACGGCAGGACACAAGTCGGAATCGTCTTTAACAAAACGATTTTCAGTGGTTGCTAAAGCCTCGTATAACTTCAAAATATCGTGACGTTCAAACAAAGATCCCCAAGTTTTGCGGCCAACGAGGAAAAAATTATGGCGTCGATCAGGCAATCGAATATTCCGGCTCCTGTCTACGACAATACTTTATCAACAAAGATTCATTGGGTTGATCAATAGGGGTGTCAGCAGTTCGAACCCAATACCGAGCACGAGTAGGCACGACGAATTCCCCTTGTCATGATAAACTTGGGACATCGGCTGTTGGGACTGATGGTCCTCTAGTAGTTGGAGCAGTAGAAACTACTGGCTGTCTGGCTATCGCAGGTCTTTCCTTAATAACCTGAACTTCTACGTTAGCAGGAACCGTAGTTTCAAGAACAGCAGTGGAAACATTGGAGCTCTGTGCAACTATAGTGGTAGACTTTGACACACCAGGCTGAGACCTCGGAATACTATGAAGATTCACGCCTGACACAGTAGCTTGAGTCTCAGCATCAAGCCGCGAAGCTTTTTCAGAAGTCCGTTGGTGAATAGGATCTATCTTATCAACCACTATTTCTTTGTTCCAGTCATCGTCCTCTTCTTCAGCAGTCTCATCAACCTGGATAATTGGAGAATCATAAGCTACCAGTTCCGCTTCCTCGAACTCGAGTTGTGTTTGGTTGACAGAAGTAAGAGTATCTTTAGGAGGTTGCGCCGAAGTTGGAGCAGTAACTCTTTCACTCGGAGTAGACTGGGTTATTCCTTAAGCAGTAGGCTCATGTGCAGTCGCAACAGGAGTATTGTCAGACTATATGATGCCTATATAAAATACCAAATAAAATAAATGTCAAAACATGTGTTTATGTTCACATAGCAAATGCCAAGATAAATGAAGTGGAACAACCCAATTGCAAGTAATTGGAAATATTCAAGTCGAAATATTTGACTGACATAAGAATGTCATGCAAAAAAATACCATGCTTAGCCGAATTTTAGCTAAGTCATAGGGGTCGGGTCCCCCTAAAAAAGGGCACGCGAGTAGGAAGAGGCAACCGATGGTCGGTTGCCCACGTAATGGGACCCACTTGATGAGTCGAGTCCTTAAATGATGCTCGCTTGCCTCCAGAAGTTTTAAATAAGCACCCGAGGTCGATCCTTTATTACATTTTGAGTCAAAAAATTCAAGTTCTAAATCCTATGTGATTCAAATTGAATTTTGGCAGAGTTTCCCTTTAAAATTCAATGTTTTGATTATGAAGAAACTAGAAAAAGCCTTAGTTTCAAGTGGAATTAGGGAAAGCTCTAATTCCTAAAGGATAACAATTGAAATCGCTTCCCAAGTAATTCTCGGGGCTGTTGAATGGCCAGAAAAAACCTAATGGGTTCACCGTTACAATTCGATCTCCATGACCGAAGATCAAGACCCAATGAAATCCAGAAACCGTAGAAACCACAAGTTCTCATAAAAAATTCGATCTCTACCCAAAATTGAAGAAGATCGAAGAAAGATTGACATGAATCAAAGAAAAGCTAGAAGAAATCAATGAGGAAGAAGAACTTTGCATGTCTCTCCCTCGTTCGTTCTGAAAATTCTTTAAGGAATGAAGAAAATCGGCCCCTTTTCCTTTAAATAGAAGGGGAAGCGAAGAGACAGGAGAGACAACCTTTAGATGAGTGACACATGGCCGTTAAATCCGTTTGTCTTAGGGCAAGCGGGATCAGGTAGCCATCCGATAACCGGTTGGTCAAATGATCACAGGTTGGCCAACCGAGTCTTCAGTTCCTCTTTACGTTTTGATAAATTTTATACATATATATGCAGTAAGTGAAGAAAAAATACGCAGACATGTACGTATATCGAAACTTTAAAACTTCATAAATTTCAGAAAAGAAAATTCTCAATTCTTGATGGAGTTTTCAAACATATCCATCAATTTCATGTGTGCAAATATGTAAGATTTGCTTCACATTTGTTGATGGAGGGGCCTTTGTTGAAGATAGAAAAGTACTACCAATAAAACATTTGAAAGAAATATGAAAGGAAACTAAAAATAGGGGAAATCGGCTGCCCCTACCGGATGCCTCCTCCCGGCTATCCCTACCGGGTGCCCCTTATTGGGTGGCACCCGGTTGTTCGATTGAAGCAGGCTCGGGTGCCTTATTTAGGGCACCCGAACCCATGGGTGAGGAGTTATTCCCCATCCCACTCACCCTAAAATTTAGGTAGTGGTTAACAAATCATTCCCCATTGCTAAGAGGGATATATATACTCTCATTAGACACAAAAAAGGATATAGAGAAGAACAGTAAGAAAATGAGAGTTTTTTCATAAGATTAGAGCAAGAAGAAGAAGATCAAGATAGAAAAGGTAAGAATAGGAGATCGGTTCACCTACTTCTAGAAACCATTTTCTTTCATTCTTCCTCTCTGCAAAAATTATTTGGAGCCAAAATCACGAGATGAACATTGGTTCCTTCTTCAACAAGATCGCAACTTCAAATGAACCATGAGAACATGACTAAACCCGTGATTCTCCCAGTCATTTGATACAAAGAGTGTGGACATTAAATCCTAAGAATGTGGCTGATCTCATGATTCTTAAAAATCTAGGAACGTGAATGTTAAATTCATGATTTCACCAAATTTAGGAAGTGAAGGAAACTTCATTCTCCTTACAAACAAAATATAGGCTAACACCCTATATTCCATCAAATCAAAACAGACTTGACTCTATTTTTACAAACATAAAATATAGAAAATAGTATAAATACTATTTTCTATTTTTCTTTCGAGTGATTTATCACAGAGAAGAAATAAAAATACAAGATATGCACGTATTGGGACAAAACAAAACTCATATTATAAGCGGATCCCCAACTAATAATCGGGCCCCGCTCTTTACCGGGTCCTTAATCAACTCTTTACCGAGTCCCCAACTCTTTACCGGGTCCCTAACCAACAACCGGGTCTTCAACTTCCAACTCTTTACCGGGTCCCGGGTCCCAACTCTTTACCGACTCCCATAGCGACTATCGGCTCCCCCACCCGATATTGGGCTCCCTCTCTGCTTGTCTACTTCTTTCTCAATTTATGATTATATATATTTTGAAAGCTTTGTAAACTCGTGTATAAGAGCACTTATAACCTTTTTATAATCTTCTCATGTAAATTTGATATGAAATGCACCTGTAAATGAGAATATCAATGAGAATTACTTGATATCGTCTGTGTACTGTTTCTTTATTGCAAATATTTATATTCATGATGTGATCTTTATTCAAATTGATGTTAGTTAGAATGGCTTAATACGGTATCTTGTCTAGGTATTTCCTTAGACAATTGTGTGGAATTAACGGTAAGTGCTTGTGCTTATTAGAAGTCTCGAATGCAGGACCTTGTGGTCAAATTTTAAAACTTCTAAACTTATTTTGTTTAAACTCTACATTTTTCTTAACGTCCGATCGTTAGAGTTCATTAAAGAGGGTAAACAACACCGTCCATCTTAATCTTTATGGCCTGAAATTCATACACCAAATATCATGTGATATGTAGCCATTGTTGCAAGGACAAAAGAGTTGAGTACAATTTTTCGCTATTTATGTTTTATGCAATGCAGATCAAGATTAAGAGTTACCTTTGACCGTGAGAAGAGAAAATTTTCCTCCTTTGGCATCTGATACCCATTAACCACAATTCACTGCAAAGTTACAAAGATGCTACCAATAAATAATTGCTCTTATATCTGTAATGCTGCAGGTCTGCTGGAATGTGTTTTTTGCAGGAAGATGGTGGCTGTGAGATACGCCTCTCCGAGCCTTTATTGAAGTCGCGCCCATGTGATGATTTGAAGAACACGTTGTTACATGAGATGATCCATGCATTCCTATGGATTACAGAAAAGAAGAAAGATCATAGGCAAGTTATTGTTTCTTGGGAAGTCAGAACTATGCTTTATAATTTTAGGGTTAATTGCATGAAACCCCTATAGTTTACCTAGCGCAAACACCCCCTCTCTTCATCGACCAAAACCCACAAAATCACTCCAATTCTATTCAATAATACAAACAAGTCCTGGAATTAAATTAGACAACCATTTGAGTTAAGTTCAATATGATCGTTTTGAGGGCTTTGGTAGATGAACTGAGGGGGTATTTGTGCATGTAAATTACTTGAGGGGGTATTGCTATACAGCCTATACAGTATACAGCAAAGGAGTTTTGTGCAATTAACCCATAAATCTATACATGGCTGAAACTGTTGTTTGGGTCACACAGTTACCACGGCCCAGGTTTCACTGCTAAAGTAAAAGCGATAAACTCCAGCTCCAAGATGGATCATCAGGTTAGTGAATTTTCTATAGGTAATATAGTGGAGGTTGAATATTAGATTAATAATCTATTACTGAACTATTTCTTCAGAGACCATCTGGTGGCTACAATATCACAGTCTCCCATGGTTTGAGAAAGGAAGTTGATAGCTGCAAAGCTCAACAATGGATTGTAATCCACTATCATTAGTTGTTTAATGATATGCTAAAGATTTTGGTTTATGGAACTGTAAATTTCCTTTGAGATATTTATGCAAACATGCAGTTGATGCTTTACCTCTTCCTGTCCAGTGTACATCTTGTGGGGATATGATTGAGGGAACTGCAAACAAAGAACCATTGGACAAATACTGTATTGAAAAGGCTGATGACAATTCATGTCGCAACTCATGTCAATGGCATAGGTAAGAACTTATAATGGCTACGTGCTATTCAATTGTCGATATTATCACTTTTGTCTTGATAAAGTAGAATGAGATGCAAAATTTATGAAATTTTCTATAGCGTGTATTTAGTTATCGCGTGTTTAATCATCTCTAAATCCAAATCCATAGCTTTACATTGCCAATATTGGATATTGTTTATTAAAATTTTCAGCTAGGAATTTTACAGGTCTTACAAGATGCCTCCCTCGAATGCTCACATGACACTCTAGACTTGCAGACTGAATAATATCTTGTTAAATTGATGGTATTCTAGTGTGAACTTCTATTGCTTTAAGAAAACAGTAGTTGTATGTAAGACCTATTAATTATGGCTATTATATGCACTAAAAGACAATCATCCTTGTACGCATAGTTTACTTAATGCGTCTGCTGAGGGTACCTTTTTACCTTGTATCTCTAGGACTTGCTGTATAGATCTTCTCTCCTAATACTTGCTCCCTTTTTTTTTAATGCTATTTGAACCTGAGTGCATAATAATATCTTGGCGCTTAAGATGGTGAATGAATTCACAATGTAGTTAGTAAACCTGATGATGGAGGAGGCTGACTGAGGATATAAACTCAACTTTATTTTTAAAATAGTATTAATGAATTCATCATCTTTGGTATCCTTGATTATGTAAGCTTGAGATCGAATTAATAGAAGTTAGCTTGAATTTCACATTAGTTTTCAGTTTTCACGAGATTGGACCCTTTAATCTTTATCTATGGTAAGTGGTTTATTAATATCTGTTATGAAAATTTACAAAGCATATTATTGGATTTTAAATGTCCCTCCCTTGAGATATTTTGATTCACTGCGTGCTTGAAGTATTTTGATGATCATATTTTAGATGGCTGTTGAATAACCGCCTTGTTCAAGCTTAAGTTAATGGGCTGTGCAAGCTAACAATATATGTTAAACTTACTAGAGCCTAACACCCCCCTTCATGTCTATATTCATTCCACTTGGAAAGGCCTCCATCTTGAACATAATTCGTTGAAAAGGCAAGGTAAACATTGATAAATAAGCATATTTAAAATTGAAGTTGGTGAAATTTGAACCCAAAACCTCCTGAAACCTGGTGTTTTGATGCTTGTCATATAACACTTCATCTCAAAGCTTGAGTAGGCCAGGAAGGATGTTGGAAAGTAGGTTGGCTTTGCCAATAAAGTATGCGTTACAGAAAATTGGTCTTCTTTGTATGGTTGAGCTTTTTCGTTTTGCTCACTAGCCACTGATTAGCCCTCTTTGCCACCTTTCTTATTAAACCTACTGCCCGTGTTACATAGGCAAGCTATTCATGAAGTGGAGGGCGTTATTACTCTTTTAATTTGAGGTACATGGAGGACATAGGAAACTTTTTTCTAATATAGTAGGTTTGTGTTACTTTCTGTAGTCATTATGACCAATCTATATAATATATATACAGTTATATGAGAGAATATTCTTTTGAGTATACCCTTATCTAGCTTGCACAGCAGTGGAAAAATTGTTATGTAGCCTCTATTTAATTCTCTTACTACATTTGGATAATGTATTTTTTTTGATCTCCAACATTTATCACTTTTTTATTCCATACAACTAGGCTTTTCTGGTAGAAAAATTTTGATTGGCCCCCTTTGTTAAAATCTCTTTCTATATTTTCTCATTATTAAGGTTTTACTGGCGAAATATTGAAAAATTCCACGATTTTTGTGTGTTATAGCATGCAAATATCGAAAATTGAAAACAAAGAAATTTTTGTAAGAAATAAATTTCGCGATTTTCGTTTGGTATTGCCAAAAAATATAAAAAACCAAAGAAAACAAAAATATTTGATATGTTTGAAAAATTCGCAATTTGCATGAGCTATATCATGCAAATTATTAAAATTTGGAGGGAAATAGAAAATTTGGGATTTTTGAAAATTTCGCGATTTTAGTATTGTTTAGAATGCATAGTATTGAAAAAAGAAAGAAAACAGAAAAGTTTATGATTTTATTATGCTATCACATGTAAATATAAAAACGAAGGAAAAAATATTGAGACTTTTGAAAATTTTGTGATTTTAATATGCTACAGCGTGTAAAATATTGGAAATTTGAAGAAAACAAAAAAATTTAGGATTTTTTAAAATTTCATGATTTTTCGTGTGTTGCGGGGTGTTCCCAGTCACCCGAAGTCTCGGTCATACGGATCGGATTTTTTTGTTCTGTTAGGTTCTTACTAGCAACCAGCACTCTTTTTCTTTTTTACTTCACATTGCTTTTGTCTTTTTGATACCCTGAAGTTTTCCAAAAGCATGAGCAAGTAAAATATTAGGAATCTGAAGAAAATAGAAAATTCATGATTTTCATGTGCTGTATCATGCAAAATATTAAAAAAGTGAAGAAAACATAATTTTTTGATATTTTTGAAAAAAATTTGGTTTTTGATTGTTATATAGAAAGCAAAATATTTAAAAATCGAAGAAAACAAAAAAAAATTAGCTTTTTTGAAATATTGCAATTTTCATGCTCTATATAGCAATCAAAATAATAAAACAACCGAAGAAAATTTAATTTTTTAAAAAAAATTTAGCGATTTTCGTGTGCTATAAGAACAATATTGTAAAACGGAAGAAAACAGAAAATTTTGATATTTTTGAAAAGTCCACGATTTTTATGTGCTATAACAAGCAAAATATTGAAAAACCGAATAAAACATAAAATATTGAGATTTTTGAAATTTTCCCGATTTTCAAGTGCAATATCGAAAATTCGAAGAAAACATAAATTTTTTGAATTTTAAAAAATATCATGATTTTTGTGTGCTATGCAAAATATTGAAAATCTGAAGAAAACAGAATTTTTTTGGGATTTTTAAAAATATCACGATTTTTGTTTGGTTAGCAAGGAAAATATTAAAAAACCAAAGAGGTTAGAAAATTGACATTTTGGAAAATTTTGCGATTTTTGTTTGATTAGGAAGCACAATATTGAAAAATTTAAAAGTTTGAGATATTTGAATATTGCGTAATATTCGTGTGGTAGCATGCAAAATATTGTAGATTATTTGAATGAACAAATAATTTTGGGAATTTTGTAAATTTCGTGATGTCATGTGTTATAACATGCACAATATTAAAAATTCAAAGAAAACAGAAATGATTTTTGAAATTTTCATTATTTTTGTGTTGCATGACATGAATAATATTGAAAAGAAAACAGAAAATGTTGCGATTTTTGTGTGCTACATAACATAGAAAATATTAAAAAACCGAAAAACACAAAAATATTTTATTTTTCAAAATTTCATGATTTTCTTGTGTTATAGCAACTAGAATATTGAAAAACCGAAGATAATAGAAAATTTGAGATTTTTGATCTAGCGTGCAAAATGTTTGAAAATTTGAAGAAAACAAAAATTTTAGAAATTTTTGTTCATTTTGTGATCTTCATGTGCTATAGCAAGCAAAATATCGAAAAACCGGAAAAAAAGAAATTTTCACAATTTGTAGAAATTTCACGATTTTCTTATGATATATAGCAAGGAAAATATTGAGAAGTTGAAGAAAAATGACGAAGTATATTTACAAGTTAGTCCTTTATATAGTTTACATATAAAGTTCATAAATATAAGATATTACAACTTACAATTCATATAACAATAAACTTGTATATATAGGAGAGTGATCCATTGCAAACCGGTCTGTATATTTTAAAAACGGGAACTTTCGATCTATGACATATTTTAAAGTCATCATCCTATCCTCAAATATATGAATTAATGTGTGAAAAAATGGACATCTTTTGATAATGCAACATAAACTTCATCTGATGCATATGCTAGAGGTCTTTAAATCCTTTGATTTTTCATACACATATATTTGAGGGTATGGTGATCAAGTTCAACAGACCAGATCATTAAAATATGTCGTAGATCGGGAATTCCCGTTTTTAAAAAACGCTGACCGGTTTGCAATGGATCACTTCCTTATATATATATAATGAAGACAAGTGTGTGTGTGTAATGAAGAAAAGAGGTTCAAGGAGGGAATTTCAGTAGGTGGCGTAAAAAATCTATGTACTCCATTTCATTCGACGATCGGCGCACACCATCTTTATCATGTAGGATAAGGGAGGAAATTTGCCATAAGAGGGAATTTTCTCCTATGGCGTCGAAAAAATATACCCTCCATGCCGATTTTTTCGACGATCGGCATCCATCACTTCCACCTTTATCGTCTAAAGATGTGGATACACCAAATTTCATGTGAAAAAGTGGTGGAATCACATGAAATTTGGTGTATTCACGTCTTATATGATAAAGATGATGATGGGTGCCGATCGTCAAAAAAAGTCATGGAGGATATAGATTTTAGATGCCACCTGACGAAAAAGCCTCCTGGGGTCTCTTTCCTCCATTACGTGTATATATATATATATGTATACGTGTATATATATACGTGTACGTGTATAGATGTACGTGTACGTGTATGTGTATATATGTACGTGTACGTCTACGTGTATATATATACACGTGTATACATATGTACGTCTACGTGTATACATATGTACGTATACGTATACGTATATACGAGGATAGCTGATATTAAACCGTCAGCTAGCCTATTGCATAGCCCAATCCGACCGTCAAATCGACGATCCATTCCGGCCACCTTGTTATACACATAGAGTGGTCTATGTGTATAAAATTTTAATCACACTGACATCATCTACGTCTTCGATCAAGTGTCCCCAATATAGATCATTATTCCGGTTTTTCGCTTGTCTCGTTATTCCGGTTTACTTTTAGTATTGGACTTTTCTTTCCATTATTTCATTTCAGTTTTATCGGTGTCCGGCTTGGGTTTGGCTTCATCTGCCCCCTTCAACTTTCCGACAAAAAGAAAACCTTTTAGTATCAGTATTAGAAAAAGGGGTGCTCAACTGGATGTCTTGGTCAAGCAAATCAGATCTTTATGTCATATGCAGTCTGTGTTACGGGATAGTTCTTTTCCTTCGCTCGTGTCCAGGAAGCTTCTCGATAAGCATTCCTTTAGCAAAGCTCTAGGCTGAGTCGTTGAGATGGAAATGTGCAATGGAAACCACTGAGGATCATTGTTGAAGGAACAGCCAGGACTGTATGTATAAAAAACTATCATGGATTTAGGCGTTAAAACAAATATGCGAATAATTTAACAGAGGACTAATCTAAGCAGAGCTGAACAAAAAAGTGGATTTATGTAGCCGACCTAACAAATCTGGGATGTGGTCTTCATTGTCTTAGTTCTTTACCATAGAAGACATGAAGATGTGTATACTTCTGAACACATTTGAATATTTGATATATGTTAGAGCTTTTTGGGTGATTCTGGTAGGAATCAGGGATGTGGCAAGGATACATTGCACTTTTCAGATATTAGGCTTCATGGCTGAACTATCTTCTCCGTTGTCCTTTCAAATTGGGAACTAAAATATTTAATTATTATATAAAGTATCATGATAGAATAAGTAAAATGTAAGTATGTGATGTGATCCAAATCGTATAAATTTCAACAAACTAAGAGAAGACCATATTCTAAAAATATGGCATGAATGGTTGAACCTTACAATCTCTCTCTCTCTCCTCTCTCTCTGAGGCATCAGTATCAACAAGTATTTTAGTTGTGACTTGAACCTTGTAAGAATGTATTGCAATGATACAAATAGCTGCATTGCAAGGAATGCTAATGGCAACGGGCTGGCATATAGACCTTGACTTGTTTTTTCTTACTCTATGCAGACACAAGGCGCTATGCACGGGTAAATACACAAAGAAAACAAACAAACCTGGATGTAAAGACAAAACTAGGGCACCGGATGGTGAGATATTTTCTATCAAAGTATTCCCTTGGTTACTTATTTGTTGTTCCCTCTGGTTGCTAAGTATATTATTTATCCAACTAGAACTTCAATTTGTAGTTGCGAATCACGGAATTATATTTAAATAACTCGATAACTACATTTACTATTGTATCATAAATTCCTGGGTTTCAAGGAAACAGTGGTTGGTGAATTAGATGTGGGCCTTAGTATCTTATGTGGCAGTTACTACATATGAATGGATCAAGAGAGGCATTTGCTCTCCCTTTTTATTCATCAATTTTGTTTTCCTTCTCATTATTTAAGAATGTTTCCACCTTGAATACAATGAACTTTACCGACAGTTATGGCGATCTTTACGAAATATCATGATTAGTTAACAGTCAATCCATCATCTCTGAAAGACAATAGCACTGAAGTTCTTTAGATACTTGAATATGAAATCACTGTTCCTGAAACTCACCAAGATGCTTCAATTGTTTCCTGGATATAACGTTTTAACGATAATTTAAATAAATCTCCAGATGCTCAAGAGAACGAGGGAGACGAGCCTAAAGCTTCACCTAGACCTATATGGAGTAAAACAAAATCACAAGATGTCGAGAAAAACAAAGATATATCAATAGCGAAAAGGTCTAAAAGAACAATTGACGATGCCACGACAGCCTCAGGCATCAAATCTCCCTCTCCGAAGGACATCAGAAAGAAAGAGGTGAAGGAGATCAATCTCAAGACTCATGATGATGCATTAATACCCAAACTCAAAATTCCTATCAGACTAAGATCGCTTGGTCATGGTGAAGAATGCAAGTTGAATTCTGCAAAGAAGGATGATCTTGATAAACACAAGGAAAAAGCTATCATCCCAGGTCAATGGTTTGCCTTCTATGGAGACGAGGAGTCGAGCGGAGACATAAAACCTTTGGTAAACAATAGAGCAGAAAGAAGAAAACATGAGAAGCTTTTGAAAATGAAGGAAAAATTTCCAGATACCCGAGCCATTGAATATAATGACGGAAGTACGAAAGCTCAGGAGCTACCACCAATTAAAGATAATATTGTATACATAATAGACGATGATTAGAGCAATCTGGGCTTGTTTTGGTCTTCACCGTTGTTGTATTTAAATGTGACAGAAGCTTTTTGGTTAATGTGAAAATACAAAAATCACACTGAAGTAAGAGATTTGAGCATGATTGATGTAAGAACTCCTCCGGGTCCCTTTTTGTTGCTCTTTTTGTCGATTTGAGCAGTAAATATTATATGTATGATTCAGCAAGGGCTGTAAATAAAGAGATTTGATTATAAAGGGACCTGTTGCATGTGGAAATCTTATGTTTTATGAGGAATCAGTTTGCATCATAGATTTTAGCTTTTTCCGATTTCTGTTTTGTTTTCAGGTTGTAGTTTACTAGTTGCTGCAAATTCCTCCCCAGTCAAGTATCCACCATTATATTAGGCTATATATATCAGTAAACTACCTTTAACTATGATTGTTTCATTAAACTACCTTAATTATTATTTTTTATTACAGCAAGGTTCCAAAGTGCTAAATTTATATTCAGCTAAAAATCGAAACACTCAAACCTTACTCAACTCAACACCCTCATCCTCAACTCTCTCCCCCTTCATCTCTGGCCTAATCTGTACAGGCTTAAATGTATAAAACTTAACACAAACCCCAAAATATATCAAATTCAAAACCTGCAGCCCTGTCACAATCCAATAAAAGTACTCCAGCTTCCCCTTATTCAAATCATTAGGCAACCAGTTCTCCCCATTTGGTCCTGCACTATACTTATGTATGACGGTAACCAAAAATGTACTCAGATAACTTCCCGCCGAAATCACTAGCCAAAACAATGCTGCGGCCGTGCTCCTCATGCTCTCCGGCGACTGATCGTAGAAGAACTCCAAGTGTCCGATGGAGGTGAAGGCTTCTGCTATGCCGTGCAGACCGTACTGGGGGACCAGCCAGAATACTGAAAGGAGCAAGTGTTCCGCTGCGGCGGCTTTGCGTTTTTGTTCGATGAGTCCGGCGATTAGAGAGGCGAAGGTGGAGATGACGAAGCCGATGGCCATGCGGTGGAGGAAGGAGATGCCACGGCTGAGGCCGGTGTACCTGCATGCAAGATACTAGTCAGTTTCACGTCGACCAGACTACTTACACTTTAGGGTTGAAGTTGATTGCACAGAACCCGTTGTAGTTTATCATGTATAGCACTTACACCCCTTAAATGATTTATTAGCGCAAACACCCCTCTGTTTGTATATCAAAGCCCTTGAAAATACTCGAATTCTACTCTAGAAAACATAAACAAGTTTTAGAGTTAAATTAGATGTTCATTTAAGTTGTGTAGAGTTGAATTTGAGTGTTTTAAAGGTTTTCGATGGGATATTTGTGTTGATAAATCACTTGAGGGGACAAAGTACTGAACAGAGTAAACTTCAGGGCTGTTTTTAACAGTAAACATCAGGGCTGTTTTGTGCAATTAATCTTAATTTTATTAATATGATTATGAAATGTGCTACGAATCAACTTTTCATTGGTAAAAAACAACCTGCGGGCAAAGGGGATGAGGAGACGGTCATAGAGAGAGATTGTGCAGAGCATGGCGAACATTGTGAAGACCGTCATCGAGCCTGCGGGGATTTGGAAGCTAGAGGAGCGGGTGAGATGGCGGTCCATGGTTTGGGCTTGTTGGAGCGAGAAGGTGTTTTGCTGGGCGGCGGCGGTGATGACAAGGATTCCGGAGGCCCAGATGGGTGCCATCCGGATTACGGATTTCAGCTCTTCGACACGGTGGACGGTGGATAGGCGCCACGGGTCTGGTGGGATGGAGGACAGTTTTGTAACTTGGTCTTCCTCCTCCGTTACGATTGCCGCTTTGTCTAAAAACCTGCATGAATGCAAGAGATGAACAACAATACCTCATTGCCTTTCCTGTTTCAATTTACCGATTGTTTTAGACTACTAAATACACTAATTAAAATAACAAAATACAAAATTTCTCTGTTAGATTAACCTCTTTTTAATTTTGGGATTGTTCCTTGCATTATATGCAAGAGGGAATTCCCATGTGAAATAATCCATTGGTTGTGAAGATTCTAAAAATTATGACAGTCGTCTCTTGTTGGTCTTTATCTTTGTCTGCCATATGCGTTTCCCATTATCTTTTTACCATTTTAAATATTTATTCTTTTTTTTTTGGAAAAAGAAAATAGGGTATATTGTCAAGAGAATACCACGGCCTAAAGAATCTCGTCAAAAACCTTCTGGAAAAGTTTTCCGCGGTCAAAAAACAACTTGCTTGCAGTGTATCTAGATAGTTACCTGCAATATCTAATTAGCGTATATATATTATAGGAAACTATACAGATACGTCGGTTAAGCGCATGCATATTGCAGACAGTGGGTGGGCCGGTGTTTGACCATGGAAAACTTTTTGTTAATGATACAAGCTAGGGATGGGCATGGGGGGTCATCCTAGCTAGTGTCGTCATCAAATTAACTGTGGCTAGCTATGGATATCGGTGCATGGATAAAGACATGACTCAAAAGGTAACAAGACAAGCATCCATTTGTTGGCATGTACCTACTCTTCTTCTTCTTCTCATCACATGCCATGCATGGCCCCATCACGCTGGCTATTTGTCATTTTCTTCCTCAATTATTTCCTCCCCTTCTCTTCAATCATACATGCACTGAATTTTCTTCTCTCTCATGGTTTCACCCATCCATGATTTTCTTCATGCATAAAACAGTAATACATGTCTAGTCACAGTCACCAATCAGTGACAGAGCCACGGATTTTGGTGGATGAGGACACACCATGCAGAAAGATACTATTGAGGTTTTAAATTTTTTAGAAAGAAATTTCCTATTATAGCATCGAAAAAATACACTCCTTCATTTCTCCGACGATCGGCACCCACAATCTTCATCGTTATCATCTAAGATGTGGGTACACTAAATTTCATGTGATTCTACAACTTTTTCACCGTTGATTTAGTGAGTTCAAAATTAACGGTTTACCGAAAATAGAACTTTTTACATTGCTAAATCAACGGTGAAAAGGTTGTAGAATCACATGAAATTTGGTGTACCCACATCTTAGATGATAACGATGAAGATGGTGGGCGCGGATCGGCGGGAAAAATGAGAGAGCGTGCATTTTTTCGACGCCATAGATGGAGATTCTCTCCTATGGCATCTTTCCGCCATAGAAAATAATTATGGTTAGAATGTATTATTTTATTTGAGATTTCTAGATGGAATTGTCCATTCTCAAAGACACATTGGATAGAATGTATTATTTTATTTGAGAAATAATTATGGTTAGATACCCTCTCTCTCTTTCTCTCTCTTCTTTATTCCAATGCCCAAAATTCAGTTCTCATTTCTTTTTTGTTCAACCAAACAAAAGAAAAGATTGAAGGGGACAAAAATCATTTCGATTCTTTATCAATGGAACGACAATTCCAAAAGTCAGGAGACACCGTTTTTTTTTGTAAGACACCAATTTCTATTCTTGTTTTTTGATTCCAGCAAACAAACTGCCCCTTACTATAATTAAAATGAAAATATAAGGATGGCAACCAGACCAAACCCATGACCAATATCAAGTACAACCATATTCCCATATGGACAAAAACAGGTTAGTGTTGTGTTTATGAAACCAATATATATAATATGAGAATAATGGAGGAAAGAGTACCTAGGAGGCTTTTTGCGTTAGGCGGCGCCACAAATCACGTCCTCCACCATTTTATTCGACGATCGGCACCGGCCATCTTGATCTTCATTATGTAATATGTCAATACACCAAATTTCATGTGATTCCAACATCTTTTCACCGTCGATTTAGTGGGTGCAAAATTAGCGGTTTACCGACAATAGAACTTTTTACATTGCTAAATCGACGGTGAAATGGTGGTGGAATCACATGAAATTTGGTGTATTGACATATTACATAATGAAGATCATGAAGGCCGATACCGATCGTCGAATAAAATGGTGGAGGACGTGATTTGTGGCGCCGCCTAACGCAAAAAGCCTCCTAGCTCCTCTTTCCTCTATTATTCTCATATAATATTGTACCGTATCAACAAATTGAAGCAGGTTTTTTTTCCCAATAAAATCTGAACGGGGGCACGTGTCCTTACTGAGTTCTGAGTTCTATATAGGTCCACCCTGTCACCAATCATTGTGTACTGAAAATACCCAATACCTAGTATAGGCAGTAGCACTGATACATTTCCAACCGTTCATACTTTGGATTGTTAGGATTAAAATTCAGAGAATTTATTTTGGGATTATAATAACTTGAAATGCATATGCATTTCCAAAACAACATTTTCAGAGAAATTTTTAAATTTTATGCATATTCGGATAACTTGGGATAAGGAATATGCATTAAATGCTTATTCCTTGGTTGATTCAATTTATTATTATTTAAATAATAAAATACATCTTATTTTAATTCCTTCCATCTGTCCTCCCCTTATCTGTAACTTCTATTTTTCTTCATCTTGAATTTTTATTTCTTTTTCTATGGGTACATTTAATTAATCCATGGTTATTTCTCAAAGGAAAACACATCGTCAATGTCGATCACCTTTAATTTTAGATCTCTTGTGCCTTGAAGCCTTGCCCAGTCTCCTCGTTGGCCCCTTCTTCATCGTCGATCATCATCACTGATCATCATCACGATCAATTTAGGTAACGACGTGTAGAAATTTTTATTCCGTCATGGTTATTTTTCGAAAGAAAACACATCGTCAATGTCCATTGGCTTCAATTTTAGATCTCTTTTGCCTTGAAGCCTTGCTCGGTCTCCTCGTTTGTCCCTTCTTGATTGCCGATTATCATCATGACCAATTTAGCTAACAGCGTATAGAAATTTCTTTGAGGAAATAAAAAGAAATGAAGACGGGTATTTTTTTGAAAGAGAGGTTGAAAATGAGATTGCGGGCAAATCAAAATAAAGACTAGAAAATTTGATCAGAAAAGAGTGGGGAGAGAGAGAATGTTCATGATTAAAAAAATTAACGCTGAGCTAATTTTTTTTAATCCGGTAGAGGCTTTTTTTTCCCACCGGATCTACCCACAAAAAAGTCATCCAAATAAGCTAACTTTTAGGATTGTTTCGATCCGGAAGAAAAATGGAATCTAGGCTTTTAATTTAGAGGAATAGGTGTATCCAAACAAGACCTAATACGTAGGGACTGTTTGGTTGCTGGATTGCTAAATTTGGATTCCAAGATCCTTAAACTATAATTTTATGGATTATGGAATTTGTTGTTTGGTTGGTGCCAAATTCTAGTTTTAGATTAGTAAATACTTGTTTGGTTGATTAAAAGAAATTAGGATTTGGATCTGATGATTGAAGAGGGAGACAGAGAGAGTCAATTTTTTATTAACTAAATTATACGGGCCCCACATTTTGGCGTGGAATCCAGCCTAATCCAAGCAAAAATATGGATCCGTGAATCCTTGTTTTTGTATGGAACCCCACTAAAAACCGAGTTCAAAATCTTGTAATCCTTCAAGCAAACTAAAAATTAGAGGATCCACTCTTTTTTGGATTCAAGAATCCAAACAGCGCCAAACCAAACAGGCCCTTATGAACATATATATGGATGGTTGGATCTATATTAGTATTCTATACATTTGCTGATTAGATATGGTTGGAACTATATCTGTGTGCTATATAACACTATTATATATCGATATTCTCTACCCTAAAAACCAATTTGATTTTCTCTGTGACTATTTCTTCCCACAAACAAATTTACTTGAATTAATTGAGAGAGAAACTTAAATTAAGAAACTAAATGATCACCTCAACTGTTCTGTATGAAGAAGTTTGCCCCCAAGAGAAATAGGAGCATCAAGCTCATCATTCTCATACAACACCCTCCCCTCCAGCCCCATCTTCCTCTTCTTAAACGCGGCTGCCACCACCTGCGCAAGCCTCGTAAACGGACTCCCCGTAGGCTCTAGTTTCCGATACATAGGATACCCGGCAGCAAACGAAACGACTGAAATTGCCATCGCAGCCGTAGGGATCCCTAACCCTAATCCCCAACCTACATTGTCTTGGATGTAGACCACCACGGTCACTGCTAGTAGAATGGAGACGCCCATGCAAAAGTAGTACCTGTTAAGTGTTATGTTAGTTTGATATACATTATTAAGTTTTTAGAAATTTATTGAAGTAAATTGGCATACCAGCGGTGTATAGGTACCGGTTAGATAGTGGGTGTATGGTCAATAGCGATTAGTATATCAGTATTCTTCATTAAATTGAAATGTTTAATATCAATTTATTTAATTCATTACAAACATATGTTTTATAGGGTTAAAACAGTACTTTTCTAAATTATATTTCTAAAATAAGTTTTATTGAAGGGTAAGTTGTCAAAAAAAAAACCAAGCATTTTTTTCAGTCATCAAAAACCCCCTGGTCTTGAAAAGTTAGTCAAAACATCCCTTAAAAAGTTTTTAGTTGTCAATAAACCCTTTATTTGTGATATTTAGTGGTTGCCTGCTATATTTAATTTCCCGCGATATCTAAGCAGTTTCTATGATGTACATAGTTGTTATCTCATAATCCAACTTAAAATTTCAGGTAAAAAATGGTTCTTGACAGTATATACCAGTTAAAGAAATTCCACGTCTTTGTCTTGTTCTTTGGATTCGACTCGTCAAATTGGTCCGCACCAAAGGCGACGACGCACGGCCTGATTCCGCCGGCACCCAGCGCGGCGAGTAGTAGAGAGAGGTAAAGGACTCCAAGTTGCCAACATGATGCTTCTCTGCATGTGTTGTTTTCAGAAGCAGTGCATGGTGGTGGTCTGAATTGGGGAAGGATAGCCGATATCGTCAACAACACCATCCCCTGTCAAAAATTTTAGGAAATCATCTTATTTTTCCTGCTAGTATCAAAAAATTAATAAGAAACATAAATTTCTTCTTAGAAAGTTGCCAATGGGTTTTACATTATTCATTGACATTTCACCCGAGGGTAGTTAATTGTAAAGGGAAAATTGAAAATTAATTTCTGGTTGCATACAAAATTTTAAAATTTAGTATATATAATTTCTTCTATATGACATATAAAAAATAAAGCAAACTGTTAAAAAATCCCTGACAAAGTTTTCCACTTTCAAAAAACCTTGGGCCCAAAGAATCTCGTCAAAAAACCCCGGAAAAGTTTTCCACTGTCAAAAATTAACCCCATGGAATATTTGATATATAGTTGCGTGCAATATGCAGTTTCCTGCCGTATCCATATAATATCTAATATATTAGTATAGTTCACTGCAATATGCATGCACTAGATATTAGTATAGTTCACTGCAATATGCATGCACTAGATATTGGATGCAACCATACAGATATTGCATGTAGGGGTTTTTGACCGTGGAAAACTTTTCTTGGGGTTCTTTTGACAAGATTTTTTGGCTCTGGAGTTTTTTTGACAGCGGAAAACTTTGCCATTGTTTTTTTTTTTGTTGACAATTTACCCTTAAAATATAGATGGATTGGATTTCAGACAACTGCAGTTATCATAACTCTGCAACCAACTATATATCTGTAATTATCTTAACCCCAAAGCCAAATAAACTTTTAATAAAACAATTAATGGTTTCTTCATTTTTTTTTTCCAGAAGGTTAAATTACATACAATTTGGTAGATGATGGAGGCAACTGTGATGGTCCAGAATCGGCCGATGTAGGCGTCGGCGAGGAAGGCGCCGAGCAGTGGAGTCAAGCTTGCGGTGCCTCCGAAATTGGTTAAGGTTGTGGCTGCTTTTGTTAAGGGCATGTTTAGCTGTTGAGTTAAGTAAGTCACCATGTTTGCAGAGAAACCAACCACCGCAAGTTTCTCTGATACTTCATTTGCTGCAAAAATTTCATGTTTATAATGATAGTATAATTAATAAACTTGAAGAGATATAAAAATTGGGAAAAAAGCTTACCAAAGATGAAGGGCATTGTTCTAAGACCCCCAACTGTTTTCTCTTCATTTTGCTTCTCTTTCTCCATGGGATTTTTCTATTTTTTCCCCTCAGTGTTTTTGTGGTTATTGCAGAGGTTTGAGCAAGTGAGGGGAGTGGTATTTATAGAGATTCCTTGTTTAGGTTTGATCTTCTATTTTTACTTAGTATTATTGTTTGTTGATTTTGTGATATAATTTTGTGGGTGAATGAGCACATAATTAATTAATAATTTGATATATATGCGGGTGGGTATTTTTTGGTTTATGGAAGCGACCCCTTTAGTAATTAGGGACCACACTGGGAGTGGCAAAGATGGAGCTGTACGCGGTGTTGGTTGTGTTACAGTGAAAAAGGACCCATTCAATATTTTTTACCAATGTTTCTTGTCACGTTATTTATGTATTTTCTTCTTCCTCTTCTTTATAGTTGAGAATAGTCGGATAGCTAGCTATATATATATACTCTACGCTTCTACTAAAATAAGGTCTAAATCATTGGGACGGAGCCAAAAGGAAATTGTTGGAGGATGCCAGGGCAATATGCATTAAAAGCTCGTAAGAATTTTATAAATAATACGAAAAAATTTAATTGGAAAAAGAAATAGTGTTCATATGGTTAAATTAATGGTTTAAAGTAATTCAATAAAAGGAAAAGAAAATTAGCAAGTTTATGAGCACTGGTGTGCGGTAAGACGATCACGAAGCCAAACACAAACGATAACGAGAAGTAATCAAAACCATAGGCAAGATAGAAGTAAGTAAATTTAGTAATTGGTGAAGGCGACGCTTTATTAATATCAAATTCGGAGAACTACAAATCGATGGAGTAATTTAAATCTCTCTCAAATAAACCCTAACTCTCTCAAAACAATGATTCTCTATAAATTATCAAAAAACTATCAGATATAGGGTTAAAACAAGCTATATATATATATATATATATATATATATATATATATAGAGAGAGAGAGAGAGAGAGAGAGAGAGAGAGAGAGCATACAAAAGATTTATCCAAATAACAAATTTCCTAATTAAAAAAATAACAGCCAGCCCAATACGGCAATGTCTGTTTAAGAAATGGGCAGACGTTTTCATAAATATCTTCAAAACTCTAGAGCGTAAGCAGATGTCTGAACAACGATTGTGCAGACGTCTGGCCTTCACATCCAAAATTGCCAGAGCGCTTGCAGACGTCTGGACTTATACAAGTCAGACATCTGCCTTTCGACATATGTCTGGAGCTCTCAGCTTTAAACGTCTGTTTGCAGATAATATCGAATCTCTACAACTTCGCGATAACTCCGGATCGTAGGAAATCTTCAGGGATCGAATGTGAGGCACACAGAACAAATCTCCACCTTACCTCGCATCTCGCAAACTCCTCCATCAAAATAATAACTCCTTCACCACAAAACCACTAAAGGGCTCAATGAGTACGATACACTCCCATTAAGTTTAAGCAATACTCAAACTTAATAA
This sequence comes from Agapanthus africanus, assembly GCA_030015575.1. Lineage (NCBI taxonomy): Eukaryota > Viridiplantae > Streptophyta > Magnoliopsida > Asparagales > Amaryllidaceae > Agapanthus > Agapanthus africanus. The sequence goes on along the minus strand of JASDDO010000031.1, from coordinate 681,361,439 downwards.
CTGAAAGAGACTTCAACATGTCAGCCGCATTATCCGTTGTGCCAAATTTCTTCACAATAATCTTTTCTTTCTCAACGACTTCCTGCACAAACCATTACCATACATCAATATGCTTCGTTCTCTTATGATGCATCCGATCTTTAATCAAGTGAATAGCGCTTTAGCTATCTGTCACGCCCCGCTTCCCAGAGTGCGCTAAGATTGTCACGTGACAGAGCCAACCATGCTACCTGTGGCTAGGAAAGATCTCTCTACAGTCACATTACGGCTGTCTAGAAGATATCAAGAACAGTAGAAATAAATAAACTATCTAATACATGTCCATAAGCCAGGATAAACGAGTCATGAAATAAAATAATGCGGAAGCAAAAGATCCAAGTACAATAATAATCTGGAATGTACGTCCTAAAATACGGGCTCACATCAGGAATGAAAAATTACTCAAAGGAAAACTAAACTAAACTAATAACAGGTCCTCACTGCTCTGCCTGTTCACTGAAATACTCCTGGTCAGCATGCGGTAAAGGTAAAGGATCTGGGCCAAACAAAACCCAGACGTCAGTGCGTCATAATATCAACAATAACATAATCAAGGATAGCAAGACAAGCAGGTACGAGTATGAACAGTTATAAAGGTATAACAGTAACATAAATATGAAACAGTGAAGGGTAAAGTATATGTGACGTGCAGTGAGTAATCTAAACTGATCTACTGGGTTAACTACTTTCAAGTCTTTGAAATCAATTAATATAATCCTCATTGTAACCCATCGGTGATTATTCTGTAACGCCCGGAAAAACGGCAAACAATAGGTATTCCGTAACGCCCGGAAAAAGGGCAAACAATAGGTATTCCGTAACGCCCGGAAAAACGGCAAACAATATGATAGCCCTTTGAGTTACGTTCGGTTACATTCTTGATTTCCCCATACCCCCAAGTTATGTGTACAAGTCAGGTATTGATAAACTGGAGCTAATACCAACACAGGATCAAGCAGGAACAGGTTGGTCTAAATAGACAACAGATATGTCCGTAGGGACAACAAGTCAGGATTGTTGGCATTAGGAACAGGATCAGGTAATATGTCAAGTAGTGATATATCTGGTCATGTCAAGTAGTGCACAAGTGTCGAGTGGGTGCTCATAATCAAACTGTAACAAGTATGGGTGCACAAAATCAAGTATAGAGTACTAATAAAATGAACTAACATGAATGGTATGCACATAGATAGAAAGTCAATGACATGTGTCACGCCCCGCTTCCTAGAGTACGCTAGATTGAGCACGTGACATAGCCAACCATGCTACCTGTGGGTAGGAAGTATCCATCCACAGTCACACTACGGCTGTAGAGATATCAAGAACAAGATAAAACTATCTAAAACATGTCCATAATCCAGAACAACAAGAGTCAATAATAAATAAATGCGGAAGCAAATGATCCAATACAAATGACTGAAAACTATGTCCCATAATGCGGGCTCACATCAGGAAATAAATGCAGGAAATAAAACTAACTACTACTGAACTCACAGCTCAGCCTGCTGGCTGAAGTACTCCTGCTCGGACTATGACAGCGGTACAGAATCTGGGCCATGCAAAAACCAGACGTCAGCGCGTCATGTCAACCAGTAATATAATATGAACAATGTAACATGCAATGCAAAATAAACACGAATAAAAACGAGAGTAGCAGTAATATGAATCAAGCAGTGCAGGGTAGTGTGCAGTAGGTAACTAAATTGTACTATCAGGTTTTCTATTCTAAAATCTTTGAAATCAATTGATGAATCGTCGATGTAATTCAATAGTATCCCGTGCATGCCCGGGACCACGGTCAAGATCCTCGGGGCTGAATCCGAGACGTGCCGCTAGGCAGTAACAGGTAGCAGGATGGGCGAGTGATTTCAGCATCATCACTCCAGGGCTGGCCTAGCCCGTAAGACTGATCAGAACAAGTATCGAACTGTTGAGTTACAAGTCAGGTTTCACCTTTGATTTTCCCATACCCCCAAGTTATGTATGTCAAGTCAGGTATTCAGTCATCAAGAACTAATGCCAACACAGGATCAGGTAAAAGCAGGTTTGTCTGGATAGACAACAGGAACGGTCCATGAGGACTACATGTCAGGTTTATTGGCATTAGACACAAGATCAGGTAACGGGTCGAGTCATGGTACATCAGGTCAAGTCAACAGTATACGGTACCATATCAGGTGCATCAATATATACATGTGTAGCAATGTCAGGTCAAGATGTAAACAATATCGTGGGTGTGCTCATAATCAGATATGTAATCACACGTGGGTATTAACAACATAAAATAAGCAATGGAATAAACAGTTTCATTCAAATCACAAGAGTGCAGTAAGACAATATAGCCGTTTAGTCATGTTAACAGGTTTAAGCACCCTTAGCGGTGCAATAGTTTATGTAACGGTTCAATACAGTTATTTTCAGTTAAATGCATACGAGTGTCCGAATGTAACAGAACTACAGGGATAAATGCTACCGGCTATTTTAACAGTAAAATGTGATTGAACAGGTAGATATGATTATTAGGTTCAAGTTGCAAATTGTAAGTTCCATGTTTAACAGTAAGATGATATAATGCAGTATTGTAACCGAAAATGGGAAACGATTATACCAAGTTAAATTTTACAAGTTTAGGGTGTCAATACGTATATGTAAATATTGTATAGCATGTAGTAAGAGGTACTTGCCTCGACGGGTCGCGAACCGGAAAAAACGGAACGTAACGTCGGCGGGGAAACTCGCGACGGACGCATGGTTCACGGATTAAACCCAAACAACAAACAATGGAACCACGCGGATCGGGGTACCTCGCTGGATCGTCGGGACACGTCACCGGCACGACCGGGTTTCGGCGAGCACAAAACAGTGAATAGGGTTTCAAAAGGGTGTAGATCTAGAGAAAGAAAGAAATGAATAGAGAAAGAAGAAGACGGGGGATACTCACTGGTCTCAGAGGACACTAGCAACGACGGCGAGATCGACGGTGGCGAGAACGGCGTCTCCGGCGATCTGCAGAAACATCCAGCAGTTTGTTTTCGGTTTTGAAAAAAGAAGAGAGGAAGGGTGAGATGGAGAAACACTTACAAGGTGTTCTGGGGTGGTCGAGGATCGTCGGCGATGGCCAGGGGCGGCACAGGTGGTCGCCGGCGGCGTCTCAGGCGACGCAGAGGCGTGCAGGGAAGACGGCAGGCGGTCGCAGCAGTGCAGGGTACGCGGGGGTGGATGAAAGAAGGTGCGGGCGAGGAGAGGCAGAGGAGGCGAGGGTGCTGGTAATGCTGGCGCCGGCGTCGGGGTTGCGGCGGCAAGGATGGAGGCGGTTAGGGCTTGCGTTGAGGGCTCGTTGGGTTTCTGCGCTGCGTTTCTTTTTTTAAAATAGAGGAGAAGGAAACTTATACAAGGGAGAGAGAGAATGAGGTTAGAGAGAGAAAGAGATTTGAGGGAGAGAAAGAAAGAGATATTTGAGGGAGAGAGAGAAAGAGATATGAGAGATAGAGAGAGAGATTGAGGAGGTGGGGCCGCGGTGGATTAGTAGCCTCGTGATTGGCTGAGGAATGAATTAAAGGTTTAAGAAATATCAAAAGATTTAATAGATTACGTAATCAGTGAAAAATATATATATAAATCATCGAAATATACTATGGTTTAAATATTATTAAAATTTTGGGATTTTGGCGCTAAATAAAACATTTTCAAATAGCGCCCGGGTCGGATCCAAAAATTTGAAATTGAAATAATAGGATTTTAAGCGGATTCCAGATTTTAAAATGAGGTGTTTTATGATTAAAAAGCATACCCCCAAAACGGATACATGTGCGCGTGCGTAGGCGTCCAAACTCGCCCGTTTCACTGAACGGGACGAGAACACAATACATGGACGCTACCACAAGGCTAGGGGTGTCGAGTAGGCCAAGATGGATATTTTTAATTTTATTTTAGGTGGTAAAATTTGTTAAGTGCAGAAATGACTTTTCCGGGTAAAATTTTACAGTAAGCCACAAACAAGCAAGATAAATGAAAAGAGTACCACACTTCACTCAAACAGTAACTGAAAAACAGTAGCATTGGGCTCGGGTGTTACATCATACCCAACTACAAAAAGAATTTCGTCCTCGAAATTCCAAGAATACAAAAAACTACAAGAAGAGATGAGGAAACTTCTGCCGGATTTCATCTTCTCGTTCCCAAATGGACTCTCCATGCGATCGATTACCCCAAGAAACAAGCACAAGAGGGATTACCTTGTTCTTAAGAACCTTTTCCCTTCGATCCATGATTTCAACCGGTCGCTCCTCAAAAGTCAAGTCTTCCCGTACTGTTAGCTCCGAATGATCCAAAACGTGCGTTTCATCTCGAACATACCTTCGTAGTTGAGATACGTGAAACACATCGTGCACACTTATCAAGGACTGCGGTAATGCCAAACGGTACGCTACCTCACCAACACGCTCCAAGATCTCAAAGGGTCCAACGAATCGAGGACTAAGCTTCTCTCGACTCCCAAAACGAATCACCCCTCTAGTCGGTGATATCTTCAAAAATACCAAATCACCCACGGCGAACTCTAGAGGTCTTCTTGACGTGTCAGCCCAACTCTTCTGTCTGTCTTGAGCTGCCTTCATATGATTCCTGATAGTGTTAACCTTCTCAACTGTCTGCACAACCAAATCTGGTCCCAATAATCTTCGTTCACCGACATCATCCCAACACACAGGTGAACGGCATTTACGACCATACAAAGCTTCAAACGGAGCCATCTGGATAGTTGCTTGAAAACTGTTGTTGTAAGAAAACTCCACCAAGTGTAGATGATCCTCCCACGAACCCTTGAAGTCCAACATGCATGCTCTCAACATATCTTCAAGAGTTTGGATCGTTCTCTCCGACTGACCATCAGTTTGAGGATGATAAGCTGTGCTAAACTTCAATCGAGTCCCCAAACTTTCCTGTAAACTCCTCCAAAAGTGTGATAAGAACCGAGTGTCCCGATCGGACACGATGCTCACCGGTACCCTATGCAATCTTACGATCTCCTGCATGTACCGCTTTGCCAAAGTCTCCGTCGATTGACCAACCCGGAAAAGAATAAAGTGAGCTGCCTTGGTCAACCGATCAACAATCACCCATACTGCATTGTTGCCCTTTGGACTCCGCGGTAAAGCCGTCACGAAATCCATGGTTATATGTTCCCACTTCCACTGAGGAATCGGAAGTGGTTGCAATAAACCAGCAACCCTTTGATGTTCAGCCTTAACTTGCTGACACACCAAGCACTTAGCCACAAAGCGAGCAATCTCCCGTTTCATGCCTTCCCACCAGAAATGCTGTCGAATATCTCGGTACATCTTTGTGCCTCCTGGATGTACAGAATAAGCTGAATTGTGTGCCTCCTTCATAAGCTCTTCACGAACATCTCCCTTTGGCACACATAAACGGCTACCATACCTCAACGAGCCATCTCCGTGGATCAGTAAATCTGTTCGTAGTCCAGCTTCAACCTGCTCTCGAAACTTTTGCAGTCTAGGATCCTGCGATTGTGCTGCTTTAATTTTCTCAATCAAAGACGACTGCACTTGCAGCTGCATCAACTGTCCTGTAGAACGCGGTACCACAACCTCCAAGTAAAATCTTCGAAAATCTGCAACGATCTCCTTCTGCGTAGTTAACACCTGAATTGCTGGTAACCGACTAAGCGTATCCGGCACAACATTGACCTTCCCCGGATGGTACTTAAGATCAAGATCGTAGTCAGCCATCAGCTCCAACCATCTACGCTGCCTCATATTAATTTCCTTCTGTGTGAACACGTACTTCAAGCTCTTATGATCTGTAAAAACTTCGACCCTTTCGCCCAAAAGGTAGTGTCTCCAAATCTTCAAAGCGAAAATCACAGCCGCAAGCTCCAAGTCATGATTCGAATAATTCTTCTCATGGGTTTTCAATTGTCTCGATGCGTATGCTACCACCTTCCTATGCTGCATTAAAACGCATCCCAATCCTTTCCCAGATGCGTCGCTGTGAATCACCAATCCTCCGGAATTGTCTGGCACGGTCAGAATAGGGGCGGTTATCAACTTCTGCTTCAACGTCTCAAAAGCTAACGCACACCTATCCATCCATACAAAAGGTACCTCCTTGCGCGTAAGCTTGGTCAACGGCTCTGCCAGACGAGCAAAGTTCTCCACAAATCTCCCGTAGTATCCGGCTAATCCAAGGAAACTTCTTATCTCAGCAACATTCTTCGGAATAGGCCAATCTCGAACTGCTGCAATCTTTTCTGGATCGACGGCGATTCCATCGCCCAACACAACATGCCCCCAAAACTTCACTTCCTCCAGCCAAAACTCGCACTTACTCATCTTCGCATACAATTTCTCCTGTCTCAACGTCTGCAGTGCGATCTTTAAATGCTCAGCATGCTCCTCAAAACTCCTCGAGTAAACCAGAATATCGTCAATGAAGACCACGATAAACTGGTCCAAGAACGGTGAAAAGATTCGGTTCATCAAGTCCATGAATACTGCTGGCACATTCGTTACTCCGAAGGGCATCACTAAGTATTCGTAATGTCCATACCGAGTTCAGAACGCCGTCTTGCAAATATCTTCCGCTTTCAATCGAACCTGATGATATCCGGATCGCAGGTCCAGCTTCGAGAAAACCCTCGCGCCACTAAGCTGCTCAAAAAGTTCTCCAATGCGAGGGATCGGGTACTTGTTCTTAATAGTCGCCCGGTTTAATTCTCGATAGTCGATGCACATCCTTCTTGTGCCATCCTTCTTCTTTACTAGAAGAACTGGAGCTCCAAAGGCGAGTTACTGCTTCGAATCCAACCATTTTCAAGCAATTCAGCAACCTGTTTCTTAACTTCATCCAACTCTACTGGTGCCATTGGATAATATGCTTTAGATACTGGCGCTGCACCAGGGATAAGATCAATTGCGAACTCCACATCTCGCCTCGGCGGCAAACCCGATATATCTTCAAATACGTCCATAAAATCACGAACAACCGCCGGCTCTCCACCACTATCATCTTCCATTGCTACAAGAATATTGTTTGCCGGCCTAGCCCTAAACTCGACTGGCCCGACAGAACTGCTTCCTCCAGTGAAGGTAAACTCAGGATGTCCGGAAATCTGGAAAATTACTTTCTTGGCCCTACAGTCAATGTGAGCGTGGAAAGTGCCAAGAAAATCCATTCCCAAGACGACTTCATAGCTGCCCGTATCAATCACCAAGAAATCTACAAAAAGCTCCCGTCCGCACACAACAACTGTACAATCTTTACATTCCCTACTAGATATAATTTTCCCATTCCCAGTGTGTATGTCCCAGAAACTAGACAGGGTCGTGCAAGTAATCGAGTGTGTAGTTATAAATTTGGATGACATAAAACAGTGGGATGCACCAGAATCAATTAATGCCACTGCGGGAAAACCATGAACAGGTAGAATACCTGAAACCACTTCTCCTGATGCCTTAGCTTCCTCAGCTGTCAAGGTAAAATCTCGAGCCTGATTAGGTCCTTGAGTCAGCTGTTTCTGCCCTTGGAACAGTTTCTGCGGAGGCTTCTGAGTATCATCTCTCGTACGAAGCTTCGACGGACAGGCACCAACGGCATGATCTGCCGCTCCACAAACCAAACAGAGTCCCAGCCTCCCACGACAATCCTTCTGCACGTGTCCAGGTAAACGGCAGTAGTCACAAATTACGCTCCTTCTTCGATCAACAATCACAGGCTTCTTCATGGGTGCTACACCACGACGGTCCACAGGAATACCCTTGCGACCATGAGCTCGGTTGGGTATAAATGCGGGCTTCCTTGCCGCAACTGCTGTCTGCTGCAAACTCCCTTTCATCCCAGATAAACTCTGCTATTCCCGAGCTGCCGTAAGAACCTGTGAGAAAGTGGTCAAACCCAGGGAGACAATCTGCCTCTGGATGTCCACGTCCAAGCTGCGCATGAACCTTCGTGCCCTGTCTGCATCGTTGGTGACTAAAGGTCCAGCGAATTTGCTGAGTCTCGTCCACTCTGCTGCATGCACATCCACGGGTGCTCCATTCTGCCTTAGCCCAATAAACTTCTCTTCCATTTCCTCCCGTGCAGTCCGTGGGAAGAACTTCTCCAGGAAACTCTTAGAAAAATCCGCCCACTTGATCGGCTTGGGCAAGCGGGTCTCTTCTACAAGCCACCATTCTCGGGCGTAGTCCACTAACTGAATGCGTACCACATCAACTCTCTTGTCATCTGGAAGCTGTGCCGCAATCAGCAAATTCTTCGTGTCAACTAGCCACTGCTCGGCTGGCAATGGCTCCTCCAAACCAGTGAATGTAGACGGACCCAAACGTTTGAAATCGGCCACGGTCCCAACTCGATCAACTGGTTTAGCTCCAACATCGTTCACAGACTGCTGAACGATCTGCAAATCTTCCTGAAACGATTCTGCTTGCTGCTGGATCAGCTCGGTCTGCCTCTTTTGATTCTCTGGCATTCCCCTTATCACTCCAAGCATGGCGGCTTCGTCCACACGCCTCTGGTACGTCTTCAAATTCTTATCTGCCATATTCCTGAAATCAAAAACACCCAACATTAGCATGATGATAGATTTGATATATAGATCAAGGCTAGAACTCCAAGATACTTAAATAGAGTACCGCATTGTAACTTTGCCGCGGTATCATAGCCACAATTACTTAACTCCACCCAAGTCGCCTAAGTCCTAGAGATACAAGAAATCATGTTTTTCGAGTTGATATGCAAAGGAAGTTTGCACATCGTAAAAGATATAATCAGGAAGAATGTGATTCAAGAATGGTAAACGGCAAAGTGGTAGGACATGTTTCCTAAACACGGGCATTCTGATTCGTGTATTGGATACAATACCCAACTACAAAAGAATCAATCCAACTAACCTATGGCTCTGATACCAAAAGAACCATGTCACGCCCCGCTTCCCAGAGTACGCTAGATTGGGCACGTGACATAGCCAACCATGCTACCTGTGGGTAGGAAGTATCCATCCACAGTCACATTACGGCTGTAGAGATATCAAGAACAAGATAAAACTATCTAAAACATGTCCATAATCCAGAATAACAAGAGTCAATAATAAATAAATGCGGAAGCAAATGATCCAATACAAATGACTGAAAAGTATGTCCCATAATGCGAGCTCACACCAGGAAATAAATGCAAGAAATAAAACTAACTACTATTGAACTCACAGCTCAGCTTGCTGGCTGAAGTACTCCTGCTCGGACTGCGACAGCGGTACAGAATCTGGGCCATGCAAAACCCAGACGTCAGCGCGTCATGTCAACCAGTAATATAATATGAACAATGTAACATGCAATGCAAAATAAACACGAATAAAAACGAGAGTAGCAGTAATATGAATCAAGCAGTGCAGGGTAGTATACAGTAGGTAACTAAACTGTACTATCAGGTTTTCTATTCTAAAGTCTTTGAAATCAATTGATGAATCGTCGATGTAACTCAATAGTATCCCGTGCATGCCCGGGACCACGGTCAAGATCCTCGGGGCTGAATCCGAGACGTGTCGCTAGGCAGTAACAGGTAGCAGGATGGGCGAGTGATGTCAGCATCATCACTCCGGGGCTGGCCTAGCCCGTAAGACTGATCAGAACAAGTATCGAACTGCTGAGTTACCACTCAGGTTTCACCTTTGATTTCCCCATACCCCCAAGTTATGTATGTCAAGTCAGGTATTCAGTCATCAAGAACTAATGCCAACACAGGATCAGGTAAAAGCAGGTTTGTCTGGATAGACAACAGGAACGGTCCATGAGGACTACATGTCAGGTTTGTTGGCATTAGACACAAGATCAGGTAACGGGTCGAGTCATGGTACATCAGGTCAAGTCAACAGTATACGGTACCATATCAGGTGCATCAATATATACATGTGTAGCAATGTCAGGTCAAGATGTAAACACTATCGTGGGTGTGCTCATAATCAGATATGTAATCACACGTAGGTATTAACAACATAAAATAAGCAATGGAATAAACAGTTTCATTCAATGCATACGAGTGTCCGAATGTAACAGAACTACAGGGATAAATGCTACCGGCTATTTTAACAGTAAAATGTGATTGAACAGGTAGATATGATTATTAGGTTCAAGTTGAAAATTGTAAGTTCCATGTTTAACAGTAAAATGATATAATGCAGTATTGTAACCGAAAATGGGAAACGATTATACCAAGTTAAATTTTACAGGTTTAGGGTGTCAATACGTATATGTAAATATTGTATAGCATGTAGCAAGGGGTACTTGCCTCGACGGGTCGCGAACCGGAAAAAACGGAACGTAACGTCGGCGGGGAAACTCGCGACGGACGCACGGTTCACGGATTAAACCCAAACAATGAACAATGGAACCACGCGGATCGGGGTACCTCGCTGGATCGTCGGGACACGTCACCGGCACGGCTGGATTCCGGCGAGCACAAAACAGTGAATAGGGTTTCAAAAGGGTGTAGATCTAGAGAAAGAAAGAAATGAATAGAGAAAGAAGAAGATGGGGGATACTCACTGGTCTCAGAGGGCACTAGCAACGGCGGTGAGAACGGCGTCTCCGGCGATCTGCAGAAACATCCAGCAGTTTGTTTTCGGTTTTGAAAAAAGAAGAGAGGAAGGGTGAGATGGAGAAACACTTACAAGGTGTTCTGGAGTGGTCGGGGATCGTCGGCGACGGCTAGGGACGGCGCAGGTGGTCGCCGGCGGCGTCTCAGGCGACGCAGAGGCGTGCAGAGAAGACGGCAGGCGGTCGCGGAAGTGCAGGGTGCGCGGGGGTGGATGAAAGAAGGTGTGGACGAGGCGAGACAGAGAAGGCGAGGGTGCTGGTGACGCTGGCGCCAGCGTCGGGGCTGCGGCGGCAAGGATGGAGGCGGCTAGGGCTTGCGTTGAGGGCTCGTTGGGTTTCTGCGCTGCGTTTCTTTTTTTAAAATAGAGGAGAGAGAAACTTATATAAGGGAGAGAGAGAATGAGGTTAGAGAGAGAGAGAGAAAGAGATATTTGAGGGAGAGAGAGAAAGAGATATGAGAGATGGAGAGAGGGATTGAGGAGGTGGGGCCGCGGTGGATTAGTAGCCTCGTGATTGGCTGAGGAATGAATTAAAGGTTTAAGAAATATCAAAAGATTTAATAGATTACGTAATCAGTGAAAAATATATATATAAATCATCGAAATATACTATGGTTTAAATATTATTAAAATTTTGGGATTTTGGCGCTAAATAAAATATTTCCAAATAGCGCCCGGGTCGGGTCTAAAAATTTAAAATTGAAATAATAGGATTTTAAGCGGGTTCCAGATTTTAAAATGAGGTGTTTTATGATTAAAAAGCATACCCCCAAAACGGACACATGTGCGCGCGCGTAGCCGTCCAAACTCGCCCGTTTCACTGAACGGGACGAGAACACAATACATGGACGCTACCACAAGGCTAGGGGTGTCAAGTAGGCCAAGATGGATATTTTTAATTTTATTTTAGGTGGTAAAATTTGTTAAGTGCAGAAATGACTTTTCCGGTAAAATTTTACAGTAAACCACAAATAAGCAAGATAAATGAAAAGAGTACCGCACTTCACTCAAACAGTAACTGAAAAACAGTAGCATTGGGCTCGGGTGTTACAACATGGATGCACACTATCGATTAGGGTTACTTTTAATAGTTCTAAAACTAATTAGATTGCACTTTATTAAACATTGGGTATTAAAACAACAGTATTAGGTTATTAATAAGATCTGTAAATGCAGCTATATACATTCTATATGATATGGATGCAAGCGGACATCATATAACCGTAAAATGATAAACTAACAAGTGCGAGATATATAACTAAGCAATATGAGATGCAACTATTCGATTTGATGCAGTATATGATAGTATAGTATGTAACAAGATAAGTTTTCATGACCTAGATCTGAAATGATATGAATGGATGTAAACGGGTATCGAATAAATCGACGAAAATGAAAACAATAATGTGGATTGCAAAATTAACCATTTTGAACTATTATAATTCGAATAGATATAGATTATGGTATTATAGCATGTAGCAAGATAAACTTGCCTAGACGGAACGAGAACAGAAGTGTACGGAACGTCCCACGTCGGCGAAAAGTCGCGATGTGCGCACGGTACACGGAACGGTTCCAAACAACGCATGAGGATGATCACACAAGTAAGGCACTTCCTCTGGGTCGTTTGGATCGTCGGCGATGATCCCGGCTCCGGCGAACTACGAGAATGCAATATTCAAGAATCTAGAAATGAGAAGAAAGAAGAAACAAAGAATGAGGAAGAAGAAGAGGGAAGGAAGGCTTACTGTGGTTGGTGGTGGCGTCGACGGTAGAGCTTCGGCGAAGGGCAAGGGTATTAGGGTCAAGCTAGGGTTAGGGCTTGGGTTTTTGTTGTCTGGGGTTGGTGTAGGGATGGTGCAGGGTTTTGGTGTAGAGGGGGGAGCATAGGGGAGAGAGGAGAGGTGGAAGAAGGAGATGGCGATGAGTGAGATGGTCGGCGGCGAGATGGGGTGGTGCAGGTGGGTTTCTCGGTTGCAGTGGGTGTGTACAGGGGCTCGGGGAGAGGGAAGAAGGTGGAGGAGGAGATGAAGAGGTGAAGCTCTGTTGAGTGAAAGGCAGGGAAATTTTAGGGTTAGGGTTTGGGATGAGGATGGGTTGAAGAGGCTCGGGGTTTTTAAAGCGAAGGAGGAAGACGAAGGAAAATATAAAATGGTGAAGGGAGGTGACCATAAGGGAGAAGAAATGTGCGCGGATCCCTGGTGAACAGGGATCGTGAGGGGAGTGAGAGAGAGAGGGAAGAGAGAGAAAGGGGGAGAGAGATAGAGAGAAGAGAGTGATCGAGAGGAGAGAGAGGAGGAGGAGAAAGAAATCTGGATTTAGTAGGGAGAGAGAGAGAGTGAAGGATCTGCGTTGAGGGAGAGAGAAAGAGAGAGCGATGTGGGGCCTAGCAGAGAAGAAAAGAGAGAGAGAGAGTTAATTGTTAGGATTTTAGTTTTGTAAAATATTTTTAGTTAGTTTTAAAAATCTTTTGAACTGCTAAAATTTTTTTGAACGAAATTTTAAAATTTAAATAAATTGAATTTTGGCGGAATACAAAAATATTCCAAAACACGCCCGACTCAGGTCTAAAAATTCATATTTAAAATATGGAAAATATATGCGACGTCCAAAATTCAAAATGAAAGCTCGGGTAACGAAAATGCATACCCCCAAGAACGGATGCACGTACGTGCGCGTAGCCATCCAAACACGTCCGTTTCACTGAACGGGACGAGAACAAGATGCGCGGATGCTACCACGGGGTTAGGGGTATCATGCAGGCTATGAAATGTATTTTTAAAATATTTTGCATGACTTAAAATGTTATATGGTAAAAGATGCAATACCAGATAAAATGCAAGTATGCAGTAAACATGAAAGTGCACCTGTCTATATAACACGTCAAGTTAAACTATAAACATGAATCGAACAGGTTCCAAGTATGCGGGTCGGGTCGAATGCAATGTAGAATGTAAAATACCATTCGCACCCAAAACACGATAAATCAAGAAAATACCACAAATAAGGAAATACAGGAACTGGAATTGGTATAAATGAACTAGGGTGTTACATTATACCCAACTACAAAAGAATTTCGTCCTCGAAATTTCTAAGAATAAAGAAGGATAAACAATCAAGAACTACAAGAATAGATGTGGAAACTTCTGTCGGATTTCGTCTTCTCATTCCCAAGTTGATTCTCCATGCGAGCGATTCCCCCAAGAAACAAGTACGAGAGGGAAAACTTTGTTCTTAAGAACCTTTTCCCTTCGATCCACAATCGACATCGGTCGTTCCTCAAAGGTTAAATCTTCTCATACAGTCAGCTTCGAATGATCCAGCACGTGTGTTTCATCTCGAACTTATTTACGGAGTTGAGATACATGGAACACGTCATGAACATTCGCCAAAGATTGTGGTAAAACCAATCGATAAGCCACTTCTCCAACACGCTCCAAAATCTCGAAAGGCCCAACGAATCAAGGACTAAGGTTGCCTCGACTCCCAAAATGAATCACTCCTCTAGTCGGTGATATCTTTAAGAACACAAGATCATCAACAGCGAACTCTAGAGGTCTTCTTGATGTATCGGCCTAACTTTTCTGCCGATCTTGTGCTGCCTTCATATGATTCCGGATAGTAATAACTTTCTCTACTGTTTGCACGATCAAATCTGGTCCCAACAATCTTCGCTCTCCAACATCGTCCCAACAAACGGGTGAGCGACACTTGCGACCATACAATGCTTCGAATGGAGCCATCTGAATAGTCGCCTGGAAGCTGTTATTATACGAGAACTCCACCAAGTGTAGATGATCCTCACACGAACCCTTGAAGTCCAACATGCAAGCTCTCAACATATCTTCAAGAGTTTGGATCGTTCTCTCCGACTGGCCATCTGTTTGAGGATGATAAGCTGTACTAAACTTCAATCGCGTCCCCAAACTTTCCTGTAATCTCCTCCAGAAGTGTGATAAGAATCGGGTGTCACGGTCGGACACGATGCTTACAGGTACTCCATGCAATCTCACAATCTGCTGCATGTACCGTTCCGCCAACGCTTCCGTTGACTGACCAACTCGAAATGGTATGAAATAAGCTGCCTTGGTCAATCGATCGACAATCACCCAAACTACATTGTTGCCCTTTGGACTCCGCGGTAAAGCTGTCACGAAATCCATGGTTATATGTTCCCACTTCCATTGAGGAATCGGAAGTGGTTGCAATAAACCAGCAACCCTTTGATGTTCTGCCTTAACTTGCTGACACACCAAGCACTTCGCTACGAAGCGGGCAATCTCCCTTTTCATGCCTTCCCACCAGAAATGCTGTCGTACATCACGGTACATCTTCGTGTCTCCTGGATGTACGGAATATGCGGAACTGTGTGCCTCCTTCATGACTTCTTCACGAATTTCTCCTTTTGGCACACACAAACATCTACCATATCGCAACGAACCATCTTTATGAATCAACAAGTCCGTTCGAAGTCTTGCTTCAACATGTTCTCGAAAATTCTGCAATTTTGGGTCCTGTGACTGTGCTGCTTTAATATTCTTGATCAACGACGACTGTACTTGCAGCTGCATCAACTGTCCCGAAGAATACGGTAGCACGATCTCCAACTCGAATTTTCGAAAGTCTTCGATAAGTTCCTTCTGTGCAGTCAACATCCGAATTGCTGGCAACCGACTAAGCGCATCCGGCACAACATTAACTTTCCCCGGATAGTATTTAAGATCCAGATCGTAGTCAGCCATCAGCTCCAACCATCTACGCCGCCTCATATTAAGCTCCTTCTGTGTGAACACATACTTCAAGCTTTTGTGATCGGTGAATACTTCGACTCTTTCGTCCAATAAGTAGTGTCTCCAAATCTTCAAAGCGAAAATCACAGCTGCTAGCTCCAAATCATGAGTTGGGTAATTCTTCTCATGGGTCTTCAATTGTCTCGATGCGTAAGCAATAACCTTCACATGCTGTATCAAAACGCATCCCAATCCTTTCCCAGATGCGTCGCTGTGAATCACCAATCCCCTGGAACTGTCTGACACGGTTAAAATAGGAGCAGTTATCAATCTCTGCTTCAATGCCTCAAAAGCTGACGTACATTTATCCGTCCATACGAACGATACTTCCTTCCGCGTAAGCTTGGTCAAAGGCTCAGCCAAACGAGCAAAATTCTCCACAAACCTACTGTAATACCTGGCAAGTCCAAGAAAGCTTCTGATCTCTGCTACGTTCTGCGGAATCGGCAAATCTCGAACTGTTGCAATCTTTTCGGGATCAACGGCGATTCCATCTCCGGACACGACATGCCCCAAAAACTTCACTTCTTCAAGCCAAAACTCGCACTTGCTCATCTTTGCATACAATCTTTCTTGCCTCAAAGTCTTCAGTGCGATCCTCAAGTGTTCAGCATGCTCTTCAATACTCTTTGAGTAGACCAGAATATCATCAATGAACACCACTATAAACTGGTCCAAGAATGGTGAAAAGATTCGGTTCATCAAGTCCATAAATATCGCCGGTGCATTCATTACTCCGTAGGGCATCACTAAATACTCGTAATGTCTATATTGAGTTCGGAACGCCGTCTTGCAAATATCTTCTGATTTAACTCAGACCTGATGATATCCGGATCGCAAATC
This sequence comes from Agapanthus africanus, assembly GCA_030015575.1. Classification (NCBI taxonomy): domain Eukaryota; kingdom Viridiplantae; phylum Streptophyta; class Magnoliopsida; order Asparagales; family Amaryllidaceae; genus Agapanthus; species Agapanthus africanus. Next base: position 681,345,161 of record JASDDO010000031.1, on the reverse strand, counting down.
CAACTTCGAGAATACCCTCGCACCACTAAGCTGCTCGAATAATTCGCCAATGCGGGGGATCGAGTACTTGTTCTTAATAGTCACCCGGTTTAATTCTCGATAATTGATGCACATCCTCCTCGTGCCATCTTTCTTCTTGACTAGAAGAACTGGAGCTCCCCAAGGTGAATTACTGCTGCGAATCCAACCCTTTTTCTAGCAATTCGGTAACCTGCCTCTTGACTTCTTCCAACTCCACTGGTGCCATTGGATAGTACGCCTTTGAGATTGACGCTGTGATTAATCTAGAATTTTATGTGTATGTAGTTAAACTGCAATAAATAACGGTGTCGTATGTAGCTAGACCTAGATGAGTACGGGTCGGCCTCTGGGAAACGTTGAATATTTTATTCTTACTTTAGGCGTGTTGAGAAAGAGGAAGAATAGAGAAATAAATAATAATGGAAATAGTTTCTAGATCTACGTTAAACACGGATGCAAAATATAGATCTAGAATAACTACGGATATAAGTTTAATATTAAAAGAGGGCTTGTATGGTTCATTGGGATTTAGTAGTTATGGATGATTAATTAAAGATTACTCTTTTTATCCTTTAATAGATTTAAAACTAGAACGACAGTGATGCATGTAGATTAGGGTTTCTGGAGGGAAAAGGGTTGCCACTCTTAACCCCTATCTCGACATGGAACTCCGTTCATATCTAGTCTTTACCAAAACAATTGTTAACCTAATCTCTAATCGCGGTCGAGACTATCAATGAATTGGTAGTTAAACATTTGATTGATCTAGAATTTTATGTGTATGTAGTTAAACCGCAATCAATAACGGTGTCGCGTGTAGCTAGACCGAGATAAGTACGGGTCGTCCTCTGGGAAACGTTGAATATTTTATTCTTACTTTAGGCGTGTTGAGAAAGAGGAAGAATAGAGAAATAAAGAATAGTGAAAATAGTTTCTTGATCTATATTAAACACGGATGCAAAATATAGATCTAGATTAACTACGGATGTAAGTTTAATATTAAAAGAGGGCTTGTAGGGTTTATTGGGATTTAGTAGTTATGGATGATTAATTAAAAATTACTCTTTTTATCCTTTAATAGATTTAAAACTAGAACGACAGTGATGCATGTAGATTAGGGTTTCTGAAAGGAAAAGGGTTCCAACTCTTAACCCCTATATCGACATGGAACTCCGTTCATATCTAGCTTTTACCAAAACAATTGTTAACCTAATCTCTAATCGCGGTCGAGACTAGCAATGAATTGGTAGTTAAACATTTGATTGATCTAGAATTTTATGTGTATGTAGTTAAACCGCAATCAATAACGGTGTCGCGTATAGCTAGACCGAGATGAGTACGGGTCGTCCTCTGGGAAACGTTGAATATTTTATTCTTACTTTAGGCGTGTTGAGAAAGAGGAAGAATAGAGGAATAAAGAATAGTGGAAATAGTTTCTAGATCTACGTTAAACACGGATGCAAAATATAGATCTAGATTAACTACGGATGTAAGTTTAATATTAAAAGAGGGCTTGTAGGGTTCATTGGGATTTAGTAGTTATGGATGATTAATTAAAGATTACTCTTTTTATCTTTTAATAGATTTAAAACTAGAACGACAGTGATACATGTAGATTAGGGTTTCTGGAGGGAAAAGGGTTCACACTCTTAACCCCTATCTCGACATGGAACTCCGTTCATATCTAGCCTTTACCAAAACAATTGTTAACCTAATCTCTAATCGCGGTCAAGACTAGCAATGAATTGGTAGCACGCCCAATTAGGATGTTAACTATTCTTTTGCTAAAGTTTATAAACTTTATAGGACTTAAAAAGAGTTTAAGCATCTTCATTATCCATTAACCTACCCTAATCCCATGAACCCTAACAAGCGAAGAATTACTCGCGCATGTTGGGAGAAGAAGAGATGGAGAGGGAAATCATGTTAAAACTACAAAGAGATAGAATAAGAAAACAACTACCTTTATTAATCAACAAAATTCATTTACACTTTGTTCCCTTAGAAAATGATTACAAAAAATGCTAGTTTGCTTCTCGGTCTTTTCTAAGGAGGTAGATGAACCGTTGATGATCAGCCTGGATGATTGAGCCTGTCGTGGACTTCGTGATCTCTTCAGCTTAATCATTTTTCAAAGAGGCTCTCGGTCCTTATTTATAGTCCCAGAGCCAGAACCCTAGTCTCATGATTTGAAAACCGGTAGTTAAGATCCAAACAGAAAAATCCCAACAACTAAGTCATCCAAACCGCGGCGGAACCGCGGCCAAAAGATGGGTTTGGCCACGGTTCCGCGGCCAAATACAGGGATCTTCTCATTGTTTTTCTGGGGCTATGTCTATCTGACGCGTGGTGATCTTTTAAAATCTCTGGAAACTGAAAATCTTCTCTTCGTCACTGCCAGACTTGATTTCTTTAGTTTACTTTTTTAATTAAGCAGGTTTGTTTCGCCAACTTTGATTTCCTTGATTTCAGTCCTGAAAATTCTGCACAATAACTCAACAAATAATATTAGTAGAGTTTGTTTTATTGAGATATTTAACTTAACCATTAAGTATTGGTCAAATGTATTAATAAGGTCAGCATATTTAAATAGGCCAAATGTTACATGGATATTATGTGCTTACATTTTCCTACCAAATGTTAATTATAATATATAAACACATGAAAATAGTATTTTTACAGATAAACCCTCATATGTATCATATATTATAATAAACACCTTTTATTATATAGAAATAGTAGGAAAAATGTCATATTAAATGTGCAGTTTTATCAACTGAACAAATACCCCCAAACTTATCTTTGATCGTCCCGAGCAAACTAGTTTATTCAAGAGAAGGAGAAAAAGAAAGGAGAAATCTTAAGCACACTTTCGTAGGCAACACGATTGCACTAAGCGCGTGCAACAAGCCGTTAAACCTCTAGGTGTCCCTAGTAGGAGGAGTGTTGTCTCCTGAGGGTTTTCAGCGGATTACACCCACAAAATCCTATAATAAAAGCGAGATGGTGAAAGTTACATAAAAAGATAAGAACTATAAAAGAAAAAACTTGAAAATAAGAGTTTTCAACTACACCAGTTTTTCAGTTGCTATGAGCCCTATCTTAATGGTCGTGAAAAAATGTTAGAAATCACATCATCCCTCAATAAAACATCGTCTTTATTCTTCATTCCTACCTTTCATCCAAACATCGATCATATACCCATACGTATGTGTAAAAGACATCCCTACACTCGGAGAATTCAATTCAAGCTATCATACTCTTGTCCATCACCTCAGTACTTTTTAATCAATGAATATTTAGATGGATTTGCTCACACATTTTTCATGCGACCGTTAATACTTCTTGAGGTACTAACCGACCGATTACTCATGTGCTTGCTTATTTGGCGTATTAGTATTTTTCTCGTCTTGCAACACCTAAGGCTTAGCAGTGACTCCAAAACCAGTTGGTCTAAGGCACTAGGTGATGAAGCACCCTCGCCATATTTTTTTATTGCTGCCTTGGTGATTACAAAACCAGTGTTCATTTTTCTTCACCATTTTATATTTTCTTCATTTATTATTTCCTTCATACTTTAGCTTTTAGACAAGAGCATTTCAAGGTATCCTCTACTATCCCGAGTTTCAAGACGTGTGTAAGTGCGTATAGTAGGGTATCAACGTTCAAATGTTTGGCTTCCAGAATAGGAACTATTTTTCAGACTTATTTTTATCCTCAGATTAGTGATTTCGTTCATCTTATTAACCCTTGGGACAACGGCTCTATTCCCTGATTAAAAATCAGGAAAAGATTCAGAAGAGGCATCACGTGCTCACACGTAACCAGTGGTCACGTGTTGGCACGTGATAGTCAAGCAGCGGCACAGAGCATATTTGTTCAAGAAGAAGATTCAGAAGAGGCATCACGTGCTCACATGTGACCAGTGGTCACGTGTTGGCACGTGATGGTTAAGCAGCGGCACAGAGCAAATTTTTTCTCTAATTAAAAGTCAAGAAGAAGCTTCAGAACATGCATCACGTGCTCACACGTGACCAGTGGTCACGTGCTCACACGTGACACGTGATGGTTAAGCAGCGGCCAGAGAACAGAGCACAGAAGAAGACAAGCCCATTCCAGGGGTCACGTGCCCACACGTGACCGGCTTTAAAAGCCTTATTCTTTGACAGAATTAAATTCTGAGGGAAGATCTTTCAAATTTTTCCAAAATGAAAAAGGATTATCTGAAACCGTTGGATTAAAAAATCTAAAGGTGATTAAATATCACCAATTTATGGAAAAATCTTGGACTTGGAAAGATTTTCCCCTAAATCTAACCGAAATAACAAAGAGATATCTTTGGATTTAAAATCCAATGGTGAATAAAATTCACCTTATAATCTAAAGGCCCAGATTAATGATAAATATAAATCAAATCTCTCAATGAATAAATCAAATCTCTCAATGAGAGATTTACCAAACAGATTGATTCTTTTCCTTCTCCTATAAATAGAAGCCAAGAAAAGAAGAGGAAAAACCTTTTTGACATATACAGAGAGAGAGATATAGAGCCTTGGAATCTTGAAAATTCAGAAAGAAGAATTTGATTCTCTGCAAAAGAAAAACCCTAGGTAAGAAAAGAGAGGCTTCAAAAGAGAATTTAATTCTCAAAAGATTTTAACTCTTATATAAAGAAAAGAACTTAGTTCTTTCTCTGGTTGAGGATCTGCAAAGTGCACATCTTCCCATGAATTGAGAATTTAATTCTCATTGGGTTGAGATCCTGCTATGCAGATCTAAAACATAGAGGAGGAATTGAGCTTTGAGAATTTAATTCTCACAGAATTACAGGAATTTAATTCCTTTGAGATAAAATTAGGGTTTAACCCTAGGAATTTAATTCCTTCAAAATGGACAGAACCAGGGTTTAACCCTAATTGAGAACTTAATTCTTTCAAAACTCACAGGAATTTAATTCCCTTAAAGAAAAAAGAATTAGGGTTTCACCCTATACCAAAATTTAATTCTTTACAGAAAAGAAATTAGGGTTTAACCCTATTTAAGAATATAATTCTTCAGAAGAAAATAGGAATCTAATTCCTCTAAAGTTTATTGTTAGGGTTTGACCCTATGAAGAATTTAATTCTTAAAAGATGAACAAATCTTTAAAACATGCAAAGAGCCAGAGTCACGTGCTACCATGTGACTCCTGCAAAGATCCACAGAAAAGAACTTTGAGACAATGCCTCACGTGCCCCACGTGACCCCTGAAGCACACAGTGAAAAAGGTAAAAGAAACAGAAAATAGCTCTAGGGCGCTCTCACGTGCTACCACATGACCCCTTGGCTGGGGCTCTGACAGACAAACACCCAAATTTCCATCACGTGACAGCACGTGATGCTCCAAAGTGTTCAATGCTTTTGGCAGAACAAAATAAAGGGAAGCAGGGCGTCCTCACGTGTCACCACGTGACCCCTAATGAACATTCTAACAGATCAAAGCGTGAGCCCCCATCACGTGCCCACACGTGATGGCTGTTAGAATAAAAAGTGTTAAACACTTATCTGTATAACAAAATGAGGGGGATCTGGCCCCACCTTTTGGATGCCATCACGTGCTCCCACGTGATCTCCTCTTTGCTAATGCTTAACACCAAATTGATAACTTGGTTGCCGGTGTTTAACACTGTTATTTATTAGTGTTTAACGCTGATTCGAGAATCACAATTTTAGTGTTTAATACTAATCTGATAATCTGATTTCCCAGTGTTCAACACTGTTAGCCTCTAGTGTTTAACACTAGCTTTAGCCCAATTGGCTAAGTTTCTAGAGGCAAAGCCTCTCCTTCAATGAACCAACAGAGGGTCAATATTCCAAACATGATTGGACTTAGCCCAAGCTGTCCATAAGTCCTCAATTCAAACTTAACTGGGCCAATGGGCTCATAATATAATAATTGATCTTAGTTTCCAAATTAGACTACAGATCACTTAATCTACCTTGGTTCAAGGGTACATCTCTTCACTCCTTTGATACTTGGCGTTGTAATTCCTCAACGTCTTCAAAGAGGTGACGGGTCCCGATGACCACACATTGATACGGACTGTGGGGTCCTTAAACTCATGGACTATGAGGTCCTTAACCTTGACCGTAATGTCTTAAAACTAACGCCGGACTGTGGGGTCTTTAAACCCATGGACTATGAGGTCCTTAACCTTGACCGTGATGTCTTAAAACTAACGCCGGACTGTGGAGTCCTTAAATCCATGGACTATGAGGTCCTTAACCTTGACCGGAATGTCTTAAAACTAACAATGGACTATAAGGTCCTTAACCTTGACCGGAATGTCTTAAAACTAACAACGGACTATGACGTCCTTAACCTTGACCGTGGTCTTAAAACTAATGCCGGACTGTGTAGTCCTTAAATCCACGGACTATGACGTCCTTAACCTTGACCGCAATGTCTTAAAACTAACAATGGACCGCAATGTCCTTAAACTACCTATCGACTGTAATGTCATTAAACTAAACAATAGAGCCCCTTCCTCCAATTGCTCTCATGTCGGATCTAAACGATCCCGTTAAGTTGATCTTAGTCTGAAAGCTAGACTAACGTATCCTTAACAAATGTTTAAGTCGATCTTAGTCTCAAACGAGGCTAACGTATCCTTAAACCCAAACCCCCAAACCCAAATCTAAGATAATACGGATTTGGACTAGTCCACACCCTACGGACGACGACATAACTCAGTCTCCGTATACAATCCACGGGCAACCGAACACAAATCAAACACACATGACACGAAGTGACCATCTGGAGAAGGAGAAAGTTGTTACCGCAATGTGGTAGCATAATTAACTGCAGGGGCTTGCGCCTGCAGGGAAGAGCGTCCCCACAATCAAAAACCCCTCAAGCGAGGGGGAATCTGACGAAGTCTGCTATATCGGTCGCATCCGTTTAAACCTTCGATACATGGTGCCATAAATCAACTTGGCAACCTCGGAGAGGTAGACGGATAGCACCAATTAGCATCTGCCCCGAATTTCAGGCAAGACCGTCCGTGTCTTGTCCGTCTTTCGGAGGGGAACAAATTCTGGCATGCCCGGTGGGACCTTTTCCTCTTTCCACTCCACACTTTGTGTGTCGTCTTCGCCAACGAATCGCGGTTTATTAATGGTTGCCCTTGTGTTTCGAAGTACTAAGATTTGGTGTCTCGTTTGCTGCAGAAAGCAAAAGGATCAATGGTTGGCAACTGCTCAAGCTGCTCCAACTACAAAAGCAACCGATGCTCCGCCTCATCTGGAGGTGTAGCCTATGGACCGCAGGCTGCTTCCCTGTTTACTATACCTGTGGAACAAGTGACTCAAGCTACCACCGGTCTGTTCTTTGGTACCATGCTCCTACCGGTGAACGTTAACATCCCAATGCCCATACCGGAAGCTTCAAAGAAGTCGGTCTTTGATCGACTTGCTACTCCCATGGCCCCTCTCAACGGGTCGTCCAACTCCTCGGTCTTCACCAGACTGAGCCTGAACTCCAAAGGGCCTGCCAGGAAGCCCATGAACCCTGAAATGGCTGTCCCGAGGAAAACAGCCACTTCTGCTCCTAAAGTCGTCAAGGCGGCTTCTCCTGTTAAAGAGTCAGTCTTTTCAAGGTTGACCATCCCGGCTCCTGCTCCTACTCAAGGATCTGTCTTTGACAGATTGAACATTGTCACTTAAAGGACAACATCAGCCTTTAAGAGGCTGGCACCAGCAGCGCCTCATCTGGACAGGGGGCAAAACGAAATTATCCCTATCGCTGAGCCAGTCCCAATAGCTCGACATGCATGACGTCACCATTGGAGCCGAGTAAAGAAGGCCGGGGGCAACTCCCCCTCAGGGCTAACTTCGCCTGCTCCAGTGGTAGAAGTTAACGCTGCTGTTCCAACTGGGAACAACTTTGAACCACTAAGGAGGGTACACAAGAACTCTCCGACTGCCACGCTAAAAAGATTTCCTCTACCTATGGAGAGTGTTATGGATGCAAAACCGGAGCAGCCTCCTCAACGGCTGTCCTCCAAAATTTATAAGGTTTGGCGACGAGTCCAAGACTCAGTAATAGACCAAGATCACTCTCGCCGGCAGAAGAGGGTGAAGGTTCAGGAAGAAAAGAATCGTCATGTCAGACAACAAAGGACGACAACAGCTTGGGTGCCCGCTGCAGCGGCTCCCTCCACGTCGACTACTCAAAAGAGAAGAAGGCCAGAGAAAGTCCCCACTCCTGCAGCAAATGTCAAGGACAATAAGACAAAACGCCCTAAGTCTGGGGGCATGATGGTGCATACGGTATACATGGCGTCGGGAAAGGAGGATAGCCGTGCATCCACGGGTCATAGACCGCTTACACGGTCAGTGACCAAAGCTCAGGAGCAACAGCAGAAGCTCCAAGAAATGATGAACGCGATGGCCGCACTCACTGGGTCGAAAGAAATCCCCGAAGCGTCATCTGATCAACGCCAGGAGCAAGAAACTGACGTTGAATTCCTTCATAGGATATTGGAGAAGAAGGATAAAGAGGCTGCCGAACAAGCAGCCAATATACAACGAATGGCCCTCCTGTTCCAGGACATGGTGGAAATGATGATCCATCAAGATTCTCCTGCTGAAGATCCTCCAATCGTCCTTGAAGATGACAGGGGAGAAACGTCAAATCCTCCACCAGCTCTGTCAACAACCAAGGAGGAGACAATCTCCAAAGCTGACCTAGACGAATATATAGCTCAGCAGATACGGGTTCACCAGGCGACTGAGGCAGCTGGTCAAGTTGTCAGAACAGGGTGACCATATCCGAGCTGGTATGATCAGATCAAGTACCTTCCGGGCTATACAATACCGAAATTTCATGTCTATAAGGGGACAGGCAATCCCCATCAACATGTGGCCCAGTTCAGGGCGCTTTGTGGCAACACTGGCGGTGATGATAAGCTCTTGCTTCGCCAATTCGTCGGCAGCTTGTCAGAAACAACATTCGAATGGTATTCTGAACTCCCGAACGATTCCGTCAAGACGTTCGCTGAAACGGAGTTGCTATTCACTCAGTGATTCGCGAGCGCCAGCGAACGCACCCCGATAACGGCGTTGATTAATTCCAGGGTGAAACCAGGCGAGACGTGGGTCCAGTACGCTATACGCTGGCGAAACTTGTGGTCGAAATGCGAACAACGCATTGAGGAAGCGCCCGCGGTAGGCATGTTCATGGGTACCCTAGATCCTCATGCAACTATCTCACAGTTCATGATGTTCTTCAAGCCAACCACGTTCCAGGCTTTGATCGACAAGTTGGCCCAGATGGACCAGATGGGTCACAGACCGCCTCCCCCGAAGCCGGAACCTCGGAATGATAAGGGTAAAGGAAAGGCAACCTTCGTTGCGAACGCTCAGCAACAACCCAGTGCCCCAAAGATGGCGGATCAACTGGAAGAAAGATGGCGGTATTATAATGAGAAAATGAAGCGCCCCTACTCATTCCCGCGGGATAAGACGAAGAGGCTATTCGAGCTGGCGGTACGCAACAGGCTTATCAACTTGCCAAATCCAAAGCGCCCGCCGCAACCCAGTGAGGTGAATAACCCCAACTACTGCCCTTACCATCAAACGGTAAGTCATCTGATTGAGGATTACTTCATATTCAAAGGATGGATTGAAGATCAATACCTGCAGGGCAAGTTTGCGCTGTCCGAGAAGTGGAAGGTGAACCCGCCACAACCTCACACTCCTAAGAAGACGGACACACCGGGGGCAACTTATTCTTTCATTGAAGAAGCTCCATGGGAAATCGTGCTTTCAGCAAAAACAAAAAGAATGCTGAATGAGCTCCAGACATGCCCGGCAGTCAGGTGGAAGAATCCGCTGGAACCCCAGATCATTGAAGGGATGCTGAAGCCGCGTCCAACTCCGAAAATCAGTGGTGACGGCCCGAGCACTCACAACCAGCCGTCGAAATCTTCAAAGAAAAAGAAGGAGAAATCTAAGAAGCCCGTGAAGCCTGGAAACAAGCGTACGGACTTGCAGAAACAGATTGACGCACTGGAGGAGTATAATCAAATGGCGCGAACTCCCATCACACTCCAAGAGTTCCTCAACCACTTCTTTCAGGAGGAAGATAACGGAGAGAGCTCGTCAGATGAATCCGAGGGATACGTGGCGAGTTGTAATGTGATCTCCCACTCGTTCGCGGACGATGAAAAATCTCCTGGCACTGATAAGCATGGGGCACAGCCTGAGCCAGAACTTGTGTGGCCGACAGACGAAATGATCGACGCCTTTCTAGACGAGATTCATTTGAAAAGTAAAGCCGACCAGGAGCATGAGATGGCCGCATCAGAAGGAGCTAAACGCGGGCGACTAAACGAAAGAGTCGAAGAACTCCCGCCAGATCGAAAGACACCCGACGCGGATAAAAACATATTCAAGACGAGGAAAAGGTTTGCTAAAGCCATGTCAATGGGAATGAAACTACCACCCTCGGAAGGAAACACGCTCGATGGGGCGAAGAGGCACCCTAATTACTGCTCATATCATCGGAAGATTTCATACCCCACTGAGGAGTGCGACGCTTTTAAGACATGGTGGCAGGGATATGTTGCTCATCGACAACATTTTAAGCGAATGAAACGCAGAACTCGTCGGGAGCAGAGAAGTACGACCGAAGGACACAAAAGAACTACCGGTAACTATTACACGGTCAACGCCGGGGGATCGTAAGTGCTCACATTCGGGAGAGATTCTGACGATGAAATGGATCTGGGCCCTCTCTTTAAAGAATCCATCTTAGGGAAAGAGGAAGAACCAGAGGCCTGCGAAAACATTCAGCTGCGCAATTGCACGCTCCCAGAAAAGAATCTCGGACCCGCAACTAGAAAAGATAAGGGAAAGGAAAGGGTCGCTGGGGATATAGCCTTAGATGACCAAGTTATGAAAGAGCTGACTGCCAAGGACCCGCCAAAGAAGAGTAAGGTGGACTACAACATCCTAGCGCATCTGAGAAAGCTACCCTCGCAGCTCAGCATTCTCGACGCCCTCCTGTTATCAAAGGAAGCGAGAGATTCATTAATCAGGGCGCTACAAGAGCCCGAACAATTCCAAGCCTTCCTCGCCGAAGAAAGGATGAAGGATGAACCGGAAGAAGTGCACACAGCCGATATCACTTTCGGTGACGAAGACCTGCTCCTTGGGACGTGCGACCACAACCGTCCCCTATACGTCTCTGGATATTGCCACGATATCAAGATAGGCAAAATCCTGGTTGATAATGGATCCTCCGTCAATCTCCTTAATGTTCGGGTGTTGAAGGAAATCTGCATGAGCGTTCAGCACCTCGCTTGGGACAAAATTACCATCTCCGGTTTCGACTCCCAGTCATCACGAGCTCTTGGATCTGTGATACTAACGCTACGCTTTGGGCTACCCGTCACGGACATTAAGTTTCACGTCATAGATGCCAAGATATGCTACAATGCTCTGCTCGGCCGACCTTGGTTACATGAGTACAACATCATCCCTTCTACGCAACATCAGTATATGAAGTATTTCAAGGATGGTCTCGAGTACACCGTAACAGGAGAGCTAAAACCGTTCTCCGTAAACGAAGTCCGCAAATACGAAGATGCAAAATACATTTTGCCAGATTTCGAGGATACAGAGAGGTGTCGCAAACCGGAGAACAAAGCCGCCGCCACCATTCCTGTTTTCGGGAGTGATACCGAAGAAGAAGAAGAGATAGTTTACGCTGGGTCGTCTCGACGCAACAACCGGGGACCGTCCGCCCCCATACTGATCTTCGGAAGTGACTCGGAAGATGAGGTTAATGCCATATTCTCCAGTCGGCCGTCAATACAAGCATCCCCCGGCAATGATCGGAGTTTGCAAATTACCATGATTCCGCAGGAGCACTACAAAGACCTTGATGAACTTGAAGCTTACAATGTGCAGGACCTGCAAACGTTTTACGTCCCTCCCAAGCGAAAGGGTGAAAAGGAGATCATGTTCTATCGGTCCACGAAAACAAGAGTAGAGAAAGAAATTTGGCACGGCGTGGATTCTACACTTGACAGACTCCAACCCATCCGTTTGCCCAGATATTACACAAACGGATTGAAAAGGCTATTGAAGCGCCAAGGGGTACCCTTAAAACAGACTATTCGACAAGCTCGGTTCTACAACAGGATTTGGGATGTCCCTGGGACTCAGCGCAAATTGCCCAGCGGGAGAATGGAAATGCTTGGGCTTGGATATGTGAGATCCGAGAAACGGGAACGAGTCCACGGTAGCTACGCCATATATAACTTCGATGAAGAAGAGGACGCCCTGCCAGGAAATGCCAACACCTTATCAAAACTAGATCCCGCAATTAAGGTGCCGAGTCCGTCATTTGAAGAATGAATGGACAAGCTTATCAGGAAAGCGGGTCAAAAATCTAGGGACGACCATAACCGCGAAATGGCCATCTATGAGAAAGCCGGGACGCAGCGTCTTCTTCAACAGGCTACAAAAGACGAAAATACTCCTCCCTGTCAACCTGTTATGCAAAAGGCCCGACGCAGAAGTAGAAACAAGTCAAAGAGCAGAAAATGCGTTCGACAGCAACAACGTGGGATCAAAGAGTCACGCGGTCGAAAATCGAGCGGTCCGGATTTGTCCCTTATGAAGAAGATGAGTCAGGCATATTCTTTCCCTCAAGACAAGACGAAGAAGATACTTGACCTCGCTTTAAAACATCGAATGATTACACTTCTGGAGTCTAAACACCCTGAGCAAGTTAACGAGGTCTCTCATCCGGGCTATTGCTCTTATCACCGAGCCATAGGACACCCTATCGAAGACTGCTTCACTTTCAAGAACTGGGTCGAACACCAATACCAGCAAGGCAGGTTTGCTCTATCCAGCAGCTGGAGGGTAACGCCGCCACAAAAGCACGAACCCAAAGCCACAAGAGCAGAACCAGGTCCACATCGGTCTTGGAAGCGAGCTTGTACCTGTCATATGATAACGATATCAAAAGAAGAGCCCGAGAACATGAATGACCTTCCCTGGTGCTTTAAAAACAGCATTGACGACAAAGTAATCTCAGAATTTCCGCCAGCGCCAAAAGAGCTGGAAGATGGCATGCATACTACTGCAGATAACCTCAGGAAAATTGAGTTGGGAACGATGAACGACCCGCGACCGACATTCGTCAGCGAGCTGCTATCTGAAGAAAGGGTGGCTGCGTTAAAAGACGTGCTTATGCAGCATAGAGATTGCTTCGCATGGAACTATTCTAAAATGCCAGGTTTAGATCCAGAAATTGCTATGCATAAATTGGCAATATCCCCGGACGTCAAGCCAGTCAAACAAGCGCCGAGAAGAATGTGGCTCGAGCTTGATATGAGCATCAACGCCGAAGTCAAGAAGCTGATCGACTCTGGGTTTATCCAGGAGGTTCAGTACCCTGATTGGATCGCCAATATCATCCCGGTAATGAAGAAAAATGGGACAGTGTGCATATGCGTGGACTTCCAGGATCTCAATAAAGCCTGCCCGAACGATGATTTCCCAGTGCCAGTCACAGAGCTGATGATAGATAACACGTCCACTCATGAGGTTTTCTCCTTCATGGACGGCTCATCAGGATACAATCAGATAAAGATGCACCCAGAAGACCAGAAGCACACCGCTTTCCGGACCCCTCTGGGTATATTCTGCTACAAGGTGATACCCTTCTGTCTAAAGAACGCCGGTGCCACCTATCAGAGGGCCATGACGAAAATCTTTGATGACCTCATACATGAAATCGTCGAATGTTACATCGACGATCTCGTGGTGAAAAGCAGATCATACGAGGAACACCTTGAATATTTGAAGACCGTATTTCAACGCCTTCGACAGTACAACTTGAAGATGAACCCTCTCAAATGCGCATTCAGAGTTTCCTCAGGCAAATTCCTAGGGTTCATCGTCCAGCACCGGGCTATCGAGATAGATCTGTCGAAGATCAAGGCGATCATGGAAATGCCACTGCCAAGGACTCTCAAACAATTGCGGTCTCTCCAAGGGAAGCTCGCGTACATACGGTGATTTATAGCCAACCTTTCAGGCAAGTGTCGTCCTTACAACCACCTGATGAAGAAGAGAACCCCGTTCGTCTGGGACCAAAAATGCCAAAGCGCGCTAGACGAGATTAAGCAATACCTGCAGAACCCGCCAGTGTTGTCTGCTCCGGTCAAGGGAAAGCCCCTCATTCTTTATACAACTGCCCTCGAAGGTTCCTTAGGCGCATTATGGGCGCAAGACGATCAAGGGAAAGAAATAGCACTCTACTACTTAAGTCAAGTTCTACTGGGGGCAGAAAGCAACTATTCCCCCATTGAAAAACACTGCCTGGCGTTGATCTTTGCGATAACCAAGCTCAGGCATTATGCGTTGGCGCATGAAGTCCGTCTCATATCGAAGGTGGACCCCCTTAAGTATTTAATGTCGAAGGCCATACTGACTAGTCGACTCGCTAAATGGGCCATGCTCTTGATGGAGTTCTCGATAACATATCAACCTCTCAAGGCAGTAAAAGGCCAGGCCATCGCCGACTTCCTCGCTGAGCATCCGATATCGGCCGATTCCCCTCTGAATTGCGAACTGCCGGACGAACACGCATTTGATGCGATCGACGGTGGTAATATCCGATGGGAGCTTTATTTCGATGGAGCATTTTCAGTGAAGAAGCGCAAACAATGCACCTCTATAATCAAATCAGGGGTGGGTCTCATCTTCGTAACTCCATAAGGAGGGATAACGCACTTTGCTTTCTCCTTAACAGAGCCGAGGACAAACAATGAAGCCGAATACGAAGCTTTAATAGCAGGCCTCGAGATCGCTATCGACATAGGAATTGAAAACCTCCTAATATATGGAGATTCTCAACCGGTCGTCAGTCAAGTAAATGGCGACTACCAGACGTGCAAACCAGAGTTGGTAAAGTACGGCGAAAGGGTGCAGCGACTGTTGACCCAAATCCCCTATTACATTCTGGAAAGCATACCGCGTGCAGAAAATAGAAAGGCGGACACGTTGGCCAAGCTCGCCAAGGAGCTAGCCGATGAGAACCTTGATGACGTAAGAATCGTGGTACAAAGCCGTCGGGTACTTGCCCCAGCAAAAGTATCTCCGGAATCATTTGAGGAAAAGGAAGCGATTGAGCAGACGGCCCTATAAGTAAAAGACCAAGAGAAAGTTGAAGATTGGAGAGAAGTCCTTATACACTACTTCAAATCTCGTCGAACACCTGAAGATGCATCCTCGAGACATCAGCTCATGAAGCGAGCCCTATCTTTCGCCTTCGTCAATAATAATCTGTACAAGAGGTCATTTGACTCTCTGTGGTTGAGATGCCTGGGACCTGACGAAGCGAAAAGAGTCGTTCAGGAAGTTCACGATGGACTCTGCGGTTCTCATCAAACGGGCCTAAAGATGAAGCTGAAGATCAAACGAATCGGTTATTATTAGCCCACAATGATCCAGGACTGCCTCGAGTATGCTAAGCAATGCCACTCATGCCAAATTCATAGGGACTTCATCCACTAGCACTCAATCCTCTACATCCAACGGTGGCTAGCTGGCCGTTCGAAATGTGGGGGACTGACATAATCGGCCCCATCGAACCAACATCGTCCAGGGGACATCGTTTCATCCTAGCGACCACTGATTACTTCTCCAAATGGGCAGAAGCAGTACCATTAAGGGAAGTGAAGATGGAGAATATTCTCCATTTCTTCAAGACGCACGTCATTTATCGGTTTGGAACTCCGCGATGGATCATCTCCGATAACAGTCCAGCCTACAAAAGCCACAAGATTAGTCGCTTCACGCAGCAACACAACATAGACTGGAGATATTCCTCAGTTTATAATCCGCGAGCTAACGGTCTAGCCGAGGCTTTCAACAAAACCTTGACAAAGATCGTGAAGAAGACGGTGTCCCGAAACAAAAAAGACTGGCACGAGAGACTGCAAGAAGCTCTTTGGGCGGATCGGACTACGTTCAAGATGGCCACGAACACAACGCCATACGCGTTGGTATTCGGTGAGGAAGCAGTACTCCCCCTCGAGATAGAACTACCCACTCTACGAGTGGCAGTCCACTACAAGCTGACGGACGAAGAAAATGCTCACCTTCGGCTTGAGGAGCTCGACGCCCTTGATGAGACTCGGCTCATAGCGCAACAAAATCTGGAAGCTTACAAAGCAAAGATGACACGCTTATACGAAAGATTGACCAGGCCAAGGACATTCCGTGCTAGTGGTCAAAAGACCTATGATCCCCAATCGCGCCAAGCGAGGAAAATTCGAGCCGAACTATGAAGGCCCGTACATCATAGACAAGGTCTACCAGGGCGGAGCGTATCTACTCATGGATATGCACGGTGAAAGACCTTTTTGGCCAATAAACGGTCGCTTCCTGAAGAAATACTACGCTTAACGGGTCAAGGCCTAGGTCAATGATAGATGACGACGACTATGTCCGCTCGTTATCTTCCTAAGCCCGAACTCTAAGTAGTAACCGGCCTTCTTCAACGCCGGACCGAAACGTCCTTAAACTAATAATGGACCGAAACGTTCTTAAACTAACAATGGACCACTTTGTCCCAAAACTAGCTGTTGACCGAGATGTCGATAAACTACAGTGGATTGCAGTATCTCAAAGCCGATATAAAAAAAATAAAATAAAATAAAAAGCGGTATGTCCATAAGCAAAATGGGCACGGATGAAAACCCGAAAGGGCTCCGTGAGTAAAAACAGCAGGGCTACCGGTGAGTGTTTGTGAAAACCCGAAAGGGCGCAACCTCGTTAAAGGACACTTGCAGGGTCCTCACGACCTTGTAAGGAGAAACTACCCGCGTGAGATCCTTACGACTCACAAGGGAGCAACACACTTAGGAGTCCTCACGATTCCTAAGGAAAAATTACACTTGCGAGATCCTCACGACTCGTAAGGAGAACTCTCTTATGGGACCCTCACGGCTCATAAGATTTGAAAGTCTTAAGTTACAGAAACCTGAACCTGTTCTTAAGCAAACCCCCCACAACCTTCGATATTGCCCTACAAGCGGCTCAATACTGACCCTTGTATACAATCCACGGGCGCGAATAAACATTTCCCTAACAAAGTCCCATCCGTGACTAGGGATATGTTCGTACGGTGAACAACCCTTGTGAGTCCCCTCGACTTACAAGGAGAAAATCCTCTTGTAAGATCCTTACGACTTATAAGGGAACATGCACTTAGAAATCCTCACGATTCCTAAGGAGAAAACACACCTATGAGATCCTCACGACTCGCAGGGAGAGATACCTTTATGAGACCCTTACGGCTCATGAAGTCAAAAGCCTTAGTCGACAGGATCTTAACCCTATTCGCTAAGCCACCTTTGTTCGACACCGACATAGAAAAATGATGATTCTCACCTGGCAATATCCTACTTGTAGCGGTGCTGATACCGAAATCGGTGTCTAATTCCAGGCTTGCAGTGAGAAGCTAGCGAGCCAACACATGCATACGAAATAGCCGAAATGATGGGGCAACTTGCAAACAAAATCAGCAAGTAAAAATATGTGCATGCAAAATAGCCGAAATGATTGGGCAACTCGTAATAAAAAGCAGCGAGTAAAAATAAAAATAAATAGCCGAAATGATTGGGCACCGCAAAAAATAGCCGAAATGATTGGGCAATCGCGACCTTCGCGATATAAATGATGAAATGATATAGCATCGTGGAAAGAAATAAAAAAAATGAAATGATTGCCCTACAGGTGATGTTACATCAATCCCTGTATACAATCCAAGGGCGTAAACAAAGAAGGGATTATACTCCTCCCTCAGGTTTCATCATAAGAAGAAGCCAAATCTCGACGGGCCGCAAGTGACCTAGAGATCATCTCAACACTCTTCTCGTAACAACGGACACAACTTCAAGCGAAGCGGAACAGCGGCAACTATTAATTCCATGGCTCGACGATATACAGATCACCAAGAGTCAAACCCTCATTCCGTGAAATATGGATACAATCAGCAAAATTCCTGGTTACGTGGAACGCGGATAACGTCACTCTTTGAACCCGTGGAAAACGTCCAGAGCGGATCCTGGTCCTCGCAGAGCACGGCAGTGAACCCGTGTGAAGCATCCAGAGCGGAGCCTGGTCCTTACCAAACACTGCAGTGAACCCGTGGGAAACATTTAGAGCAAAATTCCTGGTCGCGTGGAACGCGGATAACGTCACTCTTTGACCCCATGTGAAGCATCCAGAGCGGAGCCTAGTCCTCGTCGAACACGGCAGTGAACCCGTGTGAAGTATCTAGTGCAAAATTCCTGGTCACGTGGAACGCGGATAACGTCACTCTTTGACCCCGTGGAAAACGTCCAGAGCGGAGCCTAGTCCTCGCAGAACACGGCAGTGAACCCGTGGAAATCATCTAGAGCAAGATTCCTGGTCACGTAGAACGCAGATAACGTCATTCTTTGACCCCGTGGAAAATGTCCAGAGCGGATCCTGGTCCTCGCAGAGCACGGCAGTGAACCCGTGTGAAGCATCCAGAGCGGAGCCTAGTCCTCGCCGAACACGGCAGTGAACCCATGTGAAGCATCTAGTGCAAAATTCCTGGTCACGTGGAACGCGGATAACGTCACTCTTTGACCCCGTGGAAAACGTCCAGAGTGGAGCCTGGTCCTCGCAGAACACGGCAGTGAACCCGTGGAAAGCATCTAGAGCAAGATTCCTGGTCACGTGGAACGCGGATAACGTCACTCTTTGACCCCGTGGAAAACGTCCAGAGCGGATCCTGGTCCTCGCAGAGCACGGCAGTGAACCCGTGTGAAGCATCCAGAGCGGAGCCTAGTCCTCGCCGAACACGGCAGTGAACCCGTATGAAGCACCTAGAGCAAAGTTCCTGGTTACGTGGAACACGGATAACGTCACTCTTTGACACCGTGGAAAACGTCCAGAGCGGATCCTGGTCCTCGCAGAGCATGGCAGTGAACCCGTGTGAAGCATCCAGAGCGGAGCCTAGTCCTCGCCGAACACGGCAGTGAACCCGTGTGAAGCATCTAGTGCAAAATTCCTGGTCACGTGGAACGCGGATAACGCCACTCTTTGACCCCGCAGAAAACTCCCAGAGCGGAGCCTGGTCCTCTCCAAGCACGGCAGTGAACCCGTGTGAAGCATCCAGAGCAAACACCGGACTGTGGAGTCCTTAAAATCTACGGACTATGATGTCCTTAACCTCGACCGTAATGTCTTAAAACTAACGATCAACCATGATGATTCTAGACCGATTTTACCTTGGTTAAAGGGTACATCTCTTCACTCCTTTGATATTTGGCGTTGTAATTCCTCAACGTCTTCAAAGAGGTGACGGGTCCAGTAACTACGCGTTCGTGGACTGTGGAGTCCTTAAATCCACGGACTATGAGGTTCTTAACCTTTACCGAGATGTCTTAAAACTAACATCGGACTGTGGAGTCCTTAAATCCACGGACTATGAGGTCCTTAACCTTGACCGAGATGTCTTAAAACTAACATCGGACTGTGGAGTCCTTAAATCCACGGACTATGAGGTCCTTAACCTTGACCGAGATGTCTTAAAACTAACATCGGACTGTGGAGTCCTTAAATCCACGGACTATGAGGTCCTTAACCTTGACCGTGATGTCTTAAAACTAACATCGGACTGTGGAGTCCTTAAATCCACAGACTATGAGGTCCTTAACCTTGACCGAGATGTCTTAAAACTAACATCGGACTGTGGAGTCCTTAAATCCACGGACTATGATGTCCTTAACCTTGACCGTGATGTCTTAAAACTAACATTGGACTGTGGAGTCCTTAAATCCACGGACTATGACATCCTTAACCTTGACCGTAATGTCTTAAAACTAACATCGGACTGTGGAGTCCTTAAATCCACGGACTATGACATCCTTAACCTTGACCGTGATGTCTTAAAACTAACGTTGGACTGTGGAGTCCTTAAACCCATGGACTATGATGTCCTTAACCTTGACCGCGATGTCTTTAAACTACGGTACCTTGAAAAACATCCTAAAGCAACCCCTGATCCCGTGAAATACGGATAAGGGCGACTGCACCCAGCACTTGCGGGTCCTCACGACCCGTAAGGAAGAAAACTCTCTTGTGAGATCCTTATGACTCCCAAGGGAAAACCCGCTTAAGAATCCTCACGATTCTTAAGAACTTACACCTACGGGATTCTCTCGACCTGCAGGGAGAAAAACTCTTTACGAGACCCTCACGGCTCATAAAGCTCAAAAGTCTTAGGAGGCAGATCTTAACCCTGAATCCTAAGCCATCGCTGCCCTGCAAGGAGACCTAGATAAATTGTCCGCAGAACGCATCTAATAAAAGGAGACACACCATTGAGAAGAAAAATATGTCTTTATTCATAAACCAAAATGAATACAAAGTACAATTCATGAAAGAACAAAAGGAAGATACTCTCATTCAGGAGTGTGTACAAAAAGAAAGGAAAAGATATAAGTTTTTCAAGCCGGCGGGCGATTTAGCAATTTTGCTAGCTCATCCTGCTTTTGCTGGGCCATAGCTTCATGATTCAGGATCGCCAGAAGACGAGCCTCCGCCAGAGCCTGCTGGGCCTGATACAAGGTAAGCCGGCCTTCGAGCTCTTTCTCAGTGACCTTGTGAGCCTCGACCCTTTCGCGAGTGAACACGACAGCTTTATCAAGAGCCACCACCTCTCTGATAGACTCTTGAAGTACCCGCCAGAGTTCATACGCTTTATTGGCTTTGGCTGTAAGGCTAGTTTGAAGCTCGCTCAATGCCTTAGAGGCCAACTCCCTTTCCGAGAATTTTCGGCCGAGCCTCTTCTCGCATGATGCCATGTTTGCCGCGCACCGTGCTATCAACCCCCGCAACTCCACCTTTGCAGCCACGGCCTCCGAGGAAAGGCGGGAACACTCAAGGGCGTGCAAGCAAGCCTTCACCTGCCGACAGAACTCCACCCAGACTCGTACCACCTCTTCGCTATGGTAGGTGGCAAGAAAAGGAAGAGAACCGTTAGCTTCAGCGGCAAATGCTTCAGCTGTGGTTGCGCTGCCGGCACGAAGCTCCTCAATCAAAGACGACTACGAGACAAGGCTTAATTGGGCCAAGCGCTCCGAGGATCGCAAAGCATAAGGGCCGGGCGGCATGGCGATGCGTGAATCCAGCGCTATGGGTGCTGGCAGGGCTGTTCAGATTCGAAAAATGTCAGTAAAACTCTTAAGCAAAAGAACAAGTGGGGCTATATTGAAATGTCACTTACTTACAGTCATGCAAGTAGGAGCTGAAGGTTCACTGGCCCTTCGAGGACCTCAACCTCATCATCGGCCTCCAAAACTGTAGAGAACATCAATGTCAATACGCAAAATAACAACGATGCTATGAGAAATGATGAACGACACTAACCTTTTCCAGAGGAAAGGACGATGCGCTGAGGGGAGATCGCCTGCGGAGCTGCCATCTCCAATAGACACTGAAACGATTGCCGAGGAGACAAATCAGCGATAGAGGCCGCCAGCCCGCGCAATTCTGGGAAAATAAAAGAGTTTAGACGACAGAAAAATTGCCAATTTAAAATGTTGGAGGTTAACTTCAACACTCCTCCCATTCTGAGTCGGGGGGATGGCGGCTTCAACGGCCTCCGCCGTGATCTCCGGCTCCAGCAAAAGGAGAGTAGTCCCGGCTACCTCTCCTCCAGCCTCTGGGCCGCCCGCAGGGAGAATCGTTGGGACGACAACCCCCAAAGGAGCCTCTTCCAAAGGAACAAGCACTCCGTGATCAGGAACCGCTACTGGAGGCTCTATGGCAAGAGGAACAGCCTCGTCGGCCCCCTCCACATCGAGTAAGACTGCATCGGGAATGTCAACAGGCTTTAGCTTCAACAAGCCCATAGGGACCTCCCCCATCGCCAAGGACTCTGCACAATCCATACAAGAATAAGGATACATATATACGGGCATAAGCAATCTGAAAACTGCAAAGAAGTATAAAAACATACCAATGCCCAGGAAAGCCCTCAATATGGCTTCTTCAAGGCGATGCTCCTTTTCAAGGAGGCGTGCTCGCCGGGGTTCGAAGGTGGACTCGTGGCCGCCGGTCCATAAGGAAAGCACGTCCGCAGCATCCTCCGAAGCGTCCTGCTTCGGGCCCGTTCTCCCCATTCCTCCAAAGGGCCAATAAACCGCCGCCGGATCCATGAGGGGTCTTCATAGAAGATCACGGCAGGATAAGGTTTCTTCGGAACCCTTGCGTTCTGAGACTCATCTTTAGAACGTCTTATGGCCTCAGCCAATTATGCGGCCTCCTCGGCAGCCGAGCCCAGGAAGAGAAGACCAGCGTCCGACTCTTGCACGACCAACGGCTCATCTAGAAGTATGGGCTCAGACTCCGTTGAAGAATCAAGTAAGTTGGTGGCCACCCTCCTCCTCCTCTTAGATCCAGAACCGGTCGCCGAAGACGACCGTTTCTTTCCCCGTGGAGCCTTGGTGCGGCGGCGGCCCACGTCACCTTCAACACCCTCATCCCTATTACCCTCGCTTGGTGCCACAACCGAGGATGACACTGCCATTGTCGATGCCAAGGGGGGCGGTGCTGGCTCGGGTGGTGGCGCTGTTACCGGAGCCCGTCTACCGCGCGACCGAGTATCTAGGGGCATACCAGCTGTTGGAGTAAGATCCACCCCCGACTCCCCCGGAATAAGCGCGGTGCCGGTATCCCTCAGAGGAAAGTGGACCGGGGAGCGCGGTCGCAGCGTAGCTCCCGTGGCCGGAACCTGAGTAGGGGCACCATGACCAAGAAGCACCCTTCTTTCCTCAATAATAATCGGGTTGACTCGATGGAGATACCAGCCCGTGAACGACCCCATGCACCGAGGCACGTAATCACCATCATGGATCATGAACTGAGAATCGGTGTTCAGCCTCACAAAATGATGGGCGGCATCTCGAACGGCCTCTAGCGAAGGAACCAGCGCGACTATGAAAGCCTCAAACGGGACACCCTGATCATAACCAAACTGCCGGGCAAAGCGGTGCGGATTGTACCGCATGAAAAGGGCCGCGCTATCCTGACGAAATACAGGGTAACCCGGTCTAATTGCGTATAAGCGCGCGGCCTCCCGGGGCTTCAAAGAGGGCGCGTTATCTATCGACCGGTCCCAAAGCAGCTGGGCTGAACCCGCGAAAGAAGATAAGACCCGATCATTAAAAACCAATCCGCCAGCAGTAGCATAAGGAGAAATCAATGCCCGAATAGCCCCGAATTGAGTCGGGTCAGTGGCAGAAGCATCTACCAATCGCATAAGCCTCGGGAAGGTATAAGCGTCGTAGAATGCAGGCCTTTGATGCATAGCAAAAGCACCCAAGATGTGCATTTCGATCCACGACGTAAAGTAGTGAAGCGAGAAATTTACCACATCTACGCCAGAAGTGGAAGTATTAGTTGCAGCGCCCAACCCGTGATAGAGATGCGCCAACGCCGGGATGCCAATGGCCAACCGCGTTCCCTTAGCTATACGGTGAGCCGGATAGATGATCGAAGCTCTTATAAAGCGGCGATGCATAGGGATGACAAACCAGCTGAGCCAGACACTGATAAACCCAACGAAGAACGTCTCCTCATCCATGCCAGGAGCTGCGATGGATTCGAAAGACATCGGCGGCATCATGGGGATGTAGTACTGCGGTAGATCCGATTCATTGGTCGACAGCTTCTTCGGACCAAACCCAAAGGGGTCTTTGATATTTGCAAACTTCGGAGCTGTTTTCGACAAGACGCCCTCACGAAGGAAATAGGCAATGAAGCTCTTAAAAGTAACGTCCTGCTCCTCAGATTCGGTGAACAATCGATCAAAGATACCTAGCACCTGGATCAAGCTGGGACGCTTGTGGCGGATGGCGTTCTCGGCAGACAAGTCGTCAAGCGGTGTAGGCTCGGGTTCAAAGACGTATTCATCAGAGGGCAGCAACTCCTCATAAAGTGTCCCTCGAATTGGCAGCCCCGAGATCCCATAAATTCCCCCAAAGAGATTGAAACCTCTCTGTCCCCCAGAAGAATGGTGTTGGTGGGAAGATTCCATTGATTCAAGAACGCCTTAACCCACCAGACATGCGGGGATTGATAATGGAAGAGCGACGCATATATTTCCTGGTAAAGCCTAACCTTCTGCAGCCGCACACGATGGGTAGCAAGGATGTAGCGAGCCCAGAGGAAGTAGCCCGTGGGGTGTCAAGGAGTGAGCCCTATCTTATAAATCTGTCCCCATGGATGGGCCTCACCCTGACAAATGCGTCATCCCAGGATATCTATAGCGGGGACCGGATGGTTCGGGATACCGGTTGTTTAAGGCTCGAGCCGTCTCATTGGAGTCCAATTTGGCATCTCCACAGCGAAAACCGTCCTCGGAGGGTCCATCGGCAAGAACGGGAAAGTGGGCTCTGTCGGCATTTCACAGAGAAAACTCCGGCGACCCCGGATGATATGACTGTACCAAGTTCCCCATAAAAGTAAGCTAGTGCAGTTCGGGTCATGAGCCCGGATCATCGCCATCGCTTCCTCGTTGGATGGTGATTGAGGAAAAGCGGCCTCCGAGCGGGTGAAGGGAAAACACGGAACAGAAGCCATCGCACCTAAAATCAAATAAAGGAAAACTGTCAGAAGCGAAGCCAGCAATATATATATATATATATATATATATATATATATATATATATATGAGCACAACTATATATATATGAAGACAGTTGAAGAAAGCGACAGCAGACTCTTTTTATGGGACCATTGGCTACAAACACATGGGCCCCACAGAATCAGGTTGACAGCTCGTTAATAATGAGGCCAAACAATCATAATGAGACAAAGGGAATATTCTAATTAAATAAACATGGACTTTAAATGACCCTACACATTCCCCTAAAAGACAAATCCATCTGGGGCTCTGTGATGAATCAAACAGAATCAAGAGAATTAAATTCCTAAAGACCTACAGTGCAAACTGTTTCTGGATTGTGAAAGAGACGACTCAAGGCAAGAAAACCCATGAAGTTCTCCAGGAAGAACTTAGTTCTTCAGAGGAGTTAAATTCCTTTTTGAAAAAGGGAATTAAATTCCCAGAAATTTTTGTTCTAGAGCCAGAGCTCCTCGGGATGGAATTAAATTCCATGGATATTATCATCTCCCTAAAAGATTAGAGAAACCCGAAGAGATCTACAGTTTGAAAATTAGATGGGTCTCTGTTCTTTTTGATGAACTTGAATAAAAAATGGGTTCATGTTAAAAGGGGTGAAACCCTTGATGTGGATTTAAAATCCAGAGAGTTTTTTTTTCAAATGAAGGTTCTTCGATCGTTCAACATCATTACCTAAAAGGAAGAGTCTTTCTTGAACAGAGTTAAACTCTGAAAAATTTTCAAGGCAGAGAACTAAGCTCTGGAAAAAGAGAATTAAATTCTCAAAATAAGGAAGTTCTCAAAAGAGGAAGATGAGCAAATTGGAGGCTCTTCTGAAAAGACATGGGCATTTATAGGATGGGATGAAAAACGTTTCATCTACCCTACTCCCAAAGCAGATTCGACGGTCACAAAAGTGACAGCGTTGCACTCACGTGCAGACACGTAAGAACAACGCTGTAGGGGCATTTGTTCCCTGATTAAAAATCAGGAAAAGATTCAGAAGAGGCATCACGTGCTCACACATGACCAGTGGTCATGTGTTGGCACGTGATAGTCAAGCAGCGGCACAGAGCATATTTGTTCAAGAAGAAGATTCAGAAGAGGCATCACGTGCTCACACGTGACCAGTGGTCACGTGTTGGCACGTGATGGTTAAGCAGCGGCACAGAGCATATTTGTTCTCTAATTAAAAGTCAAGAAGAAGCTTCAGAACAGGCATCACGTGCTCACACGTGACCAGTGGTCACGTGTTGGCAATGATGGTTAAGCAGCGGCCAGAGAACAGAGCGCAGAAGAAGAGAAGCCCATTCCAGGGGCCACGTTCCTACACGTGACCAGGGGTCACGTTCCTACACTTGACCAGGGGTCACGTGGCCACACGTGACCGGTTTTAAAAGTCTTATTCTTTGACAGAATTAAATTCTGAGGGAAGAACTTTCAAATCTTTCCAAAATGAAAAAGGATTATCTAAAACCGTTGGATTAAAAAATCTAAAGGTGATTAAATATCACCAATTTATGGAAAAATCTTGGACTTGGAAAGATTTCCCCCTAAATCTAACCGAAATAACAAAGAGATATCTTTGGATTTAAAATCCAATGGTGAATAAAATTCACCTTATAATCTAAAGGCCCAGATTAATGATAAATATAAATCAAATCTCTCAATGAGAGATATACCAAACGGATTGATTCTTTTCCTTCTTCTATAAATAGAAGCCAAGAAAAGAAGAGGAAAAACCTTTTTGACATATACAGAGAGAGAGAGATATAGAGCCTTGGAATCTTGAAAATTCAGAAAGAAGAATTTGATTCTCTGCAAAAGAAAAATCCTAGGTAAGAAAAGAGAGGCTTCAAAAGAGAATTTAATTCTCAAAAGAGTTTAACTCTTATATAAAGAAAAGAACTTAGTTCTTTCTCTGGTTGAGAATCTGCAAAGTGCACATCTCCCCATGAATTGAGAATTTAATTCTCATTGGGTTGAGATCCAGCCATGCAGATCTAAAATATAGAGGAGGAATTGAGCTTTGAGAATTTAATTCTCACGGAATTACAGGAATTTAATTCCTTTGAGATAAAATTAGGGTTTAACCCTAGAAATTTAATTCCTTCAAAATGGACAGAACCAGGGTTTAACCCTAATTGAGAACTTAATTCTTTCAAAACTCACAGGAATTTAATTCCCTTGAAGAAAAAAGAATTAGGGTTTCACCCTATACCAGAATTTAATTCTTTACAGAAAATAAATTAGGGTTTAACCCTATTTAAGAATATAATTCTTAAGAAGAAAATAGCAATCTAATTCCTCTAAAGTTTATTGTTAGGGTTTGACCCTATGAAGAATTTAATTCTTAAAAGATGAACAAATCTTGCAAAGAGCCAGAGTCACGTGCTACCACATGACTCCTGCAAAGATCCACAGAAAAAAACTTTGAGGCAATGCCTTACGTGCCCCACGTGACCCCTGAAGCACACAGAGAAAAAGGCAAAAGAAATAGAAAAGAGCTCTAAGGCGCTCTCACGTGCTACCACATGACCCCTTGGCTGGGGCTCTGACAGACAAACACCCAAATTTCCATCACGTGAAAGCACGTGATGCTCCAAAGTGTTCAATGCTTTTGGCAGAACAAAATAAAGGGAAGCAAGGCGCCCTCACGTGTCACCACGTGACCCATAATGAACATTCTAACATATCAAAGGGTGAGCCCCCATCACGTGCCCATACGTGATGGTTGTCAGAATAAAAAGTGTTAAACACTTATCTGTATAACAAAATGAGGGGGATCTGGCCCCACCTTTTGGATGCCATCACGTGCTCCCACGTGATCTCCTCTTTGCTAATGCTCAACACCAAATTGATAACTTGGTTGCCGGTGTTTAACACTGTTATTTATTAGTGTTTAACGCTGATTCGAGAATCACAATTTTAGTGTTTAACACTAATCTGATAATCTAATTTCCCAGTGTTCAACACTGTTGGCCTCTAGTGTTTAACACTAGATTTAGCCCAATTGGCTAAGTTTCTAGAGGCAAAGCCTCTCCTTCAATGAACCAACAGAGGGCCAATATTCCAAACATGATTGGACTTAGCCCAAGCTGGCCAAAAGTCCTCAATTCAAACTTAACTGGGCCAATGGGCTCATAATATAATAATTGATCATAGTTTCCAAATTGGACTACAGATCACTTAATCTATCTTGGTTCAAGGGTACATATCTTCACTCCTTTGATACTTGGCGTTGTAATTCCTCAACGTCTTCAAAGAGGTGACGGGTCCCGATGACCACACATTGATACGGACTGTGGGGTCCTTAAACTCATGGACTATGAGGTCCTTAACCTTGACCGTAATGTCTTAAAACTAACGCCGGACTGTGGGGTCCTTAAGCCCATGGACTATGAGGTCCTTAACCTTGACCGTGATGTCTTAAAACTAACGCCGGACTGTGGAGTTCTTAAATCCATGGACTATGAGGTCCTTAACCTTGACCGGAATGTCTTAAAACTAACAATGGACTATGAAGTCCTTAACCTTGACCGGAATGTCTTAAAACTAACAACGGACTATGACGTCCTTAACCTTGACCGTGATGTCTTAAAACTAATGCCGGACTATGGAGTCCTTAAATCCACGGACTATGACGTCCTTAACCTTGACCGCAATGTCTTAAAACTAACAATGGACCGCAATGTCCTTAAACTACCTATCGACCGTAATGTCATTAAACTAAACAATAGAGTCCCTTTCCCCAATTGCTCTCTTGTCGGATCTAAATGATCCCGTTAAGTTGATCTTAGTCTGAAAGCTAGACTAACATATCCTTAAAAAACGTTGAAGTCGATCTTAGTCTCAAACGAGGCTAACGTATCCTTAAACCAAAACCCCCAAACCCAAATCTAAGATAATACGGATTTGGACTAGTCCACGCCCTACGGGCGACGACATAACTCAGTCTCCGTATACAATCCACGAGCAACCGAACACAAATCAAACACACACGACACGAAGTGACCATCTGGAGAAGGAGAAAGTTGTTACCGCAATGCGGTAGCGTAATTAACTGCAGGGGCTTGCGCCTGCAGGGAAGAGCGTCCCCATAATTAAAAACCCCTCAAGCGAGGGGGAATCTGACGAAGTCTGCTACATCGGCCGCATCCGTTTAAACCTTCGATACATGGTGCCATAAATCAACTTGGCATCCTCGGAGAGGTAGATGGATAGCACCAATTAGCATCTGCCCCAAATTTTAGGCAAGACCGTCCGTGTCTTGGCCGTCTTTCGGAGGGGAACAGGCTCATAACTACTTATTACTAGTTTTGTTTAAGAAAATATCTAACTTTCTTATTTTTCTTAAATTATTCCTATCTTTCATATGTAAATTTTCACTTTCAAACTTTTTTATTATCAAATTTTTTTGTGTGTGCTTATATATAGTATAATGCAAAGTAATACATAAATAAGCACAAACCTTCCCCAAACCTGTTTGCAGCAGTGCCCTCACTGTTGTTTCTTTTAAATCTCAAAAAAAAACCTGTAGACTTGGGAGGAAAGGTTATTAACGGGTGCAACAAAATTGAAAGTGAAAATCCTCCCCCAAACATATTTTTGGCTCACAATTTTGAGGACAAATTTTATTTTCAAGAGCCAAAATATAACCCCTCTCCCCAAACTTAAGTTAAACAATGTTAAGCTTTGAAAATCACAAGAGGGGGTCAAAGTTATTGGTCAATGCCAAGCTTTGCAAAGACCGAAAGTCAACACCAACCATTCGAAAATTTTATCAGTATAGTGCACCGGTTGGTGGAAGAACAAGTTGAAAAGAGCCAAGAAGAAATGGGGAAAAGATAAGTGGTGGGATGGAATGGATTTGTGTCTCAGTTTGGAGAGACGACTCAATGATTGTGATGGATTACTCGCATTCTCTTTATAGTCCAGAAGAAGGGGTGGAGGTTCAATTTCTTTGTTTTGTAGATGATTCATCTCAACACCCGTGTTTGCTAAAAAAGCGAGTTCATCAGCGAAGATTTCCTCAAAGCTTTCATCGATACCCCGAAGAATAATGTCATCAGAAAAAATGGGGTGATCGTCTGACTCTATAAAAAGTTCCTCATCGGCGTTAGATGTTGACCCGGACAACTCGGTGGAAGAGTCCGTGTATGCATAATACATGGTTGGGTCAAACAACAACATATGAAAAGAGTCAGTATCATGAGATTAATCAAATTCGCTGATGTTGACATCCATTAATTCAACAGAACACACATGAGCATAGGGTTCGGAAGGTTCACTTCCCAACTTGTAAATGTTAAGCTCAATTGACTTCTTTCCAAAGGATGGGGTCATAGAGTCGTTTCTACAATTGATTGTTGCGTTGGAAGTTGCTAGGAAGGGTCGACCGAATATCACCGGGATTTGATTTCGTAGGTTCGCTACAGGTTGTGTATCTATAACGATAAAGTCCACAGGGAATATAAATTCCCCGACTTTGATTAACACATCCTTTAGCTCACCCCTAGGTTGGGTGATAGATCGATCGGCCATCTGAAGAGTGCAATGCGCCTGTTTTAACTCTCCGATCCCTAATTGCTCATAAACAGAATACAGAAGCAAGTTAAAACTAGCACCTAAATCGAGTAGAGCACGATTGATATTTTTACCCCCAATAGAAATAGAAATTGTAGGACTTCCGGGGTCCTTTCATTTCTTGGGTAATTGTTGTGTAAAAGCAGTGCTCACATTACTCGTAAGGAAAACTTTTTTAGGTACTTGAACTTTTCTCTTCCTAGTGCACAATTCCTTTAGGATTTTCGTATAAGACGGAACTTGTTGAATAGCATCTAGGAGAGGAATGTTTATGTTAACTTGCTTAAAATTTTCCACAATCTTCTCCATTTGCGGACTTGGTCCGTTGCCCCTTAACCTGTTTGGATAAGGTGCTTTATCAATAAGGGTTGGGTCCAACATTAGAGAAGGTTGTGGGGATGGAATGGATCCCAGAATTTGAGTGGGGATCATTTTAGATAGATTTGTGGAAGTGGGCTGAGGGTTCGAGCCTTGGGGAAAATGGAGAATAGGCTCGAAAGGAGGAGGAAGACTAGACGAATTAGGGGAAGAAGTAGAAGCCGGGGTATCATTGGTATCACTAACATCATCAAATTGCTCACCCACTCGGTTATTCAGCATTTTCCCGATCTCAACGTAGTAACGGCATTCACATTATGATTTTATGAATAGCCAGGATTAGGTATAGGTTGAGATGGAAGTTTCCCTTTTTCTCTCGCACTCATCGCGGCATTCAACTGTGCAATTTGGTTTTCTATTGATTTAATACTCTCACCGTGGGAGGCGGAGTCTTTCTTTATGGTATCAATAGAAGACTTCATATCAGCCGACATTTGAATGGTATGTTTTATAAACAAATCCAAAGTTTGTGCGAGTGAAGAGTTATCAGTACCGGCCAATTGCGGTACAGAAGTGTCGGTCAGATTTTGAAAATTTTTTGACTGAAAGGGGTGCTGACTTTGTGGTTGTGGTTGCTGTGGAGGAGGTCTTTGATAATTGCTTTGGAACTGGTTTTGATTTTGGGGTTGGTTTTGGTTCCAAGCAAAGTTAGGATGATTCCTCCATCCTTGATTGTACGTGGAAGAATAAGGATCGTTTCTAGGTCGCTGCTGAAAAGCAGCATTAGTTTGCTCGTGACCTTGAAACGGTGCATTCATAGGACATTCTTCCGTCAAGTGTGAAGGATCTGAACAGCAACCACGCACGATCTTGGTTAGCGTGACCTGATTTAGGGAGACTGATGAGAATTTGTTCTCAATAGCGTCGAATTTCTTCTGCATCGCTGCCATTTCGGCTTTTACTACGATGGAAACGTCGAGCTGATGAATACCTCCCCTAGATGAAGGTGGTCTTACGCTTTCCTACTGCAAAGTGTTTTCAGCGAGGTCTTCCAGATATTTCCAAGCTTCACCATCATATTTAGACATGAAATTGCATTGACAATTTGTTTCAAGCATCTGCATTGTCACTGGATTAATGCCCTCATATATAATTCGGCACAAATCCGATCTATTGATTCCATGATGAGGACATTGGACAAGCAGATCCTTGAAACGTTCAAAGCACTTTCAAAATGGTTCATTGGGAAGCTGGGTAAACTGGTTGATCTCGCTCCTAACACGGGCGGTCTTATGGTTTGGGTAAAACTTCTTAAGAAATGCTATTACGAATCCATCCCAATTAGTGATAGAGTGTGCGGCAGTATTATAAAGCCATTTTTCTGCCAAGTCGCACAAAGTGAATGGGAGAAGACGCAAGCGCATAGCATCCACAGTCAGTTGTGAAGTACCCATCATTGCGCATACATTTTCGAATTTAGTGATGAAAACGTGCGCGTCTTCAGACTCAAGCCCATGAAATTTGGGCAACAGATTGATATAGTGGGGTTTAATTTCAAAATTATCCCCGTTGGCTGGTGGAATGGATAGACAAGTAGGAAGGAAACCACGTATAGGATAGCATCTCTCTTGGAGAGAGATGCGAGGTGGATTCTGCTCACCTACGGGCGGTGGCAGGGTGGTGTTATAATTTGATGGAGTACCGTCCATCTCGGTCGATGTGGTGGATGGTGCGGAAAAAGAAGATGAAGAAATACCGATTTCGGAGTCGATAGCAGGAACGCGGACAAGACGGGCACTAGAATCCCGTGTCCAGCCGAGCATGCACTAAACGGTTTAGCACAAGTGGCAGCGTGTGTACTTTTAAAAATGGTCTGTTTTTGAAAAAGTGTGTCGGACTTAAACAAATCACACAAAAATGCAAAAACAACCCTAGAACTAAGGTTACCTAGGTCAAGTCTCTAGACCGCTCCTAGACTTCTAAAGGACAAGCCGTAGGATCAATCCTCTATCACCTCTTTACTACCCTTGTGGCCATGTAAGTGCCAGGTAAGTGGGAGGTATCCGCTATACGAATCACCGAAAATAGCGGGCCTAATTAAGTAACCACTTGCCTTAGACACACTTGCCTAGACACAACAAAAGTAATGCGGATAAGCGATAAATTACCCACGACCTTCCTCTATCCTTATTGAGCGCGACAGTCCTTAGAGTCTTATCTAGATATTCTTTAAATTAATGTAGAGTTGATGCAGATGCTCAGTTTGTGATTTGTGGGGCTTAGGAAGGATGATAAAATCCCTACCTAATCTGAATTTTGGTCTTGCCCCTTAAAATCCGTATTAAAATATGAATTAACAAACCAATTACAAAACTTTGCAAAAAAAAATTTGAGCGGAAAATTTTGCAAACAATCCTGCAGAAAAGATATTTTATTGGATTTCAGAGGAGAGAGAAAGATATAGAAAATATACCTGAGAATTTTGGAACCCTAATTCCCCTCTCCCGCCGCGCTTCCGCCGCCAAAAGGCTCCTTTCACCGCGCTTCCGCCGCGAAGTAGAGGGATCAGGTAATGAATTTTGCTACATGGCCTCCTGCACTCCTCTGGATCTTGATGAATGTCTCTGGCTTTCTGTTTCCTCAATTCTGTGACTCCAGATCCCCTCGCAAAATTCACACGACAATTGTTAAATATACAATTTGCAGTTTTGTTTTATTTATGATATGGATCGAATAAGAATTCAACACAAATAGTAAGAATAAAAAATTACGCACGTATCCCCGGCAACGGCGTCATTTGATTGATCTAGAATTTTATGTGTATGTAGTTAAACCGCAATCAATAACGGTGTCGCATGTAGCTAGACCGAGATGAGTACGGGTCGTCCTCTGGGAAACGTTGAATATTTTATTCTTACTTTAGGCGTGTTGAGAAAGAGGAAGAATAGAGGAATAAAGAATAGTGGAAATAGTTTCTAGATCTACGTTAAACACGGATGCAAAATGTAGATCTAGATTAACTACGGATGTAAGTTTAATATTAAAAGATGGCTTGTAGGGTTCATTGGGATTTAGTAGTTATGGATGATTAATTAAAGATTACTCTTTTTATCCTTTAATTGATTTAAAACTAGAACGACAGTGATGCATGTAAATTAGGGTTTCTGGAGGGAAAAGGGTTCCCACTCTTAACACCTATCTCGACATGGAACTCCGTTCATATCTAGCCTTTACCAAAACAATTGTTAACCTAATCTCTAATCGCGGTTGAGACTAGCAATGAATTGGTAGCACGCCCAATTAGGATGTTAACTATTCTTTTGATAAAGTTTATAAACTTTATAGGACTTAAAAAGAGTTTAAGGATCTTCATCATCCGTTAACCTACCATAATCCCATGAATCCTAACAAGCGAAGAATTACTCGCGCATGTTGGGAGAAGAAGAGATGGAGAGGGAAATCATGTTAAAACTACAAAGAGATAGAATAAGAAAACAACTACCTTTATTAATCAATAAAATTCATTTACACTTTGTTCCCTTAGAAAATGATTACAAAAAATGCTAGTTTGCTTCTCGGTTTTTTCTAAGGAGGTAGATGAACCGTTGATAATCAGCCTGGATGATTGAGCCTGTCGTGGACTTCTTGATCTCTTCAGCTTGATCATTTTTCAAAGAGGCTCTCGGTCCTTATTTATAGTCCCAGAGCCAGAACCCTAGTCTCCTAATTTGGAAACTGGTAGTTAAGATCCAAACAGAAAAAACCCAACAACTAAGTCATCCAAACCGCGGCGGAACCGCGGCCAAAAGATGGGTTTGGCCGCGGTTCCGCGGCCAAATAGGGGGATCTTCTCATTGTTTTTCTGGGGCTATGTCTATCTGACACGTGGTGATCTTTTAACATCTCTGGAAACTGAAAATCTTCTCTTCGTTACTGCCAGACTTGATTTCTTTAGTTTACTTTTTTAATTAAGCAGGTTTGTTTCGCCAACTTTGATTTTCTTGATTTCAGTCCTGAAAATTATGCACAATAACTCAACAAATAATATTAGTAGAGTTTGTTTTATTGAGATATTTAACTTAACCATTAAGTATTGGTCAAATGTATTAATAAGGTAAGCATATTTAAATAGGCCAAATGTTACATAGATATTATGTGCTTACATTTTCCTACCAGATGTTAATTATAATATATAAACACATGAAAATAGTATTTTTACAGATAAACCCTCATATGTATCATATATTATAATAAACACCTTTTATTATATAGAAATAATAGGAAAAATGTCATATTAAATGTGCAGTTTTATCAACCGAACATGCTGCACCAGGAACAAGATCGATCGTGAACTCCACATCTCGTTTTGGCAGTAAACCCGAGATGTCCTCGAATACGTCCATGAACTCTCGAACTACAGCTGGCGCTTCCTCCTTATCAACTTCCATTGATGAAAGAATATTGTTTGTCGGCCTAGCCCTAAACTCGACTGGCCCGACAGAACTGCTTCCTTCAGCAAAAACAAACTCCGGATGTCCGGGAATCTGTAAAATCACTTTCTTTGCCCTACAATCAATGTGTGCGTGGAAAGTGCCGAGAAAATTCATTCCCAAGACAACTTCATAGCTGCTCGGTCACCAAGAAATCTGCAAAACATGAACTGGTAAGCAATGAAACTGAGAGAACCAAGGTAATAGAATGACCATGAAACAAGACCAGGACTCCAAGTTACTTAAATAGAGTACCACGTTGTAACCATGCTGCAGTTCATAGTTACAATCACATAACCCCGTTCAACTCGCCCAGATCCTAGTATCAGAATCAAAGGAACAAGGAGAAACAATAGGGAACCAAAGGTTCCAAGCCGAGATGCAAAGTTGTTTGCGTAAGGATCAGGAGGAAGTTAAGATTCAAGAATGGCAAGATGGTAAAGTGGCAGGACATGCTCCTAATTACGAGTATTCTGATTCGTGTATTGAGTCCAATACCCAACTACAAAAAAATCAAACCCGATTAACCTAAATCCTATGGCTCTGATACCAAACAAACCCTGTCACGCCCTGCTTCCCAGAGTGCACTAAGATCGGCATGTGACAGAGCCAACCATGCTACCTGTGGCTAGGAAAGATCCCTCCACAGTCACATTACGGATGTCTAGAAGATATCAAGAACAGTAGAAATAAATAAACTATCTAATACATGTCCATAAGCCAGGATAAACGAGTTATGAAATAAAATAATGCGGAAGCAAAAGATCCAAGTACAATAATAATCTGGAATGTACGTCCCAAAATACGGGCTCACATCAGGAATGAAAAATTACTGAAAGGAAAACTAAACTAAACTAATAACAGGTCCTCACTGCTCTGCTTGTTCACTGAAATACTCCTGGTCAGCATGCGGCAAAGGTAAAGGATATGGGCCATGAAAAACCCAGACGTCAGTGCGTCATAATATCAACAATAACATAATCAAGGGTAGCAAGACAAGCAGGCACGGGTATGAACAGTTATAAAGGTATAACAGTAACATAAATATGAAACAGTGAAGGGTAAAGTATATGTGACGTGCAGTGAGTAATCTAAACTGATCTACTGGGTTAACTACTCTCAAGTCTTTGAAATCAATTAATATAATTCTCATTATAACCCATCGGTGATTATTCCGTAACGCCCGGAAAAACGGCAAACAATAGGTATTCCGTAACGCCCGGAAAAACGGCAAACAATAGGTATTCCGTAACGCCCGGAGAAACGACAAACAATATGATAGCCCTTTGAGTTACGTTCGGTTACATTCTTGATTTCCCCATACCCCCAAGTTATGTGTACAAGTCAGGTATTGATAAACTGGAGCTAATGCCAACACAGGATCAAGCAGGAACATGTTGGTCTAAATAGACAACAGGATATGTCCGTAGAGACAACAAGTCAGGATTGTTGGCATTAGGAACAGGATCAGGTAATATGTCAAGTAGTGATATATCAGGTCATGTCAAGTAGTGCACAAGTGTCGAGTGGGTGCTCATAATCAAACTGTAACAAGTATGGGTGCACAAAATCAAGTATAGAGTACTAATAAAATGAACTAACATGAATGGTATGCACATAGATAGAAAGTCAATGACATGGATGCACACTATCGATTAGGGTTACTTTTAATAGTTCTAAAACTAATTAGATTGCACTTTATTAAACATGGGGTATTAAAACAACAGTATTAGGTTATTAATAAGATCTGTAAATGCAGCTATATGCATTCTATATGATATGGATGCAAGCGGACATCATATAACCGTAAAATGATAAACTAACAAGTGCGAGATATATAACTAAGCAATATGAGATGCAACTATTCGATTTGATGCAGTATATGATAGTATAGTATGTAACAAGATAAGTTTTCATGACCTAAATCTGAAATGATATGAATGGATGTAAACGGGTATCGAATAAATCGACAAAAATGAAAACAATAATGTGGATTGCAAAATTAACCATTTTGAAGTATTATAATTCGAATAGATATAGATTATGGTATTATAGCATGTAGCAAGATAAACTTGCCTAGACGGAACGAGAACGGATGTGTTCGGAACGTCCCACGTCGGCGAAAAGTCGCGACGTGCGCAGGGTACATGGAACGGTTCCAAACAACGCACAAGGGTGATCACGCAAGCAAGGCACTTCCTCTGGGTCGTTTGGATCGTCGGCGATGATCCCGGCTCCAGCGAACTACGAGAATGCAATATTCAAGAATCAAGAAATGAGAAGAAAGAAGAAAGAAAGGAGGAAGAAGAAGAGGGAAGAAGGAGGAGAGGAAGAGGGAAGGAAGGCTTACTGTGGTTGGTGGTGGCGTCGACAGTGGAGCTCCGGTGAAGGGCTAGGGTCTTAGGGTCAAGCTAGGGTTAGGGCTAGGGTTTTTGTTTTCTGGGGTTGGTGCAGGGATGGTGCAGGGTTTTGGTGTAAAGGGGAGAGCATAGGGGAGAGTGGAGAGGTGGAAGAAGGAGATGGCGATGAGTGAGGTGGTCGGTGACGAGATGAGGGTGGTGCAGGTGGGTTTCTCGGTTGCAGTGGGTGTGTGCAGGGGCTCGGGGAGAGGGAAGAAGGTGGAGGAGGAGATGAGGAGGTGAAGCTCTGTTGAGTGAAAGGCAGGGAACTTTTAGGGTTAGGGTTTGGGATGAGGATGGGTTGAGGAGGCTCAGGGTTTTTAAAGAGAAGGAGGAAGACGAAGGAAAATATAAAATGGTGAAGGGAGGTGACCATAAGGAAGAATGAAGGTGCGCGGATCCCTGGTGAACAGGGATCGCGAGAGGAGAGAGAGAGAGAGGGAAGAGAGAGAAAGGGAGAGAGAGATAAAGAGAAGAGAGAGATCGAGAGGAGAGAGAGAGGAGGAGGAGAAAGAAATTTGGATTTAGTGGGGGGAAAGAGAGTGAAGGATCTGCGTTGAGGGAGAGAGAAAGAAAGAGCGATGTGGGGCCTGGCAGAGAAGGAGAGAGAGAGAGAGAGAGTTAGCTGTTAGGATTTTAGTTTTGTAAAATATTTTTAATTAGTTTTAAAAATCTTTTGAACTGCTAAAATTTTTTTGAACGAAATTTTAAAATTTAAATAAATTGAATATTGGCGGAATACAAAAATATTCCAAAACACGCCCGGGTCGGGTCTAAAAATTCAGATTTAAAATATAAAAAATATATGCGACGTCCAAAATTCAAAATGAAAGCTCGGGTAACGAAAATGCATACCCCCAAGAACGGATGCACGTACATGCGCGTAGCCATCCAAACACGTCCGTTTCACTGAACGGGACGAGAACAAGATGCGCGGATGCTACCACGGGGTTAGGAGTATCATGCAGGCTATGAAATGTATTTTTAAAATATTTTACATGACTTAAAATGTTATATGGTAAAAGATGCAATGCCAGATAAAATGCAAGTATGCAGTAAACATGAAAGTGCACCTGTCTATGTAACAAGTCAAGTTAAACTATAAACATGAATCGAATAGGTTCCAAGCAAGCAGGTCGGGTCGAATGCAATGTAGAATATAAAATACCATTCGCACCCAAAACACGATAAATCAAGAAAATACCACAAATAAGGAAATATGGGAACTGTAATTGGTATAAATGAACTAGAGTGTTACACTATCATAGTAAATTATTATGGTATCTTTTGAAATACCAGGTTCTGAAAATAGTCTTTTCAACCAGATTGCCTTCTTAACGGTCGTAACTACGGCCATATACTCTCCATCCATCATAGGCAACACTACAGTATGCAATAACGAATGTAACAACCGCAAATTTCATCTACTTTCCTTTTGACTGTCTTTTCGAAATAAAAGGTTTTTCTTCGAATCACCTTGCATCGCTATCCCATGGGTCTTGAGTTCAAACCCTATCCTCTCCAATCTATATGGGATAATAATAGTGTTAGTTAGTATTTACTTAAATAAAACTATTTTGATTGGGGTTTAATATTTTATTTATGATAAAATAAATATGTTGTTTGTATTTTATTAATTAGTTATCTTTGTGTTATTTGGTCATGATTAAATATGATTATGATATTCTAGTTATATAACATTTATTTTTTGACCAAATTATATAACTAAATTCTATATTATATGCTCGCATTATTATACTAACATTATCACTTTGAACTTACTTTTATAGTATATACTTATATCTACTTAATATTATTATGTATAAAAATCCATTACGTATAATACACATCTTTTATAACAATATTTCAATATATTATGGTTATGTAATATTACTAAACATATAAATTAAGAGGATAAGAGATGGTGGAAAATCTATGCAAATCTTTTAAATGTTTTAACTATTTTGTTTGTGGGGGTGTTTTGATAAGAAACATTTTGAGAGAGGTTTATATGCAAAACTTCCATTCTATTAAACCTTCTCCTTCTTCTCTATTTTTCTTTTCTATCGAAACCCTAAATCCAAGCCTAACCGCCATCAACCCCATCATCATCGTTTCTCCTTCAAACCGAGACCCTATCCAGCAGAGATCGTCGTCATCTTCTTCATCCCTTCTTCTCTAATTTTAGCCGAACCCTAACTCCAAAACCCATCAAACCGAGACCCACACGCCGAACCATCTCCCCTGTCATCTGTTAGGCGGTGTTTCACACTCTACTGGGTTTGTAGAGAGGTGAAATTTTCAAAAAACAATTTTTAAGCGAGCAACACCGACTAATCCCCAAGATCTACTATAATCTATAGATAACAAAACTTGCAAAGATTTTAATCAACTATGAAAGTGATTATACCTATATGAACAAATCTTTTGGGTCTTCTTAATCTCCTTCTTAGGCTCCTCGTCCGTTGGATCGAGCTTGATTGTCGGCCTCCTCACATCGAAGACGATCCATCCGAGAGTTTATAGTTCAAGCTCCAACCTCAACCTTGAGATAACTAAAGCACCTAGTTCGATAATCTAAGTGGTTTAGTAGATGTAGGAAATGTTTATTGGATTAGTTTATCTCACTAACCCTAGATTTCTCAACTTATGTGAGGGTTAGGGTTTGAGGAAGAAGAAAAGAGCAAAGAAGGAAAGAGAAAGCAAGTGTAGAAATGAAGCATCAAGTGAAGAATGGCTAGGTGTTCAAAATATCAAGCATATTATTTCTAATAGAAATAATACAACCATGCTTGAATAGTTAGGAAAAATGAATGAGAAAAACAAGTAGCCATGCTTCAACCGTGCTTTTAATACACCTCATCCTTCCGCCTCATTATCTATTTAAACAAATAAATTAACACAAAAATGAGGTGTCTTTTCCTAGAAGCATTCTAGTGTAATTACAAGAATACCCCCCACCGTATATACTTACCCGTATTCGTACTATAAAAAATACTAATACCAAGAGATAAAATAATCCAATAGTATAATACTATAATGCGGTTTGAATAAAAATTCGTGTAGCTAGTACACGTATATGATCGAAACCCTGCACGTAAAACCATACGGTCTCTATATCGCTTAGCCTGATCCATGGAAACTCTCTATGTGGGACTCTAAAGACTCT
This sequence comes from Agapanthus africanus, assembly GCA_030015575.1. NCBI lineage: Eukaryota > Viridiplantae > Streptophyta > Magnoliopsida > Asparagales > Amaryllidaceae > Agapanthus > Agapanthus africanus. Next base: position 681,304,445 of record JASDDO010000031.1, on the reverse strand, counting down.
ACAGTACGCTGGCAGTGGGTTTAACCATAAGCACGTCAGCGGCACTAGCTGTACGTAACGGCTGCCTAGGTACTTATCGAAAAGAAGGCCGACGAGAAAACTCATCCGAACTCGTACCGAGTCTATCCATGACAATCTCCATATAGTCCGGTCTGTTCATCCGAGAGTGTCGCATGCCGGGTCTAAAGGGTGGAAAACGTCAGACCTCTAATAACCTGACAAGTCATGCCGATGTGGCTTAAGACCATCAGAGAATCTCCTGATCTAACTATCAGTAATTCTCAATCCGCTCTGGCCAGGGACTTATGGTGTTGGCCAACCAAACATAGCGCGATATCGACTCCCTATACAGGAAGAGACGAATCCCCGACAATCGCTCACTGCCTCCATGTGGCTCGGGACTGTACCCAACTAAAACCTATTTGCACGACTCAGTAAAGCCATTGTAGGGTGGTAATCAAAGCACAGTGGGAACTCATATGAGACAAATGATGACCTCAGGTCGACAGACCATCTGTACTCATGTCACCAGAGAATTGCTATATGGAAATAGGTATAATACTATCTAACCAGTTCTCGGCGAATCCGTTCAGTGTACTCACCCCCAGTGAGCACCTGTATACGATCTTAGGTGCCAATGACTAATGGTTGTGGGATCAACTATTGCCCTCGTTGGGGTCTAAAAACGTATACACCGGTCTACTCCGGAGTATTGATACCCTGTCTTGATACTTTCACAACTAGAGACATTTAAGGATGTGCTTATGGACTACCCAGACCCCATAAGTATGATCGCCATCATAATACTGGTAGTCAAGCAATAATCCTACGGGCTTTATCAACATGTATTAACAATACGGAATACCAAGTAAAACATATGCACATGTTAAGATAAAGACAAACCAAATAGCATACTATCATATCAAGCAACATTGTCATGTACATACATATGTCCAAACATCCACTTATATATAGATATACAATAATGGCCTCTAGGGCATACATATCCAACAATCTCCCACTTGCGCTAAGGCCATATATTGACGTATCAGGTACCCAAAGTCTGCTCTAGGGTCAGTTGTTGGCGTATCGCATACCCAATATCTTAAATAGTCTCTTAAACTGTGCTTGATGGAAAGCCTTGGTGGATGGATCCGCCGTGTTCTCTTTTGTGTCTACTCTCCGCACCTCGATCTCCCAGCGATCAACGATCTCCCTGATCAGGTAATACCACCTCAAGACGTGTCTGGATTTCTGATGAAATCGTGGTTCCTTCGCTAAAGCCATAGCCCCATTGTTGTCGCAATACAAAGGTATTGGATCAACAATGGACGGAACCACCTCAAGTTCAGTAATGAACTTTTTTACCAGACCGCTTCTTTTGCGGTATCTTTAGCAGCAATATATTCATCCTCCATCGTCGAGTCTGTGACGGTGTCCTTTTTAGAGCTCTTCTAAAAGACCGCCCCTTTGTTGAGGGTAAACACAAACCCCGAGATAGACTTGATGTCATCTTTGTCACTCTAGAAGCTCGAGTCGGTAAAGGACTCCACCTGGAGGTCCCCATTACCATACACCAAGAATAGTTCCTTAGTCCTTCTCAGGTACTTAACAATGTTCTTTACTGCTGTCCAGTGATTCTCTCCTATGTATGACTGATACCGGCTCACCACGCTAAGCGCGCAAGCTACATCTGGTCTGGGACACAATATCGCATACATTACAAATCCTACCGCCGAAGCGTAGGGTATAATACTCATGCGAACCCTCTCTTTATCAGTCTTGAAAGATATCTCTTTGGAGAGGGTGATTCCATGCAATGCGAGTATAATACCGTGCTTGGAATCTTCCATACTAAATCTCATTAGTATGGGCTCTATGTACCTGGACTATGAAAGTCCTAAAAATCTCTTGGATCTATCTCTGTAGATCTTAATCCCCAGAATGTAAGAGGCATCACCCAGGTCTTTCATGGAGAACCTTTATGACAAGAACAGCTTGATCGATTGTAGCATAGGAATGTCATTTTCTATCAAGAGAATGTTGTCCACGTACAAGACTAGGAATACGACAGTTCTTCCTACAATCTTCTTATAGATACAAGACTCATCATCATTTTTTATGAAGTCAAATTCCTTGACCGTCTCATCAAAACAGATGTTCCAGCTCTGTGATGCCTGATTTAATCCATAAATGGATTTAAGCAACTTGCACACTTTTCCGCTGCTCCCACTGTCCATGAATCCCTCCGGCTGATCTATATAAATGTACTCTTCGAAACTTCCATTCAGAAAAGCTGTTTTTACATCTATCTGCCAGATTTCATAGTCATGGAAGGCAGCAATGACAAGTAGGATCTGAATGGATTTGAGTATAGCCACTAGAGAAAAGGTTTCGTCATAGTCCATACCGGGTCTTTGACGAAAACCTTTTGCAACAATTCTAGCTTTATAGGTTTCCACCTGTCCATCTATACCAATTTTCTTTTTGAAGATCCATTTGCATCCAACAGGTTTTACCCCAGGAGGAGCAATATCTAAGTTCCAAACTTTATTAGTGTACATGGACTTCATTTTGGATCACATAGCATCCATTCATTTATCAGAGTCCCTACTAGTAATGGCCTGCTTGAAACTAGTAGGATCATTTTCTTCCAAGATACAATCCTCTCGATCCCCGTCTATGAGAAAACCGTAGTATCTCTCAGGTAAATGAGAAATCTTATTAGATCTGCGGAGTGGCTGAGGTTCGTCCGGGACTATTGAATCTTGAGGTTCCACTAAATCTTCAATTTCAGCTTGTGGTTCCAGAATTTTTTCCAGTTCTACCGTACTCCCACTAATTTCTTTTGCAAGAAATTGTCATTCTAAAAAGGTGGCGTGACGAGCAAAAAACATCTTCTGTTCATCGGTGTGGTAGAACAAATATCCAGTCAAATGTTTTGGATATCCCACAAACTTACATAAAACTAAACATGCCTGAAGTTTGTCCGGATTTTGTACTTTAACATAGGCTGGACAATCCCATATCTTAATACGTTTAAGATATGGTTTTTTTCCAATCCATATTTCATATAGAGTCTTAGGCACAGATTTGAATGGAACATCATTCAATAGGCATGCCGATGTCTGAGCGCATATCCCTAGAATGAAAAAGGCAACTCAACACTACTCATCATGGAGCGAACCATATCCAATAGGGTACGATTCCTCCACTCCAATACACCGTTGTGCTGTGGTGTATATAGAGGAGTAAGCTGAGAGAGAATTCCATTCTCTTTTAGGTAGTTCAGGAATTCCGTGCTTAAGTACTCCCCTTCTCTATCAAATCGGAGGATCTTGATACTTTTTCCTGTTTGGTTCTTCACTTCACTCTTATATTTCTTAAATTTCTCAAAAGCTTCGGATTTGTGTTTTATGAGAAATATATATCCAAATCTAGAGAAATTATCAGTGAATGTAATGAAGTATGAGAATCCACCCCTTGCATGTATAGACATTGGACCACACACATCACTGTGTATGAGTCCCAAGAGCTCTGTCACTCTTTCTCTGTATCCAGTGAACGGGGATTTGGTCATCTTACCTTTGAGACAAGACTGACAAATTTCATAGGATGAAAATTCGAACGAATTCGGATATCCCTCTTTATGCAACTTACTTAGTCTTTTCTCACTGATATGACCAAGTCTACAATTCCATAAGTAGGTTTCATTCGTATCTGAACTTTTCCTCTTGTGTGTATTTTGTATATTGAAAACTGTGTTTTGATTTAGAACGTAGATACCATTACACAGCGTACCTTCTGCAACCAATGCCTGATTAAGCTAAATGTTCATGATATTTCTATCTAGAATAAAGTTATATCTATCTTTATTAAGAAAAGAAACTGATATGATATTGCAAAGCATGGAAGGTACATAGTAGCAGTTGTTCAAAATCATAGTATTTTCGCTTGGCAATACTAGGTGATATTCACCGACGACAGCAGCATCAACTTATGCTCCGTTCCCTACTCTGAGGGACATATCATCAGGTCCAACCGTCCTACTTTTTCTCAGTCCCTGCAATAAATTACAGATATGAGATCATGATCCAGTATCTAGTACCCAGGAGGTAGGACTAATCGAAAAACGGTTCTCCATAACAAGAACACATGAAGGAGACGATAGTATGCTTCTTCTTCATCGGGGTCATCAAGGAATTCATACAATTCTCTTTCCTTTGCTCAAGCTCGTGACATTTGTCACAAGTTAGAGCCGAACCGACATTCCCCAGCCCCAAATAAGAATCCGTGTTGGTCAAGCCATATATTTTATTATCTTGATTAAGGCATGATATGGTTGCTACCTGGAGAGAGAGAGAAAAACACTCAACGCGCGCTCTTGTAAATTTAGATTGGTTATTATTTTATCTGCACAGGATGGCTCCCACTTTTTCCTTGAATTCTCCTTCAAAGCTTAAAAATAGAACTAATCGGGATCATTAACACCTTACAAGTTCGCTAATCGTTCAGCCAGGTGGGTGTTAGTACTCCGAAGGAGGTTCCCCGTGCTCTCGCACGGACCTAATTAGAATAAACCTCGTTTCTACAGAGGTGTAGCCCTGTTAAAACTTTTCTAGACACCTAATATGTTAGCTAATTATGAAGTAAAAAGTATCACCTGAGAGTAATCCTACTCATCAATGGGATCGGGATCAAACTATCATCGCGTGATAACCTAAATGGAAGCCACTCTAGTTACCATACTCCAGAAGGTATGCAATACTAGCAAGTTTTCTGTTTATTTGAAACTCCCGATATGGTTTTACCCTTAAGACCCAAGTGACCTTGACTGAGCCAACATATCAAAGGGTCCTGGTCTAGTTCAACCCATCATTATTTTAATTGCATTAAACCCACTCATACGAGTTCTTGACTGAGCCAAAATGACCGTACGATTGTTTAACCAATCGCATCTAATACTGCATAAAAGCACTACATATCTGCCGAACACTACGCCTCGGCTGAGCACGACATACGTAGCACAAATACTAGGTAATACTAATCTGAAATGACGGAAGACTGCGGCTGGGTTTTTGGCGAAAAAACCCTTTAACGTAATGAACTTAATATCGTTGAAGGAACAGAATAGCTTTGAAAATGGGTAGTTTAGACTCCACTTTTAAAAACTAGCGGTTTTGAAGAAAACCGAGTAATCTACAGTAACATAAACTTTTGCTCAAGAGATCACTCCCCGTGAAGGGATCTAGACTATTACCTCCTCGAATGAGTTGCAGGATATTCATGAGCAAATACCGCTATGCAAAGCGAAAGAATATGACTATAATTTTTCGAAATTTGTTCTGACAGCATTTTTTTGGTTTATTTTTCCTTACATTAATCAAAATTAATGTGATCCCATCAATTAAAACCTATTACACCAGAAAAGAACGAAAATACAATTTACGTATATGCCCCGCATTTGCTACGGGGCCCCGTCATGCACCGTTAGGTTACTTAACTAATGGCAGAGCGGGAGCTAGACTGGCGCGGATGCAAAACATATACAACATCTACTAATATATATATTACCATTCATCCCAGACATGATATAAGCAACATCACAGATAAGCGATAAGCAAAAACCGAATAGTGGATAATCTAGCAGCCCCGGGTTACATTCGAGACGCAAATTAAACCCGGCGTTCCCCGGTCGTATGGATAGCCTATACAATATATAATCAGGACCCCTACGAGCACGGGAAGTTACCCGCCAATTCCAGAAGAGAGTCAACCCCAATCAACAAAGTGAATGGATCACCCAACACTTCACGGAATCCGGTAACTTGAGCACTCCACCGTGGATCATCTTATACCCCCTACGAGTGCGGCGAATAGCCCGTCAATTCTAGAGTAAGTCACCACGGTCTCAACGCCATGAGATGGAGGCTCGTTGCCCTCTAGAACCCGGCTATTTGAGCACTCCGCCGCAGGGTAATCCTAGTACAGAAAAGAAAAATATATACAGTAGTGACATCGACCTCAACCCGGCCGTGCCCCAATAAAAGAATATACAATCAGGAAGAAATGGCAGTCCACATGTCGGAGGCTCGCCCCGCAATAATGAATATACAAATGAATCAAAACTGTACAACAAATATTGCACTAAAGGCTATTCATCACGACAATTTGTCGAAACCATTCCAAAAATATCACAAGCAACACCACAGATAAACAAGATGCGTGCAACCCCTTCTTATCGACGTATAGCGATTAGAAAACGTTAAACAACACATATATGCATCATAGAAGCAAGTAAAGAAAACCACGACTTAAGAATTCCGTGCACAATTAGCAAACGAACTAAATTTTCCAAGACTTGAAAATCCAGTGAGCTAAAGTCTCCAAAAAATTTGTTTTAAGCCAATCCGGGAGTTTAAATGAACTCAAAATCCATCCGAATCTTCATGGAGGAGAAAGGGACAAAATTAACTGTCGATTAAGGGGCCTAGGAGTGTACCCACCCCCGGGGGCCACCACAAGGTGGCCCCCAAGGGGAGGCTGACCGGAGAGCACCCTTTTGGGGTGTTCTCCGGTCACCACCCCCAAGGCCGCCTTGTGGTGGTCTTGGGGGGTGGGCCCGACTTTCGGTCCCCCCGGGGATTCCCCAGGGTGCCCATGCTTCACCACACGGCTTCTCGGTTCAAACTGTGAGCCCGCAGGGTGTGCAAACATGTCAAAATATCATTTTTAAGGATTGTTTTTATCGACATTTCATGCGCGACAAAAACGGCGGATTTCTAACGTCGCTACGAGCTATCTAAGGCTTATAGACCTGGCTCTAATACCATATTAGGCAGTGTCGCACACTCTACTGGGTTTGTAGAGAGGCGGAATTTTCAAAAAATAGTTTTTAAGCGGGAAACACCGATTAATCCCCAAGATCTACCATAAGCCCTCGAAAACAAAACTTGCAAAGGTTCTAATTTATTATGAAAGTAATTATACCTATATGAACAAGTCCTTCGGGTCTTCTTAATATCCTTCTTAGGCTCCTCTTCCTTTGGTTTCGAGCTTGATCGTCGGCCTCCTCACGTCGAAGACGATCCACCCGAAAGTCTATAGTTCAACCTCCAACCTCAAACTTGAGGTAACTAAAGCACCTAGTTTGCTAATCTAAGTGGTTTAATAGATGTAGAGAATATTTATTGGATTAGTTTATCTCATTAACACACGGTTTCTCAACTCATGAGAGAGTTAGGGTTTTGATCAGTCAAATTTATTGCAAATTTGTATGGACATTTTCCCTACTATTATTAACTACTAAAAGGTGTTAATTGTAAATAAAGAACATATGTGGGTATATTTGTAAAAAAATTATTATCATATGTTTCTTCATTTATAATTAATATAATTAGGGAAATATATGCATATCATATTTAAATAAAATATCCATGAGATTATTAATTAAAATATGCATATCATATTAAATATTCATACCCAATATTCTTAAGATATCATATCATATAGTTGGTTAGAATAATATCTAAAATAAAATAAATGCTACTAACAAGATGATTTGAGATATTGTGCGTGTATGATAATAAGATTAGCTCAGGTCTGAAATCTAAATAGGAGATCCACATCAAATCAGATTACAAAACCGAATCTGTCGAATATTAGGAGCAAATCGAAAAATCTAGCAATGACAGAGACTAAGAGACATATTTTCAGAATCTTTGTATCAAAAGGATCTCAAAATATCGAGAGAGAAAGGCAAAAAAAAAATTGGAGGCACGAACCCACCAAACGGCAGTGGAAGCGCGGTCAAATAGGGCTTTTGGCGGCGGTTCAAAGGTCATTTAGTGGCCGTAGGATTTGAACCTTCAGGGTCATGATCGTAATTTCACACACTTCAATATATCATCTAGGGTTTCACATTTCAAAGTCTATAAAAGGACCGAGAGCTATCTATATATCTAATCTCATCATCTACCTCCATAAAGAGAGAGATATACGAGCAAAACTAGAGTTCTTGTAATCTACTTTTGAAGAAGAAAAGTTGTAATGCAATAGTTGATTAATAAAGATAGTTTTTTTAGAATTCTTTTCGCATTTACTTTACGCGTTACTTTTCTGCATTACTTTCCGTATTAATTTTACGCATTACTTGTCCGCACTACATTCAGCATTATTTTCTAATTTCAAATATGGTTTCATTCATCTTCCATCTCTATTTTACTACACTAATAATCATGAGCGAGTAATTTCTTACTTGCTAGGGTTTGTAGGATAGGGTAAAGTAATGGATGAACAATCTCATAACTTCTTTTGACATTTTAATGTGTATAAATTTTAGTAAAATAAATGTTAACTCTCTTATCGGGCGCGCTGTCCATTAATGATAGTCACGACCACGATTTGAGATTAGTTAATACGTGTTTTGTTAAGGGCTTGAGATAAATAGAGATCAATGGAAGAACAAGAGGCGGTGGTCGGAAACCATAATTCCCTCCAAGAACCCTAATCCACATTTATCGCTATCTCTCTAGTTTTAAACAATTAAAAGATAAAAAGAATCATTTATAAACCTTCATTCATTAACTACTAAGTCCTCTAAACCCTAAAAGCCATTCTATTATAAAATTTTCTACCTATCTTAATTTAAAATGACAACAATCTATCCTCTTTTTTATCAACCCATCTAAAACAAGAAAAGAAATTCACGTTTCCCTGTGGATGACCCGTACTTATCACGGCTAGCTATTTGTGATACCGTCTTGATTACGGTTATTTACAACACACATACAAACACACCTTTTCGCATCAATCAAATGTCGTCGTTGCCGGGAAAACGGTCGTAATTATTTTTCTTGTTATTCTGGTTGATTTCTTATAAAAATAAGAAACATAAAATAAAAGAGAACCAAAACCGCATATTGTGTTTTTAACGATTATTGTGCGAGTTTTGCAAAAGAATATGGAGTAAGTGGAGCAAGCCAACAGAGATTCAGAGACTTTAAACTTAGACCAAAGGAGTAGTGGTGTGCTCTAAAGAAATTTGAGCAAAAGATCTTACCAAACGGCGGCGGAACTGCGGTCCTATTGACGAGTTGGGCCCCTAATCTTCTTTGGTATTCTCCTATTGCATTCCTCTCTCCTCTATACCTCCAATAAACTGTTTTTACCTGTAGAATTCTTTGCAAATATCGCCGCTAAAAATCTTTTTGAGTATTTTAGATTTTGGTTTGTTTTGCATATTTAAAACGAACTTTAAGGGCCCAAATTCAGATTAGGTGGGGATTTCATCACCCTTCCTAGGCTCCATAAATCACAAACGAGTATACGCATAACCCTACATTAATAAAAAATATCTAGACCAAGCCTTTAAGGACAGTCACGCTCAATTAGGACAAAAGAGGGTCATGGGTAATCTATTGCTTATCCGCATTTTTCTTATGGTGTCTAAGGCAAGTGTGACTAAGAAAATTGGTTACTTAATTATGCCCGCTATTTCAGTGATTCGTATAGCGGATACCTCCCACTTATCTGGCACTTACCTGGCTGCAAGATTGATAAGGAGGTGATAGATGATTGATCATACGTCTTGTCCTTTGGAAGTCTAGAAGCGGTCTAGCAATTTGACCTAGGTGATCCTAGTTCTAGAGATTGTTTATGCACGTTTGTGATTAATTGAGTCGGGTCCTTCTTTCAAAGAAAAACAAATTAATAAATAAATATATATATATATATTATATAATAATAATAATAATATTATCACCATCTTTTCTTTTCACTTTCTTATATAATGGGTAACCCAAACCGACCAACTCTTGTCGAGCTTTGCTATCCACAACCAGATATTTCTTATTATCGTAATTGCTTTGGTATAAATTCTGACCCTACCATTTCTTTAAGAGATAGGATAGAGTGCGCTAGAAATAATAGTTGGATACCTCACTCAAAATCCTATCAACCGCGTCAAAATTCAACACCTTCTTATGTTAATAATCCTTTTAAGGCTAGTGAGAAAATTTCTAAACGCATGTCCATCGCTGAGCATATTGAGAAGGCTCATAACCAAAGTTTCATACCTTTCACTACTCCGAAACCGTTAGGACAACAATTACAATCATTTCCATATGATAATGTTGATACTCATTTTGAAGCGAATACGGCAATTTCTAAACGCATGTCCATCGCTGAGCATATTGCGAAGACCCGTAACCAAAGTTTCATACTTTTCGCTACTCCAAAACCGTTAGGACAACAACAATTATTTCCATATGAAAATATTGATACTCGTTTTGAGGCAAATAGAGCAACTTTTACACCCATAGCCATTGCTGAGCAAATAGCAATTGCCAGTCGCCAACTAACCAACCAATCTCAATATTCTTCACATCATAATGTTGATCATAATCCTGTTTATGAAACTTGGATACACCCTTCTAATTCTTATCAACAGCACCGAACATTCACAGTCTCTCATGTTGATACTTCTCATAAGGCTAATGTGGTAAGTCATAAACCCATGTCGATTGCGGAACACATTGAACTTGCCCGTAGCCAACAATTAAACTTATTCCAACCATACTCGACTTTTTCACCTGATCTAGACAATGCTTCTGAACATCAATTAAGAAGTTCCACGGTTCAACAAGAATCCTTCATTAAAACTTCTTCACAAAAAATGTCTAGTCTTGAAATAGAGTTGAAATTGAGAAGTAAGAAAGAATAAGGGATTCCTCAAAGTCAAACCAAAACCAATTCTTTTGATCTCGACACCTTCCATTCTGAACCCCAACCAAATGTATTTGATGATCAACCGCTTCATAATCTAAGTGATGAGGTGCCCGAGAATAACATGTTTAACTTTTCCAATGGTGAGTGTAAAAGAGAGCCTTACACCATTCCAAATCAAACCGATCCTTATTCCACTGCACTTGATATTTCAGACCTTCCAATTCCATCAAGTGAACCAAATGATCCATCGATTGAGGATAGTATAATTGATGAATTTTTAAAGAACTATTCATTTGATTTGACTAAAGGTGCTAGTGAGATTGGTGATGAGAATATCTTTGAAGATGAACGCGCTATATTGGATGAGTTGGATTCACCGACCCATCATGTCCCTTCTATTGAATGTGAATATCTTCCTGTGCATTTAACCGATCATATTCTTACCACCGACCTATCCGATATGCAAAACGATATCCATCATTCATCTCCCATATCTGGTTTAATAATGCTCGACACCCAAGTTTGTTTACCCATTTCATTGCCAACTTTTTTGGTTCTTCTAATCATCTTTCCCCTCCACCGAGTTTTGATGAATCACACTCCGATATTTCGAGTTCTATGATTCTTGCAAGACCACTCGAGTTTGACTCTTTTGAAAATAAGGTAGATGAGTTTTTCGAGTCTCCTACCTCCATAATTTCTGCCAAATCGAGTGTTTTGAATGCTAGTGCACAACAGATTGACATTGAAACGTTCAACCGTCCTAGTGAATCTGCATATTCCTCTAATATAGATAACGATTCCTTTCTTTTCGATGAGATCATCAATTGGAACATCGAGGAAAGTTTTGAAAATATTATCGCCGAAGAACTCACGTTCCTTAAAGACTTGGATGTTGTGATGAATCAACCTCCACCGGAAATTTGTGTGCCTCCCTTTAAGGCAGAAAAAGTTGAACCGTCACCTATTCTTCTTATCACGTACCAGAATATGACTATTCCATCTATTCTTTATCTTTCAAATTCTTGTTTTTGTTCACCATCACTTTTTCGTCTCTACCAACCGAGACGTAAATCCTTTTGATTACACCTCTTATCTCCTTCTCACTTCTTCACTTTTATCTGTAATATGATCTTCTGCCAACTATGGTGTTTCCTATATAAAATATTTGAATGGTTGGTGTTGACTTTTGGTCTTTGTAAAGTTTTATGTAGACCGATAGTATTTATCCCCCTCTTATGTTGAATTTCAATGCTTAAAAATGAAAACACTGTTTTACTCAAGTTTGGGGGGAAGAAGAAAAATATTTTTAAATGGCTCTTGAAAGAAAATAAATTTTTGCATGATTGTGAGCCAAGAACAAGTTTGGGGGAGAAATTTACTGTCTCTTGACCCCGTCTTTATACCATCTTATTGAACTGTTCCTCCAAGTCTTCAGGTTTTGAGCTTACAGGACAATATCAGTGAGAACATTGCTGTAAATAAGTTTGGGGGGATGATTTGTATGGATGGTTTGTATATATTCACCCATCATAAGTAAATATTGTATTGCATAAATTTTGAATCTGAAAATAAAAGTTAAAAAGTTAAAAATACATATGAAAGAGAGAAAGAGATTTAAGAAATGCAAGAAAATTAGATATTTTAAAACAAACCTAGTAATACGTAGTCATGAGTTGTTGTTCCAAGGGTTAGTAAGATGAAGGAATAACTAATCTGCGGATAGAAATAAGTCTGAAAAATAGTCCATAATCTTACGTCCAAACTTCTGAACGTTGATACCCTACTATACGCACTTGCACACATCTTAAAACTTGGGATGGTAGAGAATACCTTGAAACACTCTTGTCTAGAAGCCTTAGTATGAAGGAAAAATATAAATTAACAAAATATAAATGGTGCATAAAAATGAACACTGGTTTTGTAATTACTTAAGGCGGCATCAAAAAGACAGGCTTTTAAGGACTTTCGACTCAAATGAGTCTCATTTTCAGAACATGGCCAGGATCAGGGGCACATCTACCCAACCACCTGGAGCGAAGGTGACTTATCATCTAGTGCCTTAGGCCAACTGGTTTGAGAGTCGCTGCTAAGCCTCAGGTATTGCAAGACTAGGATATTGCTAATTACACCTTAATAAGTGAGCACATTCGGTAATCGGTTGGTTAGTATCTCAAGAAGTATTAATAGTCGCATGAAGAATGTGTGAGCAAATCCATATAAAATATCACCGACTAAAAAGTACTAAGGTATATGGATAAAAGATATGATAGTTTGAATTGAATTCTCTAAATGTAAGGATGTCTTTTACATACACGTATGGGTATATAATCGATACTTGGAGGAGAGATAGGGAGGAAGACTAAAGACGGTGTTTTATTGAGAGATGATATGATTTCCGAAATCTTTTCAAGACCATTAAGATAGGGCTCATGACAACTAAAAATCTAGTATAGTTTGAAACGCTTATTTTCAAATTTTTCTTTTATACGTTCCTTATCTTTGCATATAATTTTTGTCTTCTTTCTTTTATTTTGGGATTTTGTGGGTGTATTCCGCTGAAAACCCTCAGGAGACAATACTTCTCCTACCATGGACACCTAGAGCTTTAACGGCTTGTTATATGAGCTAAGTGCAATCGTGTTGCCTACGAAAGTGTGCTAGGTTTTTTTTTAATAAATAATTTGCACGGGACGATCAAACATAAATTTGGGGGTATTTGATCGGTCAAATTTATTGCAAATTTATATGGGCATTTTCCCTACTATTATTAACTACTAAAAGGTGTTAATTGTAAATAAAGAACAAATGTGGATTTATTTGTAAAAAGATTAGTATCATATGTTTCTTCATTTATAATAAATATAATTAGGGAAATATATGCATATCATATTTAAATAAAATATCCATGAGATTATTAATTAAAATATGCATATCATATCAAATATTCCTACCCAATATTCTTAAGATATCATATCATATAGTTGGTTAGAATAATATCTCAAATAAAATAAATACTATTAACAAAATGATTTGAGATATTGTGTAGGTATGACAATAAGATTAGCTCAGGTCTGAAATCTAAGTAGGAGATCAGCATCAAATCGGATTAAAAATCGAATCTGTCGAATATTAGAAGCAAATCGAAGAATTTAGCAACGGAAAAAACTAAGAGCAATATTTTTAGAATCTTTGTATCAAGAGGATCTCAAAATATCAAGAGAAAAAGGCATAAAATATTTGGAGGCACGAATCCGCCAAACGGCGGCGGAAGCACGGTCAAATAGGGCTTTTGGCGGCGGTTCAGCGGTCATTTAGCGGCCGAAGGATCTGAACCTTCAGGGTCATGATCGTAATTTCATACGCTTCAATATGTCATCTTGGGTTTCACATTCCAGACTCCATAAAAAGACCGAGAGCTGTCTATACATCTAATCCCATCATCTACCTCCATAAAAAGATAGATCTACGAGCAAAACTAGAATTCTTGTAATCTACTTTTGAAGAAGAAAAGTTGTAATGCAATAGTTGATTAGTAAAGATAGTTTTTGTTTTAATTCTTTTCATATTTACTTTACGCATTACTTTTCTACATTACTTTCCGCATTACTTTTTGGCATTACATTCAGCATTATTTTCCGATTTCAAATATGGTTTCATTCATCTTCCATCTCTATTTTACTACACTAATAACCATGAGCGGGTAATTTCTTGCTTGCTAAGATTTGTAGGATAGGGTAGAGTAATGGATGAAAAATCCCATAAATTCTTTGGACAGTTTAATATTTATAAATTTTAGCAAAATAAATGTTAACCCTCTTATTGGGCGTGCTGTCCATTAATGATAGTCACGAACACGATTTGAGATTAGTTAATACTTGTTTTGTTAAGAGCTTGAGAAAAATAGAGATCAATAGAAGAACAAGGGCGGTAGTGGAAAACTCTAATTCCCTCCAAGAACTCTAATCCACATTCATCGCTATCTCTCTAGTTTTAAACAATTAAAAGATAAAAAAATCATTTCTAAATCTTCATCCATTAAATACTAAGTCTTATAAACCCTACAAGCCTTTCTATTATAAAATTTTCTACCCATCTTAATTTAAAACGACAATAATCCATCCTCTCTTTTATCGACTCGTTTAAAACAAGAAAAGAAATTCACGTTTCCCTGCGGATGACCCGTACTCATCGCGGCTAGTTATTTGCGATACCGTCTTGATTGGGGCTATTTACAACACACATACAAACACACATTTTCGCATCAATCAGGTTTGAGGAAGAAGAAGAGAGCAAAAGAGGAAAGAGAAAGCTAAGTGTAGAAATGAAGTATCAAGTGAAGAATGGCTAAGTGTTCAAAATATCAAGCATATTATTTCCAATAGAAATAATGCAACCATACTTGAATAGTTAGGACAAATAAATGAGAAAAACAAGTACCCATGCTTCAACCATGATTTTAATACACCTCATCCCTCCACCTCATTATCTATTTAAACAAATAGATTAACACAAAAATGAGGTGTTTTATTTTAGAAGCATTCTAGTGTAATTACAAGAATACCCCCCACCATATATACATACCCGTATTCGTACTACAAAAAGTACGAATAGCAAGAGATAAAATAATCCAATAGTATAATACTAAAATACGGCTTAATCCTAAGCCCGCTAGTATTATCCGTCCGAACAAAAATCCGTATAGCTAGTACACGTATATGATCTAAACCCTGCACGTAAAACCATATGGTCTATATCTCATTTCGCCTGAATCAGGGAAACCTTCTGTGTGGGACTCTAAAGACTTTACAGTACGCTGGCGGTGGGTTTAACCACAAGCACGTCAGCGGCACTAGCTGTACGTAACGGCTACGCAGGTACATATCGAAAAGAAAGCCGACGAGCAAACTCATCCGAACTCGTATTGAGCCTCTCCGTGACAATCTCAATACAGTCCAGTCTGTTCTTCTGAGAGTATCGCATGCTGAGTATAGGGGGTGAAAAACGTCAGACCCCTAATAATCTGACAAGTTTTGCCGATGTGGCTCAAGACCATCCGAGAATCTAATGATCTAACTATCAGTAATTCTCAATCCATCCTGGCCAGGGACTTATGGTGTTGGCCAACCGAACAAAACACGACATCGAATCCCTATACCGGGAAAGACGAATCCCTGACAATCGCTCAATGTCTCCATGTGGTTCGAGACTGTACCCAGCTAAAATCTGTTTGCACGACTCAGTAGAGCCATGGTAGGGTAGTAATCAAAGCACAGTGGGAACTCACATGAGACAAATGACAATCTCAGGTCGACAGACTATCTGTAGTCATGTCACCAGAGAACCCCTATCTGACAATACGTATAATACCATCTAGCCAGTTCTCAGTGAGTCCGTCCAGTGTACTCACTCCCAGTGAGCATCCATATACGATCTTAGATGCCAAAGACCAATGGCTGTGGGACCAACCATCGCCCCTCATAGGGGTCTAAAAATGTATACACCAGTCTACTCTGGAGTATCGATACTCCGTCTCGATACTTTCATGACTATGGACATTTAAGAATGTGCTTATGGACTACCTAACCCCCATAAGTATGATCGTCATCATAACGCTGGTAGTCAAGCAATAATCCTGCGGGTTTTATCAACATGTATTAACGATACGTAATAACAAGTAAAACATATGCACATGTTAAGATAAAAACAAACCAAATAGTATACTATCATATCGAGCAAGATTATCATATACATACATATATTCAAGTATCCACTTGTATATATATACAATAATGGCCTCTAGGGTATACATATCCAATACCGTCAACCCAAACCCGCCACATCGCCGTCGTCATATTCTTCATCCTCGTCTCCTTCTCCATCACCCGCCGCCAGCGCACCATAGCTGCTGTCGTCTTCTCCGCTGGTTCCTCCTTGGCTGCCTCCACAACCTGAGAACTCCAGCCTCTCCCGCAAGCCTTAACCCAAACGCCGACCGTCGCCATTGTTACCGTCGATTCCATCGTTGTCGCAAATCTTTCTTGGCTCAGTTGTAAGTTCCTCTTCTCAAAATCATGTACAGACGTTCTCTTCAGTTATAAAACTGTTAAATTATGAATACATCAATTCCATGCACAATTAATTCACTTTATATTTAGTAGTGTTGTGTTAATAGTTAAGATTTATCTTATGAATATTTATATATTTATATTTTTTCTTATATCCGTACTGCATTACTTATTTGTTGAGATCGTTATAATCATAGGATTATATTGTCATTGGTTTATAATTATTTATAGTAGATACCTATCATATTATTACCTTTAATAATTGGTATCACATAATCATCAGTGTTGGTTTTTACTTAACTTTGGGATAACTTTTTGTGTCGGTGTAATTATCAGATTAACAGATATTATTGTATTGAAGCTAATGTACATACTAATGCTCAAGTCTAGCAGCAGCAATATTTATCAACATTAGTTATAGTATGTTTGTTAAATAGTTATTAATTTCACACATTTATATTTATTAGTTAGTCAGGTAAATATATTGGTTAAATTGGTGGTTGTTGATGTTTTAAGCTAGGTATCAAGATCTGTTTTTGTTTACTATAAGCTGAAGTTGGTTTACCCTTGAATTCAAATAGTCATAATTATTATCCATGGATTCCAAATTTAGCAAACTCAAGTTACTGGAGCATCTATATGGAGTTAGCTATATTTTCTTCCTAGGTTGATTTACCTGCAAATTAATTGAACTTCATGAAAATCTGGTTTTAAAAAAATGCGACGAATCTGGACAGTAGTAGCAACTATCTGTGCGGCTGTAGTAAAATAGGTATAACCCCTTACGCGCTTATCGTAATAGGGATTTTCTTGTAGCGAATCGTTCAAGACCCGTAGAAGCTCGGTTTTCTATCTAATATGGAAAACCATAATCTTAACCAAAACCTACCAAAAATGTCAAATACTATCAGTATATGTATTTTGAAATCTACACTGGCCGGATCTGCGCACTGTTACGAAAACTTACATAACTATTTTACCAGGAATCCAATCGAGGCAAACTCGGTCTCATTATTTACACGACACTCTGAAATATAATTTATTTGTTGTGTAAGATTTCCAAATTCTGAACCAAAATCAGTATTTTCTGCATGCAAACTTACGCCTGATTTCTGTCCTTAATGATGATTACATGTTTTGTGCATATATCACTACTTAGTATTATATCCAGGACTTGACCCGAATTCTCAGGAGTACCATAACCAACTCATGAATGGGCTCGTGTTTTCTGACCCCTGAATGATAGTCTTGGGTCTGAGAATACTCCTGCGATCGTTGGAGTCCCATTACATGAGTGGGCCCGTGTTTTCTGGTCCCTGGATGATAGCCTTGGATCTTTAAATACTCCTGATAATTAACACTCACACTCAACGGCAATTTAGGAGTTCCATTATTAACTCATGAATGGTCCCGTGTTTCCTTGTCCGTGGATGATAGCCTTGGGTCCGTGAATACTCCGGCAATGGTTGGAGTCCCATTACTTATGAGTGGGCTCGTGTTTCCTTATCCCTGAATGATAGCCTTGGGTCTGTGAATACTCCTGCAGAACTAGCATTATATTATACTATCTTGATATGACCCCACATGAATTCGTAATCTTGAATCTCATGAATCTCGTGAATCTAATGAATATCTTGAATCTCGTGAATATGACATATACACTATTTATTATATATATCATAGGGATGGGGTAGTTCGAAAATAGGGGTATTTATATGTAATAGAGGATCATGTCTTATTCCTCATGGTACCGGAGAAAAACGGTATATTGCACTATATATATCTTGAATCTCATTAATCTCGTGAATATTGTGTTGTTGTTGTTCCGTGGTATTACGGAATATCCTGGTTACATAATAAAACTCTCACAATCGAGTTTATACTTATAGTTACTTGCACTGAAATATCGAATATCATAATACTCTACTTACATTACACTGATTGACACACGTTTATTTGATATGCACACTACCGTTTACTGTTCACGGTTATTCTCATGCCTATTATTATATATACCATATTTTGTGTCAAATATCATTTAATGATTATATTAATACACCATAATTTAACTAGTATACCAAAAATAATTCTACGCTGCATTCTTGTTAGTATGACATGATACTTTACTAAACTAATTTATTATCAAATAATTCTAAAATAAATTATACCTTATATATTTTTATAATCATGAATCTTTCTATCTTATTACCTTTTGATGATGTTAATAACAAGTCTATACATATTGTTATTTCTAAATTACAAAACTTTATTATTACTATTTTCTATAAATTAAACAAATATTATTATTGTGTTGCATTTGTTCCAACTGATTGAAACCCTGTATTAAAGCTATTAGATTATAAACATTAATAACTAAATTGTAGCCAAAATATCATGTTTCGTTGTAAATATTGTTAACATAAAAAAAATATTGTTTTCTAATAAAATAGGGATTTACTGAATTTTAGTTCGTTGACGGCATTCCTATTTTCATGTTTTCTTTTTTTTGGGAATGTCGTCAGACGACTTTAGGGCAGATGACGAGGTTAGGTACAAGATGGTACCAACCAAAAAGGACACTTAATATCTTTCAAATAAGGCTGGGCTTTAGTTTTCCTTTTAAGTAAGTATTCTTTTTTTCAAGGCTATCTTCCATTTCTAGTTCCTTAAATTTTCGAATTATATTCGGTTATTATTTTTGGGACTGTTATAAATATTGTTGGATATTTTATAAGCTTAAAATTCTTGTACTATAATTTTCTGAACTGCTCATATAGACGCTTAGTTTATTCATATTGAGAAAGAGTGTTTCTCGATATGAATACGTTGCAGGTTTGTCGCTCTCGTTTCTTATTTTTGGAAAGCAGCACGATAAGTTTTATTTGTGGCCCATGCAGGTCAGTCTGTATGACCGTTAAAAGCGGATATTGTTGGATATGGTGCCCTCAAGGCAATTATTGTAATCGCAAGCAAGCGATGATGATAATTGAGGGAGAACCTATACGGTTAGAACAGTCTTATTCGAGATGATAGTATACTATCTGGTTTGATTTTATCATTATATATATGTCTTATGTGGTAGAGCATATCACTATTACATATTAATAGAGCTCATAAGTTCATGCTTGACCACTAGGGTTATGATGGAGATCACACTTATGAGAACTGGGTAGTCTATAAGTACATCCTTAAATGTCCCTAATCGTGGAAATATCGAGACCGTGTATCGATATTTTAGAGTAGACTAGTGTATACGTTTCTTGACTCTGACGATGGGCGATGGTTGGTCTCACAGCCATTGGTGTCAGTCAGTCACCAAAAATTGTATACAGGTGTTAATTGGGTTATAATTTACACTAGACGGACTCACCGAGAATATACTAGATGGTATTACACCTATTGTCAGATAGCAGTTCTCAGGTGACATGAGTACAGCGTAGTCTGTCGACCTGAAATCGTCATTTGTTTAGAGTGTGTTCCCACTGTATTTTGATTGCTACCCTACCACGGCTTTAAAGAGTCGTGCAAACAGGAAATTTTTGGGTGCAGTCCCGAAGCACTTGGAAGCAATGAGCGACAGAAAAGATTCGTCTCTCCCGGTATTGGGAGTTGATATCGCGCAGTGTACGGTTGGCCATCATCATAATACCTAGGCCTAGACAGGTGAGATTTACTAATTGCGATCAGTAATTTCTCGATTGATGATAGGGCTTGATATCCACACGACTTATCAAGTTATTAGAGGTCTGATGTTATCCACCCCCTAAATCGGATATGCGATACTCTCAGATAAACAGACCGGACTGTATGGTACATGTCACTGATAAGCTCAGTAGGGTTTTTATACGATCTTGCTTATCGATCTCCTTTTCGATTGATACATGGGTAGCCATTACGTACAACGAGTGCCGCTGACGTGCTTGTGAGTTTTTCAGGGTTTTCTTCAATAAACTCACTACCAGCGTATTCATCAAGTCTTTAGAGTCCCACACAGAGGCTTTCCAATGTTGGAGAAATGTTGTAGTTGCGGTATATTGGTACGTGTTTGGTTTCGATTAAAACTAGTGTATTTTATACACTGACGGCAATCGGATGGTTTTAATACTAGACGGTCTTTTTGGAAAAAAGGATATTAAATTCAATTTGGATTTAATAGATTAATACATATATTTTTTTGTATTTGTCACGCCCCGCTTCCCAGTGTACGGGAAGAGGACGCGACTGGTCCGCTGCGTATTTACTCTGAAATAAATACACTAAGCGTATCTAAGCAATATAAAAGTAAATACACAAGAGACAAGATATATAAACTGAACAACAACTTTATTTATTCACATTCTTTTGTACAATGCATGAAAAGTAAATACAACTGAAATAAAAGCGATGCCTAACAATGGCATAACAAGAATGTAAAGTATTGAAAGGAAAATGTACAATGAACTAGAGCTCGGGGTCTTCACTGAATTAGTCCAGGTCTTCAGCAGTGGGCTCGATCTCTGACGTGTCCAGATCACCTGACGACATTCAAAGAAGAAAGAAAGAGAATGTCGTCAGCGAACATGTCGCTCGGTAAGTCCCAAAAATAAGAGGAGAAATAGAATAGAGAGAGAGTAGCTTTTACAGTTGTATTATATTGTTTTAGTGTTAATGTTGTCGTTATCGTAAGTTCAAGAGTGAATGTCAACTAATCTCAAGAGTGTTCTCAAACCCAACAGGTCATAGTCCAGGGGTAGGGAACCACGTGCCCAAATGATATGTTAGTAGCGGGACTTCGACCGTCGCCGAAGTATTCTAAACTCAACAGGATGTAATCCAGGAGCAAAGAAACACGGGCCCTCATGATTGGTTGCTTGTGTTAGTAAACATGGATTCATGATCTAGGGGGACTCTTGAGATTATGTTGGATTCACGAATGAACTACCCCAATATCCCGTGTAGTTATTGTATTGATAGTATTGTATTGCATTGCATTGTAATGTCTTATAAATTGAATTGTATAATTGGATGACTTGCCGAAACTATGATATCAGTAAACGGATGTAACTGTAGAATCAAGTAAACTGGATGATCGTGTAAATGGAATGTATATTCATGGTTCGGTTCAGTCAAGTTGTATAGATTCATGGATTCGTGTTAAATTGGAATATTGTAAATTGTAGATTGTAGATTGTACTTGAATCATATTCAAGTCAGATTAATCAGACTCAAACCCGAGTCAGACAATTAGAAATGTAAATCGAAGTCTTGATTATTTCTTAAACCTATATTTACTAGGGTCCTTAGGATAATTTATAGAACTTGAGGGGGTTTTATGTAAAAATACTTTTATATACTTTTCAAAATACACCCCAAGTATTTATTAATCGTCTTTAGAGCTGTAATGATTGTAGATTTTATATTGTGATATTTCTAGTGAAATGTCCTACTTCCATAATAAAAGGCGTTTATTTGTAATATTGGTATTGTATGGAATTCATGGTATTTTAGTGTAAAATTGATTCTTGTGATTTTTAGAAAAATGTGGAATATTTATATCATAACAAAATAGGTATTTTAATGATAATTATACATATATTTATTCAAAAATAATTTATATATATATTATATTCTAAAAATCTCATTTTCTTAAGATGTCGTATTTTAAATCTTTCGAGAACGAATGCTCCTTGCGGAGGTCTGAATCTTGCACTACTAAGCCTGAGGATGTGCGATAACCCGCACCATCCAGAACGGATTCCCCAAAGTGGGTTGTAGCAGCGCTTTGCAAAGATCTGTATAAATACTAAATCGTTTAGAAAACGGTTTTATGAAGTAAGTGGTATTAATTTGTAAATTTGTCAATTTTCCGTATTCTATGTTCTAGGGTCTCCTAAGTCAACTAGACTATTTCTAACTGATCCAAAACGACAAGTTGTGAGATGGCTCAAATCGCCTATTCACCACCAATTGTGATCAGGTAAGTACAAGTGAAGAAAGGAGGGGTCTGCTCACGAATCACCGTGAGACGGGCCTTTTAAAGTTACATTTCTCACTTGCCTAACCTAGCCACCACAAGGTCAGATTTAGATAAACGAATGATGTCCACAACTTATCATATTTTCATAATAAGAGGTATTTATTTAAAAAGTGTATCAATACTAAATCTTTTAGAAATGGTTTTATTAAGTCAATGGTATTTAAATGAAAATGTTTGTTTTCTCGTATTCTAGGTTCTCGAGAGTATCGTGTTATGTTGCATATGAGTGTGTAAGGAGGTAGGTCGTTATCTCGTGCTCTACTTTAAAGGTATAGCAAGTTTAGTGGAGTTAAATGTAGAATTGGAACAGTGTGGTATTTAAGTGAAAAATACGATAACTTGAAATAGCCATCATTTCATGTGATGAAACTTGATCAATTTGGTTGATTAGTATTTAATAGTCAACATGAGAAGTTTAAATATGATTGTATTAGTGAGAAGTGGAATTTTATAAGAAACCGAATCGGAAATCGGATTTGTTCCGATTCCGTCGGGTTTTGTAAAACCGTATTTTTAGATAGAAGAGATAGGTAGAAATTAGGACTTACGGGTTTTAGATCACACAATAGAGTGAGAGGGAAGTAGAGAGATCGCCGATGTGTTGCGTCGTCGCCGATAGTTCCTAAAACGATCGCCGGAAGTTCCGCTGGGAATTCGTCGGAGCTTCGCCTCGAGCTTGTTTTCAAAGTACACAAGTTTTCTTGAAAATTTTGAGAGAGTGGGCTCAGAATTTTAAGGTGAGAGGGTAGAGGGTAGGGATGTATTTATAGGGTTAGGCTAGGGTTAGGGTAGGTGTAGGGTTTTAAATAAAAAAATGTAAAAATGTAGGAAATTCATTAAAAATTGTAGTAAATAGGTGTTGATATGCTTTCTGAAACCGATCCAATTAATTGGAGTGTGCAGGGGGGTTAAGGAGATGAAAAGTCACAACTTTTCAGTTGACGACTCGGCCGAGTCCGGCCGGCGGCGCCAGCCCGAGTCGGCCGGTCCGACGGTCGAGTCGGGGGTCGGGTAGGTGGGGAGTCTCGAGTTGTAGGCACTGGTATATTTAGATTTTCAGGTTCAGTTCAAGTTTTGGGAGTTATTGCGTGTGGACTGTTGGGCTTCCAAAGAATTTAAAACAAAATAAATACAAAAATAATATGGGGTATGGGATTTAAACTCTGGTGGCTTGGTTCAGCAGTGCAAGGTGTTACCAATGAGCTACAAGCTTCTTCTTGTAATTAAATTGCTAATTAATTACTTAAGTCTTGTGCTCAGGCAATAAATACCCCTTTATGGATTTTTTTTTTTTTAAAAATTTGTAAAAACTTGTATAGGAATTTTAGGATTGTTACAGTATTTACTAGTGTTTTTTTTCATTTATCTTTATATCTCTTTTATGTATTTTAATACATAGGAAATTAATTGCAAATATATATAAATATATATATAATATATATAATTGATTTATTTCCTTTTTCTTTTTAGCTCTCTTTAGGTTATGTTGTGCTTGAAGCATATCAAACCCTTCATCATGTGTAGAATGGTGATAAGTGGAGGAGAGAGGTTGACACATGAATGCTTGATTGAATCCTAAGACTAGGATTAAAGAGAACGGATTTAAGTATTAGGAACAATTAGAAACTGTTTCATAACTCTCAGCCATTTCTCTCTCTTTCTTTTAGCTCCGACTTTCATCTTCCTTCTCTTTTATTTGAGAATTAATTAGAAAAGGAAAGGAAAAATCAAGAGACAAGGGTTGCTTGAAGAATTGGGCAAAAAGCAAGACCTCAACACCTTGTGGAGTGACAACTAAACTACGATACATTTGGCGAAGAATGCAGCATATCACTCTCGGACTAAGCATATTAAAGTGCGGTATCATTTTATTCGCATAGCTATTGAAGAGAAGGAGTTAACATTGCAGAAGATCACTGGAGAAAAGAATCCGACAGATAAATTTACCAAGGTCGTAGACAGAGATAAACTGAATTTTTGTTGCAGGTTGGTGAACATCTCCATGAAAATCTGATGAGAAGAGTATAGAGCGGATTCGTGTGAAGTCCACTAGCGTCGAGAATCAAGGCTGAAGAAGTTTCAAGTGGGAGAATGTTAGAAGCGGTAGAACATACTTCAGGGTCAGACGTCCGAAGCACAAACAACGGCAAACGTCCGAAGGTGTAATCATATACACCATAGTCATAATATTCACAAATAATTCGGCGAATTCGCGAATAATTCGCATATTTTGGACCAGTCGATTAAATCTCCGCCATTCGTGAACGATTCGAATTTTACCCGAATAATTCGCAAAATCAACGGATAAATCACAAAAACAGCGATAATTTGCAAAAAACAGAACCCATCACCTCATCTACTGTTTACATGTTATGTGCATGCTCATATTTTAATTTCTTCCTCGAAATCTTTCCGAACATTTCCCGAATACTTTCTACTTCTTTTCCGAATACTTACCGATTTTTTACGAATAGTTCTCTGAATCTGATTTTTCGACCTTGTCGAATTATTCCCGAATGCCAAATTTGTGACTATGATATACACTTCACACGTCTAACAAACTGACGTCTGGAAACTATACGAGAAACGCCAGAGCGGAGGAAGACGTCTGCAGTTCAGCGGGGCAGACGTCTGCAGGAGCCACGAAACCCAATCCAAAGCCTGGACAGACGTCTGGCCAAATGTAGTTTAGACGTCTGCCCCTGGGAGATAAAGATTTAATAGAGCGTAGACAGACGTCTGCCCAAGTGTGGATCAAACGTCTGCCGACGGGATTTTCTGATGTGAACAGAATTTACCAAATTTAGTTTTATCTCCTGTTTACCATAGGATTAGGGTTTATCTATTTAAAGAAACCTCTCATATCTATTATTTACAGCCAATTGGGAGATATCATGTATGAGAGGGTGACGGCTAGGGATAGAGAATTTTAAGAGAAAATTTCTAGGGTTTTGCTCGTGTAATTGATTTGAAGATTATAGTGGAGACTTTGCAGATTCTACTCTGCCGGGGACCAGCCATACGGTGGGTGAATCTGGTTAACAAATCTATTACCTCTCTGTATTTGATTTTCCTATTTTATTCTCGCATATTTATATTATTCTTTCATCGTTTAATTGCGTAATTGTGTTTGCTTGATATGGGAGTTGTCGTGATCATTGTTCCGCACTTTGATCTCTCCACGTCGATCACCAATAAGTTAGAGAGCGAAAAAACTGTTTTGCCCCCTTCTTCCGCAATCAACCCTCAACAAAAGGCCCAATTTTCCCATGTACTTAAATGACTCTTCATCTTTCTTTTTTCGAGATCTTGATCATGAGCACAGAAAAAGGAGATCTCGATCATGAAAGAGAAATCAAATGGAAGAATATAGATAGGAATCACTACTACAAATAAGGGTTGCCCCTACGGATTTATCAGTAGGGGCAACCCACTGCCCCTACGGATATATCCGTAGGGGCGAAAAAACATCCCGTGGGTGCAAAGGCCGTAGGTGCAAGTTAAAGCCATGAACTTGTCCCTACGGGCAAAATCTTGCCCCTACGGAGTTCTGTGTAGGGCCAGTTTCACCTACAGAGTAGGCCGTAGGGTAAAAAAAGTTATATTATTTACGGTTTTTTTAAATATATTAACTGTACCTACAGATATAGCCGTAGGACCACGTACTATCCCCTACGGATACCTACATAGGTACTTATCCGTAGGGGCAAAATATCAGAAATCCTGATATGTTGCCCCTACGGCTAAGTCCGTAGTGGCTAAGCAATGGCCCCTACGGATATGTCCGTAGGGGCACTCCCAACCCCCTGGTACTGAGATCAGGGGGGAAATATCAGTTACTGCTGATATTTTTCCCCTACGGATATAGCCGTAGGGGCAACATGTGTACCTACGGATTAATCCGTAGGTACAAAATATCTGTATTTTTTTTAAATGGGCTGCCTGATTTTTTCCCGCCCTGTGCACAATAATATATATATCAATCAAATATAAAATTAATCATCACGCAACATATATCGCGGTATTCATAATCACATCTCACGCATATAATATACAAAAGAAACCCAAAAACTAAATATGATATAAATATAAACCAATATCAATATCGTTTCAAAATGTAGTACAATGTGTATGATATAAATAAATACATGTTTCAAAAAATAAGAACCAAAAAGCTACCCTGGCTCGGTCCAGCTCCACCTCTGAATATCGATAGAATAACGCGCGCCTGCTCCTCGGTCAATAAACTCTGCAATTCGGCGCGAGCGGGAGTCTGAGCGGCCTGTGGAGCTGGCGATGTGGTCTGCGTAGCCGCCGTTGAGGTAGTCGCTTGCGGAGCCGCGGCTGCGGGAGTCTGAGCGGGCGGTGGAGCTATAGGAGCTGTCTGCGGAACCGCAGCTGATGTAGTGGCTTGCGGAGCCGCAGCTGAAGGAGATACATGTGGAGGCTCGGTCGATGTACCCTGTCGTGTCTGGACCTAACGTGTGTAAGAAGCGTGTAAGAACTGTGTATTATTCGAATTCATATCATTATTAAGTTATTTTGAAACCCCGTTTGGATATCTAGTTTGGAAAACCGTTGTTTATTTTAATTACATATGTATGTATGATTAATCAAACTTAAGTCTAAAACCAAATAAGCTCAAGCTACATACTAATTATGGATATGTTGATATCAATATAATATGACATGATATTTTACTATAAAGTAGTATACATACCAGCATCTTCTTCAACTCCTGAATGGTGGCCCTCAAGCTCTCCAGTTCCTGATGGACACGTCGGTCATTGGAGACGGGGAAAGTAACCGCCGGGGTGGAGTCCAACCTCATATGGACCCTGCTAGGGCCCAGTCCCCGGCCCCTCTCCCAACCTCCGTGGTGCCCTCCGTGTGCGGCGTCCAGAACTGGGGTCAGCAGTCTCGGATCGCTCTGTCCGGTAAAATCGATCCCTGAGGCCTCGGCCAGCTCAACCACCCGCTCCTACACCCACATTAAGCAGTAAAGTATAAGTATAAAATTTAAACTTGAACCTTCCAAAACAAAAATTTCAAATTTGGGTAGAAAAAATATTAACACTTACGCAATACTCCTGGGTAGCGACATCGGGATATCGAAGCTCGCCCGTGGCGGGATCTGTCGAGGTGCCGTGGACGGCAAGATATGCGGACAGCACGCTCGGTGTACCACCTGACGCCACGGTCCGAGATGTCTGCAATATTAGAAAGTAACTCTTAATATTAGAAATATTAGAAAATAACTCTTAATATTGCAGAATATCACAAAGGTCGGTCTATTGTAATTTACCGATAACTCCATGGCTCGAGTAATGTTCCTCGAGCCACCTGTGTAAGTAGGGCGACCCCTCTTTGTCGACTTCCTGTTCTCTGTATTCTGAGCGGACTGTTTCTGCACAACGCATTAACATTTAGTTTTCTAATTAAGGAACACAAAAAATAAATTATATCCTAAACAATGAATTACATTTAAAATACATACCTGTTTGCGCTGGGAGTCGAAATATTCGCACAATAGAGGCCATGTCTCTACGTCGACTCCCGCAAACGCCAGAGTAGATAGGAGGGCCGCTCTCTCTGCCTCGGGGGTCGCCATCCACAGGGAGTAGCAGTCGGCCTTCAGCTCATTCCTGTTGTATCGGACCTTGGCCTGCATGTTCTTCATCAGGCCATTGTACAGAGCATGAAGGTCGAGCACCCTCCCCGGATGATCAGGGTCGACTACAGGCTGAAAATCGTAATCCAACTGAAAATACAAAAAAAAAATTGTTATTAGATTGCAAGTGTTAATAATAAATATGATAAGCGGATATATCAACTGAAAATATATATTAATACGTACCCGAGCCTGATCAAAGATGAGGACGAATGAGCGCTGGTGCGGCTCGCCCTACTCAACGTGAAGTGGATAGTTCTTCACGAGCCGGCTCTCGTCCCCCATATACCGGCCGAACCTCTCGGCATGAGGAACGATATAGCGATAGTCAAGGGTAAAAAAAAGGGGAATGCTGCCTCCCCCTAGCTCTGTCAAGCCTCAGCCTATGGGACTGATTCGGGCCTCGAGTCCCCCTCTGGGGATGGGGAGGCCCTGCGTCTGCACGAAATATCAAGACAATCAATATTAAGACAAAGTTGTATTAAGAAATCAAGGTTAAACGAAAATTCAAGTGTGATATATACCTCCGGTGACTATCGCACGAGCCTGGGCCCGGGCAGCAGCACGAGCGGGACGATAGTTCCTCCGGTGAGGAACAACCGGGGTCCCGGATGCTGACGCATCCCCTCCAACTAGAAAATAAACATCGACGCTAAATTTCCATGAAGTTCATATTTATTTTTAGAGCATATGTAAAATGAATAAATATTTTAAATTTATTCATACTAACCTGCAGACAATGCGGAGGGTATGGAAGCGGCAGGAGTGGCCCCTGCGAAAGATGTGGACGGACAACTTATAATTAGACAATTAAAAATAGATTATATAAGTAATTGCAAAAAGAATGTGTAGATCAATAATGTAACTTTCTAAATCAATATGCATGCACTATTGGATATATAAATATACCCGCAGGTGCAGTGGTGTCACCACCTACAGCTAGACAATAATAAAAATTGCTAAGTAAGGGCAAAAGGAATGTGTGTATTTATGATATAGTATTCTAAATCAATATACATGCACTATATGATATATAAACATACCTGGAGGAGCGGGAGTGGCCTCTGTCCCAGATGTGGACGCATCACCAACAACTAGACAATCAAACATTGACAATATAAGTAATTTTGACATAAACAGGCATGAATATCTGTAATATTACATTCAAAATGGATATGCGTGCAGTATACCTGGAGATGTGGCAAAATCCACACGGAAGGAGGCATCCGAAGGGGTCTCCGATCTGGGTGCAAGACCGGCCCTCTGAAGCTCCCTACGGAGCTCTCCGGGCGGTAGAACCGCTCTGCCTCTGCCTCTGCCTCTGCCTCTGCCTCTGCCGCGGCTGGAGCTCCTGCCGCCCCTCGCTGCTCCCGACATCGTCATCAAATCTAAACAAACAGTTCGTGGACGCATTAGACAATCATTAAATGTATTGACTATATATGTATAGAGCGTAAAATGTGAAGTAATAATATAATATTACTGATAATCTTTTTCGTTTCGTGGGCGCATTATACATATCTACTTGGATTTCATCGTCGATGTCATTTCCAACCCACGTAACTTCATGATCGGTCGAAGACAACCCGTCCTTCGAAACAGACGGTCGGAGCACTTTAAGCCTTCTTTCTTCTTCGTCCTCATCGCTGTCCTCGAATTCTGGGACATCGCAAACATCTCTGGGTTTCCATCGGCATACAACACTCCATCCCGGATGCTTCAAATACTATGAGTAGTATACTTGGAACGCTTGGTTCGGAAAGATAAATGGATCGTCCTGACCGTAAAATCTATACCCGCAGGTGCAGTGGTGTCACCACCTACATCTAGACAATAATAAAAATTGCTAAGTAAGGGCAAAAGGAATGTGTGTATTTATGATATAGTATTCTAAATCAATATACATGCACTATATGATATATAAACATACCTGGAGGAGCGGGAGTGGCCTCTGTCCCAGATGTGGACGCATCACCAACAACTAGACAATCAAACATTGACAATATAAGTAATTTTGACATAAACAGGCATGAATATCTGTAATATTACATTCAAAATGGATATGCGTGCAGTATACCTGGAGATGTGGCAAAATCCACACGGAAGGAGGCATCCGAAGGGGTCTCCGATCTGGGTGCAAGACCGGCCCTCTGAAGCTCCCTACGGAGCTCTCCGGGCGGCAGAACCGCTCTGCCTCTGCCTCTGCCTCTGCCGCGGCTGGAGCTCCTGCCGCCCCTCGCTGCTCCCGACATCGTCATCAAATCTAAACAAACAGTTCGTGGACGCATTAGACAATCATTAAA
The DNA here is from genome assembly GCA_030015575.1 of Agapanthus africanus. NCBI lineage: Eukaryota > Viridiplantae > Streptophyta > Magnoliopsida > Asparagales > Amaryllidaceae > Agapanthus > Agapanthus africanus. The sequence continues at coordinate 681,273,659 of JASDDO010000031.1, read as the reverse complement.
AGTATTGACTATATATGTATAGAGCGTAAAATGTGAAGTAATAATATAATATTACTGATAACCTTTTTCGTTTCGTGGGCGCATTATACATATCTACTTGGATTTCATCGTCGATGTCATTTCCAACCCACGTAACTTCATGATCGGTCGAAGACAACCCGTCCTTCGAAACAGACGGTCGGAGCACTTTAAGCCTTCTTTCTTCTTCGTCCTCATCGCTGTCCTCGAATTCTGGGACATCGCAAACATCTCTGGGTTTCCATCGGCATACAACACTCCATCCCGGATGCTTCAAATACTATGAGTAGTATACTTGGAACGCTTGGTTCGGAAAGATAAATGGATCGTCCTGACCGTAAAATCGAAGTGTGTTCACACTGGTCAATCCATATTCATGTTTCCAAGTCCTAAGATTGCTTCTCCACCTGTCCGTATCGGTTCGCGGATCGTACCAAGTACACTGGAATATATAAAAGGGTTCTGATCGTCCGGGATAGTGGATGCCGAGTATACAATTTAAGTGCCCATAGTAAATCACACCGTCCGATCCTACCATCGTAATCCCACTATTCTGAGTGGTTCTAGATGTTTCTATGTCCTTAACTTCGAATTTGTATCCAAGGACACCAAATCCTTTGTAATATGCAACCTCCATACTAGGAAATTGAGCTAAACATCTTGAATCACTCTCAAATGATGCAGACAAGTTCGGATCGTGGATCTAACAAAACAAATTTTACAACAAATACATAACGATACAAGTTTAGATTAAAACTGATAGCAATAAAATGTTATTCGAATAACTTACATGATCTGTGACCCAATCACAAAAATTATCCTGATGGTATTTTTCCAAACGGATGAAAACACAAGTGAATGAAGGCGTTTGCTTTATACATTCTTAACTTGTCCACACGGGACAAATCTATGGGTTACCATACAATTGAATTTTCTCGTCGCGTAGACTATACGACGGTTGTTAGTATCGAGCTATACTGTCCGATATTTAACAACCTTCGTATAGTTCTAGGTCACGACGAGCATCGCACGTATGTTAACCGATAGACGGGGACTAAGTGGCGCTTTTAGTTTCATATATGAGTATCGATGAGAATATGAAGGTTTCATATTATCATATATCGGTTTTAACCCGAACATCTCGAATCGCTCTCTAATTATGCGTTTGTTGTGTATTCTTGTTGTATGTGTGTATTCTGGCTATCAGGGGTAGGCTTCTATCCCATTAAGAATGTATAGAGCGAACGCCCATCACTTGTACTTTCAACCGTTTCGAGTAAATTTCGGCAGCACCTCCCCACTGTTCTCCGAGTACACTATAATAGAATAGATAATCATTTCAAAGCTGTGAAACAACGTTGAAATGAACATCTAATCTATCTTTGTACACGGAGAACCAGCGGAAAGGTACTGACGAAATATCTCGAAACGGATGAAAACACAAGTGAATGAAGGCGTTTGCTTTATACATTCTTAACTTGTCCACACGGGACAAATCTATGGGTTACCATACGATTGAATTTTCTCGTCGCGTAGACTATACGACGGTTGTTAGTATCGAGCTATACTGTCCGATATTTAACAACCTTCGTATAGTTCAAGGTCACGACGAGCATCGCACGTATGTTAACCGATAGACGGGGACTAAGTGGCGCTTTTAGTTTCATATATGAGTATCGATAAGAATATGAAGGTTTCATATTATCATATATTGGTTTTAACCCGAACATCTCGAATCGCTCTCTAATTATGCATTTGTTGTGTATTCTTGTTGTATGTGTGTGTTCCGGCTGTCGGGGGTAGGCTTCTATCCCATTAAGAATGTATAGAGCGAACGCCCTGTTGGAGATAGTGCCCTCAGAGTCAATTATTGGATCACAGGCACGTGATTGCAATGATTGAGGGGAGGACCTATCCCAGTAGGACAGTCTTACTCAAGATAATAGTATGCTATCTGGTTTATCTTTATCATCGTGTTCTGCTTTAGGTGACCTTACGAGTCGCTATTACACGTTGATAGAGCCCCTAGGATTCTTGCTTGACTTCCAGCAGTATGAGGGCAATCATATAAGTGAGAGCTGGAGTCTATAAGCACATCCTTAAAAGGTCCCTAGTAGTTTCGAGACAGGGCATCGATTCTCCAGAGTAGACTAGTGTATACAGTCGAGACCCCGACGAGGGGCGGTGGCCGGTCTTACAAGCCACTGGTGTCAGTTGGTTCACCTAAGATGTATACAGGTGCTCATTGGGTTATGAGTACACCGGACAGGACTCGCCGGGAACCTGCTAGTTGGGATTATGCCAGACGTCAGATAGCAGTTCCCTAGTGACATGTGTACAGGTTAGTTCATCGGCCTGAGATCGTCATTTGTTTCGTGTGAGTTCCTACTGTGCTTTGATTACTACCCTACCACGGCTCAAAGGAGTCGTGCAAACAGGTTTTAGTTGGGTACAGTCTCGAGCCACATGGAGGCAATGAGCGGATCTGCAGGGGTTCGTCTCTCCCGGTATTGGGGGTGAGGTCGCGCTGTGTCGAGGAAAGCCAGAACATGAAAAGTCCTTGGCCAAGGCAGGAGATTTGCTGGTATGTATTCCAATAGTATCTCAGGGTGTTCTGGGCTACACTCCGACACGACTTGTACCGCTTTTGGGGGTCACACTTTTACCAACCCCCTAGGCCCGCCATGCGATGCTCATAGACGAACGGACCGGACTGTACGGATATTGTCACTGACAGGCTCAGTAGGGTGTCAGGATGGGTTCGCTCATCGACGTCCCTTTTGGTCAAATACCTGGTAGCCCGTTACGTATTGGCTTATACCTCTGACGTGCTAGTGGTTAAGTCCACAGCCATAGTATTGACGAGTCTTTAGAGTCCACCACACACTCACAGTTACTCAGGTTTCGGGCGAAACGCTGTAGAGGCCGTATGGAGATATGGCAGGGTTCGATCAGATACGTGCGGTATTGCACGGATCGTGATCGGACGGTTTTTACTAGCCGGCTTTGGCTTAAGCCGGATCCTAGTATTATATAGTGTAGTTTTGTCTCTTTGCATTTGTGTTCAGTGGGAATACAAATGCGGGCATATATTTGCAGTAGCGGGGTTTTCCTGTAATTTATTACGGGATCAGTTTTCTGAAGTTTTCAGTTTGCATTCCGTTCCGGCCGGTTTTCTTTTACTCCTTCACGGCCGGACTTTTCGTTGGAGGGGGTTAATTGCAAGTTTGCAATTAACTTACTTATGAGGGGCTTTCTTGCATTTGTGGCTATATGATGAGATTCTTTTATGGTCAATTCCATTGCTTATCTTGTGATGGATTGTTGAAGGGATATGAGGTTTATCTTGTGATGATTTATAGATTTTCTTTTGATCAATTATTTTCCCACTTGATATATTCCATTTATATTTTTTCCCTCCACCATGGCTTGAACACAAGGCTGGCCACTTCATTAGAGGAGAGAGGGTGAGTTCATTTTGGAATGAGGGAAAACTTTGTTCATTTCATTTTTCCTTGCTACACAATTCATGTACCTCTCTCCAAAGTTCTTTCTTGATCCCTCCATTCATGGCAACTTCTCATAAACCCCAAAGAGACATGGCTACTACACTATTCTACAGCATCCCTTGGACGCGTCGGCTAGCCAACTTCGCGTCCGAGTTGCCTCGGTCAAGAGGCGGGAGCCCGTAAAAGATTCCGGCTACGTGGTGCCCTTTCCGACGAGGAGGTGATGGACGGACTTTCTGCAGGAGATCGGAGTGGAGACGAAGACCGAAGGACACGGATCGCTTGGTATAGCATCTCTACTCTTTTCTATTTTGCTAGTTGCTAGGTTAATGTCCCGATCCAGGTGAAAACTGCGCGGTGGTGCCGGTTGCAAGTTTTTCCAAAGTTTTTATTTCCGCGTTTCCGGTGTCGGATTGACGGCCGGGGCGCCCCCGCGGGCTTACATTGGTATCAGAGCCACGCCGTTAACCTACCTAGCTTGCTCTAGTGTGTTTACATCCTCGATCGAACAAAAATCCCGAAAACCCGATTTATGTGCATGTGTTCTCTGTCGATTTTTTTCAAGCTCAAAAAATTTTTCAGGTGGTTTCAGAAACATGTACAGAGAATTCTAAGAACACGGAAAAAATTTGGTGAGCTGATTCGTTTATACGACCGCGGAACCGCGGCGTTAACCCTACTTTGGCCGCGATTCCGCCGCCGTATTATTGCCTCGTTGCACCAATTTTTTTCAGTGTGTCCTAGTCTGGAAAATTGGGTTTTGGGATATTCTTTTTGGGCCCAGATTTTCTGTAAGTGCTACAGTACTCTTTGGGGCCCACTTTGATAAATTTGTTCGATCGGATTTTTAAACATGCCAGTTCACAGTATTTACATTATATCTGCGACCGTGAATGTCACTCGATCGGTAAATCCAGTCTATCTGCTATAGCCCTTTTAGACGGATTTGCGAACTTGACATTCACGTTGATGTTCTGTGTTGTGCTGTGTTGTTGCGGATTGGTCGTGGGGGATAGCCTGGATGCAATGTTAGTACAGTTCTGTTTTATATGTACATTTGATATTGCGGGGCGAGTGTCCGACATGTGGACTGCCGTCACTGCCTGTTTGTATTATTCTTTTGGGGCACGACCGGGTCGAGGTCGATGTACCCGTTGTATGTATATTTTACTTTCTGTACTAGGTTTACCCTAAAGAGGGGTGCACGGATAGCCGGGTTCTAAAGGGCAACAAGCCCGCATCTTATGGCGTTGAGACGGAGGGGGCTTTACTCTATAATTGGCGGGCTATTCGCCGCACTCGTAGGGGGTATAGGTTGACCCAGGAGGGGTGCCCGAGTTACCGGATTCCGTGAAGTGCTGAGTGGTCCATTCACGTTACTGAAGGGGGCTGCCTCGCTTCAGGTTTTGGCGGGTAACTTGCCGCGCCCGTAGGGGTCTAGGATCTCCTTGCACAGGTTATCCACACGATCAGGGGAACGTCGGGTTTCAGCAGCGGCTCTGTGAAACCCGAGGATTCCAGATATCTGTATTATTCTGTGATGCTGTACATTTCTTTGATGTTGCATTTTATCACGCCTTGAGCGAAAATTATATTTTATATATATACTAGTAGATGTTGTATATGTTTTGTATCCGCACTAGTCCAGTCCCCGCTCTGTCGTTAGTTAGCTAACCTAACGGGTGATGACGGGACCCAGTGGCGAATGCGGATGGCATATACGTACGTCAGTATATTTTCGTTCTTTGTGGTGTGATCAATTGATGGGACTGCATTGATTCGGATCAATGCAAGTTAAACAAACCTATTCTGATGTTGTTGGAACACTTTTCAAAAAGCTGTTATTGCAAGGACGTTCACTTTTGTTTTGCATAGTGGTATTCAGTTGAAATATCCTGCTCCTCAGTCGACGAGGCAAGGGCCGAGATCCCTTCACCGGGAGTGACCCCTTGGACAGAAGTTTGCGTCAGGGCAATAACTTCACTATAGCCGATTACTTTTGCTTTGCATCGTGGTATTCAGTTGGAATATCCTGCACCTCATTCTACGGGGAAAGAGCCGAGATCCCTTCACCGGGAGTGACCTCTTTAGCAAAGGTTTTCGTCACTATATTTTTACAAAGCTATCCGTTCCTTCAACGATATCAAGTTCATTACGTTAAAGGTTTTCGCCAGAAACCATTCGTAGCCCTCCGTCGTTTCATATGGATAGTCAATAGTATTCAAGCTGTGTATGTTGGCCAAAGTCAAGGCACGGTGTTTGGTAGCTGTTGGGTATTCATATGCAGCATAGATAGATGCGTTGGTTTGGGACAGTCGTATAGCCTTGTTGGCCAAAGTTAAGGGCTTGTACGGGTGGGTCCAAATTAACCTGGATAATGACGGGTAGAACTTGACATGTGACTTATGATATGTTGGCCAAAGTCAAGGTCATAAGAGCATGGGGCAAAAATCCTCATCGGGAGTTTCAAAAGAACTGAAACTTGCCAGATATGCGCATACCTTCTGGAGTGTGATAGCGTGAGCGGATTCCGTCACGTTATCATACGATGATAGTTGGATCCCGATTCCCACTGATGAGTTGGTTTACTCCTCGGGTGATCCCGGCTAATTCTTCTTCCAGGTTTGGGGAAGAATTTGACGTTACAGTGGGAGGTTTTCAGATTAGATAAAGTGATAACCATTCTGATCTAGGATAGAGTGCACGCAGAGTGTTTCTTTTCTCTCTCTCTTTGGCAGCGACCATTGACCCGACCCTAGACTATGACTCAGTGACCAAGTTGACCGAACCTTCTTAACACTGGCTTTTGGATTGTCAGAGTTGCAAATCTCATTGCCACTCCTGCTTTTACCCTTTTCTCCGGGACACCCCGTATTACTACGAACGTCCACTTCCATTGGACAAAACCATCGTATGGTTATATACGAACTCGAAGGAATTCGAGGATGGTTTCTGGTTCTGGAGAAAACGAATAGGATTATTCAGTTGTCTTTTCCTTTTACCTTCTCTCAGGTTGCGAGCACTCCTTGGTTTAGGAGATAGTACACCTATTACGCAAATTGGATAGTCTTCTTTCAAACCATAGGCAGGTGCCGACCGGTAGGGAATGAAGAAAGCCAATTAGCCTAAATGGTGTACAGAAGGTATTAAGTTAAGACAAAGCAAGGGATTAGTAAGAGGGCAAAGTAAATTGCGACTAATATTCACGACCAAACCAAATATTTCTTCGCCAATCCTAAATCACCTTTGTATTTCTCCAGGACACTCCGTATCACTACGAAGATCCCAGTTTATTGGATAATCCATCGTATGGTTATATATGAACTCGAAAGGAACTTGTTCCAGTTCGGGGATGGATCTTGGTTCAGGAGAAATAGGAATTAAGTTCATTCGGTTGTCTTTTATCCTCACCTTCTCTCGCATTGCGAGTGCTCCTAGGATTAGGACAGTACACCCATTATGCTTATTGGATAGTCTTCTTCCAAACCATAGGCTGGTGCCGAACGGTAGGGAAGGAAGAAAACCATTTGGCTTAAAAGGGTGTACAGAAGGTAACGACTAAAGACATATAAAGGGATTTGGAGAGGTGGCAAAGAATTATACGGTTACAGTTGTGAATCTGGATAATGGAAGAGGCATTACTAGGAATACCAGCATACCTCATCGAAACATTTCAATGTTTCAGGTTCACTGTGTACTGTTAAAAGGAAACTGATTTCCCGATTAGACACTTGCTCCAGGGTATGTATTTACCAAGCGTGATTCTCACATCTGTATGGTTTTACAGATGATGAGTGTGAGTAAGTTATTAGGAATTAGGTGACCATCCTCATTATATCGGGATTCGTTGTAATCGGTGATATTTGAGGAAGTCACTTGGGTTGTTTGCCGGTCGGCAAATATTTGGTTTTGAATATCCGTTGTTATGCACCAATTTCAAATTGATATATCTGTACATCTATTTTTATAGAGTGAGACATAACTTTTTGAAATTATGTCTATGACATTTACCTATACCAGTGGATGGTTAGGTAAGGAGCATTGAACAGCGGTGTAATTCTTCTTAACCATAAGTACAGTTTTCAACCTACGACACACAGTGAATGAGTTGTTAGACTCAGTGGACTTATACAGAGTATTGTATGTTGTCCAGTGTCCATTAGGACAGAGGGGTTGGTCCTCATACTATATTCTGTTTACTTTTAACTTCTCTAGTTCTTAAACATGTGTTTCGTAGAAACACAGGGTCTAAGTTTTGAGGAGTTATAGGTATAAGAGTAAAGTAGAGAACCAGGTATTGCAAGTATCGGGATTCTTCAAGGTGATCGAAGATGTAGATACTTGTGAATGGTATTCAGTTGATAGTAATGATTAAGAGAACTAGCTTCTCTTTCAGATTACTCATAATTGGAAGTACTCCTAAGCTGAGTAACGTTGATCGGCCTCTCTTCCATTTTGTTGACATGCACTGGAGACAGCTGCATGATTTGAATCTGGTTCAATTAAATCAGTGCCTCTGTTTCTTGGATATAGAACAGTTCATATCTTGACATTGTTAAGATACGGGGAGTTGTCCGGCTTATGCTTAAAACCAGACTCCGGATAACTCAAGGCACGTTTCAGTAGTGGCTGTTTGTGGGTTGACCCGGGCTATGATGAGGGTTGATTTTCTACCATTTGGAAGATCAATAGTGATATTGTTCTTGACTCGCCACAGTTTTAATTAAAAATGGATTTTTTTTCAGAAAACAGTAGTGGGAGTATGGTAGAACTGGAAGTGATTCCAGAACCGCAAACGATTACTGAAGATTTGATAAAGAACCTAAAGATTCAATCTGGTTTGACATTCCATTGGACACTCCGCAGATAAAGTGGGTAACCTCAGGCGCTCGAGAGGTACTTCGGTATGCTCAAGGACGGTGGCAGGGAGGTTCTTGTTAACCCAGACTTACCATTGCTATTGTTCTAGACCGTGAGACCCGGCAGGAGGATGAGTATAGCGTCCTTCTAAACTGGCTTTAGAAGTGAACATCTATATGACTCTGCCAGAGGGTTGTCGTAGTCAGTGGGAGCAGCGGAAGCATTGGTGGACATCAGGCTTATGTCTATTTATAGACTAAAGCAGATATAGCGGAGATAGATCATCTATTTCTGATGTGACAGTCATAGGTTTGACTTCATCAGAATAGGGGATGGATCTGTTAAGAAGGTAGTAGGGTGTGATGTCCTGGATTTGATGACATACACAGAGCAGGAAGAGATATTCCTATACTACGATCGGTTATACTATGGTCGTCACACAGTAGTTTCTCCGCATAGGATTTGGATATTATATCAGACATTCTGGTTACTAGATCTATGGTTTTAGATCTAGATTTGGGTGGTTTCCCAATCTGGGTACTTTGACAAGCATTCTATGAGTATTTAGAATGGACGACTCCTGGCACGGTAGTGTACCTGCAGGTGTTAGAGTCACCCTCTCTAAAGGTGTCTTATAGAATAAAAAGGAGAGGGATACGCATGATTGACAGATCACTTACTTAGGCAATTGAGTCAATCATGAGATGTCAAGTACCACACCAGATGTTGTTCTTGCAGTAGGTGCAATAAGTTGATATTGATCCAATCCTGGAGAAACAGTCGGAAGCAGTTTTAGAACATAAGTTGATGTTCTAGGGATATGATAACAGTATTCTCCTTTAGGAGACGGTTATCATTCCAGGCTTCCAAGGTGACCTAGATGGCAGAGTGGCTGTCAGAGTTATAGTTTTCCCTCTGACGAGGGGCAGTATTTTGGACAGTTGGTCCAGGTGGATACTAGGGAAGGCATGGCGCAGGATACTGATTAAGTTCAGTTGGCGATACAGTCTAAGAAGTTTGGATTTGGAGTTCATTTATGAGCTAGGTCCCATCAGACATCCAGACACATTCTAAGACAGGTATTGCTCATTTCGGGAGATGGCTTTCTCCGCGAACTTGAGATAAAGAGAGACATAGAAAGAAACACCAGAGCGGATCCACTCACTGAGGCTATTCATCGAACGCAATAGTTTCGCAAACAAGCTTTGTGAGACTGACTAGTAGAGGAGTTGGGTGTTCGGTATCACACGGGCTGTGAGTATGCGACATCGCAATAATTAGCCTTGAGTGCAAGTAGGAGATTGTTGGAGATAGTGCCCTCAGAGTCAATTATTGAATCACAGGCACGTGATTGCAATGATTGAGGGGAGGACCTATCCCAGTAGGACAGTCTTACTCAAAATGATAGTATGCTATCTGGTTTATCTTTATCATCGTGTACTGCTTTAGGTGACCTTACGAGTCGCTATTACACGTTGATAGAGCCCCTAGGATTCTTGCTTGACTTCCAGCAGTATGAGGGCGATCATATAAGTGAGAGCTGGAGTCTATAAGCACATCCTTAAAAGGTCCCTAGTCGTGGGAGTTTCGAGACAGGGCATCGATTCTCCATAGTAGACTAGTGTATACAGTCGAGACCCCGACGAGGGGCGGTGGCCGGTCTCACAAGCCACTGGTGTCAGTTGGTTCACCTAAGATGTATACAGGTGCTCATTGGGTTATGAGTACACCGGACAGGACTCGCCGGGAACCTTCTAGTTGGGATTATGCCAGACGTCAGATAGCAGTTCCCTGGTGACATGTGTACAGGTTAGTTCATCGACCTGAGATCGTCATTTGTCTCGTGTGAGTTCCCACTGTGCTTTGATTACTACCCTACCACGGCTCAAAGGAGTCGTGCAAACAGGTTTTAGTTGGGTACAGTCCCGAGCCACATGGAGGCAATGAGCGGATCTGCAGGGGTTCGTCTCTCCCGGTATTGGGGGTGAGGTCGCGCTGTGTCGAGGAGAGCCAGAACATGAAAAGTCCTTGGCCAAGACAGGAGATTTGCTGGTAGGTATTCCAGTAGTATCTCAGGGTGTTCTGGGCTACACTCCGACACGACTTGTACCGCTTTTGGGGGTCTGACTTTTACCAACCCCCTAGGCCCGCCATACGATGCTCATAGACGAACGGACCGGACTGTACGGATATTGTCACTGACAGGCTCAGTAGGGTGTCAGGATGGGTTCGCTCATCGACGTCCCTTTTGGTCAAATACCTGGTAGCCCGTTACGTATTGGCTTATACCTCTGACGTGCTAGTGGTTAAGTCCACAGCCATAGTATTGACGAGTCTTTAGAGTCCACCACACACTCACAGTTACTCAGGTTTCGGGCGAAACGCTGTAGAGGCCGTATGGAGATATGCCAGGGTTCGATCAGATACGTGCGGTATTGCACGGATCGTGATCGGACGGTTTTTACTAGCCGGCTTTGGCTTAAGCCGGATCCTAGTATTAGATAGTGTAGTTTTGTCTCTTTGCATTTGTGTTCAGTGGGAATACAAATGCGGGCATGTATTTGCAGTAGCGGGGTTTTCCTGTAATTTATTACGGGATCAGTTTTCTGAAGTTGCCAGTTTGCATTCCGTTCCGGCCGGTTTTCTTTTACTCCTTCACGGCCGGACTTTTCGTTGGAGTGGGTTAATTGCAAGTTTGCAATTAACTTACTTATGAGGGGCTTTCTTGCATTTGTGGCTATATGATGAGACTAGCATCATGATGAGATTCTTTTATGGTCAATTCCATTGCTTATCTTGTGATGGATTGTTGAAGGGATATGAGGTTTATCTTGTGATGATTTATAGATTTTCTTTTGATCAATTATTTTCCCACTTGATATATTCCATTTATATTTTTTCCCTCCACCATGGCTTGAACACAAGGCCGGCCACTTCATTAGAGGAGAGAGGGTGAGTTCATTTTGGAATGAGGGAAAACTTTGTTCATTTCATTTTTCCTTGCTACACAATTCATGTACCTCTCTCCAAAGTTCTTTCTTGATCCCTCCATTCATGGCAACTTCTCATAAACCCCAAAGAGACATGGCTACTACACTATTCTACAGCATCCCTTGGACGCGTCGGCTAGCCAACTTCGCGCCCGAGTTGCCTCGGTCAAGAGGCGGAAGCCCGTAAAAGATTCCGGCTACGTGGTGCCCTTTCCGACGAGGAGGTGATGGACGGACTTTCTGCAGGAGATCGGAGTGGAGACGAAGACCGAAGGACATGGATCGCTTGGTATAGCATCTCTACTCTTTTCTATTTTGCTAGTTGCTAGGTTAATGGCCCGATCCGGGTGAAAAGTGCGCGGTGGTGCCGGTTGCAAGTTTTTGCAAAGTTTTTATTTCCGCGTTTCCGGCATCGGATTGACGGCCGGGGCGTCCCCGCGGGCTTACACGCCCATCACTTGTGCTTTCAACCGTTTCGAGTAAATTTCGGCAGCACCTCCCCGCTGTTCTCCGAGTACACTGTAATAGAATAGATAATCATTTCAAAGCTGTGAAACAACGTTGAAATAAACATCTAATCTATCTTTGTACACGGAAAACCAGCGGAAAGGTACCGACGAAATATCTCAAAACGGATGAAAACACAAGTGAATGAAGGCGTTTGCTTTATACATTTTTAACTTGTCCATACGGGACAAATCTATGGGTTACCATACGATTGAATTTTCTCATCGCGTAGACTATATGACGGTTGTTAGTATTGAGCTATACTGTCCGATATTTAACAACCTTCGTATAGTTCTAAGTCACGACGAGCATCGCACGTATGTTAACCGATAGACGGGGATTAAGTGGCGCTTTTAGTTTTATATATGAGTATCGATGGGAATATGAAGGTTTCATATTATCATCGAGTATCATATATTGGTTTTAACCTGAATATCTCGAATCGCTCTCTAATTATGCGTTTGTTGTGCATTCGTGTTGTATGTGTAACATGATTTTAAACCATTGAGATCAAGATTGATAGAACTGATCATCCTACATTGCAATAGCATTCATCAACCAAAAACTATTATTGCAATGGCATTCGTCTATAACAATCAACAATTAAAACTACAAATGTAGGATACTGATATCATAAAGCGTTATACGCAACATATGAATTCACATGACTGAAACATGCATCAAAATATTGAAGTAGGGGGGCAGAAAAAAACCCTATTTGATTATCAAATGCATGGGTTTGTATGATTTATATGTATGTATTTGAGTACTGCAATTCCGAAATTTTCTTTAACTTGTACGTTGTTTTATGTTGTTAATTTGATCATTTTTAAAATTGTAATTGGTTCTACACATAATTATTTCGTTATTGTAACAGAAAATTTTGTTTCTTTCGATATGAAACAGATACGATACACGATATGATAAATAAAAAAACGAAACACAAACCGTATCAAGATTTAACAACTTTGATTATGTCATATACGCGGGCCGATATTTTCATATTAGCCAATAGGCAAAAATAGATTGCGGTCTGGATATGGCATATTGGCAGATGTTACCTATATGCATACATGCATGTTGTCTCCCCATTTTTTCATAAATTAAACCAACTTTTCTATACATGCTAATAATTACTGGATACATTCAGGTTAAATGCATAGAGCTAGTCGTAATTTCCTCTAAAGTAAACTTTCATCAATGCAACACTTTGGTTCGCCTGACTAGATCGCCATTCACGAACACAATCTATTTATATGGCATGATTTTATACACTTAATTTTACCACATTTAATGAAAATGAATCATTCATGATATGATACATGTATATACATCGATACCCAACCCCAACCTAACCCTAGCCCCAGCCCCAGCCCAGCCCCGCCCCAACCTAACCTTAACCCCAGCCCCAGCTAAATCCCAACCCCAACCTAACCCTAGCCCCAGCCCCAGCCCAGCCCTGCCCTAACCTAACCCTAATTCCAGCCCCAGCTAAACCCCAACCTAACCCTAGCCCCAGCCCCAGCCCCAGCCCAGCCCTGCCCCAACCTAACCCTAACCCCAGCCCCAGCTAAACCCCAACCCCAACCCTAAGCCAAACCCTAACCCCAGCCCCAGCCGCAGCCGAACCCCAACCCTAACCCGAACCCCAACCCCGACCGCAACCCCTGCCGAACCCCAACTCCAACCGCAACCCCAGACCCAGCCATGAACCCTAGCCCTAAATAATCAAAAATTTCTTTAATTTAGTTGAAGATTTACTAACCTGAACGGCGATGGCGACGACCTGAACGGCGGTGGCGACGACGAGAACGGTGCGGTGGCGACGACCTGAACGGCGGTGGCGACGACGAGAACGGTGCGGTGGCGACGAGGAGAACGGCGGTGGCGATGACGAGAACGGCGGTGGCGATTTGGGGATTTTGTTTCGCGTGCGATCGAGAGAGGAAGAAAGAGATAACGGGCGTAGGCGATCGATATGTGCCTTTATTAAATCGCTATTTAGTTGCCCCTACGGATTTGTCCGTAGGTTCTTGGTTTGCGGCTCCGTAAAGGCAAACACCAAATTAAGAATTAATATTTTTATTCTTGAACGTCTTAGCCCGTAGGGGCAACCTTTTAGCCCTACGGATTAATCCGTAGGGCCAACATAAATCTGCCCCTATGGATTTCAATATCCGTAGGGACAACCCCCTATTTTAGCAGTGAATTATTGTTTCTAAGGAAATATAGATAAGAATTATTGTTTCCAAAGTTAATCCTCACTTTCATTAAAAAAGAAAGGGCGATCCTTCTGTGCCATAAAATGAAACAAAGAGGTTATCAATTTAAAGTAATACAAGAAGAAGAAAAAAGAGAAATGGCAAAAGCATATGGATGATTGAGATACATTGATGCAAATGTGCTTGAATAAGCTCTTCCATTGTTCTTAATTCTTCCTTGGGAAGAAGAGGGGGGAGGGAGAAGGGGGGAGAATAGGAGGGCAGATTGACCATTTTACATTAGAGGTTAACCATGGTTAGACTTAACCCAAGGTCAAAAGTGAGTTAAGTTGACAGAAGGTTTTATTTCGTTAACATGCATGTTTTGAGGGTTGTTTTTCAAAGTATTTTTTTTAAGGGCTGTTTTTCAAAATATCCGATTTTTAGAGGTTGTATATAAAAAAAACCCCAAATAAAATTTTTTTATGGAAGGTATATATATAATACCAAAAAATAAATTAAGATAGGATACAGAGCACAAGGTTATGGAAGATTTTACAAAAAATTTAACCTACTTCTAACACTCTTATAAATATTAGTTACAACATTCAAGTCGAAATTACTATAGATAAAAGCTTCCTATTTAAGATTGACTGTACGTCCAACCCACAGAAGACTAGAAGAGATGTACATAAAAAGTAGAAAAACGATGTTGAAATTTAGGGAAAATGGCTCTAGGCCTCTGCAAAAACAAACTGTAGGCTGAGATAATTGGAGTTTAAGAAGTTGGACAATAATCCATAATACATACCTTTCATATTTGAAGATCCCTGGGTTTTAACCAATTTATTAAATACTCATAACACCCTTCTCTCTGTTGACTATTACACAGAGCTTGTTAACTACCGTCTATGCATAATAGTTAACAAGCCATGTGTAATAGTTTGGAACGACGGTTTGATTTTTTTATTGTGAAATTTGCCTATAAATGTTGGCCAGTTTAAAAAAGGAAAACTAAACTAGAGAAAGGACTTCAGCAGAGTACTGAAGGCGACTGCTTTGAACATCCTAGCTACCTATATCTCCCCTAGTGATGTTACTAGGAAAATATCACAGATATATGCATGAAACAATAATTTGTGTTAATTAATGAAGATAAAATTCAGGAGACAGCCATTAATTAATGTGCACCAACTTGTACATTAACTTTAGCCTGTTGGTTGTCGGCGCCCTATATATAAAATTTATAATAAATAAAAATACAAATTGCTGTAATATAATCCTATTCAAACACATGAATAAAAACTAGATGAGCTAAATGTTTTCCAGAAGAACACCCTTACCTAATTGGTTTAAGTTTTTAAAGTAAAATCAATCGCTTTTTACTTTTTAATATTTTCATATTACCCTTATCAATTTATAAGAGATAACTTATACATTTAGTATATAACCACTACACTTAGCAGATAAATGCTGCTACATTTATTAGATAACTTCTACATCTAATAAATATAGCAGTTATATGCCATAAATTGACAAGAGTGATATAGGAATATTAGAAAGTAAAAAGTGACTGGCTTGAAGGACTTAAACCTTTATATTATTTTTCAAAGATACTTTTCCTACCGCAATCTGTCTATCCAAAAGTTTACCAAAAAGACAAACATCATGGACCCACATGTTTGACACTATTCTCTAAGTGTCGTGGGTCCTACTATTTTGTCTTTTGAGCAAACATTAATTAAATTCTTTGGAGGGCACTTTCATTCACTAATCGACATCTCCTGCGAAGAAAGAAAAACAGATTGTGTGTGATGCATTTTGGTGGAGCCAAATTCTTTAGACTAGATTCTGCTGAGGAGCATTCTGGTTGAACCGAATTCGCTACTGTAATTGTAAATCCAATAGGTGATAACATTAGTAGGATGTTCAGTTCATGTGGACTAATATATAGTATTAACTTAAAAATTACAATAGAAAACTCACAATTTTCTCTCGGATAATTACAAACTGAAGATCATGAAAGGAATTTCCACCACCCTTGTCGTAAAATTAGTAAAAGAGAACTTTTTTATCCTCTTTTAGCAGACGGTCTTTATGTAAATAAATTATTGGTGTTTAAATGCAATGTATCCAGACAGAAATCAATATCGGAGACATAAATACAAAAAATGATTAGATTTTATCTTTTTTGTTATCATTGAGCCTGGGTGTCAACCAATATCCCTCTCTGTTTTGCTGTGTCTCTCGATGTTGATTCTTTGTTTGCTAGTTAGGTATCCAGCATATATGCACGCCTCATGCAACAAAACAAAATATCGGACATATTTGCATACAAATTAAGACTCAAAAGAGATATACTCAAGAAATGATGGAGACTGCCACTTCAATCTCTTTCACTTAATTGTTGCCTACAATCTCTCAAAACCCACATTGCTTTTATATATATATAGAGAGAGAGAGATGTTCATATTGCAAATTTGTCCGAATTGAAGATGGTCCCATTAAGGAAATATTCTTTCTGTGTGCCTTTCTGTGTGCCGACCATGCGTCCGGTCCTCAGAAAAAAAAAATAGAACCACGAGTCCCACCAGCTGTCTGAAGAACGCAAAAAGGGTTTTATCATTCTCTTTCTTCTGTTTGGATGCATTACATTCGGTGGTACACCAAATAACTTCTCCCAATACTGTGACTGTGCGTGACGGCTACCTTGGCTGAATCATGGGAACAACTTTTCTTTCTTTTATTTTTTATACAACTTTTTCTATTTTATGTGATTGGAGGTCAAGTCAAAATCAAAGGAATGTCCTAATCTAGTAATCTATTCATGGATGAGTGCTAGACAACTCTGTTTTGTATTAAACTCTCACCAAACAATTGTTGGGAACTATTGATTCAAATTCCTCTGGAGTCGATTTGTATTGTTATATATACTTTTCTTATGTTTACAATAAATTTATGGTATTGGTCCCTACATGAAATTTGATTAAGAGGTTGGATTAGCTTGGCATTTATCGCTTTTTAACATGCCTCGTTATTTTTATTTTTATTTTTTTGGCTGAACTGTATTCATGTCGATTTTAACTAGAAAGGTGAAGGGTCTAAATAGCTAGTTAATTTATTAAATGGGTTTTCATAAATAAATAAAAATAGAGCTGTTCTTTTCAATTTTAATAGGAATTAGGAAAAATAAAATTGAAAATTGCATATAGCCCCCCTCCATTCACATATAGTCTAAATTTACATTTAATTATGAAAATCTTCCACATAAATATACAACATGCATAACACATACAAACAAACTGTCTAACGAAATGTAGATGCAAAGTAGCAGAAATGAATAATGAAAAACTTACAAGAGTTGATCACAAATCATCGAAAGAAAGAAGAGTTGACTGAAAACTATTGCAGTCACCACCATTATAAAGATGATAGTTCACGGAATTCACGGATCCGGATCCTATTTTATTTTTATCCCATGCTCTGAAATTTGAACGGTCAAGATCAGTGTAAAACAGAAGGGACCAGGGTTTAGTGGGTCAAGAAGGCAATCCAACGGTCTAAAGGGACAAGAGCAGTTCAAAAAATAGCAAAGGATCCTAAGAGCACAGGAAACCATTATATTGGGTCATTGTTTGAATATGAAACATATACTTGAAATTAAAGAGCACAGGAAAGATTACACAACGAAATGAGAGAAGATGATATAAATTATAGAATGGATATTTAAAAAAAATAGAAAAGTACTACAGACACCATGTCCTAGTAAAAATTGTTGGGTGTCAGCTAAATCAAGCATTGGTCTTAAACCAAATGCATGAGTTGCAATTCATAAGTTAAATAAAATTCTTGTTCATAAAGTAAAGGACGATTACCATATAAAACACCAAACATTTGAACATTGGTGCCAAACATTAAAAATGTAATAAACCGAACAGATTATCACAGTTTAGAATAACCGATGACACTTAATCGAACGTCCGCGGTTTTCTCTTGATCTATCGATCAAACATCTAAAGATTTGCGGAATCTCGAATCGATGTTAACAGAAAAAAGAAAAGATATGAGAGAATAAAACTATAACTACAATAGTTTTCCTTGTAATTTAATTTTGCAGGGTCCAGATGATGTTAAATTATAGGAATGCCATCACTCTTCAAACTCATGCATATGATCCAAAAGGTAATTTGCTGCCAGCTCCTCATTTTTGTTGCAAGCAAAGAACACCTCCAAGACGAGCGCTCGATCAAAGCCCATCGCCTCGAGCTGACACAAGAAAAACGTAAGAGAAATAAGAGAATTTACATAGCCGTCGAAATCCAATATTCTACATTTATAGCAACTACACGACAAAAACCGTTAACTAGTTTCTTGCTCTCTCAATGCAAACAAGAGATATTAATAGTAGTATCCAATATCATCGCTTTCGCTTGATGAGACCGACCTCCCCCACATATCACTCAAGTGGAGAAGGCCCTTTGCCACCTTTTGAATTATACTCTAGCTTAATATTCAAAAATAAAATGTAAAAAAATGTGTCCATTTATAAAATAGTATTCAAAGTTATGATCAACTCAAATTCATTAAGTGAGAATGAACTTGAGTAGCATCTAATTGATCTGTTAGCATTTTTGAAGAAGTATGGATTTAGGATTCTTTAAAAGTAAGAGTTTGTTGGCTGTTCCGTTCCAAGTTACATGGCTTTCTCCAACTCTAGGCTAGGTAAACGGCATTGGTTTTTAGAGGTGCTAGCACCTCTTTCAATCAGCTAGCGAGTATGTTTCTCTAGGATTGATACAATTATATCAGTTATTCGGCATTAATTTTCGTCCTTAATTCATACCTTTCGCCTCTTCTTTTCTTCGATGTGAGATTATATCCCCAACTTCGAAGAAAATTTTCCCTTATCCAGCCTTGAAAAAATTAGTGAGTGATTTGGTTTTCCCCAACTAACCCCATCAAAGTGAGAAATGCCTTGCAAAAGTTCAGTTATAAGACCCATGTGGGACCCACCCTCTCCCCTGTATAATAACTAAGGCTGGCATTCTCTCCCCTTTGAATTATTGGTTGCATGCATGAAAATATTAGTTCCCTATCACCTTATGTTGCACCGATTCATCATCAAGGAGATGCCATATCAAATTCGTATTAAATTTGTATCCTTATCAGACTCTTTTGTTATTCAGAGCCGCTTGTGAAACTCTAATTGTCGCATCCTAAAATTTGTGTTGTATTTTAGATGTAACAAATATGAATCAATTCCTACAAGGAGCAATATATGCATCAACACAAAAATTCTTCATATTCTTAGTTTAGACTTGTGATTTGCAATAATGATAAAATTCGGTTATAATGTATATGTAGTTGAATATAATGTATATGTGGTTCACAGTGGTTGAACGAAAAAAGGTGTATCCCAATGAATCGTATCCCAAAACTTGTACCATGTCCGTATCGTTATCTATACTACTTAGCTCATCACAATTAGCATGTCCGACCAACTCTTCCAACCTTTGGGAGTTTCCATCACTGTTTATAATCACAATCATTGTCATCAAAACCTCTTCCATTAAAAATAGGGTCAGCTATGAGGTATGACAGACGATTTAACAATGTTTTGCGCCCATTTTCGACCTAACATCAACCCTCTTTAAATTAGTATCAGATTCTGGAGGAAAACAGATGATTTAACAATGTTTCGACCTAACTTCAACCCATAGTATCAGATTCCAGAGGAAACCATGGACAAAAGAGGGTACTGCCAGAATACTAGAGGACAAAGGGAATTGATGATCACAAAAGAAATTCAATTTGTCATTCTCTTAATGTAATGCATCTCAAAGTCTCAAATGGGTTGTGCCAATTGAATATGCATACAATTAAAACGAACCAAAGCAATTTATGGGGAAAAAACACAACAGAAGAACAATGTTAAGGGGGAAAGTCATTTACGCGATCAATGGCCTCAGCCTCCTCAGGAGTAACTGACACAGTTTGTGGCATCGCTCCTTCCAACTGACCCAACAGGTCCCTGTTTGACATAAAGCAGCAAGAGAATGACCATGCACATTTTAACTACTTATCGTACAAGGGGAAAAAAGCACTAAAATCGTTTCATACCCCTCGGCTCCTTCAACCGGTTCGTTGATTAGACGAAGAAAATCAGCTTGATGCTCCTGAATAAGCCTCATAATTTGAGGATTTTGTTTCCCTAGTTCTTGAAGCATTGGCTGCAAAGCAGGAAAAAGGAAAAAAAATGAATTGAACTATGAAATAAAGGGAGATTTTCAGAGTAATCATAGCTTGACAAGTGAGGAGGACCTGAAGGATCTGAGGGTTTGCTTGCACCATAGCCTGCAAGGCTCGAAACTGCACAAGTAAAAAGAGTTATGATGACTAGTATATCGCAAGTGCAATCCATGTATACAATGTTATATATACTTTAAGACATCATGAGAAAAAGGTTCGAGAAGATTTTCAATAAGAATAGTAAAGAGTTTTAACTTTTAAGGATTTGAGAAGCAAAAATTTAAAAATAAAATACTTCAAGTATCTTTCTTGTCACGTGTCATGCTGAGAATCAGATTAAGATTCTATAATTTGAGACTGCTTCCTCTTTTGAGGGATTTTTTTTCACAAAAAGGGCTGGGCTGTGTTTGAACATGTCTCATAACAAAATATATGGAAAAATATTAAGTACAAGGGGCAGTTCACAGCATGACATGCGACCTATTTCCCCCGGTTCTCAATACTCAACGGAATTGGACCATAGGGTGTTTAAGAAATAAAGGGATTTCAGGAAATAACCCTAGTAGATTGTTTTAAAACGGGATAAACTGTATGGGTGTTTTCATGAAATAAGCCTTTAAATTTCGTATTCTTTTGGTTGTACTAAGTTCATTGTACTTAATAATATAAAATCAGAACAAAATAGGTCATGGGCATGATGAATGACCTATTACCCATTGTCTATTCTCAATACTCAACAAAATTAAACCATACGTTATTTAAGAAGTAAAGGAATTTCAGGAAATAACCCTCGTAGAATTTTTTTTTTAAATGGGGTAAACTACAGGGGTGATTTCATGAAATAAGCCTTGTAATTTCAAATTCTTCTGTTAATACTAGAGATATTGCTTTTAATTATTGTATGAATGTTGCACATAGAATTACTGAATGCCATCTACCTGTGGGCTATTGCGAAGGAAATCAAGGCTGCCTGCACCAGCATTTGAACCCACACTTGGAAGACCCTGACGAAAGCAGCAATATGACAATATCACTGTGCGACCAATAAAAGTAAAATAACTAATAATAATCCGATTAAGGAATGATAAATAGAATATGTACCTGAGGAAAAAGGTCCAAGGGATTAGAATTGGGCCCACCACCCGAAGGAATTGCAGGCGGCGCTGGTTGTGAAGCCTGGCTTTGGGGATTAGGTGCTTGGGCCACAGGTGGGGCTTCTGCATTTTCAGGAATTCCCTGAAATGCATATGTATTGTCGATGCATTTATATACAGAAATACACCGTCACATATTGCTCAGTTTTTGTGAGCTATAATTGCATTGGTGTACTTGAGATCCAGGAGTTGAAGATGTCAACAATTTCCAAGGCCGAGTACTACTCTCAAGGTTACCAGATTTGTCATAAAAACTGGTTCAGTGGTAAGGAGGAAAATTCACTATACTTAATTGAATTGGACAGGATACTTTAAAGAGTTTTTGTCAATCATTTCAATGAGTTTGCTTATGCATCTATTATGCGTATGTACATAAAAATCCCAAGCCATGGGGGTTATCATACAATACATGATCCTTATTCCGATAGTTCTTTGAAAAAATCAAGAGATGTATTTGAATTAAGTAAATGTGATGACAATACTAATTAGATTAGATTATCAAAGTTCAAGCTCCAAGATTAAAAGCTAAAAGCATAAATCCCGAAAACCACACTTAAGTCTAATAACTATTAAGGAAATCCAACTGTATAATAATACATCAAGGAAAAAAGGTAAAGTGATTCAACTGCGCATCATATACTTTACAGTGAAGGGAGGCTGTTTTTTTTATGATAAGTTTCTAATGATTCAAACTTCATCTGTAGATGGAAAAGATATGTTCGACATTTTGGAAAATACAACAATCAAAACATATTTATCACAAGGAAAATCAAATCTTACTGAATACAAATAGTCGACGGCCCTCTCAGGATTGTTATATGCTGCACGTAAAGCACGGACAACAGTGTCGCGATCCCAAGTTCCTCCGCCCATATCAAGAATACCTTGAATGGCTTGCTCAAAGGTGTTCCCAGCGACAAGGTTTGATGCTGCCTGTCCATATGTATCTGTTTCCGTGCTGCTTTGGCATGCATAAAAGTGTTAGAAGAGATTCATAAAAAATGCTAAATAAAGAAATGGATACTTAAGAATGCCAATTGACACTTTAGAGATATACAATAGTGTATCGTGACAGTTGCCTCCTTAACAGGATCAACATAGTGTAGGAATATACATTATGGAGGATTAAGTGAAAGCTAAAGCTCGTCAATAACAGACGGAACAATTATGAAGTTTGCAACCAAATGATAATAGCTAGCACACCGAAAAAGAAAAGTTCTGTCTATTCGGAAAACAGCAAATAAAGCATATGAAGCCTTCTGCAGTTGATCGGATCGTCATAATCATACATGCTGACATTATTCCCAAAAGACAATCTATTAGGCAGTTGCAATCCATTCTCACAAAGAAATATCAAAACTCCTTAGTATCCTTATTTTTCAGCAGCTGCCCATCATCTGAATGGATTGCAATCTTTGGTTTCAGGTCAACCCTTCCAACCAAAATCTTCATAACTAACAAAATGGGAGCAATCAATGGGTAAATACACGAAGAATAAATAATACATGAGTTTTTCTTTTTACATATAATATGTTATATTTTGATATTCTGCATCTAGAATTTTTTTAATTTTCTTTTCAATTTTCACATCGTTTTTTATTTTCCAGATAGCTATTCTCTCTTGCACATTTTCCAACTTGAAATTCATAAGTCACAAGATGGGCATAATAACCCATCTGAGAAGGTACTGATACAAGTTCTGCACGAACTAAATAGAGTAGACGATGGACATGAAAGCTCATTGGAGAAGGTAATGATACTTGTTCTGCAGGAACTCAATAAAGGAAAATCTTGTAAGCTTTTTATTCTTTTCTAAGTTCTCTTCGTCATTGCCATCTTTCTTTCCTAAGCAAGTAATTGGCTCCTAGCAACTTCCTTTCATGCGCACATGACGAGTAGTCATTTCCTGAGAACAATAAGAAGTTATGTGGACATGAAAAAAGCACTCCTAGCACACACCTTGCACAATTTTCAGCCCAAGTAATTCTCACCTTTAAATTCATTTATTTTATTTTGGGAAAATGGATTGATTTAAGTCCCTAGGTTTCAAAAGCAATAGGTATAGGTCTCTGAGCCAAAAATACTTGTGAAAAACTCCCTAACCTCAAAAATTCCTTTGTTTTACTTCTTATAGTACATTGACTAATATGTTATGCCAATAACACCCTTTGAGATAAATTACTGCTTTTACCTTTTAAAATGCTACATTTATCTTATAAAGTGTTGCATTTATCTCATAATGTACTACATTTATGTTGAAATTACTATATTTGTATTATAACACTACATTTGACATGAAACTGTTGCGGTTATTAGTAAAATTATTACATTTGGCCCGTTTGAAAATAAATATAGTACCTTACAACATAAATGTAGCACTTTAAAAGATAAATATAATACTTTAAAACGTAAATGTAGGACTTTATCTCCAAAGGCGTTATTGGCATAACACATTAGTCAATGTACTATAAGGACTAAATCAAAGGAATCTTTGAGTTTCGGGAGTTTTTCACAAATTTTTTTGGCCAAGGGACCTAAACCTATTGCTTTTGAAACCTAGGGACTTAAAACCATATTTCCCTTTTATTTTTGGTTTTCTTTGCTTGTTCAGAACTTGTGATGCCCTACAAATCACCATTTTCAACATTCGCTAGCATGCTATTTAAAACTTCCTAGTTATTAAATATACATAAAAGTGATGGTACCGGTTCATCCAATGCTTTAAAAAACGGTCGCTTAGGCACTTAAGCGGTTTCAGGACGCTCACCACTTCTTTTAAGGCCACTTGAGCAATCTTTAAATAAAAAAAAATCAGATACAGAAGATAAATTGATGAATTAAAAGATTGACTTTTTAGTGGCAGCTTAAGCGTAAGCAGCCAACCAGCTTGGCTGCTCCACTTTTTTTAACTGCTTTTAAAACACCAAGCCCATTAGAAAAACCTTGTAGAGATGGACTTAGTTGTCTTCAAAGGCTTTAATTTTCTTCTTTAATAAAGCTTATTAAGGGTAGTCTAAACTGTTTTTTCAGGCAGTGGTCCTTTCATATGTTTTTTGTAGAAGTTGTTTAGATTCTACTCATTTTAGAAAGAGATGCACTAAGTTGTCTTTTCATATGTTTTTTGTGATGATTGGTGCAAAGGCTGATGAAGAGCTAATGTTTTATATAGTTCTTGTTTCTCTTTAAAAGTTGGTTTTGGTTCTTAGCTCTCTGTATAGATATCCCCATACTTATCCCTTTGTGCTGGAAAAGTATCATGTATAGGCTAGTTGCTCTCCTTTTGTAACTTTGCTACAACAGTAATTCAAAAAAAGTTTGCTTGAGACTGGCTCATTTTCATGCCCAGCTCTCTCCTCTAAAAGAAAAAAGGACCTATAAGTCTGAAGGCAGGCTTTCAAAAGAAAAAGTGAAGTCAATGTACTTGTTCCCCTGTGAATTCAGAATGTTAAAATGCTTGCTGACCTTTTTGTTTTCAAACCTTGCCACCATTTTAATCCAAAATGTTAAGACGACACTCAGGAGGTCAGCAAGGTATAGAAGGCCCCTATAGACAACAGAATTCGCCCTCTGCTCGTATCAATTGATTCATAAATCATAATTGCCATTGCCAGTTGCGAAAAATTTAGCATAACCAAAAATATTATTCTTGACAATGTACCATTCTTAACCAAAGTTGAGCTGTGAAACATCAAGGAGTTAGGACTAGCTATGGAACAATTCTGAAACAAGACTATCACAATAGTGAAATCATCGAGACGTGAGGCTATTGAGACACCAGAACATGACTTTGAAAAAATTAGTCACAGATGATAGGCAACTTACGATACAGTGACTGCAGATGCAGGGGCAGCTGTGACTGTTGGAGCAGGTGCACTCGCAGGTGCCCTGATAAGTATGGCATGGCGGCAGCGGCGGCAGCAACAAGAATTATTTAACTCGCATTCACAGGGAATCTAAAATATTTTTTTTAAAAACAGAATAATGAAATGGATAAACAAAACTCACGAAGCCGGTGTAGCTGCAGGTGCTTGTGGTGTGGCCGATGCTGCTGTTGAAGGGTTAGAAGGCACAGGAGTTGTAGGGGGGGCCTAGACAGATGTACTCTTATTGTTAATATTCAAAAGGTAATTAAGCACAGAACGAATAAAATCCAAATACTCTAGAAAAAAATATTCATCAATTAGCATCTCTTTACAAATTTGATGTGAATATAAACTTGATAGCTTCGATCAAACAAAAGGTATTGCAGTTCAGTAAGATAAAACATTTAAGTATCCGCACAAGTATTCTGCAATTCTTACATGGTGTCTCTTATCAGCAACTCAGTGAGTACAGGAGTAGCATTGATATTTTTCTCTTGCTAGAAAATAGTTGACATGTCTGACCCCATTTTAATAACCTTTGTGTAGATTTTATACCTTCTTCCAGAAATTAAAGAGCAAAGTGATCGGTTTGTTTGTTTAGAAATCACGATAATAACAATAAAAAGACCAAGATGTGTGTACATTTGCTACAAAAATAAACTAAGATGCAGTAAGGGAACAAGGATATTTGAACCATAGGGAAATGGCATCTCACCTGATTTGCAGGTACCGCTGTGGCGGTTGAAGCTCCACTTGAAGAAGCCTTCGTCTAGTGAAAAATGAGGCACGTGTCATGAAATGGATCAACATAAAATGTACTCTAAAATATGTATAAATGATATAAGGTGATATGTTCTCTTAATAACAAGTCAGCATCTATATCTGTTGCACAAACTACTTAGACAAAGAGAAACAGTCTAATGAAAGACGTTCTTCATAAATAGCAAACTTGAACTGATAAGTCGGTGTCTCATTCATATATTTCATTATCAATTAATGTCCTATTTAAGAGGATAAAGACAAAATTTAGAAAAGGTACAAGGGTGCAATCATCCTATTTGCAATTAGAAGGTTGCTCGCTACATAGTGATCATCTATTATTCCTTCTTAGTTGTGCATTACTATATATGCCAAACTAGTGTGAACATTGTACCAACTGTTCATCTCAAGCTTTGCATGTGTTTCTGTGAGGGGAAGCTATTGGGTGAGTGGACATGGGGAGGCTTAGGCTTATTAAGCGAGTGGGTAAGGGGAGGCTTAGGCTTAAATAGGAATGGCCAAATGGGAGAAATAAAAAACCAAAAAATCACTGCCATTAAAAATGTGATCTTCCAGGTCAGAAAGAATGCTGCTTTTTTGGCAGTGCCCAACCCCAACCTTAGAATAAACACCACCCAAACCCATAGACAAACAGGGGGAAATAAAGAGGAAGAATCATAGGTACCAGAAGTTTTACAAATTTGTGTAAACATAAATTATGATGTCAGAGAAAACCCACTAATAGTCACTGATTATGAAACAAGATTGCACATTTATCAAGTAAAGTACTTAGGTTCACAAAATCTATACACAAACAAAGGCATCGACAATATACATATGAATGAATCAAAATATTTAGTACTATAAATTGATAATTCAAGTTTGATAACCAACAACAGTTGTGTGCATCCCATCTATGTAGAAAAAAGCATGCAAACTCTAAGAAAGTTTAAAAGGGGGAAATTGACATGCAGAAGCCTCTCTCTTCCATGATTCGACCAAGACCACAGGACCACTAAAGGTTCAAGAACAATGAATGCTGTATCTATATAATACATCCTCATGTCATGATACAAACAGTACACAACCAAAAATTACTTCTAGGGCATAGCAGCTGTACCTTGCTCAACATTATAACGAGAAAGCTATCTTCAGCAACTTGATTATCATGTAATGTTGTCTCATCTTTAAGAATCTTTCCTTGATGAATGAGCAGCTGCTGCTCAGCTGGGTAGACACTTTTCCCCTGAACAGTCTCGATATTCATTTTTACATCGGCAATCTGCACAATAAATAAAAATAAAAGTGAGTACTCAGCTGGATTCCCAAAAAAAATGTAGTATTGAACCTTATATAACAAAATGAATGGACAAAAAACACCTAAAGTATGAATTCGCCAACAGTCTAGGTTCCATGTATGTGCATAATGATGTAAATTTCACGAAAGCTACAAGGTTCATTGATATACTGATGCACACCTTGTTTTATATTGATATTAGGTGCCCAAGACATCTGAATATTGATTTTAGATGAGCTGGAAAAATGAATACCTTCCAAATTTATTTTCAATAAAATGCACAAGGAGCCATGCAGAACACCTCATAGCTTTCCAGATATCAACCTTCCCTGCCATTTATCCAGCAACCTAAAGTTTTCTTAGGTTGAGCAAGTTTTTAGCTGCACTTTGTTTGAGAGAAATGAAGGAGTGGGAAAAAATGAGAGGAAGTTACTGTAAATCCCCGTTCCCCATCTATGAAATTTTTCATACAGTTCCCGAGTCCCCAATTAGTATCCCCATTTTTCCCGTATTACTACCTTGTGTGAAGATTAGTGCTTAAGTTCCAACATTTAAATTTTTCTAATTCCGTTAAACCAATCAAAGACCAAACCTAGATTAAAAACAAAACCAAATAAATTAGATTCCCTTTTTATTTAAACCACAGCCCAACACGAATTTTATTTTCCAGCAATTAATCCCCGGCCCATTCTCCTTTCCCTAATAAATTATTTCAATTTTCCCGCCGGCCTTTCCCTCAGCCCAATGAAATTTTAGAGAATTAAAACACAAAAAAAAATAACCCTCTGGCCCAAGCCCAGCCCTTCCCCTCACCGCGCCCGCTAGACCCAAACCCGACCCGCTTCGACTCCTTCTCCTTCTCCCCAACGTACACTTTCCCGCTCGCAACTTTTGCGCCGACTCTCGCAGCCACGTCACGTGCCGTTGCCCCACGACCCGCGCACCCCCTCGCGATCCTCTCAAACCGCTCGTCGCATACTCCTTACTCCTCATCTCCATCTCGCTCTCTAACTCCTTCTCAAAACTCCCCTCCCTCTCAAAAAAATTTCCCACGAAACCCACTGCCAACTTCTGCACCTCGCCACTCCCTCCGACGACGACGACGAACCACCTCGTCCTCCTCCCTCGTTTCTCCCCTACCAACACCACTACCATTGCAGCGTCTTCCTCCATCAACCGAGCACCCCCTGCCAAGCTCCCCTGCACCCATTCGACCACCACCTATGCTCGACGCCGGCGAGCCCCCACATACCTGAAACACCTCGTCGACCTCTGCACCCTCTGCATCTCCGCCACCTCCTCCAAAATCCACACCCGAGCCCCTACTCTCTCTCTCTCCCTCCAAAACAGCAAACCCTAACCACCAAGATCCAAACACCCCTGCTGCCATCGCCGGAGCGACGCCGTCGACCCCAGCACACCCCGGGAGATCCACAGAGCCTCCCCTCCGCTTCCAGCGAGCACAAGCCATCTCCGGGAAACTCCGACGTCGGACCCGAATCGCGAGCCAAGGCCGTGAAACCAAACCACGCCGTTCGTCGCGCGTTCGTGACGTTGCCGCTGTCGGGCATCGCCCAAAGCGTTTCCAGGCAAGTACCCTACTTGCTACATGCTAATTTATTCGTGTTACAAACTAAAATCGAATAAATTCCATATTTACAATTCCCGATAAATTATATGACAACTGTTCGATGTAAGATCCCAATGAAAATCTTCATCTAATTTGACGGGATTGAATTGCCTGTGCTGGTCCGTGTGATAATGAATACTGTGTAGAAATTTCATTGGAAAATATGACTGTTAATGACTAAAACGAACACCCCCAAATACACCCGTGAAAACTGGGAATTTCCCGCATCTGAAAATTGTTAAAATCACCATAAATTGTGTACTTATTGAAATGATGCGTTCGAAGGCTCAAATCGAAGCCGACCCGACGATCTGTAATTTCTGTACTGAAAGTGTGACGATAATTGGTTCGGAGAGCGGCTCTGGACTGCAGTCCAGAGCGACTCTGGTTACTGTTTTCTGTCCCGTAATGTGTACTACCTTGTTTCCTGAACTCGTATGTTGCAGAACTCTGCAGTTTATTAAAGGTGAATCAGTTAGCTAAATAACACAAGTGGTTTCATTCCGTTTTATCGTCGGTTGCTATTTAATCTGTAATTTAAAAGAACAGGACGTATAACAGTCCAAAACAGAATCAGAATTGACATACTAGTGTTGAACAGTGCATAACTTTTGACGTACAGACGCGATTGAGAATCCATCGGTTGCGTTGAAAACCCTATTGAAAATCCTAGATTTTATTCAACTGTAGCGTCGCTAAATTCTGATCTCAACTGGGTGAAATTCGTGTCGCGAAACGGACGTTCAGTACAGAAACTGAATTTCATGCAGCGAGCACTTAAAATGAAACGGCTGTAACTTGAATACCGGAAACCAGATTGAACTGAAACAAATTTTGATGAACTGTTGACTGAGTGTACTTGTTATCGTATTTGTATCATTTAGTTGAATTCTGAACATATGAATTACTGCAATTTTGTAAGCTTATGACGTGCATATTGGTTCATATCATACATGACTTATTAACTACATTTATACACATACCTTACCCAATTGACATATACCTAGTATTAGTGCGCGTCATATTTCAGTGGACATTGCATTATCGTGCGTGAATGATATTGGTTTAGGAGTGTCAAGTACGCCAATGGAAAGTGAATGATTTGTGACAGTGATTAATACAGTGAACAGTGG
Source organism: Agapanthus africanus (assembly GCA_030015575.1). Lineage (NCBI taxonomy): Eukaryota > Viridiplantae > Streptophyta > Magnoliopsida > Asparagales > Amaryllidaceae > Agapanthus > Agapanthus africanus. Next base: position 681,243,489 of record JASDDO010000031.1, on the reverse strand, counting down.
TAAAACCGCGCTATTGGTATACTTGTACACGACTAAATCATAATCATAACTAGTGTAAACCTGGGGAAAAAAAGGAGGAAATCGAAGTGGAAAGAGTATCGTATTTAGCGGGACCGTGTTTTAGAGGATGATCATTCGAGCAGTGATATTTATATTATGTAGGATCTAGCGATCCGGCTGACAGGGTTATGTCCTGAGCATGTAGGCCGTTGTCTCGGGTATGTACGAGACTCCTGTTAAACATGATCATCCTTTTCACTATACGATTTCAAACATCACCTAGAGACTGACGGAGACACAGATCATACTTTGCATCATATAGTGACATAGTGATTACACGCATTGTACTTTCACTGTTATTACCGTATTTACCTGTTTCATATCATTATTATATAAATTGCTATTACGTCGCTCTGACGACCTGAGTGTGCATACTCAGACCTCGAGGAAGGACCAGCGCGGGAGTCAGGTTTACCTTTCGAGCTGACGGAGATCTAGTCTGGAGTACCTTTTTCTTCCTTTCTGCTTTCCATAAAGAGATCTTGTACTTGAACTTGGTTAGTAGCTCTTCTTGGTTATTTGTAAATTGTGAATAATGGACTTTAATGTAATAATTTAGTGATGTATTTCCTTTACTGCTGTGCTTTGTTTACTGATTACCATGTAATGCTAGAAGCCGAAGTGTGACTACGACGGGATTATTCTTTGACCGTAGGAGCATGGCTAGCCTAGTCATCCCTCGTTTTTCGTATTTTGGGAAGCGGGGCGTGACAGTTTCTTTCCTTCGTTTTGTTACAAAGGAAAAATAAGAAAGGAAGGAAAAGAAAATGAGAGAAAACTTTAGCAAAAATTTCCCTTCTCATTTTCTCTTATATAACAAGGACTACAAAAAATTTGTCGGTTTTTAGTTAATACTCAAGGCATCTTAAGCAGATGTTTCCGAATTTCGGTTGCATCAAGTCTGAACTTCAATTATGATTTTTTTTCTGGTCACTTTCTTTCCAATTACTCTTTATTCCAAAAATAGTTTAAGAAAATTCTTTCCTTTCTTTTCCATTTCCTTTTCCGTTTCTTTTAATTTCCTTTTCCTTTTCTTTGAATTTCCTTTTCCTTCGTCGTTCTCTAAAAACAAGCACAGACATGCCGTTTTAAGCATTTAGAGGATGCTTAGATATCAAGATCGATGAAGGTAGTTGCGAGTAAATTACCTACAACAATTTATATGTTTTGGTATCGATATTGTCCATTGGTTATCAACGGCAGAGTCGGAAACTCCAATGGGTATCAATACTTGTCTCAAACTTTTTTTTTCTAAATATTAAAAATAGGCGGTTGGGGTTGGGGGGAGGGGGAGGGGGAGGGGGAAGGGTTGAAACATTCATATTAGAATTGAAGAAAAAAAGTTAGATGCAAGAGATACACAATCTCTAAATTATAGAACGCAAGACAGGCATATAATTGTACATTTTTAGGTCTTAAATGTGAAAATCAATCTTCTAATTAGAGAAACTAGGACATCTTTGGTAAACTTTCAGAAAAGCCATTCCGAATCCATCTACGTAGATAGGACCAGGAATGAGATATAAGTTTCAAATCGCTCATTCTGAGAAGGCTCAAAAAAGTTAGATTTTTCGATTGCTGACAAACCCCTCCTATGTATTGTTATCTGATTATATCACTTATAACTTCTTTGATTTTAATTTGAGTTGCAGATCCAAGCAAACAAACAGACCGGTACATTAAGCGATCTTCCAAATGATCAGAATATTTATCATATCTTATGGGTGCAAACCGAGGGGGTATGTGATGGCTTATGGATTTTAATAATCCTACTTTTTAGTTTTGATGATGTTATACAATATTAGTAGATATATACATGTGTTTCATATTGCATATTTCATAACACTCTATATGAGCTTGGTCGTGTTTGAGAAAGATTTCAGGATATCAACCGACACAGACCTATCACGGAGGATATTGAGTTAAGCAAATTTATTGGAGATTGGAGAAAAATGGACTAGAGCTCCTCAATGATCACATTCAAGCTTTAAGAAACTAAGGAGTCAAAAGTCTAAATTCAAAAGAAATCGAAAATTCAAGAGCTCGTGTCGAGATATCGGATGATTCAAGAATTGGCAAAAGAACGATATCGACCTAGGAAACAATGTAAGTACTAACTATGGAAAATATCACATTAAGCTCTTACACACTCTCTTCGTATTATTTGTGGAACTCTTGGTGAAAAACTTGCGTTGATTTTCATTTAAAATTATTTTCAAAACCAAGTTCAAAGTTGTCTGAAAAATCCTTCTTCAGACGTTGGTCCCATTGTGCTTCAGACGTCGGTCCTGTTTTTCAAAACATGTACAAATGTTAGATATCAAATTTTTCAGAACAGAACAAACGTCTGAAGCCTTGGAAAACAAACGTCTGGTTGTTGTGATTTCATTGCCTTAAAACTTTTGACAGAATAAACGTCTGTCAATACTTCTTCAGACGTCTGGTTGTTCTCTGTGTTTTCATTGTCTTAAAACTTTTGACAGAACAAACGTCTGTCAATATTTCTTCAGACCTCTGATTGTTCTCTAGACCTCTGATTGTTCTCTATGTTTTCATTGCCTTAAAACTTTTGAAGAAACAAATGTCTGAACCTATTGGGCACAAACGTCTGAAGGTTAAAATCTTTGAAAATCTTTTCTTCTTCAGACGTCTGTATGTTCTCCGTAATTTCTTTGGACATATTTTGAAAACCACGGCAAACGTCTGAAGCTCTTGACGACAAACGTCTGAAACTATTTTTGTTTGAAGGTCTTGTAGACAAACGTCTGAAGCTCAAAATTATTTGGAAACTTTTTTTCTTCAGACGTTAGTCTCTCTCTCGTTCAGATGTCGGTTGTCTTCTTGGATTTAAAATTTCTTATTTCAATTTTTTAAGGCAAACGTCTGAAGCTTATTTTAACAAACGTTTGAAGCTCAAATTATTTGAAAACTGTTTCTTCTTCATACGTTAGTTTCCGTCTTATTCAGACGTTAGTTGCCTGGTTGTTCTTATGTGTTTATTCTTCAAAACCGCGGCAAACGTCTGAAAGCTTGTTGGCCTAGCGTCTGAAGATCAAATATCCTTAAGAACGTTTCTTCTTCAGACGTCGGTGATGGGTTTTTTCATACGTTAGCTAACGGCTATATTTGACTTTTTGACTTGTAACGGTTAGTTTCTTGAGTGGTATTTATTGGGATTTGCTTTGGGTTTTGAGTAGCCAAGACTTGCAAAAAGATTCTGAAACATCCCAAACTGTTTACTCATCTCTTGTGAGAACAAAATCTTGATTTTGATTATCTCTCTCTCTCAAAAAATATCAAAGAGCTTAATTTGATTATTCTATATTCATTGAGTATTAGTTGTGTGCTTTGAGTGAAACTCTTGGAAGAGTATTTAGGCTTGTAATTTCCTTTTCTTTTCTTTGTGTGGGTACTCTTGAGTGCAAGGGTGCCTTTGTAAGAAGAGAGATCATCGTGTAAAGAAAAAAGACACTCGACACATTCCTTTTCTTTTCTTTGTGTGAGGACTCTTGAGTGTAAAGGTGCCTTTGTAAGAAGAGAGGATATCATCTTGTAAAGAGAAGAGTCACTCGTGTATCGAGTGACGTGTTATAGTCTCGGTGGAGACTGTAGTCTTTGGATAAGACGTGAAGTTAAAGGGAACGGGCTTAAGGGCCTAAGATAAGAGGACTAGGGACCGAGACGTTATCGGGACGCCGAACCTCTCTAAAAGACTCTATTTGCAATTGTGTTTGGAATTTCTCTATTACTCGTGCTTTAGTTTCATATTTATGATAGAAATTGCAAGCTAGATTACCTTGCTCTCTTTATGCTCATTTTCCTATATTGATACTTTCTACCAATCTCTCTTGCTCTTGAGTTGATAATTGTGTTTGGTTGTTTGGCAAGTGGAATAGAATTTTGTTTAAATTGGGGATATTGCTAGTATAATCTTATTCACCCCTCTTTAGGATTATTTCAATTGGTATCAGAGCTTGATATTTATCTTTATAAGCTTTACATCCTTGAGCGATCCTTATGGCATCTTCTTCACAAAATTGCTCCTTTATCGAAAGTGAACCTATTTTTGATCCTCCTCATTTCGATGGAAAGAATTTCGACATTTGGAAAATAAAAATGCAATGTTTTCTTGAGTCTCTTGGTAAAAATATGTGGCTAATTGTTGATCGTGATTATTCTACTCCTACTAGTGCTAAATCTACGTGGAGTAATCATGAAAAAGATTTCTTTGTTTCGAACATCAAAGTTCTTAAATATATGCATTGTGCTTTATATAGTGATGCTCTTAACAAATTCTCTTCTTGCAAGACGGCTCATGATTTGTGGTGCTCCTTGGAAAATATTTATGGAGAGCAAACCGTTTGCGATAATGAAGAGAATACCAAGAGAACGACGTCCATTGTGACTTTGGATGAAGCTCAAAAGCAAATCAAACAAGTTCATCTAACTCTTTAGAGTCCGAAAAAGAGATTATTGATCATGAGGTTGTAAATATATCCTCTTATGATTTCCTCAAACTTACCCATGATCAATTGCTTGATGCCTTTCAAAATCTTCAACATGAATATAGCTTGCTCATTTCTAAGAACAATATAATTGAGAATGAAGTTTCCGAGTTAGCCTTATGTTGTGAAACTTCGGAATCCTTAAATGTTCATTTCATTGCCAAATATAATACTTCACTCATGATTCTCATGTTGCATCTCTTGAAAATTTAGATTTGGAAAATAAGGAATTTATTTCAAAGTTTACTTCACAAAACGATATCATTGAAGCTTTGAAAAAGGAAAATGAAGATTTGGTTGTCTCATGAATTGTTGAAAAAGAAGAGCGATGATATGATCTTGGAGTTTAAACAAGAAGCAGATTTGTATGATTCCCTTGATTTTAATGTTTCTTCTCTCAAGCTGGAAAATGAAAAATTGCTTTTTGGAAAATAGTTCTTTCAAAGAACAAAATTTGGTTTTAAATGAATTTCATGCTAAGACTTCAAAACAAAAGGATATTGTTGACTTAAATCATAGCATGCAAAAAGAAAGCTTGAATAGAGATGGTGATGTTTTCATAATGTCACACTTTCAAAAATCCCTTTCTACTCATATTACCAAGAACACTTCTGGTGGTAAATCATGTACTCACACACATGCATATCTATATCGTATTAGCACAAGAAAAACTTCTGAAAAACACACACATCATACCCATACTTCATCTCTTGCTTTTGACGACGCGTCTTGCCTATGACGACGCGTCTTGCCTATTGCACGCACTCACTAATGACATTATTGCAGTGCATTTGAACACTTTGTTTATTCGTGTCCTTTAAGGAGAATAAATTTATCTAACACGAATATGATGTGGGTTCCAAAAACTAACCCTATTGGATCCAATACGACTTGGATACCAAAATCCGCTTCCATGTCGTGTTTTGTAGGTATGGAGAAAACAGTCTTTAAGGATCGGGTGGCAATAAGCAAAAGCACAACAAAAGGGATATTTGTTTGGCTCATCGACATGTGGGGTAACATCTATTATTTAAATTTTTTTGTCTTTGTTTGTTGCACCCATACGTGACTATGTGATTAATTTATTTTATCTTAATTTGATTGTTTGGATTCTTCGAGGATTTATTGGAAATTTGGTTTATTTAATACCGTTGTTGATGTCATTAAAGTTTCAAGAGATTTTATTGGACTTGGGGATAATGGGTTCTGATGTAATTAGTTTTTGAACTTATTGTTCGTGTATACGTGCTCTAATTTGGTTTGGGTATATCAAGATGCGTACTTGAGATTTTTTTGTTTCAGAAAATTCTTTGTGAAACTTGTTTTCTAGGCTGTTTGACTTGGTACCAGACGTCTGTATGTATCTTGTTCAGATGTCTGTCATGACAAACGTCTGCTCCTGTGCTATATATATATATATATATATATATATATATATATATTATGTTCTCTCTCTCATTTACAATCTCTCATCAGACGCGTCTCCTCTCTAAAACCCTAAACTTTAACCCCAGCTCCTCCACCGAGTTACCCAGGGAAATCGGTGCGTCTTCAAGATTTAGTGTGGAATCCCAAACCCTCTCTCATCACCGATCCCCAATTCCAAGCCCTAATTCCTCTTTTTCTCAAAATTCCCTCAATAGCCCTCAAGATCTCTATCAGCGGCGAAAGCTCTAAGAAAAGGAGACAAATTGAAGGATCTCCCTCTGGTGCACGTTTTGACAACCGATTGTTTCTAAGTGCTTCCTGTGAGAGGTTGTTCTCATTGATCTAAGCCAAAAGGCAATCTCAGGTTTTGGGATTATTTTGATAGATTATAATGAGCATCATCTTCAAAGTTATTTAGAACCGAAGGTTGGATTGACTATGGCTCAATTGATGAACCGTTCTTCCCAAACCTAGTAAAGTACATCTTCGCCAATCTCTCCATTTCAAACACCAATGGAATCATCTTAAGTTCTTTTGTGTTTAGCAAAAAATTGTAGTTGATGAAGCTCTTCTCTAAAGGCTTCTTGGAGTTTCATCCGGTGGAGCTATTGTCCACCCTTTCAACCTTGAGAACTATCATTTCTATCCCGTTGAGTGGAACCCGGTATCCGCAACCAATTTCCTTCATATTAAGCCGGTTCACCCTCTCTACGCCGCTATCGCTAAATTGAAATTTGAAATCAAAGTCGTTGGCAATGCTCTCGGGAAGATGGTTCGTTGCAAGCCGGGAGATAGGGGCACTTTTAGAGGTTGTCACGGGCTCTTGACCTTCCCTTTTTGGCACCGAGTCAAAATCAATATCCCTAATCTCATTTTGAAAGTAATCTCACTAGCGAGCAACTTTGGACCTTCAAAAAACCTGCCTTTTGGAATGGTTTTCACAAGAATCTTCAGGTATTTCAAAGTTCCATTGGAAAGACAACAGTTAGGCACCATGGATGCACCACTCGATATGCGCACCATAAATCAAATGAAATCTGCGACCAAGCGTGCGATAAGACGGGATGATGTGGAAGAGGATGAGGAAGCGGAAGATGCTCCCGATCAAGCCATGCACGATCCTAATGTTACAAGTATAATTGATCGTTTCGATACTTTGGAGCGAGAGGTGAGATTTGTGAAAGCAAATCAAGTTACCCTATTGAGAACATGAATGTGATGAGGCAAGCAAACCGTGAATCCCATGAGAATTTGATGAAGTTTTGGGGAGAGCGGCTTGGAAATATGAATACAAGCTTCAATGCAAGGTTTGATGAGCTTCGTGATGGCAAAGATGTTAGCTCCAGAAGTGGCAAAGGAGGCGGAAAGGATGGCAATGGAGGTTATATCAGTTGGGGTGAGGGTAGTAATGATAGTGATGGTAGTTAAGCTCAAGGAGGAGATGAGAGTTGAGATCGTTTTCTTTTCTTGCTTGGTTTATGATTTAGTTTTTCAATGGCGATGGCCTTATATTGGTTTGATTAGTGTTTAGTTTTTTTTTTGTATCCTCTTGTAGCAAGAGATGCCGGTTCTAAAAGAAGTTTGATTATGAACAAATGGTTTTTTGGTTTATATAGTGAACGATCTAGTTTATTTTAATGAATATTATATCATTTTGGTTTTATGGTTAAATTCATTGTTTTGTGAGATGTGTCATAATAGATTTGATATTTATGATTCCCTTATCATTTACCATAATTTCTTTGAAAATTCATGTTGTTTGTAGACCACAACTCAAGCACTTTAAACTCTATGATTATTGCCTATTTTTTTGCATAGAATTTGTATTGGGATATATATATTGATGTATGACTATATTGTGCACTTGAGCTCTAATGTTTGTTTTTTCAAAGCGTAAGATGTAGGGATTGTGATACGTGTGCGTGAACGGAAATGGAGAAAACATTGCACAAGAATGGTATATCTAAACTTCTTTTAATTCACTTGTTGCATATATGATACTTTGTTAATGAGCTCAAATAAGTTTCATATATAATTGCTTTTTGTATCATCTTACCAAAACGGTCTCTGCAACCCTCTTTAGAGGAACCTATTTGTAGATGTGTTGTTTATAACATATCATAGGGTGTAGTGGAGTGTGTTTAGGGCCTTCATAAGCTTGCCGGTACTAAAAGATGAGAAAACCCTATTTTGCATATTCTTCTATCTCATCCTTTCCACCATATGATATTAGACTTCAGTATATATTGCATATGGTTTTGTTGCATGTATCAATTGCTTTTCGCTTATTCCTTATACATGCTTGTTGATGTGAGCCGTATACTTGTCTTGAAAGTTATTCAAACGTTTAACTTTACTCTCACTCATATCAACTCCTATTGGTCTTTTATGGATATATTTAGGGGGAGTTATTTAAACGTTTAACTTACCTTTTGGTGTACGCATATGTCAAGGGATAATTCAAACGTTTTACTTCTTAGGACATCCTTTTTTATTAGAGTAATAGGTCTTATCAATATATTGAAGTTATTCAAACGTTTAACTTTCAATATATCGATATCTTCTATTAATATTTTGATATCATCAAAAAGAATGATATGTTACACAGTATTAATAAATATATACATGTGTTTCATACTGTATATTTCATAATACTGTATATGAGCTTGGTCGTGTTTGAGAAAGATTTCAGGATATCAACGACACAAGGCTATCATGGAGGATGGAGGATATTGATCTAAAACGGCAAATTTATTAGAGGTTGGAGGAAAATGGACTAGAGCTCCTAAATGATCACATTCAAGCTTCAAAAAACTAAAGAGTCAAAAGTCCAAGTTCAAAAAAATCAAGAAATCAAAGAAATAATAGCTCGTGTCGAGATATCGGATGATTCAAGAATTAACAAAAGAACGACATAGGCCTAGGAAACAATGTAAGTGTGCTCATGACTATGGAAAACTTCACATTAAGCTCTTACACACTTTTCGTATTATTTGTGAAACTCTTGGTGAAAAACTTGCATTGGTTTTCATTTAAAATTATTTTCAAAACCAAGTTCAAAGTTATCTGAAAAATCCTTCTTCAGACGTTAATCCCATTGTGCTTCAGACGTCGGTCCTGTTTTTCAAAACATGAACAAATATCCGATATCAGATTTTTCAGAACAGAACAAACGTCTGAAGCATTGGGAAACAAACGTCTGATTGTTCTCTGTGTTTTCATTGCCTTAAAACTTTTGAATGAGCAAACATGTGTCAATACTTATTCAAACATCTGGTTGTTCTCTGTGTTTTCATTGTCTTATAACTATTCACAAAACAAATGTCTGTCAATATTTCTTCAGACATCTGGTTGTTCTCTGTGTTTTCATTGCGTTAAAACTTTTGAGGAAATAAACGTCTGAACCTATTGGGCACAAACGTCTGAATGTTAAAATCTTTGAAAATCTTTTCTTCTTCAGACGTATATCACTTGTTCTTCATATGTCTGTCTATTTTCTGTACTTTCTTTGGCCATATTTTGAAAACCACGGCAAACGTCTGAAACTCTTGACGACAAACGTCTGAAACTATTTTTGTTTGAAGGTCTTATAGACAAACGTCTGAAACTTAAAATTATTTGAAAACTTTTCTCGTTCAGACGTTAGTATGTCTCTCGTTCAGACGTCAGTTGCCTTCTTGGATTTAAAATTTCTTACTTCAATTTTTTTATGGCAAACGTCTGAAGCTTATTTTGACAAACGTTTGAAGCTAAAATTATTTGAAACTTGTTTCTTCTTCAGACGTTAGTTTCTGTCTTATTCGGACGTTAGTTGCCTGGTTGTTCTTATGTGTTCATTCTTCAAAACCACAACAAACGTCCAAAGACTTGTTGGCCCAACGTCTGAAGGTCAAATATCCTGAAGACGTCGGTGATGGCTTTCTTCAGACGTTAGCTAACGGCTATATTTGACTTCTTTTACTCGTAATGGCTAGTTTTTCTTGAGTGGTATTTATTGGGATTTGCTTTGGGTTTTGAATAGCCAAGACTTGCAAAAAAAATTCCGAAATATCCTAAAGTGTTTACTCATCTCTTGTGAGGGCAAAATCTTGATTTTGATTATCTATTTCTCTCACACTCAAAAAATATCAAAGGGCTTAATTTGATTATTCTATACTCATTAAGTATTAGTTGTGAGCTTTGAGTGAAACTCTTGGAAGAGTATTTAGGTTTGTAATTTCCTTTTCTTTTCTTTGTGTGAGGACTCTTGAGTGTAAGGGTGGCTTTGTAAGAAGAGATGAAATCATCTTGTAAAGAGAAGAGTCACTCGTGTGTCGAGTGACGTGTTGTAGTCTCGGTGGAGACGTGTAGTTTTTGGATAAGACGTGAAGTTCAAAGAAACGGATTTAAGGGTCTAAAGAAAGAGAACTAGGGACCAAGACGTTATCGGAACGCCGAACCTTTCTAAAAGACTGTGTCTGCAATTGTGTTTGGAATTTCTCTCTCACTCTTGCTTTAGTTTTATATTCATGATAGAAATTGCATGCTAAATTACCTTGCTCTCTTTATGCTTATTGTGCTATATTGATGGTTTCTACCAATCTCTTGCCCTTGAGTTGATAATTGTATTTGGTTGTTTAGCAAGTGGAATAGAATTTTTAATCTGGGAATAGTGCTAGTATAATCCTATTCGTCCCCTCTAGGAATATTTCGATATGGAGTGATAATATACAAGTGCGGCCTTATTTGTATAATTGTATTTCCTTTCTTAGCAAAAACTATATGAATATAAATGGTGGCGAGAAACTAATTTTTTCTTCAATCCTAAGCCACTTTTAATCAAAATGACAAAGGGTATATAATTATGCTAGTGTTGACTTGGTAGCATTCGTGGTATTACATAGTATAATTCTAATGAGCCTTAAACTATATGTAGCAAGACATGTTCTAGAACGTTGAGATGTTTTCAATGGTTAAACAATATTATATTTGTATCCATATAAGAAATAATAAAGGACTATCCATATTTAAAACAATGGGATACATGATATCTTAATATGTCAAGATAATGGGGAACGAAATCGAATTAGGATAAGATTATTTGCATTTGTAAACACCACTAAAAAACAAAGTAATTGTGTTTCCTAATGAGCTCCACAATAGTATCACATATTCTTTAATTCATGAGTCGTTTCCTAATTCCTTGTTCTTCCTTTTAAGAGAAATTACATATAATAGCTTCAAAAAATGGTTCAAGCATTGGCAGGCAGAATTTTTAATTGATATCCGATATATATCGCTGATATATCGGTTTTGGAGAGAAAACGCTTCAATTTTTCAAAACTATATCATTTTTCGATATTTAGAAAATATCGGCCGATATATCTAAATATTGGCTGATACATTGGAAATATCATATCTGCTAATATATATCACGATATTTTCTCATGGAACTTGTTTTTTGCTTATTGAGTTTCAAGTAGTTCTAACATGCCCAACCCGTTAAAATAAGGAAAGACATGGCATACCATTAAAATAATGCAAGACATGGCATACCAAATCAAGATCTAACTTTCTCTATATTTCTGTTTCTCTCGTTCAAAGTCCATGAATCCTAGATCTCTCGATCTCGCGTCTTGGAAACTCGACGACCGATATCTTTTTAGATTAATGAACCGTAGAACTTTAGATCGGCCATCAATCTCTTTCTTATTTTATACTGAGCCCGAGTATTATTTGAAATTAATAGTGCATCTTTCCCTCCCTCTTCTCATCTTTTCTGAAATTGATGCCCAAACTCAAGATCAATTACAATCCTTAATTTTTTCTTCTCAAATTTTGGTCATGTTAAAAAATTTAAAGTATGTTAAATTTAATTGGTAATTGTTAATTTTATTTGTGGATCATAAAGGCCATCCAAAACTTCTAGCAAGCCGAAAAAAAATGATACCAAATCGTGTTGAGGAATATGAGAAATGGGTAAATCCTAATGAAACCTCAAAACTTATAAGTGTTAGGAATATGTATGCCCTAGAGGCCATTATTGTATGATATAATGGATGCTTGAACATATATATAGAGGACTTTCTTACTCGACATGATAGTATGCTATCTGGTTGCTCTTTAACTTAACATGTACACTTGTATTATTATACTCTCTCTAATACATGTTGATAAAACCCTTAGGATATTTGCTTGACTACCAAAACTATGATATGGATTATACTACTGGGACTTGTGTAGTCCACAAGCACATCCTTTAATTGTTCCTAGTCGAGGGGATATCGAAACAGGGCATCGATATTCCAGAGTAGACTAATGCGTACGTTTCTCGACCCTGTATGGGGCGATGGTTAATCCCATAACCATTGGTGTTTGACATCAAAGATTGTACACAAGTGCTCATTAGAGAATGGGTATACCGAACAGGACTCGCCGAGAACTCCTAGATGGTACCATACATATCGTCAGATAGCAGATTTCTGGTGACACTGGTATAGGTTAGTCTGTAGACCCGAGATCGTCATAGTGTCTTGTGTGGTTCGCACTGTGCTTTGATTTCTTCCCTACCACGGCTCAAAGGAGTTGTGCAAACATGTCGATTTTGGGTACAGTCCCGAGTCACATGGAGGCAGTGAGCGATAGGAGGGGTTTCGTCTCTCCCAGTATAGCGAGTTGATGTTGCACTATGCTCGATTGGCTATAACACTAAGTCACTGGCCAGGGCTGATGAGATTTACTAGTAAGTGTTATCAGTAGTTTCTCGAACCGTTATGAGCCATACATCGGCATGACTTATCAAGTTACTGGGGTCTGACGATTCCACTCCTAGACTTGATTTGCGACATATCAGACGAAGAGACTGGACTGTACGGTAAATGTTACTTATAGGCTTCATGGGAGTTTGAACAAGCTTGCTTGTTGATCTTCTATTCGCTCAATACCTGGGTAGCCGTTACGTCCAGCTAGTACCGCTGACGGCTTATGAGTGACTGATGTGATCATCATCTATTACTGGCGTATTGGCGAGTCTTTAGAGTCCCACACAGAGGTTTCATAGTTCAAGCGAAACAAAGTAGGGCACATATGCTGATATGTGTGGGGGGCTGATTAAATACGAGTATATGATACCGTATTCTAATCTGGCGGTTATTTGATATCGATCAGGTTATATGTGATATAACCGGATTATCGAATCAAGTGTTGATTTGATAATGTGATATACAGATAAATGATATTAGTCGGTTATATGTGATATAACCGGATTATCGAATCAAGTGTTGATTTGATAATATGATATATATTTATATTTTTGTTTGATATAATTATATATTAACTAATATTATTGCTCACTAATTATTTTCTTAATATATATATTTACATATTGTAAATATATATATTATGAAGCATAGATTTTCTATTTTGAGAAAATAGAAAATGAGGTGGAAAATGAGAAGATATTTGTGGAGGGGTGAAGCATGGCTTTGCTTATTATTGTAATGGTTTGGCTTTACTATTGAAGTATGGTTCATTTTTTATAATGGAATGAATTCCATTCTTCAATAATAGAGTTCATTTGTAAAGCCATTCTATACTTGCTCTTTTAGTGAGTTCATTTTTTCTTGAGCTCATTTTCCTTCTTGCTCTCTCCATCTTCTTCATTCTCTTGCTTAAGTTCTAACCCTCACATGAGTTGTGAACCCTAGAGCTTAAGACAAACCTAAGTGAGCTTAGAACCTCTACTTCATCTTCCTAGTTTAGATAAGCATTTTAAACTAGGATGTTTGCTTCACTAAAGAAAGATTAGTAAAGAGGTGGCTTGGATTAGAGAACCTTCAGGTGGATCATCTTCGATACGAAGATCGCGTAGGAAGCTCGTACCTTCTTCATGTGGAGCCTAAAGGAGTCGTAGGGACTACTACCCAGAGCTATTGAAGTGAAGGACTCGGTCTTCAAAGGTTGTTGCCTTCACTTAGTGTTAAAGCTTTCTATATCAGCATGTAAATCCTAATTATCTAGTTAGATTCTAAGTTAGTGTAGCTTAGCATCCCAAATTTTTTAAAATAGCATGCTAGATGCCGGTATAAACCTTGTGGCGGTGCTAGGGCACATTTTCATGGTATCAGAGCCAAACTAGAACATTGGGGGAAGTCTTTACGACGTTAAAGTGCTCAATCGGTTTTCGAAACCCACATTTAGACAAGTTTCTGTCCAGATTTTCAAAAGTTGAAATTTTTCATATTAAAAATATCCAGAAATCATGCAGGCTTTTCTATGGAGCCCCAAGAAGTACGAGGCTATGATTCAACCAAACCGCTGCGGAACCCATGGATTGACCGCGGTTCCGCCGCATGTTTGGTGAATTGATGGCCCGTACTTCTTATGATGCTCCACTGTGATATTTGGCACTTTCTGGGTGTTTTTAGTGATGCTCAAGTTGTTGAAGTCTCTGGGATTTGTGGGTATTTGATAAGTCGATCGAAATGTTTAACGTCGTCTAGATTATAATGATATATGATAAAATATTTAGAATCCACAATAATTAGTTTTGTGAAAACTAGTTAGTATTTTATAAATCTAGCGTTTTAGTCTCGGTTGATCGATTGCCACAGAGTTTCGATTCGGATCAAAACTCCGTCGCAATCGCGTATAGTACGCGAACACGACAGTCGGAAATCTTGTTGAATTATCTGACTGCTTAATGAAAAGAGTTCTCAGTTTGAGACTAAAATGCAAGGTTTATAGGGTTATGCATGAAATTCGGAATATGAGATATTTCGGGTTTATGATCTCTAATGAGTTTGCGGATTCTAATAATTGTAGTTTTTCAATTCTTTTCTGCGACCGTAAGTGTAATATGTGGTATATCCCCGATCTCGTTGTTATATGTCAACGGAATTCGGGATACGCATATTTACTTACGTTGATGACATATGATGTTATGTGTTGCTGTGGTATGTTATATTGGATCGTCGTGAATGAATAGCCGGGGGTTTTGCGTGAGATAGGAGTTTTTCAATTTTCATTCATATAAAATTGTATGTAATATTCTTTTATTGGGACACTTTCGGGTTGAGGATGATGTCACCATTGATGTATATTATTTACTTTTCCGCATTAGGATAGACCCAAGACGGGAAGTACAAGTAAACGGGTTCTACAGTCCAGTGGGAGGCCATCTCGAGGAGTCGAGACCGGATCTCCTAACTCTAGAATTGGCAGAGTTGCTTGACGCTCTCGTAGGGGTCTAAGGATGTGGGTTTGGCTATTCATCACAACCGTGGAAACCGTGTTTTTCATTACTGGCATCCGTGTTTTTCATTACTAGCTGAATTTAAAACACGGACCTCCTAGTATATCCAATATTTCATATGTTGACTTCTGCTGCCTGGTTCTGTGATCATATAATTGCGTGAGACGAATGCTATATATATATGATATATATAATAAATGTTGCTTATGTTTTGCACCCGCGCTAGTCTAGCCCCCGCTCTGCTGTTAGTTAAGTAACCTAACGGTGCATGACGGGCCCCGTGGCGAATGCTGATGGCATAAGCGTACGTTCTATTTTCGTTTCTTTTCTGTGATGTTTAGGGAAACATAAATAACGGGACTTCATTAATGAGATTAATGAAAAGAAAAAAACCTAAAGATGTAGAATTATTTTTTTAAAAAAAGATAGCTCCAGTTCTTGCTTTGCATAGTGGTATTCGTTGATGAATATCCAGCACCTCATTCGATGAGGAAAGAGCCGAGATCCCTTCACCGGGAGTGACCTCTTTAGCAAAACTAGCAAATGCTACAACCCACTCGGTTTTGTTTTGATAGTTTCTCTAGTTCTTGCTTTGCATAGTGGTATTCCTTGATTAATATCTAGCACCTCATTGGATGAGGAAAGAGCCGAGATCCCTTCGCCGGGAATAGCCTCTTTAGCAAAACTAGCAAAAACTACAAAAACCACTCATTTTCAAATCATTAGATTCTACAACGATATCAAGTTCATTACGTTAAAAGTTTTCATCAAAACAAGTCGTAGCCCTCCGTCATTTCAGATAAGTGCTATTTAGTATTCGTGCTGCGTTTGTTGGCCTCCGTCAAGGCGTTGTGCGCGGTAGCTGATTAGTACTTATCTGCCGCATATGCTGCGATTGGATTAGGGTAGTCGTACGACCTTGTTGGCCTCCGTGAAGGGTCGTACGGGTGGGTTTAATTCAATCACGAAATGAACGGGTTGAACTTGACTAGCGGCCTATGGTTTGTTGGCATCCGTCAAGGTCATAGGTCGTTAGGGGTAAAAACAGACATTGGGTATTTCAAGTGTTGAAATTTGCAATGAGATTGCATTCCTTCTATGAGATAGTTGGATCCCGATACCCACTGCGAGTAAGAGTTACTCCTGAGAGAGTTTTCCACTTTACAATTAGCTGATCCAGCAGGTGTCTAAGAAAGGTGTTAACGGGGTTATGCCCCTGCGGAAATGAGATTATTTAATTAGTTCCATGCGAAAGCATGGGGAGACTCCCTCGGAGTACCAATACCAGCCTGGCTGACCAATTGACGAACTTGTAGGGTGTAATTAATCCCGGCTAATCTTACCTTTTATGGTTTAAACCATAAAGGAAGATTTGATAAAAAAGGTGGGGGCCATCCTGATTAGATAAGATAATAACCCATCTAATCTTGCAAAGAACGCACGCTAAAGCGTTTACTTCTCTCTCCAGGTAGCGACCGTGACACGCCTTAATCAAGATAATAATATGGATGTATTGACCGAACCCGCTTATTATACTAAGCTGAGGAACGTTGGTTCCGCTTTTTCTTATGAGTGTCATAAGTCTGGGCAAGAAATACGGGAATATCGGGATTCCCACGCCACCCGAATGAAGGAGCATGCTGATGCATCTTCTTCGAGCGTGTTCGTTACCGAGAATTGTTTCTCAGTTTGCTCTACGTCCTGAATATTGGATACCGGATCAGGATTCCACGTCTGTAATTTGTTACATGGGCTAAGAAGAGGTAGAGAACTAGGAAAGGGTGATATGTCTCTAAAAGTAGGGAATGGTGCAATTGTTGCAGCCAAAGCAGTTGGTGAATATCACCTAATATTATCAAATTGTAATACATTGATTCTGAACGACTGTTATTACGTACCAAATATGATGTGCAATATTATATCAGTTTCTTTATTACATAAAGAAGGATATAACTTTGTATTGGAGGATAATGTTATGAACATTTTCCTAAATCAAGTGTTGATTAGGTTTGGTACGTTATGTAATGGTATATACGTTCTAAATCAAACTACAGTTCTAAACGTACAGAACACACACAAGAAGAAAAGTTCAGAAATGAACGGAGCCTTCTTATGGCATTGTAGACTAGGTCATATCAATGCGACAAGACTAGCTAAGTTACATAAAGATGGATATTTGACTCCGTTTAAATTTACATCTTATGAAACTTGCAAATCATGTCTCAAAGGCAAGATGGCCAAAACTCCGTTTACTGGACACGGAAAAAAAGCTACTGAACTTTTGGGACTGATACATACTAATATATACGGTCATATGTCTATACATGCCAGGAATAGTTCATCATACTTTATTACATTCACCGATGATCTCAAGATTCGGACATGTGTTCTTGAAACACAAATCTAAAGCTTTTGAAAAATTCAAGGAATATAAGAACGAAGTTGAGAACCACACGGATAAAAATATTAAAATCCTTCGATCTGATCGGGAAAGAGAATACTTGAGCATGGAATTCCGAGACTATTTAAAAGAGAATGGGATTCTCTCTCAGCTTACTCCTTCGTATACACCACAGCACAATGGAAGTTTCGGAGCGGAAAAATCGCACCATATTAGATATGGTGCGCTCAATGATGAGTACTGCTGAGTTACCTATTTCTTTTTGGGATTATACGCATGAGACAGCCGCATACCTATTGAATATGGTTCCCACCAAATCCGTACCTACCACTCCATATGAGATATGGAAAGGGAAGAGACCATGTCTAAATTTTATTAAGATGTTGGGTTGTCCGGCTTATGTTAAAACACAAAATCCGGACAAGCTCGAGGCAAGACCGGTTCTGTACAAATTTATAGGATATCCCAAACATTCGAGAGGGTATATTTTCTACCACGCCGAGAAACAAAAAGTGTTTGTTTCTCGACATGCCACCTTTTTAGAAAAGGAATTTTTTGTGAAAGAAATCAGTGGCAAGGAGGTAGAACTGGAAGAAGTTCCAGCTACATAAACTATTACTGACAATTGGTAGAACCGGAGGATTCGATAGTCCCTGACGAACCTCAGCCTCTCTGTAGATCCAGTAGGGTTCCTCATCCACCTGAGAGATATTACAGTTTTCTCATAGACAGTGAGAGCGAGGATTGCATCATGGAAGATGATGGCCCAACTAGTTTCGAGCAGGCCATCACAAGTGGAGACTCTGTGAAATGGCTAGATGCTATGCGATCTGAGATGGAATCCATGTACACCAACAAAGTATGGACTTTGGAAGTTGCTCCTGAAGGGGTAAAACCCATCGGGAGCAAGTGGATCTTTAAGAAGAAAATTGGTGTAGATGGAAAGGTTGAGACCTTCAAAGCTAGACTTGTAGCAAAAGGTTTTCGTCAACGACCAGGTGTCGACTATGATGAAACCTTTTCTCATGTCGCAATGCTTAAGTCTATCAGGATCCTACTTGCCATTGCTGCATACCATGACTACGAAATCTGGCAGATGGACGTCAAGACCGCTTTTCCAAATGGTGATTTAGAAGAGAACGTATACATGACACAGCCAGAGGGCTTTGTAGACAGTGGGAGCAACGGAAGCGTGTGCAAGCTGCTTAAATTAATCTACGGATTAAAGCAGGTATCGCGGAGCTGGAATATCTGTTTCGATGAAGCTATCAAAAAGTTTGGCATCATCAAAAATGTAGATGAACCATGTATATACAATAAGGTTGTAGAGAGTAAGGTTGTTTTCCTCGTATTGTACGTGGATGACATACTCTTGATCGGAAACGATGTTCCTATGCTACACTCGGTCAAGCTCTTCTTATCACACAAGTTCTCCATGAAAGATCTAGGTGATGCCTCTTTCATCCTAGAGATAAAGATCTATAGAAATAGATCTAGGCGGATGTTAAGATTGTCCCAATCCAGGTACATTGACACCATACTAAAGAGATTTAGTATGGAAGATTCTAAACATGGTAATTTACCCGCTTGTTCAGGAATCACTCTCTCCAAAAAGATGTCTCCCAAGACTGATTTGGAGAGGGCTCGCATGCAAGGAATACCCTATATTTCGGCAGTCGGGTCTACCATGTATGCGATATTATGTACCAGACCGGATGTAGCTTACTCACTAGGTGTATTAAGTAGGTATCAATCAGATCCTGGGGAGAAATACTGGACAGCTGTGAAGAGCATTCTTAAGTAATTGAGTACTAAAGAAATGTTCTTGGTGTATGGTAATGGTGACTCCAGATGGAGTCCTTTACCGATTCGAGCTTCCAGAGTGATAAGGACGACAGTAAATCGGTCTCGGGTTTTGTCTTCATCCTCAATGGAGAGACGGTATGTTGGAAGAGTTCCAAGCAAGATACCGTAGCAAACTCGACGATGGAGGCTGAATACATCGCTGCCAACGATACTGCCAAAGAGGCTGCCTGGATGAAGAAGTTCATTGCTGAACTTGGTGTGGTTCCATCCATTGAGCATCCAATACCTGTGTATTGTGATAACAATGGAGCTGTGGCTTTGGTCAAGGAACCCCGGTCCCATCAGCGATCCAGATATATTCTTAGACGGTATCACCTGATCAGGAAGATAGTAGATCGACGGGAGATCGAGATCAGGAGAGTTGACACGAAGGACAACGTAGCGGATCCACTCACGAAGGGCCTCTTCCAGATGCAGTTTGAGAGATTTTTTGGGATGTTTGGTATGAGATACTACAACAACTGGCCTTAGTACAAGTGGGAGATTGTTATGAATATGTATGCCCTAGAGGCCATTATTGTATAATATAGTGGATGCTTGGACATATATAGAGAGGACTTTCTTGCTCGACATGATAGTATGCTATCTGGTTGCTCTTTATCTTAACATGTACACTTGTATCATTATATTGTCTCTCTGATACATGTTGATAAAGCCCTTAGGATGTTTGCTTGACTACCAGGACTATGATGCGGATCATACTACTAGGGCTTGTGTAGTCCACAAGCACATCCTTTAATTGTTCCTAATCGAGGGGATATCGAGACAGGGCATCGATATTCCAGAGTAGACTAGTGTGTACGTTTCTTGATCCTGTATGGAGTGATGGTTGATTTCATAACCATTAGTGTTTGACATCAAAAATCATACACAGGTGCTCATTTGAGAATGGGTACATCGAACAAAACTCGCCGAGAACTCCTAGATGGTACCATACCTATCGTCAGATAGCAGTTCTCTGGTGACACTGGTACAGGTTAGTCTGTAGACCCAAGATCGTCATAATGTCTTGTGTGGTTTCCACTGTGCTTTGATTTCTTCCCTACCACGGCTCAAAGGAGTTGTGCAAACAGGTGGATTTTGGGTACAGTCCTGAGTCACATGGAGGCAGTGAGCGATAGGAGGGGTTTCGTCTTTCCCAGTATAGGGAGTTGATGTTGCGCTATGCTATTTTGGCTATAACAGTAGGTCCCTGGTCATGGCTGATGAGATTTACTGGTAAGTGTTATCAGTAGTTTCTCGAACCGTTATGAGCCATACATCGGCATGACTTGTCAAGTTACTGGGTCTGACGATTCCACCCCTAGACTTGATATGTGACACATCAGACGAAAAGACCGGACTGTACGGTAAGTTACTTATAGGCTTCACGGGAGTTTGGACAAGCTTGCTTGTTGATCTTCTATTCGCTCAATACCTTGATAGCCGTTACGTCCAGCTAATACTGTTGACGGCTTATGGGTGACTGATGCGATCATCAGCTACTTCTGGCGTATTGATAAGTCTTTAGAATCCCACGCAGAGGTTTCATAGTTCAAGCGAAACGAATTAGGGCACATATGCTGATATGTGCGGAGGGCCTAATTAAATACGAGTATGTGATACTATATTCTAATCTGACGGTTATTTGATATCGAATATAACCAGATTATCGAATCAAGTGTTGATTTGATAATGTGATATACAGATAAATGATATTAGTCGGTTATATGTGATATAACCGGATTATTGAATCAAGTGTTGATTTAATAATATGATATATATTTATATTTTTATTTGATATAATTATATATTAACTAATATTATTACTCACTAATTATTTTCATAATATATATTTGATATATGTAAATATATATATTATGAAGCATAGATTTTCTATTTTGAGAATATAGAAAATGAGGTGGAAAATGAGAAGATATTTGTGGAGAGGTGAAGCATGGCTTTGCTTATTATTTTAATGGTTTGGCTTTACTATTGAAGTATGGTTCATTTTTTATAATGGAATGAATTCCATGCTTTAATAATAGAGTTCATTTGTGAAACCATTCTATACTTGCTCTTTTAGTGAGTTCATTTTTTTTGAGCTCATTTTCCTTCTAGCTCTCTCTATCTTCTTCCTCCTTTTGCTTAAGCTCTAACTCTCACATGAGTTGTGAACCCTAGAGCTTAAGATAAACCTAAGTGAGCTTAGAACCCCTACTTCATCATCCTAGTTTAGATTAGCATTTTAAACTAGGGTGTTTGCTTCACTAAAGAAAGATTAGTGAAGAGATGGCTTGGATTAGAGAAGCTTCAGGTGGATCATCTTCAACTCGAAAATCACGTAGGAAGCTCGTACCTTCTTCAAGTGGGGCCTAGAGGAGTCGTGGGGACTACTACCCGGAGCTATTAAAGTGAAGGACTTAGTCTTCAAAGGTTGTTGCCTCCTTCACTTAGTGTTAAAGCTTTCTATATCATCATGTAAACCCTAATTATCTACTTAGATTCTAGGTTAGTGTAGCTTAGCATCCTGAATTTTTTAAAATAGCATGCCAGATGCCGGTATAAACCTTATGGCGGTGCTAGAGCACACTTTCAATATGCACTTTTCGTAAGAATGTGGTTAGTGGAGGAATAAGTGGATTTAAGAAAACGAACTCTTAATATTAAGTTATAGCCATGATATTTATAATACAAAATTTTGTTATTCGATATTTAGAAAATATCACCCAATATATCATGATATCCGCTTTCCGATACGAAAATCTTCGGACCAATAAAGATACCGATATCCGGTATTTAGAACATTGCTCCTGAATCCACGGTTATAGGTTCATATAATGCTCTATGAGCTCATATTATCCAATCTATAAAGATTCAAGGATCAGCAGCATGTGGAACTCAACGGTATATATTCTTGCACATGATTTTAAAAATCCACCCAAATACAGCCATCTGTCACATATCATCCTCATATCAATCTGTTGGGGATATTGATCCCCTCACAACTCTCAGAGCATGTCATACAAGATTGACAACCATGGCACGGAGAGAAATTGAACACCAGCGTTTACGTCGCAAGGTTTGAGAAAATGTGAGGCGGTGGGTGACAGGGCCTGAACGTATATAGGCAGCTCTAACTTCATAATTAAGGTTATATGTATTTGCATAAAACATCAAACAGGTGTAGAAATAATTCATTAAATTTCTTTAAAAGTATAACGATTACATTGAATGTGGTTAAAAATGTAATGACATTCAGTAAGTAAATGTAGCAACTGATGCAACATTAGTGGCTTAGTGCAACTAGTTGGATAACAATTAACAGCAATCAAATTTAACAAATAACAATATAACCAGTATCTAGGTGTAGTTTGATTCTTACCTAATCGAGCTGACCCGCTTAAAATCTATGTCAAGCACTAACGACTTAATCCACAACATAGCCCCAAAATGGTTGGTCTAAGGCCACTTACGTCAAGGTGGCCACCTAGGCTACTTTTTATAACTATGATATGTGGTTCGAACCAAGGTTTAAAATCTCGGTATCGGATGGTCTTCTTTGGGATCATAATCGGCCATCTTGTCTTGCGTCGACCATCTCGTCTTGCGTCGACCATCTCGAATCGATAAATTTATAAGCTAATTTATAATTTAAGCATAAAAGATGATTAATTAGGTGTATAAAAATAAATTAAATTTGACATGCTAGTGAGATGGTATGACCAATTTACAAACCGTCTCCAAAGTCAAAACCATCTTGGTACCAATCTCCTGATAGCTAAGTTCAGGAGCGGCATGAGCCATCATTGATCGAGACCAGCCGAATGGTTTGAACAACCCCGGTCTACATCCATGAGTAGGGACAGCGCCAGAGGTGGGTAGGAGCCCGGACCCCCAAATCAAACATTATTTTTACTTTGTTATGTATCGTCTCATATCTTCTCTACTATTATAATTACAACTCCTAGGGGATAATTACAATTTGGTATAAGAAACCCTAATTGAGTGCCATATAGAATAAGCAAATAAAATAATAAAAAATTAAAAACGGAAAAAAGTTCAAATTTAGAACAATAACTAAATCCTTTTAAATTCTAAACAATAAATAAGACTAGAAAATCTTAAAATAGGAAAAAATATAAAATTTGAATAATAAATAAATCCTTTTAAATTCTGAATTAAAAAAGCAATGATCTTTCCCAATTTACTAACAAACCAACCATTCAATCTAATCCAAATCAGAAGGTTATAAACTTTCAATCACCAATAAAAAAATAAATTGATTCGTTCTACTCTCCTCATTCTTCAATCCTTTATATATTTATTAGATTGATTAGTATTGACTAGCATTTTTTATAGTTTTCTTAAAATTGTTCGCTCGCTGCATAGGATATTTTTTGGGTTTTTCATTGTTTTTTACTATTGATTTTCAATAGATTTGTGTGTGTCTATGTGTTTTGGCTAAAATAATTTAATTTAAATTAATAGCAATAATAGATATGTAAGGAAAACTTAAGATCAATAAAAGATGATATCGATAACTATGTTGCGAATAATCAACGAGTTTGTAGCAATAAAAAGACATACATGCATTATTGTTTTCCTTTTTATTTTGTGGCACAAGCATAAACACTTTTGATAAATATTTTTTATTTTCTCATCACATGCATTGCACATGCAAAAGTACAAGTTTTTATGATTACAAAACAAATTTTTTTGCACAAAGTTTAAATTTGTTCTTGTTTTTAAATTTTTCGATTGAGATTGAGCTCAACTTGTTTAAATTTTTTTCCTTAGATCAATAATCATTGTAACATGATATATGTCGAACACTTATATATAATTTACAAAGAATTCAAGCTTAATAATAAACGCAAACACACACAAAAGCTCCCCCCTCACCCCCACCCCTAAAAAATACGAAATCTTCGCTCCGCCGCTGTCCACGGAGCACAATAAAGATTAGTATTACATCATGAAAAAGCTACAAGATATTAGGGTGCGTTTGGTAGTAGGTAATCTAGATGGTAATCATAGATTATCATGAAATATTACCATACTTGTTTAGGTGTAAAAGATATTCCTGGAAATATAGAATTGCCATGGTAATTAAATGAAGTCGTTTCATGGTAATCATATTCCCCCCAAACATATGTCTGTCTTAGATTACCACGAAATATTCCCGCCTAATATCAAATGAGCCATGACCATCCGCCGCAGGCCTCTCTCGCTACCCGTCGGCTGGCCGGCCCGCCGTCTATCGTCGGACGTCCGCCGGCCCGCCGTCTATTGCCGGACGTCTGTTGGCCCGCCGTCTTTCCTCGATTGTCCGCCGGCTGGCGGTCATGCCGATCATTCACCGGCTGGCTCGCCACAGATCGGTCGTTCGCTGCCGGTCGGCCATAGTTCATCACTGGCCTTGCTGCCATCCACCGGCTCTCCTCCAGTCTCGCCGCCGATTGAAGGTTGCACACAAATATATTACCGGGAATGATTAAAGTATACCAAGCACGCTAATGCAAGATTCCTTGGAATTAGATGCCCGGTCATCCCATCCTGGAAATACGGGGATTCCCGGTAATCTTCCATTCCGTGTACCAAGCGCAACCCCTAGTGCATTACACTTTCACTGAACGTGTACCCATCACTTGTGGATAATTAAAATAATAGATTCATATTTACCACATTCCACTGATATTAGACGGTGAAGTCGTGAGGTCGTGGTGAGATTATTGACTTCCTCGTCATCTCTGATTCTCGCTGAGCAAGCTACTATTCTCTTAGAAATACCACTCATCTATGGTATAATCTGATATTAGTATAAGCAATTTTTCTTTATAACAGATCCACAAAACTCTGTCAATTTTTCAATCTGATTTAAAAATTATAAAAACCCCTATTTATAGAATAAGATTCTCTCTTTTAAATGACCAATAATTACTACTCCAAATTAGTACTGTGAATCTATTGTATAAACACATAAAGGTCACAAAAAGCACTTAAATCTAAGCAATCATAGATCAAATCAACACAATCAACAAAAACAAAGAATTATCGAATAAACAAAAACTGATAGCATGAATCCAATACAAAGTTACAAAATTGATAACAATCGAATCTATAGTTGGATGAGTACCGTGTGTTGGGGCTCGACTTGGATCTCGAAATTGGTGCCCTTCAGAGTTTTCACGAAGACCCTCATCTTCTTCCTTCTTCCTTCCTTTGCTGAATTTCTCCCTCTTCTTTCTCTCACTAGTTTCGTTTGGTGACTATTGAGAAGAAGAGAGAAAAGATAAAGAAACAGAAACAATGGAATTAAAACGAGTCGGTATCTTTTTAGGGTTGCTGAGCTGCTACATGCTGTTCAGGCCAAACAGCAAACATGGGTTTGTAATGCATGGAAGCCAGATACGTGGTAATGCGCTGTGGATCCTACCCTATTTAACTACCTACCAATAACTCGGTTTGTATAGGCACTTCCCATCTTTGGGAGAGTGTGGGGGTCGAACCCATGAACCCCGGAAAGGATAGTGACCACAAATTAACACTTTCGGGGCAAATTCACGGGTCTTCTGGATGCGTGTGTTGTGAGCTTGTGTGTGATGTGTGCATGGGTGTTTTGTATGTATAGGCTAGGGTCTACCAGCCATTGCCAAAAAAATTTAAAAGTAGGGTACAACTTTTCTTACTAGCCTAGCCTAGTGCTGGTAGGAAAAGTACATGACCTTCAATAGGAAGTTTTTTTCTTAATTAACCCTATTAAATAAATTAAATCCCTAGATGGCCCTAGAGCAGAAATAATTCTCTGAACGACTCTGGGAGTCCACGTCAGAAGAAAAGAGTAGCCCCAGATCGCCACGTCAGAAAGAAAACACTAGTTGGGATAGCGTTTTCTTCTTATCGGAAACGATGCTTCTGATAGCGTTTTAAAACCACAGATACAGCCTCAACATACAGAGAATCAAGAAATTTGCTCGAGGCTTAAGGGAAAACGCTACCTGTGACAGCGTCTGTTTTTCACTCAAATTGTAACAATTTTCTTAATTTTTCTATTAACAATTTGGAGAGTCTGAAAATTGTAGGTTGTAAATAATTTTGTGTAGATATCTCTAAAATTTTCATTTTTCTTAATCTTTTGTATCTAGTTAAAACTCCATTGACCCAGAACTTGTATAATTGTAGACTTCGAAGCGAGACTTAGAGTTATGTGTTGGTGGGCGCCGCACTCGTTGAAGTCGACTTTTTATTCTTATTGTTTATTATTTCGCTTTTCTTTTCTTCGTCATTGGACGTCGTATATTATCTGCATGGTTGCTTCGCCGTTTGGACGTGGAAGCTAGCTCCCGTTGGAATGCTTTATATATTATTGTGCTTGTATCAGGTTTTATTCAAAATTTACAAAGGAGATGCTGCCGATTTTTAAAACGTCATAGATGCTTTTCAAACACATTTATTTAAACTGATTTCATCTAATGACTAATTTTAAACTTCACCTCTCATATTTTCGAAAAAGGGTTTAGATTCCTGGTTCTGGCTTACTTGGATTGCGTCGACGTCTTTAGATGTCACGTGATTTAAGTGCCGGTCACGTGCCACTTTTGAGTCGTGAGAAAATTGGCGTTTTCTTTTGAGGGAAAACGCTATCACAAGTGGCGTTTTCCCTCATTCCTTTACTTCTCGGTGGCTGAAACATGAACTCCTCCTTATGTCAGAGCCTTATCGGTGAACCTAAAGCAAAAAAATTTTGGTTTTCAACGAATGGAATAGAAATTAGGTTCAAAAAATTTTATTTTCATGGTTTATGATGAATTTTAATAACGGATAAATTCTGAAATAAAATGGAAAGCATTTCCTTTATAAATATTGATATATTTTCTTAAATACATAATAATCTCCACTCCGGAGTAATACAAGCCGCTTGGCTCAAAAAAAATCTCATCTCGACGGGTGGAACTACACAATATAAAATTTATGAACTTTATAGTATCGAGAATATATTTTGTTACTTTCTAGTTTGTGCACCTCTTCTTCTTCTTCTTCTTCTATGGGGCTTGGTGCGATGGTCCTGCTATGTTGTTTAGGGGTTGCTGCGATGGTCCTGCTTCACCATCCTGAGTCATTTGAGTCAACTGTGATGCAGGGACGATATCAAGACTGTGTTCCACCGCCACCGCCTCATCCGCCTCATACTCGCATCTTCGGTGGGAAACACAAGGCCCTGCCTGATCATCAGATTGATATGTGCGACTCCGATAGTCATAGACAGGACCTTCTATCATTGCCTCAAATCTGGGACCCTCACCCATTTCATGCATCGCGCCTCGACAATGTCCAATTGTAGCATGTGTTAATTGTTTCAACGCATTCGCCGCAGCACTCCGTATAGTCCTCACTGCTATACGTACAAGCCTCCACATGTGTCCAACCTGGAAAAAAATATACATTTTAGTATAAACATTCTATTAAACGTACAGGATGACAATCCAACATTACAAAACAACTAAAATAACATATCATCTTAACTTTCGAGAGAGCTGTGGGCTGAAACATAAGGACATCTCCACCAATGAAATATCGCCGATCTGGTGTGACAACGTACAATCGAGTCCTCGGGATATACCAACTCATATACTCGATACGGCGTGTAGGATCATACACTGGGATGTCTCTTCCAACGATGAGTGCAAATCTGTCGAAGTCCCACATGTGCACATGTGGCATATGCCTGTGTCTCCAGTCCTCCCTGGCTTTGCCTCGCGCATCTATCTCGTGCAACGCGGCATCAAAAACTCGGTCTGATGGGATCCCCTGGTGCAAACCGAACTAGCACTGTACTCTATCCGGATAGTAGTACTCGACAAACATGAAGTGTATGAGTGGTGCCGTGGTCAACCATAGCAAGTGGTGGGGATGGGACGTGCACAGAGACGGTAAAAGCGCGACACGCTCATCTATGTAAGGCTGCCACGTCACAAACTCGTCACGTAGAGTATTCAGCTCATCCTTGTATAAGTCAAGATACTCATGAGGGTTCCTCCTCCATGTAAGCCGACCTGCCCACCGAACACCTAGAGGAGACCTCCGATCATTAGGACCATCGGTGATCCACCTATCCAAGAGTTGTGTGATCTCAGGGCGCCCAACGTGTAATCTCTCCCACACCCATATCTGTAGGAACATGGAACATCCGGTCATCTGTGTTGTGCTATGCAATGTACGACACAAACCACCATATAGACATCCTAAGATCGTGCAGCCCCAACTAAATGATCCCGCTGCATCTCTAGTCAGACCGGTGCTCAATGGTAGATACAACAACGACACCATATCTTCAGATGAATTCGGTAATAGGACACCCCCGAACAAAGTCAAAATGTACGCATGAACGTAACACTCTATCTGATACGGATCGGAGTCCTTGGTGATGGTATCATGAAACTGATCATGTGACCATGAAAGCCGTAGGCATGAACCTCGAAACTGACCCGCTGGTGGCACAACTCCCAAAAGTTGAACGCATAATGTCGGCAAATCATATACTGACGTACCGATCACGGCCATACCGTCCACCGGAATTCCCAATAGTACACTGACATCATATAATGTTGGGGTCATCTCACCAACCAAAAAATGAAATGTGTGTGTCTCGGGCATCCATCGCTCTATCAATGCTGTGAGTAGAGCGTGATCCAACTGCATATTGCCGATGAGTCCGACTCCATATAATCCACACTTAATAAGTGTATCGGCTATCTGTGGTATGATCGGCAAGTAATCGTGGCTGTGAAACTCTATGTCGGATACCGCATCACCGTTCCACACGGCATCTAATATATGACATGTCTGTAATGTCAAGAGTGTCAGTGTCTGAAAGCCCGGATGTGTAATATCATAATCTCGTAGCTCATCCTGATCATCACGATGACCTCGGCCACCGGAAGATCGGCCACCACATGCTCGTACCATTGTACAAACCTGTAAAGTAAAACACAATAAGATATTAGAATATGACAAGGATAAGAGAATTACTGGAAAAAAGTAACAAAACGCAATGCTACAATATCTAATAAAACAAAAGGTCAAGAATCGCGACAATATATATGACAATATCCATGATAACAAAAAAAGAAAAGCAATGTTACAAAATCCATCATAACAAAAAAGTAAAGTAATGCTACAATATCCAAGATAACAACATAATCTCTAAAGTCATCCCAATTACTAAAAGTTTCATACAAATATTCATTCTATCTCAATACTTATAATAATTAACATCAATACAAATATCCCTATTACATTTCCCCATGATCATTCATTGACACGACGGGTCTGCTTCGTCATGCAGTGGACACATGTGACTGTTGTGTCCTTCCTGCTGACATTTCTTACACTAGTATTGACTGGATGTTCTATCTTGCCTCACATCCATGTCATTTCAAATACGTGTCTGTTGGGGTAAAAATTTACACCCCGGTTGACCAAGTCAAAATCAAAGTCAACCCCAAGCCAGGTGGGCCCAAGCCTAGGTCAAGTGGGCCAATGCCCGGAGCGAGCCCGAGCATGAAGCGGCCGGCCTCCCCCCATGCCAAAATAAATATTTTGTAATAAATAATTTTGTTGTATTTCTTGTATTTTTATTTTATGAATAAATGTAAGAAAATTGGCATAAAGCCAAATTTTTGTAAAGCCCATGGCTTATGTGCAAAAAGAAATGGCATATGAGCCATGGGATAGGCAAAATGCCATTTTGTGAAGCCCAAGGGGCTATGTGTAAAGTGTATAGCCTATAAAGGCAAAGATAATGAAATATCTCAACAACTTTTTCTCTCTCTAAAGAGCAAATCTAGATCTGAGATCTTTCTCCTTCCTCAAGCTTCTAAAAACCTTCTTCTTTCTTTTGAATTAAATCAAGAGTTTTTCTCTTCCTTTTATAAAAGTAAATAGTTTTTCACCACAAAACCCATAAAGGGGAACTCAGATCTTCCATTAGATCTCAAAAAGAAGAGATTTTTAAAATCTCACACTTCTTGATCTTCAAGATCCGGCCAACAAAGGAAGAAGAAGGAGACCCATCTCCAGAAACCCCACTTTGGGGAAGAACTAGAGCTCAAGGGGAGAAGCCCTTCATCATCTTCAAAACATTTTAGGAGTTTAACTCCACTCCAATTTCTCTTTCGGGAGTTTCTGGGGCTAAAAGCCCCTTTTTTCTCGCCGGCGCCCGAGCGCCTTGCGCTCAAGCGCCCAGCGCCCACGTGCCAACATGTGGTGCGCTAGCGCTAGCGCTCAAGCGCCCAGCGCCCACGTGCCGACACGTGGTGCGCTAGCGCTCGAGCACCCAGCGCCCATGTCACGCCCTGCTTCCCAGTGTACGGCGAAGTGGACGCGACGAGGTCCGCTACGTATGTACTCAGAAGTACATACGCCAAGCGTAGCTAAGCAATATAAAATATTACACAAGAGACAAGAGTATAAAAATAACATCAACTTTTATTTATTAACATTCTTTGTACAAAACTTGGAAAGGAAAAAAAATACAACTGAAATAAAGATGCCTAAACAGTGGCATAACAGGAAATGGAAAATACTGAAAAGAAAAGTGTACAATGAAATTATACCGCAGGGTCTTCAGCAAATTGCTCCAAGTCTTCCTGGGTTGGCTCAACTTCTGCCGGGTCCAAACCACCTGACGACATTCAAAGAAGAAAGAAATAGAATGTCGTCAGCGAACAGGTCGCTCGGTAAGTCCCAAAGATAAGGGGGAAATAAACAGACAGTAAAAAAGAGAGAGAGAGAGAGAGCTTTTACTCTTGTATTATAATATTATAATATTGTATTAACGTTGTTGTTTTTAGCCTGGTACAGAAGATGCCAGTGTATATGTAACACCCAACCCTTTTTATACCAATAGCTGTATTTCCATTTCATTTATAAAATTTATTTAAATTTTCTTATAATTATTTACTAGTTTATTTATTTCAAAACCCCAATTCCCATTCCTTTATTTAAATTCATTTTCTCTTTTAAACCCAATTCCCCTTCCAATATTCATAATCCTTTCTTGTGAGGAACCCAAACCACATTCTTTTATACCTTACATTTCTTTATCCTAAGCCCACCTATTTATCTAATTAATTCATTTAAATTTCCTCAGCCATTACCTTATTTGTTTAGTCTAAAGCCCTCTATTCCCTCTGTCTCTCTAATTCTTTTATTCAAATTTTCCCCGGCCCATTCCTTAATCTTTCCCGTTTAAATTTATTTCCATACTGGCCCAGCCCGTCTCTCTTTCCCCCTCAACAATTTCTTTTCCCTCAATTCCTTGGCCCAGCCCTTCGTTTTCAACCCACGAACCAATTCCTTGCCGGCCCAGCACCCTTCTTTAACTCCTCTAATTAAATTCTTTTTATTTCTTTCAGTCTAAATCTCTTGGCCCGGCCCGCTTCTCCCCAGCCCAGCTCGCCTCCGCGCCCATGTCTCGAACTCGACCCGACCACTGTTCATCTTCCATTTAAATTCTCCAACGGCTCTTTCCCCCTCGTGCGCGCGCGACCCGCCTCCTCCGCCGTCGCCCACGCCCACGATCGCGAGCCGTTACCTCCGACGACGTTCGCGTGCACGTTACACCCACAACGTGCGACCCTCTCTCCTTAACCCTCTATCCCCTCTTCCTCCACTGCCCCGAACGCCCTCACCTGCACTCGCTCCCCTGCACCCACGCACCCGCCACCGAGCCCCTGCGCCTCTCTCCGGCGAGCCCCTCTCCCCGCCTCATCGTCGACCGCTTCATCATCATCCTCATCAACGTCGTCGCATCATCTCCCTCACCACCACCCTCACACCCATACCCGAGCACCCCCGTCGAGCACCCCTGCATCCAACCCATTTCGCCTGAGCCCCGCCTCCTGCACCTCTCGTCGGCGGGCCCACTGCACCGTCGTCGACACATCATCAACATCATCCTCGTCGACCTCACTCCCCGACCTCCGATCATCTCTCACTCTCTCTCGTTCCCTCTGAGCTCTCTCTCTTACAGTCTTATCTCTCTCCCTTTCCTGATCTCCCTCTCTCTCTCCCATGTGCTTCTCTTTCTCTCTCTAGCTCAGCTCTCTCCCTCTCTGTGCTGCTCTCTCACTCTCACCCTCTGAATCCCCTCTCTCTCACTGTCTCTCTTTCCCTCTCTCACTGCTCTCTCTCTCTCTGTGTGTGCACTTTCTCTCCCTCACTCCCCATCTCTCTCTCTATGCCCCTCTCTCTCTCCTTAACCCACACCCATTAATCTCTAAAAGTTTCGACCCCCGGTACTGTCAATTGCCGAAGCACAAGACGACTCCGGACAAAACGACGCGATATCCGCTTCTCGACCCAAGCTCGCACGAATCGGTTCCACGGCGTATATCACGCGTTCGTGACGACGTTGCTGCCTTGCGACCCCGAGACTTCTTCCAGGCAAGTTTTTACTTGCTACATGCTATTTATTATTAGTTTACAAATCGAAATCGTAGATATATCCCATGTTTTGCTTCATGCTAAATTTTGCTACAAACTGCTCGATGCTTGTTCTCATAGAAAATCATTATCCAATTTGACGGAACTAGATATTTTGCTTTGGCCCTTGCTGTGCTGGATACCCTACGCAAGTTTTGTTAGAAAATACGACTGTTAACAGTTAAAATGACTACCCCCAAGTTTAACCGTAAAGCTGAAATTCTATTGCACCTGAAAACCGTTAAATTCACCATAAATCATATACATATTAGAATGGTGCGTTCGAGGGCTCAAATCGAAGCCGACTCGATGAACTTTAACCATATACTAGTTTCCAGACAATCCTGTACTTAAACTGTGATGATATTCGGATCGCAGTGCGACTCTGGACTGCAGTCCAGAGCGACTCCAGTTATTGGTTGCTGTTCCACAATGGGTACCACAGGAATTACTTAACTCGTAGTTTGCGGAACTCCACTGCTTATTGTAGGTAACTCTGTTAGCTAGACAACACATTTGGTTTCATTCTGTTTCGTTACCGTTTGATATTTAAACTGTAATTTAGAACATCGGGACACATAACAGTCCCAACAGATCAGAATTGACATGTTGATATTAAACAGATTATAACTCCTAACGTATAGACGCGATTGAAGATCCGTTTGTTGAGTTGAAAACTTTACTGAAAACCCTAGAATTTATTCAACTGTAGCGTCGCTAAATTATGATCCCAACTGGGGTTAAAATGCGTTGCGAAACGGACTTCTGATTCTGAAATTGGATTTCCAGCCGCGTGCGCTTAAAATGAAATGGTTATAACTATTGATCCTGGAACCCGATTGGCTCGAAACCAAATTAGATGGATAGATAACTGAACATATTAATTACTACCTGTTTGTCATTTCGCCAAATCATATACATATGTTTCATGATAAATCGTGCAAGTGAAAGAATGCGGTTTTATAACATCCTCACCATGTTTATATACTTGTTCACGCATCATATCATACCCATGTCATTGTTTTGATAACCTAGTGACATCGTGCATTTACCCAGTGTTAGATTTTAGTGTTGATTGTGGCAAGTACGTCAGTGTTCGTGTATTCGTGATTAAGTGAAAGTGATACGTACTTGTGCACAATCAGTGTCCCTTTTATTCTATTGCATTGTCGACGTCTGTGGGATGCGTGTACGTGTGACTGTAAGTGGCATGGGACACTTATGGAAGCGCTTGCACGGATGTCACAGATAAGGCATCCGACACTGCCATTTATCTTAGGTATTAGTCGGGACGTGCTTGATGGAGGTCCTGCCTCCAGTTCTCGCGCAGACTTGTCACGGATCGATTAGTATTTAGGGTTATGGTTAGCGTTTGATGTAGACCACGGGGTGTGGGGTAGTTCAAGTGTGAATTCAACAGAATCTCGGGAGTCCCATGCCGGCTTATATATTTAGGGAGTTATATGGAGATTTACAGGGTATGTGCTATAGACACCGTGATACATTCGTTACATGTTGGGCCCGTGGTCCCTTGCCCTTGGGTTCTACCCTTGGATGGAGGACACTCGCGAGTGGTTGACTCTCACACTTGGACTGACGATAGGCTTATTGACCTGTGCAGTGAGACTTAGAGACTGATAGGGTTACTGTCATTTACATTCATTCTATACTGTCTTGACATTCGTGACATATTCTTATACTGCTTTATTTTTCCGCTGCATTGATCTCTGCTCATTCATATTCATGCTGTCATTGATTTACTGTTATTCATATCTATTACCACTGTTAGAACTGTTACTTGATTATATACATTATATTGCTATTGTGTCGCTCTGACGACCTGAGTATGCATGCTCAGCGTGAGGAGAAGATTTAGCCTGGACCAGTGCATCACAGACTTCCTGACTTGTCGTTCCTAGTTACATCCGTTTGTTCCACTTCAGGTCAGTTTACTTTATTGTTTCCTTCAGTTACTGCATTTCTCATTACCTGTGCAATATATACTGTTTACCATGAGAAACTAGAAGCCGAAGTGTGACTACGGCAGGACTTTTCCTTGACCGCAGGAGCATGGCTGGCCTTGTCTACCCCTCGTATTCCGTATTTTGGGAAGCGGGGCGTGACATGGTTTAGTTGGTATCAGAGCCCGGTTTTGCATCGTTTGGGATTGCAGTTTTCCGTGTATAGTTTGACAATCTAAAGACATCCTTCGGTCTAGGTTGTAAACTTGTCATTCTTGATCCATATTCACATCATGTGTTCAGCTATCTATTCGCTATGGTTTACTTAAAATCATACCGTTGATTCTTCACTTGTAATAGATTCATCATCTTTGATATTCTTGAATCCTTGTTCTATCCATATCATATTTTGATTCATTTAGCGTGTGACTCATGTCATTCTCGAATTTGTTGTTTCAGGATCATGTCTTCCAACGACTCTTCATCTTTATCCGCTCCCCAGAATCAGACTGTTGAGATTCTGAGTGTACTGCAAGGTTTAAAGGAAGCCCAGGAGCGAACAAACGACTTATTAGCTGAAGGACTGAGAAGACAGGCGAATCAGGCACCAGCGGGAGTCTCCTATCATAAAGGGATCTCTATTGGACGAGGAAAGGAGAAGAAGATGAAGCGTCAACAGAAGTACCAGAAGAACCCCTACTGTGGGTATTGTAAGAGGCCAGGACACCTTCAGAGGGATTGTTGCCGTGCCCAATGGAAATGTCTCATATGCGGTTCCGACAAACATCTCATCAACGGTTGCCCAGAAAGGAAAGAACTACAAGGAGGAAACTCGTCCACACTCCCCACTTCAGCCAAGTGAGGAGTATCGCGTAGTTTTAACTTCGACCATAAGGCGGATCTAACTCAGAATTCAACTAGCATAACGATGACGCAGCGTGTTGGCAATCGAAGAAGGATTTTATGATTTTCCAATTTCAATAATAATGTTGTTATCTTCTATGAATAATTCTTTCAGTTTGCGAACTTGTATCCGTTGAACTTTAGTTGAATGGAATGAAATTTGAATCATAGTATATGCATCATTCTCATGCTTTCTCTATGTCACATTCTATTCATTATCACAGTATTTCCATTCGGATCTTTCAGTTCCTGCAGCCGCATATTTTTCCTATATTGCGTACCCCGAGCTCTCCTTGATGTATTCCATTGTCTAATCATGACTCTTTTCTTTCAGACATGGCCCACCCTGGAGCAGTGCCGCATCTAGACGAGGATGCACAGTCATGCATTTCCTTAGATCACACACTGACGAGTTCCGATGATGAGGCAAATGGTCCACAGGTCAACTTTGAAAACTTTGATTCAGGGGACGAAGGAGCAGCCGTCCCAGTGTTCGACATGATAGCTGATTCTGATAAAGAGGAAGAAGATCCCGAAGAGAACCAGGTAGAGGAAGACCAGATAGAAGAAGATCCCGATGAGGACCCGGTGGAAGAAAATCCAGTTGAGGAAAACCCCGTGGAGGAAAATCCAGAAGAAGAAAATCACATGGAATCAGATCTCGATGAAGAAGCTCCATTCGAGAAAGGAGAACCAGAAGATCAAGACCCTGCTGTTGAAGAACTTCCAGTGGCGATGCCTGCGAGGCGATATGGAAATGGACGCCCCTGCCTGAGTGCGCGAGCCTACCGCAACCTACTGAATCTCCACAACCACGACTGACGGAATTTCTTTTGATGTTGTCTTTCTGGCCAAATAAACTATGTATAGTTTAAGGCCACTTTTCACCTTTGGGCATGCCTTGTTTCAAATTTCCTTGAATAAAATAAATCTTCTGAGTTTGTAAACCTTTTGATTATTGGTTCGCTTGATATTTGTTTATTGCCCGTATCCATCTATCCTTCGGCAGAGTTCCCTGACTGTCCACCCCTACCCATTGAATAGTTTTCACCCCGTTCGATTAGAAAGTATCGCACTCTGAGCCTTGGAATGAGCCACCTTTCATCTTTCGTCTGTACCCTGTTTGAGATCCTTCTGGGAGGAGATTAGTTCTTGTGAAACTTCCGAATTCATTAACTTTTCAAATTTTGGTTCGCGTGTTGTACCAACTGTTGTTTCCCCCACACTTTCCTTTTGTATTCTTTTGTTGCTCCTCCTTACTTCCTGTGCTGACCCGATCCCAATCTTCTTGATCTTCAGCCTAAAATCGACACACTTCAACCTTCTGATTGAGCCACACCTTCTGACCAAAGCCGTCACCCTTCGACCTTTTGTATCAGCCACATCCCATTGTAATCACTACCCTAGCTAGCCTTATTCATATTGGTGATTTCTCTTTTACCCCAAATGTATTTAGACACTATTATTCAAAAAAAAAAAAATTAGTTTTCATTATTTTGGTTCGTGTTATTGATTACTCCGTTTTTGTATTTTAAGTACAACTATTATTATTTTCTTTTCTGTAGCGTAACCTTACACCGCGCATACTTTTGGTCCATATTTCTTAATTTCACTATACAAGTTTTATAAATTATTTTTAGTCTATTCTATCGATACCTTTCCTAAAATGTTTTAGCCTACCGACTAGTTTTCACTGCTTTATTGTCGTCAATTTATCTTGAGGATTCGTGACTATGATTACTATTATAGGTGGTTGAGCCTTATATTTATTATTTCTGTTTGCTATCATAATATATTTAGATGCGCACACATTTGGTTTCGACGTTTACCGGGCACACTTTGATTAATATTATTCGTTAATTGTTATCTATATTCTTGTATATTTGTAGTTGCCTTATAGTGTTTCTGTATTATACTTTTAGGCCTAACTTTTGTATGTGGTTTTCTATATATGTACGTACCTTCAAAACTTTGTCTACCCGTTTTAAATAAATCAACACGTATTGGTTTTCGTATGATAATCCTTCGCTTATTATTTATAGCTAGCTGCTTCTTTTAAATTTCGAGGACGAAATTTTTATAAGGGTGGTATGATGTAACACCCAACCCTTTTTATACCAATAGCTGTATTTCCATTTCATTTATAAAATTTATTTAAATTTTCTTATAATTATTTACTAGTTTATTTATTTCAAAACCCCAATTCCCATTCCTTTATTTAAATTCATTTTCTCTTTTAAACCCAATTCCCCTTCCAATATTCATAATCCTTTCTTGTGAGGAACCCAAACCACATTCTTTTATATCTTACATTTCTTTATCCTAAGCCCACCTATTTATCTAATTAATTCATTTAAATTTCCTCAGCCATTACCTTATTTGTTTAGTCTAAAGCCCTCTATTCCCTCTGTCTCTCTAATTCTTTTATTCAAATTTTCCCCGGCCCATTCCTTAATCTTTCCCGTTTAAATTTATTTCCATACTGGCCCAGCCCATCTCTCTTTCCCCCTCAACAATTTCTTTTCCCTCAATTCCTTGGCCCAGCCCTTCGTTTTCAACCCACGGCCCAATTCCTTGCCGGCCCAGCACCCTTCTTTAACTCCTCTAATTAAATTCTTTTTATTTCTTTCAGTCTAAATCTCTTGGCCCGGCCCGCTTCTCCCCAGCCCAGCTCGCCTCCGCGCCCATGTCTCGAACTCGACCCGACCACTTTTCATCTTCCATTTAAATTCTCCAACGGCTCTTTCCCCCTCGTGCGCGCGCGACCCGCCTCCTCCGCCGTCGCCCACGCCCACGATCGCGAGCCGTTACCTCCGACGACGTTCGCGTGCACGTTACACCCACAACGTGCGACCCTCTCTCCTCAACCCTCTATCCCCTCTTCCTCCACTGCCCCGAACGCCCTCACCTGCACTCGCTCCCCTGCACCCACGCACCCGCCACCGAGCCCCTGCGCCTCTCTCCGGCGAGCCCCTTTCCCCGCCTCATCGTCGACCGCTTCATCATCATCCTCATCAACGTCGTCGCATCATCTCCCTCACCACCACCCTCACACCCATACCCGAGCACCCCCGTCGAGCACCCCTGCATCCAACCCATTTCGCCTGAGCCCCGCCTCCTGCACCTCTCGTCGGCGGGCCCACTGTACCGTCGTCGACACATCATCAACATCATCCTCGTCGACCTCACTCCCCGACCTCCGATCATCTCTCACTCTCTCTCGTTCCCTCTGAGCTCTCTCTCTCACAGTCTTATCTCTCTCCCTTTCCTGATCTCCCTCTCTCTCTCCCCTGTGCTTCTCTTTCTCTCTCTAGCTCAGCTCTCTCCCTCTCTGTGCTGCTCTCTCACTCTCACCCTCTGAATCCCCTCTCTCTCACTGTCTCTCTTTCCCTCTCTCACTGCTCTCTCTCTCTGTGTGTGCACTTTCTCTCCCTCACTCCCCATCTCTCTCTCTATGCCCCTCTCTCTCTCCTTAACCCACACCCATTAATCTCTAAAAGTTTCGACCCCCGGTACTGTCAATTGCCGAAGCACAAGACGACTCCGGACAAAACGACGCGATATCCGCTTCTCGACCCAAGCTCGCACGAATCGGTTCCACGGCGTATATCACGCGTTCGTGACGACGTTGCTGCCTTGCGACCCCGAGACTTCTTCCAGGCAAGTTTTTACTTGCTACATGCTATTTATTATTAGTTTACAAATCGAAATCGTAGATATATCCCATGTTTTGCTTCATGCTAAATTTTGCTACAAACTGCTCGATGCTTGTTCTCATAGAAAATCATTGTCCAATTTGACGGAACTAGATATTTTGCTTTGGCCCTTGCTGTGCTGGATACCCTACGCAAGTTTTGTTAGAAAATACGACTGTTAACAGTTAAAATGACTACCCCCAAGTTTAACCGTAAAGCTGAAATTCTATTGCACCTGAAAACCGTTAAATTCACCATAAATCATATACATATTAGAATGGTGCGTTCGAGGGCTCAAATCGAAGCCGACTCGATGAACTTTAACCATATACTAGTTTCCAGACAATCCTGTACTTAAACTGTGATGATATTCGGATCGGAGTGCGACTCTGGACTGCAGTCCAGAGCGACTCCAGTTATTGGTTGCTGTTCCACAATGGGTACCACAGGAATTACTTAACTCGTAGTTTGCGGAACTCCACTGCTTATTGTAGGTAACTCTGTTAGATAGACAACAAATTTGGTTTCATTCTGTTTCGTTACCGTTTTATATTTAAACTGTAATTTAGAACATCGGGACACATAACAGTCCCAACAGATCAGAATTGACATGTTGATATTAAACAGATTATAACTCCTAACGTATAGACGCGATTGAAGATCCGTTTGTTGAGTTGAAAACTTTACTGAAAACCCTAGAATTTATTCAACTGTAGCGTCGCTAAATTATGATCCCAACTGGGGTTAAAATGCGTTGCGAAACGGACTTCTGATTCTGAAATTGGATTTCCAGCCGCGTGCGCTTAAAATGAAATGGTTATAACTATTGATCCTGGAACCCGATTGGCTCGAAACCAAATTATATGGATAGATAACTGAACATATTAATTACTACCTGTTTGTCATTTCGCCAAAT
Source organism: Agapanthus africanus (assembly GCA_030015575.1). Lineage (NCBI taxonomy): Eukaryota > Viridiplantae > Streptophyta > Magnoliopsida > Asparagales > Amaryllidaceae > Agapanthus > Agapanthus africanus. Next base: position 681,203,055 of record JASDDO010000031.1, on the reverse strand, counting down.
CATATACATATGTTTCATGATAAATCGTGTAAGTGAAAGAATGCGGTTTTATAACATCCTCACCATGTTTATATACTTGTTCACGCATCATATCATACCCATGTCATTGTTTTGATAACCTAGTGACATCGTGCATTTACCCAGTGTTAGATTTTAGTGTTGATTGTGGCAAGTACGTCAGTGTTCGTGTATTCGTGATTAAGTGAAAGTGATACGTACTTGTGCACAATCAGTGTCCCTTTTATTCTATTGCATTGTCGACGTCTGTGGGATGCGTGTACGTGTGACTGTAAGTGGTATGGGACACTTATGGAAGCGCTTGCACGGATGTCACAGATAAGGCATCCGACACTGCCATTTATCTTAGGTATTAGTCGGGACGTGCTTGATGGAGGTCCTGCCTCCAGTTCTCGCGCAGACTTGTCACGGATCGATTAGTATTTAGGGTTATGGTTAGCGTTTGATGTAGACCACGGGGTGTGGGGTAGTTCAAGTGTGAATTCAACAGAATCTCGGGAGTCCCATGCCGGCTTATATATTTAGGGAGTTATATGGAGATTTACAGGGTATGTGCTATAGACACCGTGATACATTCGTTACATGTTGGGCCCGTGGTTCCTTGCCCTTGGGTTCTACCCTTGGGTGGAGGACACTCGCGAGTGGTTGACTCTCACACTTGGACTGACGATAGGCTTATTGACCTGTGCAGTGAGACTTAGAGACTGATAGGGTTACTGTCATTTACATTCATTCTATACTGTCTTGACATTCGTGACATATTCTTATACTGCTTTATTTTTCCGCTGCATTGATCTCTGCTCATTCATATTCATGCTGTCATTGATTTACTGTTATTCATATCTATTACCACTGTTAGAACTGTTACTTGATTATATACATTATATTGCTATTGTGTCGCTCTGACGACCTGAGTATGCATGCTCAGCGTGAGGAGAAGATTTAGCCTGGACCAGTGCATCACAGACTTCCTGACTTGTCGTTCCTAGTTACATCCGTTTGTTCCACTTCAGGTCAGTTTACTTTATTGTTTCCTTCAGTTACTGCATTTCTCATTACCTGTGCAATATATACTGTTTACCATGAGAAACTAGAAGCCGAAGTGTGACTACGGCAGGACTTTTCCTTGGGTTCAAGACTCCGTGATCGACCCGGATCACTCCCGTCAACGAAAGAAGACGAAGGTGCAAAAAGGAAAAGATCGTCCTATCGAACAGCAAGGGACAACGATCGCTAGGGTACCCACTGCAATGGCCCCTTCAACTTCAACGACCCACAAAAGAAGGAGGCCGGAGAAAACCCCCGCGCCGGCGACAAATATCAGAGGTGGTGAACCCAAACGCCCTAAGTCAGGGGGCATTGTGGTTCATACCGTCTACGTGGCATCTGGTAAAGAAGACAGCCGCATATCTACGGGTCATCGACCGCTTACCCGATCAGTGACCAAGGCGCAGGAGCAACAGCAAAAGCTCCAAGAGATGATGAACGCTATGGCCGCACCAAAAGAAAATCCTGAAACGTCCTCAGATGAACGCCAGGAGGAAGAAACCAACGCCGAATTCCTTCGTCGGATATTGGAGAAGAAGGACAAAGAGGCTGCTGAACAAGCAGCCAACATACAGCGTATGGGCCTCCTCTTCCAAGACATGATAGGGATGATGATACAACAAGATCCTCCGACGGAAGAGCCCCCGATCGTCCTTGGAGACGATAGGGGAGAGACATCAAATCCTCCGCCAGCTCTGTCGACGGCTAAAGAGGATACAATCTCCAAAGCTGATTTGGATGAATACATCGCCCAACAAATACAGGTTCATCATGCTACCGAAGCAGCCGGCCAGGTCGTAAAAACGGGGCGGCCATATCCAAGTTGGTACGATCAAATCAAGTACCCGCCCGGTTACACAATTCCCAAGTTCCATGTCTACAAGGGGATGGACAATCCTCACCAGCATGTTGCCCAATTCAGGGCACTCTGCGGTAACACCGGCGGTGATGACAAGCTGTTGCTTCGCCAGTTCGTTGGAAGCTTATCAGATACGGCGTTCGAATGGTACTCTGAGCTCCCGAACGACTCTATTAAAACCTTTGCGGAGATGGAGCTACTGTTTACTCAGCGTTTTGCAAGCGCCAGTGAACGCACCCCGATGACGGCACTGATTAACGCCAGAGTAAAGCCAGGCGAGACATGGGTTCAGTATGCTATACGGTGGCGGAACTTATAGTCGAAGTGCGAGCAGCGCATTGAAGAAGCTCCTGCGGTGGGTATGTTTGTGGGAACCCTTGATCCGCAAGCAACCATCTCACAATTTATGATGTTTTTCAAGCCAACTACCTTCCAGGCCTTGATTGAAAAGCTAGCGCAGATGGATCAGATGGGCCATACACCTCCTCTTCCAAAGCCGGACTCCCAAAATGACAAAGGGAAGGGAAAAGCGATCGTTGTCGCTAATGCTCAACAACAACCGAGCAACTCGAAGCCGGTTGTGCGACAAAATAAAATGTGCCCATACTTAGACCTTGTGGAGAGGCTAGGGCGTCCTTATTCTTTTCCCCGCGATAAAACGAGAAGGTTATTCGAGTTGGCATTGTGCAACAGACTCATAAATCTGCCGGATCCAAAACGTCCGTTGCAACCAAGTGACGTCAATGAGCCCAACTACTGTCCTTATCATCGAGTACTAGGCCATCCGATCGAAGATTGCTACGTTTTCAAAAATTGGCTTGAAAACTAGTACCGACAGGGCAAGTTCGCGTTATCTGACAAATGGAAGGTGAATCCCCCGCAACCCCACACCTCTAAGGGGACGAATACGCCGGGGGCAACATGCTCCGTCGTTGAAGAAGCTCCTTGGGAGATTGTATTATCAGCCAAGACAAAGAGGATGCTAAACGATCTTCAAACATATTCGGCGATTAGGTGGAAGAACCCGTTGGAACCGCAGATCATTGAGGGGATGTTGAAGGCACATCCAACTCCAAAGACCGATGGTGGCAGCCCAAGTACTCGCAACCAGCCGTCAAAATCTTCGAAAAGGAAGAAGAAGAAATCTAAGAAGCCCGTGAAGCCTGGCGACAAGCGCACGGACTTGCAAAAACAAATTGATGCGTTGGACGAATACAACCAGAAGGCACGGACTCCCATTACATTCTAAGAGTTCGTCAATCATGTTTTTCAAGAGGAATATGAGGGAGAAAGTTCATATGATGAATCTGAAGAATGCGTGGCAAGCTGTCATGTGATTTCCCATTCGTTCAAAGACGATGAGGAAACTCCTTGTACTGAAACGCTGGGGGCAGATCCTGAACCAAAAATTCTGGGGCCATCAGATGAAATGATTGACGCGTTCTTTAACGAAGCTCGATTGAAAAGTAAAGCTGATCGAGAACGCGAGACGGCTATATTTGAAAGGGCCAAGCGCCAGCGACTTGATGAAAGAGCTGAGACGATCCCGCTGGAGCAAAATGCTTCCACCGTTGATAAAATCAAAATCAAGATGAGGAAAAGGTTCGCTAAAGCCGTGTCAATGGGCATGAAGCTACCATCCTCCGAAGGAAAAATTACTGGTGAAATAGAAATGCACCCCTCCTATTACTTATATCATCGGAAGATTTCGCACCCCACTCAAGAGTGCAAAGCTTTCGATAGATGGTGGCAAGGATACGTTACTCATCGGCAACGCTTTAAGCGGGAGAAGCGTAAAACTCGTAGAGAGCGAGAAAATATGACTGAAAGGCTTAAAAGAACTACCGGCGATTGTCGCATGGTTAACACCGGCGGGCCGCAAGTGCCTACATTCGGGAGCGATTCTGATGAAGAACTGGAACTTGCCCCTCTCTTTAAAGAGTCCACTTCGAGGAAAGAAGAAGAGCCGAAGGTTTGCAAAAATATCCGGCAACGTAATCGCACGCTCCCCGAAAAGAATCTCGGACCCTCAAACAGAAAAGATAAAGGGAAAGAAAAGGTCTCTGAAGATATCGACTTAGATGAACAAGTTGTGGAGGAACTAAATCCGAGGGACCCGCCGAAGAAGAATAAGGTGGATTACAACGTCTTAGCTGATCTGAGGAAGCTACCCTCACAGCTCAGCATTCTTGACGCCCTTCTGCTATCAAAAGAGGCAAAAGATTCGTTGATCAAGGCACTACAGGATCCGAAACAATTCCAAGCTTGCCTGGCCGAAGAAAAGATGAAGGATGAATTAGAGGAAGTGCACACAGCCGATGTCACTTTCGGTGATGAAGACCTTCTCCTCGGAACTTGCGAACACAATCGCCCCCTCTATGTCTCAGGATACTGCCATGATATTAAGATAGGCAAAATTCTGATAGACAATGGATTCTCCGTTAATCTCCTCAATATGCGGGTGTTAAAAGAAATCTGCATGAGCGTCCAGCACCTTGCTCGTGACAAGATCACCATCTCCGGGTTCGACTCCCAGTCATCAAGAACTCTTGGGTCTGTGATACTGACGCTACGCTTCGGGCTACTCGTCACTGACATTAAGTTCCATGTCATAGACGCCAAGACATGCTACAACGCTTTGCTCGGCCGACCTGGTTACACGAGTACAACATCATCCCTTCTACACAACATCAGTGTATCAAGTATTTTAAGGATGGTTTCGAGTATACCGTGACGGGAGAACTGAACCCGTTCTCTGTAAACGAGGTCCGCAAATATGAAGATGCCAAATACTTCTTACCGGATTTCGAAGACACGGAGAAGTGTCACAAGCCGGGGAACAAAGCTAACGCCACCATCCCTGTCTTCAGCAGTGATACTGAAGAGGAAGAGGAGATAGTTTATTCGGGTCCGCCCCAACACAACAAGCCAGGACCGTCCACTCCTACGTTGGTCTTTGGTAGCGACTCGGAAGATGAGATCCATGCTGTATTCTCTGCTCGACCTTCAATACGAACGTCCGCTGATGAAAAGCAAAGTCTACAAGTCGCCATAGTGCCGCTTAAACACCATAAAGAACTGGATGCACTTAATATTTACAATGTAGAAGAGCTGCAAACGTTCTATATCCCTTCCAGGCGAGAAAGCGAAAAAGCAATTCTGTTCTACCGCTCTGAAGAAACCAAGGTGGAAAAAGAAATCTGGCATGGCGCGGATCCTACGCTCGATAGGCTTCAGCCTATCCGTCTTCCCAGATATTATACAGAGGGTTTGAAAAAGCTGCTGAAACGTCAGGGGATATCCTTCAAGCAGACCGTTCGAAAAGCCAAGTTCTATGACAAAATCTGGAACGTTCCCGGGACTCAGCGCAAACTGCCTAATGGGAGAATGGAGAAAAAAGGACTTGGATACATCCTGTCAAAGAAACGAGAACTACTAAACAGCTGCTATGTCATGTATGACTTCGATGAAGAAGGGGATGCTCAATGGGAGGACGCTAATCCTGAGACAGTGAAAGTTTTAAATGCAAAAGAGCCAAGTCCGTCGTTCGAAGAACAAATAGACAAGCTCATAAGGGAAGCGGGTCAAAAAGTCCGAGATGATCACAACCGCGAGACGGCCATCTGCGAGAAAGCCAAAACGCAACGCCTCCTCCAACAGGCCGTGAAAGATGAAAATGCCGCTCCTTGTCAACCTATTATAAAGAAGGCTCGACGCAAAGGCAGAAACAAGTCGAAAGGCCAAAATGGCGCTAAACAGCGACAAAGCGGAGCTAAGAAGCCACGCAAACGAGAGTCGAGCGTTATTGATCTATCCCTTATAAAGAAAATGGGTCGAGCGTACTCATTTTCTCGGGACAAGACGAAGAAGATACTTGATCTTGCTCTAAAACATCAAATGCTTACATTGCCGGAGTCCAAGAATCCCGAACAAGCGGGCGAAGTCTCACACCCGGACTATTGCTTTTATCACCGAGTGATGGGGCACCCTCTTGAAGACTGCTTCACCTTTAAGAATTGGGTCGAAGATCAGTACCAGCTTGGCAAATTCGCTCTGTCTGACAACTGGAGGGTAGCGCCGCCACAGAAGCACGAACCCAAAGCCACAAGAACAGAACCAACTCCACATCGGGATTGGAAGCGGATTCGCACTTGTCACATGATAACAATATTAAAAGAAGAGCCCGAGAACATGGACAGTGTTGGGACCCGGTTCTTGCTCACGGAGCAAAGTGCCACACGGAACAAAGTGCCACGCCAAGTGTCGTGTTAAGTGGGCGGGGGCCACCTTTTGAATCCGTGGGGGCCACCTCTTGAGTCCGTGGGACCCACTGTAGAAGAATGGGGACTCTTCGGAATACATTCCGAAAGGGGGCAGATCTGTACTATAAATGGAATGATACCACTCTTCAATACAGAGGCGCCTTTTAAGTGAACCGGAACTACAGGAGCTTGAGAACTCCGTAGTTAAGAGTGCTCGGGCCAGGGAAGTCTTGGGATGGGTGACCTCCTGGGAAGTGGCCCCTGGTCGGGTCCGGTTCGCTCTAAAGGGAAAAACTGTGCGGCTTCGGCCAAAGCGGACAATACTCTCTGTATTGGGGGTGGGGCGTGACAAACAGCCTTCCCTGGTGCTTTGAAAACAGCAATGATGAGGTGATCTCAGAATTTCCGCCAGCTCCGAAAGAACTAGAGGATGGAATACATACCACTGCAGATAATCTCAAGAAAATTGAGTTGGGGACGGCAAGTGACCCACGGCCGACGTTTGTTAGCGAGCTACTATCTGAAGAAAGGGTGGCTGCGTTAAAGGACGTGCTTCTACAGCATAGAGATTGCTTCGCATGGAACTATTCCGAAATGCCGGGACTAGATCCAGAAATCGCTGTGCATAGATTGGCGATATCCCCAGACATCAAGCCAGTCAAACAGGCGCCGAGAAGAATGCGACTCGAGCTTGAGATGAGCATCAACGCCGAGGTCAAAAAGTTAATCGACTCTGGCTTTATCCAGGAGGTTCAATACCCTGAATGGATCGCCAACATCGTCCCGGTGATGAAGAAAAATGGGACAGTGCGCATATGCGTAGACTTCCGGGATCTCAATAAAGCCTGCCCGAAAGACGATTTCCCAGTGCCAGTCACCGAACTGATAATAGACAATACGTCCACTCATGAGGTTTTCTCCTTCATGGACGGCTCATCGGGGTATAACCAAATAAAGATGCATCCCGAAGATCAGAAGCACACCGCCTTCAGGACTCCTCTGGGTATATTCTGCTACAAGGTGATGCCCTTCGGTTTAAAGAATGCCGGTGCCACTTATCAAAGGGCCATGACGAAGATCTTCGATGACCTTATACACGAAATCGTCGAATGCTATATCGACGACCTCGTGGTTAAAAGCAAATCGTATGAGGAACATCTCGAGCATCTGAAGACCTATTTCAACGCCTTCGACAATACAACTTGAAGATGAACCCTCTCAAGTGCGCATTCGGAGTTTCCTCGGGCAAATTCCTGGGATTCATTATCCGACACCGAGGTATCGAGATAGATCCGTCAAAGATCAAAGCGATCATGGAAATGCCTCCGCCGAGAACTTTCAAACAGCTGCGGTCTCTCCAAGGGAAGCTCGCGTATATACGGCGATTTATAGCCACCCTTTCAGGAAAGTGCCGTCCCTATAGCCACCTGATGAAGAAGGGAACCCCATTCGTTTGGGATCACAAATGCCAAGGCGCACTGGACGAGATCAAGCAGTACCTGCAGAACCCCCCAGTGTTGGCTGCTCTAGTTAAGGGAAAGCCTTTCATTCTTTACACGACCGCCCTCGAAGGTTCTTTAGGCGCATTATGGGCCCAAGAGAACGACCAAGGGAAGAAAAGAGCACTTTACTACTTAAGTCGAGTTCTGCTGGGAGCAGAAAGCAATTACTCTCCCATTGAGAAGCACTGCCTGGCGTTAATCTTTGCGATAACAAAGCTCAGACATTACGCATTAGCACATGAAGTCCGTCTCATTTCGAAGGTGGACCCTCTCAAATATCTAATGTCAAAGGCCATATTGACAGGACGACTCGCTAAATGGGCACTGCTCTTGATGGAATTCTCGATAACCTATCAGCCTCTCAAGGCGGTGAAAGGCCAGGCCATCGCCGACTTCCTCGCTGAGCATCCGATACCCGCCGATTCTCCTTTAAATTGCGACCTTCCAGACGAACATGCGTTTGACGCGATCGACGGTGGTGATACCCAATGGGAACTTTATTTCGATGGAGCATCTTCCATGAAAAAGCACAAACAAACTACCCCTATAATCAAGTCGGGGGTATGCCTCATCTTCGTGACTCCACAAGGAGGGATAATGCGCTTCGCTTTCTCCTTAACAGAGCCGAGGACAAACAATGAAGCCGAATACGAAGCTTTGATAGCAGGCCTCGAGATCGCCATCGACATGGGAATTGAAAATCTCCTCATATATGGAGATTCCCAACTGGTCATTAGTCAAGTAAACGGCGACTACCAGACATGCAAACCAGAATTGGTGAAGTATGGCGAAAAGGTGCAACAGCTGTTGATCCAAATCCCCTCCTACACTTTAAAAAACATACCGCGCGAGGAAAACAGCAAAGCAGATGCGTTGGCCAAACTTGCTAAAGAATTGGCTGACGAGAACCTCGATGGCGTTAGAATCATGGTACAAAGCCGTCGGGTGCTTGCCCCAGCAGAAATACCTCCGGAATCATCCGAGGAAAAGGGAGCGACTGAGCAGACGACCTTACAGATAAAAGAACGAGAAAAGGCTGAGGACTGGAGAGAATTCTTCATAGACTACTTTAAGTCCCATCGAATGCCCGAAGATGCTTCCACAAGACATCAGCTCATGAAACGGGCCCTGTCTTTCGCCTTCGTCAATGATATTCTATACAAGAGGACGTTTGATTCTCTATGGCTGAGATGCCTAGGACCTGACGAAGCGGAAAGGGTCGTCCAGGAAGTTTATGACGGACTCTGCGGTTCTCACCAAGCAGGCCCGAAGATGAAGTTAAAGATTAAACGAATGGGTTACTACTTCCCACGATGATTCAGGACTGCCTCGAATATGCGAAGCAATGCCACTCATGCCAAATTCATGGGGACTTCATCCATCAGCATCCAAATTTGCTACACCCGACAGTGGCTAGCTGGCCATTCGAAATGTGGGGAACTGATATAGTCGGCCCCATCGAACCAGCATCGTCCAGGGGACATCGTTTCATCCTAGCGACGACTGATTACTTCTCCAAATCGGCAGAGGCAGTACCGCTAAGGGAAGTAAAGACGGAGAATATCCTCCACTTCTTCAAGACGCACGTCATATATCGGTTTGGAACGCCAAGACGGATCATCTCCGATAACGGGCCAGCCTACAGAAGCCACAAGAACAGTCGCTTCGCACAACAGCATAATATAGACTGGAGATATTCTTCAGTTTACAATCCGCGAGCTAATGGTCTGTCTGAAGCCTTCAACAAGACCCTGACAAAGATCATGAAGAAAACGGTGTCCCGAAATAAGAAAGACTGGCACGAGAGACTGCAAGAGGTTCTTTGGGCGTATCGAACTACGTTCAAGACGGCCACGAACACAATGCCGTATGCGTTGGTGTTCGGTACAGAAGCAGTACTTCCCCTTGAGATAGAGCTACCCTCTCTACGAGTGGCGGTCCACTACGAGCTAACGGATGAAGAAAATGCTCACCTTCGGCTTGAGGAGCTTGATGCCCTCGATGAAACCCGACTCATAGCGCAACAAAATCTGGAGGCCTATAAAGCAAAGATGACGCGCTCATATGAAAGATTGACATTCCACCAAGGCGAACTCGTGCTAGTGGTCAAAAGGCCTATGATCCCCAATCGCGCCAAGCGGGGTAAATTCGAGCCAAACTATGAAGGCCCGTACATCATAGATAAGGTCTACCAGGGTGGGGCCTATCTGCTCATGGATATGCACGGTGAAAGGCCTTTCAGGCCGATAAACGGTCGCTTCCTAAAGAGATACTACGCCTAATGAGTCACAACCTAGGTCAATGATAGATGACGACAACTATGTCCGCTCGCTATCTTCCTAAGCTCAAACTCTATAGGCAGTAGCCAGCCTTCTTAATAACAGACCGAAACGTCTTTAAACTACTACCGCAGCATCTTTAGGCTGACGAGATATAAAAAAACATATAAAAATAAAATAAAAAAACGGTATGTCCATAAGCAAAAAGGGCACGGATGAAAACCCGAAAGGGCTCCGTGAGTAAAAACAGCAGGGCTACCGGCGAGTGTTCGTGAAAACCCGAAAGGGCGCGACCTCGTAAAAAAAAAGAGGAAAAAAAATATATAAAAATAAAAAGAATAAAAAAAAAACGGTATGTCCATAAGCAAAATGGGCGCGGATGAAAACCCGAAAGGGCTCCGTGAGTAAAAACAGCAGGGCTACCGGCGAGTGTTTGTGAAAACCTGAAAGGGCGTAACCTCGTTAAAGGACACTTATAGGGTCCTCTCGACCTTATAAGAAGAAACCACCCGCGTGAGAGCCTTACGACTCACAAAGGAGCAACACACTCAGGGATCCCCACGATTCTTAAGGAGAAAATACACTTGCGAGATCCTCACGACTCATAAGGAGAACTCTCTTATGGGACCCTCACGGCTCATAAGAGTTGAAAGTCTTAAGTTACAGAGACCTAAACCTGTGCTTAAGCAACCCCCACAACTTCCGATATTGCCCTACAAGTGGCTCAATAATGACTCTTGTATACAATCCACGGGCGCGAATAAACATTTCCCTAACCAAGTCTCATCCATGACTGGGGACATGTTCGCATGACCCTTGTAGGTCCTCTCGACTTACAAGGAGAAAACCCTACTGTAGGATTCTTACGACTTACAGAGGAACATACACTTAGGAATCCTCACGATTCTTAAGAAGAAAATACACCTGCAAGATCCTCACGACTTGTAGGGAGAAATAACTTCGTGAGACCCTTACGGCTCATGAAGTCAAAAGCTTTAGTCGACAGGACCCTAACCCTGGTCGCTAAGCCACCTTTGTTCGACATTGACAGAGGCAGATGATGATTCGCTCCTGGTAATATCCCAGTTGTAGCGGTGCTGATGCCGAAATCGGTTTACAGCTAAAAGCCAATAGGCCGCACATGCATACGAAATAGCCGAAATGATAGGGCAACTTGCAATAAAAAGCAGCAAGTAAAAATGTATGCATGCAAAATAGCCAAAATGATTGGGCAACTCGCAATTAAAAGCAGCGAGTAAAAATAAAATAAATAGCCGAAATGATTGGGCACCGCGAAAAACAGCCGAAATGATTGGGCAATCGCGACCTTCGCGATATAAAAGCTGAAATGATAGAGCATCGCCGAGATAAAACAAAAAAAATGATGATAAAACTTTGGCCCTATAGTTAAGATCACATCGATCCCTGTATACAATCCAAGGGTGTAAACAAAGAGGGAACCATACTTTCCCAACAGGCTCCGCCAGAAGACGAAGCCAAATCTCGACGGTTCAGTCCAACTCCGAAGAAACCAGTGTCTTCAGCAGATACCTCGACTCACGGATACAAACACTCCTTGACGAGAGCCTCCTGATCCGCGTCGACTCGCAGAGCCACCAGTGGCTCCGTGGGAAATTCTCGACTCGTTTCAAACCCCAAGGAAACAAATAATCCTTGGCGCTAGGGAAACAAATAATCCTTAGCAGATTCCTCGACTCACGGATACAAACACTCCTTGACGAGAGCCTCCTGATCCGCGTCGACTCGCAGAGCCACCAGTGCCTCCGTGGGAAATTCTCGACTCGTTTCAAACCCTAAGGAAACAAATAATCCTTAGCGCTAGGGAAACAAATAATCCTTAGCAAATTCATCGACTCACGGATACAAACACTCCTTGACGAGAGCCTCCTGATCCGCGTCGACTCGCAGAGCCACCAGTGCCTCCGTGGGAAATTCTTGACTCGTTTCAAACCCCAAGGAAACAAATAATCCTTAGCGCTAGGGAAACAAATAATCCTTAGCAAATTCCTTGACTCACGGATACAAACACTCCTTGACGAGAGCCTTCTGATCCGCGTCGACTCGCAGAGCCACCAATACCTCCGTGGGAAATTCTCGACTCGTTTCAAACCCCAAGGAAACAAATAATCCTTGGCGCTAGGGAAACAAATAATCCTTAGCAGATTCCTCGACTCACGGATACAAACACTCCTTGACGAGAGCCTCCTGATCCGCATCGACTCGCAGAGCAACCGGTGCCTCCGTGGGAAATTCTCGACTCGTTTCAAACCCCAAGGAAACAAATAATCCTTGGCGCTAGGGAAACAAATAATCCTTAGCAAATTCATCGATTCACGGATACAAACACTCCTTGACGAGAGCCTCCTGATCCGCATCGACTCGCAGAGCCACCAGTGCCTCCGTGGGAAATTCTCGACTCGTTTCAAACCACAAGGAAACAAATAATCTTGGGCGCTAGGGAAACAAATAATCTTTAGCAAATTCCTCGACTCACGGATACAAACACTCCTTGACGAGAGCCTCCTGATCCGCGTCGACCCGCAGAGCAACCAGTGCCTCCGTGGGAAATTCTCGACTCGTTTCAACCCCAAGAAAACAAATAATCCTTGGCGCTAGGGAAACAAATAATCCCTAGCAAATCCCTCGACTCACGGAGACAAACAATCCTTGATGAGAGCCTCCTGATTCGCGTCGGCTTGCAGGGCAACCAGTGCCTCCGCGGGAAATTCCAGATTCATCTCAACTTGCAAGATGAAGCCTCAGGCAGCAGGGACTAAAAAACTTGCTTCCTGAACAATGGGACCCTGCAAGTCGATCTAAACCGGTCTCTTGCATACTATTCACGGGTCTCACTCTCCGAAGTCGAGTTTCGACAAGGAGGGAAACAACCGCTTACGAGTCCTCTCGACTCGTAAGAGGGAAAATTTCTCTTACAGGATCCTTACGACCTATAAGAGAAAACACACTTAGGAATCCTCACGATTACTAAGGAGAAAATACACCTACGAGATCCTCTCGATCCGTAGGGAGAAAAGTCTTTATGAAACTCTCACGGCTCATAAAGTTGAAAAGTCTTAGGTGGCAGATCCTACCCCTGTCTTCTAAGCCATTACTGCCCTACAAAGAGGTTAAGATGGACCATCTACGAGCCACACTTGCTAAAGCTACATGCCACTGAAATGGAGAAGTTACTCATGAGCGTATAAACTACTTCACACCAGAGTAAAACATAAAGAAATAGAAGGGTGCGGCTCATGAAATTGAGAGTTTGGAACTATATCTTTTAAGAGTCGAGATTTGAGTCAATGATAAATGACGACGCTTGTGTCCGCTCGTTATCTTCTCAGATCAAGATTCTGAAAGTTATATACCAACCCGAAACTGGTCATACGATATGCATTACTCTGCACTACTTCACCCACATATATACTTACGTGGGCAAAGTAGTGGGGGGCATTTGTTCCCGCCAAAAATTTATGCGCAAAAGAGTCCAAGGTATCAAATGGCAGCGATACGCTTAAGAAAATGCGAACCAGTATCTTCCGGCCTGTATTTTGATAAACTCCCCAATGAGAAACTGTTATATTATGATGGTATTAAAAGCATCTCGAAAAAACCTTCGATTTGATATATTATGGGCCTCATAATTCATCCGGGATCAAAAGTTATGAGCAAATGTCTATGCACAGTGATATAAGGAAGAAGATGCGAACCAGTATTTTCCGAGCTGTATTTTGACAAACTCCGGAATGAAAAACAGCTAAATTCTGATGATATTGAAAGCATCTCGAAAAGACCTTCGATTTGATATATTATGGGCCTCATAATTCATCCGAGATCAAAAGTTATGAGCAAATGTGTTATACACGTGTAATCTAAAGTAATGCTCTACTACATGGGGAATGCATTTTTAGTCCCACATCGGGAAAAGGAGAGATGGTTTCTCTACCACTCCCATATAAATAAGAGAGGATACCTCTTAGAAAGGTAGAGTAAAAATCCTCAAAGGATTCAATACTCAAAAGAGCTTAGTTCTCCAAAGGAGCTTAGTTCTCCAAGATAGGAGCATACTCCTCCCCATAATGCACATATGCGCAAGCGCCATGTGCGCTACGTGCAACGCACGTGTGCCCGCCATACGGCACCACGTGCAACGCACGTGCGCACCACATGAGAACATTTAATAATATTAAAAGGAGCATGTTCTCCATATATAGAAGCCCTGCTTCTCCTCATAATGCGCATGTGCGCTACGTGCAACGCACGTGTGCCCGCCATACGGCACCACGTGCAACGCACGTGAGCACCATATGAGAACATTTAATAATATTAAAAGGAGCCTGTTCTCCATATATAGAAGCCCTGCTTCTCCTCATAATGCGCATGTGTGCTATGTACAACGCACGTGTGCTCGCCACGCAAGCACTACGTGCAACGCACGTGCGCACCACATGAGAACATTTAATAATATTAAAAGGAGCATGTTCTCCATATATAGAAGCCCTGCTTCTCTTCATAATGCGCATGTGCGCCACGTGCAACGCACGTGTGCCCGTCACACGCGCACCACGTGCAACGCACGTGCGCACCACATAAGAATATTCAATTAAAAGGAGACTCGTTCTCCATAGGAGCTTGCTCCTCTCCATAATGCGCATATGCGCAAGTTCCATGTGCGCTACGTGCAAATATGAGCGCCCAACACGCACGTGCGACGCACGTGTGCGAACGCAAAGAAGCCTTTTTCAGCAGCGAGAAGCCTAAGCTCCAGCCTGTTCTTCCCCCCTAATGAGTGAGACATGGTTCAAAGGGTACATCCCTCCACACCTTCGATATATGGCACTGTAATCTCTCAGTGTCGTCGGAGAAGTGGTGGGTCCCAACGACCAATGATCTTTCTTTCTAAAATAAAAAAGAAGAAGAAGAAGAGAGAACATTGACAGAGAAACAGAGAAAGAATTCAGAGAACTCCTAAAAAGAAAGTTTGAGAAGAAATCAGAAAGAAAAGAAGGTAAACCTTTGAAAAGAAGAATTTCTTCTGAAAAGATCAATGATCTAAGAACAAGATCAAGATCTTAAAATAAAAAGAAAAGATCAAATAATAAGAATAAAATAAGAAGTAATATACTTCTTTATTAGATCATTTGATCTACACAAAGGCATTGCCTTTTGATGAACCACTGGTTCTGTAATCTTAAAAAGATTCTTTTCTTGAATCCAAAATTGGATCAAGATATTAAAACAGTGTCTTGCACTTGTAAATCTGTACTGTTGCGCTCTTGGGTTGGCGCAAGCCACCAGAGAGAGCCACGTGTCAGCTCCAGAACAACTTGTGCTATGCGCTTTTGAGATAGAGCCTTCCTCTCTGAAATTGGCACAACTCACCAGAGCGCGCCACGTGTCAGCAGCGCAAGCGCAGCGCACTGCGCTTGCGCGACACGTGTCATCACCACAAGCACTTGCGCTCAATGATTGGCGCAAAGCGCCTGACAAATGCAATGCATTATTTTAAAAAGGGCAGAGCCCAAGCCAAAACAGATGCTCTGCATCATTTACAAAGGGACAGAGCCCAAACAAAAAAGGCCTAGCAGGGGCAAAGCCCTAGCACAGGCCTAATAGGCCAAAGATAAATAAAAATGTTGAACATTTTTTTAACTGGACTTAGCACAATCATGGCCGTAAGTCCTCAAATTAAATTGACTGAGCATGGCTGCTCCCTAAATCAATTTACGACCGGTTCGAGGGTACATCTCCGAACTCCTCTGACACCCATCGTTGTAATCCTTCAACGACGTTAGATAGGTGACGGGTCCCGACGACCACACATCAAAATGGACTGCGGGGTCCTTAAACTCGTGGACCGAAACATCCCTAAACTAATGTTGGACCGAAACGTCCCTAAACTAATGTTGGATCGAAACGTCCCTAAACTAATGTTGGACCGAAACGTCCTTAAACTAATAACGGACCACCACGTCTTTAAACTGGAATATGGACCACCACGTCCCTAAACTGGAACATGGACCACCATGTCCCTAAACTGGAATACGGACCACCATGTCTTTAAACTGGAATATAGACCGCCACGTCCTTAAACTGGAATATGGACCACCACGTCCCTAAACTGGAACAATAGAGCCCCCAAATGCTCTTTTACCGGATCTAAACGATCCCGTTTAAGTCGATCTTGGCCCCAAACACGGCTAACGTATCCTTAAACATTCAAATGGACTATAAAATTCCAAATCAACTCTGGTTCGAGGGTACATCTCTGAGCTCCTCTGACACCTGTCGTTGTAATCCTTCAACGACGTCAGAGAGGTGACGAGTCCTGACGGCCATATATCACTACGTTAAGTCGATCTTAGTCCCAAATGAGACTAATGTATCCTTAACGAACGTTTAAGTCGATCTTAGCCTAAACATGGCTAACGTATCCTTAAACTAAAACACCAAACCCAAATCTAAGTAAATACGGATTTGGACTAATCCACGTCCTACGGGCGACGGCATCACTTAGTCTCCGTATACAATCCACGGGCAACCACAAACAAAACAAACACACACGACACGAAGTGAAATTCTGGAGAAAGAGAAAGTTGTTACCGCGATGCGGTAGCGTAATTAACTGCAGGGGCTTGCGCCTGCAGCGAAGAGCGTCCCCACAATCAAAAACCCCTCAAGCGAGGGGGAATCTGACGAAGTCTGCTACATCGGCCGCATCCGTCTAAACCTCCGATGCACGGCGCCATAAATCAACTTGGTATCTTCGGAGAGGTGGACGGATAAAACCAAATAGCATCTGCCCCGAATCTCAGGCAAGACGTCCCTCGCGTCTCCGCCGCGTCTTTCGGAGGGGAACAGATTCTGGCACGCCCGGTGGGACCTTTTCCTCTTTCCACTCCACACTTCGTGTGTCGTCTTTGCGAATCAATCGCGGTTTGTTAAATGGTTGCCTTCGGATTTCAGGTTACTAAGATTTGGTCTTTTGCCTGGCGCAGAACTCAAGATTCAATGGCCTTTAACTGCACTAACTGCTCGAAATGCCACTGCAACGGACGCTCTACCTCACCGGGAGGTGTAGCATATGGGCCCCAAGCGGCTTCCTTCCTCGCTCTGCCGGTAGACCAGGTGACCCAAGCCACCACTGGCCTGTTCTTCGGGACCATGATCCCACCTACAAGTTTCTCTGCGCCAATACCTGCACCGGAAGTGAACAAAATGTAGGTCTTCGACCGGCTCACTGCTACGACGACCTCTGTCAACGGGTCGCCAACTACCAAACCAACAGCCTCTGTTTTCGCCAGGCTGGATCAGAACTCTAAATTGGCTGTCCCAAGGAAGGCAATAACTGCTGCTCCAGAAGTCGTCAAGGCGGCTTCCCTTGTCAAAGAATCAGTCTTTTCAAGGCTGACGATTCCTACTCCTCCCCCTGCTCGAGGATCCGTCTTCGACAGGTTGAATATCACCCCTCAAAATACAACCTCAGTCTTTAAGAGGTTAACACCGGCGGCACCTCATTCAAAAAGGAGGCAAAAAGAAGATGTCTCAATCTCCGAGCCAATCCCAACGGCTCGTCATGCTCGACGTCGCCATTGGCAACGAGTGAGGAAGGCAAGGGGCAACTCCCCCTCAGGGCTAACTCCACCGGCTCCAGTGGTGGAAGTCAACGCTGCTGTTCCAACTGGGAACAACTTTGAACTGCTGAGGAGGGTACGTAAGAATTCTCCAACCGCTGCACTGAAAAGATCTCCTCCGTCTGCGGAGAGAGTTCCAGAAATGAAGCAAGAACAACCCCATCAACGGCTGTCCTCAAGAATTTATAAAGTTTGGAGGAGGGTTCAAGACTCCGTGATCGACCCGGATCACTCCCGTCAACGAAAGAAGACGAAGGTGCAAAAAGGAAAAGATCGTCCTATCGAACAGCAAGGGACAACGATCGCTAGGGTACCCACTGCAATGGCCCCTTCAACTTCAACGACCCACAAAAGAAGGAGGCCGGAGAAAACCCCCGCGCCGGCGACAAATATCAGAGGTGGTGAACCCAAACGCCCTAAGTCAGGGGGCATTGTGGTTCATACCGTCTACGTGGCATCTGGTAAAGAAGACAGCCGCATATCTACGGGTCATCGACCGCTTACCCGATCAGTGACCAAGGCGCAGGAGCAACAGCAAAAGCTCCAAGAGATGATGAACGCTATGGCCGCACCAAAAGAAAATCCTGAAACGTCCTCAGATGAACGCCAGGAGGAAGAAACCAACGCCGAATTCCTTCGTCGGATATTGGAGAAGAAGGACAAAGAGGCTGCTGAACAAGCAGCCAACATACAGCGTATGGGCCTCCTCTTCCAAGACATGATAGGGATGATGATACAACAAGATCCTCCGACGGAAGAGCCCCCGATCGTCCTTGGAGACGATAGGGGAGAGACATCAAATCCTCCGCCAGCTCTGTCGACGGCTAAAGAGGATACAATCTCCAAAGCTGATTTGGATGAATACATCGCCCAACAAATACGGGTTCATCATGCTACCGAAGCAGCCGGCCAGGTCGTAAAAACGGGGCGGCCATATCCAAGTTGGTACGATCAAATCAAGTACCCGCCCGGTTACACAATTCCCAAGTTCCATGTCTACAAGGGGATGGACAATCCTCACCAGCATGTTGCCCAGTTCAGGGCACTCTGCGGTAACACCGGCGGTGATGACAAGCTGTTGCTTCGCCAGTTCGTTGGAAGCTTATCAGATACGGCGTTCGAATGGTACTCTGAGCTCCCGAACGACTCTATTAAAACCTTTGCGGAGATGGAGCTACTGTTTACTCAGCATTTTGCAAGCGCCAGTGAACGCACCCCGATAACGGCACTGATTAATGCCAGAGTAAAGCCAGGCGAGACATGGGTTCAGTATGCTATACGGTGGCGGAACTTATAGTCGAAGTGCGAGCAGCGTATTGAAGAAGCTCCTGCGGTGGGTATGTTTGTGGGAACCCTTGATCCGCAAGCAACCATCTCATAATTTATGATGTTTTTCAAGCCAACTACCTTCCAGGCCTTGATTGAAAAGCTAGCGCAGATGGATCAGATGGGCCATAAACCTCCTCTTCCAAAGCCGGACTCCCGAAATGACAAAGGGAATGGAAAAGCGATCGTCGTCGCTAATGCTCAACAACAACCGAGCAATTCGAAGCCGGTTGTGCGACAAAATAAAATGCGCCCATACTTAGACCTTGTGGAGAGGCTAGGGCGTCCTTATTCTTTTCCCCGCGATAAAACGAGAAGGTTATTCGAGTTGGCATTGCGCAACAGACTCATAAATCTGCCGGATCCAAAACGTCCGTTGCAACCAAGTGACGTCAACGAGCCCAACTACTATCCTTATCATCGAGTACTAGGCCATCCGATCGAAGATTGCTACGTTTTCAAAAATTGGCTTGAGTCACTCGGTGCGCTCCTTGCCCAGAATAACGAGGAGGGAAAAGAAAATGCCCTCTACTACCTCAGTCGAACTCTAGTCGGGGCGGAGCACAACTATTCCCCAATCAAAAAGCAATGCCTGGCTTTGAATTTGCTGTGAAGAAGCTGAGGCGCTATCTGCTCGCTCATCGGGTTATGCTGATCTCCAAGGTCGACCCGCTCAAACACTTGATGACCAAAGCAAGCCTAGCCGGCAGAATGACAAGATGGGCTGTCATGCTACTTGAGTTTGACATAGTTTATACTCCTCAGAAAGCAGTGAAAGGGCAAGCTCTTGCAGACTTCCTCGCCGCTCATCCTATACCAGAAGGGTCGTCGCTAAATTGCGAGCTACCTGACGAACAAGCGCTGCACCTCGAGGAAGATGAGCCATGTTGGGAGCTCTACTTTGATGGAGCCTCATCGATAAGGACTTCCAGTAAATCAAGTGTCCCGGAGATAAAAGCAGGGATAGGATTGGTGTTCATCACGCCATCAATAGGAACCCTACGATGTTCTTTTGCTCTCACCGAGCCTCGCACAAACAATGAGGATGAGTATGAAGCTCTGATAGCTGGTTTGGAGCTCGCCATAGAAATGGAAATCCTTCGGCTACGGGTTTACGGTGACTCCCAGCTCGTCGTCAACCAAGTAAGCGGCGACTATAAGATATACAAACCCAAGTTAGCTCGGTACAGAAGCCGGGTGGTGGAACTCATGAAACGGTTCACTCATATGGAACTAACGAGAGTCCCTAGAGCGTTGAACGGAAAGGCTGACGTACTCGCTCGCTTAGCCAAGGAGCTGGCTGATCCTGACATGAACGAAATTCTGATCACAGTCAGGAGCCGGCAAATTCTACCCCCTGTCTCTCTAAGAGAAGAGGAAAGCGCGGAACAGAAGAGCAGTCCCGCCGAAGAAGCTTCGATCGTTCAAGACGAGCCCGATTAGAGAGAACCCTTCATAGAGTACTTCCGATACGACAAGCTGCCCGAAGGAAGGTCTGCGAGGGTTCAGCTGAAGAAGAGAGCTCTCCGATACGTGTTTGCAAATGACACACTATACAGCAGGTCATATGACCAACTCTGGCTCATGTGCCTGTCATCGGCCGAAGCCCAAAAAGTCATGAAAGAAGTTCACTCAGGCGTTTGCGGTGCTCACCAATCTGGCCCCAAGATGTAACTTCAAATTAAATGGCTTGGGTATTACTAGCCTACCATGATACGGGATTGCGGAGAGCATGCAAAGAAATGTTATATCTGCCAAATTCACGGTGATTTCATTCACAAGCATCCCAATCCATTGCATCCTACGGTGGCGTCGTGGCCCTTCGAAGTCTGGGGAACCGACATAGTTGGCCTAATTGATCCTCCGTCATCCAAAGGCCACCGGTTCATATTGGCCGCAACTGACTATTTCTCCATATGGGCTGAAGCTGTCCCGCTAAAAGAAGTCAAGACAGGAAATATTCTGACATTCTTCCAGCATAATATTCTATACCGCTTCGGTACACCAAGAAGAATCATTTCTGACAACGGGCCTTCTTTCAAGAGCTTCAAAGTCTCAAGATTCACTACTCAACACAAGATAGACTGGAGATATTCCTCCATCTATAATCCAAGAGCCAATGTGCTGGCCGAAGTCTTCAATAAGACTCTATGCAAGCTCCTGAGGAAAAATGCTTCAGCCAACAAGAGAGACTGGAATCTCAAACTTCACGAGGCGTTGTGGGCATATCGTACCACGCACCGTACTCCAACTCAGTCCACTCCATACTCATTGCTCTTCGGAGTGGAGGCGGTCCTCCCCCTCGAAATCGAAGTTCCAAGCTTAAGAATAGCCGTTCAGCACGAGTTGACGGAGGAGGAAAACGTGCTCCTTCGGCTTGAAGAGCTCGACGCCCTCGAAGAAAAGAGGCTCGCGGTGCAGCAAAATCTGGAGCTATACCGAGCCCAAATGTTACGGGCCTATGACAAGATAACCCATCTCCGCACTTTCAAGAAAGGTGAATTGATATTGGTGCTCAAAAGACCGATCATCCCCAATCGACATGCCAAGGGAAAATTCGAGCCAAACTGGGAAGGACCATACGTGATCGAGAAAGTGTTCGACGGAGGATCCTACCAACTAATAAGTGCCGAGGGAGAAAGGCCCATACCACCCATCAATGGCCGATATCTCAAGAAATACTACGCATGAATGCTCCAAGTCGCAGGCGAATTGAGCACACCGGCCCTACGGTCTGGATCATACATCCTGCAAAACCGTATACAATCCACGGGCGTAAACGACCCCTGTCTCTCCCAAGTCCTGCCGGTGAGACTACTTTTAAAGTCCCACCAGCGAAAAAAACGTCATGTCCACAAGCAAAACGGGCACGGATGAAAACCCGAAAGGGCTCCGTGAGTAAAAACAGCAGGACTACCAGCGAGTTTGTGAAAACCCGAAAGGGCGCAAACTCGTGAGAAGAGATGAAATACACTCGCAAAGTCCTCTCGACCTTGTGAGGAGAAAATCCCTGCGTGAGATCCTTGCGACTCACAAAGGAGCAACACATTTAGGAATCCTCATGATTCCTAAGGAGAACATACACCTGCAAGATCCTCTCGACTCGTAGGGAGAAAATGCTTTTATGAGACCCTTACGGCTCATAAAATTGAAAAGTCTTAGGTGACAGGGACCTAAACCTGTCTCCTAAGCCATCGCTCCCCAACGGGAAATGGCAAATGATGAGTCGCTCCTGGCGTTACGCTTCAGTGTTAGCGGTGCTGATGCCGACCCAAAAACCAAATCCCAAGTCCTCCATGGGCAAATGATGAGTTGCTCCTGGCATTATTCCAGTGCAGCAATGCTGATGTCAAACAAGATCCAAATTCCAAGTCCCCAAACGGCGAATGATGAGTCTCTCCTGGTACCATATTCCAGTGCAACGATGCAGACGCCAACCAAAATCCAATTTCTCAAATTCTCCCGGCCCTACGGTTAGTCCCCAAATTGATTGCCGTATACAATCCACGGGCTCAAATAATTTTTAGCATACCCATACCCCACCGCAATCACCAATCCAGCGGCCGGTCTTCGCCCTTAGACTTATGCTCCATTTTGGAAGACCCACTCATGTGTCCTCACGATACATGAGGAGAACCAACTTACAGGATCCTCACGACTCGTAAGAAAACACCTTCGTGGGATCCTTATGACTCACAAATGAGAAACACACTTGGAAGTCCCCACGACTCCTAAGGAGAAAGTGCACCTACGAGATCCTTTCGACTCGTGGGGAGAAAATGATTTTATGAGACCCTTACGACTTATAAAATTGAAAAGCCTTAGGTGATAGGGACCTAAACCTGTCTCCTAAGCCACCGCTTCCCAACAGGAAAAGGCAAATGATGAATTGCTCCTGGCACATGTGCTTCAGTGTTAGCAACGCTAATGCCTACCCTAATCCCAAAATTCCAAACTCCAGTACAAATGACCCCTAAGTCGTTAAACTGGGAACGAGAGAAACTTCCTCATGGCAAATGATGATTCGCTCCTGGTACCATATTCCAGTGTAGCGGTGCTGATGTCAATCCAAATCACATCAAATCAGCAAAACAACCAATGACCTCCCTGGCAGAATCAAATTCCACCTCGGAAACAAGTCAACTTCATCCCTGACACCGTAAGAAGCAGAGCAAGTCAAATCCAGAATCGACCGTCCACGTCGCTAAAATGGTAGCATCGACCGTCCAAGTCGCTAAAAGGGCAGCACCGACCGTCCACGTCGCTAAAAGGGCAGCACCGACCGTCCAAGTCGCAAAAAGGGCAGAACCGACTGTCCACGTCGCTAAAAGGGCTGCACCGACCGTCCAAGTCACAAAAAGGGCAGAACCGACCGTCTATGTCGCTAAAAGGGCAGCATCAACCATCCAAGTTGCTAAAAGGGCAGCACCGACCGACCGTCCAAGTCGTAAAAAGGGCAGCACCGACTGTCCAAGTCGCTAAAAGGGCAGAACCG
Source organism: Agapanthus africanus (assembly GCA_030015575.1). Classification (NCBI taxonomy): domain Eukaryota; kingdom Viridiplantae; phylum Streptophyta; class Magnoliopsida; order Asparagales; family Amaryllidaceae; genus Agapanthus; species Agapanthus africanus. The sequence continues at coordinate 681,179,609 of JASDDO010000031.1, read as the reverse complement.
ACCATCCAAGTCGCAAAAAAGGCAGAACCGACCGTCCAAGTCGCAAAAAAAACAGCATTGACCGTCCAAGTCGCTAAAAGGGCAGCACCGACCGTCCAAGTCGCAAAAAGGACAGCATTGACCGTCTATGTCGTAAAAAGGGCAGTGCAGGCTTCCTACAAAGCGGGAACTAGATCACTCCGGGCTAGGGAAACGTCTACCACAGGCACTCCGTCTCGGATACATGTCAAGCAACGACCGTCCATGTCGTAAAAAGGGCAGTGCCAGCTTCCCAAAAATCGGGAACCAAATCAAGTTGCCCCCAAGTAAAAGAAGATCCATTAATTTCATGCAAACGACCCACATATGTGGTGTGCATTTATTGATGGGGGGCAATTTGTTGGGGTAAAAATTTACACCCCGGTTGACCAAGTCAAAATCAAAGTCAACCCCAAGCCAGGTGGGCCCAAGCCCAGGTCAAGTGGGCCAATGCCCGGAGCGAGCCCGAGCATGAAGCGGCCGGCCTCTCCCCATGCCAAAATAAAAATTTTGTTGTATTTATTGTATTTTTATTTTATGAATAAATGTAAGAAAATGGGCATAAAGCCAAATTTTTGTAAAGCCCATGGCTTATGTGCAAAAAGAAATGGCACATGAGCCATGGGATAAGCAAAATGCCATTTTGTGAAGCCCAAGGGGCTATGGGTAAAGTGTATAGCCTATAAAGGCAAAGATAATGAAATATCTCAACAACTTTTTCTCTCTCCAAAGAGCAAATCTAGATCTGAGATCTTTCTCCTTCCTCAAGGTTCTAAAAACCTTCTTCTTTCTTTTGAATTAAATCAAGAGTTTTACTCTTCCTTTTATAAAACTAAATAGTTTTTCACCACAAAACCCACAAAGGGGAACTCAGATCTTCCATCAGATCTCAAAAAGAAGAGATATTTAAAATCTCGCACTTCTTGATCTTCAAGATCCGGCCAACAAAGAAAGAAGAAGGAGACCCATCTCTAGAAACCCCACTTTGGGGAAGAAATAGGGCTCAAGAGGAGAAGCCCTTCATCAGCTTCAAAATATCTTAGGAGTTTAACTCCACTCCAATTTCTCTTTCGGGAGTTTCTGGGGCTAAAAGCCCATTTTTCTCGCCGGCGCCCGAGCGCCTTGCGCTCACGCGCCCAGCGCCCACGTGCCGACACGTGGTGCGTTAGCGCTCGAACGCCTAGCGCTCAAGCGCCCATGTGCCTACACATGGTGCGCTCGCGCTCGAGCTCGAGCGCCCAGCGCCCACGTGCCGACATGTGGCGCGCTGGCGCTCGAGCTCGAGCGCCAAGCGCCCACGTGCCGACACGTGGCGCGCTGGCGCTCGAGCGCCCAGCGCTCAAGCGCCCACGTGCCGACACGTGGCGCGCTGGCGCTCGAGCGCCCAGCGCTCAAGCGTCCAGCGCCCACGTGCCGACACGTGGTGCGCTGGCGCTCGAGCGCCCAGCGCTCAAGCACCTAGCACCCACGTGTCGGATACGTGGTGCGCTAGCGCCTAAGCGCACAGCACCTAAGCGCACAACGCTCAAGTCGCTGGCCCCACGCGTCCTTTGGGCGCTTTTTCCCTTTATATATATATATATGTATACATGTGTGTATATATATATATAGATACATACACACTCCACAACACTGTCCCTCCCAAAAAAATTTTAAGGCCGGGGCGCTGCCCTGCACCCCGTAAGGAGGCTGCTAGCCCCTTGACCCCCAGCCCGCTATCCGGGTAGCGGGACCCCCGTAAAAACTCTGCGTGGCTCTCGATATATCCAAAGCCCCCTTTCAAAACACAACACACACACGCTGCACATTGAGTTCGCATGACCAGTTTAACCCGTCAATCGGAGGTTCCCTCGCTCCAAAGGCGAGGGGTAATTAACGGCAGCTTAGTCCGCGACTGCCAGAGATTCAGATCCCCACAATCAATAGACCCCGGCCTACCCTAGGCAGGGGTAATCTGTAGTACGTCTGACAAGCGTGCGTATTCCCATCTCAATGGGGTGACGAAAAACACCCTACAGTGTCGACGGAGATCGTCCTTTCTTGCATCTTCACAAAGACTCGTCAGAAACAATATGTGCACCTGTATAAGTGCACCAGTACTCTTTATCAGGGATCGAAAAAAAATTAAGTGCCCAAGTGGAGGCCAGCCGATTTACGGAATAGTGTAGGTTAATGAATATACGGTAGTCAACCGCTCGAGACGCGCAAGCTTCCATAACATGCGATCAAGAGAGGTAATAGACTTGCATTTTTCCACAAGAACATCTTGGGGGCTACTGGAGGTTAACTATTTGTGTCCTACCGCCTCTAAGCCGACCCGCCTACAAGACACGTACCGGTATTAATTGAAAACAGTCCAGTGTTTTGATCGTACATTGTCACCTCATGACAATTAGCCTTTTCACGCCTAATTTCCAACAGTGCTTGAACCCTCGGAGCGGACATTTGACCCTCAGCAATAAGTTCTTGCACCACACGACGTCGCTCGGTAAAATATACAATCAACCGTTGGAATGTAAACTGGACAATCACCGTGACTAGCAAATTACGAACTCCCTTTAAAACATAGTTGAATATCTCTGATAAATTCGTAGTCATCATGCCATACATACGACCATCATTGAATGCAATAGCCCATTTTTCATGAGGTTGTTTTTTCTATCCAAGCAATCATTTCAACATTCACCTCCTTGATCCTTGCGATTGTTCTATCATATTTTCTTCTTTGATTCTAGGTGGCGGATTTTTTCAGCATGTTCATCATTCGCATGTTCCCAATTTTTTTTTGAAAGTTTGAAGCAAAGTGTCGCATACAATAATGGTGATAAAAAAATTATTCGTTCCAACCATACATCGGCTCCCTTATAGTATTAAGAATATCGGCGTGACGATATGATATAACACATAGCAGATGTCTCTGATTTACATGCACTCGTATGTTGTATATAAACCAACCCCAGATATTTGTGTTTTCCGGTTCGACTATAGCAAATGCAAGGGGGAATAACTGATCATTGGCATCTGGAGCAACTGCTTTTAAAAGTGTGTGTTGGGGTCAAAATTTGCACCCCAGTTGACCGGGTCAAAGTCAAGGTCAACCCCAAGTAAGCGGGTCCAAACCCAAGCAAGTGGGCCCATGCCCAAGTCGAGCCCCGCGGCCGGCCTCCCCATGCCAAAATAAAAATCATGTAACAAATAATTTTGATGTAATTTTTTGTGCATGAATGTAAGCAAAATGGGCATAAAGCCAAATTTTTGTGAAGCCCATGGCTTATGTGCAAAAAGAAATAGCACATGAAATATGGGACGGACAAAATACCATTTTGTAAAGCCCAAGGGGCTATGTGTAAATGTGTAAGCCTATAAGAGGCAACATGATGAAAATAAAAGAGAGACTTTTTCATTCCCTAAAAAATTTAGGGTTCTTTGTGCCTCCTTCTCCTTCCTCAAGGTTCTAAACCTTCTTCCCCCTTTTCAATTAAATCAAGAGTTTTACTCTTCCTTTCCCAAAACTAAATAGATTTTCACCACAAAACCCATAAAAGGGAGCTCAGATCTTCCATTAGATCTCGAAAAGGGGAGATTTTTAAATTTCACCCCTTTCTCTAAGATCCGGCCAACCGACAGGAAGAAGAAGTAGACCCATCTCCAGAAATCTCATCTTGGGAAGATCCAGAGCCAAAGGGAGAAACAAAGCAGCCCCCTTTGATCATTTTTAAGTATTTATAGAAGTATAACTCCATTCAAGATCCATTGGAGTTTAACTCCCTAAATTAATCTCTGTCAGGAGTTCAACTCCATAAGTTAAATCGGGAGCACAACTCCAGTGCAGGGACCAAGTCCCTTTTGCTGCTGGTGCCCAGCGCCCGTGTGCCAGGCACGTGGGGCGCTGGCGCCTTCTCCTATGCATCCTTTAGATGCCCCCTTTCCCTTTTATACACACACACACACACACACACTCCACGACACTGTCCATGTTAGAAGAAAATTTCTAACGGGGCGCTGCCCCGCAAAGGGGCTGCTCGCCCCCTTGACCCCCAACCTGCTAACCAGGTAGTGGGACCCCCATAAAAACTCTGCGGACCCTCCGATATATCCCAAACCCCTTCAAAACACAAAACTGTATTGTTTCCTCCAATCAGAGCTCAATCAGAGCAAAGCTCTGTTTGAAATTCGAATTTCAAAAATTGAAGCAACGCTTCAGATCCAGCGCCAGGTGCGCTGCTCCCTAGGCAGCGCACCATATGTGCGCTAGCGTTAGGTGCGCTGCGCGCCACGTGTCTAATACGGGCGTGCTAACGCAGGGCACGCTGCGCTCTGAGCAGCGCACCACATGTCCAATACGGGTGCGCTAGCGCAAGGTGCGCTGCGTTCTGAGCAGCGCACCACGTGCAAAGCACGAGTGCGCTAGCGCTGGAATTATAAAATTCCCCACCGTTAGATCAAAAGATCTAATAGTAATGATAATCATTAATTAATCAGAATTAAATTATGTTTTGGAAAGATTTTCCAATCTTGTTAAAAATAAGAAGATTGCCTTCTGTAAAACAGAAGCCCTAGGATCAAAGATCCAACGGTGGGAAACATCCCCAAATCAATCAGAGAAAGATCTCTTTAACTGATTCAACAAATCAACTTGCCCTATATAAAGGCCCCAAGACTTCAAGTCTAATATAGAGAAACCCCCCCTCCATAAACTTTGAGAAACTCAAAGATAAAGAGCAAGCTCTTGCAAGAAGATACTTCTTCAAGGTAAAGACGATGAATGATGAACACAGAGATGAAATCATCTTATAAAAAGAAGAATTATTTTCTTTTAAAAAGATCATAGATCTTCAAGACAAAAAATCTTTCATAAAAGAGATCAAAAGATCTTATCATAAAATAAAAGAAGAACATATTCTTCTCACAGATCATGGATCTATAAAGGCAAAGCCTTTCATCAAAACAAGAGATTAAAATATCTCCTGCAAAATAAGAACTGTTGTTCTTAAATCTTGATACAAAGTCTCTTCTAAAGAACATAAATTTGTTCCCAGATCATAAAATTGATCAGATGCGCTTTGCGCTCTTGAAATGTGCCTTGCGCTCTTGAACTGCACTTCTGCACTCTCTGGACCGGCACTCAACGCCAAATGTGTCACGTGTCAACCACGTGTGCGCCAATTAAACAGCATGCGCCTTGCGCTCTTAAATTGCGCTTTTGCGCTCCCTGGACCAGCGCGCAGCGCCAAATGCGCCACGTGTCAACCACGTATGCGCCAATTAAACAACTTGCGCTTTGCGCTTCTGAAATAACGCACTGCGCTCATGGGCTGGCGCTCAGCGCCAAGCGCACCACGTGTCACTCACGTGTGCACCACTAAATTGAAAGCTCAATGCGCTTATAAATTAGCGCTTAGCGCTCATAAACTGGCGCAATGCGGCCATCATCTGGCGTTTAGCGCCAAGCGCGACATGTGTCCTTCACATGTGCGCTATTTGGCAGAAACGCACTGCGCTCTTTAACTGGCGTAAAGTGCCTGGCGCGCCACGTGTTGCGCTGTCAGAACATAAATTGTTCTTTAATAAGCCCAGAGCTTTGATCAATGCTCACCATTGTTAAAATCCCAAATAAAGGCTCAATAGCCAGAATAAAAATGTTATACATTTATTGGACTTAGCCCAATATTGGCCATAAGTCCTCAACTTATATTAATTGATTCTACCTACTCATAAATATTTCAACAGATCTTAGTTCCAAATTAGACTACAGATCTTCGAACCAACTCACACCGTTTCGAGGGTTCATCTCTTTACTTCTCTGATATCTGTCGTTGTAATCCTTCAACGTCTTCAGAGAGGTGATGGGTCCCGACAACCACACATTTCACGGACTGTGGGGTCTCTAAACTCATGGACTATGATGTCCTTAAACTTTATAGACTATGACGTCTTTAAACTATAGACTGTGGGGTCCTTAAGCCCATGGACTATGATGTCCTTAACCTGGACTGTGAGGTCCTTAAACTCATGGACTATGATGTCTTTAACCTCGACCGCGATGTCTTTAAACTAATATTTGAACGCGATGTCTTTAAACTAATATTCGACCGCAATGTCTTTAAACAAACATTGGACCGAGATGTCCTTAAACTAACATCGGACCGAGATGTCCTTAAACTAACAATGGACCGTAATGTCCTTAAACTAATCGACCGCAATGTCCCTAAACTAAACAATAGAGCCCAAATGCTCTCTTGTTGGATCTAAACGATCATGTTAAGTTGATCTTAGTCTAAACATTGGACTAACGTATTCTTAACAAACGTTTAAGTTGATCTTAGTCTTAAATGAGACTAACGTATCCTTAAACCCAACCCCCAAACCCAAATCTAAGAAGATACGGATTTGGACTAATCCACGCCCTACGGGCGACAACATAAATTAGTCTCCGTATACAATCCACGGGCAACAAAAAACAAAACAAACACACACGACACGAAGTAACCATATGGAGAAGGAGAAAGTTGTTACCACGATGCGGTAGCGTAATTAACTGCAGGGGCTTGCGCCTGCAGGGAAGAGCGTCCCCACAATCAAAAACCCCTCAAACGAGGGGGAATCTGACGAAGTCTGCTACATCGGCCGTATACGTTTAAACTTTCGATACATGGTGCCATAAATCAACTTGGCATCTTTGGAGAGGTGGACGGATAGCACCAATTAGCATCTTCCCCGAAATTCAGGCAAGACGTTCATCGCGTCTTCCCGCGCGTTTTCGGCGGGGAACAGATTCTGGCACGCCCGGTGGGACCTTTTCCTCTTTCCACTCCACACTTCTTGTGTCGTGTTCGCGAACGAATCGCGGTTTGATATGGTTGCCCTTGGGTTCGAGGTACTAAGATTTGGTGTCTTGCTCCATGCAGAAAACGAAAGATCAATGGCATCTACTTGCACGAAATGTTCCAGCAGCAACTGCAACTTCCGTTCCACCTCATCTGGAGGTGTAGCTTACGGGCCCCAGGCGGCCTCCCTGTTCATAATGCCGGTAGAGCAGGTAACGCAGGCTACCACCGGGTTGTTTTTCGAAACCATGCTCCCACCAGTGAGCGTTAACATCCCGCTGCCGTAAGAAGCGCAAAAGAAGTCGGTCTTTGTCGGCTCACTACCACCACGGCCCCTTTCAACGGGTCATCCAATGTCAATCCAGTGATTGATTGATTCAGCGTGCTTGCGCTTTCTAAAAGATAGATCAAAAATACTTATTAACCGCAATCAAGAACGGCGTCGCAAGTAGCTAGCCGGTGAGTACGGGTCGGTCCACAGGGATATTGTGAATTTCCTATTCGTTCTTACGAGTTAATTCCGACGGGAGCCGGATTGATTATTAAATCTAAAAATTGAAGTTGTATGATACTAGGATTAGAAACTTGGTAGGATTAGGTTTAGGGAAAATTTGGTAAACAAAGATCTACATCTCTTTCCATTGCCTTTAATTAAAGATATCATATTAGTGTTATGGTAAATCTTAAAAAAGGGGACTAGGATGATTGGGAAGATTGATTCTTCCTCTAGATCCTTGTCCTTCCTTTCTTAATTTTTACCCTAACCTCCATGGAAAACCTTAAAATCCGGGCCTTTAGACTACGGAATCACCGTTACCTCGTGGGTAGAGTGCCGTAGGGAGCGGAATAAGAAGGTATGCATGGAGTTCTAATTTTCATAAAAGATTGGCAAAGAAAAGAGATGAGAGATCTTCGTCTCTCAAATCCTTCCCCATTCCTAACCCTAACAAGCGAGAAAACTACTCACTCATTAGGGAATTTAAAAACATCTATCTAGGGCAGAGAATAAAAATTACCTAGGGCAAGAATTGAAATCTAAACTAGAGCAAGGAATTAAATCTACTTACAGATGCATCTCTCCAATCATCAACACAGGGTTGTCAGATCTGAATTCATGAATTGAAAAGAAACACCGATGCTCTCCATAAAGAATTCTCGATTTATTATTAAAAGGAGGCATAGGGAGGCATAAGAAATTACAATGAGTAGAGTTCCTATTTATAGAGAATAGGAAACCCTAGGTTACAATTGATTTGCATGTCTACATTTACCAAAATATCCTTAGGAAGACCTAGTCAAAGTAGACTTCAAGCTTTGGTAAAATTTTATGTCTCTATCTCTTTAAAGAAAGTATTGGGCCTTGGATCTTTGGGCTTCCTTATTATTTGGTTCTTTATTAAAATAGCTTCTATGTTTCTTCCAGATCTCCAGTGAATAATTGCGGTGGACTTTTAACCGTTCGCTTTGTAATCTTGGACCTTGCATTGCCTTGTACTTTGTGAATTTTATCTTTGATGTAGGCTTGATCAAGAGTCTTCTATTTGTTGGTCAAAGTCCACTTTTTCATCGTCTTTACATCGTTTTCACTGTTTTCAGTCTAAGAACCTGTAACCTGTAACATGTTGCAGACATGCGTCAAAAGCACCTGTTTATTTATAAAAAGAATAAGAATGAGGAATATAATAATGCAATATTATGGTGTGAACAAATACCCCCAAACTTATCTTTTGCTCGTCCTCGAGCAAACTTATTTTTATTCGCTAAAATCCTAACCGCACTTTCGCAGGGAAACACGATTGCACTGAGCACGTGCAACAAGCCGTTAAACCTCTAGGTGTCCCTAGTAGGAGGAGTGTTGTCTCCTGAGGGTTTTCAGCGGATTACACCCACAAAATCCTATCAACTTGGCTTTTTCGACTTTTGTTCTTCAATTAAGTTTTCCAACAAGGAATTCTATTATCTTCTACTTGTAAATTATCTACCCATATTCTTCACACTTCCTCATCATCTAACTTAAGATTATATATGTTCTGTAGATTTACTTAGCTTTCGGCATCTCTTAAGCTTTCCTTTTAGGGTTCCATCTCCACTTAGGAATTTTTATCAACTCTACTAAAGATACAAGTTCTATTCTTCACCCCTATCTCTCATCTAAACTCTAATCACATATCCCCACGTGTGTGTATAAATCACCCCTACACTTGGAAATTCAAATCAAGCAATCATACTCTCGTCCATTGTCCAAAGCACTTCTTAGTAGGTGAATTTTTAAGAATTTTGCTTACACATCCTTCATGCGACCGTTAATACTTCTTGAGGTACCAACAACCGATTACAAGATGTGTTTGCACATTTAAGTGTAATTCCTAGTCTTGCAACACCCAAGGCTTTAGCAGTGACTCCCAAACCAGTTGGTCTAAGGCACTAGGTGATGAAGCACCCTCGCTAAATATTTTTCTATTTTTACAGCCTTAAATAATCACAAAAACCAGTGTCCATTTTTTTTTATCCACCCTTTTTTTTTCTTTTTCATTGTGCTAAGGACTTTAGACAAGAGTATTTCAAGGTCTCTTCTACTAATCCAAGTTTCAAGGTGCGTGTTTGTGCATTTTGTAGGGTACATGTTTTCAGAATCTAGACTTAAGTTAGGAACTATTTTTCAAACTTATACTCTAATAAAATTTTTAATACTTTTCCTTCGTTTCGACTTAGCCCAAGAACTGAACCCAAAATTTGCCTATTTCTAAATAACCTACAAAGACATATGCTTTCCACAGTTACACTCTAAGGAAGGTTATTTTTAGGGTTTTTAATTTGCTAAGTCTAAGATTTAGTTTTTCCTAGCCAGTTAACCTATTTATCAAACTCAAGTCAATTAACCAGAATTGAATACATTAATTTTTATAATTTTTGAATTTTTTCAATTTTTATGGGTTTTTCTGTTTTCTAATTTTTTTTATTTTTCAAATTTTTCAAATTTTTATGATTTTTATATAAAGATGCAATGCAGAAATATACATATGAATGCAAAAGGAAAACATACCGAACATAATTTTACGCCATCCCCGGCAACGGCGCCATTTGATTGATTGATTCAGCGTGCTTGCGCTTTCTAAAAGATAGATCAAAAATACTTATTAACCGCAATCAAGAACGGCGTCGCAAGTAGCTAGCCGGTGAGTACGGGTCGGTCCACAGGGATATTGTGAATTTCCTATTCGTTCTTACGAGTTAATTCCGATGGGAGCCGGATTGATTATTAAATCTAAAAATTGAAGTTGTATGAGACTAGGATTAGAAACTTGCTAGGATTAGGTCTAGGGAAAATTTGGTAAACAAAGATCTACATCTCTTTCCATTGCTATTAATTAAATGTATCAAATTAGTGTTATGGTAAATCTTAACAAAGGGGATTAGGATGATTGGGAAGATTGATTCTTCCTCTAGATCCTTGTCCTTCCTTTCTTAATCTTTACCCTAACCTCCATGGAAAACCTTAAAATCCGGGCCTTTAGACTACTGAATCACCGTTACCTTGAGGGTAAAAGTGCCGTAGGGCGCGGAATAAAAAGGTATGCATGAAGTTCTAATGTTCATAAAAGTTTAGCAATGAAAGAGATGAGAGATCTTCATCTCTCAAATCCTTCCCTATTCCTAACCCTAACAAGCGAGGAAACTACTCGCTCATTGAAGGGATGAAAAAAAACAAGAATTTATTAAAGAGAGAAAACATCGATTGCAAGTTAATAAAAACTAAACTAATTTAAACTAAGGCGAGAAAATACAAGCAGATATGAAAAACTACCTATTGCAAGGAAAATAACCTACTTACTTTTGATGCGCTCTAACTTCAAGAAAACAGAATTTTATTCATGAGTAGAGGCATAAGAAAATACAAGGTCTTGGGTTCTATTTATAGGACATAGAAACCCTAGGTTTACAATTGCACCGCATGTCTACAATTACAAATATACCCCTAGAAAATCTTTCCACAGCCGCCAAAGAGTTATGGAAAAATTCCCTGCGCATTAGGGCACAGGACAGCCGCGGATGAGCGGCATGGGAGCTCTTGGGCCGCGGTTCCGCGGCCCAATGATGGGTTCATCACTTGGATTTTCTTGGGCTTGGTTTAGTTCTTCTGGGCTTCTTGTTTCTTTATTCTTTTTATCAGTTGGGCTTCTGCAGTGATTCCAGATCTTCAGTGAACACTTTGCGATGGATCTTTTAACCGTTTTTCTTGCAAATTTGGATCTTGCGTCGCCTTGTTGATGGTGAACCATTCTTCTGCCGGGCTTTACTAAGATCTTCCTATTTGTTGGTCAAAAATCCTTCTTTTGTGTCGTCTTTTGTGTTTTTCACTGTTTTCGTTCCAAGAACCTGTAACATGTAACATGTAGCAGATATGGGTCAAAAGCACATGTTTTTATTGTAAAATGCATAAGAATGGGGAATACAAAATGCAATATTATGTTATGAACAAATACCCCCAAACTTATCTTTTGCTCGCCCTCGAGCAAACTGATTATTTAAATAAAAATCTAACCTAGCCGCACTTTCGCAGGGAAACGCGATTGCACTGAGCTCGTGCAACAAGCCGTTAAATCTCTAGGTGTCCCTAGTAGGAGGAGTGTTGTCTCCTGAGGGTTTTCAGCGGATTACACCCACAAAATCCTATCAATTTGGTTTTTCGACTTTTGTTCTCCAATTAGGTTTTCTAACAAGGAATTCTATTATCGTCGACCCGCAAATTATCCACCCATATTCTTCACACTTCCTCATTATTTAACTTAAGATTACATATATCCTGTAGAATTACCTAGCTTTCGGCATTTCTTAAGTTTTCCTTCTAGAGTTCCATCTCCACTTAGGAATTTCTATCAACTCTATTAAAGACACAAGTTCTATTCTTCATTCCTTTCTCTTATCTAAACTCCAATCACATATCCCTACGTGTGTGTAAATATCACCCCTACACTTGGAAATTCAAATCAAGCAATCGTACTCCCGTCCATTGTCCAAAGCACTAGTGAAATTTCGTTTTCACATCCTTCATGCGATTGTTAATACTTCTTGAGGTACTGTAACAACCCTAATTTTCCTATACAAAATTTTTTCAAATATTTTTTTCAAAAATCCACAAAGGGGTATTTTAGCATGAGCACAAGATATAGGTAATTATTTTGTTTTTAATTACAAGCTACAAGAATATAATAACTCAATTTTTAGTGTACAAGAATTTACTTTAAATTTAATGTATACTAGGAGTATTTATTCTTGCCGCTATCAGTTTAAGTAATTAAATACCACAATAATTACAAGAAGGAGCTTGTAGCTCATTGGTAATACCTTGCACTGCTGAACCAAGCCATCAGAGTTCGAATCCCATACCCCACATTATTTTTAATATTGATTTTTTAAAAAACCTTTAGAATACCAAGAGTTTACACGTGCATATCTCACAAAAACCCCACTACACCCAAAGATGTAACACTTGCAGAGGGTAGATGAACCGTCGGGGGAGATCCAGGTCACCGGACTCGGTCGGGAATCGGCCAACTCGGCCTTGACTCGGCCGACTCAGTGATCCGACCAAGTCACGGCCGAGTCACCCCCGATTCGTCCGATTCCGGCGAGGGTCACAACACGAAAGTTGTGTCTTTTGGTATTCCCTACGTACCTGCAAAGTTTCAGCCTCATACCACTTCCAGAGCTCTTTAAAACCCCCAATTACTCCACTTTTAATACATTTTTATTACATTTTATCACATTTTTATTTTTAACTTTTCATCTACCCTAACCCTAGCCTAACCCTATAAATACCAACCCTACACACTACCCTCTCACCCCCCAAAATCTTGAGCCACTCTCTCAAAAGTTTCCACAAGAAGTGTGCTTCGAAATCGAGTTCCCGGCGAAGCTCTGACGGAATTCCGACGACGCGTTTTGGAGCAACCGGCGACGTAATCACCCCTCGGCCTTCCTCCCTAGTTCTCTTTACTCTTTAGAAGAGTTTAAACCCGTAAGTCCCAACCTTCTATCTCTCTTTTCTATAATTGAAAAATACGACTTTTTGGAACCCGACGGAAATCGGACAAACCGATTCCCGATCCGGTTTTTCTTAAAAATTCCACTTGTCGCCTAATACATATTATCAACCCTATTGCATGTTGACTATTAATCACCCTTAAACCAATTTAATCGCACTTTTCCACATGAAATGATAAGTTCTTTACAAAACCGTATTCCTTGCATAAAAATACCATCAAGTTCAATTTTAATGTTCTAATTAGATCCCTCACTCTTAATCATGGTTATTTTGATAACAAAACTTGTTTCATTCAATTTGGATGAAATTTCACACATGAAATGATAACGTTTATGGAAACCGTATTCTTGCACTTTAATACCCTTAACTTTAACATAACTCATTTCACCTTGAAACTTCACCAAAACTTAATATAAGTCACGGGGTAATGACCTACCCTTACACACACTCATTATAACCCTAATTAATAAATAACAAAAATACAGAATACGATATTATAGGACTTTTTCACTAAAATACCATAACCTTTATAACTTTTAGTTTAATCTTTAAATTGTAAACTTTTCTAAATAAAACTTATATAAAATGAAAGCACGATTGGTCATGGACGTCGATCGTTTATCTAAACTGTCTCGTGTGACTAGACAAGTGTGTCTAAGGCTAGTGGTTTTTAATTAGGCCCACGAAGTGGTTCCTTCCCACTTACCTGGCACTTACCTGGCTGCATTCGACGGTGAAGAGGCGATTTGAGGTTTCTAATGACTCATCGTTTAGACCATAGATTATAGGTTAGATGGCCTAGGAAACCCTAACAACTAAAATATGGAGAACTATATACTTTTACAAATAAATACCCTATATTTGGAAAACCTTTTCCCTAAATTAAAAGTATTTATAAAAACCTGAGCAAAGTGCCATTACAACCCATCTTTGGGGAACCTGTTAGGGATACCACGGTTCATCGTGCACCCACAGGCTAGTAGTGCGAGATTCAGACCTCCGCAAGGAGCATTCGGTCTCGAAAGGTTTTTAAAATACGATATTTAAGGAAAGTGATATTTTTAAATAAAATATTCATTTAAAAATCATTTATGTGTTTTATTATATATAATTATCATTTAAACACCTATTTTGTTATAATAACAAGTTTCCATTTTTTTCCTAAAAATTACAAGATTAAAAGTTACATTAAAATACCATGAATTTCAAATAATCAATTAATATTTTTATTAGGATATATTCACTAGAATAACATAAAGAAAATCCATACTCATTATAACTATAAAGACGAATAATAAATACTTGAGGCGTATTTTGCAAACTATACAATATTACTTTTTACAATAAACCCCCTCAAGTTTTATAAATTACAATAAGGCCTCTAACAAATAAAGAACTTCAAATTATCTTCTCTAGTCTGACTCGGGTTAGAGTCTGACTATTTTTGACTTGAATATAATTCAAGTCAATCTATATTCTTTATATTTCAACTCAAGATGAATACATGAATCCCAGAATCCAGTTAACAATCTATATAACTTGACTGAACCGAACCATGGATATTCCTTTTACATGATTCCCAGTATTCCATTTACATGACTCTATGGTTATAGCCGTTTCCTGATACCATGGTTTCGGTCAGTCAGTTAATCACTCATACAATCAACACAATTTTACAAGATAACAATACAAACAAGACATCGCGGGGTTTAAGGGGTAGACTGGTACGGAATATGTTAAAGGTGGCACGAGGTGGTCACTTAAGACGTAATTACATCCATGCCGTTGTTCCGTGGTATTATCGACGGAGCCTTGTACTACAGGTTACCAAAATCCCCGGTGTAAGTGGGACTCCCCTCGTATACACTGGCATCTTCTGTACCAGGCTACAAACAACAACGTTAATACAACATTACAATATTATAACACAACATTAAAAGCTACACTCTCCCTCTCTTACTCTCTGTCTATTTCTCTCTTATCTTTGGGACTTACCGAGCGACCTGTTCGCTGACGACATTCTGTTTCTCTCTTCTTTGAATGTCGTCAGGTGATTTAGACCCGGCAGAGATTGAGCCATCACAAGAAGACTTGGAGCAGTTTACTGAAGACCCTGCACTGTAGTTTCATTGTACACTTTTCCTTTCTGTACTTTTCATTTCCTGTTATGCCACTGTTAAGCATCTTTTATTTCAGTTGTATTTCCTTTCATGTATTGTACAAAGAATGTTAATAAATAAAAGTTGCTGTTCTTTTTATACTCTTGTCTCTTGTGTAATATTTTATATTGCTTAGCTACGCTTAGCGTATGTACTTCTGAGTACATACGTAGCGGGCCTCGTCGCGTCCACTTCGCCGTACACTGGGAAGCGGGGCGTGACAGGTACCAACAACCGATTACAAGATGCGTTAGCGTTTTAAAGCGTACTTCCTAGTTTTACAACAACCAAGGCTTTTAGTAGTGGCTCCCAAACCAGTTGGTTTAAGGCACTAGGTGATGAAGCACCCTCGCTAAATATTTTTCTATTTTTACAGCCTTAAATAATCACAAAAACCAGTGTCCATTTTTTTTTATCCACCCTTTTTTTTTCTTTTTCATTGTGCTAAGGACTTTAGACAAGAGTATTTCAAGGTCTCTTCTACTAATCGAAGTTTCAAGGTGCGTGTTTGTGCATTTTGTAGGGTACATGTTTTCAGAATCTAGACTTAAGCTAGGAACTATTTTTCAAACTTATACTCTAATAAAAGTTTTAATACTTTTCCTTCGTTTCGACTTAGCCCAAGAACTGAACCCAAAATTTGCCTATTTCTAAATAACCTACAAAGACATATGCTTTCCACAGTTACACTCTAAGGAAGGTTATTTTTAGGGTTTTTAATTTGCTAAGTCTAAGATTTAGTTTTTCCTAGCCAGTTAACCTATTTATCAAACTCAAGTCAATTAACCAGAATTGAATACATTAATTTTTATAATTTTTGAATTTTTTCAATTTTTATGGGTTTTTCTGTTTTCTAATTTTTTTTATTTTTCAAATTTTTCAAATTTTTATGATTTTTATATAAAGATGCAATGCAGAAATATACATATGAATGCAAAAGGAAAACATACCGAACATACCCCCAAACTTATAATGGACAGTGTCCTCACTGTCATGCTGCACCAAGTGGGTTGATAATATCGGCGAGTTCCTGCTTATTATTATATTTACATAGTATATACACCCCCAAACTTATTTGAAATAAAGTTTTGGAAAAAAAGAAATTCGAGGGTGAAGGTGGAGGAAAATCAATCGGTGTAAATCGGCTCCTGCAAAAGCAGGAGCTCCTCCGAATGGTCCGCTGAGAAGAACGGTTTCAATCGATGTCCATTTACTTTGAATAAAGTACCGTCTTCTGGATTCTCAAGATCAACCGCACCGTGCGGATAAACGGTGCGGACTACAAAAGGTCCTCTCCATCTAGAACGGAGCTTGCCAGGATGAAAGTGTAACCGAGTATCATATAATAAAACCTGTTGACCTGGTTTAAATGTCTTTCGTAAAAGGTTTTTATCATGAAATACCTTAACTCGGTTCTTAGCAATCACGGCATTATCATATGCCTCATCCCGCAGCTCCTCCAATTCATTCAATTGCAGCTTTCGATTGCTGCCCGCATCTCCTAAAGATAGATTCAGCTCTTTAATGGCCTAAAATGCCTTGTGCTCAATTTCTACTGGAAGGTGGCAAGCCTTCCCGTAAACAAGCCGGTATGGAGACATGCCGAGATCGGTCTTATATGCAGTACGGAAAGCCCATAGTGCATCGATCAATTTTAGTGACCAATCTTTACGGTTTTTAGAAACCGTTTTCTCCAAGATTTGCTTAATTTGTCTATTCAAGATCTCGGCTTGCCCACATGTTTGGGGATGGTATGGCGTTGACAGCTTATGTGTGATAGAGTATTTGTGCATTAGGGACTCAAAAGTCCTATTGCAAAAGTGAGAACCATTATCACTTATTATTGCGCGAGGGTGCCCAAATCGAGAAAAGATGTGTTCTTTTAGAAATCGAACGACAACCTTGTTATCATTCGTTCGACTAGGCACAGCCTCGACCCATTTTGAAACATAGTCAACAGCCAAAAGAATATACACATTTCCAAAAGAGTTAGAAAATGGTCCCATGAAGTCTATACCCCAAACATCAAAAATGTCTACAACCAAAATCGGTTGGAGCGACATTTCGTTTCTCCGCAATATCCGGCCCAAGTGTTGGCACCGGGAGCAAGTTTTGCAGTATTCGAATGCATCTTTGAAGAGTCGTGGCCAATAGAAACCACACTGCAAAACTTTCTCGGCTGTCTTCTTTGGGCCAAAGTGCCCGCCACATGCTTGATCGTGGCAAAAAGACAGCACACTCTTGACCTCATTTTCAGGCACACACCGGCGAATGATTTGGTCTGAACAATATTTAAAAAGATAAGGTTCATCCCAGTAAAAATGCTTTACTTGGGACAAAAATCGTAGTTTGTCTTGTTTCGACCAATCTTTAGGTATCAAGCCGGTGGCTAAGTAGTTTACAATATCGGCGAACCATGGTTCGCAAGAAACGGTCAAGAGTTGCTCATTGGGGAAAGCATCAGTGATAGGCAATTCAAGTGTAGGCGAAGAAGGAAGTCGTGAAAGGTGATCGGCCACTACGTTTTCACATCCCTTTTTGTCCCTTATAACAAGGTCAAATTCTTGCAGCAAAAGGATCCAACGTATTAGCCTAGACTTAGCATCCTTCTTCGCAAAAAGGTGGCGAAGAGCTGAGTGATCCGTGTACACTATAACTGGAGAGCCGATTAAGTAAGGCCGAAATTTTTCAAGTGCAAACACAACCGCTAAAAACTCTTTTTCTGTTGTTGTGTAGTTTAATTGGGCCTCATTTAATGTTCGGCTAGCGTAGTAAATTACATGCGGCATCTTGTTAATGTGCTGTCCAAGAACAGCACCTATGGCAAAATCTGATGCGTCGCACATAATTTCAAAAGGGTGCGTCCAGTCTGGAGATGAAAGGATGGGCGCAGAAATGAGTGAGTGTTTCAAAGACTCGAACGCTTTCATGCAAGTTGAGTCGAAAACAAAAGTAGTGTCCTTGGCCAACAAGAGAGTCAAGGGTCTAGCAATCTTGCTAAAGTCCTTGATGAACCGTCTATAAAAACCGGCATGGCCAAGGAAAGCTCGGATATCTTTGACGCATTTAGGAGGAGGAAGATTAGAAATGACTTCGATTTTAGCTCTATCAACCTCTATGCCGTTTTGCGAGATGACGTGTCCTAAAACAATGCCTTCTCGTACCATAAAGTGGCACTTCTCCCAATTCAAAGTCAAGTTCTTTTCCCTACAGCGGGTGAGAACTGCGTCAAGATGTCGTAAACACTCATCGAAGGAGTCACCAAAAATGGAGAAATCATCCATAAAGATTTCCAAAAACTTCTCCACCATGTCCGAAAAGATCCCCATCATACACCGCTGAAATGTAGCGGGTGCATTGCATAACCAAAAGGGCATGCGACGATAAGCAAAAGTGCCAAAGGGACAAGTAAATGTAGTCTTGTCTTGATCCTCTTTGGCTATGGGGACTTGATTATAACCGGAATAGCCATCTAAAAAGCAGTAGAAATCGTGCCCCGCTAATCGTTCTAGCATTTGGTCAATGAATGGTAAAGGAAAGTGGTCCTTCCTTGTCGCGGCATTGAGTTTCCGGTAGTCGATGCAAACTCGCCACCCAGTTTGGGTGCGAGTGGGAATTAACTCATTTGCCTCATTGGTGATGACCGTGATGCCCGATTTCTTTGGCACGACATGAATGGGGCTAACCCATTGGCTATCCGAGATAGGGTAAATGATACCGCTATCAAGACACTTAACAATCTCCTTCTTGACCGCCTCCTTCATGATGGGGTTGAGGCGTCTTTGTGGATCCCTTGCCGGCTTGGCATCATCCATCAAGTGTATATGATGTTCGACTATGAGGGGACTAATCCCCTTGATGTCCGCCATAGACCAGCCGAAAGCTTGCCGATTATTGTATAAGACCGTTAAAAGAGCCTTCTCTTGCTCAAGAGCTAGAGAGGCTGATATGATAACTGGTAAGGTCTCGTTTTCACCTAGATAAGCATATTTTAGGTGCGACGGCAAAAGCTTTAGCTCGAGTTTAGGCGGTGAAACAATAGATGGTAACAATGGAGTAACTGTTTCAAACTCGAAGGATTCCATCAAAGGTTCAAATTGAGTGTACGCTACCGAGTCGGATGGTTCAACTAACTCATCCGAAAAAGCAAAAGACTCAAACTCGGGTGGAGAGTCTTCAAGATCATCAACAAAGGTGAAACACTCATGATCTTTGTCCGTCGTGAAAGCTGTGTCGGATTCTAGGAGGAACGCACTAGTGGCGCTAATATTACTGTGATCAAACATGAAATTCTCGAACTCACAGTCCTTCTCCGCGATCTCATCGATCGAGCACACATCAAGTACGCTAGAATTAGGCTCGCAAGGCTGACTTCCTAACTTGAAAATGTTAAGTTCAACTGTCATCTTGCCAAAAGATAGATTCATTGAACCGTTACGACAGTTGATTACCGCGTTAGAAGTCGCGAGGAATGGTCGACCAAGAATCATCGGGATTTGATTACGGGGGGTAGCGACAGGCTGTGTATCCATAACAATAAAGTCCACGGGGAAAATGAAATCCCCTACTCTAATTAACACATCCTCCAACTCTCCCCTAGGGTGGGTGATTGATCGGTCAGCCATTTGGAGAGTGCAATGAGTAGGCTTGAGCTCTCCAACGCCTAATTGTTCGTACACCGAATAGGGTAGCAAATTGACACTAGCACCAAGATCTAATAGTGCTCTATTGATGGTCTTGTTCCCAATTGTGATCGAAATAGTAGGACAACCGGGGTCCTTGTGCTTTGGGGCAAAGAATTGACAAGAGCATCACTAACAGCACTAGCCACGAAAACTTTCTTTGGTACTTGTGACTTCCTCTTTTTGGTGCATAAGTCCTTTAAGATTTTTGCATATGAAGGAACTTGTTGGATTGCATCCAAAAGAGAGATATTTATGCTAACCTGTTTGAACAACTCTACAATCTTCTCCGTCTGTGGAGTTGGTTTATTGGATCTCAACCGATTTGGAAAAGGAACATTTTGAAAGGTTGTTGAGTCCAATTTTTGTGGATCAGATTGTTGAGTTGGAACGGAACCCCGTGTAGATGTGTTCGTGTTGTGAGGAGAGGGTCCGTTCGAGCTAGAAGTAGAGCCATGTGAAGGATGGAGAATAGGCTCTAACGAAGAAGAAGAAGAAGAAGATGAAGAACCACCGGCAGAGGTGTCACGGTGAATACCCACATTGTTTTGCAGCACTTTTCCGGATCTCAACGTGGTCACAGCATTCACGTTATGATTCTGCTGTTCATGTGCAACATGTGCGTGACCGGGATTTGGGAGTGGTTGAGACGGAAGTTTTCCTTTCTCTCGCTCTTTCAATGCTGCGTTGAGTTGTGCAATTTGTGCCTCAATAACTTTGATGCTTTGATCGTGTGAGGCACTGTTTTGCACCAAAGATTGAACAGAAGTCTCTATCCTAGCTGTAGACTGTGCAGATTGCTTAAGGAATGCTTCTAGACTTCTTTCGAGCGAGCTAACAGCATTTTGAGGGGGAAAAAAATTGTTGGGTACAAAATTGTTCATCTGATTAGGGTAAGGTTGCTGTTGGAGAGGCTGCTGAAATTGAGTTTGTGGAGGTGCTTGTTGTTGTGGAGGAGGAGCCCTTTGAAAATTGTTGTTTCCTTGGGATTGTTGATTTTGGTTCCAAGTGAAATTAGGGTGGCTCTTCCAACCCGGATTGTATGTCGAAGAGTATGGATCATTTCTTTGTCGTTGCTGAAAGGCAGCATTGACTTGATCTTGTCCTTGAGTGGAAGCAGTGTAAGGACACTCTTCGGTGAGATGTGATGGATCCGAACAACAAGCACAAACAGTTCGTGGGGGCATGACAGGGGCAGGAGAAGGTGCTGAGATTTTGGTCTCAAGCGCTTCTAGCTTTTTCGTAAGAGCGGCCATCTCGGCCTTCATAGCAATTGACATCTCTACTTGATGTATGCCTGCCCTAGGTTGACCAATAGAAGAAGATGATGATGTGGTCTTGGTGCTCTCCCACTGAATCGTTTGCTCACTAAGATCCTCAAGAAACTGCCATGCTTCCTCACTAGATTTGGACAGAAAGTGACCTTGACTAATGGTTTCTAGCAACTGCTTCGTTGCCGGGTTCAATCCCTCGTATAATGTTTGGCAAAGTTGCCATCTTTCGATTCCATGGTGAGGGCATTGAACGAGAAGGTCTTTAAATCTTTCAAAACATTTCCAAAATGGTTCGGCAGGAAGCTGTGAAAATTGTATAATCTCATTACGGATTTTAGCAGTTTTGTGATGAGGATAGAACTTTTTAAGAAAAGCTTTCACAAACTCGTCCCAATTTCTAATTGAGTATGATGCGGTGCTGTATAGCCACTTCTCGGCTAGGTCACATAAGGTGAAAGGAATGACCCTTAGCCTTATAGCGTCATCACTTAATTGGGTAGTTTTCATCATGGCGCAAACGTTTTGGAATTTGTTGATAAAGATATATGCATCTTCGGATTCCAAACCATGAAACTTAGGCAGCATGTTGATGAAGTGGGGTTTGATCTCGAAATTGTCCCCATTGGCCGGTGGAAGGGAAAGACAAGTGGGAAGGGCGGTGCGGATGGGGTAGAAAAGATCCTGGAGCGCGACTCATGCGGGCGCTTCGACAGGCGGAAGATTCGGGTTATTCGCACCTGGCGGAGGTGGAATCATTCCCGTCGGTAAGGTGTTGTTAGGATCGTATCCCGACATACCTTCGAAAGAATGTGATGGTGAAAGTGAAGAAGTGGACAAGATTTCGACTTCGGAGTCGAAAGGTTCGTCGGTCGGTACCAACGAAACACGGACTAATCGGGCGCTAGGGTCCCTAGTCCAACCGGACATACACTAAAAGGGTTAGTGTAGTCAAAAGATGAAAGACAAAATGTGAAGGTAAGAAAACGTTAATGAGAAGAAGAAGTGGTGTAAGTGAGTGCAAAGATTCTTTAGCGACAAGTTGCAAGTTTGAAAAGATTTTCCTTTTTCTTTTTAAGTGAGCTTTTGCAAAAAGATCTTGAAAAGAGACTAGTGACACAAATGCAATTAACCACACATGCACAATCAGGCCTAAGTCTAGGGTCACCTAGGTCAGCTAGACAGCTCCTAACTGTTCCAAAGGGCTAGAGATAGGACCTCAAACCGCCTCTTCACAGACAAGTACGGCCAGGTAAGTGGGAAGGAACCACCATGACAGTGGGCCTAATTAAAAACCACCAGCCTAGACACCGCAATGTCGGTTAGGATAAACGGCCGATGCCTATACTAGTCCTCTGTCCTATTGAGCTCGACGTCCTTAGGGCTGAGTCTAATATTTTTTAAATTAAAAGTGGTCAATGCAAATGCTTTAAGTGATTTCTGGGGTCCTGGGAAGGGTGATGAAATCCCCACCCAATCTGAATTGGTCAATAGCCCCTTAAAGTCAGATTAAAGTATGCAAAGCAGTAAATCACTTGCAATCAATTTGCTTTTTAGCGCGGCGCAAAGAATCCTGCAGAAAATCAATTATTGGAAGGGGGAAAAAGATTTTTAGCGCAAAGAATCCTGCAGAAGATTTGACAGAAGATATATGGGGATTTGTAGAGGGGAGAATAAGGAAACAAACAGTGCAATTTTTGCGCAGAGATCTCCACAGAGCGCCGCGGAAGCGCGGTCTTGACCAGGTAGGTGCGGCGGAAACGCGGCTCTTTGGGGGCTTTAGGTCTCCAAATTTCTTCAGCTGCTCTGTACTTTCAATCTCCTGCTGTTTTGATGTATCTTTTTCTGTGTCCCCTTCTGTGTTATTTCAGATCCGTCGAACCTGCAAAGATCCACAAAGAAACCCTTCAAACAATAAAATATGATAAATTTTTTTTATTTTTGGAATTTTTCAGATTTTTATGATTTTTTAGATTTTATATTAACCCGAAATTACAAAAAGGAAATTTTACGCCATCCCCGGCAACGATGCCATTTGATTGATTGATTCAGCATGCTTGCGCTTTCTAAAAGATAGATCAAAAATACTTATTAACCGCAATCAAGAACGGCGTCGCAAGTAGCTAGCCGGTGAGTACGGGTCGGTCCACAGGGATATTGTGAATTTCCTATTCGTTCTTACGAGTTAATTCCGATGGGAGCCGGATTGATTATTAAATCTAAAAATTGAAGTTGTATGATACTAGGATTAGAAACTTGCTAAGATTAGGTTTAGGGAAAATTTGGTAAACAAAGATCTACATCTCTTTCCATTGCCTTTAATTAAAGATATCATATTAGTGTTATGGTAAATCTTAACAAAGGGGATTAGGATGATTGGGAAGATTGATTCTTCCTCTAGATCCTTGTCCTTCCTTTCTTAATTTTTACCCTAACCTCCATGGAAAACCTTAAAATCCGGGCCTTTAGACTACGGAATCACTGTTACCTCGTGGGTAGAGTGCCGTAGGGAGCGGAATAAGAAGGTATGCATGGAGTTCTAATTTTCATAAAAGATTGGCAAAGAAAAGAGATGAGAGATCTTCGTCTCTCAAATCCTTCCCCATTCCTAACCCTAACAAGCGAGAAAACTACTCACTCATTAGGGAATTTAAAAACATCTATCTAGGGCAGAGAATAAAAATTACCTAGGGCAAGAATTGAAATCTAAACTAGAGCAAGGAATTAAATCTACTTACAGATGCATCTCTCCAATCATCAACACAGGGTTGTCAGATCTGAATTCATGAATTGAAAAGAAACACCGATGCTCTCCATAAAGAATTCTCGATTTATTATTAAAAGGAGGCATAGGGAGGCATAAGAAATTACAATGAGTAGAGTTCCTATTTATAGAGAATAGGAAACCCTAGGTTACAATTGATTTGCATGTCTACATTTACCAAAATATCCTTAGGAAGACCTAGTCAAAGTAGACTTCAAGCTTTGGTAAAATTTTATGTCTCTATCTCTTTAAAGAAAGTATTGGGCCTTGGATCTGTGAGCTTCCTTATTATTTGGTTCTTTATTAAAATAGCTTCTATGTTTCTTACAGATCTCCAGTGAATAATTGCGGTGGACTTTTAACCGTTCGCTTTGTAATCTTGGATCTTGCATTGCCTTGTACTTTGTGAACCGTTCTTCTGCCGGGCTTTACTAAGATCTTCCTATTTGTTGGTCAAAAATCCTTCTTTTGTGTCGTCTTTTGTGTTTTTCACTGTTTTCGTTCCAAGAACCTGTAACCTGTAACATGTAGCAGACATGGGTCAAAAGCACCTGTTTATTTATAAAAAGAATAAGAATGAGGAATATAATAATGCAATATTATGGTGTGAACAGCCAGCAGCATCAGTCTTCGATAGGCTGAGCCTGAACTCCAATGGGCCCGTCAAGAAGCCCACGATACCTGAAGCGGCCATCCCGAAACGGATAGCCATTCCTGGCCTCGAGGTCACTAAAGAAGCTTCTCCCGTCAAGGGATTGTTCCCCTCCGAAAGACGGCGACGACGTGAGGACGTCTCACCTGAGATTCGGGGCAGATGCTAATTGGTGCTATCCGTCCACCTCTCCGAAGATGCCAAGTTGATTTATGGCACCGTGTGTCGAAGGTTTAAACGGATGCGTCCGATGTAGCAGACTTCGTCAGATTCCCCCTCGCTTGAGGGGTTTTTGATTGTGGGGACGCTCTTCTCTGCAGGCGCAAGCCCCTGCAGTTAATTACGCTACCGCATCGCGGTAACCACTTTCTCCTTCTCCAGATGGTCACTTCGTGTCGTGTGTGTTTATTTTGTGTTTAGTTGCCCGTGGATTGTATATGGAGACTGAGTTATGTCGTCGCCCGTAGGGCGTGGACTAGTCCAAATCCGTATTATCTTAGATTTGGGTTTGGGGGTTTGGGTTTAAGGATACGTTAGCCTCATTGAGGACTAAGATCAACTTAAACGTTTGTTAAGGATACGTTAGCCTAGTTTTTTTTAGACTAAGATCAACTTAACGGGATCGTTTAGATCCAACAATAGAGCAATTAAGGGAGCCCTGTTGTTTAGTTTAGCGACATTGCGGTCAATAGGTAGTTTAAGGACATTGCGGTCCAATGTTAGTTTTAAGACATTGCGGTCAAGGTTAAGGACCTCATAGTCTGTGGGTTTAAGGACTCCACAGTCCATCGTTAGTTTTAAGACATCTCGGTCAAGGTTAAGGACGTCATAGTCCGTGGATTTAAGGACTCCACAGTCCGATGTTAGTTTTAAGACATCTCGGTCAAGGTTAAGGACCTCATAATCCATGGGTTTAAGGACTCCACAGTCCGTCGTTAGTTTTAAGACATCACGGTCAAGGTTAAGGACCTCATAGTCCATGGGTTTAAGGACCCCACAGTCCGTCGTTAGTTTTAAGACATCACGGTCAAGGTTAAGGACCTCATAGTCCATGAGTTTAAGGACCCCACAGTCCGTATCAATATGTGGTCATCGGGACCCGTCACCTCTTTGAAGACGTTGAGGAATTACAGTATCGAGTATCAAAGGAGTGAAGAGATGTACCCTTAAACCGAGGTAGATTAAATAATCTTTGGCCCAATTTGGAACCAAGACCAATTAATTATATTATGAGCCCATTGGCTCAGTTGAATTTAAATTGAGGACTTATGGCCAGCTTGGGCTAAGTCCAATCATGTTTAGGATATTGGCCCTCTGTTGGTTCATTAGAGGAGAGGCTTTGCCTCTAGACACTTAGCCAACGGGGCTAAAGTTAGTGTTAAACACTAAAGATCAGCAGTGTTGAACACTGGGAACAAGTTAGTGTTTAACACTAAAAGATAGTTGGTGTTAAACACCAGCAACAAGGGGTTCAAATTAGTGTTAAACACTAAAACAAATCAGTGTTAAACACTAGCAACAGAGATCTCAAATTAGTGTTAAACACTAAGATAATCAGTGTTAAACACTGGTGACAGAGATTTTAATTTAGTGTCGAACACTAAGAAAATTAATGTTAAACTCTGTTAACAGAGATTTAATTTAGTGTTAAACGCTAAGAAATTCAATGTTACACACTGCAAGAAAGGCTCTTCGATTAGTGTTGAACACTAAGGCAAAACAGTGTTAAACACTGGATTCAGAGGGTCCAATTTAGCGTTAAGTACTAAGGTAAGAGGGGTCACGTGGTAGCACGTGAGGGCGCCCACCCCTTTATTTGTTCTGCCGAGAGTATTGAATACTTTGGAGCATCACGTGCTGTCACGTGATGGGCATTTAAGTGTTTGTGTGTTAAAGCTTCTGCCAAGGGTCACGTGAGGCGTTGCCTCAAAAGCCCTTCTCTGTGGATCTTTCCAGGGGTCACGTGGTAGCACGTGACCCTGCCTCTTTGCAATTTCTGATTAAATTCTTCTTTAAATCCCCATTGTCTTCTGAAGAATTATATTCTCTGATAGAGTTGAACTCTGATTTTCCTGTAGGAATTAAATTCCTCATATATGTGAAGAATTGAGTTCTGTCATAGGGTTAAACCCTAATAATAACTTTAAAGGAACTAAATTCCTTCTTTCTTTAGAGAATTACACTTAGATAGGGTTAAACCCTAATTTATATTCTGAGGAATTAGATTCTGTCATAGGGTGAAACCCTAATTTCTTCTTTCTCAAGAGAATTAAATTCCTGTTATTTTGACAGAACTAAGCTCTTAACTAGGGTTAAGCCCTGGTTCTGTTCATTTTGAAGGAATTAAATTCCTACAACATAGGGTTAAACCCTAATTTTAATTCGAAGGAATTAAATTCCTATAATTCTATGAGAATTAAATTCTCAAACATCCATTCCCTCTCTATGCTTTGGATCTGCATGGCAGGATCTCAACCCAATGAGAATTAAATTCTCAATTCATGGGGAGATATGCACTTTGCAGATCCTCTGCTAAAGAGAGAACTAAGTTCTTCTTTTTAATATCAGAGTTAAACTCTTTTGAGAATTAAATTCTCTTTTTTCTTGAAAGCCTCCCCCTTCTTACCTAAGGTTTTCTTTTGCAGAAGATCCAAATTCCTCCAAAGTCTCAAGGCTCTATTTTTCTCTCTCTCAATCTCTGTATCTGTATATCTCTCCTTCTGTGTTTCTCTTGGCTCCTATTTATAGGAGAAGAAGCGGAATCAATTAGTTTTGATGAATCTTTCATTGAGGGATTTGATTTGTATTCCTTAGAGATTTGATTTGCATTCATCATTCATTTGGACCTTTGGATTATTAGGTGAATTTTATTCACCCTTGGATTTTAAATCCAAAGATATTCCTTTGTTGTTTCGGTTAAATTTTAAGGGGAAATCTTTCCAAGTTCAAGATTTTTCCATAGATAGGTGATATTTAATCACCTTTAAATCTTTAATCCAATCGGTTTCAAATAATCATTCCCCATTGGAGAGATTTTAATGCTGTTCAGAATTTAATTCTGTTAAATAGATAGGCTTTGAAAGCCGGTCACGTGTGGCCACGTGACCCCTGGTCACGTGTAAGCACATGACCCCTGGAACGAGCTTTCTTCTTCTTTCTGCGTTCTGTCTTCTGGCCGCTGTTCAACCGTCACGTGCCAACACGTAACCCCCGGTCACGTGTGAGCACGTGACCCTTTCTGAAGCCTTTTCTTCGATTTAATCAGGGAATTGAATCTGCCTTTGCCGCTGTTTTCAAATGTCACGTGCCAACACGTGACTGCTGGTCACGTGCTAGCACGTAATGCCTCCTTCGTAAGCTTTCCTGATTTTAAATCAGGAAACAGGGATCAGTCTTTACGAGGCTGGCCACTCCGGCTCCCGTTCCTGCTCAAAGGTCTGTCTTTGACAGATTGGATACTGCTACTCAACGGACGTCGGTCTTCAAGAGGCTGGTACCAGCAGCGCCTCACCAAGACAGGGGGCATAACAAAGTCACCCCTAAAGCTGAAACAATCCCAACGGCTCGACACGCTCGACGTCGCCACTAGCGCCGAGTAAGGAAGGCTGGGGGCAACTCCCCCTCTGGGCTAACTCCACCAGCCCCAACAGTGGAAGTCAATGCAGCTATTCCAACTGGGAACAGCTTTGAGCTGCTTAACAGGGTGTGCAGGAATTCACCCACCGCCGTACTGAAAAGATCTCCTCCACCTGTGGAGAATGTTACAGAAACGAAGCCGGAGCAACCCCCTCAACAGCTTTCTTCCAAAATTTACAAAGTCCGGCGACAGATTCAAGACTTAGTAATTGATCAAGATTGCTCGCGTCAACAGAAAAAGATAAAAGTTCGGCAAGAACAGGACCATCCTGCCAAGCCACAAAAGGCGACAGCTACCTGGGTGCCCGCTGCAACGGCCCCCTCGACTTCAACTGCTTACAAGAGAAGGAGGCCAGAGAAAGCCCCTGTGACCACGGCAAACCGCAGAGACACAGAACCTAAACGCCCCAAGTCTGGGAGCATGATGGTGCATACTGTTTATATGACTTTCGGAAAAGAGAAAAGCCGTGCTTCTACGGGACATCGACCGCTTACCCGGTCAATAACGAAAGCTCAGGAACAACAGCAGCAGAAGTTTCAGAAGATGCTGACTGCAATGGCCACACTCACTGGGCCAAAAGAAAATCCAGAGATCTCGGAGCAGCGTCGGGAAAAAGAAACTGATACTGAGTTCCTCCGAAGAATGCTCGAGAGGAAAGAAAAAGAGGCTGCGGAACAGGCAGCCAATATAAAACGAATGGCTCTCTTATTCCAAGACATGGCTGGGATGATGTTACAGCCAGAACCTCCAGCTGAAGACCCCCCGATCATCATTGAAGACGACAGAGGGGAGATATCGAACCTTCCTCGGGCTCTTTCAGCAGCCAAAGAGGAAACCATCTCCAAGACCGCTCTGGATGACTACATTGCTCAGCACATACGAGCTCACCACACGAATGAAGCAGCCGGCCAAGTTGTTAAAACTGGACGACCATATCCAGGCTGGTATGACCAAATAAAGTACCCGCTGGGATATACGATCCCTAAATTTCATGTATATAAAGGGACGGGCAATCCGCACCAGCATG
The DNA here is from genome assembly GCA_030015575.1 of Agapanthus africanus. Taxonomy (NCBI): domain Eukaryota; kingdom Viridiplantae; phylum Streptophyta; class Magnoliopsida; order Asparagales; family Amaryllidaceae; genus Agapanthus; species Agapanthus africanus. The sequence continues at coordinate 681,150,526 of JASDDO010000031.1, read as the reverse complement.
TCACCCAGTTCAGGGCTCTATGTGGCAACACCGGAGGTGATGATAAATTGCTACTTCGCCAATTCGTCGGTAGCTTGTCAGAAATGGCATTCGAGTGGTACTCCGAACTCCCGAACGACTTTGTCAAGACATTTGCAGAGATGGAGCTGTTATTTACACAAAGATTCGCAAGCGGGAGCGAGCGCACCCCAATCACAACATTGATTAACGCCAGGGTAAAGCCAGGTGAGGCATGGGTTCAATACGCAATACGATGGCGGAATCTGTGGTCGAAATGCGAACAGCGCATCGAAGAAGCGCCAGCGGTAGGCATGTTCATGGGCACTCTTGATCCGCATGCGACCATCTCCCAGTTCATGATGTTTTTCAAGTCGACTACTTTCCAAGCCTTGATTGATAAGCTGACCCAAATGGACCAGATGGGTCATAGACCGTCTCCTCCAAAGCCGGAGCCGCGGAACGAGAAGGGAAAGAGGAAAGCAACCGTCGTCGCCAATGCTCAACATCAGCCTAGTGGTCTGAGACCAGTTGATCACCAAAATAATAGAACTCGATCTCTCGAAGATAAAATGAGACGCCCTTACTCGTTCCCTCGAGACAAGACGAAGAGGTTATTCGAGATAGCACTGCGCAACAGGCTCATCACTCTGCCGAAGCCAAAACGCCCAGCGCAACCAGGCGACATTAGCAATCCTAACTATTGCCCTTATCACCGAATGTTGGGCCATCCGATCGAAAATTGTTACATCTTCAAAAGCTGGATAGAAGATCAGTACCAGCAGGGCAAATTCGTATTATCCGAGAATTGGAAGATGAACCCGCCTCAGCCGCACGCTCTCAAGAAGGCGGATACACCGGAGGCATCATGCTCCTTCATAGAAGAAGCTCCATGGGAGGTCGCTCTTTCATTCAAGACGAAAAGAATGCTGAAGCATCTTCAAACATGCCCGGCGATCAGGTGGATAAATCCACTCGAACCCAAGATCATCGAGGGAATGTTAAAACCGCGCCTAACTCCAAGGATCGGTGGTGATAGCCAAAGCGCTCACACCCAGCCGTCGAAGTCTTCGAGGAAGAAGAAGAAGACCAAAAAGCCCGTGAATCCTGGTGACAAGCGTACGGACCTGCAAAAATACATCGACGCGCTGGAAGAATATAATCAGAAGGCGCGGACTCCAGTCACACTTCAAGAGTTTCTCAGCCACGTCCCTGAGGACGGAGATGACGACAATGGAGAAGACTCGTCGGATGAATCTGAGGATTATGTGGCAAGTTGCCATGTGATCACTCACTCGTCGATAAACGATGAAGAAGCTCCTTACACAGAGAAACTGAGGGCAGATCCTAATCCGGAATTTCTAGGGCCATCAGACGAAATGATTGATGCATTCCTGGACGAAGCTCTTCTTAAAAGCAAAGCTGCTCAAGAGCGTGAGATGTCCATATTTGAAAAGGACAAACGCCGGCGACTGGACGAAAGAGTTAAAACACTCCCGCCAGATCAAAGTACGCCCGTCACAAATAAAAACAGGTTCAAGACGAGGAAGAGGTTCGCCAAAGCCATATCAATGGGAATGAAGCTGCCACCCTCCGAAGGAAATATTCTTGGTGAAGTGGATATACATCCTAGCTACTGCTTATATCATCGAAAGATTGCACACCCCACTGAAGAGTGCGACGCTTTTAAAAGATGGTGGCAGGGATATGTTGCTCACCAGCAACATTTCAAGAGGATGAAACGCCAAACTCGTTAGGAGCAAAGAAGTACGACCGATGAGCGTAAAAGAACTGCCGGCAACTGTCGCATGGTCAACGCCCGGGGATCGCAAGTTCTCACCTTCGGGAGCAACTCTGACGAAGAAATGACTCTTGGCCCTCTCTTTAAGGAGTCCACCTTGGAAAAAGAGGAAGAACCAAAGACCTGTGAAAATATTCAGCTGCGCAATCGTACGCTGCCCGAAAAGAATCTTGGGCCCTCGAACAGTGGGTCAAATAGAAAAGATAAGGGAAAAGAAAAAGTCCCCGAGGATATCATCCTTGATGACCAAGCCGTCGAAAAGCTGACAGCCAAGGACCCGCCAAAGAAAAGTAAGGTGGACTACAACGTTCTGGCACACTTGAGGAAGATACCCTCGCAGCTCAGTATTCTCGACGCCCTTCTGCTATCCAAAGAGGCGAGAGACTCGTTGATCAAGGCTTTACAAGAGCCCGAGCAATTCCAAGATTTTCTCGCCGAAGAAAAGATGAAGGACGAGCTGGAAGAAGTACACACAGCCGATATCACCTTCCGCGATGAAGATCTCCTCCTTGGGACATGCGAGCACAACCGTCCCCTACATGTTTCCGGATACTGTCATGACATCAAGATAGGTAAAATCCTGGTCGACAATGGGTCCTCCGTCAATCTCCTTAACGTAAGGGTGCTAAAGGAAATCTGCATGAGCGTTCAACACCTCGCTCGCGATAAAATCACCATCTCTGGATTTGACTCCCAGTCATCACGGACGCTTGGGTCTGTAATATTGACACTACGCTCTGGGTTGCTTGTCACGGACATTAAGTTTCACGTCATTGACGCCAAGACATGCTACAATGCTTTGCTCGGCCGACCCTGGTTACACGAGTACAGCATCATCCCTTTTACACAACATCAGTGTATGAAGTATTTCAAAGATGGTCTCGAGTACACTATGACAGGGAAACTAAACCCATTCTCCGTGAACGAAGTACGAAAGTATGAAGATGCAAAATACTTCCTGCCAGATTTCAAGGACATAGAAAGATGTCGCAAACCGGAGGATAAGAACAAAGCTATCGCCACTGTTCCGGTCTTCGGGAGTGATACCGAGGAGGAAGAAGAAATAGTTTATTCAGGGTCGTCCCAGTGCAACAAGATGGGACCGTCCGCTCCTATGTTGATCTTCGGCAGCGACTCGGAAGATGAGGTCAATGCCGTATTCTCTGCTCGGCCATCAATACAAACCTTCGCTGATGAAGATCAAAGTTTGCAAGTCACCATGGTTCCGCCCAAGCATCATAAAGAACTAGATGCGCTTGATACCTACAGTGTGGAAGAATTGCAGACATTCTACGTCCCTCCCACACGAAAAGGTGAAAAGGCAATCCTATTCTACCGATCCGGGGAAACCAAAGTGGAGAAAGAAATCTGGCATGGCGCGAATTCTACACTTGATAGGCTCCAACCCATCCGTTTGCCTAGATATTACACGAATGGACTAAAGAGACTCTTGAGACGCTAAGGTGTACCCCTTAAGCAAACTGCGCGACAAGCACGGTTCTATAACAGGATCTGGAACGTTCCCGGAACTCAACGAAAGTTGCCCAACGGGAGAATGGAAACGACCGAACTTGGGTATGTTCAATCCAAGAAACGGGAGCTACTCCGCGACTGCTACGTCATACATGACTTTGATGAAGAAGGAGATGCTCTATGGGAAGATGCTAACCCTGAACCAGAAAAAGCTCCTGCCGTGAAAATGCCCAGTCCGTCGTTCGAAGAACAAATGGAAAAGGTTATAAGGGAAGCAGGTCAAAAGGTTCGAGATGACCATAATCGCGAAATGGCCATCTACGAGAAAGTCAGGACGCAACGCCTCCTTCAGCAGGCTGTGAAAAATAAAAATGCTCCTCCTTGTCAACCCATTGTACAAAAGGCCCGATGCAGAGACAGAAACAAACCAAAGAACGGGAAAGGCGTTCGACAGCGACAAAGCGGGTCCAAGAAGCCACGCGATCAGGAATCGAGCAGTCCGGAATCGTCTCTTATGAAAAAGATGGGTCGAGCATATTCTTTTCCCCAAGACAAGACAAGAAAGATATTCGATCTTGTCATAAAACATCAGATGATGACACTCCCGGAGTCCAAGCACCCCGAGAAAGCAGGCGAAGTCTCTCACCCGAATTATTGATCCTATCATAGGGTAATAGGACATCCTCTCGAAGACTGCTTCACATTTAAAGACTGGGTAGAAGACCAGTATCAGCAAGGCAGGTTCGCTCTATCCAGCAGCTAGAAGGTAACCCCGCCGCAGAAGCATGAACCCAAAGCCATGAGAGTAGAGCCAGATCAAAATCGGTCTTGGAAGCGATCTCGTACTTGTCATATAATAATGTTGTCAGAAGAAGAGCATGAGAATACGGATGACCTCCCCTGGTGCTTCGAAAACGATGATGACGAGGTAATCTCAGAGTTTCCACCGGCGCTAAAAGAGCTGGAAGATGTGATACATACTAATGGAGACAACCTCAGAAAGATTGATTTGGGGACGACAAGTGACCCGCGGCCGACATTCGTCGGTGAGCTGTTGTCTGAAGTAAGGGTGGCTACGCTAAAGGACGTGCTCATGCAACATAAAGATTGCTTCGCATGGAACTATTCCGAGATGCCAGGACTAGATCCAGAGATTGCTGTCCACAAATTGGCAATATCTCCGGACGTCAAGCCGATCAAACAAGCACCGAGAAGAATGCGTCTCAAGCTTGAGATGAGCATCAACACCGAGGTCAAGAAGCTAATCAACTCTAGCTTCATCCAAGAGGTTCAGTATCCTAACTAGATCGCCAACATCGTTCCGGTGATGAAGAAGAATGGGACGGTGCGCATATGTGTGGACTTTCGGGATCTCAATAAAGCCTGCCCGAAAGACGATTTCCCAGTGCCAGTTACCGAGCTGATGATAGACAATACATCCACTCATGAAGTTTTCTCCTTCATGGACGGCTCTTTAGGATACAATCAGATAAAGATGCATCCCGAGGACCAGAAGCACACCGCTTCCCGGAACCCTTTGGGCATATTTTGCTAAGGGGTGATGCCTTTCGGTCTAAAGAACGCCGATGCCACCTATTAGAGGGCCACGACGAAGATTTTCGATGACCTCATACATGAAATCGTCGAATGCTATATCGACGACCTCGTAGTTAAAAGCAAATCATACGAGGAACATTTAGAGCATCTAAAGATCGTGTTTCAGCGCCTTCGCAAATACAACTTGAAAATGAACCCTCTCAAATGCGCGTTCGGAGTGTCCTAAGGCAAATTCCTGGGATTCATCGTCCGACACCGAGGCATCGAGATAGACCCGTCGAAGATCAAGGCGATCATGGAAATGCCCCGCCACAGACTCTCAAGCAACTGCGATCCCTCCAAGGAAAGCTGGCATATATCCGGCGATTTATAGCCAATCTCTTCGGCAAGTGTCGTCCCTACAGTCACCTAATGAAGAAGGGAACCCCATTCGTCTGGGATCACAAATGCCAAAGCGCACTGGACGAAATCAAACAATACCTACAGAATCCTCCAGTGCTAACCACTCCGGTCAAGGGAAAGCCTCTTATTCTGTATACAACCGCCCTTGAAGGTTCCTTAGGCACATTATGGGCACAAGAGAACGACCAAGGGAAGGAGAGAGCCCTCTACTATTTGAGTCGAGTTCTACTGGGGGCAGAAAGCAATTATTCTCCCATCGAAAAACACTGCCTGGCATTGATCTTCGCGATAACGAAGCTCAGGCACTATGCGTTGGCGTATGAAGTCCGTCTCATATCGAAGGTGGATCCTCTCAAATATTTGATGTCAAAGGCCATATTAACTGGATGACTCGCTAAGTGGGCCTTGCTCTTGATGGAGTTCTCGATAACTTATCGGCCTCTTAAGGCAGTGAAAGGACAGGCCATCGCCGATTTCCTCGCTGAGCATCCGATACCTGCTGACTCTCCCTTGAACTGCGAATTGCCAGACGAACATGCGTTTGACACGATCGGCGGGGGTGATACCCGGTGGGAACTCTATTTTGATGGAGCGTCTTCCATGAAGAAGCGCAAACAAAGCACGCCCATAATCAAATCAGGGGTAGGCCTCATCTTCGTGACTCCACAAGGAGGAATAATGCGCTTCGCCTTCTCCTTGACAGAGCCGAGGACAAACAAGGAAACCGAGTATGAAGCTTTGATAGCAGGTCTCGAGATCGCCATTGACATGGGAATTGAAAACCCCCTCATATACGGAGACTCCCAACTGGTCATTAGTCAAGTAAACGATGACTATCAAACGTGCAAGCCAGAACTGGTGAAGCACGGCGAGAGAGTACAGCGGCTGCTGACTCAAATTCCTTCTTACACCTTGGAAAGCATACCGCGTGCGAAAAATAGCAAAGCGGATGCATTAGCCAAGCTCGCTAAAGAACTAGCTGACGAAAACCTCGATAACGTGAGGATCGTTGTGCAAAGCCGTCGGGTTCTCACACAGGCAGAAATATCTTCGGAGTCGTCCGAAGAAAAGGGAGCGACCGAGCAAACGATTCTACAAATAAAAGACCAGGAAAAGGCTAAGGATTGGAGGGAAGTCTTTATAGACTACTTCAAATCCCGTCGAACACCTGAAGATGCGTCCTCAAGACATCGGTTTATGAAACGAGCTCTGTCTTTTGCTTTCGTCAATGATACTCTGTATAAGAGATCATTTGATTCTCTGTGGTTAAGATGCCTGGGACCAGACGAGCCAAGGAGAGTCGTCCAAGAAACTCACGATAGACTCTGCGGTTCTCACCAAGCCGGGCCGAAGATGAAGCTGAAGATCAAACGGATGGGTTATTATTGGCCCACGATGATCCAAGACTGTCTCCAATACGCGAAGACGTGCCAGATTCACGGAGACTTTATCCATCAGTATCCAAATCCACTACATCCAACAGTGGCTAGCTGGCCGTTCGAAATGTGGGGGACTGACATAATCAGCCCCATCGAACCAGCATCGTCCAGAGGACATCGATTCATTTTGGCGACAACTGATTACTTCTCCAAATGGACAGAAGCAGTACCGCTGAGGGAAATGAAGACGGAGAATATCCTCCATTTCTTCAAGACACGTCATTTATCGGTTCGGTACTCCGCGACGGATTATCTCTGATAACGGGCCTGCCTATAGAAGCCACAAGATTAGCCGCTTCGCACAACATCATAACATAGACTGGAGATACTCTTCAGTCTATAATCCTCGAGCTAACGGTCTAGCTGAGGCTTTCAACAAGACCTTGACGAAGATCGTGAAAAAGACAGTGTCCCGAAATAAGAAGGACTGGCACGAGAGACTGCATGAAGCTCTCTGGGCGTATCGAACTACGTTCAAAACGGCCACGAACACAACGCCGTACGCGTTGGTATTCGGCACAGAAGCGGTACTCCCCCTCGAGATAATGTTACCCCCTCTACGAGTGGCAGTTCATTACGAGCTAACGGACGAAGAGAATGCTCACCTTCGGCTTGAGGAGCTCGATGCCCTTGATGAAACCCAGCTCATAGCGCAACAAAATTTGGAGGCTTATAAAGCAAAGATGACATGCTCATACGAAAGATTGACTAGACCGAGAACATTCCGCTAAGGCGAACTTGTGCTAGTAGTCAAAAGACCTATGATCCCCAATCGTGCCAAACGGGGGAAATTCGAGCCGAACTATGAAGGCCCGTATATCATAGACAAGGTCTACCAGGGTGGGGCCTATTTACTCATGGACATGCATGGCGAAAGGCCCTTCAGGCCAATAAATGGTCGCTTTCTGAAAAAGTACTACGCCTGACGAGTCACGGTCTAGGTCAATGATAGATGACGATGACTATGTCCGCTCGCTATCTTCCTAAGCCTAAACTCTATAAGTAGTAGCCGGCTAACGGACCGAAACGTTCTTAAGCTAACAACGGACCGAAACGTCCTTAAACTAACAACGGACCGAAACGTCCTTAAACTAACAACGGACCACTATGTCCTAAAACTAGCTGTTGACCGAGACGTCGATAAACTACTGTGGGTTGCAACATCCCAATGCTGATAAAAAAAGAAAAGAGAAGAATAAAAGAATAAGAAAAAAAAAGAAGAAAGAAAGAGAAAGAAAAACGGTATGTCCACAAGCGAAAAGGGCACGGATGAAAAAGGGCTCTGTGAGTAAAAACAGCAGGGCTACCGACGAGTTTTGTGAAAACCCGAAAGGGCGCAATCTCGTTAAAAGACACTTGCAAGGTCCTCTCGACCTTGTGAGGAGAAACCACCTGAGTGAGATCCTTACGACTCACAAGGGAGCAACACACTTAGGGATCCCCACGACTCCTAAGGAGAAATTACACTTGCGAGATCCTCACGACTCGTAAGGAGAACTCTCTTATGGGACCCTCACGGTTCATAAGATTCAAAAGTTTTAAGCTACAGGGATCTGAACCTGTTCTTAAACGGCCACCACAACCTCCAACACTGCCCTACAAGCGGTTCAGTATTGACCCTTGTATACAATCCACGGACGCGAAAAAACATTTCCCTAACAAAGTCCTACCCGCGACTAGGGATATGTCTACATGGTGAACAACCCTTGTAAGTCCTCTCGACTTATAAGGAGAAAACACTCTTGTAAGATCCTTACGACTTATAAGAGAACACACACTTAGGAATCCTCATGATTCCTAAGGAGAAAACGCACCTACGTGATCCTCACGACTCGTAGGGAGAAATACCTTCATGAGACACTTACGGCTCATGAAGTCAAAAACCTTAGTCGACAAGATCCTAACCCTGTTCGCTAAGCTATCTTTGTCTGACATCGACAGAGGCAAATGATGATTCGCTCCTGGCAATATCCCAGTTGTAGCGGTGCTGATGCCGAAATCGGCATCTAACTCCAAGCTTGCAGCAAAGAAGCTAGCGAGCCACACATGCATACGAAATAACCGAAATGATGGCGAAACTTGCAACAAAATCAGCAAGTAAAAATATATGCATACAAAATAGCCGAAATGAGTGGGCAACTCGCAATAAAAAGCAGCGAGTAAAAATAAAATAAATAGCTGAAACGATTGGGCGCCGCGAAAAATAGCCGAAATGATTGGGCAATCGCGACCTTTGCGATATAAAAGCTGAAATGATAGAGCATAGCGGAAAGAAATAAAGAAAAATGAAATTTATGCCCTACAGGTGATATCAAATCAATCCCTGTATACAATCCAGGGGCATGAACAAGGAAGGAATCATACCTTCCCTCCTCGGGCTCCATCAGAAAACGAAGCCAAATCTCAACGGTTCAGGGATAGCCTAGAGATCATCAACAGCGTTCCTCTCTATTCCAGCAGGATTCAGACGCTGCAATCAATCCTGGAGCTACGGCAATGCCCCTACTCCAAATCTCGATGGTTCTCAGACAACCTGGACACCACTTCGATATTCGTCTCGTTACAACAGACAATACGTGATCCATATGACCCCGTCGCGGAAACACGTCATCTACATGACCCCGTCTCGGAAAGACGTCATCCACATGACCCCGTCGCGGAAACACGTCATCCACATGACCCCGTCGTGGAAACACGTCATCCACATGACCCCGTCTCGAAAATACGTCATCCACATGATCCCGTCACGGAAATACGTCATCCAAATGACCCCGTCTCGGAAATACGTCATCCACATGACCCCGTCGCGGAAATACGTCATCCACATGACCCCGTCTCGGAAATACGTCATCCACATGACCCCGTCGCGGAAATACGTCATCCACATGACCCCGTCTCGGAAATACGTCATCACATGACCCCGTAGCGGAAATACGTCATCCACATGACCCCGTCTCGGAAATACGTCATCCACATGACCCCGTCTCGGAAATACGTCATCTACATGACCTCGTAGCGGAAATACGTCATCCACATGACCCCGTCGCGGAAATACGTCATCCACATGACCTCGTCACGGAAATACGTCATCCAAATGACCCCGTCTCGGAAATACGTCACCCAAATGACCCCGTCTCGGAAATACGTCACCCACATGACCCCGTCTCGGAAACACATCATCCACATGACCCCGTCGCGGAAATACGTCATCTATATGACCCCGCCTCGGAAATACGTCATCCAACGACTCCGTGGAACACGGCCAAAGTTAACCTTGACCACATGGAAAACACCCGGAGCAACTTCTGATGCCGTGAGATGCGGATAACGTCAATCTCATTAAACACTTACGGGTCCTCTCGACTCATTAAAATTCTAAATTTCTCTAAAATCTTTCAAAATAGAATTAAAATTCTAAATTTCTCCAAATCTTTCCAAATGGAAAAGGATTATGGGGACCGTTGGATTAAAGATCCAAGGGTGATTAAATATCACCAATTTATGGAAAAATCCTAGACAAGGAAAGATTTCCCCTAAATCTCACCGGAAATAACAAACAGAATATCTTTTGGATTTAAAATCCAACGGTGAATAAAATTCACTGAATGATCTAAAGGATCATATTAATGATGAAAACGAATCAAATCTTTCAATGAGAGATTTGCTAAACAAATTGATTCTCTTCCTTCTCCTATAAATAGGAGCCAAGAAAAGAAGAGGAGGGACCATTTTTGGGAGAGAAGAACAGAGAGAGGAGAATTTAATTCTCAAGAGGGAAGAAAAGAAAGGAGAATTTAATTTTCAACAAAGAAAACCCTAGGTGAGAAAAGAAAGGGAATCAAAACTTCAAACAGAGAATTTAGTTCTCAAAATTTAAGAGTTTAACTCTTCTGCAAATAAAGAACTTAGTTCTTCTTCTGGTTGAAGATCTGTACAGAGCACATCTCCCCATAGCATGAGAATTTAATTCTCATCGGGTCGAGATCCTGCCATGCAGGTCCTAAACTTAGAAGGGAAATTGAGTTTTGAGAATTTAATTCTCCAAAACTCACAGGAATTTAATTCCTCCTAAAATGAAACTAGGGTTTAACCCTAATCAAAAATTTAATTCTTTTACATATCTGGGAATTTAATTCTTTTAAAAAGAAATTAGGGTTTTACCCTAAATAAGAATTTAATTCTTTCACAATGGGAATTTAATTCCTCCAAAACAAAATTAGGGTTTAACCCTACAGAGAATTTAATTCTTAAAATAAAGAGACTTGAAAGATCTCCATGCACATAAAGAGACGTGACCCCAATCCGCAGTGATCAAAAAAGAAGGAATAAAACCAAGGTCACGTGTCCCCACGTGACCCCTGAAAAGATCCCAAAAAAATAAAAAGGAAGGAGCTCAGAGGCAACGCCTCACGTGCTCCACGTGACCCCCGAAACACAGAAAGGAAAAGTAAAAGAAATAAAGGCCTTGGGTGCTCTCACGTGACCCCTTGGCTGATGTTCTAACAATCGGCGCACTAATCCTCCTCACGTGTCAGCACGTGATGCTCCAAAGAAAATATAAAAGTGTTTAACACTTAATGGCAGAACGAAGAAAGGAGTTTCGGCCCAATCTCAGGCGCCTCACGTGACCCCACGTGACCACTCCATTTTTAGTGTTTAACACTATTTTTAAAGCGCATCACGTGGGAACACGTGATCGTCAAATACCTTCTAGTGTTAACACTATTTCAAAACCAACCTAGCCCAAAATGGCTAAGTTTTTCCAGAGGCAGGATTCCCCTTTGATTGAACTTCAAATATACCATTGTTTTCCAAACTTGATCATTTCACATGACATTCAAAGTAAAATCCAGAGCCATGATGAATGGTCAGTGCCTAATAAAAACCAAAATGTTGTCAGAGCCCCCAAACCTCTGTTTAACACTGCTGCATGATGAGGGGCTGAACCCAGACAAATGTCTAATGGCTCAAAGGGCCAATATTTCAAACATAATTGGACTTAGCCCAAACTGGCCATAAGTCCTCAAATCATCTTGAACTGAGCACATCTGCTCTTTCAACCAACTCATTGGTTCAAGGGTACATCTCTGAACTGCTCTGATATTTGTCGTTGTAATCCTTCAACGTCTTCAGATAGGTGACGGGTCCCGACAACCACACATTAATACGGACTGTGGGGTCCTTAAACTCATGGACTAATGCGTCCTTAAACTAACATTTGTCCCCAAAACGGGAATGATGGACCACCATGTCCCTAAACTGGCGATGGACCACTATGTCTCTAAACTGGAACATGGACCCCCATGTCCCTAAACTGGCAATGGACCACTATGTCCCTAAACGGGAACATGGACCCCCATGTCCCTAAACTGGCAATAGACCACCATGCCCCTAAACTGGAATAATAGAGCCCCAAATGCTCTTTTGTCGGATCTAAACGATCCCGTTTAAGTTGATCTTAGCCTCAAATACGGCTAACGTATCCTTAAACCTTCAAACAGACTTTAGTCCCAAATTGGACTATAGATCCCCCAATCGACTTTGGTTCAAGGGTACATCTCTGAACTCCTTTGACACTTGTCGTTGTTATTCTTCGACGTTGTCAGAGAGGTGACGGGTCCCGACGGCCATACATTAAACATGGACCACCATGTTCCTAAACTGGAACAATAAAGCCCAAATGCTCTTTTTTCGGATCTAAACGATCCCGTTAAGTTGATCTTAGTCTCAAACTGGACTAACGTATCCTTAACAAACGTTTAAGTTGATCTTATCCTCAAATACGGCTAACATATCCTTAAACCCTCAAACAGACTTTAGTTCCAAATTGGACTACAGGTCTCCCAACCAACTTTGGTTCAAGGCTACATCTCTGAACTCCTCTGATATCTGTCGTTGTAATCCTTCAACGTCGCCAGAGAGGTGAAGGGTCCCGACGACCATACATTCAATGGACCACTATGTCCCTAAACTGGAACAATAGAGCCCAAACGCTCTTTTGTCGGATCTAAACGATCCAGTTAAGTTGATCTTAGTCTCAAACTGGACTAACGTATCCTTAACAAACGTTTAAGTTGATCTTTGTCTCAAATATGGCTAACGTATCCTCAAACCCAACCCCAAAACCCAAATCTAAGATAATACGGATTTGGACTAGTCCACGCCCTACGGGCGACGACATAACTCAGTCTCCGTATACAATCCACGGGCAACCAAACACAAAATAAACACACACGACACGAAGTGAAATTTCTGGAGAAGGAGAAAGTGGTTACCGCAATGCGGTAGCGTAATTAACTGCAGGGGCTTGCGCCTGCAGGGAAGAGCGTCCCCACAATCAAAAACCCCTCAAGCGAGGGGGAATCTGACGAAGTCTGCTACATCGGACGCATCCGTTTAAACCTTCGATACATGGTGCCATAAATCAACTTGGCATCTTCGGAGAAGTAGACCGATAGCACCAATTAGCATCTGCCCCCAATCTCAGGCAAGACGTCCCAATATCTTGGCCGCCATTCGGAGGGGAACAGATTCTGGCACGCCCGGTGGGACCTTTTCCTCTTTCCACTCCACACTTCGTGTGTCGTGTTCGCGAACGAATCGCGGTTTGCTGTGGTTGCCTATGCATTCGAGGTACTAAGATTTGGTGTCTTGCTCCGTGCAGAAAACAGAAGAACAATGGCTTCAAACTGCACTGCCTGCAACTGCAACTCTCGCTCGGTCCTTGCTGGAAGAGTGACTTACGGGCCCCAAGCGGCCTCTCTTTTCAAGATACCAGTGGATCAGGTGACTCAAGCCACCACTGGATTATTCTTCGGGACCATGCTCCCACCGATGAGCCTCAATGCCCCAATGAAGTCGCAAGAAGCTCCAAAGAAGTCGGCCTTTGATCGGCTTACAACTACCGCGCCCCCTCTCAACGGGTCGCCCAACCCCACTACCTCAGTTTTCAACAGACTGGGCCAAAACGTCTACAAGCCCGCGATACCCGAAGTTGCCATCCCAAAACGGATAGCCATCCCGGCTCAAGCGGACGAAATCATTGGAAAGGCTTCTCCTTCCAAGAAGTCAGTTTTTACAAGGATGGCCATTCCGGTTTCTGCTCCAGGCGAAGTCCTCAAAGCTGCTTCCTCTGCTCAGAAGTCTGTCTTTGACAGATTAGACATTGCTCCTCAACGGGTGTCGATCTTCGATAGGCTAGCACCAATAACAGTCTCTCCTCAAAGTAGGAGGCATGAGGAGGTCACCCCTACAGCTAAACTAACTCCATCCGCACGACACGCTCGACGTCGCCACTGGCGCCAAGTAAGGAAGGCTGGGGGCAACTCCCCCTCCGAGATAACTCCGTCAGCTCCGATGATGGGGGTCGATACTGCTGTTCCAACCGAGAACAGCTTTGAACTGCTTAACAAGGTGCGCAGAAACTCTCCTACTACAGTGCTGAAGAAATCTCCTCCACCTATGGAAAATGCACCGAAGGCGAAGCCGGAGCAGCTCCCTCAGCAGATGTCCTCCAAAATCTACAAAGTCTGGCGACAGGTTCAGGACTCAGTAATTGATCAAGATTACTCTCGCCGACAGAAAAAGGTGAAGGTTCAACAGGAAGAGAACCGTCCTGTCAAGCCACAAAGGACAACAGCTACTTGGGTGCCCACTGCAACGGCCCCCTCGACTTCAACTGCTCAAAAGGGGAGGAAGCCCAAGAAAGCCCCTGCGACTGCGGCAAATCGTAAAGACGCTGAGCCCAAACGTCCTAAGTATGAGGGCATGGTGGTGCATACCGTCTACATGGCATCCGGGAAAGAGGATAGCCGTGTTTCTACGGGCCACCGACCACTCACCCGATCCATCACGAGAGCTCAAGAACAGCAACAGCAGAAGCTTCAAGAGATGCTGACTACAATGGCCGCACTTACCGAGCCAAGAGAAAGCCCGGAGGCATCATCAGAACAGCGTCACGAACAAGAAACTGACGCTGACTTCCTACGTAGAGTCCTCGAAAAGAAGGACAGAGAAGCGGCAGAACAAGCTGCCAACATAAAACGAATGACGCTTCTTTTCCAAAACATGGTCGGGATGATGTTACAGCCGGATTCCCCAGCTGAAGACCCTCCGATCATTATTGAAGACGATAGAGGGGAGACATTGAACCCTCCTCCGGCTCTTTTAACAGCCAAAGGGGAAACCATTTCCAAGGCCGCTCTGGATGACTATATTGCTTAACAAATACAAGCTCACCAGGCGAATGAAGTGGCCGGCCAAGTCGTTAAAACTGGGCGACCTTATCCGGGCTGGTATGACCAAATAAGGTACCCGCCGGGATATACGATCCCCAAATTCCACGCATATAAGGGGACGGGAAATCCGCATCAGCACGTCGCTCAATTCAGAGCCATGTGCGGCAACACTGGAGGTGATGATAAATTGCCGCTCTGCCAGTTTGTTGGTAGCCTGTCGGAAACGGCATTTGAGTGGTACTCTGAACTCCCAAATGACTCTGTCAAGACATTCGCAGAGATGGAGTTGCTATTCACCCAGCGTTTCGCAAACGCTAGCGAACGCACCCCAATCACGGCATTGATCAATGCCAGGGTGAAGCCTGGAGAAACTTGGGTCCAGTATGCGATACGGTGGCGTCATCTATGGTCAAAGTGCGAGCAGCGCATCAAAGAAGCTCCTGCCGTGGGCATGTTCGTGGGTACTCTCGACCCTCAAGCGACCATCTCCCAATTCATGTTGTACTTCAAGCCGACCACCTTCCAGGCCTTGATTGACAAGCTGGCCCAAATGGACCAGATGGGCCATACGCCTTCCTCCTCAAAGACGGAGCCTTGGAATAAAAAGGGCAAAGGGAAAGCTACCTTCGTTGCCAATACTCAACAACGGCCGAGCAACTTAAAGCCGGTTGTTCGCCAAAACAACGTTCGTCCACGCCCATCCCTCGAGGAAAGACTGGGACGTCCTTACTTGTTTCCCCAGGATAAAACGAGGAGACTGTTCGAGTTGGTGGTGCGCAACAGACTCATCAATCTGCCGGATCCAAAACGTCCATTGCAGCCAGGCGATGTCAACAATCCTAATTACTGTCCTTACCACCAAGCAGTAAGCCATCCAATCGAAGATTGCTTCGTCTTCAAAGGCTGGATGGAGGACCAATACCAACAAGGCAAGTTCGCATTATCCGAAAACTGGAAGATGAACCCGCCACAACCTCACGCCCCTAAAAAGGTGGACATGCCGGGGGTATCGTGCTCATTCATAAGGGAAGCCCCATAGGAGGATGTTCTTTCAGCCAAAACTAAAAGAATGCTGAAGGATCTCCAAACGTGCTCAGTAATCAGGTGGAAAAATCCACTGGAACCCAAGATCATCGAGGAAATGCTGAAACCACGCCCAACTCCAAAAACGGGTGGTGATGGTCAGAGCGCTCACACCCAGCCGTCGAAATCTTCGAAGAAGAAGGAGAAGACCCAAAAGCCCGTGAAGTTTGATGACAAGCGCACAGCTATGCAAAAACATATTGACGCGCTGGAAGAATATAATCAGAAGGCGCGGACCCTAGTCACACTCCGAGAATTCCTCAGCCACGTCCTTGAGGATGAAGATGATGACAAAGACTCGTCGGATGAACCTGAGAATTATGTGGCAAGCTGCCATGTGATCTCTCACTCGTCGATAAATGACGTAGAAGCTCCTTACACAGAGAAGCTAGGGGCAGATCCAGAGCCAAAACTTCTAGGACCATCAGACGAAATGATTGATGCATTCCTGAACGAAGCCCGTCTTAAAAGCAAAGCTGATCGAGAGCGCGAGATGGCCATATTCGAGAAAGCCAAACGCCGGCGACTAGATGAAAGGGTCAAAACACTCCCACCGGATCAAAATACATCTGCCGCAAATAAAAGCAGGTTCAAGATGAGGAAAATATTCGCCAAAGCCATATCGATGGGAATGAAGCTGCCACCCTCTAAAGGAAACACTCCTGATGAAGCGGATGTACATCCTAGCTACTGCTTATATCATCGAAAGATTGCGCACCCAACCGAAGAGTGCAATGCCTTTAAAAACGGGTTGCAGGGATACGTTGCTCACCGGCAGCACGTTCAGCGATTGAAGCGCAAAGCTCATTGGAAACAGAGAAGCACGACAAATGAGCATACGAAAACTGCCGGCAACGGTCACATGGTTGACGGCAGAAGATCGCAAGCCCTCACCTTCGGGAGAAATTCTGAAGAAGAAATGACTCTTAGACCTCTCTTCAAAGAATCCACCTCAGGAAAAGAGGAAGAAAAGAAGAGCCGTGAGAACGTTCAGCTGCGCAGTCGCACGCTATCCGAAAAGAATCTCGGACCCGCAAACAAGGGATCGAACAAAAGGGATAAGGGGAATGGAAAAGCGACCTTCGTCGCCAACGTTCAACAACAGCCGACTAACCCGAGACTATTTGGTCGTCAAAACGACAAGCCGCGATACCTCAATGAGAAGCTGAAACGTCCTTACTCGTTTCCCCGGGATGAAACAAGGAGGCTGTTCGAACTAGCAGTGCGCGACGGGCTTATCACTCTACCGGAGCCGAAATGCCAGCTACAACTGAATGAGGTCAACAATCCTAATTACTGCCCTTACCACCAAGTATTGGGCCATCCGATCGAAAATTGCTACATCTTCAAAAACTAGGTTGAAGACCAGCACCAACAGGGCAAGTTCGCGCTGTCCGGAAAATGGAAGGTGAACCCACCACAACCACATACTCCGAAAAAGATGGACATGCCGGGGGCATCGTGCTCTTTCATAGAGAAAGCCCCATAGACCGAAAAGTCAGTAAACTAGAGATTCGCCTCAAATACGGCGACGGTGGACCACTATGTCCTAAAACTGGCGTCGGACCGAAACGTCCCTAAACTAACGACGGACCGCAATGTCCTAAAACTAGCAAATGACCGAAACGTCGTTAAACTACTATCAACCCGTGGCATCCTCAGGCTGGCATGGTGAGGAAAAAAACGGTATGTCCATAAGCAAAATGGGCACGGATGAAAACCCGAAAGGGCTCCGTGGGTAAAAACAGCAGGGCTACCGGCGAGTCTTGTGAAAACCCGAAAGGGCGCAAGCTCGTTAGAATAAAAAAAAAGAGAAAAAAAAAAAGAAAAACGGTATGTCCATAAGCAAAATGGGCACGGATGAAAACCCGAAAGGGCTCCGTGAGTAAAAACAGCAGGGCTACCGGCGAGTGTTTGTGAAAACCCGAAAGGGCACAAGCTCGTTAAAAGACACTTATAGGGTCCTCTCGACCTTGTAAGAAGAAATCACCCGCGTGAGATCCTTACGACTCACAAGGGAGCAACACACTTAGGGATCCCCACGATTCCTAAGGAGAAATTACACTTGCGAGATCCTCACGACTCGTAAGGAGAACTCTCTTATGGGACTCTCACGGTTCATAAGATTTGAAAGTCTTAACTTACAAAGACCTGAACCTGTTCTTAAGCAACCCCCACAACCTTCAATATTGCCCTACAAGCGGCTCATACTGACCCTTATATACAATCCACGGGCGCGAATAAACATTTCCCCCAGCAAAGTCCCACCCGTGACTAGGGATATGTCCATATGGTGAACAACCCTTATAAGTCCTCTCGACTTATAAGGAGAAAAGCCTTTTGTAAGATCCTTACGACTTACAGGGGAATATGCACTTAGGAATCCCCACGATTCCTAAGAAGAAAACACACCTACGAGATCCTCACGACTTGTAGGGAGAAATACCTTTGTGAGACCCTTACGGCTTATGAAGTCAAAAGCCTTAGTTGACAGAATCCTAAACCTGTTTACTAAGCCACCTTTGTTCGACATCGACAGAGGAAAATGATGATTCACTCCTGGAAATATCCCAGTTGTAGCGATGCTGATGCCTAAATCGGTATCAAATTCCAAGCCCTTTCACGGCAAATGATGATTCGCTCCTGGCAATATCCCAGTTGTAGCGATACTGATGCCTAAACCGGTATCAAATTCCAAGTCCTTTCATGGCAAATGATGATTCGCTCCTGGTAATATTCCAGTCGTAGCGATGCTGATGCTAAGATTGGTATCAGATCCCAAATCCCCTACTCGCGAGAAAAAATCAGCGAGCCAAAAAAATGCATACGAAATAGCCGAAATGATGGGGCAACTTGCAAACAAAATCAACAAGTAAAAATGTATGCATACAAAATAGCCGAAATGATTGGGCAACTCGCAATAAAAAGCAGTGAGTAAAAATAAAACAAATAGCCGAAATGATTGGGCACCGCGAAAAACAGCCGAAATGATTGGGCAAATGCGATTTTCGCGATATAAAAAGCTGAAATGATAGAGTATCGCGGAAAGAAAAAAAAAGAATGAAATGAAAGAATGAAACTTTTTGCCCTACAGATGAGATCACATCGATCCCTGTATACAATCCAGGGGCATAAACAAAGAGCGAAACACGCCTTATCCCAACAGGCTCTACCAGAAAGCGAAGCCAAATCTCGACGGTTCATAGACAACCCAGAGAAAAGCTCGACATTTGTCGCAATATTGCAGACATAATGTCAATAGACGAAGCAAAAGGAAGATCTCGAGCTTCAGGGTCTCGACGTCAACATCGAAAACTTAGAGATCACCAACGGCGTTTCTCCTCACTCCAAACAGATACAGACGTGACGTCACCAATCGACTTCAGAGTCGCAACGAAACGGAACCATGGCAAAGTCCCTAGTTCCAAATCTCAATGGCCACATCTACAGCCTGGAGACCAACAACGGTGTGCCTCCTCATTCCAGCAGGACACAAATGTTACACCATCAAGCGGAGTGACGGCAAAATCCCAGCTCCACCTCAGCATTCGTCTTGATACAGCAGACGAGATGTCAACAATGGCGTTCCTTCGTAGTCCAGCAGGATGCAGATGCAACGTCAACAAAAGACCTCACGGTCGAAACAGAGTGGAGTGACGGCAAAATCCGGCAAAATCCCAGCCCCAACTCAGCATTCGTCTCGATACAGCAGAGCAATGTCGACAACGACGTTCCTTCGCAGTCCAACAAGATGCAGAAGCAACGTCAACAAAAGACCCCATGGTCAGTAAACCGGAGTGACGGCAAAATCCCAGCTCCACCTCGACATTCGTCTCGATATAGCAGACGACATGTCACTACAGCGTCCTTCCTCCAACAGGATTCGGACACACCAAAGCAAACGAAGCGAAGGCCAAATTCCTAGGTTCAAGGTCTTAACGGCAAGTCATATAAAGCCTGAAAGACTACCGGAGATCATCCCACATGGAGTGGTCACCACCTCGACGTTCGTCTCGATACAGCAGACGAGATGTCACCCAGCGTTCTTCCTCCAGCAGGGTTCAGACGCGACACTCAAACAAAAGGAGTCACGGCAAAATCCCTGGTTCCAAACCTCGACGGTTCACCAGAAACCTAGAGACAACCGCGACATTCGTCTTGATACAGCAGACGTGATGCCAGCAAACGAAGCAAAGGACAAATTCCTAGCTTCAGAGTCTTAACGGCAAGTCATGTAAAGCCTGAAAGACTATCGGAGATCATCCCACACTAGCGCGGAGTGGTTATGACTCATCGGGGCTCACCAAAATGAGCCTAACCTCAAGTAAAAAGCGGCATGGCAAATTCCTAACGCTTGCTCTTCCGACGGTCAAACTGCCAAGGAGGATTGCTTGATGACGTCTTGTCCAGCCCCCGAAGGGATCAGAGACACGGGAGTCGCAGGGCTACTCGAACAACACAATTGCCTATCGAGGAATATATCAGCTGATGCGACGGTACGATGGCCAAAACCCTAAGTACCACAGACCCTAATGGACTTCTGTCGTAAAGAGCAGAGGTTAACTGTGACGTTAGGATATTCTTGCGAGAAATGCTCGATTTGTCTCGACTCGTAAGATAAAGCCTTGGGCAGCGGGGATTAAAAAACCTGTTTCCTAAGCACTGGGATCCTGCAAATTGGCCCAAAACGGTCTCTTGCATACTATCCATGGGTCTCACTCTCCGAAGTCGAATTTCGACAAGGAGGGAAACAACCGCTTACGAGTCCTCTCGACTCGTAAGAAGGAAAAATTCTCTTACAAGATCCTTACGACTTATAAGAGAAAACACACTTAGGAGTCCTCACGACCCCTAAGGAGAAAATACACCTACGAGATCCACTCGATTCGTAGGGAGAAAAGTCTTTGTGAGACCCTCACGGCTGATAAAGTTGAAAAGTCTTAGGCTACAAGGACCCTAAACTTGTCTCCTAAGCCCTCAATTCCATGGCTACTCATAACTTTGCACTACTTCACCCACGTATATACTTACGTGGGCAAAGTAGTGGGGGGCATTTATTCCCGCCAAAAAAAAAATTTCTGTGCAGAAGAGTCCAAGGTATCAGATGGCAGCGATACGCGTAAGGAAATGCGAACCAGTATCTTCCGGCCTATTTTTTGATAAACTCCCGAGGGAGGAACAAATAAATTCTGATGATATTGGAAGCATCTCGAAAAACCCTTCAATTTGATATATTATGGGCTTCATAATTCATTCGGGATCAAAAGTTATGAGGCATCACGTGTCCACACGTGATGGACCTTTAAGAACCCGCTGGAGGAGTTAAAAGTTATAATAAAAACTCAGAAAAGACCCCAATGGGGCATCACGTGTTCACACATGACCATGGGTCACATGCAGACACGTGATGGGCTCTTAAGGCCTCTAAAATAATGAATAGAATTAAATTCTAAAATCTGTTCCCTGATTAAAAATCAGAAGTTACCTCAATGAGGTATCACGTGCTCACACGTGACCAATGGTCACGTGTTGACACGTGATGGTTAAAACAACAACATAAACAAGCGGCTGTTAAAGGAACCAATTTGGGGGTCACATGCTCACACGTGACCAAGGGTCACGTGCCAGCACGTGACAGGCTTTGAAAGCCTTACGGTTTAATAGAATTAAAATTCTAAATTTCTCTAAAATCTTTCGAAATAGAATTAAAATTCTAAATTTCTCCAAATCTTTCCAAATGGAAAAGGATTATGGGGACCGTTGGATTAAAGATCCAAGGGTGATTAAATATCACCAATTTATAGAAAAATCCTAGACAAGGAAAGATTTCCCCTAAATCTCACCGGAAATAACAAACAGAATATCTTTTGGATTTAAAATCCAACGGTGAATAAAATTCACTGAATGATCTAAATGATCACATTAATGATGAAAACGAATCAAATCTTTCAATGAGAGATTTGCTAAACAAATTGATTCTCTTCCTTCTCCTCTAAATAGGAACCAAGAAAAGAAGAGGAGGGACCATTTTTGGGAGAGAAGAACAGAGAGAGGAGAATTTAATTCTCAAGAGGGAAGAAAAGAAAGGAGAATTTAATTCTCAACAAAGAAAACCCTAGGTGAGAAAAGAAAGGGAATCAAAACTTCAAACAGAGAATTTAATTCTCAAAATTTAAGAGTTTAACTCTTCTGCAAATAAAGAACTTAGTTCTTCTTCTGGTTGAAGATCTGTACAGAGCACATCTCCCCATAGCATGAGAATTTAATTCTCATCGGGTCGAGATCCTGCCATGCAGATCCTAAACTTAGAAGGGGAATTGAGTTTTGAGAATTTAATTCTCCCAAACTTACAGGAATTTAATTCCTCCTAAAATGAAACTAGGGTTTAACCCTAATCAAGAATTTAATTCTTTTACATATATGGGAATTTAATTCCTTTAAAAAGAAATTAGGGTTTTACCCTAAATAAGAATTTAATTCTTTCACAATGGGAATTTAATTCCTCCAAAACAAAATTAGGGTTTAATCCTACAGAGAATTTAATTCTTAAAATAAAGAGACTTGAAAGATCTCCATGCACATGAAGAATATTGTTCACGTGATGACACGTGACCCCAATCCGCAGTGATCAGAAAAGAAGGAATTAAACCAAGTTTACGTGTCCCTACGTGACCCCTGAAAAGATCCCCAAAAAATAAAAAGGAAGGAGCTCAGAGGCAACGCCTCACGTGCTCCACGTGACCCCCGAAACACAGAAAGGAAAAGTAAAAGAAATAAAGGCCTTGGGCGCTCTCACGTGCTCCCACCTGACCCCTTGGCTGATGTTCTAACAATCGGCGCACTAATCCTCCTCACGTGTCAGCACGTGATGCTCCAAAGAAAATATAAAAGTGTTTAACACTTAATGGCAGAACAAAGAAATGAGTTTCGGCCCAATCTCAGGCGCCTCACGTGACCCCACGTGACCACCCCATTTTTAGTGTTGAACACTATTTTTAAAGCGCATCACGTGGGAACACGTGATCGTCAAATACCTTCTAGTGTTAACACTATTTCAAAACCAACCTAGCCCAAAATGGCTAAGTCTTTCCAGAGGCAGGATTCCCCTTTGACTGAACTTCAAATATACCATTGTTTTCCAAACTTGATCATTTCACATGACATTCAAAGTAAAATCCAGAGCCATGATGAATGGTCAGTGCCTAATAAAAACCAAAATGTTGTCAGAGCCCCCAAACCTCTGTTTAGCACTGCTGCATGATGAGGGGCTGAACCCAGACAAATGTCTAATGGCCCAAAGGGCCAATATTTCAAACATAATTGGACTTAGCCCAAACTGGCCATAAGTCCTCAAATCATATTGAACTGAGCACATCTGCTCTTTCAACCAACTCATTGGTTCAAGGGTACATCTCTGAACTCCTCTGATATTTGTCGTTGTAATCCTTCAACGTCTTCAGAGAGGTGACGGGTCCCGACAACCACACATTAATACGGACTGTGGGGTCCTTAAACTCATGGACTAATGCGTCCTTAAACTAACATTTGTCCCCAAAACGGGAATGATGGACCACCATGTCCCTAAACTGGCGATGGACCACTATGTCTCTAAACTGGAACATGGACCCCCATGTCCCTAAACTGGCAATGGACCACTATGTCCCTAAACTGGAACATGGACCCCCATGTCCCTAAACTGGCAATGGACCACCATGTCCTTAAACTGGAACAATAGAGCCCCAAATGCTCTTTTGTCGGATCTAAACGATCCCGTTTAAGTTGATCTTAGCCTCAAATACGGCTAACGTATTCTTAAACCTTCAAACAGACTTTAGTCCCAAATTGGACTATAGATCCCCCAATCGACTTTGGTTCAAGGGTACATCTCTGAACTCCTCTGACACTTGTCGTTGTTATTCTTCGACGTTGTCAGAGAGGTGACGGGTCCCGACGGCCATACATTAAACATGGACCACCATGTTCCTAAACTGGAACAATAGAGCCCAAATACTCTTTTTTCGGATCTAAACGATCCCGTTAAGTTGATCTTAGTCTCAAACTGGACTAACGTATCCTTAACAAACGTTTAAGTTGATCTTATCCTCAAATACGGCTAACATATCCTTAAACCCTCAAACAGACTTTAGTTCCAAATTGGACTACAGGTCTCCCAACCAACTTTGGTTCAAGGGTACATCTCTGAACTCCTCTGATATCTGTCGTTGTAATCCTTCAACGTCGTCAGAGAGGTGACGGGTCCCGACGACAATACTTTCAATGGACCACTATGTCCCTAAACTAGAACAATAGAGCCCAAACGCTCTTTTGTCGGATCTAAACGATCCAGTTAAGTTGATCTTAGTCTCAAACTGGACTAACGTATCCTTAACAAACGTTTAAGTTGATCTTAGTCTCAAATATGGCTAACGTATCCTCAAACCAAACCCCAAAACCCAAATCTAAGATAATACGGATTTGGACTAGTCCACGCCTTACGGGCGACGACATAACTCAGTCTCCGTATACAATCCACGGGCAACCAAACACAAAATAAACACACACGACACGAAGTGAAATTTCTGGAGAAGAAGAAAGTGGTTACCGCAATGCGGTAGCGTAATTAACTGCAGGGGCTTGCGCCTGCAGGGAAGAGCGTCCCCACAATCAAAAACCCCTCAAGCGAGGGGGAATCTGACGAAGTCTGCTATATCGGACGCATCCGTTTAAACCTTCGATACATGGTGCCATAAATCAACTTGGCATCTTCGGAGAAGTAGACCGATAGCACCAATTAGCATCTGCCCCCAATCTCAGGCAAGACGTCCCAATGTCTTGGCCGCCATTCGGAGGGGAACAACTACCTCTCGGAGAGTTCAAGATGAAATATTCTATATTATCTACAGGCCACACTTTCCAGAGTAACATA
Source organism: Agapanthus africanus (assembly GCA_030015575.1). NCBI lineage: Eukaryota > Viridiplantae > Streptophyta > Magnoliopsida > Asparagales > Amaryllidaceae > Agapanthus > Agapanthus africanus. Next base: position 681,125,611 of record JASDDO010000031.1, on the reverse strand, counting down.
CCAACAACACAGCAAAGAGAAGAAAACGACAGTGGGAGATAAGAAAAATGTATCTTTATTCATGAACTCAATTGAATACAAGATACATCATATAAAAGAATAAAAAAATAGATACATGTTATTCAAAGGTTACAAGTGTTTAATTGATACAAAGGCAGCTACTGAGAAGGAGGCGATTTCAATAAGTCAGCCAGTTGCTCGCGCGCTCCTCTTAACTCCTTTTCAAGGTCAGCCGCCGCAGCCAGCTCCGCTTCGATTCAAGCCCGTTGCTGCAAGCACGATGAAACCTTCTTATCGATTTCCCGTTGGGCAGCTTCGCGACTCTGCGTAACCCGCTCAATGAAGTCAAGTTTCCGCCTCAATGCCAGCCCGTCCGAAATACATCGCTGCAAATTGTTAAAGACAGCTCTCAGTTGCGCGGCGTTCGCTTCGACCTGGGCACGCAATTGGACAGACTCAGCGGAAGTCGCCTCACGTTCCTTTCGCTTGAGGATCGCCTCTTGTTCGAAATGACGAAGGAAAAGGGCACTTTGCTCAACCCATGCAGCCCGCTGGGAGTTCACAGCCAGAATCTCAGGAGCAGGATGCCTAAGCTCAAGCTCATGCAGGCAGGCCTCAATCTTCTTGCAGTGATCAACCCAAGACTCGACGACGCCTTCATTATGGAAGTTCACAAGCGTCGTCAGCATTGGATTAACCTCGGCAGCAAAATCTGCAGCGAATGTAGGGGCCTCCGCGTCAAGCTCCTCGATGTAATCGCTCAACATACGCAGACTGGTCACAACACCTTTTGAGGATGGACGTCTGGAAAAGGGGCCTACCGGCATTATAATGCGAGACCCGAACGGGGCTGGAGTCGATATGACCGCTATAAAACAAATCACAATCAGATATCGGCTCAAGAAATAAAGAAAATACACGAACAATAGAGTCTACTATACCGGCTGCAACAAGGGGCAAAGCTGGGAGTACTGGTGGCGCAACGATACCCTCGTTCCCTCCTTCAATTTGTAAGGCTACAAGCAATGCAAAGAAGAATTAGCAATAACGTGACTGCCCGTTAAAGAAAGGACGTCGGTTAGAAAAGATACTCACCGACACCAGCAGGCAGACTAATCTCTGACTGGAAAGAGAAGTATGGGTGTAGCACCTGATACAGGTGATCAAAAAGGACTCCTGCAAGGACGCAGTAATGCAATGTCAGTACATAAATTATATAGCCTAGAGATAAAACTGATGGATCACAAATCCGCACCTTCCAACATCTGAGATGGTACGGGAGAAGGTAGAGGAGTGGTCACCGTCAAAGCGGTAACTGATGGCGCTACCTTGGGTAGCACAACCTCAACGCTCGCCACGCCTGCATTATAAACGAGATAAATACTGTCAGGAAAGATTGAAAGGGATTGCAGAATAAAAAGAAAAGCAATGACCCAAAATCTACCTGGTGAGTTGTCGGTCTGAACCGCGACAAGGGCGTCACTTGATACGGCGACTGCTTTACCCTCCTCCATCGGAATGGTTTTGCCTCCCGTGGCTTCATCCCCCGACTCTATGAGAATCATCGTGACACTCGCAGCGCCCGGCAGCGGCAGGGAGCCGCAAGGGGAAAGAGCGACGTTTGGAGCAGTGCCCGACTCTTGAGAAAGAGTGACTACCTCGGGCTCGACGGCTGTAGCCATCTCACCCATCACTACCTCGGGCTCGGCGGCTGTAGCCATCTCGCCTATCGCTGCCTCGGGTTCGGCGATCGTGGCTATCTCCTCTGCCGCTACCCCAGGCTCAGTAGTTGCCACCACTTCTTCGGCAAGACTCGGACCTGCAAGATAGGATATATGAGAACCTGAAAGTTAAAACTTTGACAAAAGAACCCAATGTCATGTTACCTTGAGTTGGTCTTCCGATTGCTTCCCGAGCGGCACGTGCTGCCTGTCTGTGGGCAGTGGACAAGGCAGCCGAAGCATCCTCTGAAGGAGTAGGGGCAGGGGTAGCGGTGCTCGAACCTGCACCCGCGGCTAAGGCAGCACTACGCTCCCTTGCCGCGCGCATTCTGTGCTTCCTTTCCGCTTGGGCCATTAGAGCGGATCTTCTAGACGCCTCCATCAATAGGATGTCATCATCCGCGCCAAGGGTTACCTCTGGAGCCGTTAGGGCATCCGTCATCGGTCGTTTGAGTAAGGCCTCTTTCGGCAGTGCTGAGGAAGCCGGGACTTCGATGACTGGCCCGAGAAGCATCTCCGCGTCACCTTGCGGGATTGGCATTGTAGTCCCTGCGATAAGATAAAGAAAGGGTCAGATTGTCCATAAGAAAGGAGAATGAAGATGTAATGAGCCGAGAAATACCAATGCCCAGCAAATCGCGAGTCCTCTCCTCCTCCTCAAAGGTCCTAAGGGAAGCCGCTAGAGCCTCTTCAGTGGAAAAGCCTGTTACAGAGGGAAAAATGTTAGTCAAAACATGATAATAAAAATAAAACGCAATAACAGAAGTTACGGCTTATACTTACTTGATTGCGCGAGGATGGCCATTCCCGCTTTGTGGCTTGCTGATCGCACAGAAGCTGCAATGGCGGCCTCGAGATCAATATCGTCCGGCGCTATGAATAGACCTTCGTTGGTCCCATATTCACTCAGGCTCTCGCTGTAAGGAGTATGAGGCTCCTGGCCGAGTACAGCATCTATAGAGAGGATCGACTTCTTCTTCCTCTTCTGCGAGCGAGCTCCAGTCGCAGCCAGCACAAGCTTACGCTTGGTGGGCACTTTAGGGCGATGAGTTCCGATATCCGAACCCACGCCAGACTCAGGAGAAGCTACATTCACCGTCTCCACGGGAGCACGGGGCACCAGTAGTACATTCACCGTCTCCACGGGAGCACAGGGCACCGGTAGCTCAGGCCTGTCGTACGGGACTTCAATCATGGCAGCTTCTCTTAACGGAGGGAGGACAATGGTCCGTCGCTTCAAAGGGACGTTCCGATCACCAGCAGGGGGTGCACCCTTACGGTCAAGTAGCAGTCGCTTCTCCTCCCTGATAACAGCTTCCATTGAATGTTGGTACCAGGCCACGTGTACATTAAGGGCCTTTGGGACACAACTCGGTTCGCTGATAAAGAAGTGAGACCCCGTGTTCAAGCGCATGAAATGATGCAGCGCGCTCCGCATTTCCTCTTCGGCGGCAGCAGGTTCTACCAGGAAAGCTTCCAGCAGGACTCCCTGATTGTAACTCAACTGCTGGGCAAAACGATGTGGGTTGTATCTCATGAATAGCGCCGCATCATTTTGCCTGAATACAAGAAAGCCCGGCTTGATGGAGTACAAATAAAGAATCTCCCGGGCTTTCAACACGGAGGCCCCGTCTTTAAAAATGTCTTGCAATGGAAGCACCGCCTTTGAAGTTTCCTGGCCGACGGTCAAGACTTTGTCTGTGAAAAGCATACCATCTCCAACCGTGCGCGGATGGAGGAGCAAGCCCCTAGCTTCCCGTAGTGACGGACTCACGATGGAGGCGTCAACTAGCCGCATTATCCGTGGAAACTTGCATCTGTCGTAAAAAGAAGGTCTTTTGTGGATGCCAAAGACCCTAAGTACGTGCAGCTCCATCCATGAAGTGAAGTAATGCATCGGGAAGTTGGCAGGATGCACCCTTGGTTCAGTGGTATCCGCTGCTAAGCTAAGACCGTGATATAGGTGGGCTAACCCGGCGATCCCGATGGCCACTTGTATTCCGGCAACCATGCGATGCGTGGGGTAGAAGACGGAAGGCCTCATGTAACGAGGATGCATAGGAAGCGCGGACCAGCTTAACCATAAACTGAGGAACCCGAGAAAGAACGCTTCCTCATCAATGCCCGGAGCGGCGATTTCTGACAGAGGGACGATCGCGACGTCAGGAAGAAAGAAACCCTTTTGATCAGCTTCCGGTATCGGCCGACGGTCTAAGCCAAAGCCGAAGGGATCATCAAGTTTAGTAAACTTTTCGCCTTGTCGCGACAAAATTTCCGGGCGAAGAAAACAGGCAATGAAGTCCGCAAAGCTGACCCCTCGGCCTCCGGATTCAAGGAAGAGGCTCTCATACATGTTCAACACCTTTTCAGACTTGGGAACTGGAGCTGAATTGCGTTCTCTGGGGTGAGGCCCATCACCACTGGCTTGGTGGCAAAACATATTCATCCAGAGGAAGCAGCTCCTCGTAGTGCTCCCCCCTAACTGGTAAACCAGAAACCTCGGCGAATTCTTCCAAGGAAATGGAGACCTCTCTATCCAATAGGAGGAAGGTATGGGTCGGGATGTTCCACTGCTCCAAAAACGCCTTGATCCACCATGTGGGAGGTGTGGAATACTGGAACAAGGAAGCATAGACCACAGGGTATAAGCCGAGCTTTAATAGCTGCGATTTCTTCGCCGACAAGATATACCGGGCCCACTGCAAGTACTCGGCCGGATGACGGGGAGTTAGCCCGATGTTGTAGGGCTGTCCCCAAGGGCGCGACTCGTCCTGACATATGCGCCGCCCTAGGGTATCCAAAGCCGCCGCCGGCTGCACGGGTACTGCGGTGATCGAAGGCTGAAAGAGACCCTTCGAAGTCCAATTAACCACCTCCACGGCATAGTTCACCGGGGGTGCATCTGCATACGAGATTGCCGAGATAGGCTCCGAAGGCGTCGCACAAGAAAAGCTCCGGCGGCCTCTGATAATCTGATCGTACCATCTACCCCACATGTGAAGATTTTTGTGTTCCGGGTCGTGGTCTTTGATCAGCGCGAGAACCTCTCGGTCTACAGGCGCCTCAGGAAATCCGCCTTCTGATCGGATGAACGGAAAGGATGTGTCGAAAGACATGTCGCCTGCGCAAAAAGGGACAAATGTCAACTGTCAGTGCTATAATTTAATTTAAATTCTGACACTTGGTACTTTAAAATTTGTACCACACTGCAATGCAGTGGAGAGGGACCAAAGAGGGGCCCACAAAATCTAGATGACAATTCATCAATTAATAATTAATAAAAACAGCCTCATCATTTCAAGAGACTGTTAATTAAGTGAGGAGATCCTCAAGAAAATTCTCATTAAATGAGAGATCCCTCGGGAAGAGGAGTAAATCTCCCTTTGAGAGCAATGCTCTGTGACAGAGTGACATTTGTCAAACTCTGATCATGAGGGAATCAAAATTCCTCAAAAGCCTTGCTCTGGAAAAATTGATGATGAAAAAACCCATCAAAAAAAATTAAAATCGATTTTTTTATGAATTAAGAATTCTGAGATCTTCAAGATCTATGAACAAACTTTAAGAGTTCTTTATGAGCAAAGCTCCATTCATGGGTTAAGAAACCCTGAAACAAGATCTCCTTAGATCTATGGGTTCATGATTTGAAGAGAGCAAAGCTCTATTAATGAAACCCTAAAAGGGTTTTCTTTAGATCAAAGATCTATGAAGAGCAAGGCTCTGTTAATAGGTAAGACCCTAGTTTATTAAAAGATTTAAATTTTACCTAAAATTTTAACAGAGTTTTTACTCTTGAAAAGTTCTTAAACAGAAGAGCTATGCTCTGAAAAAAAATTCTCAAAGAAAGAAGATGAATCATCTAAAGGACCAAAGGTCCTATTTATAGGCGTTGAAACGCCTCTTCAACTTCTGAGTTGATCCAAGGGCGCAGATGCTGCCACCGCTGCACTCACGTGTGGGCCACGTGAGCGCAACAGTGGGGGGGCATTTGTTTCCCCCAATCAGAGCAAAGCTCTGTTTGAAATTCGAATTTCAAAAATTGAAGCAACGCTTCGGATCCAGTGCCAGGTGCGCTGCGCCCTAGGCAGTGCACCATGTGTGCGCTAGCGTTAGGCGCGCCGCGTGCCACGTGTCAAATACGGGTGCGCTAGTGCAGGGCGTGCTGCGCTCTGAGCAGCGCACCATGTGTCCAATACGGGTGCGCTAGAGCAAGGTGCGCTGCGCTCTGAGCAGCGCACCACGTGCAAAGCACGGGTGCGCTAGCGCTGGAATTATAAAATTCCCCACCGTTAGATCAAAAGATCTAATAGTAATGATAAATCATTAATTAATCAGAATTAAATTCTGTTTTGGAAAGATTTTCCAATCTTGTTAAAAACAAGAAGATTGCCTTCTGTAAAACAGAAGCCCTAGGATCAAAGATCCAACGGTGGGAAACATCCCCAAATCAATCAGAGAAAGATCTCTTTAACTGATTCAACAAATCAACTCGCCCTATATAAAGGCCCCAAGACTTCAAGTCTAATATAGAGAACCCCCCCATAAACTTTGAGAAACTCAAAGATAAAGAGCAAGCTCTTGCAAGAAGATACTTCTTCAAGGTAAAACGATGAATGATGAACACAGAGATGAAATCATCTTATAAAAAGAAGAATTCTTTTCTTTTAAAAAGATCATAGATCTTCAAGACAAAAAGTCTTTCATAAAAGAGATCAAAAGATCTCATCATAAAATAAAAGAAGAACATATTCTTCTCACAGATCATGGATCTATAAAGGCAAAGCCTTTCATCAAAACAAGAGATTAAAGTATCTCATGCAAAATAAGAACTATTGTTTTTAAATCTTGAGACAAAGTCTCTTCTAAAGAACATAAATTTGTTCCCAGATCATAAAATTGATCAGATGCGCTTTGCGCTCTTGAAATGCGCCTTGCGCTCTTGAACTGCGCTTCTGCGCTCTCTGGACCGGCGCTCAACGCCAAATGCGCCACGTGTCAACCACGTGTGCGCCAATTAAACAACATGCGCCTGTGCTCTTGAATTGCGCTTCTGCACTCCCTGGACCAGCGCTCAGCGCCAAATGCGCCACGTGTCAACCACGTATGCGCCAATTAAACAACTTGCGCTTTGCGCTTCTGAAATAGCGCACTGCGCTCATGGGCTGGCGCTCAGCGCCAAGCGCACCACGTGTCACTCACGTGTGCGCCAATAAATTGAAAGCGCAATGCGCTCATAAATTAGCGCTTAGCGCTCATAAACTGGCGCAATGCGCCCATCATCTGGCGCTTAGCGCAAAGCGCGACACGTGTCCTTCACATGTGCGCTACTTGGCAGAAACGAACTGCGCTCTTTAACTGGTGCAAAGCGTCTGGCGCGCCACGTGTTGCGCTGTCAGAACATAAATTGTTATTTAATAAGCCCAGAGCTTTGATCAATGCTCACCATTGTTAAAAGGGCCAAGCCCAAATAAAGGCTCAATAGCCAGAATAAAAATGTTAAACATTTATTGAACTTAGCCCAATATTGGCCATAAGTCCTCAACTTATATTAATTGAGCCCACCTGCTCATAAATATTTCAACAGATCTTAGTTCCAAATTGGACTACAGATCTTCCAACCAACTCACACCGGTTCGAGAGTACATCTCTTTACTCCTCTGATATCTGTCGTTGTAATCCTTCAACGTCTTCAGAGAGGTGACGGGTCCCGACAACCATACATTTCACGGACTGTGGGGTCCCTAAACTCATGGACTATGATGTCCTTAAACTTTATAGACTATGACGTCTTTAAATTACGGACTGTGGGGTCCTTAAGCCCATGGACTATGATGTCCTTAACCTGGACTGTGAGGTCCTTAAACTCATGGATTATGATGTCCTTAACCTCGACCGCGATGTCTTTAAACTAATATTCGACCGCAATGTCTTTAAACAAACATTGGACCGAGATGTCCTTAAACTAACATCGGACCGAGATGTCCTTAAACTAACATCGGACCGAGATGTCCTTAAACTAATCGACCGCAATGTCCCTAAACTAAACAATAGAGCCCAAATGCTCTCTTGTTGGATCTAAACGATCATGTTAAGTTGATCTTAGTCTAAACATTGGACTAACGTATTCTTAACAAACGTTTAAGTTGATCTTAGTCTTAAATGAGACTAACGTATCCTTAAACCCAACCCCCAAACCCAAATCTAAGAAGATACGGATTTGGACTAATCCACGCCCTACGGGCGACAACATAAATTAGTCTCCGTATACAATCCACGGGCAACAAAAAACAAAACAAACACACACGACACGAAGTAACCATATGGAGAAGGAGAAAGTTGTTACCACGATGCGGTAGCGTAATTAACTGCAGGGGCTTGCTCCTGCAGGGAAGAGCGTCCCCACAATCAAAAACCCCTCAAACGAGAGGGAATCTGACGAAGTCTGCTACATCAACCGCATCCGTTTAAACCTTCGATACATGATGCCATAAATCAACTTGGCATCTTCGGAGAGGTGGACGGATAGCACTAATTAGCATCTGCCCTGAAATTCAGGCAAGACGTTCACCGCGTCTTCCCGCGCGTTTTCGGCGGGGAACATGCATATTGAGTTCGCATGACCAGTTTGACCCGTCAATCGGAGGTTCTCTCGTTCCAAAGGCGATGGGTAATTAACGGCAGCTTAGTCCACGGCTGCCGGAGATTCGGATCCCCACAATCATTAAACCTCCGCCTACCCTAGGCAGGGGGAATCTGTAGTATGCCTGACAAGCGCGCACGAATTCCCATCTCAATGGGGTGATGAAAAATACCCTGCAGTGTGCCTTTGTATTTTCCATATAGAAAAGTCTCATCAATGCTGATAACCAGCTGACAATATTTGAAACACTCGATTGACGGACCGAATGCCTAGAATACCTTTTGGAACAATTCCTTTCCTGGTTCAATAGTCGCAGTTTAAAACTGAACAACAGTTTGCAGGTTAGCATCCTTCAATACCATCATGAACTTAGGCAGCTCAGCATATAATGTTGTGAAGTCCCCGAATAATATTTCCAATGCTCTGCATTTTGCTCACCAAGCCTTTTTATAGCTTATAACATAACCGAACATAACTTTTATGGTCTGAACAATGGCTTGAGGCATGTTATTCAAATTCATTTTCACAATATCAACGATTATTTTTGGCACAAAACGTGAGTCAATCTGAAAGTGATCCCGGTTTACAATTGGATTGACACAAGTATGAGGCTCTTTAAGTGTTTTGATCGTGAATGGCTCGTCAGTATTGTGTCTAGACGCATGGAGAGCCCATGGACAACCTTCACAAATCTTGTACACGACCCGCCACTTCAATGTGCTTGACTTTGCAACTGAGTATTGCAGATGATTTTTAATGGAATACATTGCAACTGCATGTTTAAGATCCTCCTTATTTTGAAACTGTTGACCTTTGTACAACTCTGAATCGCTTCCTCTGGCAACAATCGGCTCGTCAAAATTGTTGACTATCGCATTTCCAATCTAATCTGTAGAGATAAATTCAGAAGCCGCCGCATTTTGATATGTCAATTGACCTATATTCTGCTTGGCTGGATCGTCTTCATCATTATCCTCCCCTATATCGCCCATATCCTCATCCTCATTCTCCAATATCAATTCGTTGTTCGCCCAAGCATAAGCAAATAATTGAGTAGGATCTTCATTCAAGAGAAAATTTGGAAACACGCCAGAAGCAGCATGCTCACCAAGCGAGACTTCAGTAGGTGGAAGTGCTTCATATTGTGACGTGAAATAAGGCTCACTTTGCGAAGCGTCAACTGTTAGTGAAACCTCACTTTACGATGCGAAATCAGGCTCAGTTATCGGCATTCCACCTGTCAGTAGGACTTCATTATGCGAAGGGAAGATAAACGACGACGATGGCTGATCGTCATGGAGTTGGTGTTGTTCAATATAGAATTTCAAAGCACCCTAAGATGTATTTGAAGATGATGCATACTCGATCATCGATTGCAGTGAATTATCATCTGCAATGCTCACAAGCATAAAGTGTGATCTTCTTCCCCTACCAACATCATATCGTGTTTAGATTGTCACATGATATCTTGTTTTGTCCACTACTAATTTATCATAAACTACCCCTAAATTGTCATCCATCGATATCTGACGACGAATCGAAACTTATTCACATATGGTATGATCTTCATACTCAACCCTATGAGAATCAGTGTTCATAATCCGTTCACTAAAATACAGTCAACATGGAACACACGAGCCCATCGTATATCCCATACATCAAGTAAATGACTTTTTTCAATATAATTCATGTAAATAGTTTTGCTAAGAAAAACTTTATAAATTATACTGCACTCCACTTAATTATCTTTGTTTTCTATTAAAACAAATTCCTAAAATTTCACATAAATTTCCTAGACTATTATTTTTCTAAATTTTCAAATCCAATTTCTGAACCATTTTAGATCCAGTGATTTTTAAATTATTTTTTAATCAAATAAACATCAAATTTGTGAACAAAACCCCCCATGAAGCTCATGCTGACAATACGAAGCTCGTGCTGATATTGTCAGAAATCAAACAAAAAACCCATCAAAAATCAAGTTATCTACATGCAGAATGAACGACCATTCTCCAAACAAGTTGAGATATAACTTCTTTGCGTTGAGAGAAATTCCTCTTCAATCTTGAAATTAAATACTAGAGATTTCTTTATGAGTGGTTGGATTTGGGGGGGTGGGGTGGTTAGGGATTCTTTTACAGCGGCGGGGCACAGGGAGCGAGGGGTTGGGTTTTTTTCTTTTACTGAGAAGGGGATCAAGTGGAAAGAGAGAGAGAGAATGAAAGTGATAACTTATAGCGTCACGAGATTACAGAAGTAGTGGTCCCAAGGGAAAATGCTATCCCAGGTAGCGTTTTCTTTTGAGGGAAAACGCTACTTAAGTTAGCGTTTTCTTTTGAGCGACCCTAGACTAATCTGGGTTTTTGGTAAAAACGCTAACACAAATAGTGTTTTTTACTCACGTGGCGACCTAAACCCCACGTTAGCAACCCCATAGTCATTTTGGGAAATTATTTGTGACCGTGATCATTTTGGGATTTATTTAGTTAATTATGGATAATTCAGAAAAAAAATTCTTCAACAGATGATGGAGTCAAACAAGGGACCCCAGCAAAAAGTATTTTTCTTCTTGATATCAAAAACAAACTATATCCTATTGGCTAAATTTGTCTCAGCTGCTCTAGGTTTATTGTTTCCCATACCATGAGTTTTTTTTAATCTAAATAGTTTCTGTATATTCCTCATTTGATCCAAATTAGAAGCTGCTTACTTATGGTCTGTGCTGTAATAGGGACAAATAAGATTTAATAAAAAGAAAAACAATGGAGTCAAAAACAGGAGTTGGTTTTCTTTTTTTGATCTCAATATTTCATTTATCACACCGTAGTAGTTGATTAGTTGTTCTACATTGTCGCATAAAATATGGATATTATAGGAACTTCAACAATTTTTTTTTTGAATAAGACCTTTTTATGAGTGACTTCTTGTTTTGGAAAGGAAAGTTGTACTCTTTTCCATGTCATGAGCTTATTGTATTTCAAAATGTGCCGTGTTATACTTTACTAGTTATTTCTTATGTAACGTGAAATTTGATTTTAATTTATTATAGTTTAGGTAATATAAAATTCTCATTTTATTGTGCTGCTTGTAATACTGTTTATGCCAAAAGGTTGTAAATATTTCTTTAATAAATTGGTATGCATTCATTTTTTTATGAAGATGACTTAAAATTTTTAGGGGGGCTTGAAAAAGAAATTTCTCTGCTGGTAAGAGAGAGAGAGAGAGAGAGCAGGGAAAATATGTACTTAGAAAAACGATATTTCATTTGGAAAGGGAGAGCGGTAGGTGTTTGTCTGACCATTTGAAAATTTAAACGGGTCTTGATGATATGAAGAGCCTAGGACGGAGATACACTTGATCTACATAAAAAGACAAAATCAATTTAGACATCTTAAGACCACGAGCATAGCTCGATTACTTATAGCACTTTCCCTTTTGGGCGTGTGGTGGAATTGAACACCAGGACTTGAAGTGCGAAGGAGTAAATCCGTGGCACTCTTGGGCGCGAGTACATGACGTGTGTATGTGCCACTTCCCAAGAGAAAAAAAGAATTAGAGAACAAATAAAACTTAGACACCTCAAAGTGTTTTCATAATTAGAGCAAAGAGGTAGAGAGATGGGCATCCGAAGATGAATAGCAACTCCGAATAGGAAGATAAAAATGTGTGTACTACTGGACCTATCCATCCATGGGCTTGAGCAGACCCTTTTGAAGCCCATCACTCTCCATTCTCTTAACCCAGAATATAAATCTTCACCACTCTCAAAACCCCTGAGCTCTATCTAGCTAAAACCCTAATTCCCCAAATCGCCTCTAATGGTGCTCTCCATTCACCAAGCCATGAGAAGAATGATCCATCTCCATCAATCTCCCAAATTCTGGCTCCCTTTTTCTTCCTCCTCATCTCAAGAAACCCAAACCCAAGAATCAATCATCTACGTCCTCAAAAACCTCGACAAAAACCCCTCCAAAGCCCTAGAATTCTTCAACCACGCCGCCGCCAACCCCGCCATCAACCTCAGCCCCTCCGCCTACAATCTCATGCTCCGCATCCTCGGCGGCCACAGGGACCACATCGCCGACTTCTGGCCCTTCCTCAAATCAATGGATTCTCTCGGCCTCCCCGTCGACAACGACACCTACACCACCCTCTGCTCTAACTTCAAGAAGCTGAAGATGGTCTCCGAGTTCTCGGCTCTCAAGAACTTCTATTCCCAGAAATCGAAAGACCCCGTGGTGGCGGCCGACGAAGAAATCCAATCCGCCGCCAGAATCATACTGGATTCGGATAATTGGGATGGAAAGCTTGATTTTTTATCTCTATCCGAGACGTCGATGGCTAAGATTATCATGGAACTTCAGTATTCGCCGCGGAAGGCTCTTGCTTTTTTCCGGTGGGCGGATGCTGGAAGCTCGGTTTACGAACATGGGTCGGTCACTTACAACTTGATGGCTCGGGTTCTTGCCAGGGATGTTTGTGTCAAGGGTTTCTGGGAGTTGGTCGAGGAAATGGAGGGAAAGGGTTTTCATATGGATATCGATACTTACATCAAGCTCTCGAGGCGGTTCTTGAAGAATAAGATGATGGAGGACGCCGTGAAGCTGTACGAATTCATGATGGACGGGCCTTACAAGCCGTCCGTGAACGACTGTGGCCATCTTTTGAGGCAGATCTCTTGGAGTGGAAACCCCGACCTTGGTTTGGTTTCGAGAGTCGTTGGCAAGTATGAAGCTGCAGGGTATTCTTTGTCGAAGACTGTTTATGACGGGATACATAGGTCTTTGACTAGCAACGGGAGGTTCGATGAAGCCAAAGATATTGTGAAGAGAATGCGTGAAGCAGGATATGAGCCGGATAATATCACCTATAGCCAGATGGTGTTTGGACTTTGTAAGGCTAAGCGATTAGATGAGGCTTGCGAGGTTTTGGATAGGATGCAAGAAGACGGATGCGTCCCTGATCTTAAGACATGGACAATATTGATCCAGGGGCATTGCGCGGCAGGCGAGGTTGATAAGGCCTTAGAGTTATTCGCAAAGATGATAGAAGGTGGTTCGGAGGCCGATGGCGACCTTCTTGATATGTTGGTGAAGGGCTTATGCGGTCATAGGAATGCAGACCATGCTTACAAGGTGGTGGTCGAAATGGTGGCGGTAGCTCGTTTAAAGCCTTGGCAGGCAACTTATAAGTATTTGATCACAGAGTTGCTTGCACGAGATAAGCTTGAAGAGGCGTTGAAAGTTATCGTTTTGATGAAGAGCCACGGCTATCCACCTTTCGCAGACCCTTTTCCTGCTTACATATCAAAGTTTGGGACTGTCGAAGATGCACAGGAGTTTCTGAAGGCATTGACGGTGAAGGTTTGTCCGACACACACCGCATATTTACATGTCTTCAAATCTTTTCTTGAGGAAGGTAGGTATTCTGAGGCTCAAAAATTACTTTTCAGTTCTCCCCATCATATTCGCAAGCATCCTGACATTGCTAAACTCTTTGGGTCTGTTAAAGTTGAGTCTGATAAAGCTGAGAAGGCTGCCCGAAATATGGTTTAGAGCACTGGTTGTTGAAGAGTAAGCAGGCTTCGTAAATGTCCATGTTGTTAACGAATGCCATGCTATTTATTCGATCATGAATATATATTTGGAGTGTTGAGTTTTAATCGTGCATCGTTTTGGTGGAAGTGATGGGTTTACTTGATTACTGCTTAAAACTTTGTAATAATGTCTCCCAGCTTGTGAAAGTAAGATAATGCTTAAAAATTAGATCATACATGGTCTCAGTGGAATGCTTGTATATATTTATTGCCTCATTTTTATTTCATCTCAATATTATAGAAGCTCTACGCCTCTACCATCTTTCTATATACTCCATTAGAAAGCTAAGCGCAATGAGATTCCGCCTCAAATTTGCCGGTTTCATACTGGTGATATTTCCGCTACCACATGTTTTCCCATTTGCCTTCTGTCCTCATCTCCTCATCGCCATTCCCTATTGAATCCATAGAGAGAAAGAGAAAGAGTAGAAAGGGAAGCATGGGAAAAATAAAGAGAAGGATAAAGGAAAAGAGGATCTCTTGGGTATATCAAAGATCTCTTGGGCTCTATTGATCTCCTCATGGATGGTGATGGTCATTGTGCTCCTGTGTTGGATGACATCGGCGATGATTGGCCACCAGGGTTTCGATTACAACCAGCTGATGAGGAATTGGTGTTGTGATTGGCGATGTCAATGTCTACAAGTGGCAGCCTTGCCAGAAAACCTTCAAAGAGGTAAGTTTAGGAACTTTAAATGCCTTTCTCCATTATAGATGTTCACAGTTTGGATGAATATTGATTTAGATCCTAGAGATTCTTACTAGATTATGTGCATTTAGTATTTTTAATATCAGCACCGAAATTTCTTAATTCCTCGCCTTTGATTAAATTGCAAGTTGTGTTGGTCAGAAAAATGCTGCCTTTTTAGGTATTATTGTCATCAAGACAAATTGGTAGAGTTCTAAGCATGATATGTGCAAATTGAATCTGCAGATTATGTAATATGGCGATTGTGTAATAGGAATTTTACTTTTTTATTGGGTTCTTATGCCGAGCAGAGCATCCAACTGCGAGGTATGGAATCTGAGCTTTCAGTCAGCTGGTCTAGAAAGTGATCCGAGCTTTAAGTTTTGATGTATATAATAAGCTCATGCTTGTTTATTTTTCTTCTATATGGGCACTTTTGTTGTATATAAATGCCTCGGTGAGTTATATGTTTTCAATTGTCCCTTTTATCAGGACATCGAGAATGCTACAATGGAAGGTAATCAACCTATTCCAATTAGAAATTTCAAAATTTTCAAAATTTTCTTGTCTTTGGTATGTTCTATCATCGACCCCTTTCTATTCCATTATACATCCATATACTTTTTCAAATACATGACAATCACCTCCTTTTAACCTAACCGGCAAATATAGGCATGTCTCTTAAGCTGGAAAAATATAAAAATATGCAATTTCTTTTAGCCTGGATCGAAGTCTTTCTGACCTTGATGATGCCTTTGAAACATATTTTAGAATTTTTGAACGGAATAAAAATACTGCACCAGCATGTGGATGATATGGAAGAATTAACTCATGCATTTGGGGAATTAAGGCATCTCAGGTACTTGAATATCATGCTACTCGAGGATTTTTCTAATAACGTGTTGTCTATATCACTTATGTTTGATCTGCTCTGCTTCAGGGAGTTATCTCTGTGTGCGAAGGGGGGAATATTTGACCAGTTTGAAAGCAAATTGTGTTATTTCATATATGTTTTCATGTGTCATATTAAAGATTTCTCAAAGTGTTTTGATACCACAAATTCTGTGGGCAAGATGCTTAAATTTATTTTTCTTTTTTGTGCATATTTTCTAATTTAATTTATGGAACATTAAGATTAAATAAAAATCACTTGATTTATTTATTTATTTAATGTATCTCTGTTATTTTTGGCATCTTCTAGCATTGATTCAGCCATATATCATTATACATATACGAATATTTTGCATATATTCCAGGAATTATGAATATTGCCATGAAATATTCCAATTCTTACGTCCAATCAAAATTTCATCACTGCACAGCTCTTCTTGTAGTTTCTTCTTCCTATGTATACACATCCTTTCAAGAATGGAACGCATACATGAATACAATAACTGTATATAAATCAGTTAGTGATGAAATTTTGATAAGGATAGTATGATATCAGAAATGATTAAATTAACTGATATTGAAGATTCAACTTATTAAACCCTGGCGATGTTTAATATTCGTCAAATTCCAGCTTCAAAATCTCTGTTTTGTATACATGCCCGATCTTGATTTCATTTGTAATGTTTTGGTAAAAGTTCAAATGAGTTAAATCAGTAATTTACCTTTCCCAGACTTCGATTTGAACAAGAGTGAGGTACTAAGTCTTTCTGTCTCTTTTGGGTTAATGTAGGTTGTTCCAGATGTAGGCTATTCAGCTAACAAAGCTGGAATTGCTTGTGAGCTTGTGGCCGCCAATGAAAAATTCAAATGCATATTGAAGACAGGTGATTATTCGCATGCAATTTTTGCTGATGCAGCAATAATGTTAGGCGAGTCTTGTTCCACTTTTATGATTTATGCCTGCATATTGTCATTTCAAATTTTTTTCCTGAAAATTTGGTAAACAACTTTACCTATAGACGCTGCGCTAGTTAGTTATTGTGTCATTACAGACTCTCAATATTAATATATATTTGCTAAAACTATTTTCTTCATCATTTATCGGACTATGCATTACTATTCTAATGGTGAGGCAATACTCGACAATCCTGTTACTCAGGTAACCCATCTTCACAGCCTTTTGGAAGTTTCGCAAGAGACAGAAAGATAGAATGAATGTTGGGGTTTTGTTAACCTTTGTGTGTTACCCTCGACTCTTCCAACTAAAACTATATGCTCATTGATGGATTTTTACAAGGAGTTTATGGTAAGGAATTGATTGCAGCAAGCAATCAGTAAAGTCATCTTTTATGAGCTTGTATTTTAAACTACAACAAGTTAAGATTCATGTGCTTGTGGATTGGAAATTCCCTAAGGCCATGCCATATAAATATTTGGTTTATACTGCATGGATTTTAAAGCATTTTAATTATAGGGTAAATTTTACTAAACATCATCGACTTTCTCAAGTATTGGAGATAATCCCACAAAACTCTATTACTGCCAGTAAACTTCCTACACTAGTTTTGCCTGACTGCAAAAGTTAGCTCTGATAGGTTTTGGGACTGGATATCCCGAAAATACTTTTTTCTTTTTTGAAAAAACAAAATTTCAAACTCCATCTCTCTCATGATCTCTTCGTGCCGCCGTTGTGCACTCCACCACCACCGAATCCTAGCCCAAACAAAAGGATGAGAGGTAGATGGAGGTTCGGGGTTCCGTAAGGCCATGGTTGTTTGGATCTTGAGGATGTGAGGGCGCATCATTGTGGATGAGTATTGGGATTCTTGGGTGGTGATGATGATAATTGAGAAGTAGGGCTATGGGTCTTCTTTGAATTGGAAAAAAACATGTTTTCTTTTTGCGAGAGGAAGATGGGTTCCCCTTAAATTGGAAGAAGAGGAGAGGGTTGCGTGATGATGATGAGGGATTTGAACCTATCGGTTTTCTTTGAATTAAATGAAAATAGATGATTCTTTCTTTATATTTTATATTTTTAGTAAGATGGGTTTCATTGAATTAGATGAAGAGAGGGTTGGGTGATGATGTTGAGCCTACGAGTTTTCTTTGAATTGAGTGGAATAAGGATGGATCTTTTTTCCTTTGGGAAAAGAATATTGGTTTCATTGAATTAGAAGTGGAGGAAGGAAGGAAAGGAAGAGGAAGAGAGGGGGAAGAGGGATATTTTCGTCATAATTTGAGCCGCCATTAACACATGATGGTGTTCAGTGAAAAATATAAAGTTCAAGAGTCTTAGTTATATTTTTCGAGCCGCCATTAACACATGATGGTGTTCAGTGAAAAATATAAAGTTCAAGAGTCTTAGTTATATTTTTCGTAGGTTAATGGGGTTATTTCAAAAACCGATGTTGTTCAGTAAAATTTACCTTTAATTATATTCATATTTGATGGAACCTTCTAAACACAGTACAAAAATTTATGAATATTACTTTTCTGTTATTTTCCGATGCTATTACTGGTTTCATAACCTCGTTTTAGTTTGTTTTATATTTCAGAAGTGAGAACTCAATAAGACATGATAATGTTTTATTCCAAGGTTGATGGATCTATTGCATTCCTCTGTAGATAAAATGCAAGTATATAGGCGAAGTGTGATAAAGTTGCTGCAAAGTGTTTTCTTCATCACACAAGCGAATGCAGAATTGGTATGGCGATAATCTTTGTTGCAATTGAATAGCTTGGGTGATATATACAAATTCTTAATTGTAAACTCGAAATGATCAAAGGAGTCACGTAGCCAAAGGTATATTTCCTTAAGTAAGGCTGTGTAATTTCTTCTTTTGTGCAGATTTAGAAGAGATGAAGAAGATGCCGATAACAAAGAAGAAACTAATGACGAAGCAAGAGGATGATTCATTGATAAAAGTTTCAATAGCTTTTAAAAATAATATATCTGGTACTACACTTTTTGGCTTTAAAGTCTGTTGTAAGCAACATGCATTGAAATAAATATTTGTATTTTAGAAAAGTTTGACATATGGTTTCTGCTGAATTTATGCGAGAAAGACAGCCTTCTTAATTTTGTAACTTCGGTTAATGAAATTTATGGTGTTTTTTCCTACTTCATGCATCAAATGATGAGTTGTGTAATGTTACTAGATTTCGATCCCGGATAAAAAATGATTGAATATATTTATAAACAAATATTATTTTTTGCTATGTTTAAGATAAAACAAACAAATATTAATATTTTTTAGACGGGTTTTCATTATGTTTGAAAAACGATAAATGATGTTAGTCATTTTTTGTTATTTAGATACAAATATTAAAATCTTTGAGAAATAATTCAATCATGGATTCTCTTTTTTTTTGAAGGAATCATGAACATTTTTCTTTGCAAAAAACTCAAGGCATGATGTACCAAGAATAAATCTTTGCAAAAAGCTCAATCATTAACATTTTTCTAAAAATTAAAATAAAATAATAAGGGAAAAAATTACTTGATTACTTTTAGTTATGAGAAATTCTTGAGAAATAACTTTTTAGCCAAATGAGTTAAAATAAAATAAAAACCAAATTATTAAAAAAGAAATAGCCCACAAATTAATTTTCCTTTGTTCTTGGGTGTCATAATAATGGGCCTTTTGAAAATGAATAATGGAAAAAGATATGAAAATAAATATACTTAAAGAGAATGGCAAAATAAGAAAGGCCAAAATTAGTGTTTTGACTTGCAAAAGATTTCTTGACCAATTCAACTTTGGTTTTTTTGACTAGGTAAGTTTTTTTTTCTTCGACATTAAGTTGAGAATGTCTTTTGATTTTGGAATCAACACTTGTAGGAGATCGAACTTGCAAACTCTCATATTGGCGGATGACGTGTCCTGAAGGCTACGAGGAATAAACGAGTTGCATTAGGGGCATTCTTCGGGACCTCGTCTCGAGGAAGTGTCCGGCCTTTCAGGAGACCTCCTTGAGTACTTTCCACCTTCACCTAGCAAACTACCAACGGCTCATCTCCGAGCTTCCTCCGTCTCCTTGCTCGTCTCCGAGCCATCTGTCAGGCCGAGCTTCCTCGGCCTTACTGCTCGTCTCCGAGCCATCTGACATGCCGAGCTTCCTCGGTCTCCTTGCTCGTCTCCGAGCAATCTGTCAGGCCGAGCTTTCTTGGCTTCTCCGATCAACCGAGAGCGCGGAACCCAAGTGCCCCCGCAACGGCTCCGCGTATCTCGCTAGGGCGAGATATCCGCCTCCCTACGTTCCGCGTCACACACTAGCGCGTCCCCCTATTAATGGGCGTATCCCGCCATTAATGCGAGAATAACGCTGGGGCGTAACCGACGGCGATGATCTCGCGCCCGCTCGCTCCACGCGACCACTATATAAACCCCTTTTCCAGACGATTCAGGTAACTCGAATTCATTCCAATACGCCGCTACTCTGCTCATATTCCTCGGCACTAACTTGATCGTCGGAGGGTCCTACAGTGGTCACCCACCCCGGGACTTCACTTACAGGTAGCTCGACTTCAACTCCAACATCAACCCATTGAGATCCACATACTCAACAACCACCACATCAAATCTCAACAGTCCAAGACACTCGCTACTAGATCGACGGAGGATAACATTCGAGGGAGATCTCAACCTCCATCAGCCGGCGCCATCTGTGGGAACTCTCTAAGGTTTCTACACCCATCAAAGTTGATCTTTCGCTTTCGACTCAATGGCAAGCGACAGCCGCGATGGTCCAAATACGAGCCGCCACAACATAGGCGGGAGTGGCTCTTCTCCCCCTCCTAACGTCATCAACACCTTATCCGCTCGGATAGACATGCTCATATCACTGGTGGATGCCCTCGTCCGCGTTCAAGCGGCGGGCCTTACCTACCAAACCGCAGTTCCCCCTCCCTCGGATGACGATGTCCTAAGAAGGACAGATGGCCATGCTCAGGCCCTCAATCTCACTCACCCTCATCTCAGCATCACCGAGCGCCGGCAGGCCGACTCCGGCCACCGTGACCCGCATGCGGCGATTGATTCCACGACCCACTGGGCGCCGGACAGCTCCACACCCCGATCTCAGGGAAGACTAGGCCGTCGCTCCGATGCCCACTATGCGTTCTCGCCCCCATGAGGAGGTGTCGGTCAGCTCGCCTTCTTCCAGGCATGACCGACGTCCCCACATTCGCCGGGGCCGCGCGTACGGAGAACATCGGGACTATTTGAGAAGAACCTCGCCCGAGAATTTGAGAAATTTGATAGAGAGGAATCGAAGCCGCACCGTCGCGCAGAACCGGAGCGGGGGTAGCCACCACTCCGACTACGCGGAATCCTCGGGGTACCACCACCGGCTTGAATCCCTCAAAAAGAAAATCGAAGGCATACGATGGGATGGCCATGCGTCTGGTGAAGGGGCCAGGTACTCCGCCGACTCATTAATAAAGCCTTTTACAGAAGAGCTGCTCGCCGAGCACGTGTCGTCCAGGAACAAGCCGCCAAAAGTGGCCCTCTTCGACGAGAAATCCGACCCGAAGGACCACCAAGACGCATTTACGGCAGGCATGAGCTTCCAAGATAACTCGGACGCGACTCAATGCCGAGCTTTCCCCACCACCCTCATCCGGGCTGGTCGGGACTGGTTCCGAGGACTTACGCCATGCTCCATCTCGACCTTCGACGAGCTGGCCACCCAATTCCTCGGTCACTTCATCGGGAATCGACGACAAAAAAAGACGGTTTACTACCTGTTCACCGTCAAGAGCGGAGACAAAGAATCCTTCAAAGGATATGTCACCCGCTTCTACAACGCCCTCATCGCGGTCCCCGAGTACCGCGATAAAACAGTCATCACCGCGCTGAGGTCGGGTCTTAGGCACAAAGAGTGGCTCCGCTCTTTTGCATCAGCGCAACCTAAGACCATGGCCGAAGTAAAAGCCTGGACCGAGCTAGAAATTCAACTCGAGTCCGAGGTAAACTCAAACCTGCCCCGAGCCGACCAGGCGGACAGAAAGAAGAGGGATAGGGAGGAGAAAAAGAAAGTCGATCGTCTGAAGCCTTACTCCCCGAGGTTTTAGGAGTACACTCCTCTAAACATCTCTCAGACCGAGCTACTGGAGGAAGCTAAAGGTGAGAGGTTCTTCAAGCTCCCGCCAGTCACCCAAAGAGCGGGCAAGCATCTCCGCGGTCCATACTGCGCTTTCCACAGGTCGCAGGGTCACCCTATTGAGAATTGCAAACAACTCCGTGACCACATCGAGGAGTTGATCCGCTCAGGCCACCTGGAGAAATACCTGCAGGACAAGCGGCAGGCGGAGCAGGAGCAAAATGACCAAACCCCTCCCGGGAAATTAACGATTGGGCAGATCATGGTCGTTACCTTGGATCTGGCTTGGGAAAGCGAGGGGAACCACAACATACTCCCAGTTGAGGGTACAAGAGGTACGCCACAAAAGAAGTGCACGAGGGACGAGCCGATCATTTTCATAGAGGAGGACCTCCACGGCATATCGTTCCCTCACAACGACCCTTTCATGATAACGGCCAGAGTCCACCGTTATGAAGTCCAGAGGATATTGGTTGACTCGGGAAGCTCGGCGGATATCCTGTTCCATGACTGTTTCCAGCGTATGGGGCTAGAACCATCCGACCTACGACCTACCTCCCATGTCCTCTCTAGGATTACCAATCATTCCGTCCCTGCTGAGGGATTGGTCACCCTCCTTCTCAACATTGGGGAAGCGGGCAATACGAGAACCATACCAGTGGACTTCTTCATCGTCAAGGTCCCTTCATCCTACAATATTCTCCTGGGACGTCCCACCTTAAACTCTCTCCGGGCCCAGATCTCGACTTATCACCTTGCACTCAAATTCCCTTTGGAGCAAGAGGGATGTAATACCCAGTCCATTTTTAATTATTTCCGTATTTTTAAACAAGATTACAAATTTTTATTTACTTAAATATTTCTATTTTCCCAATTAATTTTCATCTAATTTTCCTAACCCTAACTATTAAACTTTAACGCCTTATATTTATTTTCCCAAATTCTTCCTAATCAATTAACCTAAACCCAGCCTATTCCTTTCCCATTTCTTTTAAATTCTTTTTACCTCTGCCCCAAGCCCAGCCCAAGAACCGCGGCCCAAAACCCTTCCCCTCACCCGACCCGGCCCGCTCCCTACTCCCTTCTTCTTCCTCTCTTCGATTCTTTTCCCACCTTTTCCCCCTCGCGACCGTTTCTCGTGCGCGCGCCCACGCCTTGCACCCACCACCCCAACGGTCGCTTCCCCACGACTCGCTCTCCCCATGACTCGCGCCCACTTCCTCAACGCCCCCGCTTCTCTCGCTCATTCCCCCACGACCTGTGCCCACGCCCAACGGCCGCACCCGCTTTCTCCAGACCTGTGCTCGCCCCACGACGACACCCCCTCTTTGCTCCACTCTCTCCCTCCATTCCTCTTCTCCATCTCCCCTTCTTCGCTCCTCCTCAGTCACCTCCACCACCCCCTTTGAAGGCCACCACTGCTCCCTTCATCACCACCAACGACTCCCTCACGAACTCCGCTGCCTCTTTCCTTTCCCCGAGACCCTATCGAGGCACACCACCATCGCCATCATCCCAAGAACCCAACTTCATCTTCCCGAGATTGTTGGGGTAAAAATTTACACTCCGGTTGACCAAGTCAAAATCAAAGTCAACCCCAAGCCAAGTGGGCCCAAGCCCAGATCCAGTGGGCCCATGCCCGGGTCGAGCCCGAACATGAAGCGGCCGGCCTCCCCCCATTCCAAGATAAAAATTTTGTAATAAATAATTTTGTTGTATTTCTTTTATTTTTATTTTTGGATAAATGTAAGAAAAATAGGCATAAAGCCAAATTTTTGTAAAGCCCATGGCTTATGTGCAAAAAGAAATGGCACATGAGCCATGAAATAGGTAAAATGCCATTTTGTGAAGCCCAAGGGGCTACTTGTAAAATGTATGGCCTATAAAGGCAAGGATAATGAAATATCCCAACAACTTTTTCTCTCTCCAAAAAAAAAGTTTCAGATCTGAGATCTTTCTTTCTTCTTCAAGGTTCCAAAACCTTCTTCTTTCTTTTGAATTAAATCAAGAGTTTTACTCTCCTTTTTATAAAATAAATTAGTTTTTCACCACAAAACCCATCAAGGGGAACTCAGATCTTCCATTAGATCTCAAAAAGGAGTGATTTTTAAAATTCCATATCTCTTGATCTTCAAGATCCAGCCAACAAAGGAGGAAGAAGAAGAACCCATTTCCCCAACCAAAACATTTTTCTTTTTTCAGGAGTTCAACTCCACTAATTTCTTTTTCGAGAGTTTTTGGGGCTAAAAGCCCTCTTTTCCTCCAGCGCGCAGCGCTCGTGCGCAAAGCGCCCACGTGCCGACACGTGGCGCGCGCGCTTGCGCACCAGCGCGATGCGCAAAGCGCCCACGTGCCGACACGTTGCGCACCAGCACGCTTGCGCTCCCGCGCGCAGCGCTCGTGCGCAAAGCGACCACGTGCCGACACGTGGCGCGCGCGCTTGCGCACCAGCGCGATGCGCAAAGCGCCCACGTGCCGACACGTGGCCCGCGCACTTGCGCACCAGCACGCTTGCACTCCAGCGCGCAGCTCTCATGCGCAAAGCGCCCACGTGCCGACACGTGGCGCGCGCGCGCTTGCACACCAGCGCGCAGCGCTCATGCGCAAAGCGCCCTCGTGCCGACAAGTGGCGCGCGCGCTTGCGCGCAGCGCTCATGCGCAAAGCGCCCACGTGCCGACACGTGGCGCGCGCGCTTGCGCATGAGCCGACACGTGGCGCGCTTGCGCCTGAGCGCACAGCACCTAAGCGCACAGCGCCCAAGGTGCTGCCCCACGCATCCTTTGGATGCCTTTTCCCTTTTATTTATATATATATATATGTATATATATACATTTGCATACAAATGTACACATACACATACTCCGCAACATTCTCCCCCTCCAAAAAATTTTCGGGCCGGGGCGCTGCCCCGAACCCCCAGCCCGCTATCCGGGTAGCGGGACCCCCGTAAAAACTCTGCGTGGCTCCCGATATATCCAAAACCCCCCTTTCAAAACAGAACACACGCACACCGCACATTGGGTTCGCATGACCAGTTTAACCCGTTAATCGGAGGTTCCCTCGCCCCAAAGGCGAGGGGTAATTAACGGCAGTTTAGTCCGCGGCTGCCGGAGATTCGGATCCCCACAATCATTAAACCCCGGCCTACCCTAGGCAGGGGGAATCTGTAGTACGCCTGACAAGCGCGCGCGTATTCCCATCTCAATGGGGTGACGAAAAACACCCTACAGAGATCACCACCACTGTCGTCGCATTCCATCACCTCGCTTGAACACCATCAACCTCATCGACAGCATCTTCTTCATCTCCCTCGACCCTAGCCCAAGCCATCACTTCATTCCACTCACCTGCACATCAAAACCGAGACCATCTTCTTCTTTGGACGAGCTTCCCACCTCATCGGAACCCTCACCGCACCGGAGCCGACCACCACCAGCACCACTACTGGTCGCCTCCTTCCTGCAGCCGAGACCACCTCCAGCCGCCACCCGAACTCGCTGCTGCCACCGCTTGTCACTGCGGCTGCTCCCCGAGTTCTTCACCTGCCTCCGACGACGTCGCCGCCGGCGCCAGTGCCACCCGATCCCCTGCAGCTACTAATTCCAGCGAGCCCCGTCGTCATCGCCGAGCTTCACCAAAGCCCTAGCCAAGCTCAAACCTGGCCATTTGCTGCCGTGCCGTGTGATGCCCCGCCACCGTCATTATCGTGCCGTGCCCGTCGTTGTCGTGGATCTAACGATCTCCTTCAGGCAAGTGGAATCCTCCCCTTGCTAAATCATGCTATTAATATACGGGATAACCCAATGCTAATTAATTATATACATGTGGCTGTGGTGTACGAGTAGTGGTAATCATGCGAATTACACTGGTGCCGTCATCATTTGAAACTAATACGAGATTGATTGATTTTGAGTTTAGAACCGGAGGATATTTGTATAGATATATAGATTGAAATTTCGTGAAATTGTTCTGATAAGACGAGATATCGGTATAGTATGCAAAGTATTCGATATGAAACTCTAGATTGAAACCTACATGAAATTGACGGAATTTGTGAATAATGGATTTCTTTACTATTAACTAATGTCGTGTAGAAATTTGGATTCAAGATAATGTAGTTTCACATAAGAAGTGATGTTCCCTAGAGGCAACGTCAAAACTGGAACTTACTGAAATCATCGCCGTATTAAATTAATAGTGAATTGCCTATAAATCGCATCGTGGTGTTCCAGGGCTCGTATCGAACCTAACTAGATAACCTATAACCCCATGTAATTAGTTTTGGAATAATACAATTTTATGACCCTGAAAAGTGAGGAGGAACGCAATTCCGGACTGCAGTCCGGGGTAGCATTCTACGGGGAAAACTGAATTCTAAGCACCTGTACACCCTTTCTTTAAACTGAAAATGCACGGAACCCCATATGATTACATAGATAGTTTAGTTAGCTAACCCATGGATTTTTTCCTGTGTCGTTTCACCATCGGTTGATATTTAATTCGTATATTAGAATACCGTTGTGTCCTGCAGTTTTCTGCAGTGACAGTTTGTACACTTTGATATTAAACTGAACATATCTTCCTATATACAGCGGATATCATCGATTCGTCTAATACGTTGAAAATATAACTGTTATACCTAAATATTTTCCAACTGTAGCGTCACCTAATCACGATCCCAACTGGGATTAAAACGTGTTACGAAACGGACTTCCAGTTCAGAAATTGGATTTCCAGCAGTGAATACTTAAAATGAAATGACCATAACTAGATAACCTGAAACCTGATTGACGTGAAACCAATTTTGATGGATAGATAATTAAACATACTTCTCACCCCTTTTATATTGTTTTGCTTAATTCTGCATGTATGATTTATAGTAAATTAAGCAAGTGGTCGGACACTGACTGATGATATCTTATTCATACCTTAATTATTGCATTCTCATCATATTATGTAAAGCTCATATACATTGGTAACCTAGTGGTCGTGTACATTACCCAGTGTTAGATATTAGTGTTTTGATTGTGGCAAGTACGTAGTGTTAAAGCGTGATTGAGTAAGTGAAAGTGACACGTACTTGTACACAATCAGCGGACCCGATTGATGTATTGCATTGCCGACGTCTATGGGACATGTATAAGTGTAACTATAATTGGTATGGGATGATTATGGAAGCACTTATATTAGTGTCATAGGTAAGGCACCAAACACTGTCCATTTATTTTGGGGTTCAGTCGAGACATGCTTGATGGAGATCCTGTCTCCAGTTCTCGCGTAGACTTGTTATGGACCGACTAGCATTTGAGTTTATGGTTGGTGTTTGATATAGACTGCGGGGTGTGGGGTAGTTTGAGTGTGAGTTCAACGGAATCTTGGGAGTCTCATTGCCAGCATACACAGCGATTCTGGAGTTATATGGGTGATATTACTGATTATTAGCGAGTGACTCGGGCCCGTGTTTCCTTGCCCCTGAGGCACTACCCTTGGGCGGGGGATACTCATGAGTGATTGACTCTCACACTTGGACTGACGATAGGCTTAGCGATCTGGATAGTGAGACTTAGAGACTGATAGGTTTAGTGACATGCATTGATTACTGATTCAATATACCTGCCATACTGTTTACCTATTTTACTGTTTACCTGTACCGGCTATTTCATGCTCATGTTATTACTCCATGCTTACTGTTTCATGTTCGTCCTCATTGCATGCATTTTTAATTGTATTTATATATATTGCTATTGTGTTACTCTGACGACCTGAGTATGCATGCTCAGAGTGAGAAGTGGATTTAGCTTGGATCAGGACCGGACGTACCTCGAAGATATTGTGGACTTCTAAATCAGCGACTCAGCGCTATCTTTCCGTGATCTCCATCTGGTTAGTTTTTGTATCTGTTTGATTTAGTGACTGCATTTCTCATTACCTGTGCATTGATTACTGATTACCACGTAAAGTTAGAAGCCGAAGTGTGACTACGGCAGGATGTTTCCCTGACCGTAGGAGCATGGCTGGCCTTTTCAACCCTTCGTATTCCGTATTTTGGGAAGCGGGGCGTGACATAACTACGTAGTTTAGCGTGCTCGGACCAGGGAAGTCCTGGGATGGGTGACCTCCTGGGAAGTGGCGCCTGGTCGGGTCTAGTTCACCCCCAAGGACAAAACCATGCGGTTTCGGCCAGAGCGGACAATACTCTCTGTATTGGGGGTGGGTCGTGACAGAATGGTATCAAAGCTGGTTCCTCAATAGTAGGTCTGTGGTTCGAGGACGAACCATTGTTCTAAGTGGGGGAGAATGTAATACCCCATGTATTATCCGGTATACCCATATATACCAGATAAGTATGTGGACCCACTATAAAACAATGGGGAATTTTCGGAATACATTCCGAAAGAGGACAGATCTGTAGTATAAATGGAATGATACCACTTTTCAATACAGAGGCGCCTTTTAAGTGAACTGGCACTACATGAGTTTGAGAACTCCATAGTTAAGCGTGCTCGGGCCAGGGAAGTCCTGGGATGGGTGACCTCCTGGGAAGTGTCCCCTGGTCGGGTCCAATTCACCCCGAAGGACAAAACCATGCGGCTTCGGCCAGAGCGGACAATACTCTCTGTATTGGGGGTGGGTCGCGACAAGGGAATAGGCCGGGCCTATGGAGACCAGCAAAATGCTAAGGTTTACCTCGCCTCGAGGTCCGCCGTCGGAGAGCAGGGCGACGATTTGGTGGGCACGACTGACTTCCAAGGGTCGTTGGATACACGCAACGAGCAAAGGGAGGTTATAGGTGCCCCGGTGGAAGCATTAGCGGAAGTCCTCCTCGAAGAAGGGGTCGATGGCCGGACAGTCCAGATCGGCTCACTCCTAGCTGGAGACCACCGTGAAGACTTGTTCCGGTTCCTCCAAGATAACTCGGACGTATTCGCTTGGGCACCGGCGGACATGCCCGGAATCGACCCTGGAGTGATCTCCTACAAGCTCGGGGTCGATCCGAAAGCAAAACCCGTCTGACAAAAGAAGAGAAGATTTGCGCCGGCCAAGTAAAAGGCGATAGAAGACGAAGTGGATCGACCGCTCGCCGCTAACTTTATCAGAAACCTGGACTACTCAGATTGGCTGGCGAACGTGGTCATGGTCAAGAAGGCAAACGGGAAATGGCGCATGTGCGTCGATTTCACGGAACTGAACAAGGCCTGCACCAAAGACAACTATCCCCTCTCTCGGATAGACCGGCTAGTAGACAGTTCGGCCGGCCATGAATTATTGAGTTTCATGGACGCCTTCTCCGGTTACAATCAGATCAGGATGAACCCGCCCGACAAAAACTTACCGCCTTTACTACTGATCAGGGGTATACTGCTACAAAGTGATGCCCTTCGGACTCAAAAAAGCCGGGGCTACATATCAACGCCTGGTCAATAAGCTATTTAAAGCTCAGATCGGCAGAAACATGGAAGTCTACATCGATGACATGCTCGTGAAATCCATCCCATCAACTGGGCACACTAAAGACCTCGGTGAAACGTTCGATGTCCTGTGCAAGTACAAAATGAAGCTGAATTCAGCTAAGTGCGCATTCGGAGTCACCAGTGGGAAGTTCCTCGGGTTCATGGTTACCCACCGAGGAATCGAAGCGAACCCAGAAAAGATCAGCGCCATTCTCAATATGGCAACGCCCAAGAACAATGTTGAGATCATGAGGCTCACAGGGAGAGTGGATGCACTGAGTTGCTTTATATCCAGATCCGGAGAAAGGTGCCTCCCGTTCTTCAAGGCCTTAAGAAAAATTCCTAAGTTCGAATGGTCGGAGGAGTGTCAGAATGCTTTCGAACAACTCAAGACGCACTTAGCAACTCCACCATTACTCACCCGACCAGTCGAGGGCGACGAGCTATTATTATACCTTGCGGTCTCCAATCAAGCGGCGAGCTCAGTGCTCGTCAGGAAATTCGAAGGTATATAGAAGCCGGTCTACTACGTGAGCTATGTCTTCAAGGACGTGGAAACAAGATACACGACCATAGAAAAGATAGCCTTGGAACTTGTTGTCGCCTCAAGAAAACTACGACACTATTTTCAGGCGCACACAATCCTCGTCCTCACCGAGCGACCTATAGGCACTATCCTCACTTCCCTTGAATCGTCGGGTCGTCTGGAGAAATGGAGGTGGGAATTATCCTAGTTCGACATTAAGTACCTCCCCAGGCAAGCCATCAAAGCGCATGTCCTAGCAGATTTCGTGGTCGAATGTACCATTCCCACTAAAGAAGGAACGGCAGCGCAGGAACCCGAACCACGTCCCTCGGTCGAGGAAGTACCCGACTCCGTCTCTGACTGGGTGCTCTACGTGGACGGATCCTCTACCGAGGAGGGGAGCGGGGCTGGCCTGATCATCCGAGGCCCGGACGAAGCGGAAATGAAATACTCTTTAAAACTCAGGTTCAAAGCGTCAAACAATGCTGCAGAATACAAAGCTTTGTTGGCGGGGCTGCGAATCGCCTCCGGGGTAGGACTGAAGACCATCAGAATTCACAGCGACTCCGCACTGGTCGTCGGCCAAGTAACCGGGCGTTTCGAGGCACGAGAACCACTCATGATAAAATACTTGGCCGAGGTAAAAAGGCTTCGGAGAAATTTCGACGAAGTCCAGGTGGAACAGATTCCCAGGAACTTGAACACCCAAGCCGACACCTTGAGCAAGCTCGCTTCTTCCTATTCGGCCAACCATAAAAGGAATATCCTCTTCGAAGTCTTGCCATGGCCCAGCGTAGAAGACGAGATCTGTCGAGGTGCCGTGGATGGAAAGATACGCGGTCAGCACGCTCGGTGTACCACCCTGCGCCAGGGTCTGAGTTCTCTGCAATTCGCAAAAAATTTACATATATTATAAAATAACTCTTACTATTACATTATATCACAGTAGATCTATTGTAATTTACCGATGCCTCCATAGCACGAGTAATATTCCTCGAGCCACCTGTATAAGTAGGGCGACCCCTCTTCGCCGACTTCCTATTCTCTTTATTTTGATCAGCCTGTTTCTGCTTGCGTTGAGAGTCGAAATATTAGCATAAGAGAGGCCATGTATCCACATCGACTCTCGCAAAGGCCGGAGTATGTAGGAAAGCCGCTCTCTCTGCCTCGGGGGTCGCCATCCACAGGGAATAGCAGTCGATCTTCAGCTCGTTCATATTTTATCGGACCTTTGATTGCATGTTCTTCATCAGGCTATATGGTACAGAGCATGAAGATCGAGCACTCTCTCAGGGTGATCAGGGTCGGGTACACGCTGAAAGTCGTAATCCAACTGCAAATACAAAAAAAAACAATGTTATTAAATTGCAAGTGTTAAATAATAATAAATAGGTAAGTCAAATGAAAATATATATATTAATACCCGAGCCTGATCCCAGAAGAGGGTAAATGAACATCGGTGCTGGTCGCCCCACTCAACGTGAAGTGGATACTTCTTCACGAGGTGGCTCTCATCCCCCATATACCGGCCTAACCTCTCGGCATAATTGCCGGTATAGCGATAATCAGGGGTAAAGAAGAGGGGGAATGCTGCCTCCCCCTAGCTCTGTCGAGCCTCAACCTGTGGGACTGATTCGGGCCTCGAGTCCCCCTCTCGGGATGGGGATGCTCTGCATCTACAAGAAATATCAAGACAATCAATATTAAGACAAAGTGGTATTAAGAAATCAAGGTTTAACAAAAATTGAAGTGTGATATATACCTCCGGCGACAGAAGCACGAGCCCAGGCCCGGGCAGCAGCACGAGCGGGACGATAGTTCCTCCGGTGAGGAACAGCCGGTGACCCGGACGTGGACGTATCCTCGCCAACTAGAAAATAAAAATCATTAAAATTACATGAAGTTCATGTTTATTCTTAAAGGATATGTAAAATGAATAAATATTTTATATTTATTCATACTAACCTGCAGACTGAGCGGAGGGTATGGAAGTGCGGGAGTGGCCCCTGCACCAGACGTGGACGCACCACCTATAATTAGACAATCAAACATTTACTCTATAAGTAATTGCAAAAAGAATGTGTATATCAATAATATAATATTCTAAATCAACATGTATACACTATAGGATATATAAACATACCCGCATGTGCGGTGGTGGCCTCTGCCCGAGATGTGGAGGCACCATCTACAGCTAGACAATTAAAAAATGATTATCTAAGTACGTAAGAGCAAAAAGAATGTATGTATATTTATGATATAGCATTCTAAATCAATATGCATGCACTATAGGATATATAAACATACCTGGAGGTGCGGGAGTGGCCTCTGTCCCTGATGTGGACGCACCACCAACAGCTAGATAATCAAACATTGATTATATAAGTAATTTTGACATAAATATGCATGTATATCTATAATATTACATTCAAAATGAATATGCGTGTAATATACCTAGAGGTGTGGCAAAGTACACACGGAAGGAGGCATCCGAAGGGGTCTCCGATCGGGGTGCAAGACCGGCCTTTTGAAGCTCCCTACGCAGCTCTCCGGGCGGCTGAACCGCTCTGCCTCTGCCTCTTTCGGTGCCGCGGCTGGAGCTCCTACCGCCCCTTGCTGCTCTCGTCATCGTCATCAAATCTAGATAAAACGGTTCGTGGACGCATTAGACAATCATTACATATGCATGTTATATATGTATAGATCGTAAAATGTGAAGCAATAATATAACATTACTGATAACCTTTTTCGTTTCGTGGACGCATTAGACATATCTACTTGGATTTCATCATCGATATCATTTCTAACCCACGTAACTTCATGATCAGCCGAAGACAACCCGTCTTTTGAAACAGACGGTCGGAGCACTCTAAGTCTTCTCTCTTCTTCATCCTCATCGCTGTCCTCGAATTCTGGGACATCGTAAACATCCCTGGGTTTCCAATGGCATACGACACTCCATCCCAGATATTTCGAACACTGTGAGTAGTATACTTGGAACGCTTGGTTTGGAAAGATAAACGGATCGTCCCGACCATAAAATCGAAGTGTGTTCACACTGGTCAATCCATATTCATCTTTCCAAGTCCCAAGATTGTTTCTCCATTTATCCGTATCGGTTCATGTATCGTATCAAGTACACTGAAATATATAAAACGGTTCTGATCGTCCGGGATATTGGATGCCAAGTATACAATTTAAGTATCCATAATAAATCACACCATCTGATCCTACCGTCGCAATCCCACTATTCTGAGTGGTTCTAGATGTTTCTATGTCCTTAATTTCGAATTTGTATCCAAGGACACCGAATCCTTTATAATATACAACCTCCATACTAGGAAACTGAGCTAAACATCTTAAATCACTCTCTAATGATGCAGACAAGTTCGGATCGTAGATCTAACAAAACAAATTTTACGACAAATACATAACGATATAAGTTTAGATTAAAACTGGTAGCAATAACATGTTATTCGAATAACTTACATGATCTGCAACCTAATCGCAAAAATTATCCTGATGATATTTTTCCAATCGTTCATCGTTCCAATCAGGATGCCCCTCACGTACCTCGTTAAAATGAATTCTGTTCTCAACAATAAATTATGACATTAATATTATATCATTTTATACACACACAAACACAAATATAACAATTAATCCAAAAAAACTTACTCTCTAATTTTTTCAAGACATGCGCTATTGAGGAGGATAAACCGATATATCTTGTTGATAAATATAGTGTCTACCATCTTATAATCAGCTTTACTATATGGCACATCCTGAATTCTTCGAGACCGATTAAGTTTCGTCTCAATGTTCTCGTCCAGATAGCGAGAATAAAATGTTGTTGCTTCATCTAGAAGATAACCTTACATGATAGAACACTCTGGTCGATTTCTATTGCGTATATACTTTTTTAGAGTGTAGATGTACCTAAAGAAAAATATATTAAATAAATAAATATGGGCATACAGGACAACAATAATTTTACAAATTCAGCGAAACGAAAAATTCCACGTACCTTTCGACGGGATACATCCATCGATATTGTACCGGTCCGGCTAATTTAGCCTCAGTTGCAAGATGAACCGTCAGGTGTATTATGATATCGAAGAATGACGGTAGGAAAATACTCTCAAACTTGCAAAGTATCAACGAAATAGAATTTTCTAGTTTCTCCAGCGTCACAACATCCAGTGTTTTAGCGTATAATTCTCTGAAAAAACAACATGGGTCATTGATTACTAGACCAACCGATTCGGGAAGGGAAGTCCTGAGGGCTAATGGGAGAAGGTGCTCCATAATAACATGGTGATCATGACTTTTCAGCCCATCGATCTTGCTTTTCACAATTTTCATTTTCTTGCTAAATGATCCTGAGAAACTCGTGGGAACTTTCAAATCATGCAACACCTGCAGGAATCTTTTCTTCTCTGTTTGAAACATATGATATGCGACATTGGGAAGTACAAACTTTCCTGGTTTACCCGCTATCGGTTTAGGATGCAATTCACTTCGAATTTTCCAGTCCTGTAGATCCATCCGAGCATGGAGATTGTCTTTCGATTTCCCGTCTTTACAAAGAAGCAAGTTGAGTACGTGCTTGGATACTCCCTTCTCTATGTGCATGACGTCCAGATAATGACGCACTAAATTTGTTGACCAGTACGGAAGCTCGAAGAAAATGCTTAATTTGTTCCAGAATGGTGGTTTGACCTGTTTTGTCGGATCTATCCCTAAAGTCACATTATTGTAACCATCCTACTGAGCAGTCACGTCATCTCCGGACAATGGGGCTGGAGGTCCAAGAAGCTCCTGATGACCTGTAGGGGTGGTCTAGAGGCAGGAAACGTCGATGGCTGCAATAACAAACCTTCCTGCTAAAATTCAAGAATTTCGATATTGTATGTTGATGGCAATAAGGACATGCTTTGTGACCATGTACGGACCAACCCGATAGCATTCCATACGCAGGAAAGTCATTAATTGTCCACATTAAAGCCGCACGCAGTATGAAGGTTGTATTTGTGTTTGCATCGTAAGTCTCTACACCATCAATGAATAAAGATTTTAACTCATCGATCAGAGGTCGGAGATAGACGTCGATATTGTTTCCCGGTGAGTTTGGTCCGTCGATAAGAAGAGGCATCATAAAGTATGATTGATCCATAGCCAACCAAGACGACATATTATAAACTATCATTACAACGGGCCATGTGCTGTGGCTTCCAGCCATATAGTTGAATGGGCAGAAGCCATCACTAGCGAGTCCGAGCCTGACATTGCGAGGATCACTACTGAATATTTCGTGCCTCCTATCGAAATCCTTCCATGCCGGTGAATCTTTTGGATGACTCATTTTTCCATCTTCACTTGGAAGAGCACGGTGATGCCAAATCATTGCCCCGGTTGTTTTCTTGCACCTGAATAGCCTCTGCAGCCTCTGTGTTATGGGAAAGTATCATGCTATCTTGACAGGTATATCGGGCCTCTTATCAGAATCTTTCGACTTATACGTGGGCTCTCCGCATGTTGGACACTCTTTCAAATTTGAATTCTCTTTCCGGTACAACACGCAATTTTTAGGACATGCTTGAATCTTCTCACACTTCAGACCCAAATCAGACATCATTTTCTGGGCTCCGTACGAGCTGCCGGGCACGTTATTTCCTGGGGGCATAGAATCTTTCAAGAACGAAAGAAGTATTGTGAATGACTTGTTGATCCATCCATTTAGGCACTTAATCAGGAAAAGTTGGACGAACCATGAGAGGGTGGAATACTTTACATTCTCATAAATTGTTTTTCTAGTATCATTCATGAACTTTTCATACTTATCCGCACGAGGTCCTTGACCGGAAGGAATGCCATCTTCGGTACGAATAGATTCACCTAGGGCAGCCTCTACCATATCCTCCATTTCTTCTCCTGAATAGAAATTACCGTCTTCTTCTTCTGCAGCATTACCGTCTTCTCCTTCTTCTTCTGCCGCTTTACTGTCGTCTTCTCCTTCCCCGTGATATAGCCAAGTTGTATAAAGACTAGTAAAACCATGTTTAACAATATGAAGCTCTGCGAATTCTACCGTCTGCCAGTACTTATTCCCACATCTATCGCACGGGCAAAGAATCTTCTCTAACACGATCTTATTATGTGCGCGTGCAAATTCAATGAAAGCAGCAACCCCTGCAACAAACTTAGGTTGCATACGTTGTTGCCAATTCACATGCATCCAGTCATTAACTATGATGTACTCATAGGCCATGTTAGACTGTATAACATATAAATTGTAGGTTATGATGACTATATTGAGAAATCTAAGAACGGGATGATTACTGACAAAGGAGAAAATCCGTGTATGTGCTTTGTGTGTACGTTTGTTGTTGAAAAGAATAAATTATCGATAAACAAAGTTAGATTTTAGAATACCCATGTATGAGTTGTATTCTATATATGTGTATTACAATTTATGATTTCACTTAAGTGTAGAATTGTTAGTGTGTATGTGATGTGTGTGCGTTTGTTGTGTATTCGTGTTGTATGTGTGTGTTTCGGCTGTCGGGGGTAAGGCTTCCATCCCATTAAGAATGTATAAAGCAGACACTCATTCGCTTGTGCTTTCAACCATTTCAAGTAAATTTCGGCAGTACCTCCCCGCTGTTCTCCGAGTACACTGTAATAGAATAGATAATCATTTCAAAGCTGTGAAACAACATTAAAATGAACATCTAATCTATCTTTGTACACGGAGAACCAGCGGAAAAGTACCGACGAAATAACTCGAAACGAATGAAAACACAAGTGAATGCAGGTGTTTACTTTATACATTCCTAACTTGTCCACACTGGATAAATCTATCGGTTATCATACTATTGAATCTTCTCGTCACATAAACTACTCGACGGTTGTTAGTACCGAGCTATACCGTCCGATATTTAACAACCTTCATATAGTTCTATGTCACGACGAATATCGAACGTATGTTAACCGATAGACGGGGACTAAGTCGTGCTTTGATTTTCATATATGAGTATCGATGAGAATATAAAAGTTTCATATTATCATCGAGTATCATATATTGGTTTTAACTTGAACATTTAACATGAATAGGTTTTACGTTTACGTTTCGTTATTAAGAGTTCGAAGTTTTTAGTTTAAGGTAAATTTTTCTTGCGTTTACGATGAAGTTGTACGTTTACGTTATCATCGAGTATCCTACTGAATGAACTAGTGCAACCTAAACCCTAACCCTAAGTAACCCAAATTAACAAAATTAACCCCAATTAATCATAATCGTTACCCTAACACAAATTATCCCTAATTAACCCAAACTTAACCCAATTTACCCAAATTTAACCCAATTTACCCAAATTAACCTAATTAACCCTAATCAACACCCTAACCCGTTCAAATTATCACTAATTAACCCAATTAATCCTATCTATTTTTCCTAATTAACCTAAATTAACCCTAGCCTCTAACCCTAACCATACACTGAACCATAACCCTAACTCTAACCCTAACCATACACTGAACCCTAACCCTAGCCCAAGTCCTATCCTAACCCCAACCCTAACTAACCCCAACTAATTAACCCTAACCCTAACTGAACCGAACCCTAACCCTAACCCTAAACTGAACCCTAACCCTAACCCTAACTGAACCCTGAATCCTAACCCTGAACCCTAACCCTAGCCCAAGTAGCAACCAATTAACCCTAACCCTAACCGAACCCTAACCCTAACCGAACCCTGAACCCTAACCCTGAACCCTAACCTAGCTCAAGTAGCAACCCAATAATCAACAAAAACAGAAATAAATGCATAATTAGAAGTAAAAATATGAAATTTACTAACCTGTAGGCCGGCGATGGAGGAGACTGGAGATGGTCGACGACGCAATCGGCGACGAGAGCATTCCTAACGTCGACGAGGAAGTCGACCGTGATGTCGGGGACGATGAGGCGCGCGCGGGAGTGCGGTGGCGACGAGGCGCGGACGGTGGCGACGACGCGCGCGCAGGAGAGTGAGGAAGTTGTGAGAAAGAGAAAATTGTGAGAAAGAGGAAATTTCTGGCATTTTTTTAATATAAAACAACCCATATAATGTCCCTACGGTGCCCTACATTTTAATTTAAAAATATTAAAACGTAATTTGTTATTTGGTCCTACGGAACCGTAAACGAAGGACCTACAGATTAATCCGTAGGGGTAAGAAAATGTTGCCCCTACGAATACCTTTATCCGTAGGGGCAACTCCTTATTGTATTGCAAGTCCGAAGACCAAGTTGCTGACATCCTCACTAAACCGTCGAAGTACGAAGCCTTTGTCAAGTTGAAGCGTATGTTGGGAATGCCTACCTTATCGATTCAGGTTTAAGGGGAGATGTTGGTAGTAATCCAGATTCTAGAACAATCCTAATCTGTTATGTGTTTTGGTTGTGGTTGAATAAATCTTCCATGCCATGCAAGCAGTGGTTTAATGGAGTCCTGGTCTTTTGCTTTTGTGCTATTCTTTAGGGAGTCTGTTGGTTGTGGCTTGAATTTAGGAGTCCAGTTGAGCCATGCTTAGTATGAATAGAATATTTACTATCAATTTATTATCTGAATTTTATCAGAGAATAAAATCAATTTCTTATAATTATCACTTTATTAGTTGCTCCCACAAAAATGAATGAACGCAAAATTAAAAGAAATAAAAACAGGCTGCAAATTTGATATTCTTTTTCCACATAATTTAACAGCTCGCCAGCATTAAAATAGATCCATATTATTAAGAAAAAGTCCCAAAATACCGACAAGAGTGAGAGAGAGAGAGCGCGAATATATCGACAAATAAGCTCATCTCTGTCATCCTTCAATTTTATCTCAGGGATCACCATATATGCAATAAACAATCGAATGGCAGAACGGTAGAAAAGCGACTGTAAAAAATAACAAAACTTTTAAATTCACATGCTGCTAAAGATTGATGCAAAATAACAAAACTTTTAAATTCACATGCTGCTAAAGATTGATGCTCCTCGTTATGAAGATTATCATCAAGATTTCATCATTGCAGTAGTATAGGCGGAGACCACAAAGTATGGTTGTGGCCATCAATAATTTGACGTTCAGCACAGATAATATATTGCAGATCATGATAAACTGTTTGCTGTCACCGCAAATTTGCATTAATGGGAATTAACGCCACATCTACAGATTATGCAATGCAGGAGAAGGAATATGGGCATTTACAGACAAAATGGATACAAGGGGCAGAATTAAAGGTTTTCACATCGTTTGCTCTCTAAACGTGACTGGTACAGCCAATTTCCAGTTCCGGTAAATCTCGCCTTTAACGCGTCCAACAACATGCATATTCCTTGAACAATTTCTGCGACGAAACATTAAAAGATGAATTAAAATTACAGTACGTATCAATGCTGGCAAGTCGACTAATGGTGCATGCTGGAATTTCTTCCTTAGGAATTAAATGCATACATGATACATGAAGCCATGGCGTTACGACCAAAATAAAAAGCGGAACTCGCTAGATGGAAGCCACCTTAAATTATGACTGCACTCTTGGTTTTCCCCTCTAGTCTCTATTTTTCCTTTTTTATGAGAAGTTGAGCATAGCTCACCTCAATAGCATATTAATAATAAAAGTTTAATTATGTTGGAGTCGGCTATTTTAATTACGGTAACCATAATATAAGAAATATCAAAAGTTCCAAAACTCCTCCGGAAGACTGCAATAGTTCCGCGTAGTTCTCAATTTCTCTTTAACCTTACTAGATGCTTCCGCCGTCTAGAATTTGAATAGAAGCTCAATATTTAGCAATACATCGTGTAAAGATAATTCTTTATTTCATTAAAGATTTTCGGTTTCCTTATGTTCCACAAGCAAAAACATAAAGTAATCTTTTAGAATAAGGAAGCCTCTGAATTTGGTGCGTCCCAATCAAGGGCCATTAAATTCCTCAATTTCATCGGGCAATCATACAATTCCAAACATCTTAACATCAACACTCAATGGAGATTTTAAAAATAGATGGTTATCGGTTTCTTCATGTGAACTACAAAACTTGCAAGACCAGTCCTTTGCTCATCCTTTGCTTGTCATATACGACCTTGTCAAGAGTTGTTTCTTGAGAATGATTCAAGCCAAAATCTTGACTTTTAACGGAACTACTGATTTTCAAATAAAGATACCACAAAGCTACAAGACCTCCAAAGTTTAAAAATTTACGACAACTTTGCACCAAAAATTTAACTTCTTCATTTACTCTAGCCTCTATTAGAGACTAGGTATTTGATCTGAGAAACCAAGATCTTAGAATGACGCCTTTTTTATAATAGAAAGGAGGGACAATACCAAAATATAAGAACCGTAGTCTCCTTGTTCTCATAATAAAAGAGAGAAATTATGAGATAACATCCTAGGATATATAACCTTGGTCATTATAGGTTGTAAACTTGCCTCTTTATAGGTTATTACATTTTAATATTGGTCCTTCCTCTTTATAAAAGAGTGTCCCTGTAACTTTGTGGTATCTTCTCGGACAAATGCCGAGTCCCTAATAGAGAGAGGAAACAAAGAATTGTATCCTAGCTTAAGATGGCTCACATTTAGTTTACTGGGCATTTTGCTCTTGACATGATGGCTTCAAGTATAAATCCACATACTTTATGTGCAGAATTTTGTTTAAGTTTGAGTTGTAATGAAAATTAAAATCAATACTTAGAAATACTTGTATAAGTTATTAAATGAATGATTTTAAGTGAGAGCCAATTCTCAATGTGGTTCAAAATAACAATGTGTTTATAATTTTGAGTCAAATTCAAGTAACATATCATATGTACATATATGCTGCCATCCATTTGATATGGGCTAAAGTTACAGGCTATATTGTATTATAAAGGGCTAACAAAACAACGTATAACAAGCTAATGTTACACATGTGGTTTCTTTATTTGGTATTGGTCCCTCCTATCTATAATTATTTGTCTAAAACAATTTATGACATTTTAATCAACCAGGGATCAATAAAAGTTCAACACAAAGGAAAGGCATTTAATTGGCATGGTTATAGAATGGCTGCATTCCAAAATCCGTGAGCTCTACTATCATTCACCTCGTTCCAAAAAAGCCAAATTGCACCAGAATTACATATTATAGACCTATCATTTTTTGTAATTTCTTTTATAAAATTTTCACTAAAATACTATCTTGCAGGCTTGGAAAAATTCTACCCAAAATCATTTCTGAGGAGCAAGGGGCTTTTGCAAAAGGAAGAGAAATGAATGAAAATATTGCCCTAGCTCAAGAAATGACTCA
This sequence comes from Agapanthus africanus, assembly GCA_030015575.1. Classification (NCBI taxonomy): domain Eukaryota; kingdom Viridiplantae; phylum Streptophyta; class Magnoliopsida; order Asparagales; family Amaryllidaceae; genus Agapanthus; species Agapanthus africanus. The sequence goes on along the minus strand of JASDDO010000031.1, from coordinate 681,084,665 downwards.
AGATTTATGCAGGAAAACAGGGGAACATAATCTCATTTTCAAGCTTGACATGGAGAAGGCATTTGATAGAATGGAATGGCCTTTTATCTTTCTCGTGCTGGAAAAATTTGGCTTCTCAGAACAATTTATCAAGTTGATTAAGGATTGTCTGATCACTCAGCACTATTCTGTTAACATGAAGAAGACTCGGAAATTTTTCAAAGGAGCCAGTTTATGGGCAAAGTATATAAATGCAAAATACATTAAAAATTCAAAACCAATAATGAATGCTACAGTTTCAGCTAACTGGAAAAAGATTTTTCATTACATTCCAATTGTGAACTCATTATCTAAGTGGATAATAAGGCATAGGTAGCATTGATTTCTGAAAGGAGATGTGGCATGGTGATTGTCCTTTCAAAGATTTGGCATCTTCAAGTATTACTGATCTTCATATAAATGATATACTTACTGATCAAGGTTGGGACTTTACAAATTTGCAAGGGATAATATCTGAGGATCTGATGTCAGATATCAAGAGCAAAAATTACTGTTTATCTGCTTCTCCTGACAAAAGAATATGGAAACTTACAAATACTGATGAGTTTACTCTTCACCCAGCATGGGACTTCATAAGAAAATCACATATGCAGAAGCATTATGCTAAATTTTTTAGCAATATTTCTAAATCCATTGTGCTTTTTAGCTGGAAACTATTTAATGATGTTTTGTCATTGGATTCAGTAATTAAAAGAATTGGATTTAATCTTCCCAGTAAATGCATGTGCTGTACAGTTTCACAGAAAGAAGATAGGAAGTATCTTTTTATTAAAAGTGAGATTGCTAGATTCCTTTGGAATCATATTCATGGGATTTTCAAAACCAATAAAAGAGTTGAAGAACAAGATTCTATAGAATCAATATTTGAATTTTGGTTCAGTAGACCACAATATACAGAGATAGCAAAATGGCTCCCTCATATTATAAACTGGAATATATGGAAAATCAGATGCAATTATAAATATCAGAAGGAAAGAAATAGTGAAGTATCTACCAGAAATGCAGTATCAATTGATTCTTCTACTTACTCTTCTGTGTGGTTTCAAGTAATAGAAGATATCAGAAACATGGTGATGGTTTATAAGACTACTCTTTTTTCTAACCCTCGTCCATATATTATATCTCAACTGGGCATCCAAAGATCAGATTAGTGTGGAACAAGGACAGTGCAAAATTATATTCACTTCTTGGGATAGACCACTTGCACATATGTATAAACTAAACACTGATGGGGTTTTGAATACCCGAAACTATATTATCTCAGGGGTGCAGTATTAAGAGATGATAAAGGAAATATTATGTTTGCATCAAAATTCTTTTATGGTGTTGGAGATATTCTGGAAGCAGAATGTAGAGCGGTATTGGATGGGCTTTTGCAGTGTATGCTAATGAAAATTAAAGGGGTAATAGTAGAATTTGATTCTAAAATTATCATTGACTACCACAACAGCAACAAGCCAAAATGTTCTTTATATTATACCATTCAAGCTAAACAATATCTGGCAAAAGCGACGGATGCTATATTCAGACATACATACAGAGAGAATATTGAAATTGCAAACTACTTAGCAGCAAAAGCGCAATTAGAAAGATGCAATAGCAGTTATAATGAGAGGCTAATTCCAGAAGAAATAATAATGCTATCAAGGTTGGATTTATATGCCAAGATTGAGAAGAATGAAACAGAAAAGTTTGGACCTTTTCTATGATTGATCGTAGTTGCTGATTCCTATTGGTTCAGGCTTAAGGATGAAAAATAAGAAAGCATTCTTTCATCATGGAATTTCCTTGCACATACAGAGTAAAATTACAACAAGGTTTGAATTTTGGAGATGAAAAGTAAGTTTTTTGGAGAAACCGATAATAATATTTTGATATTGGGGTTAAAGTCCATACCTTTGAAGAATTTTATGGAGGTTGGAAGTGTTTATGGGTTGATGAAGAAATTATTCGGCTATTCATGAAAGTTTTGGAGGCCCAAGTGCGAATCTGGTATCTCATTTGATCCTGCAGTAAGATCTAGTGGAGAAAATTCTGATCTGCACCTTTAGATTTGAAGAATGTTAAAAAACTCAGGAAAAAAAGAGATTTTGAACTCACCCCCGCTTCCCTGGGTTGTTCACGGTAGAAGATGAGGGATCTTAAAAGAAAAAAGCTTTGAATGAAAGAACTTAAAATGAAGAATATTGATCTCTGCAAGAGATCAAAGAACTGGCATCTGTGATTAAACTAACCAAGATGGGATTTTTTGAATCCCTTTATGTTTAGAAGATCTTAGCATAAAGTTGATGATTCTACAAAAAAAATTGAAGAAAAAGAAGAAGACTTTGATCAGAAGTTCGAGCGCAGATGAGAGATCAAGAGAAGATGAGATATTTTGTTTCAGTTGCTGGAATGTGTGTAAACCCCAGGGTATTATGTTTGTTTTTATACCCAGTGAATGGGCTGTAGGTTTCGGGCTAAGCCGATGAACTTTTGATATGAATGAGTAGATAAGCAAAAAATGGCATGGTTAATAAACACTTTATGTTTCTGCTGCAACCTTAGCAATATTTAATGCTTGAAAAATTCCATAATTCTCAACATTTCGATCATGTCAAGAGTAAAACACACAGCAGAAGTTACTGGATGGAAGCCACCCTTATGCTAGGACCCTCGACTCCCGATTTCCTCTTTCTATTAGGGAGTTAGTTATTTGGTCTTATGAGATACCAAAAGCTTAAGAGTGACACCTTTTTCATACAAAGGAAAGACCGATACTACAGTATAAGAACCATAATCAGCTCTTTTCATAATAAAGAAGATACTGAAGTAATCTTAACCTTTATAAAATGTAACCTTAGCTCCGCATAGGTTATATCCTTATCTAGTTAGCTTTTTATAGGTTATAATTAAGTTCAGCCTTTACAGATTAATATAACCTCCAACGGATGACACCATATATATGCATATGTTACTTGCATTTGACCAACCTTTTAAATGACATTTATAACTTATAAGTTGAACAACTTTATGCATGGATTTAACATAAAACCAAATAGAAATAGTGTGGTAAAAATGAACATAATTTAGCCCTTTATTAGTACATTAACTTTTTACTGCTTAAACGCACCATAATGCAAAGAGAAGAAAAAAAGGAAATCGCCGGGTACTTGAATCTATGGCTAGGCGTTTTAACCCCATTCTTTAGTTACTCATATCACCATATGTGATAAAAGCAAATACATAAATTCGATTGCAGTGACTGTAGTTTGTGTTTTACTCAAGGTTCGAGAACTCGGTTTCGGTCTCTCAAAATTTTATTTGTTTCGGTGGGTTTCGATTAGTTTCGTTTATCTCGGTTCCGGTTTTGACGGTAATACATGCATACAATATATAGATATACTAAATTTATGGTTGTATCATAAGACAATGATCTTAGTGTTAAAAAATTTAGCCAAGACAAAACATAATGCAAAATACCTTGAAAAGTATACTTAGATAAGAATTAATATAGGGTTTGGATCGACTTTTGTGGCCTTCTTGGAATGAAAATAACATGACCAGTTGTACCACAAATGAAAGTTATAATCTGAATCTTGGTTCTGCACTTGATCCACAAAGAATAATTAGGCAGTCCTGAAAGCTAAAAAAATATGTTTGACCAGTTGTTTTTCAATCCCCTCTCTCACATCTGCCCCTCTATCTCTATCATCTCGATAGGTTTTCGTTTTTCTTATAGCTTTCTAATAGTCAAGATCAACCGTGTTTGACGAGTAAGTAGCAACAACTCACCACGAAAACAAGTCAGATCTAACAATAAAGGCCTATAGTGATCACGATGATAGTAAAAACGGCAAAAAATTAGTTGTTTCAGATTTCGGCCGAATTCTGACTATATGGTTAGTTTCGTATCGGTCTCCACCGAAACTTATACGAAATGATCACGTATCAGTGATTTCGGACGAAACCTCAAACCTTGGTTTTACTAAATGGAAGCATAGTATTCTGGCCATGCCGAGTACATAAATTGAGCTCATGGTAAATTTATTGTCCTTTTCAACCATAAACAAGAATCGAAAATTTGGCTTAAGAAGAGAGAATTTCTCGAGGGTACCTGGCTAAAAAAAATAACATCGTCGTCACAAGTTCCCTCCTCAGAACATCTTAATTTGTTGATGTAGAGATCCAAAAACTCACACCAGATTAATGATGTCCATATGTCCAGTATAGCTCTAAGCCTACAACAACATACATTCAATAATTCTTGACAGGCAGGGGAAAAAAATCTTTAAAATAAATGAACTGATATGAAAGATTCATAGATGTGATTTTTCAACTACTATGCTAAAATGTGTATCTATCGGATGCATTCCAGAGATTTTTATAAATTGCTGAGCATGGCTAGGGTATGCTTTGGGCGAATAAAGTGCCTGAACGAAACTAATAATGTTAAGAACAGAAACTGCATATATGGTGATCTTATAGAAGACAATTATAATAAGAATATTAAAATAGACAATGTATGACCAAAATTAACAGGCGATTATTGAATTCGATGAACTTGAATTAATTTTAAAACCATGTAGAGTCATTAAAAATATCGTTGAATGTAAAATGCTAATCAAGTTAGAAAGACATATTTGAACAGATGGCAAGATGTTATATGTGTCTGTGTCATAAACTCTATACTTCAACAGATACATTTGAACAAGTATCCTAAATTTAAATTAATAAATGAACATCAAGCAAATGGTTAAAGTGATAAAAAAAAATATACGTGTTGTATATCCTATAGTAAAGATTCGGGAAAAAGGAACATATGTGAAAATATTGATTTTGGTTTAATGGTAAGGTAACAATACAATCCTTTGCACATCTAGTGTTCCCTTTGGACTGCACCAACAAAACCTAAAAGGATATACCAGTCGATAATAAAAGCTAGTGATTAATTTGTAATGAACTCATCACATTGAATGAATGTTCACATTTATGAAGTAATGTGCTGCAAGTTAAATCACCAAACAAAAGAAAAACTGTATTCGAAGGGCTTGCATCTTGGAATAATCTTTACCAGTAGTTATATAGGTACATATATACTCAATTTATACGACAAGCAGCATATCATATATTTTTTTCAATAAAAAAAATTATGTAGGAAACAACAGTAAGAGAAAAAGTCTTTTACAGATGACTTTACCATGCATAATATGTTTAACAGAGCAGTCTCTGCATTTTCATCTGTGTTAGCCCAGCGACATTCTGTATGCTTGCATTACAAAATGTACACATGATAAATGCAAAGACCGAATCAACAAGAATAACAGAAGGCAACAAGGCTCAAAGCATACAGTGCACATAAAGAATGTGAAGCGTAGGATAAACAATTTAAGGCTTATTGTTGGAAAATGATTGGTTGAGTATACCATAAATTAAGAAAAAATAATACATAGTCTACATTTTATGACTTCAATGCATAAATATATTCTAGTGTCTCATAGGCCACACTCAACAAACAAGCGAGGCTCGCTACATATACACATGATTTCAATAAAGGTAATGAATTTCCGGGAGGTAATGAATTTCCGGGACTCGCCATAGGATCAGGATACGCTTCGACTAAAAGAAAAGGAAAATAATATACTTCTATGGATATATCCTTGCAAAATCATAATTCAATATGCAATTCAATGTTTTTATTTCACATGCATTGCGTGTGTCCAACAGCAAAATTTATACATAATTAAAATCTTTTACTGTTAAATGACACCAATTAGAAAAAGGTTCATCTCTCTCTCTCTCTCTCTCTCTCTCTCTCTCTCTCTCTATATATATATATATATATATATATATATATATATATATATATATCATGTTCCTCATACAACAAAGCTATTAATTACATGACTAAGAAAATTATAATAATTCTCTTCCTTTTGAGATGGTCACCCCATTTTGCAAATTGTGCTTTTCTTACATTTTTTCCTTTCCCCTTGCATGTATTTTGGAAGCTTTTTAAATCAATGAATCAAACAACATATTGCATATGATATATCAAAATCTATAATAATCATGGTGCGACCACTTGTTATATATGTGATGTTGGTGGAGACTAAAATAGCTTTTTCCATGGCGGATGGTATTGGACATGGGTGGCAAACATCAAGAATAAAAAACGGCAATGCAAGTTAATGATATAATGTTCTAGAAGTTTCTTAAAAACCAAGCTATCAATTTGGATGAGCAGAGAATTTGTTGCAGCCAAGACAAAGGGATCGTGTTCATGTTGCCATTCTATAGATATAAGACTATGAGCATAGATTTCCTTTTCCATGTAAAATTTGCACTACTTGACCGTCTAATTGTATCCCTTGATTCGATATCCTCACTCCAATTTATCAAGTAATTAATAAACTAATTTGGAACAAAAAGTTTAATGCAAATTTAAATTATGCTCTAAGGAATAGAAATGTATTTATGAAAAGGGTTGTAATTACATTTTTCCAATCCTTGACACCAATTATCTAGATATTTATGTTTTCATCAAAAGAAACTTTTAAAATTTCATTAGTCAATGAATTATATAAACCAACACTATTTCTTCTTTTTATCTTATCTTTCCAACCTCTTGTAATGACAATATCAATATAAATCATCATCTTGGTTTGGCCAAAAAATAAAATCATTTATCTAGGCTAGGCTAAATTTCACTAAAATGTAATGACCTATGATTTTCAGATAAATGTCATAAGCTTTATAAATTGCAAATAAATACTATGAACCTAGACATTGACAAATAAATACTTAAAACTTCCAAATGCATTAAATTTGAGGGTTTTTTACTAAATGGTCCCTCAAAACTTCGCTAATTACTAAAAACAAACCCAAAAATTGAAAATTACTATTTATTCCTTACGTTGTCACCTTTTACTCCCTCTCCATGATTTCCATCCAAAGATAATGTCGCCGTTTGGAATTTTTTAATACATCCTCACTTTCCCCAACTTTATTCGAGAATCGATCTTTTTTCTATTTCAAAACTCTCTTCCCAATTACCCTCGACTTCTCTTTCTTAGATTTAAGTTTTTCATTTATCTTTAGCTTGCGAATCCGACGATATTCGCATTCCACTAATGCATGGGAAGAGAATGTTGAAGAAAAAGATCCTAGTTACATGGCGAATTGAGTTTTAATAAAGTAAATCCCTAACCTTAATTTTGATTTGGGGCCGAGCTTAGGGATTTTAGAGCAGGAGAGGGGTTTAGGAGTTTTAAACCTTTGCCCCGATATCCCTCGGTTATATGCCTAACGAAGAAGAAATTTTATGGTGGTCGCTACATAACTAGTCATCGGAATGACTAGTTATGTTGTAACCAATAAGAAAATGTCACATGGACTAAAAAGGTAAATAAAAATCAATCATTCGATATTATATTTTCTACCTTTTTAGAATTACCACAATACCCCTCGTCTTCTTTGATCTCTGTTCTTTTTCTAATCCTAATCAATAAAACCATCACCATGTACCGCAAGCAAGCCCAATCCTCCATCACCACCACACCACACCAATGACAACTCATCTTCCCACTATTTGAACACCCCTCTCTCCGCATGATTATGAAGAAAATTTATAAGAATTTTTTTTGTTGAGAGATGATGTCCTTCATAATGATCAATGACAACAAAAATAAAAATCATAATTTTATCAATTTTCCTTATCTCGAACTTCTTTTTCTATATCAATTCCAAAACATCGGTCTCTTTCGACAAAGCACACTCTCACCGCCATCTCTATAATTTCACAAATGGTGGAATAGTAAAATTGAGAGAAGAAATAGGAGGAAAAAAATTAATTTTCTTCAACATTTTGGTTGCTGAACCCATGTATTTTCAATATCTCTTGTTATATAAACCATTGGTTATTATTTTGTAATAAGTTTTTAACATCAAGCTATGACAATTATTGATAAACCCAATTACCCAACCTAGGGTTTTTCCAACCCTCGATTGCTATGCCGTTGATGTGGGGAAAACGAAGATAAGGGTATTGTTGAAAATGTTGACAAGGGGTAAAATAAGAATTAAATGATTTTTCCCTTTTATTTTTTTGAGTCCATGTAGCAATTTCTTATTGGTTGCAACATAAGTGGTCACTCTGATGACTAATTATGAGTGACTAGTTATGTAGCAACCACCATAAAATTTCATCTAACGGGGTGAGAGAAAGAATCTTTTTGGCAAGTCGGAAGACCTTTTAGAAATCATTTAGAGTTTTGGGGGAGTAAATAGTAATTATCAAGCATTGGGGTTTCTTTAGTAATTAGCTAAGTTTTAAGGGACCATTTAGTAAAAAACCCTAAAATTTAATAATAAACACAATTTTTTAAATTTAACCTTCAAGTTATATGAATACTTGTAATTAAGAAACATGCATTAAATAAATAAATAATAAAATGAATAGAGTTCATATTATTTATTTTCAATGGGTAAATTGCTTAGTAACCCCTCGACATTGCACCTATCCCGCGCTTTAATAACTTATAATTTTTTCACTTTAATACTTTATGGTTTCCTTTTTTATCTTTCACTTAACTAAGCTAACGGTAAAGGAGAAAATACAATTTTACCCTTCTTCCCCACAGCCCCAACAACACCTTCCCCATGGATATCTACCCAACCCATTTATTTCACAATCACTCCCCTTGTTTTACCTTGCTTCCTAAAAAAACCAAATTACAATAATATACAAAATCCTTTGTCTCATATTCGATCCTTTAAACCCCATAATTAAGTTCCATAAACCCTAGTTTAGTTCATGTGTCGAATATTAACAAGAACGATAAACATCTGGCAGGGAATAAAAGGAAAATCAATATGGATTTTAGTGTTGGAACTATTTGGATTTGATTTGATTAAATTTTTTTGGCACTGGCCGTAAGCCCTAACCTAAGCACACAAACACACACAACACATCGACGCACACCACATACAAGCACACACAACACGCACCCAGGGACCCACGAATTTGCCCCAAAAGCATTAATTTGTGGTCACTTCCCCTCTGGGGCTCCTGGGGTTCGAACCCCGCAATCTACCGTAGAGGGAAGGTGCCCATACCAACTAAGTTATTTCTCGATTTGATTAAATTGAATATATACATTTTATGCTGAGCTATTTATGATTATGTTGACCTAAAGAGTAATATGTTTTTATGATGATTGAAAGAATTTTAGTAAGGTTTTTTCTCAACTAGGTTGGTTGTTTAAAGAAAGATGAAAAATAATTAGGACACAATATCAAGGAAAGAAGAAAATTAAGGCACAAAAAAGAGGATAGAGAAGCAGACTAGGGTATAATTATTCAGAAAATAACATTTGCATGTCAGATGAGAATTTTTTTCCGAATATTCTTATGGCGGGTTAGCATATGGTAAAAAATTGCTAACGGAGCAAAACTATAGGGTATTGAAGTGCTAGAAAAAAATTGTTATTAAAGTACAGAATAGGTGAAACATTAAGGAATTATTAAGCAATTTTCCCATTTTTAGCTAATTAAGTTCATGACATTTATTTGATACTTCATTAAATGTATGGTATTTATACGAATGAAACAAATAGTCCATGGTTTTTAGCGAAATTAGCCATTAAATATATCCCTTCACCATTGAATACTCAACCCACAAAACTAACGAGCTGGCTTAATTGTACGAAATAAGATGAGTTAACTTAAGGCGTTATTTTAGATTAAACGTCAAGAATGGCCTGCGCCCCACTAGACCGGCTATCTGCAGCCGTAAAACACCGGTCATGGGTCAAAGTTGTATGATCCATTGAACATATACTCTTCTGTCTAATTGTATCATATTGTTATTGACCCATAGGTTTGTCGACTTCACCGCAAATAAAATTGGGTTTTCCCTTCTATTTTGGTAAATATTAACCATTAGAACCCATAAGTTGATGAATGAGCAAAGAAGTAACTACACAGATGACAGGTAACTAGCTAAATAATGTTTAAATTTGACATGCATTTCAATCCCTCATGAGAGCATGAATTCAACATGCATTTCAATCCTAAATAATGTTAAAATTTGTTTCAACCTGTCAATGCCTACACAGATGACAAGTAACTAGCTATATCCTAAACATGGAACCAAACTCATTAAAGAATTAAATTCCATGAGGCGCTTTTGAAGAGTACCAATCGCCTGCAACGTGGCCACAAACCTAGCCATAGTGTGCTACAAAACCGACAGAACTCTAATGCAGTAACCCATTTATAATCATCTTGCACAACCTGTCATGTGAGTCGCGTATCTGCACTGAAACATTCTTGTTTACAAATCCTACAATTTTTCTCAAGAAGCATGCCCAATACTTTTAATACGGAAAGCATCGGTCCCTGTCACTGTGATGCAGGCTGAGAGATATATTTTTATATTCTAAGACGCCCTTGGAGGACAAATGCCTTTTGTATGGGCCAAAACATGTACTTTTGTGCAGCGATATCTTTAAAATAAATGTTTTTTAAGCACGCTTCAATTAGGATTTGAGCCTGGGTTGCAGAAAATACCATCTTAGGGTTGAGGAATATGCTTTTATATTCTAACAATAGCAAAACTCATCTCAAACACAATATCTTGATTATTTGATAATTTTCCCCTCGACTCATAGAAAACAAACGCAGGCCCAAATACTTTAAGAGTCTCAATTCGATGGAACAGCTCCAGAATTCTTCATTATATAAAGTATACATAATTTCAAGAAATAATCATGCAACTGAAATGTGAAAAAGGGGAAACTCAAGAGCACAGTACCTGGTGCAGGGTTTTTGGGCCTCACCGCTGACTCCAATTGATTAGGGTTTTAGAGGATTGTTTTGCAAATGGAATTTGAAGAGAATGAAAGCCACAACGACAGTTTAGGTATTGTGTATAGCTTAAATTGTTGTAAATTACCGCAAAATTTACACAGCTCTTACACTTAACTCCCTTTTGTTTTTGGGTTCAATATTTTGGACCCTCGAAATATATTTTTATTTCTAAGGGAAAATTAGTTCCGAGCCCGATTTTGAGAAGTAACTTGTTTTTAAACCCACGTATTTATAAAATCGTCAAAAAACCCAATACTTCGAAAATACAGAAGATCGAAACCCAAAATGACTTATACGTATAATAATCAGGATATTTTTCCAAAAATCATAATTTTGCCCTTAATTCTTATATGACAAAACTATTTTCTAAAATATACGTATAATAAATTGGTTATTCTCATTTTCTTCTCCATCGCCGCTCGCCGCTGCTACTTCATCTTTCTCAAATCGATAAAGGATCCCTCGTATTTGAGCTCCAATAGAAAATTTGAATGCAGATTAAAGCTTGGTCCCTAATTCTAATCTCTATTCTTAAATTGTTTATCTTCGTTCCTAATTCCAGTAACCTTAATTTCAACTTACTTCTATAGTCAGAGTTTGAGGTTGCTACTCTCAATCTTTTCATGTTCATGTTATTTCTTATATATTTGTTTCTTCATCAACGAGAAAAATGACTGTGTCCAAATTTCTTTAACGATTTCCAGAGAGATCGTTAATTTCTTAACTTAAAATCGAAGATACGATGGTTGTAGCATTTTTCCTCTATAGGATTTAGAAAGAAAATGTTTTAAAAGAAAAAAATTAAGGCAAACATAATAAAGAGGAAGTAACGAAGAAGAAACAAAATGGGTTAAAGAGTAGAAATCAGGGAAAATAATAATAAAGAAAAACAAAAAAAAGTCTTATGTTTTAAAATCTTGGAAAATCTTGAAAATCCCTAGTTTTAATATTTCGGAAAATCTTAAAAGGATATTATAGCTATAAAAATACTTGGACAAAATCAAGGTTTGGATTTAAAATAATAATAAATTATATTTTTGGGTTTTTCTATAATTTTAAACCTTTATAGGTTTAAAAATAAATCAGATTATGAAACCGGGTCTGAAAATAATTTTCCCTATTTCTAAATAGGGCTCCATAATCCATATTTTTGGAAAAGCTATATTGTGGGCCATTAACTAAATAGGACCTTCGTTACTCTTTTTCTTATTCCCGTTAGATATTTGTTAAGTGGCTGCAGGTAACCTTAGTTGTGAATTCTTCATCTACGCTTATCCTCATACTTTTTGTGCTTTTGGAAAAATAGAGCCCTTGGGACCACAAGAATTGAGGAAAATGAAGCAGCTGTTATTAATTGTATTATTATGATATAATGGATGTCTTTCGGTTATCATGACCTAACGAATTAACTCTTCGTATTTATGACTTGTCATCAATATATGAGATAATAGAGAAAGTGGAGATGGTGGATAATAACTCTTTATAACTTATGACTCTTGATTTCTCATTTCATGCGTCTATAATTAGAGGTATTGAAAAATGCACTGGATACAACAAAAATAAACAAATACTTTCACTATATTGAAATTCTATATTTCTCTCTTATCTCTATAAACATATTCATCTATGGTGGATACTATTACAATTTGATATCTTATCAGTGTGGCAGTACAAGAAAAACTTGATATGTGTTTGATGGACGTAGTTACAGCTTATTTTTTATGGATCCCTTGATAGTGATATTTATATGAAAGTCCCCGTAGGTTTTAAGATGTCTGAAGCATGTGGTTCAATATCCCAGGATATTTGTTCGATCAAATTATACAAATTCTTATATGGATTAAAACAATCTGGACGTATGTAGTATAATCACCTTAGTGAATATTTATTAAAATAAGGTTATATAAATGACGAAATTTGCCCATGTGTTTTTATAAAGAAATCTTTATTTGGATTTGTCATAATTGCCGTATATAATGATAATTTAAATATTATTGGAACTCCTGAAGAGCTTCTAAAGGCAGTCGACTACTTAAAGAAAGAATTTGAGATGAAAGATCTTGGAAAAACAAAATTCTGTCTTGACTTACATATCGAGCATTTAGCTGATAAAGTTTTTATTCATCAATCAACTTATACAGAAAAGGTCCTAAAACAATTCTACATGGATAAACTTTTCTAATTTTAAGAACAAAATTCATCACCACAAGATGAATAATAATTGGGGGGGGGGGGGGGGAGGGGGGATGTAGAGGAAAATCTTGCTTTCCAAAATGATGATTTCGACATTGGGTCTATTAGTATAACACATTTTGATGTAGCGGATTTTCTCGAAGATACAGACGTGAGAACTGAAAATTTAAACAATGATGGGATTATCCCAAATAAATAAAATTCTCTTTTAGCACTTCTATATTTCTTTTTAAGCATCTGTCTTTTTAGTCTCATATGTAACCTTCTTTTTCTTTTTTTCTTCTAAATTTGCAGTGTTTCTTATAATATATTTGTAACGATCCTAAATTTCATATACCATCCTTTCCGTTTTAATTCATAAAATTGTTTTTTGATCTTGAATCGAGTTATAAGCAATTCTTGTAAAATAAGTGCAAGAAATAACTTGTAACTCGTTAGTTAAGACTCTCCGCTACTGTCCCTTAGCCCAAGTGTTCATGGAGTTACGAAAAGTTTCAGAAGAAAAGATATATGTAAATGGATCAAAGGAAGCGACTGGAGTACATGGCACGAACCCCGAGGCATGAAGGTATCTTGGGGTCGAGCTTAAACCGAGTTTTGCGGCCTGGTTAAGTCCAAGTGGGTCCGTATTGGGCCCATACGTCCTTTGCCTTCCCGACTGTTCGTTTCAATACCCCAAACGTCCCCATTCAATCCGAGACTGCCCAGTCTTTTCATTTCTCCATTAAAACTCTTTTTATCACAATTCTTTACACCCTTTAATCCACCCTACTCCCTAACTCTCTTATAAATACCCCACTCAGTTCTAACCACTTTTCCATATGCATATTACTCTCAAAACTTTACTCTCTCAAGTTCTCAATACATCAAGTTTCCATAAGGAGTCAAGCACCTTCATCTCGCGTCATTGTTCCCTCATGCTTCTTTCTCCCTCTCCGTTGCTTCACAACTCGTCCAAGTGACGTCGGTAGATCGAGCTCGCTCTTAGTCGCATTCACGGCCTCGGTTCTTCAAACCGAGCCTACTTCTTTTCAATTCCTCGTATGAGTACTAGCGGTTCGAGTAAGTTCCCTTCCCTTCTTCTTCTTTTTGAACCTCATCTATTTTGATATTGTAGAATTGTTCTCATGCTTGTAGGTAAGTCCCCCTTGACTTCTCTCTTTTGTTCTCCTCTCACCATCTCCACAAATACGATATTATAAACTAATTTTAACTTGAAAATATATATTCATTGCAAACTTGACATGTTCGTTATAATGACATGATACCAAGAAAACATAAATTACCATCCTGTCATCTTGCAATCCACGTTTCATGTAATTTAATATGTATTTAAAATAAAATTGCTATGTTAAATAATATTTAGAATGCAAATAACGAATAAATATCATGAATTTACACATACCCTTTCATCTTTGTCATAACCTATACCTATAGAAATTCACGGGGTAACGACCTACCCCACTCACATGCACCATGGTTTCATAGCACGATATTTTGATTACATATTTTATTTAAAAGAAATAATTTTCATTAAAATACTACCGCTTTATAAAAATATGTTTTTAATCGCTATTTTTTACACTTTTGCAATTACGCTTCTATAACTCTTGTTAAAGGACTCATTTATGGATGGTGCGAGTTATCACACGTCCTTGGGATAGTAGAGTGAGATGCAGAACTTCTCACGGAGAATTCGGTCTCGAAAGGCATAAAAATACGATTTTAAAGAATACGACTTTTAAAACAAACTAAATCGTTGAAAATTTATATAAATCATGAATCCGTATTTTCAATGAAAACAAATTATGAAAATTATATTTTTAAATGAAAAATTAAAGTTTTAAATAAAAATACAATCAAGTTTCCAAAAGTGATATTTTTCATTAAAATACCATAAACTTTAAAAGTTAAATTTTTACACTAAAATACCAACAAATATAAAATACGTTTTCATAAAAAAAATCTTGACTTTTTAAACAACATATGTTTATTAAAAACTTATTCGAGACTTTAGGACGAATTAAAAACCCTCGAGAATTTTTAAATGACATTTTTATTAAAATACCATAGAAATCAAAATACTAGTCTAGATTACGTATTCAGGTTGCTAATTGGTTTGAGTGGTATTTTATCTTGTCAGTTGCCTCGGGGTTTCCGGAGACAATGATGTACCACTTGCCTCTCTCTAAATATATATCGTAACCTTACGGTGGAAATTATTAAACGATGATCGTCTTTGAAAAAGACACAAATCATGTCGTCCATGTGCAGCGGTTATCGATATTTTCCAAAATCAAGAAATTCACAAGATTAAATCTAGTAATAAGACATGACTATAAACTAAATACAAACTCAAACTTGATTTGAACATCGAACTAAAATCCAAACTCTAACATAATCTTGAACTTAAACACTTGAACTTAAACTTGAACTCAAACTACTTGAACTAACTTGACTCTATCCAGGATTACAACTGACATGACTAGCATTCTACTTGATTTACTCGAATTCATTCTTCATCTTTTGCAATCTATGGTTTCGATCAAAACTTGTAAGTTTAACTATAAATTTAACATACGCGGGGATAAGGGGTAATCTGGTAAAGAACATATATCGTGGCATGAGATTCCACTATAAATCATCTAACATGAATCAATGTGTTGTTGTCCCGTAACTTCACAGGTCCCTAAACAAAACGTATTGTTGGTCCGTGGCTTCACGAACTACACTCGTATATACACACACATTTTCTTTACCAAACTACAAATAACAGGTTAGAATATAGTAATCAAGTTTACAGACATTTTCACGCTTTTATATGACGCCATGCTTAAGAGACATTACCATGCTCACGTTTAAAAGACACTTTTACCTATCTGTTACCACACTAAAAATTCATATTCTATTTATATGCCTTCCTTTATCATATTCATATTCATAATTCTTTTTGGGGACTTATCGAACGTTATTTCGCTGACGACATTCCTTTCTATTTGTTTCCTTGGAATGTTCGTCAGATACTAGGAAGATTGAACCAAGTTCAAAGGTTGGCGCTCAGCTCGAAACACAGACTAACTTCTAATTTCATTCAGCGGTTTATTTTAGTATGCCACCTGTTAGAAATTTTCATTGCACTTTTATTTTCAGTATCTTGTATCAAAACTATGTGGAAGTTGAATGTAAATGAAGTTGTTGAAGTTTTATTTCACTTGTCAAATTTTCTTGTATGTTATATTGCTTATAAACGCTTAGCGTATTTATTGCGGGAAATGACCTTCTCGGAATAAATACGTCGCGGGCTTATCACGTGTATGCTTTCGTCTTTTAGAAAGCGGGGCGTGACAGTATTTTGTTTTGTTTTAATGAAGAATATGGATATTTCCAAATCTTTAACCAGATCCAAGATCAATGATGAAGTTGCATGTCTCGTAGATAGTGCAACAAC
The DNA here is from genome assembly GCA_030015575.1 of Agapanthus africanus. NCBI lineage: Eukaryota > Viridiplantae > Streptophyta > Magnoliopsida > Asparagales > Amaryllidaceae > Agapanthus > Agapanthus africanus. The sequence goes on along the minus strand of JASDDO010000031.1, from coordinate 681,068,134 downwards.
ACACACGATACTTAAAGATATGAAATATTTTCCCCATATAATAATGGCTGAAGCCAATGTTAACATGGTATCTGGTAGTACAAAACTAATCGAAGGCTCTGGATTTGCAAATATATTATTATCTAGAGGTACAAAGTTTATTATTAATAGCGCACTCAAGAAAGTCTCAAAGAAACGTGTTAAGTTATAAAGATATTTGTCTTAACGGATACCACATTGAAACTGTAAAAGGAAGGAACACTGAATTTCTATATATTACATCTTTTGTCTCGGGTAAAAAATGCGTACTTGAAAAACTATCAATATTCTTTTCTGGCTTATACTACACAAATATTAATACAATTGAAACCCATGTAATAGTAAACCAGAAGTTCATTGATCCAATTACTTTTATTATTTGGCATGATCGACTAAGATATCCCGGATCAACAATGATGCGAAAAATCATTGAGAATTCACACGAGCATCCATTGAAGAACCGGAAGATTTTTCAATGTAATGAACTCTTATGTGCTGCCTATTCTCTGGGTAAATTAATCATTAAACCATCGCCATCTAAAGTTGGAATTGAATCTCCTGCATTTTTTGAACGAATTCATGGTGATATATGTGGGCTTATTCACCCACCATGTGGACCATTTAAATATTTCATGGTTTTAATAGATGCATCTACAAGATGGTCACATGTGTGTTTATTATCAACTCGCAACGTTGCTTTTGTAAAATTACTTGCTCAAATAATTAGATCACAAGCACAATATCTAGAATATGCAATTAAGAGAATCCGTCTTGATAATACTAGTGAATTAATATCCCAAGCATTTAACGATTACTGTATGTCAATTAGAATAGCTATTGAACATCATGTTACTCATGTTCATACACAAAATGGTTTATCTGAATCATTTATAAAATGCTTCCAATTAATAGCTAGACCATTAATTATGAGAACAAAGCTCCCAATTTCAATATGGGGGCATGCTATTTTGCATGCATCGGCACTTGTACGCATCAGATCAACAAGTAATCATAAGTTCTCCCATTTACAATTGGCTTTTAGTCAGAAGCCATATATTTCCATTTAAGAATCTTTGGGTGTGCGGTATATGTTCCAATTACTCCACCACAACGCACTAAGATGGGTCCTCAAAAGAGACAGGGAATATATGTTGGTTTTGAGTCTTCCTCCATAATTAGATATCTTGAACCATTGACAAGAGATATATTTACGTCACAGTTTGCCGACTGTCATTTTAATGAAAATGTTTTCACAACATTAGAGGGAGAAAATAAGCAGGAAAAAGAGATTACATGGAATGTGTTATTTTTATCTAAATTTGATTTTCGCACAAGACAATGTGAACTAGAAGTTCAAAAGATAGTATGGTTGCAAGCTATAACAACGACTTAACTGCCAGATTCCTTACTTCCTTTACTGACATAAATAAAGTAATCAAATCACATATTTCTGCTGTTAATGCTCCAGTTAGAATTGATTTCCCGGAAGGGGGATCGCTGAATATTACAGTTGTAACACCCTAACCTGGTCGTACGTTTTTTTAATAATATTAATTAGTACTTTGAATTTCTTTTAATTATTATTGTTTGGGTTATGATTGGTGTTTGGATTGTATGTGTGATTATCGGACTCAACCTGCTTGCGTGAAATCCATTATGGGTTGATAGTTAGATAGAGTATATTTTATTGATATTTATCCATAGACTAAATTTATATGAATCTCAAATAATATATATATATATATATATATATATATATATATATATATATATATATATATATATATATATATATTCTGTTAGCCATACGTTATGAGTATTTTTGTATTAATTGTTAGTATGCTTTTATCCTATTTAAATATCCCATAATATTTTATTGACGGTTATCTATTACATTTAAATCCTAAACATCCTAAAATACTATGTATACTATGTTAGATTAGAATATTTTTTCTAACCATTATATTTATGGTTTAAGTGGGTTATGTATGTGTAGATAACTTCTGAGTATAATTTCAGAGATTTAGTAGAGACGGATCGGGGATCACAATATCTTTATAAAATATTATTTAGTGAAAAGAGTTATACACACACACACTATATTATACTTATACCTATTATAAAATAAAATAAAAATATAGTTTTTCCTTTAAAAACTCATCTCCCTCATCTTTTCTCTGTCTCTCTTCCTCTCTTTCCCTCATCTCCAAGCCGGCACCATCGCCATCATCACCCTGACCTTGTCACCGACTCCTTCTCCCACGAGTCCTTGTCGTCATCCCCCATCATCATCTTCACCTCAAGACATCGATCACCCATGTAATACCCTAGTTCATTTATACCAGTTCTAGTTCATGTATTTCTTTCTTTATGGTATTTTCCTGATTTATTGTGTTTTGGGTGCGAATAGTGTATTTGACATTTGTATTTGCATCCGACCCGACCCGCATGCTTGAAACCAGTCTTGATTCATGTTTATGATTTATCCTGACATGTTACATAGACTCGAGCACTTTCATTTATTTTTATATTGCATACTCGCATTTTATCTAGCATCTGCATTTTAATATAACATTTTAAGTCACATAAAATATTTTAAAAATACATTGCATGGCCTGCATGATACCCCTAACCCTTTGGTAGTATCCGCGCATCTTGTTCTCGTCTCGTTCAGTGAAACGGACTTGTTTGGATGACTACGTGCACGTGCGTGCATCCGTTCTTGAGGGTATGCATTTTCTTGTTACCCGGATATCCAACTTTAATTTTGGTCGACATGTATATTTTTCGTATTTTAAAACTGAATTTTAGACCCGACCCGGGCATGTTTTGGACTATGTTTGTATTTACCAGAATATCAAATTTTATTTATCTAATATTAATTTTATAAACTGATACAAATTAAACTTTAGATAACTAATAAAAGATTTTTTAAATTTAAATCTAAACTAATTTCCTAACAAACCAACAACCCCTTTCTCTCTCTCTCCTCTGCATATATTTATATTTATATATATTTTATTTATTATTTTTTTCTTCCTTATTTAATACACAGCCTCTTCTTCTTACTTCTTCTTCTTTCTTCTTTCTTTTTCTTGATCTTGTTTCTTGATTTCGGTGATCACCGCCGGAGCCGTGCTCGTCGCTGACGATCCGAGTGATCCAGTGAACGTATTTTGCCTGTGTGATCACCCTCTTGCCTTGCCTGGACCTGTCCCGTGTGCCGCGTGTGCATTGCGACGATTTACCGACGTCAGACGTGCCGTGCGTATCCGTCGCGTGATTTGATCGAGGCAAGTTTATCTTGCTACATGCTATACTACATCCATATTAATAATAATATTTCATGTTTAGTGTATTGTACATCCCCTGTTATCATTTTACTGTTTTACGATGTCCGTTTGCATCCGTATAATTTATTTCGTATCTAGTGCATGCAAATTTATCTTGTTATATGTTAGACTACAATATATTGCACCCATTTGAATAATAACATCACATAATGTTTAGTTATGCATCCCACATTACCATTTTACAGTTTTATGTCTTCGGACATCCGTATGCATCCATATCAATATTTACACAGTCGCATGCTAATTTATCTTGCTACATGCTATGTATCTTATTTTGCATCCATATGAATAAAAATATCACATGTTGATTGCACTGTACATCCATATTAAAGTTTTACCGTTTTCGGATACCCGTTTGCATCCGTATTATTTAAAATATATATCGCCGTAATATTTCTTATTATTATCTTTAATTAGTTTATAATCTGCATTTTATAATGTTATAAAAAATATAGTTTGAAATATTATAGTTTACATATGAAACGTCGTTGCAAAGCGGATACGACAAATCTGAAATTTACTGTACACCTTACCTTATAAAATTCATTATAAATCATAGAAAAATCATTAGTATACGTTCTTTAGTTCGTTACGAAGCTAACTCAGAATAATATAACTATATGAAATATTTACTTACAAAATAAATTGTTTAAATAACATAAAATGCAAATGAAAATATCTCTAAACCGCTGTCCAGGGAAATTCCAGCAGCAAAGTTTCAACTTCGAATGTTCACAACTTTTTGTGGAACAACCTGAGATACTTCTACTTATAAAAATTAAAACCTTATTTAATTATCTTTGTTTTGGTATAAGACACATCCCTTTTCGAGAACGTTTGTTATTTTTAAGCTATTTTATAAATCAGGATGACGCTGAATGTCTGAACGGAACTTTCTTGTGCATGGTTAATCAATACCACTTTTATAGTTATTAATCAGTTTGAATATGTTATCCATGTTAATATTATTATATCAATATCTATTTAATAAATAATAGTGCTTGTGTTTTAATATTCAGCAAATTTTACCGATTTACAGTTTTAGAGTATCCGTATGGTTTATTACATATCTAGTTGCACGCCGAGACCATATTATTTCATGTTACTGTTGTATTAGTGCACCATGCTTGATAATTGTGCATCCTACTTAGTCATGATGTGACCCCTGATCGATATTTGTGCATCCATGCTTTTATTGTACATCCGTACTTTCACCTTGATTGAATACTTACTACAGTTTGATTATGAGCACCCATTTGATTCACTGTGCACTACCTGACATGACCTGATACACCACTACTTGACATGACTTTATACATGTACACTACTTGACATGACCTGATATATCACTACTTGACATGTTACCTGATCCTGTTTCTAATGCCGACAATCCTGACATGTTGTCCCGATGGACATATCCTGTTGTCTGTATAGACAAACCTGTTCCTGCTTGATCCTGTGTTGGCATTAGTCTCAGATTTATCAATACCCGACTTGAACACATAACTTTGGGGTATGGGGAAATCAATGATGAAAGCTGACTTGTAACTCAACAGTTCGACGCTTATACTGATCAGTTTTGAGGGCTAGGCCAGTCCCGGAATGATGTTACTGACATCATTCGTCTGTACATGTTTCCTGTTTGTGTTTAGCGGCACGTCTCAGATTCAACCCCGAGAGTATGGACCGTGGTCCCGGATACGCACGGGATATTATTGAGTTACATCGACGATTCATCAAATTGATTTCAAAGACTTGAGAGTAGTTAACCCAGTAGTTAGTTCAGATTACTCACCACACGTCACATGTACTTATACCCTTCACTGTTCCCTATTTGTGTTACTATTATACTCTTATTACTGTTCATACTCATGCATGCATATCTTGTTATCTCCTGATTATATTATTGTTGATATTATGACGCACTGTCGTCTGGGTTTTGCATGGCCCAGATTCTCTACCTTTGTCGCAGGCTGATCAAGAGTATTTCCGCCATTAGGCCGAGCAGTGATGATCCAGTTAGTATCCAGTTTAGTTATGTTTTACTTTCCAGATGTTTTTGCTCTTTGGATTTATTACTACCGCATATTATTTCTTGACTCGTTTATTCTGGCTCATGGACATGTACTAGATAGTTTATTTTATTTCTATTGTTCTTGATATCTCTAGACAGCCGTAATGTGACCGTGGAGGGATGTTTCCTAGCCACAGGTAGCATGGTTGGCTCTGTCATGTGTCTATCTTAGTGCACTCTGGGAAGCGGGGTGTGACAACCCATCTCCTCCTTCCCTCGAAACCATCACCAGCGCCCATTTCAGACCCGAGCACCCTCCTCACCATCAAACTCCAACCCCATCGACCATCGTCACCTCGACCTCCCAATGTCGACCGAGCACCTCCATCACTGTCGCCACCTTCCTCTTCATCTCATAGCCGCTGCCTTCATCTTCTTCTCGAGCATCCATCCACTACCTTCGCCGTCGCCATCTTCCTCTTCAAACCCAACTCAAACCCTAGCCGAGCACTCAAGTCGAGACTACCATCGACAACAACCCCTCTCCTTTGCAACCTAGACCCTTCGCCGCACTTGAACCCTAGCCACGCCACCGGCTTCACCCCTCAACAGAGAAACCATCTTGACTTCTACCCCATCATAGATCACCTCGATAGCTCGTCGTCGATCAACCCTTGTCGATGCCATCTTATCCAAAGTCATCACCATCAACCGAGACGACCGAGATAAGAAGCAGCCCAATCGTCGTCGACTTCATCTCCGAACCGAGTGCAAGCTTGGATCTTGGCTTCGTGTTTCCGTTGTTCCATGTTCGTTTTGCTCCGTTCATGTTCGTATTCGCATTTTTCGAGACCGAGGCATGTTTCTAACTTGCTACATGCTATAGTTTACGCAATATACATATATATTGCCATATTATTATACTATTATATCTATATAATTCGTATACCACAGATAGTTAACATTAATAAGTTTTTACAATATACTATTTATGCAAATATATATAAATTATAAAACCAAGTAATTATAACAAACTATTCTATTATGGCCAAATCGTTAAATTGAGCTGGTAGGAAGTGATATGGTTTTTTCTTTATATTGTATTTTTCGCACCTAGATAACGGTTACGACCGTATTCATCATGACCTGTTTACACGATATTATTACAAAATAAACACTTTATCTAATTTAAGACACTATCACCGACATGCTTGTAAACTGCCAGACTATTACTATTTATTCATGTTTATACTTGTTGCTTGTAATACTTATTGATGCCAACAATCCTGACTTGTTGTCCTGGTGGACGTGACCTGTTGTTTTGATAGGCATAACATGTATCTGCTTGTTATTTTTTTGGCATTAGGTAGATATTATATTTATACTTGACCTGGAAAACGAAACCTAGGGAAATGGGGAAATCAAAAGTGTAACTGAAGTGTAACTAAAAGAGATATTACATGTTTCCGTGGTTCCGGGGGTTAACGGAATAAAATCATTATTGATTTATATATCTTGCATCCATAGTCCCGAGAGGTAACAATATATATCTTGCGTCCGTGGTCCTAGGGGTAACGAGATATATATTTTTGAGTTATATGGAGGAGTACATTAATTGGTTTCAAATGCCTAAAAGATAGATCACTTAGAAACATGGATCTTAGGATACACATGACAAGTTTAACTATCTATAACTTGCTTGTTGTCACGCCCCGCTTCCTAAAAGATGGAAGTAGGTACGTGACGAGGCCTGCGACGTATTTATTTCGAGAAGGTCATTTTCCGAAATAAATACGCTAAGCGTAATTGAACAATATAAAATGACAAGAAATTAACATGAGATTTAAACTTCAACAATTTTATTTACATTCAACTTGATACATTTACAATACATGAGTTCAATTGAAAGAAAATACAAGAAAAGAAATGCCTAAACAGATGGCATACATAAATAAAAAGAAAATGCTAACTAGTTTAGGACTGAGTCGTAATCTGATCGCGCTCCTCCTCTGTGGTGTCCACCTCCTCGGTCTCCACAGTATTTGACGAACATTCCAAAAAACAAAGGTGGTGGAATGCCCGTCAGAGAACTTTCGCTCGGTAAGTCCACAAGAAAAAAGGCGTGAAGTATAAAAGTATAATGACAAAGAAAAATGGATATCATGAAGCAATAGACTATGAGATATAGTGTTTAAACATGTTATTTAATGTAAGCATGGTAATTCTATTTAACATGCAGTTCTATATATATCATGGCAAAGTAACATGAGTATAGTATAGCATGGTCGTGTAGTGTAGATATAGTGAACATGAAGTGCATGTAAGTGTCCTAAAAGGTCTCTACATGGATAAAATAATTTAACGTAAGTTCAAGGGTGAATGCCAACCAATCTCAAGAGTGTTCTCGAACCCAACAGGCTGTAATCCAGGGGTAAAAAACCACGGGCCCGAATCAAATGTTAGTAACGGGACTTCAACCTAGTGTTGAAGTATTCCAAACTCAACATGTTATAATTCAGGAGTAAAGAAACACGGGCCCTCATAATAGCTTACTTGTATTAGTAGACATGGATTCATGATCTAGGACGACTCCTGAAATTTCGTTGGATTCGCACTTGAACTACCCCAACACCCCGTATATTCTAGGTTACAGTTAAAATTACCAGTCTTGCTCGAATCCATGAATACATCAAATTGCAAGATTGAGTTCATGTCAATGTTAAGTACTCGTGTCAAGTGTTCATGTATTCATGTCAAATTATATTCATGGTTCGAGTCAAGTCAGTCTCAATAACAGCCATTGTGTTCTGATATTCATATCAAGTCATAGTATTCTAGTATTTAAGTTTTGGGATATTCAAGTTCAAGTGTTCTGGTTCATGATCAAGAGTTCAAGTTTATGTTAAAATTTGGATCCTGATTGAATTTGTATTCAGGTTAGAGTAAATATCTTATGAAAGGATTTAGCTCTTAAATTTCTTAAGTTCGGGAGTAATCGGACGACTGCTGTAAATGGACGGCAGGATTTGTGTCTTTTTCCAAGACATTTGTCATTGATAACTCCACTAAACTTGTCTAACCTGAATAGCCAATCACTCACTTTCTCCGGCTCCCCGGGTCTTAAGAGAAATGATACCGCTTAAGCCTATATTAATCTAAAGTTCTTAAATATTTAATATTGTGATTTACATTGTATTTATTTTGTTTGCATTTCTCGATGGGGTTTTATGAAAAATATTTTAATATGGTTTAAAATTAAACCTCGAGAATGATTTATAATATTGGGGTTTTCATGAACATGTATTTTAATTGTTGTAGTATTTTAGTGATAAAACCTAGCTTTTGAAAGTTTATGGTACTTTTATGAAAAAATACTACTTTTAGAAACTTGTTGGTATTTTATTAAAATTCTATTTTTTAATTTTAAAAATATAGTTTCATAATTTATTTTTATTGAAAATACGGATTCATAGTTTTATATAATTTTTTCAAAGATTGTTTTGTTTAGAAAAAATCGTATTTTTTAAAAACCGTATTTTTATTTTCTTTTGAGACCGAATTATCTGTGAAGAGCTCTGTATCTCACTCTACTATCCCAAGGATGTGCGATAATCCACACCATCCGTAGATGGATTCCCCTAAAAGGGTTGTAGAGCCGCAATTGCAAAAGATTTAAAAATAGCAATAAAACATTTTATAAAAGTGATGGTATTTTAATGTAAATTATTTCTTTTAAATAAAACTTAACTAAAATATCGTGCTATGAAACCATGGTGTTGTGAGTTGGGTAGGTCGTTACCTCGTGAAATTTCTAGAGGTATATATTTCGAGGTATCGATATAATGGTTACTTTTAAAGTTCATGATATTTTAGCGTTACATGCATTCTAGGGTAGTTTTAACAATTATAAACTTTAATTTTAAATTCAAATGATATGTAGGTGAAACATGACATGTAATTGGTGAAACATGACATGTAATTGTTGGTATGATGGTAAGTGATAATTTCTTATTAATACTAATATGAACTATAATGGATATGTCAAAACTTAACAACAATTAGATTAAAAATGATGTTAGCCACTAAAAGGCGTATTTTTTATGGTGATGTAATAAGGAGGCAAAAAGAGATGTCAAGAGGTTTAAGACTTACAAATTTGAATGTAGGATAGAAAGAAAAAGGGAGATAGGGATGGAGACTTACGGTTTCTGCTTGTACTCGTACAAGTGAGAAAAAGAAGAGAAAAAACTTTGGTTAAGGAACCGAGACCTACGGTGCATGGAGACTTGAGCTTGGGTCCGATTACGTGCACAAGAACGGGCTCTAGGTAGCTAATGCGCGGAGGAACGAATTTGAGCGGCGGAGTTGGCTTAAACTTGTGCGCTTATTTTTCTTTGCTAGAGTGAGGCTTGAGAGAGAGAATTTTGAGTGGTATTTTCATAATAATCTAGAAGAAGAACTAAGGAGAAAGGCTAGGTATTTATAGGGGTAAATATATGTGTAGAGAAAATTAAAGAGATAATAAAAATATATATTAAAAGTGAGTGTAAAAGGGTTAAATGAAAGGTCTGAGGTTTTCTGGTTAATTGCAGGAAAGATCAAATAGGAAAAAGGAGGAGTGGGGAGTTGAAGGGATGCACAGGCAAAAAATTGGGGGGATTTAGGGCTATTCCATCCGCTGGTAGCGGTTTTTGAGCAAAAACCGGCGGTCAAAAATAAGGCAATTGCTTCGTGGTTCATGCAGTGCCTTCATTTGAGTATTTATGCCTCGTTTTTATTGTTTGATTTATTTGCAACTCTTCGTTTCTCCGTGTAATGCACGTGCAACTCTTGGGCTTCCGAAAAATTAAAAAGAATAAATATTAAAAAATAATTAGAACTGATAGGATTCGAACTTGCAGGTTATGGGACAGTAAAGGAAAGTTTTAACCAGTGAGCTATAAGGAGTTTCTTATACACAAGTTATCAGAAATAACTTATAACTCGAAACCAAGACAGAAATACATTCTTTTATTGGATCAATAAAAGTGTATAGGTCTTTTAGGGTCGTTACACTTATTATATTACCCGCGACTGCTTTTGTTTATACTTATGATACTTCACTCCTGTACATGACATCCTATATAGCATACTGTTCAGATTATTATTATGATATTTATGACGCGCTGACGTCTGGGTTTTACATGGCCCAGATCCCTTGACCTTATCACAAGAAGATTGGGAATACTTTGACAGGCAAGCCAAGCAGTGAAGAGCTTTCCGCTTATTTTGTTTAGTGATGCTTTAGATTTATTTCCTAGTTATGGAGTTGTCGTTATGATCCCATAAGGGACGAGGCTAGGATATTATTTTTTTGTTGAATCTTTATTTGTTTCCGCTACCTTTTCGTTATTATTTATTTTTGCAGTTTGGACATGAGATAGATAGATATTTATTTACTGTTCTTGCTAACTGATTGATAGCCGTAATGTGACTATGGAAGGATATTTCCTCACCATAGGTAGCATAGTTGGCTTTGTTACGTTCCGTATTTACGTATTTTGGGAAGCGGGGCGTGACAAGGTTTTGTTGGTATCAGAGCCTAGGTTTTAGGTTAGCTGGGTTTGGTTTAATTTGTAGTTGGGTATTGTACCTAATACACTGACCTGAAAACCCGGAATTAAGAGCATGTCCAACCACATTACTACCTTGCCATTCTTGAATCTACAGTTTATTGATTCTTTGTGTTATTTAATCGTGTTTCCGTTGTTAATCCTTTTCAAATGTTCTTGACTTCAGAATCATGGCGGGAAAAGATTTACGGGCATATCAGAGGCGTGTAGACGACGCCACACTACTTAGGGTTATACACGGTATGCTGGAGAACCAGAAATGTAGACAGAGTTGAACCAGTGATAGGTCGAGGCTTTCCAAGAAGGCTTGAGAATGGCCCAATAGATTGCTGTCACGACAGCTGAGAGGGCGGCAGTTCCTATACCAGCTCAGCGTGAGGGCACTGTGGCGGACTTCAGGAAGCTCAGTCCGGAAACATTCACAGGATTGGAGGATCCATTACCAACGAAGCAGTGGCTGGTGGATACAGAAAATCTTTTGGTTGCTGCACAGATCTCGGACGAGAAAATGGTGGATGTAGTACGCATCCAGGTAGTGGATTATGCTCGCGAGTGGTGACTTGTTGAGGAGACCCGTTTGGAAAAGCCATCAGTCGGGCGAATTTTACATGGAGCTTCTTGGAGAAGTTCTTTCCGTAGTCTGCTACGGAGGAAATGGAAGAGAATTTTATTAGCTTAAAGTAGAATGATAGATCTGTTGATACACATGCGGCTGAGTGGACCTGGCTCAGTCGATTTGCGGGGCCCTTGGTTTTCAACGAGGCAGATAGGGTAAGACGGTTCATGCGCAGTTTGGATGTGGAGATTCAGAGGCATATCACATCGTTGGGGTTAACCACTTTCTCTTAAGTTCTCACGGCGGCTAAGGAATAGCAGAAATTATCAGTGAGAGTAAAGGGTACTTAACAGCAAGAGGTTGTGGTGCGGAAGACCTTGGAACAACTGACTATTCATCGACCAGAGCTTCTGGACGTAAGGGCATTCCGGTCAATATACATGGGACAATACCTATGAAAAGGCCTTTCATGTCAAATCAGAAAAGGAGTATGGTTTATGACTTCTGCCGTCTACCCGGCCATATGCAGAAGGATCATTGGAGGAACACATGGACTCTGTTTAGTTTGTGGATCAGCTGACCATTCGATTGGTACATGCCCTTCGAAACTACAGTTGAAAGACGATGTCCAGAAAACACCACAAAAGCAGAGTTATGGGTAGAAGTAGATTACTTAGAGGCCTAATCAGGGACGAGCCTTCACCCTGACGGCCGAGGAGGCCAAAACTTCAGACGGTGTTGTTTGATATCCTACCTGTCTATAATTTTCCTACATTGGCATTATTTGATTCTGGTGTATCTCATTGCTTTATGTCATCTAAATTTATTAGTGCACATACTATTCCACACATGGCCCTATCTAGAAGTTGGGACATACACACTGGGAATGGGAGAATTATATCTAGTAGTGAATGTAAGGGTTGTTCTATTATTATTAGTGGATGGGAGTTGTTCGTAGATTTCTTGGTGATAGATACAGGCAGTTATGACGTTGTCTTGGGAATGGACTTTCTTGTTATTTTCCACGCTCATATATTGTAGAGCAAAGAAAGTGATTTTCCAAATTCCCAGACATCCAGAATTCGAATTCTTGGGTGGAAGCAAATCTGTTGGGCCAGTCGAATTTAGGGCTAAGCCGAAAAATGCCGTTTTTCATCAATGGAAGTGATCAAGGAGGAATCACCAGTAATAGTTCGGGATTTCAAGGATATATTCAAAGACATCTCGAGTTTATGGCCAAAACGAGATGTGGAGTTCGCGATTGATCTTATTCCTAGAGCAACGCCATTTTCGAAGGCTTTTTATCCAATGGCACCGGTAGAACTGGAAGAGGTGAAGAGACAAGTTTTTGAATCACTAGAGAAGGGTTTGATTCACAGCAATGCTTCACCGTAGGGAGTTTCAGTTCTTTTGGTCAAAAAGAAAGATGGCACGCGGAGAATGTGCATCGACTTTCGAGAGTTAAATCGGGTGACCATCAAGAATAAGTACCAAATTTCTCACATAGGAGAATTATTCGATCAACTCAGTAGCGCGAGAGTATTTTCGAAGTTGGATTTGCGATCGGATTATCACCAAGTTCGGGTGAAAACAAAAGACATTTGCAAGACGGCGTTCTGAACGCGATATGGGCAGTACGAGTATTTAGTTATACCATTTGGAGTTACTAACACACCGACGATATTTATGGACTTGATGAACTAGATCTTTTCACCATTTCTAGATCAGTTCGTGGTGGTATTCATCAATGATATTCTTGTTTACTCGAGGAGCGAAGAAGAGTATGAAGAACACTTAAGGATTGCACTGCAAACATTGAGATAAGAAAAGTTGTATGCTAAGACGAGCAAGTGCAAGTTTTGGCTCAATGAAATGATGTTCTTGGGTCATGTTGTATATAGAGATGGAATCGCAGTTGACCCTAAAAAGATTGCAGTTGTTCACGATTGGCCGACTCCAAAGAATGTAGAGGAGATCAGAAGTTTCCTTGGGCTTGCTGGGTACTATCGAAGGTTTTTGGAGAACTTCGGATAGCAGAACCCTTAACCAAGCTAACACGAAAGGAGGTACTATTTGTTTGGTCCAAGAAGTATGCGTTAGCTTTTGAGGCGCTGAAGTAAAGGTTGATAACCGCTCCTATTTTAACCGTGTCTGATGGTTCCGGAGAATTGGTTATTCATAGCAACGCATCTCGAAAAGGCTTGGGATGTGTTTTGATGCAGCATGAAAAAGTTGTAGATTATGCGTCGAGGCAGTTGAAGACTCATGAAAAGAACTACCCAAATCAAGACTTGGAACAAGCAACAGTTATCTTTGCGCTAAAGATTTGGAGACACTACTTATTGGACGAGAAGGTCGAGATATTTGCCGATCATAAGAGCCTAAAGTATGTGTTCATACAGAAAGAGTTCAACATAAGGCATCATAGGTGGTTGGAGCTGATGGCCGACTATAATCTTGATCTAAAATACCATCCAGGAAAAGTTAATATAATACCAGATGATTTAAGTCGGTTGCCGGCAATACGGATGTTGACTTCACAGAAAGAGATTATAGCGGATTTTCAGAGATTCGAGTTGGAGTTCGTACTGCCAAATTCTTCAGGACAGTGGATGCAATTGCAAGTTCAGTCATCGTTGATTAATAGTATTAAGTTAGTGCAGTTGCATGATCCTATATTGTAGAAATTTTGAGGACAAGTAGAGGCAGGAGTTCGAACGGATTTATTGATTCATAAAAATGGTTCTTTGAGGAATGGAAGTCGTTTGTGTGTGCCTAAAGAACAAGTTCGTGAAGAAGTCATGAAGTAGACTCATAGTTTCACATATTCGGTACATCCAGAAGGCACGAAAATATATAGAGATTTGCGACAAAACTTTTGGTGGGAAAGTATGAAAAGAGAGATCACTCGTTATGTGTCGAGGTGCTTAGTATGTCAGCAAGTCAAATTTTAAAATCAAATGGTTGCTGGTTTATTGCAACCACTTCCGATTCCCCAATGAAAGTGGAAATATATAACCATGGATTTCGTGACAACCTTATCACGGATTCCAAAGGGCAATAACGCAATATGGGTGATTGTCGATCGACTGGCTAAGGCAGCTCATTTTATACCATTTCGAGTTGGTCAGTCGACGGAGGATTTAGCAGAGAGGTATATGCAGGAGATTGTGAGATTGCATGAAGTACCGGTGAGTATTGTTTCTGATCGTGACACCCGGTTCTTATCACATTTTTGGAGGAGTTTGCAAGAAAGTTTGGGAACTCGCTTGAAATTTAGTATGGCCTATCGCCCTCAGTCAGATAGACGGTCCGAGAGGACAATTCAAACTCTTGAAAATATGTTGAGAGCTTGCATGTTAGTCTTCAAGGGTTCGAGGAAGGATCATTTACATTTAGTGGAGTTCTCGTACAATAACAATTTTTAGGCGACTATACAGATGGATCCATTTGAAATATTGTACGGTCGTAAGTGTCCCTCGCCAGTATGTTGGAACGAGATTGGAGAAAGAAGATTGTTGGGACCAGAACTGATTATGCAAACTGTGGATAAAGTTAACTTGATTCGTGATCATATGAAGGTGGCACAAGATCGACAGAAAAGTTGGGCTGATACTGGAAGAAAACCATTAGAGTTTGCTGTTGGTGACCATGTGTTCTTAAAGATATCATCAACTAGGGGAGTAATCCGGTTTGGTAGTCAAGGTAAGCTTAATTCTCGATTCGTGGGGTCCTATGATATCATTGAGCGTATTGGGGAAGTGGTTTATTGATTGGCTTTACCACCATCCTTGGCAGGTGTGCATGATGTGTTTCATATATCTCAACTTTGCAAGTATGTTCGAAATGAGACGCACGTTCTAGACCACTCGGAATTGACAGTGAGAGATAATTTGACTTATGACGAGCAACTGATGGCTATTGTGGATCGATGGAAAAAGGTTCTCAAGATTAGAGTGATCCCTCTGGTACTTTTTTTGTGGAGAAATAGTTTGCATGGAGAATCTACATGGGAACGTAAAGAAGAAGTTCGACAAAAATTTCCACACCTTTTTCTTTAGATCCGTATTTTTCTTGTTCTTATTTTTTTCATGTTTCCGTGAATTTCAAGGACGAAATTCTTTACGTGGTTGAGTATAATGTAACACCTTAGCTTGTTCGTACATTTTTTTAAATGATATTAATTAGTACTTTGAATTTCTTTTAATTATTATTATTTGGGTTGTGATTGGTGTTTGCATAGTATGTGTGATTATCGGACTTGACCCATTTGCTTGAAATCCATTATGGGTTGATAGTTAGATAGAGTATATTTTATTGATATTTATCCATATACTAAATCTATATGAATCTCAAATATACAATATTCAAACTAACTAACTAACTAACTAACTAACAATATATATATATATATATATATATATATATATATATATATATATATATTCCGGTAACCATACGTTATGGGTATTTTTATATTAATTGTTAGTATGCTTTTATCTTATTTAAATATCCCTTGATATTTTATTGACGGTTATCTATTACATATAAATCCTAAACATCCTAAAATACTATGTATAATATGTTAGATTAGAATATTTTTTCTAACCATTATATTTATGGTTTAAGTGGGCTCTGTAAGTGTAGATAACTTCTGGGTATACTTTTAGAGATTTAGTAGAGACGGATCGGTGATCATAATATCTTTATAAATTATTATATAGTTAAAAAAGTTACACACACACACACACTATACTTATACCTATTATAAAATAAAATAAAAATATATATTTTTCTTTAAAACCCCATCTCCCTCATCTCTTCTCTTATTCTTCCTTTCTTTTCCTTCGTCTCTAAGCCGACACCCTTGCCATCATCACCCTGACCTCATCGTCGACTCCCTCTCCCATGAGACCTTGTAGTCGTCTTCCATCATCATCTTCACCTCAAGACACCGATCACCCATCTCTTCCTTCCCTCGAAACCATCATTGGCACCCATTTCAGACCCGAGCACCCTCCTCGCCATCAAACGCCAACCCTATCGACCATCGTCACCTCGATCTGCCAACGTCGACCGAGCATCTCCATCACCATCTTCCTCCTCATCTCATAGCAGCTGCCTTCATCTTCCTTTCGAGCACCCATTCACCACCTTCGCCATCGCCATCTTCCTCTTCCAAGCCAACTCAAACCTTAGCCGAGCACTTAAGTGGAGACCACCATCGACATAAACCCCTCTCCTTTGCAACCCAGACCCTTCGCCGTGCCAAAACCCTAGCTACACCACCGGCTTCACCCCTCAACAAAGAAACCATCTCGACTGCTACCCTATCATCGATCACCTCGACAGCTCGTCGTCGATCAACCCTTATCTATGCTATCTCATCCAAAGTCCTTACCATCAACCGAGATGAACGAGACAAGAAGAAACCCAATCGTCGTCGACTTCATCTCTGAGCCGAGAGCAAGCTTGGATCTTGGCTTCGTGTTTCCGTTGTTCCGTGTTTGTTTTGCTCCGTTCATGTTCATATTCACATTCGTCGAGACCGAGGCAAGTTCCTAACTTGCTACATGCTATAGTTTACGCAATATACATATATATTGTCTTATTATTATTATACTATTATATCTATATAATTCATATACCGTAGATAGTTAACATTAATAAGTTTTTATAATATGCTGTATATGAAAATTTATCTAAATCATAAGACCTAGTAATTATAACAAACTGTTCTAGTATGGCCAAATCGTTAAATTGAGCTAGTAGGAAGTGATATGGTTGTTTCTTTACATTGTATTTTGCACTTAGATAACTATTACGACGGTATTCATCATGACATGTTTACACGATGTTATTACAAAATAAACACTTTATCTAATTTAATATACTATCATTGACATACTTGTAACCTGCCAGACTATTACTATTTGTCATCATATTAATACCTGTTATTTGTAATACTTACTGATACTTTCAATCCTGACTTGTCTTGGTGGACATGACCTGTTGTCTTGATAGACATAACCTGTATCTGCCTATTCTTTTGTTGGTATTAGGTAGATATTATATTTATGCCTAACCTGGAAAACGAAATCTAGGGAAATGGGGAAATCAAAAGTGTAACTGAAGTGTAACTCAAAAGAATATTACATGTTTCCGTGGTTCCGGGGGTTAACGGAACAAAATCATTATTGATTTATATATCTTGTATCCGTGGTCCCGTGGGGTAACGGGATATATCTTGGGTCCGTGGTCCTGGAGGGTAACAGGATATATACTTTTGAGTTACATGGAGGAGTACATTAATTGGTTTCAAATACCTGTAGGAGATCACATAGAAACATAGACCTTAGGATACACGTGATATGTTTGACTACCTATAACTTGCTTGTTATATTACCTGTGACTGCTTTTGTTTATGCTCATAATACTTCACTCTTGTACATGACATCTTATATAGCATACCGTTTAGATTATTATTATGATATTTATGACGCACCGACGTCTGGGTTTTGCATGACCCAGATCCTTTGACCTTATCACAGGAGGATCAGGAATATTTTGACAGGCAAGCCGAGCAGTGAAGAGCTTTCCACTTATTTTGTTCTGTGATACTTTAGATTTATTTTCTAGTTATGGAGTTGTCATTGTGATCTCATAAAGGACGAGACTAGGATATTATTTCTTTATTGAATCTTTATTTGTTTCTGCTGTCTTTTCGTTATTATTTATTATGGCAGTTTGGACATGAGATAGATAGATATTTATTTACTGTTCTTGATTTCTAATTGACGGCCGTAATGTAACTATGGAAGGATATTTTCTTACCATTGGTAGCATGGTTGGCTTTGTTACGTTCCGTATTTACGTATTTTGAGAAGCGGGGCGTGACAACAGCAAATGAGTCTACGACATGTCTAAAGTGTGGTAGACCAGCTGGTTCCAAAAATAAAAATTCTTGAAATAGAAAATGAGCAAATAATAAAAAAAATGCCCAAATTGAGGAGGCAGATACTCATGAAGTGATCCAGACATAATTGATGATAAAACCCCAGAAGAAGTTCATGTACCTAGTAATAACGAAGTTAATGAAAATGAAGAGATCTTAATGAATTATATTTTTAATGGAATAAGATGGAACCGAAAAGAAACAATCATCGCCAGAAGCATGTGGTTCAATATCCTAGGATATTTGTTCGATCAAATTATACAAATTCTTATATGGATTAAAACAATCTGGACGTATGTGGTATAATCACCTTAGTGAATATTTATTAAAAGAAAGTTATATAAATGACGAAATTTGCCCATGTGTTTTTATAAAGAAATCTTTATTTGGATTTTCCATAATTGCCGTATATGTTGATGATTTAAATATTATTGGAACTCCTGAAAAGTTTTCAGAGGTAGTCGATTACTTAAAGATAGAATTTGAGATGAAAGACCTTGGAAAAACAAAGTTCTGCCTTAGCTTACAAATCGAGCATTTAGCTGATAGAGTTTTTATTCATCAATCAATTTATACAGAAAAGGTTCTACATGGATAAAGCACATCTATTGAGTACCCCAATGGTTGTTCAATCACTTGATGTGAATAAGGACCCTTTTCGGCCTCAATAGAATAATGAAGAATTACTTGGTTCTGAAGTACTGTACCTTAGTACAACAGGAGCACTAATATATTTTGCTAACAATACACGACTTAATATAGCATTTGCTGTTAATTTATTAGCAAGATATAGTTCTTATCCAACCCGAAAGCACTGGACTGGAATTAGGCATATATTTTGATATCTCCAAGGAAAGATTGATATAGATTTGTTTTATTCGAATATGTCAAAATCTCAACTAATTGGTTGTGCAGATACATGATATTTATCTGACCCGTACAAAGCTCAATCTGTTATCTATTCACGTATGGTGATATAGCTATATCATGCATGGCACTCCATGAAACAAACTTTAGTTGCTACTTCTTCAAATCATCTAGAGATGTTAGTAATTCATGAGGTAAGTAGTGAATGTATTTGGCTAAGATCGATGACCCAACATATTCAAGAAACTTGTGGTCTACGCTCATATAAAGAAATTCCAACAGCACTATATGAAAATAGTGCCGCTTGTATTGCTCAACTAAAAAGTGGATTTATCAAAGGAGAAAGAACGAAACATTTTTCACTAAAGTTCTTTTTTAAGCATGAAATTCAAGAAAATGGCAAAATTAAAGTTCAACAAATTCATTCAAGTGATAATCTAGCTTATTTGTTCACCAAGGAATTACCTGCTTCAACATTTAATTCAACATTTAAAAAACTAGTTTATAATATTGGAATGCACCGGTTTAAGGATATTTCTAACAGGGGAGATAATAAGCATTGCACTCTTTTTCTCTTGACCATGTTTTTTTCCACTGGGTTTTCCTGATAAAGTTTTTAACGAAACATCAATTTGTTCGTATTATCTAATGCAAAGTATAATGTACTTTTTTTTCTTTAGCTAGGATTTTCCCACTGGATTTTCCCTAGTAAGGTTTTAAAGAGGTATATCTTTGCAAAATGGACATCCAAGAGGAGTGTTATAAATTGTATTATTATGACGTAGTAAATGTTTTTTGGTTACCCTAAGCTAAGGAATTAATTTTTTGTACTTATAACTTGTCATTAATGTATGAGATAATGGAGAAAGTGGAGAGAGTGGATGATAACTCCTTATAACTTATGATTCTTGATTTCTCATTTCATGAGCCTATAAATAGAGGTGTTGTAAAATGTATTGGATACAACAAGAATAAACAAATACTTTCTCTATATTGATTTTATATATTTCTCTCTTATCTCTATAAAGCTTTCTTAACAGAAGCTATGTCGCAATTCTATTTGTAGCTGGTTAATTAGCCGTTCGAGGGATCAGGAGAAGTGGGGTAGGGTAGAATGGTAAATATAAATACCGACACGTCTTTCTAGCTATAGATAGATGGACAACTAACTGTAGGGACTGATGAACAACTGAGTTAGTAGGTTTTATCATTTTCCTTCCATGACCTTTGAGGGGTGGGATTCAAACCATCCGAGTTATAGATTACTCTTTCTGGGATATTTGGACTGTAGAAACTTGCTGGGTGATTTGGAAAGAAAGAGAAATGATAGAAATTTTAATAGCAACTATAAAACTATAAGTGAATTAGGTAAGTGGATTGACACAATCACTCTTCTATGGTCAGGGCACTACTACAATAATGGGTTGTCCCTACGGATTTAGCCGTTGAGGCAAACCACTGCCCATACGGATATATCCGTAGGGATATAAAACTCCACCATAGGTCCAAAAACCGTAAGTGCAAGTCTTCTCCTTGAACATGCCCCCACGGAGTAATAATTTCCCCTACGCCTTACTCCGTAAGGACATTTATCCCTACGGATTACTCCGTAAGGACATAATCTTTATTTAATTTATTGGTTTATAAAAGAAAATACTTGCCCCTACGAATTTATCCGTAGGGCCTGATAAATGCCCTTACGGATTTATCCGTAGGTCCGGATAAATGCCCCTATAGATTAATCCGTAGAAGCAAGTTTTACCCATGTTACTGAGTCCATAGAAACAAAATATCAGATATTCTGATATTTTTTCCCTACGGCGAAATGTGTAGGGGAAAACCTTGCACCCACGGATTAATCCGTAGGTGCAACTGTTGCCATACAGGTTAATCCGTAGGGACAAAATATCAGGGTTTTTTTTTACAAAGAGGGTTCCTATTTTTCCCCCGTTCTGTGCATAATAATATATACATCATATAACCAAAATACAGAAATATTCATAATCAATATCTCATGCATAATATATAAAAGAAATAAACAAACAGAATACGATATCAATCTAAATCATCGTGAACAAGCAAACAACCACCAATATTGTCTAAAATATATACAATATGTATCAGATAAGTACATACATCCTCAAAAATATAAATAAAGATACCCTGGTTTTGTCCAGCTTCTCCACCTCTGATAATCGTCGTAATCTGGCGCATCTGCTCCTCGGTGCAACCTTGAGTCTTCAAAAACTCGACCAATGAAGGAGCGGACTGTGCGGGAGTCTGCGCGGGCTGTGAAGCTGTAGGGGTGGTCTGCGCAACCGCAGCCGAGGTAGTAGCTTGCGGAGCCGCAGCCGAAGGAGATACATGTGGAGCAGCAGCCGAAGTAGCCTGCCGAATCTGTTAAATTTTGTGTGTAATAAACGAGTAAGAACAGTGTATTAGATTTTAGTCGAATTCATATCATTATCAGGTTATTGCGAAACCACAATCTAAGAATACTTAGGGATTTAAGCCTAGTTTGGGTATCTAGTTTGGAAAACCGTAGTTTATTTTAATTAGATGGTTTTATGTAAGTATGATTAATCAAAGCTAAGTCTACAACCAAATAAGCTCAGGCTACTAATATTGAATATGTTACTATCTATAATGTGGTATAATATTTTACTATTAAGTAATATACGTACCAACATCTCCTTCAACTCCTATACGGTGGTCTTTAAGGTGGCAACATCATGCTCCAGACGTCGCTCACGGGGGGTAGGGGAAGTAACCGCCGGAGTGGAGACCAACCTCATATGGGCCATGCTAGGACCCGTCCCCGGCCTCTCTCCTAACCTCCGTAGTGCCCTCCGTGTGCGGCGTTTAGGACCGGGGTCAGTAGCATCGGTTCAGCCTGTCCACTAAAATCGATCCTCGATGCCTCCGTCTGCTCCACCACTAGCTCCTATACCTACCTTAACCATTAAAATATAAGTATATTATTTAAATTTGAACTTATCAAAACAAAATTTTCATTCGGATTAGAATAAATATTAATACTTATGAAATACTCCTGGGTAGTAGTGTCGGGGAATCGAAGCTCGCCCGTGGCGGGATCTGTCGAGATGCCGTGGACGACAAGATACTCGGTCAGCACGCTCGGTGTACCACCCTGCACCAGGATCTGAGCTCTCTGCAATTTGCCAAAAATTTACATATATTATAAAATAACTCTTAATATTACATTATATCAAAATAGATCTATTCTAATTTATCGATGCCTCCATGGCATGAGTAATGTTCCTCGAGCCACCTCTATAAGTGGGGTGACCCCTCTTCACCGACTTTCTATTCTCCTTATTTTGATCGACCTGTTTCTGCATAACACATTCAGATTTAGTTTTCTAATTAAGCAACACAAAAAAATAAATTATATACTAAACAATGAATTATATTTAAATTACAAACATGTTTGCGCTGAGAGTCGTAATATTGGCACAAGAGAGGCCATGTATCTACGTCGACTCTGGTAAAGGCCAGCGTATGTAGGAGAGCCGCTCTCTCTGTCTCGGGGGTCGCCAACCATTCCAAATAGCAGTTAATCTTCAACTCGTTCCTATTGTATCAGACCTTATATTACATGTTCTTCATCAGGCCCAGATACAGAGCGTGAAGATCGAGCGCTCTCTCAGGGTGATCAGGGTCGGGTACAGGCTGAAAGTCGTAATCCAACTGCAAATACAAAAAAATAATGTATTTAAATTAAAAGTGTTAAATAATAATAAATTTATTGGATAAGTAAAATGAAAATATATATCAATACCCGAACCTGATCCTAGAAGAGGGCAAATGAGCGCCGGTGTTGATCGCCCCACTCAACGTGAAGTGGATACTTCTTTTGGATGCGGCTCTCATCCCCCATATACTGTCCGAACCGCTCGGAATAATCAACAGTATAGCGATAATCGGGAGTAACGAAGAGGGGGAATGGTGCCTCCCCCTATCTCTATCGGGCCTCAGCCTGTGGGACTGATTCGGCCCTCGAGCCCCTCTTTCGGGATAGGGCTTGTTTACACTGGTTTAAATTTCGTTTATAGATATGTGTGAAAGCAGGCTCATTCATATACGCATGTGGAGGGTTTGCGCATGACACGAGCACATCAGTGGCGTTTGCGCTTAGCAAAAATCCCTAAGGGTAAAGTGCACGTGTGCACATGTATATTGCATGTATGTTTCAACAATACAATCAGAGTAAGAAAAGTTGTTAGAAATGAAGCACTCTGTGGTCAACGATATAAGGAAAGCATTTAAATAAACATTTTATGTTACAGGGAATAGATCACCAAATACGGGATCAAAAGTACAAGGGTTTACAAAACTATGAATAAAGTTTTCTAAAACCCTCTCAGCCTTCTCCACCATGTCGAAGCGGCGATCTTTGTGAGGAGTTGCTCCCATTGGTTAGCGCCATGCCCATCGGTGAAGGCAGATATGATGGCCCGCTGAACCCGTATCTGGCTCAGCAGCTGAACAGAACGATCCCTCAGAGGCTTGGTAATCAAAAGTGCCTCATGAAAGCACTCGATCTGGTCTTCTGCTGCGTCGAGCATCGCCGGATTCATCTCCACTGGATGAAGGAGGATGTCAGCAAGCACGGACAAGAAGATCATCCGGAGCCAAATGGAGTTGATAGGAAGAGGAGATCCTCTACGAGTCAAGAGCTCGTGCAACACCATAACACATTGGTAATCCGTGAGAGCAGGTTTCACCAAGCGTGCAACAAAGAGAGGAACAATTTCCCAAATAGGAACCTACCATGACTGCCGATTAGCATGCGGACGATTACAAGCCTTGACTCTTCTCTGTTAAAATGATTCTCTGAAAGTGAGAGAGAAGGGAAGCATTGCTTAGATTATAAAGGGAGGCATTTAAGTCTCGGCACATAAAATGTTGTGCATGGTGGAACTATTTCCAAACTCTGAAGGCATTGGAAAAGAAAGTTTGATTCAGGAAAAGCAGAGAAAGAAGGTGAAAAGAAACCTTCATTAATGAGGCAACGCCTCACGTGCTATCCAGGAGGGCGCTAGCACCAGAGCCACTCTTGTAGGATGAAATCCTATGGTGGCGCCTCATGCGCTCCTCACGCGGGGTGCCAATGTTCAAAGCACAGAAAAATTTATTACATAAGAGTTAAACTCTTAGACGGCGCCGCACGTGCCCCTCACGCGGGCGCCAATGTGCAAAACACAGAAGAGTTCATTACAAAAGAGTTAAACTCATAGATGGCTCCGCACGTGCTCCTCACGCGGACGCCAATGTGCAAAGCACAGGAATACCCATTTTAGGAATTAAATTTTTAAGTGGCGCTCATGTGCACAACACGTAAGCGCCAGCGCCCAGGTAGAATTAAATTCTATAATACTCTCTATTAAACAGAGCTGTTGGATCAAATATCCAAAGGAGATGATAAATCATCAAAATACAGAATTAAATTCTGTTGGGAGAAAAAAATTCCCAAATCTTTCTAAAATAAGAAAGATACTCTCGGTTGGACAAAATTCCAATTATAGAATAAAATTCTATTTTGGAATATATTCCCTCAATTTTTCTAAACAAGAAAGAATTCTCTCTGTAAAACAGAGAACCATTAGATTAAAAAATCCAATGGCGATTAAAAATCACTATTTTACAGGATAAATCCTGTATAGGGAAAAATATTTTCCCAATTTTGTTAAAAACAAAAAAAATCATATTCTATAAAAAAAAGAAGTTCTTAGATCAAAAATCCAAGGGTGGGTAAAATTCTCCAATTCAATTTTGAGTCCAATTAAATCAATTGGAATTTTTCAATGAAAGATTTTCTCAAAATTAAGTAACAAACTTGCCTCCATTATATAAAGGACCGAGACTTCAAGTCTCAGATAGGAAAAAAAAAACCCATAAGCTTCTGAAAAATACAGAAAGCTTCCAAAAACAATAGAGAATTAAACCCTCAGAGAGGAAGACTTCCCTTTCAAAAGAAACCTAGGTAAAAGAAATTCAGAGATCAAAATATCTCTTTTTACCTATGTTAAGGGTTTAACCCTTCTAAAAGAACTTAGTTCTTTCTCTGGATCAAAGATCCACAAGAAAAGTCTTCCACAAGTTGATAATTTAAATCTCTTCGGGAGCATCTTGTTCTTGAGAATCAAAAATTCAGAAAAGAATTAGGTCCAAAAGAAAAACAAAAGGAAAAAGAACCTATAAAAGAACTTAGTTCTTAAAGAAAAACCTGATCCCAGATCTTCAAAAAACGAAGATCTTTATGATCATTAATGGTCAAAATGCCATTAACAGAGATTTAATCTCTAAAAAATAAAAAAGACTAGCGCCTCACGTGGACGCTCCCCATTTAACAGCGCCTAGCGCCTCACTTGAAAAACACGCGGGCGCCTAAAACAGAAGGCCAGCGTCTCACGTGAAACACACGTGGGCGCTGAATAAAAGTGCTCAGCACTCCATATGCAGCCGAAGACAGCTAAGTGCTTAGCACTAATTGGACAGCACCCATCTCCGCACGTGCTCCTCACGTGGGCACCAAACGGCTGAGTGCTAAGCACTTCATATATAACCAAAACGGTTGAGTGCTTAACACTGATTGGGCAGCGTCCAGTGCCGTACGTGCACCTCACGTGGATGCCATATAAAAAGTGCTTAGCACTTCATATTTAGTCAAAATGACTAAAAGTGTTCAACATTTATTGGGCAGCGCCCATGACTGAATGCTTCACATGACATACATATGAGCGTCAGAGCTCAAATAAGTGCTTAGCACTTTTACATGAAAAGAAAATGGCTAAACAAACAGAGCCCAAATAAGTGCTTAGCACTTTTGAATAAAAAGAAAAAAAGGCTAAGTAGACTTAGCCCAAATTGGCTAAGTCTCCGAAATTTTGTTGCAGCCGCCCAAATGCTCTTTTACTGGATTTTAAATAAAAATGATCCTTGAAATTTTGCTAAGTTGATCTTAGTGTCAAATTCGATTAACGCATCCTTAGCAAGAACAAATTGAGCCCAAATGTTCACATATTTAAGTTGATCTTAATCTCAAACCAGATTAACGGTCCTTAAATAAACCTTAGCCCAATTCTCAAATATACGGATTTGGACTAATCCGCGCCCTACAGGCGACGATATAAACTAGTCTCCGTATACAATCCACGGGAAAGCTAAACAAACAAAAACACACACGACACGAAGTGAACTGCCGGAGCAGGAGAAAGTGGTTATCGCAATGCGGTAATGTAATTAACTGCAGGGGCTTGCGCCTGTAGGGAATAGCATCCCCACAATCAAAAACCCTCATAAAATGAGAGGGAATCTGATAAAGTCTGCTACAATGGCCGCATCTATCCAAACCTCCGATATATGGTGCCATAAATCAACTTGGTATCTTCAGAGAGATGGACGGATAAATCCAAATAGCATCTGCTCCCAAATTCAGGCCAGATGTCCCAACGTCTCGGTCCGGTCTTTCGGCGGTGAACAGGGTTGCCTTGCATCTACAAGAAATATCAAGACAAGAAATATTAAGACGAAACGGTATTAAGAAATCAAGGATTAACGAAAATTGAGCTGCGATATATACCTCCGACGACAGCAGCACGAACCTGGGCCGGGCAGCAGCACGAGCGGGATGATAGTTCCTCCGGTGAGGAACAGCCGGTGACCCAGACGTGGACGCATCACCTCCAACTAGAAAATAAATATTGACGATAAAATTACATGAAGTTCATGTTTATTCTTAAAAGATATGTAAAATGACTAAATATTTTATATTTATTCATACTAACCTGCAGACTGAGTGAAGGGTACGGAAGTGGCAGGAGTGGCCTCTGCGCCAGATGTGGATGCACCACCTATAATTAGACAATTAAAAATAGATTATATAAGTAATTGCAATAAGAATGTGTATATCTATAATATAACATTCTAAATCAATATGCATGCAATATAGGATATATAAACATACCCGCAGGTGTGGTGGTGAGCTCTACCCGAGATGTGGAGGCACCACCTACTGTTAGACAATAAAAAATGATTATCTAAGTAAGAGCAAAAAGAATGTGTGTATATTTATGATATAACATTCTAATATGCATGCACTATAGGATATATAAACAAACCTGCAGGTGTGGTAATGGCCTCTGCCTCTGATGTGCACGCACCATCAACAGCTAAACAATTAAACATTAACTATATAAGTAATTTTGAAATAAATATGCATGTATATCTATAATGTTACATTCAAAATGAATATGCGTGCAATATACCTGGAGGTGTGGCAAAGTCCACACGGAAGGAGTCATCCGAAGGGAAAACCGATCGGGGTGCAAGACCAACCCTCTGGAGCTCCCTACGCAGCTCCCCGGGCGGCAGAACCGCTCTGCCTCTGCCTCTGCACGGCTGGTGCTCCTGCTTCCCCTCGCTGCTCTGGGCGTCGTCATCAGACCTAGATAAGAGTACAATCATTATAGATGCATGCAATATATGTATAGATCGTAGAAATGTGAAGTAATAATATAACATTACCGATAACCTTTTTCATTTCATAGACGTATTAGACATATCTACTTGGATTTCATTATCGATATCATTTCTAACCCACGTAACTTCACGATCAGCCGAAGAAAATCCGTCTTTTAAAACAGACGGTCGGAGCACTCTAAGTCTTCTCTCTTCTTCATCCTCATCGCTGTCCTCCATATGATCTTCGAATTCTGGGACATCGTAAACATCCCTGGGTTGCCAATGGTATACGATACTCCATTCCAGATGCTTCAAGCACCGTGAGTAGTATTCATGGAACGCTTGGTTTGGAAAGATAAATGGATCGTCCCGACCGTAAAATCGAAGTGTGTTCACACTAGTCAATCCATATTCATCTTTCCAAGTCTCGAGATTGTTTCTCCACTTATCCGTATCGGTTCGTGTATCGGACCAAATACACTGAAATATATAAAATGGTTCTGATCTTCCGGGATATTGGATGCCAAGTATGCAATTTAAGTATCCATAATAAATCACACCATCCGATCCTACCGTTGCAATCCTACTATTCTGAGTGGTTCGAGATGTTTATATGTCTTTAACTTCAAATTTTTATCCAAGGACATTGAATCATTTATAATATGCAAGCTCTATACTAGGAAACTGAGCTAAACATCTTGAATCTCTCTCTAATGATGCAAACAAGTTCGGATCGTGGATCTGACAAAACAAATTTTACGGTAAATACATAACGATATAAGTTTAGATTAAGACTGGTAGCAATAACATGTTATTTGAACAACTTACATGATCTGCAACCCAATCACAAAAATTATCCTGAAAATATTTTTCCAATCGTTGCTCATTCCAATTAGGATGCCCCTCGCGTACCTCATTAATATGAATTCTGTTCTCAACAATAAATTATGATATTAATATTATATCTTTTCTTTATCTTTTTTCATCTAAAGTTCAAGATCTTTGGAATTCATTTATTTCTCACATACACACACAAACACAAATATAACAATTAATCCAAAAAAAACTTACTCTCTAATTTCTTCAAGACATATGCTATTGAGGAGAATAAATCGATGTATCTTGTTGATAAATATAGTGTCTACTATCTTATAATCAGTTTTATCATATGGCCCGTCCTGAATTCTCCGAGGCCGGTTAAGCTTCGTCTCAATGTTCTCGTCCAGATAGCGGGACCAAAATATGGTTACTTCATCTAGAAGATAACCTTGCATGATAGAGCCCTCTGGTCGATTTCTATTGCGTATATACTTTTTTAGAGTGTAGAGATACCTAAAGAAAAATATGTTAAATAAATAAATACAGGCATATAGGACAACAATAGTTTTACAAATCGTGTGAAACGAAAGATTCCACGTACCTTTCGACGGGATACATCTATCGATATTGTACCGGTCCGGCAAACTGTAACGACTCTGATTTTACTGTAAATTTTTTTAAGTTAATATACAGAAAGGAGTTTGCAAGGTTGAGTACACTTTATAAATTATTTTTGTTTAAGAACAGCAAGAAATAGCTTGTAGCTCATTGGTAAAGCCTTGCACTGCTGTGACGTAGCCCCTGTGTTCGAATCCCCTCAGGCACATTATTTTTTCCTGAATTTTTCCTTTAAACTTTTTGGAAACCCAAAAATTTACACGTGCACTGAACACAAAAAATGAATAGTCAAGAAAAACAAACATGTGTAAAATGATATATATATACAGAAAGGAACACGTGGCAAGCATCCAGCCCCCCAACTCCACTAAGTGGCCGGCGAGATTGGCTTTTGGACCGGTAGGGACGGCCCCCCTGTGGCTACATGTCCACATGCTTTGCCCACACAACCCTTGGCCTACCCCCATTACCCCTGCACTGTTTGATTTCTCTGAATTTAAACAGAGACTTCAATTTCACCATTAAATCCATTTTTAATACATTTTAATTCATTCTTTCAATTCCAAAACCATAATTTCACACTATAAATACAACCCCATACCCTAGCTTTTCCTCATTCTGTAATCTCAAGTCAAAATTATCAAATTTTTCAAACTACAAGTGGAGTTAGCCCAAGACCAATTTTCGGCGAGGAATCAAGCAAGTTCCGGCGACCTCGCAGCGCCGTAACGATCAAGCTATCTTCTTCTACCTCTTTCCTACCCTTCTAACTAGTAAGTCCCATCTCATTCTTCTCTTTCTATATAAAAAGTTCTTTTTTTCAAAACATGTTGGTAAGTGGAGTTAACACCGACTTTTGATTCTAAAACCTTGAAATCACACTTTTTCTTAATCATTACTCATCCATATTCTTAACATATGTTTATAACCATAAAACTAATAATTAGAAACAACTTTCACCCTAAATCATCATGTTAAATAACTTTAAATTGAGTTTTATATTTAAATATCATGAACTTTGTATCTACTATATTTTATTATTTTGCTTAATCATACCTCTAGAAAACTTCACGGGATAATGATCTACCCCTCACATACACACATGTTTACATAGCACGATACTCTTGGAAACATATTTTTTTATGGAAAATACAATATTTCATTAAAATACCATCGACTATAAAAACCCGGTTTTCTTTTTAATTGTATTATTAAATTCTTTGCGATTATGCCTCTACAACCCATTTTGTGGAACCTGCTATTGGATGGTGTGGATTACCGCACATTCTCGGGCTAGTAGAGCGAGATGCAGACATCCTCACTGAACATTCGGTCTCGAAAGATTTTTAATACGATTTTTAAGAAAAATGAGATTTTCTAATTAATAATAAAATTAATTTTTAATATTATATAAATATTATCAAACCACATATTTTTAAGTTATAATAAAATTCCATGTTTTTCTAAAAATAAAAGAATAAAAAGTTTCACTAAAATACCATCAAGTATCAATACAAGACAAGTCTTATACTAAAATATCTTGAACTAGCTATGTAAATATTCACTAATATACCTCACTCTTTAAAATTCACATCCATGAAAACCCTAAAGAATATAAATAATTACTCAAGATTTATTTTGAAAGTATATAAAATATTTTTCATAAAACCCATTCAAGTTATATAAAATTACATTAAGGACCATAGTAAGTATAGGTTTAAGCGGGATCAATTCTCTTGAGCCCCAGGGAGCCGGAGAAAGTGAGTGCTTGCCTATTTAAGATAGAAAAACTTAACGGAGTTATCAATGGTAATTGTCTTGGAAAAAGACACAAATCCTGCCGTCCATATGCAGCAGTTACCGATAACACCCGAATATAATTCAAGATCCAAATCTGTTTTAAAATGTCTGACTCAATCTGAATCCAAGTATAATAAGAATCCAATTCAAACATGAATTGAATATACCAACATGTGTACTTGAAACTGAACCTGAATACCAGAACAATATCAACATGCAAACATAACTTGACTTGACCGAACCATGGCTATATCTTGACTTGACTATCTGACTACTTGAAACATCTTGAACCTGATTACATGAACAACTTGTATCCATGGTCTTGGCAAGTCTGATAACTACAATCAATACAATATAAATTACGGGGTTTAACGGGGTAGACTGGTACGGAATGTATTAGAAGTGGAACAAGATGGTCACTAAAAGACACCTACCTGAATATCCTATGCCGTTGTCCCATGGGTTTTGATGTGGCCTTGTAGTACGGGTTACCATAGTCCACGGAGTAAGTTGGACTCCTCTCGTATACACTGATACCTTCTGTATCAAGCTATAAACAACTACGTTAGTATAACAAACATATACCTGTACAAATTACCAGTCATATACTCTTTACTTGTCATATTCTATTCTATTCTACTCTTACCTTTGGGACTTACCGAGCGCTAGTTTGCTGACGACATTCTTGTCTCTTTTTTTCTTTGGAATGTTCGTCAGGAGGACCGGATCCTCAGGAGACCGAGCCCAGCCAGGACAGCTTGGACCAATTCATAGAGCAGCCAGACTTCTAACTTTTACTTGTACTTATTTCAGTTCATATGCCACTGCTTAGGCATTGCTTTCTATCATTGTACATTTCCTTTTCAAATCAGTTGTAATGTAAAAAATGTATATTAATAAAAGTTGTTTATATTACACCTCTTGTTATTCTTATGCATTTTATTTATATATTGCTTATTTACGCTTAGCGTATTTACTTCTGAGTAAATACGTCGCGTGCCCGCCACGCCTACTTCCCCATATACTGGAAGCGGGGCGTGACAGGTTTTGTTGGCGGCCCATGCAGGTCAGTTCTGCATGAAATCTTAAACAATTTATCACAAGAATAATAAGAATAAGCAACTATACATTCTTTACATTTCAAATTGCTTGAATCTATCTTGAAATTCACTTTCGAATTTCTTGAATATAATCTATCGACTTCTGAATCCTTATCTCCGGTTCACCCTGCTACTTGTATCTCGTAGGCCTATTTGCTAAGTTGGTTAGAGCATCGATCGACAGAGCTTGAAGAAGACGTATCCCAATTTTATCCTTACTTTCTCATGCCTTGCTGCATCGTAATCCTTGAGAGAATTTCGCGGACGAAATTCTTTTAAGGAGGATAGACTGTAACGCCTGCAACATGATTGCATCCCTTTAAATCTTTTCTTGTTTTCCTTGATAATCTTGTCTCGACGTAACACGAAACTACAAACTCTTGATCTTCTTTTGATTTTTCTTGATTGTTTCTTAAATCTTATCACCTTGACTATGATGGTAGGATTTATGTGATTGTAACCATGAACTGCTGTATAGTTACAATGCGGTACTCTACTTGAGTGAGTTAGAATTCTGCCTTTGATTCTTTTTCCTCTTAATTTAGTTATGTTTTACCGTATATTATCGAACCATATCTTCTTTGTTAACTTATATCCCTTCCCTGATTTTTATTCGATTATCATTTTTATCTTTGTACCGTTCTTGACAATCCAATCCTTATCAACATTCCTTCTACTCGTGTGCTGGCTCGCGACGTTCTTGAATACTCCTCTTGATTATCCTAACAGTATCTAATCCAATCTTTGAACTACTCATCCTTCCCTTTGTCTTATTGCGATCACATACCTTCTTATCGACGAGAGTATCGATTGATGGAGTGCGACGATGATATACGACTGTTTTTTTCCTAACCCTTTTTCCTTGATCTGTTACAACTTCCTTCTATAAATTTTGAGGACGAAATTTTTATAAGGAGGGTAGAATGTAACGACTCTGATTTTACCGTACAAAATTTTTTAAATTAATTTATAGAAAGGAGTTTGCAAGCCTGAGTACATTTTATAAGCTAATTTTGCTTAAGAACAGTAAGAAATAACTTGTAGCTCATTGGTAAAGGCTTGCACTGCTGTGACATAACCCTGTGTTTGAATCCCCTCAGGCACATTATTTTTTCCTGAATTTTTCTTTTAAACTTTTTGGAAGCCTAAAAATTTACATGTGCACTGCACAAAAAAAATGAACAGTCAAGAAAAACAAACATATGTAAAATGATATATATACAGAGAGGAACACGTGGCAAGCATCCAGCCCCCTAACTCCACCAAGTGGCCGGCGAGATTGGCTTTTGGACCAGTGGGGACGGGCCCCCCGAGGCTAAATGTCCCTGTGCTTCGCCCACATAACCCTTAGCCTACCCCCATTATCCCTGCGCTGTTTGATTTCCCTGAATTTAAAAAGAGACTTCAATTTCATCTTTAAATCCATTTTTAATGCATTTTAATTCATTTTTTCAATTCCAAAACCCTAATTTCATACTATAAATACAACCCCATACCCTAACCTTTCCTCATTCAGAAATCTCTAACCAAAATTATCAATTTTTTCTAACTACAAGTGGAGTTAGCCGAAAACCAACTTCCGGCGAGGAATCGAGCAAGTTCCGGCGACCCCGCGACGCCGCAACGATCAAGCTATCTTTTTCTACCTCTTTCCTACCCTTCTAACTAATAAGTCCCATCTCATTCTTCTCTTTCTATATAAAAAGTTTCCTTTTTCAAAACATGTCAGTAAATAGAGTTGACACCGACTTTTGATTCTAAAACCTTGAAATCACACTTTTTCTTAATCGTTACTCATCCATATTCTTAACATATGTTTATAACCATAAAACTAATAATTAGAAACAACTTTCACCCTAAATCATCGTGTTAAATAACTTTAAATTGAGTTTTACATTTAAATACCATGAACTTTGTATCTACCATATTTTATTATTTTACTTAATCATATCTCTAGAAAACTTCATAGGGTAATGACCCACCCCTCAAATACACACATATTTACATAGCACGATACTATTGGAAACATATTTTTTT
The DNA here is from genome assembly GCA_030015575.1 of Agapanthus africanus. Lineage (NCBI taxonomy): Eukaryota > Viridiplantae > Streptophyta > Magnoliopsida > Asparagales > Amaryllidaceae > Agapanthus > Agapanthus africanus. The sequence goes on along the minus strand of JASDDO010000031.1, from coordinate 681,033,898 downwards.
ATGGCAAATACAATATTTCATTAAAATACCATCGACTATAAAAACCCGGTTTTCTTTTTAATTGTATTATTAAATTCTTTGCGATTATGCCTCTACAACCCAATTTGGGGAATCCGCTATTGGATGGTGTGGATTATCGTACATTCTCGGGCTAGTAGAGCGAGTTGCAGACCTCCTCACGGAACATTCGGTCTCGAAAGATTTTTAATACGATTTTTAAGAAAAACGAGATTTTCTAATTAATAATAAAATTAATTTTTAATATTATATAAATATTATCAAACCACATATTTTCAAGTTATAATAAAATTCCATGTTTTTCTAAAAATAAAAGAATGAAAAGTTTCACTAAAATACTATCAAGTATCAATACAAGACAAGTCTTATACTAAAATATCTTGAACTATTCAAGTTATATAAATATTCACTAATATACCCCACTCTTTAAAATTCATATCCATGAAAACCCTAAAGAACATAAATAATTACTCAAGATTTATTTTGAAAGTATATAAAATATTTTTCATAAAACCCTTGCGAGTTATATAAAATTACATTAAGGAATTTAGTAAGTATAGGTTTAAGCGGGATTAATTCTCTTGAGCCTCAGAGAGCCGGAGAAAGTGAGTGCTTGCCTATTTAAGATAGAAAAACTTAATAGAGTTATCAATGGTAATTGTCTTGGAAAAAGACACAAATCCCGTCGTCCATGTGCAGCAGTTACCGATAACACCCGAATATAATTCAGGATCCAAATCTGTTTTAAAGTGTCTGATTCAAACTGAATCCAAGTCTAACATGAATCCAATTCAAACATAAATCCAATATACCAACATGTATACTTGAACCTGAACATGAATACCAGAACAATATCAACATGCAAACATGACTCGACTCGACCGAACCATGACTATATCTTGACTTGACTATCTGACTACTTGATACATTCTGAACCTGATTACATGAACAACTTGTATTCATGGTCTCGGCAATTCTGATAACTAAAATCAATACAATATAAATTATGGAGTTTAACGGGGTAGACTGGTACGGAATGTATTAGAAGTAGAACGAGATGGTCACTAAAAGATACCTGTTCCCGCCAAAATTTTCGGCCAAGAGCTACTTGTTCCCTTATAAAAAGAGAGAGAGTCCTCAAAATTTGGCCTCACGTGTAAAACACGTAAGCGCTCATATGCAAATCATATAAGTGCTGAACATAAATCACCAATGGCTAAACAGGCCTCACGTGTAAAACACGTGAGCGCTCATATGCAAAGCATATGAGCGCTGAACATAAACAGGCTAAAACCCACAGCAGGGGTCACGTGTTAAACATATGAGTTCTCTTGCCTCTCACATGCAAAGCATGTGAGCGTCCCAATTTAAAATGCTCCTATCAAATTCTAGAATTAAATTTTATTTTGGGAAATATTTTCCTGATCTTTCTCAAACTAAAAAAATCTTCTCTGTTAAATAAAGGACCTTTGGATCAAAGATCCAACGGTGATCATCTGGTATAATAAAGTTCTATCATAGGAAAATATTTTCTTAATCTTGTTAAATTAACATGATATTCATATGATCAGAATTCTATGTTAGAATAAAATTCTAATCTTATTAAACTAACGAGATATCTATATAATAGAATTAAATTCTATGTTAAGAAAATTTATTTCTGATCTTGTTAAACTAAAAAGATATGATAGAATAAAATTCTAATCTTGTCAAAACTAATAAGATATTCATAATCTTGTTAAACAAACAAGAGATCTTCTCTGTTAAACAGAGGGCCTTTGGATTAAAAATCCAACGGTGAATAAAATTCACCGATTGATCTAAAAGATCATGAAATCAATCATGATCTCTCAATAAGGGATTCCCTTAACAAATTGATTCTTTTTCTTCTCATATAAATAGGAGCAAGGGGAGGAGAAAAAAAGGAGACACAGAAGGAGAGGGAAAGAAAAATAGAGAGAGCATTTAATTCTCTAAAGAAGAGGAACCCCTCCCAAAAGCTCCCACAAAAAGAGGATTTAATTCTCAAACTAAGAGTTTAACTCTTCTCAAAGAACTTAGTTCTTCCTCTGGTTAAGATCTGCAGAAGCAGATCCCCCCACAAGTTGAGAATTTAATTTTTATCGGGGAGATTCTGTCATGTAGATTCAAAACCCGGGGGAAGGAGCTGAATCCAAAAGAGTTTAACTCTTACAGAACATATGGGAATTTAATTCCTCTAAAACTAGGGTTTAACCCTTTAAAAAGAATTTAATCCCGGCAAAGAACAAAGGAGAACTTGATTCCATAGAACCATAGAAGAACAACATGATGATTCATTAGCGTTCAAACGCTACATAAAAGCTCACGTGTTCCCACGTGAGAACCTTTGAGGAACAAAAAAGGAAAGACTGAGATCTAGCCACGTGACCCCACGTGACCCCTGAGAAGTGCTCAGCACTTATAAAAAAGAAAAGGGAATAAACCCTATTTTTGGAGCGCCTCATGTGGCCTTACGCGACCCCTGAGAAGTGCTCAGCAGTTATAAAAAAGAAAAGGGAATCAACCCTATTTTTGGGATGCCTCACGTGATCCCATGTGATCCCCTAACAGTGCAAGAGAATAAAAGAGACAGCGCCCAACTCTAAGCGCCTCACGTGACCCCCTAACAGTGTTTAGCACTTGTAAAAGAGCAAGGGAATAAACCCAAGCGAACGGCGCCAACTTTTAAGAGCATCACGTGCAACACGTGAGCGATTCCAAATTCCAGTATTCAACACTACTTTAGAGCCCCACGTACCACACGTGAGCGCCTTCAACTTTCAGTGTTTAACACTGCCTTGAGAGCATCACGTGGGAATACGTGAGCACTAAAAATACATTAGTGTTTAACATTATAAGAGGCCGACTTCAACCCCAGATTGGCTAAGTCTTTCCTGAGATTAAATCTATAAATAAACCGAGCTTCCATGCTCACGACTGATGACTCCTCAATCTGAAATCTGGTTCAAGGGCGCATCTCTTCACACCTCTGATACATGTCGTTGTAATTCTTCAACGTCTTCAGAGAGGTGGAGGGTCCCAATAACCATTAACTCTTGGCGCACCCCTAAATTGATGAGCCAAAAACTCCACGGACCGAAACGTCCTAAAACTAACAATGAACCGTAATGTCCTTAAACTAACTATAGACCGCAATGTCCCTAAACTAAAACAATAGAGTCCAAGTGCTCTTTTGTTGGATCTAAATGATCCTGTTAAGTAGATCTTAGTCTAAAATTAGACTAACATATTCTTAACAAACGTTTAAGTTGATCTTAGTCTCAAATGAGATTAATGATCCTTAAACCCAACCCAAACCCAAATCTAAGAAAATACGGATTTGGACTAATCCACGCCTTACGGGCGACAACATAAATTAGTCTCCGTAAACAATCCATGGGCAACCAAAAATAAAACAAACATACACGACACGAAGTGACTATCTGGAGAAGGAGAAAGTGGTTACCGCGATGCGGTAGCATAATTAACTGCAGGGGCTTGCGCCTGCAGGAAAGAGCGTCCCCACAATCAAAAACCCCTCACAATGAGGGGGAATCTGACTAAGTCTGCTTCATCGGCCGCATCCGTCTAAACCTCCGATATACGGTGCCATAAATCAACTTGGCATCTTCGGAGAGGTGTACGGATAAAACCAAATAGTATCTGCCACCAAATTCAGGCAAGAGGACCTACACGGTCCCATCTCCCATATTCGGCGGCGAACAACACCTACCTGAATATCCTATGCCGTTGTCCCATGGGTTTTGACGGGGCTTTGTACTACGGGTTACCATAGTCCACGAAGCAATTTGGACTCCTCTCGTATACACTGATATTTTCTGTACCAAATTACAAACAACTACGTTAGTTTAACAAACATATATCTGTACAAATTACCAGTCATATACTCTCTACTTGTCCTATTCTATTCTATTCTACTCTTACTTTTGGGACTTACCGAGCCCTAGTTCGCCGACGACATTCCTGTATCTTTCTTTCTTTGGAATGTTCGTCAGGAGGACCGGATCCTCAGGAGACCGAGCCCAGCCAGGACAACTTGGACCAGTTCATAGAGCAGCCAGACTTCTAGCCTTTACTTGTACTTATTTCAGTTCATATGCCACTGTTTAGAAATTGCTTTCTATCAATGTACATTTACTTTTCAAATCGGTTGTAATGTAATGAATGGATATTAATAAAAGTTGCTGTTTATATTACATCTCTTGTTATTCTTATGCATTTTATTTATATATTACTTATTTACGCTTAGCGAGTTTACTTCTGAGTAAATACGTCTCGTGCCCACCACACCTACTTCCCAGTACACTGGGAAGCGGGGCGTGACACAAACTTAGCCTCCGTTGCAAGATAAACCGTCAGGTGTATTATGATATTGAAGAATGACGGTAGGAAAATATACTCAAGCTTGCAAAGTATCAATGAAATAGAATTTTCTAGATTCTCCAGCGTCACAACATCCAAGGTTTTAGCGCCCAATTCTCTAAAAAAGCAACAAAAGTTATTGATTACTAGACCAACCGATTCGGGAAGGGAAGTCCTGAGGGCTAATGGGAGAAGGTGCTCCATAATAACATGGTGATCATGATTTTTCAGCCCATCTATCTTGCCTTTCACAATTTTTATCATCTTGCTAAATGATTCTGAGAAACCTGTGGGAATTTTCAAATCATACAACACCTGCATGAACCTTTTCTTCCCCGGTTGTGACATATGATATACGGCATTGGGAAGTACAAACTTACCTGGTTTACCCGCTATCGGTTTAGGATGCAATTCACTTCTAATTTCCCAGTCCTGAAAATCCATCCGAGCACGGAGGTTGTCTTTCGATTTTTCATTTTTAAAAAGAAGCAAATTGAGTACGTGCTCAGATACTCCATTTTCTATGTGCATGACGTCCAGACAATGACGCACTAAATTTGTTGACCAGTACGGAAGCTCGTAAAAAATTCTTAATTTGTTCCAGTAGGGTGGTTTGACCTGTTTTGCCAGATCTATCCCGAAGGTTATATTATTCCAGTAGAGTGGTTTGACCTGATTTGCCAGATCTATCCTGAAGGTCATATTATTGTAGCCATCCCACTGAGCAATCACGTCCTCTCCGGACAATGAGGCTGGAGACCCAGGAAGCTCCCAATGACCATTAAAGTGAGCAGCGCCTAACTTGTAGGGATGGTCTAGTGGCAGGAAACGCTGATGACCGCAATAACAAATCTTTCTACTAAAATTCAACCATTTCGATATTGTATATTGATGACAATAAGGGCATGCTTTGTAACCATGTACGGACCAACCTGATAGCATTCCATAGGGAGGAAACTCATTAATTGTCCACATTAAAGCCGCACGCATTGTGAAGGTTGTATCTGAGTTTGCATCGTAAGTCTCTACACCATCAATGAATAAAGATTTTAACTCATCGATCAGAGGTCGAAGATAGACGTCGATATTGTTTCCCGGTGAGTTTGGTCCGTCAATAAGAAGAGGCATCATAAAATAGGATTGATCCATAGCCAACCAAGGCGACAGATTATAAACTATCATTACAACGTGCCGTGTGCTGTGACTTCCAGCCATATAGTTGAATGGGCAGAATCCATTACTAGTGAGTCCGATCCTGGTATTGCGAGGATCACTATTGAATATTTCGTGCCTCCCATCGAAATCCTCCCATACCGGTGAATCTCTTGGATGACTCATTTTTCCATCTTCGCTTGGAGCAGCACGGTGATGCTAAATCATTGCCTCGGTTGTTTTCTTGCACCTGAATAGCCTCTGCAGCCTATGTGTTATGGGAAAGTATCGTTCTATATTGTGTTACCCTTCGAATGGCGTCGTCGACGTGAGGACGTCTTGCCTGAGATTCGGGGCAGATGCTATTTGGTTTTATCCGTCCACTTCTCCGGAGATGCCAAGTTGATTTATGGCGCCGTGTATCGGAGGTTTAGACGGATGCGGCCGATGTAGCAGACTTCGTCAGATTCCCCCTTGTTTGAGTGGTTTTTGATTGTGGGGACGCTCTTCCCTGCAGGCGCAAGCCCCTGCAGTTAATTATGCTACTGCATCGCGATAGCCACTTTCTCCTTCTCCAGAATTTCACTTCGTGTCGTGGGTGTTTGTTTTGTTTGTGGATGCCCGTGGATTGTATACGGAGACTAAGTGATGCCGTCGCCCGTAGGACGTGGATTAGTCCAAATCCGTATTTACTTAGATTTGGGTTTGGTGTTTTAGTTTAAGGATACGTTAGCCATATTAAGGCTAAGATCAACTTAAACGTTCGTTAAGGATACGTTAGTCTGATTTGAGACTAAGATCAACTTAACGGAAAGAGCATTTGGGGCTCTATTTAAGGATGTAATGGTCCGTTTAATGTATGGCCGTCGGGACCCGTCACCTCTCTGACGACGTTGAAGGATTACAACGACAGGTGTCAGAGGGGTTCGGAGATGTACCCTTGAACCAAAGTTGATTAAGGAATATGTGGTCTGATTGAATGTTTAAGGATACGTTAGCCAGACTTGAGGCTAAGATCAACTTAAACGGGATCGTTTAGATCCGACAAAAGAGTGTTTGGGAGCTCTGTTGTTCCAGTTTAGGGACATAGTGGTCCATAGGTAGTTTATAGACATTGCGGTCCGTTGGTTTAAGGACGCATAAGTCCGTGGGTTTAAGGACCCCACAGTCCGTGTTGATGTGTGGTTGTCGGGACCCGTCACCTCTCTGACGTCGTTGAAGGATTACAACGATAGGAGTCAGAGGAGTTCGGAGATGTACCCTCGAACCGGATGTAAATTGATTTAGGAGAGCAGCCGTGCTTAGTCAATTTAATTTGAGGACTTACGACCATGATTGGGCTAAGTCCAGTTGGGAATATTCAACGTTTTTTATTTATCTTTGGCCTATTAGGCCTGTGCTAGGGCTTTGCCCCTTTTTTTATAATGCACTGCATTTTTGTTTTGTTTGGGCTCTGCCCTTTTATAAATGATGCAGAGCATCTGCTTTGTTTGGGCTCTGCCCTTTTAATGCATTGCATTTTTGTTTTGTTTGGGCTCTGCCCTTTTATAAATGATGCAGAGCATCTGCCTTATTTGGGCTCTGCCCTTTTAATGCATTGCATTTTATTTGGCCTGCTAGGCCTTTTTGATTTGGGCTCTGTCCTTTTATAAATGATGCAGGGCATCTGTTTGGGCTCTGCCCTTTTTTAAAATAATGCATTGCATTTAATTAGGCCTGTTAGGTATTTTTTAATTGAGCTTGGCCCTTCTGTAAATAATGCAGTGCATTAATTATCTAACAGTGGCTTGTCAGACGCTTTGCGCCAATTATTGAGCGCAAGCGCTTGTGGTGGTGACACGTGTCACGCAAGCGCAGTGCGCTGCGCTGTTGCGCTGCTGACACATGGCGCGCTCTGGTGAGTTGCGCCAATTTCAGAGAGCAATGCTCTATCTTAAAAGCGCATAGCGCAAGTGGTTCTGGTGCTGACACGTGGCGCTCTCTGGTGGCTTGCGCCAACCCAGGAGCGCAACAGTGCAGATTTTCAAGTGCAAGGCACTGTTTTAATTATCTTGATCCAATTTTGGATTCAAGAAAAGAATCTTTAAGATTCCAGAACCAATGGTTCATAAAAAAGTGCAAGGCACTGTTATTATTTATTTATTTTATTGAAGATCATTGATCTTGTTCTTTAGATCAATGATCTATTCAGAAGAAATTCTTCTATTATAAAGGTTTTTACCTTTTTCTTGAATTTTCTTCAGAGTTCTCTCTGTTTTGAAGTTCTTGATCTCTCACGATGTTGATGATGTTTTGAGTTGGGGTCTAGGGGTCTTTATATAGTGCCCATAGATTTGTTAAGTTTGTTAAAGAGATCATTCTCTGAGTGATTTGGGGAATTTTCCCCACCGTTGGATTTTTGATCTAAGGGCTTCTGTTTTACAGAAGACAATTTTCTTGTTTTAACAAGAACAAAAGGATCTTACTAGAATTTTAATTCTGTTTGGCGCAAACGCCCCAGCGCTTGACACGTGTCACGCAGCGCACAGCGCAGCGCAACTGCGCTGACACGTGTCGCGCAGCTCAACTGCGTTTGCGCTGACACGTGTCGCGCAGCGCAGCGCTTGCGCAACTGAAGCGTTGCTTCCTTTAATTTTTGTTTTAAATAGAGCCTTGCTCTGATTGGACGCGCTGCCTTGGGCGCTGCGCTGACGTATCAACTTCTGACACGTGGCGCGTTACGCACAGCGCACGGGATTTGAAGCATTGCTTCAATTTTTGAATTTTTGAAATTCAAACAGAGCTTTGCTCTGATTGGGGGAAACAAATGCCCCCCCACCGTTGCGCTCACGTGGCGCGCACGTGAGTGCAGAGGTGGCAAGATCCTGGCCGTTGGATCAACTCAGGAGTTGAAGGGGCGCAAGCGCCTATAAATAGGACCCCTGACCCTCAGAAGATGATTACCATCTTTAAGAACTTTTGTTTCCAGAGCCCTGCTCTTGCTTTCAAGAACTCCAGAGCCTTGCTCTCATTTCCAAAGTTAGAACCTTTAGAAAAACTTTAGGTAAAATTAATCTTAGATTAAATTAATTTTAATTAATCTTAACCAACAGAGTCTTGCTCTCAGAGATCTTCTGATCTAAAGAAAACCCCTTTGGGGTTTCATCAACAGAGCCTTGCTCTCAAGAATCCATAAATTTGAAGAGATCTTGTTTTAGGGTTTTTAACCCATGAACAGAGCTTTGCTCATGGACCAAATGTAGATCTTTTTGATCTAAAAATGAAGAACTCCTAAGAGTTTTCCATGGATCTTTAGGATCCCAATTTTTTTTTTAATCTTTAGGAGTTTAAAGAAATTTTTTCTTTTAATAGATTTTCTCATCATTATCACAGAGTTAGGCTCTTTTAAGGAATTTTATTCCCCTGAGACCAGAGTTTGACAAGTGTCACTTTGTGACAGTGCTTTGCTCTGAAAGAGGAGATTTTCTCCTTGTCTCTAGGGATTTTTATTATTAATGAGAATATTCTCTTGGGGATTAATTAACAGTCTCATCCAATGATGGGGTTGTCTTATTAACTGATGCACTGTCATCCAGATTTTGTGGGCCCCCCTTTGGTCCCCTACCCATTGCATTGCAGTGTGGTATAAATTTTAAAATGCCAGGCGTTGGGAACTACGATACTGACGGTTGATTTTTGTCCCCTTGCAGTGAACATGTCTACTGATTTGTCTTTCCCGTTTGTTCGCTCGGAGGGAGGATTTTCCCAGGCACCAGTGGACCGAGTAGTGCTCGCTCTCATCAATGATCATGACCCCGAGCATAAGAGCCTTCACCTGTGGGGTAGGTGGTATAATGAGATCATCCAGGGTCGCCGAAGTTTCAGTTCCGCCACGCCGTCTGAGCCCATATCTTCGCTCCCTTACGCGGATGAACCCCCGGTGAAGTATGCCGTGGAGGTTAAAAATTGGAATTCGGATGACCTCCTCCAACCCGCGATTGGTGCTATTCCCGTGCAGCCGCCGCCGGCAATAGACATTTTAGGGAGGCGAATCTGTTAGGGTGAAGCACGCCCTTGGGGACATGCCTATAACATTGGATTGATGCCGCGACCGCCCGCCGGATATTTGCAGTGGGCCCGGTATATCTTATCGACGAAGAGGACTTATCTGATGAAGATTGGTTTGTATTCGGCCATCTATGTCTCGCTCTTTGAGTATCCCTCTCCTCCAACGTGGTGGGTTAAGGCTTTTATTGAACAATGGAATATCCCTACCCACACCTTCCTGATGACGGACAGGGAAGTTTCTATCTCCTTGGAGGAGTTTGCTGAAATCTCGGGTCTGCCGATAAGGGGGGAGCATTACGAGGAGCTGCTTCCTCCTGACGAATACGTCTTTGCCACCAAACTGTTGGTGTTTAATCTGACGCCGGAGAACGCTATTCAGCACCAGTTTCCGGGCTTGGTGAAGGTGCTGGAGATCTACGAAGGGCTCTATCTGGAATCGAGCACCCGGGGAGTCAGTTTCGCAGATTTTATTGCCCGCTTCATTCGACCAGAGTTTCTATCGGAACAGAGCGAGAAGTTCGCCAAGCCTGACGACCCTTTCGGCTTCGGCCTGGACCGTCGACCAACATCGGAGGGCGATCAAAAGGATTTTTATCTCCCCAGTGCCGCCGCCACGCCGTTGTCGGAGATTGCTGTTTCGGGAATGGATGAAGAGACCTTTTTTGTAGAGTTCCTGGGATTGTGGCTGTGCAGCTTTGCGCTCCCCATGCACCCGCGCCACATGCGGCCATCCGTTTTCTACCCAGCGCATCGGATAGTGGCCGGCCTGCAGTTAACAATAGGAATTGCCGGGTTGGCTCACCTCTATAATGGACTTAGCGTGGCGGTGGACGCTAATGAACCTGGGGTGCAGCCTGCTAATTTCCCGATGCACTACTTCACCTCTTGGATGGAAATGCACGTGCATGGGGTGTTCGGCGTCCACAAGATCCCCCCGTTTTTTGAAAAGTGCAGACTCCCGAGAGTCATGCGGCTGGTCGTCGCCTCGATCGTGGTTGCGTCTCCGCGAGAGGCTAGGGGGCTACTCCTTCGTCCACACCTGGTCGGAGCGAAGGTTTCTTTTTTGGACAAAGTCATAGCCATAGGCTCAGAAACCACTAAGTCGGTGGTGCCGCTGCGCGATGATTTTAAGGACGGGGCCTCCATATTGAAAGCCTGAGAGATCCTCCACCTCTACTCCATTCGGCCGGGCTACCTGGTGTTCAGGCAGAATAAGATGGCGCTTTTCATGAGGTATAACCCTCACCGGTTCGCCCAACAATCCAGCTATCACCAGAGGATCCCGCTGGAAGCCTTTTTGGAAGATCCCATGGCCAGCCGGGAGGGGATAAGGAGTGCGATGCACCATTTCATGCGGCTTAACACGGGCTCTTATTTCTTCATCAGCGAGCCGAGCTGCGTCCCCAAAGTCCTCAACGCGTACGTGGCTTGGTACGCCCACGCAATGGGTCCGGTTATCCATATGGAGAAGCGCATGTTGGTTGACCGGAAGGGTGCGCCTCCCGGTGGCAATCGCAAGGCTCCTTTGAAGCCAAGGACTCCGGTCATTCCTCCGCTGAGAGATGCCGGAGCCGTGCCACCGCGCGTGTTGAGCCCTCCGCGTGGACTGCCACTCCATGGTACTGTGGATGCACCACCAGCGCCCCGTGCTCCAGTGGAGACGGTAGATGTGGTTTCGCCGGAGTCCGGCGTGGGTGCGGATATCGAGACCCGCCACCCTAGGGTGCCTGCAAAGCGCAAGTCAATCTCGGGTGCACCCAAGGCCGGTGGGCAGAAGAGGAAGAAGAAGTCGCTCCTCTCTCTCGATGCTATCCTCGGTTTATAGGAGCCTCAGGCCCCTCTTACCGAAGGTATAAGCGAGTATGTCAGCAATAAGGGCTTCTCGGTAGACCCGGCAGACACCGATCTGGCGGCCGCCATTGCGGCTTCTGAGCAATCAGCCATACTTGAAGCGTGGTTGGATAAACTCGCTCGAGCAGGTAATCATTAGCTGTACTCTTCATCATTTTATAGCATTTTTATCATTATCCTCGACTAATGCGTTCCCCCTTTTTTAACAGGTGTCACTACCGAAGAAGCCATCGCTGCTTCTTTGAAAACCTTCCAGGAGGAGGAAAATAAGCGCGCTTTAACGGGCATTGGTACATTTCGCCTTATTGAGTTTTTATCCTCCTTTCTGATGGCCAACCTAACCTTCTTCTTTTGTTTCTTTACAGGGGCTGCGCCAGCTGATGCGGGGACTCTCCCCGGGCCTGAAACTGAAGTCCCAGTCTCTTCGGAGCTGCCGCGGGAGCCTCGACTCGAAAAGTCGACGAGGGATGCCTTGAAGGATTTGGAGGCATCCCTGTTCACGGACGAGGACGTCTCAATGAGGGAAGCCTTGGAGAGCTCCGTCTTGACGGCTCGAGAGGAGAGAAAGCGACTAAGGCGCGAGGCGAAGGCACGCAGGGCTGCTTTGGCCGTGGGAGCTGGCCCAAGCACCGTCCCTCGTGCTGCTACTCCTTCAGAAGAGTCTCCAGTCGCCCTGTCCACTGCTCATAGGCGGGCGTTGCGTGCAGCTCTGGAGACCAACGATCAGTCCACCTCAGGTAGTGTGTCTTTCAAGATTTTGTTGCGAGAATTATAAACCTATCGGTTCTTATATATTTCGTCCTGTAGGGCCAAGTCCAACTAAAGGGGAGGCGGAAACCGTCGAGCCTAAGGGGACAGTGGAGGAGGTATTGGTCGAACCTGAGCCGATGGCGGACGACACAACCGGGATTACCGGGCCCGAGCTAGTGGCTGACGAAATGGTCACGTCCACTATGCCTGAGAAGGTGGCCGATGCCGAGCCCGAGGCAGCAGTGGATGGAGCGCCTAAGACCGATGACCCCGTGGCAACGGTGTATGAGACGGCCGCGACTGCTGAGCCCGAGGAGTAGCGGGTGAGGTGGGCATGATTCCTGAGGACGAGCCGTCCGCTCTTTCTCAAGAGTCTGGCAATGCTCCGATCATTGCTCTCCCCGCCTACGGCCTTCCGCCGTCTCCTGGCCTCGCGAGCACGACGACGGCCCCCGTAGAGTCTGGGGATGAGGCCACGGGTGGTGGACTTATGTCGATGGAAGAGGGAGACGCCTCCGTCTCGGCTGGAGGCTCATCAGGTAAATTTCGGATTACTGTCCTTTTTTCTTTATCTTGCAATCTTTCCTGACAGGTTTATCCTTGTTTTTAACGCAGGTGCGGCCAGTGCCGATGCTACATTGCTCGAGGGAGCGCCGTCAACTACTGCCTTGGCGGTGGTCACCTCTCAGCCCTCCCTTGTACCATCAAAAATGTTGGAAGGTATGGGTTTGCAACTTATTAGTTTTATCTTTCAGACGCATAATTTATGTACTAAAGTCGTACTGTTGTGTCTTTTCAGGAGTGCTTTTTGACCATCTCTATCAGGTGTTGCTCCCACACTTTTCCTTCCCATCTGAACTCGCTTCTTCCTCTAGTGGTGCTGGTGAGTATAGTTTCCAACTGATATCTTTATTTTTCAGTAATGGAATTATTTCTAACTTTCCCTCGTCCTGATTGCAGTGCTACAAATCGAAGGAGGGGGTGAAAGATCGGTCGCGCCACCGGCCCTTCCGGCCTTACCACCTGCTGCAGCTGGTATAGCAAACTATCGCATTGATGACCTTTTTTTTTGTATTTCTTGAACTGTCATCTAATCGTATCTTGTTTTTTCAGCTGTCGTTCCGATTTCGGCGCCTTTCGAGTCTCGTGTCACAATGCCGGCAGGCCCTTTCCTGAGACGTCCGTCCTCGAAAGGCGCCGCGAATAGTCTGCGCATGTTGAGCGACTACATTGAGAAACTCGACGTCAAGAATCCTACGTCTGCCGCAGATTTTTCTACGGCGGTTAACCCAATGCTGGTGATACTCGTAAACTTCCATAACGAGGGCATCGTCGCATCTTGGGTTAATCACTACAGGAAGATCGAGGCTCGCCTGCATCAACTGGAGTTCATGCGCCCTGCTCCCGAGACCTTAGCTGCAAGCCATCAAAGAGCAGCGTGGATTGAGCAAAGCGCTTCTTACGTCCACCACTTGGAACAAGAAGCGGCTTTAAGGCTGAGGGAATGTCAAGAGTCTTCAAGCGAGACTGCTCGCCTACGTGCTGAAGTTGAAGCGAACGCTGCCCAGGTGAAGGCTATCTTCGAGGGTCTCCTGGAACGCATCTCAAATGGGCTGAACTTGAAGCAGAAACTTGACGCTGCCGAGCGTAATGTCCAAGGCTGCGAAGCAGCTCAGCAGGCCGTTGGGGAGCAGCTTGCATCCCTCTTGCAGCAACGGGCTCAAGTGGAGGCAGAACTGGCGGTGATGGCTGATCAGGAAAAGGCATGGAAGGAAGTGTGCGAACAACTGATAGGGCTATTTAAGACGGTTCCTTCCCAGTAGCTTCCTTTGTATCAATATACTTGTAAAATTTTCCTTTTTTTGAATAAAATGTATCCATTCTTTATTCTTTTGTACGATTCACCTTGTACTTGATTGAATCAATAAATAAAGATACACATTTTTTCTTTGCAATGTCTTGTATGCTCTTTTGCTTTCTCCTTTTCTCTTATTATCAGCGTGCTGTCTTAATAACCACGGTTGACAGATAATAGAGTAAACATCTTAGTTTTTTTTCTTCATGAAATAGCGATGGCTTAGGCCGCAGGTTCAGATCTGCCGCCTAAGACTTTTCAACTCTATGAGCCGTGAGGATCTCATAGAGATTTTTCTCCCTACGGATCGAGAGGATCTCGTAGGTGTATTTTCTCCTTAGGAATCGTGAGGATTCCTAAGTGTGTTTTCTCTTACAATTCGTAAGGATCCTATAAGAGAATTTTCCCTCTTACGAGTCGAGAGGACCCGTAAGCGGTTGTTTCCCTCCTTATCGAGATTCGACTTTGGAGAGTGAGACCCGTGAATAGTATGCAAGAGACCGTTTTAGACCGACTTGCAGGGTCCCAGTGCTCGGGAAATAATTTTTTTAATCCCTGCTGCCTAAGGCTTTATCTTGCAAGTTGAGACGAATCGGGAATTTCTCGCGGAGACACTGGTTTCTCCGCGGGCCGACGCGAATCAGGAGGCTCTCATCAAGGACGCTAGTTTCCCTGAATTGAGGTATTTTGCCGAAGACACTGGTTTCTTCGGGGTTGAAACGAATCGGGAATTTCTCGCGGAGACATTGGTTTCTCTGCGAGCCGACGCGATTCAGGATTTTCTCATCAAGGACACTGGTTTCCCTGAGTCGAAGGATTTTGCCGAAGACACTGGTTTCTTCGGGGTTGAAACGAATCGAGAATTTCTCGCGGAGACACTGGTTTCTCTGTGGGCCGACGCGAATCAGGAGGCTCTCAGCAAGGACGCTAGTTTCCCTGAGTTGAGGAGTTTGCCAAGGACACTTGTTTCCTTGGGGTTAAAACGAATCGAGAATTTCTCACGGAGACGCTAGTTTCTCTGCGGGTCGACGCGAATCAGGATTTTCTCGTCAAGGACACTTGTTTCCCTGAGTCGAAGGATTTTGCCGAAGACACTGGTTTCTTCGGAGTTGAAACGAATCGGGAATTTCTCACAGAGACACTGGTTTCTCTGCGGGCCGACGCGAATCAGGAGGCTCTCATCAAGGACGCTAGTTTCCCTGAGTTGAGGAGTTTGCCCGGGACACTGGTTTCCCTGGGGGTTGAAACGAATCGATGTATTCCTGCGGAGACTCTAGTTTCTCTGCGGGTCGACGCGAATCAGGATTTTCTCGTCAAGGACACTGGTTTCCCTGAGTCGAAGGATTTTGCCGAAGACACTGGTTTCCTCAGGGTCGAAACGAATCGGGAATTTCTCACGGAGACACTAGTTTCTCTGCGAGCCGACGCGAATCAGGAGGCTCTCATCAAGGATGCTAGTTTCCCTGAGTTGAGGAGTTTGCCAAGGACACTTGTTTCCCTGGGGTTGAAACGAATCGATGTATTCCTGCAGAGACGCTAGTTTCTCTGCGGGTCGACGCGAATCAGGATTTTCTCGTCAAGGACACTGGTTTCCCTGAGTCGAAGGATTTTGCCGAAGACACTGGTTTCTTCGGGGTCGAAACGAATCGGGAATTTCTCGCGGAGACACTGGTTTCTCTGCGAGCCGACGCGAATCAGGAGGCTCTCATCAAGGATACTAGTTTCCCTGAGTTGAGGAGTTTTCCAAGGTCACTTGTTTCCCTGGGGTTGAAACGAATCGATGTATTCCTGCGGAGACGCTAGTTTCTCTGCGGGTCGACGCGAATCAGGATTTTCTCGTCAAGGACACTGGTTTCCCTGAGTCGAAGGATTTTGCCGAAGACACTGGTTTCTTCGGGGTCGAAACGAATCGGGAATTTCTCGCGGAGACACTGGTTTCTCTGCGAGCCGACGCGAATCAGGAGGCTCTCATCAAGGACGCTAGTTCCCCTGAGTTGAGGCATTTGCCAGGGACACTGGTTTCCCTGGAAGTTGAACTGATCTGTGATGGTCTTTCAGGTTTTATATAAGTTACCGTCAAAACCGTGAAGCTAGGAATTTGATCTTCGCTTCGTTTGCTGGCATTGCGTCTGCTGTATCGAGACGAATGTCGCGGTTGTCTCTAGGCTGTTGGTGAACCGTCGAGATTTGGCTTTGCTTTCTGGCGGAGCCTGTTGGGAAGGTGTGGTTCCCTCTTTGTTTGTGCCCTTGGATTGTGTATAGGGATCGATGTGATCTCAACTGTAGGGCAAAAGTTTCATTCATTTTTATTGTTTTATTTCCGCGATGCTCTATCATTTCAGCTTTTATATCGCGAAGGTCGCGATTGCCCAATCATTTCGGCTATTTTTCACGGTGCCCAATCATTTCGGCTATTTATTTTATTTTTACTCGCTGCTTTTTATTGCGAGTTGCCCAATCATTTCGGCTGTTTTATATGCATACGTTTTTACTTGCTGTTTTTTATTGCAAGTTGCCCCATCATTTCGGCTATTTTGTATGCATGTGCGGCTTGCTGGCTTTTCACCATAAACCTGAAATTAGACACCGATTTCGACATCAGCACCGCTACAACTGGGATATTGCCAGGAGCGAATCATCATTTGCCTCTGTAGATGTCGAACAAAGGTGGCTTAGCGAACAGGGTTAAGGTCCTGTTGACTAAGGCTTTTTGACTTCATGAGCCGTAAGGGTCCCACAAAGGTATTTCTCCCTACAAATCGTGAGGATCTTGTAGGTGTATTTTCTCCTTAAGAATCGTGAGGATTCCTAAGTGTATGTTCCTCTGTAAGTCGTAAGGATCCTACAAGAGGGTTTTCTCCTTGTAAGTCGAGAAGACTTATAAGGGTTGTTCATCATGCGTACATATCCCCAGTCACGGATGAGACTTGGTTAGGGAAATGTTTATTCGCGCCCGTGGATTGTATACAAGGGTCAGTATTGAACCACTTGTAGGGCAATATCGAAGGTTTTGGAGGTTGCTTAAGCACAGGTTTAGGTCTCTGTAACATAAGACTTTCAAATCTTATGAGCCGTGAGGGTCCCATAAGAGAGTTCTCCTTACGAGTCGTGAGGATCTCGCAAGTGTATTTTCTCCTTAGGAACCGTGAGGATCCCTAAGTGTGTTGCTCCCTTGTGAGTCGTAAGGATCTCACGCGGGTGGTTTCTCCTTACAAGGTCGAGAGGACCTTGTAAGTGTCCTTTAACGAGGTTGCGCCCTTTCGGGTTTTCACAAACACTCGCCGGTAGTTCTGCTGTTTTTACTCACGGAGCCCTTTCGGGTTTTCATCCGTGCCCTTTTTGCTTATGGACATACCTTTTTTTTAATTCTTTTTATTTTTATATATATATATTTTTTACGAGGTCGCGCCCTTTCGGGTTTTCATGAACACTCGCCGGTAGCCCTGCTGTTTTTACTCATGGAGCCCTTTCGGGTTTTCATCCGTGCCCTTTTTGCTTATGGACATACCGTTTTTATTTTTTGTTTATTATATTTATATTTTTTCCTTTTTTTTATTCATCTCGTCAGCCTAAGGATGCCGCGGTAGTAGTTTAAAGACGTTTCAGCCCGTCATTAGTTTAAGGACGTTTCGGTCCGTCGTTAGTTTAAGGACATTTCGGTCCGCCATTAGTTTAAGGACGTTTCGGTCCGTCCAGGAGAAGGCTGGCTACTGCTTATAAAGTTTGAGCTTAGGAAGATAGCGAGCGGACATAGTCGTCGTCATCTATCATTGACCTAGGCGATAACTTGCTAAGCGTAGTATTTCTTTAGGAAGCGACCATTTATTGGCCTGAAAGGCCTTTCACCGTGCATATCCATGAGTAGATAGGCTCCACCCTGGTAGACCTTGTTTATGATGTACGGGCCTTCATAGTTTGGCTCGAATTTTCCCCGCTTGGCGCGATTGGGGATCATAGGCCTTTTGACCACTAGCACGAGTTCGCCTTGGCGGAATGTCCTCGGCCAGGTCAATCTTTCATATAAGCGCGTCATCTTTGCTTTATAGGCCTCCAGATTTTTCTGCGCTATGAGCCAGGTTTCATCAAGGGCACCAAGTTCCTCAAGCCGAAGGTGAGCATTTTCTTCGTCCGTTAGCTCGTAGTGGACTGCCACTCGCAGAGAGGGTAACTCTATCTCAAGGGGGAGTACTGCTTCTGTACCGAATACCAACATGTACGGCGTTGTGTTCGTGGCCGTCTTAAACGTAGTTCGATACTCCCAGAGAGCTTCTTGCAGTCTCTCGTGCCAGTCCTTCTTATTTCGGGACACCGTCTTCTTCACGATCTTTGTCAAGGTCTTGTTGAAAGCCTCAGCTAGACCGTTAGCTCGGGGATTATAAACGGAGGAATATCTCCAGTCTATGTTGTGTTGTTGTGCGAAGCGGCTGATCTTGTGGCTTCTGTAGGCTGGCCCGTTATCGGAGATGATCCGTCGCGGAGTTCCAAACCGATAAATGACGTGCGTTTTGAAGAAATGGAGGATATTCTCCGTCTTCACTTCCATCAACGGTATTGCTTCTGCCCATTTGGAGAAGTAGTCAGTCGTCGCCAGGATGAAACGATGTCCCCTGGACGATGCTGGTTCGATGGGGCCGACTATGTCAGTTCCCCACATTTCGAATGGCCAGCTAGCCACCGTTGGATGGAGTGGATTTGGATGCTGGTGGATGAAGTCCCCATGAATTTGGCGTGAGTGGCACTACTTCGCATACTCAAGACAGTCTTGAATCATCGTGGGCCAGTAGTAGCCCATCCGTTTGATCTTCAACTTCATCTTTGGGCCTGCTTGGTGAGAACCACAAAGTCCGTCGTGAACTTCCTGAACGACTCTTTTCGCTTCGTCAGGTCCCAGACATCTCAACCACAGAGAATCAAATGACCTCTTGTACAGAGTATCATTGACGAAGGCGAAATATAGAGCTCGTTTCATAAGCTGATGTCTTGAGGACGCATCTTTGGGCGTTCGACGGTATTTGAAGTAGTCCGTAAAGACTTCTCTCCAATCCTCAGCCTTTTCCCGGACTTTTATTTGCAGAGCCATTTGCTCAGTCGCTCCCTTTTCTTCGGATGATTCCGGAGATATTTCCGCTGGGGCAAGTACCCGACGGCTTTGTACCACGATTCTTACGTCATCGAGGTTCTCATCAGCCAGTTCCTTAGCGAGCTTGGCCAACACGTCCGCTTTGCTGTTTTCCCCGCGCGGTATGTCCTCTAAAGTGTAGGAAGGGATTTGGGTCAACAATTGTTGCACCTTTTCGCTGTACTTCACCAATTCTGGTTTGCATGTCTGGTAGTCGCCGTTTACTTGACTAACGACCAGTTGGGAATCTCCGTATATGAGGAGATTTTCAATTCCCATGTCGATGACGATCTCGAGGCCTGCTATCAAAGCTTCGTATTCGGCTTCATTGTTTTTCCTCGGCTCTGTTGGGGAGAAAGCAAAGCGCATTATCCCTCCTTGTGGAGTTACAAAGATGAGTCCTACCCCCGATTTGATTATAGGGGTACTTTGTTTGCGCTTCTTCATGGAAGATGCTCCATCGAAATAAAGCTCCCATCGGGTATCACCACTGTCGATCGCATCAAACGCATGTTCGTCTGGAAGATCGCAATTCAGAGGAGAATCGGCGGGTATCGGATGCTCAGCGAGGAAGTCGGCGATGGCCTGGCCTTTCACTGCCTTGAGAGGTTGATACGTTATCGAGAACTCCATCAAGAGGAAGGCCCATTTAGCGAGTCGCCCCGTCAATATGGCCTTCGACATTAAATATTTAAGAGGGTCCACCTTCGAAATGAGACGGACCTCATGCGCCAACGCATAGTGCCTGAGCTTTGTTATCGCGAAGATCAACGCCAGGCAGTGTTTTTCAATAGGGGAATAGTTACTTTCTGCCCCCAGTAGAACTCGACTCAAATAATAGAGTGCTCTTTCTTTTCCTTGATCGTTCTCTTGCGCTCATAATGCGCCTAAGGAACCTTCGAGGACGGTTGTATAAAGAATGCGGGGCTTTCCCTTAACCGGAGCAGCTAACACTGGTAGATTCTGGAGGTACTGCTTGATTTCGTCCAGCGCATCTTGGCATTTATGATCCCAGATGAACGGGGTTCCCTTCTTCATCAGGTGGCTGTAAGGACGGCACTTGCCTGAAAGGTTGGTTATAAATCGCCGTATATACGCGAGCTTCCTTTGGAGAGACCGCAGCTGTTTGAGAGTCCTTGGCGGAGGCATTTCCATGACCGCCTTGATCTTTGACGGATCTATTTCGATACCTCGGTGTCGGACGATGAATCCTAGGAATTTGCCTGAAGAAACTCCGAATGCACACTTGAGAGGGTTCATCTTCAAGTTGTATTATCGAAGGAGTTGAAATACGGTCTTCAGATGCTCGAGATGTTCCTCGTATGATTTGCTTTTAACTACGAGATCGTCGATATAGCATTCGACGATTTCGTGTATAAGGTCATCAAAGATTTTCGTCATGGCCCTTTGATAGGTGGCACCAGCGTTCTTTAGACTGAAGGGCATCACCTTGTAGCAGAATATACCTAAAGGAGTCCTGAAGGCGGTGTGCTTTTGGTCTTCGGGATGCATCTTTATCTGATTATACCATGATGAGCCGTCCATGAAGGAGAAAACCTCATGAGTGGACGTATTGTCTATCATCAGTTCGGTGACTGGCACCGGGAAATCGTCCTTCGGGCAGGCTTTATTGAGATCCCGGAAATCCACGCATATGCGCACCGTCCCATTTTTCTTCATCACCGGTACGATGTTGGCGATCCATTCAGGATATTGATCATCCTGGATAAAGCCAGAGTCGATCAGCTTCTTGACCTCGGCGTTGATGCTCATCTCAAGCTCGAGCCGCATTCTCCTCGGTGCCTGTTTGACTGGCTTGACGTCCGGAGATATCGCCAATTTATGCACAGCAATTTCTGGATCTAGTCCTGGCATTTCGGAATAGTTCCATGCGAAGCAATCTTTATGCTGCATGAGCAGGTCTTTTAATGTAGCCACCCTCTCTTCAGACAGCAGCTCACTAATGAATGTCGGTCGCGGGTCATTCGCCGTCCCCAACTCAATTTTCTTGAGGTTATCCGCAGTGGTAAGTATTCCATCCTCCAGCTCTTTCGGTGCTGGTGGAAATTCTGAGATCACCTCATCGTCGCTGTTTTCGAAGCACCAGGGAAGGTCATCCATATTCTCGGGCTCTTCTTTTGATATCGTTATCATATGACAAGTACGAATTCGCTTCCAAGCCTAATGTGGAACTGGTTCTGCTCTCATGGCTTTGAGTTCGTGCTTCTGTGGCGGCGTTACCCTCCAGTTGTCAGACAGAGCGAACTTGCCAAGCTGATACTGACCTTCGACCCAATTCTTGAAGGTGAAGCAGTCTTCGAGAGGATGCCCTATCACTTGGTGATAAAAGCAATAGTCTGGGTGTGAGACTTCGCCTGCTTGTTCGGGGTGTTTAGACTCCGGCAGTGTAAGCATCTGATGTTTTAGAGCGAAGTCAAGTATTTTCTTCGTCTTGTCCCGAGGAAAAGAGTACGCTCGACCCATTTTCCTCATGAGGGATAGATCGGAACTGCTCGATTCCCGCTTGCGTGGCTTCTTAGTCTCTCTTTGTTGCTGTTGAGCGCCTTTTTCACCTCTCGACTTATTTTTGCCTCTGCGTCGTGCCTTTTTTATAACAGGTTGACAGGGAGCGGCATTTTCATCCTTCATAGCCTGTTGGAGGAGGCGTTGCATTTTAGCTTTCTCGTAGATGGCCATTTCACGGTTATGGTCGTCTCAGACTTTTTGACCGGCTTCCCTTATAAGCTTGTCCATTTGCTCTTCGAACGACGGACTGGGCACTTTTGCATCAGGAACTTTTACTAGTTCAGGATTAGCATCTTCCCATTGAGCATCCGCTTCTTCATCGAAGTCATGCACGACGTAGCAACCGTGGAATACCTCTCGTTTCTTGGACCGAATGTATCCAAGCCCGATTGTTTCCATTCTCCCATTAGGCAATTTGTTCTGAGTCCTGGGGACGTTCCAGACCTTGTCATAGAACTTGGCTTTTCGAGCGGTCTATTTAAAGGATATCCCCTGGCGCTTTAGCAGTCTCTTCAAGCCTTCTGTATAATATCTGGGCAGACGGATGGGCTGAAGCCTGTCAATCGTAGGATCCGCACCGTGCCAGATTTCTTTCTCCACTTTGGTTTCTTCAGAGCGGTAGAATAGAATTGCATTTTCACCTTCTTGTCTGGGAGGGACATAGAACGTCCGCAGCTCCTCTACACTGTAGATATCAAGTGCATCCAGTTCTTTATGGTGTTTAAGCGGCACCATGGAGACTTGCAGACTTTGCTCTTCGTCAGCGGACGTTTGTATCGAAGGTCGAGCAGAGAATACCGCATGGACCTCATCTTCCGAATCGCTGCCAAATATCAACATGGGAGCGGACTGTCCCGGCTTGTTGTGTTGGGATGGACCCGAATAAATCATCTCTTCCTCTTCTTCAGTATCACTCCCGAAGACAGGAATGGTAGCATTAGCTTTATTCTCCGGCTTATGACACCTCTCTGTGTCTTCGAAATCCGGTAAGAAGTATTTGGCATCTTCATATTTGCGGACCTCGTTCACAGAGAACGGGTTTAGTTCTCCCGTCACGGTATACTCGAGACCATCCTTAAAATACTTCATACACTGATATTGCGTAGAAGGGATGATGTTGTACTCGTGTAACCATGGTCGGCCGAGCAGAGCATTGTAGCATGTCTTGGCGTCTATGACATGGAACTTAATGTCCGTGACGAGTAGCCCGAAGCGTAGCGTCAGTATCACAGACCCAAGAGTTCTTGATGACTGGGAGTCGAACCCGGAGATGGTGATCTTGTCCCGAGCAAGGTGCTGGACGCTCATGCAGATTTCTTTTAACACCCGCACATTGAGGAGATTAACGGAGGATCCATTATCGATCAGGATTTTGCCTATCTTTATATCGTGGCAATATCCCGAGACATAAAGGGGGCGATTGTGTTCGCACGTCCCAAGGAGAAGGTCTTCATCGCCAAAAGTGACATCGGCCGTGTGCACTTCCTCCAATTCATCCTTCATCTTTTCTTCGGCCAGGAAAGCTTGGAACTGCTCCGGCTCCTGTAGTGCCTTGATTAACGAATCTCTCGCCTCTTTTGATAGTAAAAGGGCGTCAAGAATGCTGAGCTGCGAGGGTAGCTTCCTCAAGTGTGCCAGAACGTTGTAGTCCACCTTATTTTTCTTCGGCGGGTCCTTGGCAGTTAGCTCTTCCATTACTTGGTCATCTAGGGCGATATCCTCAGAGACCTTTTCTTTCCCTTTATCTTTTTTGTTTGAGGGTCCGAGATTCTTTTCGGGCAGCGTCCGATTACGCAGCCGGATATTTTCGCAGACCTTCGGCTCTTCTTCTTTTCCCGAGGTGGACTCTTTAAAGAAGGGGCTAAGAGCCAGCTCCTCGTCAGAATCGCTCCCGAATGTAAGCACTTGTGATCCCCCGGCGTTAACCATGCGACAATTGCCGGTAGTTCTGTTAAGCCCTTCGGTTGTATTTTTCCGCTCCCGACGAGTTTTGCGCTTCTCCCGCTTAAAATGTTGTCGATGAGCAACATATCCTTGCCACCATCTGTTGAAAGCTTTGCTCTCTTTAGTGGGGTGCGAAATCTTCCGATGATACAGGCAGTAGGAGGGGTGCATTTCCACTTCACCAGTAATGCTTCTTTCAGAGGATGGTAACTTGATACCCATTGATATGGCCTTAGCAAACCTTTTCCTCGTCTTGAATTTGCTTTTATCCGCAGTGAATGTATTTTGCTCCAGCGGGAGTGTCTCAGCTCTTTCATCAAGTTGCCGGTGCTTGGCCCTTTCAAATAAGGCTGTCTCGCGTTCCCGATCAGCTTTACTTTTCAACAGAGCTTCGTTGAGGAATGCGTCAATTGTTTCATCCGATGGTCCCAGAAATTCCGGTTCAGGATCTGCCCCCAGCTTTTCAGTGCAAGGAGTTTCCTCATCGTCTGTAAACGAATGGGAGATCATATGGCAGCTCGCCACGTATTCCTCAGATTCATCTGACGAACTCTCTCCCTCATCTTCCTCTTGAAAGACGTGGTTGAAAAACTCTTGGAATGTGATGGGAGTCCGTGCTTTCTGGTTATATTCCTCCAGCGCGTCAATCTATCTTTGTAAGTCTGTGCGCTTGTCGCCAGGCTTCACAGGCTTCTTGGATTTCTTCTTCTTCGAAGATTTTGACGGCTGGTAGTGAGTGCTTGGGCCACCACCATCGGTCTTTGGAGTTGGACACGGCTTCAACATCCCTTCAATGAGTTGAGGTTCCAACGGGTTCTTCCACTTGATCGCTGAGCATGTTTGAAGATCGTTCAGCATCCTTGTTTCCCCCAATCAGAGCAAAGCTCTGTTGGAAATTCAAAATTCAAATTTTGAAGCAACGCTTTAAATCCCGGGCGCAACGCGCCACGTGTCAGGCGCAGACACATCAGCGCAGCGCCCAAAGCAGCACACCCAATCAGAGCAAAGCTCTATTTAAAGCAAAAATTAAAGAAAGCAACGCTTCAGTTGCGCAAGCGCTGCGCTGCGCGACGCGTGTCAGCGCAGATGCGCTAGCGCAGTTGCGCTGCGCTTTGCGCTGCGCGACACGTGTCAGCGCAGATGCGCTGCGCTGTGCGCTGCTTGACACGTGTCACGCGCTGGGGCACTTGCGCCAAACAGAATCAAGATTCTAAAGAAATCTTTCTGTTCTTGTTAAAACAAGAAGATTTTCTTCTGTAAAACAGAAGCCCTTGGATCAAAAATCCAACGGTGGGAAAAATTCCCCAAATCACTCAGAGAAAGATCTCTTTAACTAATTTATGGGCACTATAAAAATGACCCTAGACCTCAATTCAAAGGCATCAAGATTTTGAAGAAATCAAGAGCTTCAAACAGAGAGAACTCTGAAAAAGTTTCAAGAAAAAGGTAAAAAACCTTCATAAATTAGAAGAAATTTCTTCTAATAGATCATTGATCTAAGAAGAAGATCAATGATCTTCACATAATAAACAGTGCTTTGCACTTCTTATGAACCACCGGTTCTTTAAAACAAGAAAAACAAGAAATACTTGTTTTCTTTGATTCTCATTAGATCGAAGAAAACAAACAGTGCTTTGCACTTTATCATGAACCATTGGTTCTAAAAGATTCTCAAATTATAGTGCCTTGCACTTGCAAACTGCGCTGTTGCGCTCCTGGATTGGCGCAAGCCACCAGAGCACACCACGTGTCAGCAGCGCAGGCGCAGCGCATTAGCGCAGCGCACTGCGCTTGCGTGACACGTGTCAACACCTCAAGCGCTTGCGCTCTCTGATTGGCGCAAAGCGCCTGACAAATGCAATGCATTTCCTAAAGGGCCAGGCCCAAATCAAAAAGACCAAGCAGGCCTAATTAAATTGCAATGCAATAAAAAGGGGAGAGCCCAAACAGAATTGATGCTCTCTATCATTTATAAATGGGCAGAGCCCAAACAAAATAATAAAAAATGCTCTGCATTTTAAAAAGGGCAGAGCCCAAACAAAGTAGATGTTTTGCATCATTTGTAAAAGGGGCAGAGCCCAACTAAAACAAAGAAAAATAATGCAGTGCATTACTAAAAAATGTGGGCAAAGCCCTAGCATAGGTCTAATAGACCAAAAATAAATAAAAATATTGAACTTTTTCAATTGGACTTAGCCCAATCATGGCCGTAAGTCCTCAAATTAAATTGACTGAGCACGGCTGCTCCCTAAATCAATTTATACCGGTTCGAGGGTACATCTCCGAACTCCTCTGACACATGTCGTTGTAATCATTCAACGTCGTCAGAGAGGTGACGGGTCCCGACGACCACACATCAGTACGGACTGCGGGGTCCTTAAACTCGTGGACCGAAACGTCCTTAAACTAATGTCGGACCGAAACTTCCTTAAACTAATGATGGACCACCACGTCCCTAAACTGGAACACGGACCGAAACGTCCTTAAACTAATGATGGACCACCACGTCCCTAAACTGGCGATGGACCACCGCGTCCCTAAACTAGAACATGGACCACCACGTCCCTAAACTGGAATATGGACCCCCATGTCCCTAAACTGGCAATGGACCGCAACGTCCTTAAACTACCTATGGACCACTACGTCCCTAAACTGGAACAATAGAGCTCCCAAATTCTCTTTTGTCGGATCTAAACGATCCCGTTTAAGTTGATCTTAGCCTCAAATATGGCTAACGTATCCTTAAACATTCAAACAGACTTTAGTCCCAAATTGGACTATAAGACCCCCAATCAACTTTGGTTCAAGGGTACATCTCCGAACTCCTCTGACTCCTATCGTTGTAATCCTTCAACGACGTCAGAGAGGTGACGGGTCCCGATGGCCATGCATACAATGGACCACTATATCCCTAAACTGGAACAATAGAGCCCCCAAATGCTCTTTTGTCGGATCCAAACGATCCCGTTAAGTTGATCTTAGTCTCAAATCAGACCAACGTATCCTTAACTAACGTTTAAGTTGATCTTAGCCTCAATATGGATAACGTATCCTTAAACTAAAACACCAAACCCAAATCAAAGTAAATACGGATTTGGACTAATCCACGTCCTACGGGCGACGGCATTACTCAGTCTTCGTATACAATCCACGGGCAACCACAAACAAAACAAACACACACGACACGAAGTGAAATTCTGGAGAAGGAGAAAGTTGTTACCGTGACGCGGTAGCGTAATTAACCGCAGGGGCTTGCGCTTGCAGGGAAGAGCGTCCCCACAATCAAAAACCCCTCAAGCGAGGGGGAATCTGACGAAGTCTGCTACATCGGCCGCATCCGTCTAAACCTCCGACACACGGTGCCATAAATCAACTTGGCATCTTCGGAGAGGTGGACGGATAAAACTAAATAGCATCTGCCCCGAACCCCAGCATCAGGACCTCGCGGTCTTGTGCGCCGCCTTTCGGAGGGGAACAGATTCTGGCACGCCCGGTGGGACCTTTTCCTCTTTCCACTCCACACTTCGTGTGTCGTCCTCGCGAACCAATCGCGGTTTATTAAATAGTTGCCTTTGGATTTTAAGTTACTAAGATTTGGTCTTTTGCCTAGCGCAGAACTCAAGCATCAATGGCCTATAACTGCACCAACTGCTCGAAGTGCCACTGCAACGGACGCTCCACCTCCCCTGGAGGTGTAGCATATGGGCCCCAAGCTGCTTCCTTCCTCGCTCTGCCGGTAGAACAGGTGACCCAGGCTACCACCGGCCTGTTTTTCGGGACCATGATCCTACCTACAAGTTCTCTATGCCAATACCTGCATTGGAAGTGAACAAGAAGTCGGTCTTCGACCGGCTCACTGCTACGACGGCCCCTGTCAACGGGTCGTTTACTACCAAACCAACAGCCTCTGTTTTCGCCAGGCTGGATCAGAAATCTAAATTGGCTGTCCCAAGGAAGGCAATAACTGCTGCTCCAGAAGTCGTCAAGGCGGCTTCCCCTGTCAAAAAGTCAGTCTTTTCAAGACTGACGATTCCTGCTCCTGCCCCTACTCGAAGATCTGTCTTCGACAGGTTGAATATCATCCCTCAAAAGACAACTTCAGTCTTTAAGAGGTTAACACCAGCGGCGCCTCATTCAGACAGGGGGTAAAAAGAAGCTGTCTCAATCTCCGAGCCAGTCCCAACGGCTCGTCATGCTCGACGTCGCCATTGGCGATGAGTGAGGAAAGCAGGGGGCAACTCTCCCTCAGGGCTAACTCCACCGGCTCCAGTGGTAGAAGTCAACGCTGCTATTCCAACTGGGAACAGCTTTGAACTGCTAAGGAGGGTACGTAAGAATTCTCCAACCGCTACATTGAAAAGATCTCCTCCGCCCGCGGAGAGAGTTCCGGAAACAAAGCAAGAACAACCCCCTCAACGGCTGTCCTAAAAAATATACAAGGTTTGGCGAAGGGTTCAAGACTCCGTGATTGACCCAGATCACTCTCGGCAACAAAAGAAGACGAAGGTGCAAAAAGAAAAAGACCGTCCTATTAAACAGCAGAGGACAACAATCGCTAGGGTGCCCACTGCAACGGCCCCTTCAACTTCAACGGCCCATAAGAGAAGAAGGCCAGAAAAAGTCCCTACGCCAACGATGAATATCAAAGGTGGTGAACCCAAACGCCCTAAGTCAGGAGGAATTGTGGTTCATACCGTCTACGTTGCGTCTGGTAAAGAAGACAGTCGCATATCTACGGGTCATCAACCGCTTATGCGATCAGTGACCAAAGCGCAAGAGCAGCAGCAGAAGCTCCAAGAGATGATGAACGCTATGGCCGCACTTACTGGGCCAAAAGAAAACCCTGAAACGTCCTCGGGTGAGCGCCAGGAGGAAGAAACCGACGCCGAATTCCTTCGTCGAATATTGGAAAAGAAGGATAAAGAGGCTGCTGAACAAGCAGCCAACATACAGCGTATGGGCCTCCTGTTCCAAGACATGGTGGGGATGATGATCCAACAAGATCCTCCGGCCGAAGATCCCCCAATCGTCCTTGGAGACGATAGGGGAGAGACATCAAATCCTCCGCCGGCTTTGTCAACAGCTAAGGAGGATACAATATCCAAAGCTGACCTGGACGAGTACATAGCCCAACAAATACAGGTTCATCATGTGACTGAAGCAGCTGGCCAGGTCGTAAAAACGGGCCGGCCATATCCAAGTTGGTACGACCAAATCAAGTACCCGCCGGGTTACACAATACCCAAGTTCCATGTCTACAAGGGGACGGGCAATCCTCACCAGCATGTTGCCCAGTTCAGGGCACTCTGCGGTAACACCGGCGGTGATGACAAGCTTTTACTTCGCCAGTTTGTTGGAAGTTTATCAGATACGGCGTTCGAGTGGTACTCTGAGCTCCCGAACGACTCTATCAAGACCTTCGCGGAGATGGAGCTGTTGTTTACTCAGCGTTTTGCAAGCGCCAGTGAACGCACCCCGATGACGGCACTGATTAACGCCAGGGTAAAGTCAGGCGAGACATGGGTTCAATATGCTATACGGTGGCGGAACTTATGGTCGAAGTGCGAGCAGCGCATTGAAGAAGCTCCCGCGGTGGGTATGTTTGTGGGAACCCTTGATCCGCAAGCAACCATCTCACAATTTATGATGTTTTTCAAGCCAACTACCTTCCAGGCCTTGATTGACAAGCTAGCGCAAATGGATCAGATGGGCCATAAACCCCCTCTTCCAAAGCCGGACTCTCGAAATGACAAAGGGAAGGGAAAAGCGATCGTTGTCGCTAACACTCAACAACAGCCGAGCGACTCGAAGCCGGTTGTTCGTCAAAATAATATGCGTCCGTACGTAGCCCTTGAGGAGAGGCTAGGACGTTCTTACTCTTTTGCCCACGATAAAACGAGAAGGTTATTCGAGCTGGCGTTGCGCAACCGACTCATAAATCTGCCGGATCCAAAACGTCCGTTGCAACCAAGTGATGTCAATGAGCCCAACTACTGTCCTTATCATCGAGTACTAGGCCACCCGATCGAAGATTGCTATGTTTTCAAAAATTGGCTTGAAAACCAGTACCGACAGGGCAAATTCGCATTATCTGACAAATGGAAGGTGAATCCCCCGCAGCCCCACACCTCTAAGGGGACGAATACGCCGGGGGCAACATGCTCCGTCATTGAAGAGGCTCCTTGGGAGGTTGTATTATCAGCCAAGACAAAGAGGATGCTAAACGATCTTCAGACATGTCCGGCGATTAGGTGGAAGAATCCGTTGGAACCGCAGATCATTGAGGGGATGTTGAAGCCACGTCCAACTCCAAAGACCGATGGTGGTGACTCAAGCACTTGCAACGAGCCGTCAAAATCTTCGAAGAAGAAGAAGAAAAAGAAATCAAAGAAGCCCTTGAAGCCTGGCGACAAGCGCTCGGACTTGCAAAAACAAATTGACGCGCTGGAAGAATACAACCAGAAGGCACGGACTCCCATTACACTCCAAGAGTTCCTCAATCATGTCTTTCAAGAGGAATATGAGGGAGAAAGTTCATCTGATGAATCTGAAGAATGCGTGGCGAGCTGTCATGTGATTTCCCATTCGTTCATGGACGGTGAGGAAACTCCTTGTATTGAAACGCTGGGGGCAGATCCTGAACCAAAAATTCTGGGGCCATCAGATGAAGTAATTGACGCATTCCTTAATGAAGCTCGGTTGAAAAGTAAAGCTGATCGAGAACGCGAGGCGGTCATATTTGAAAGGGCCAAGCGCCAGCGACTTGATGAAAGAGCTGAGACGATCCCGCTGGAGCAAAATACCTCCTCTACCGACAAAAGCAAATTCAAGACGAGGAAAAGGTTTGCTAAGGCCATGTCAATGGAATGAAGCTACCATCCTCTGAAGGAAAAATTACTGGTGAAATAGAAATGCACCCCTCCTATTACTTATATCATTAGAAGGTTTCGCACCCCACTCAAGAGTGCAAAGCTTTCGGTAGATGGTGGCAAGGATACGTTGCTCATCGGCAACGCTTTAAGCGGGAAAAGCGTAAAACTCGTCGGGAGCAAAGAAATACGACCGAAGGGCTTAAAAGAACTACCGGCGATTGTCGCATGGTTAGCACCGGCGGGTCACAAGTGCCTACATTCGGGAGTGATTCTAATGAGGAGCTAGAGCTTGGCCCTCTCTTTAAAGAGTCCGCCTCGGGAAAAGAAGAAGAGCCGAAGGTCTGCGAAAATATCCGGCTATGTAATCGCACGCTCCCCGAAAAGAATCTCGGGCCCTCAAACAGAAAAGATAAAGGGAAAGAAAAGGTCTCTGAAGATATCGTCTTAGATGACCAAGTTCTGGGGAAGCTAAGCGCCAAGGACCCGCCGAAGAAGAATAAGGTGGATTACAACGTCTTAGCGCATCTGAGGAAGCTACCCTCACAGCTCAGCATTCTTGACGCCCTTTTTCTATCAAAGGCGGCAAGAGATTCGTTAGTCAAGGCACTACAGGATCCGGGGCAATTCCAAGCTTTCCTGACCGAGGAAAAGATGAAGGATGAATTGGAGGAAGTGCACACGGCCGATGTCGCTTTTGGTGATGAAGATCTTCTTCTTGGGACATGCGAACACAATCGTCCCCTTTACGTCTCAGGATACTGCCACGATATAAAGATAGGCAAGATCCTGATCGACAATGGATCCTCCGTTAATCTCCTCAATGTGCGGGTTTTAAAAGAAATCTGCATGAGCGTCCAGCACCTTGCTCGGGACAAGATCACCATCTCCGGGTTCGACTCCCAGTCATCAAGAACTCTTGGGTCTGTGATACCGACGCTACGCTTTGGGCTACTCGTCACAGACATTAAATTCCACGTCATAGACGCCAAAACATGCTACAACGCTTTGCTCGGCCGACCGTGGTTACACGAGTACAACGTCATCCCCTCTACACAACATCAGTGTATGAAATATGCTAAGGATGGTCTCGAGTATACCGTGGCGGGAGAACTGAATCCGTTTTCCATGAACGAAGTCCGCAAATATGAAGATGCCAAATACTTCTTACCGGATTTCGAAGACACGGAGAGGTGTCATAAACCGGAGAACAAAGCTAACGCCACCATCCCTGTCTTCGGCAGTGATACCGAGGAGGAAGAGGAGATAGTTTACTTTAGGCCGTCTCGACACAACAAGCCAGGACCGTCCGCTCCTACGTTGATCTTTGGTAGCGACTCGGAAGATGAAGTCCGTGCTGTATTCCCTGCTCGACCTTCAATACAAACGTCCGCTGACGAAGAGCAAAGTCTACAAGTCGCCATGGTGCCGCTTAAACACCGTAAGGAACTGGATGCGCTTGATATCTACAGTGTACAAGAGCTGTGAACGTTCTATATCCCTCCCAGGCGAGAAAGCGAAAAAGCAATTCTATTCTACCGCTCTGAAGAAACCAGAGTGGAGAAAGAAATCTGGCATGACGCGGATCCTACACTCGACAGGCTTCAGCCTATCCGTCTCCCCAGATATTATACAGAAGGCCTGAAGAGGCTGCTGAAGCGCCAGGGGATATCCTTCAAGCAGACCGTTCGAAAGGCCAAGTTCTATAACAAAGTCTGGAACATTCCCAGGACTCAACGCAAACTGCCTAATGGAAGAATGGAGACAAAAGGGCTTGGATACATCCGGTCAAAGAAACGAGAGCTACAAAACAGCTGCTACGTCGTGTATGACTTCGATGAAGAAGCGGATGCTCAATGGGAGAATGCTAATCCTGAACTGGTGAAAGTTCCAGATGCAAAAGTGCCCAGTCCGTCGTTCGAAGAACAAATGGACAAGCTTATAAGGGAAGCTGGTCAAAAGGTCCGAGACGACCATAACCGCGAAATGGTCATCTACGAGAAAGCCAAAACGCAACGCCTCCTCCAATGGGCCGTGGAAGATGAAAATGCCGCTCCTTGTCAACCTGTTATAAAGAAGGCCCGACGCAGAGGCAGAAACAAGTCGAAACGCGAAAAAGGCGCTCAACAGCAACGAAGCAGGGCTAAAAGGCCACGCAAGCGGGAACCAAGCGGTTCCGATCTATCCCTCATGAGAAAAATGGGTCGAGCATACTCTTTTCCTCGGGGCAAGACGAAGAAAATACTTGACCTCGCTTTAAAACATCAGATGCTTACACTGCCGGAGTCTAAACACCCCGAACAAGCAGGCGAGGTCTCACACCCAGACTATTGCTTTTATCACCGAGTGGTAGGGCACCCTCTCGAGGACTGCTTCACCTTTAAGAATTGGGTTGAAGATCAGTATCAGCTTGGCAAGTTCGCTCTGTCCGACAACTGGAGAGTAGCGCCGTCACAGAAGCACGAACCCAAGGCCACGGAAGAAGAACCGGTTCCATATTGGGATTGGAAGCGAATTCGTACTTGTCACATGATAACAATGTCAAAAGAAGAGCCCGAGAACATGGATGACCTTCCCTGGTGCTTCGAAAACAGCAACGATGAGGTAATATCAGAATTCCCACCAGCACCAAAAGAGCTGGAAGATGGAATCCATACCACTGCAGATAACCTTAAGAAAATTGAGTTGGGGACGGCGAATGACCCGCGACCGACATTCATCAGCGAGCTGCTGTCTGAAGAAAGGGTGGCTGCGTTAAAGGACGTGCTTTTACAGCATAGAGATTGCTTCGCATGGAACTATTCCGAAATGCCGGGACTAGATCCAGAAATTGCTGTACACAGATTGGCGATATCCCCGGACATCAAGCCAGTCAAACAGGCGCCGAGGAGAATGCGGCTCGAGCTTGAGATGAGCATCAATGCCGAGGTCAAGAAGCTGATCGACTCTGGCTTCATCCAGGAAGTTCAATACCTTGAATGGATCGCCAACATCGTCCCGGTGATGAAGAAAAATGGGACAGTGCGCATATGCGTAGACTTCCGGGACCTTAATAAAGCTTGCCCGAAGGACGATTTCCCAGTGCCAGTCACCGAACTGATGATAGACAATACGTCCACTCACGAGGTTTTCTCCTTCATGGACGGCTCGTCAGGATATAATCAGATAAAAATGCATCCGGAAGACCAGAAGCACACCGCCTTCAGGACTCCTCTGGGAATATTCTGCTACAAGGTGATGCCCTTCGGTTTAAAGAATGCCGGTGCCACCTACCAAAGGGCCATGACGAAGATCTTCGATGACCTTATACACGAAATCGTCGAATGCTATATCGACGATCTCGTGGTTAAAAGCAAATCATACAAGGAACATCTCGAGCATTTGAAGACCGTATTTCAACGCCTTCGGCAATACAACTTGAAGATGAACCCTCTTAAGTGTGCGTTCGGGGTTTCCTCAGGCAAATTCCTGGGATTCATTGTCCGGCACCGAGGTATTGAAATAGATCAGTCTAAGATCAAGGCGATCATGGAAATGCCTCCGCCGAGAACCCTCAAACAGTTGCGATCTCTCCAAGGGAAGCTCGCATACATACGGCGATTTATAGCCAATCTTTCAGGCAACTGTCGTCCTTACAGCCACCTGATGAAGAAGGGAACTCCATTCGTCTGGGATCAAAAATGCCAGGGCGCGCTGGACGAAATTAAACAGTACCTGCAGAATCCGCCAGTATTGGCTGCTCCGGTTAAGGGAAAACCTCTCATTCTTTATACAACCGCCCTCGAAGGTTCCTTAGGCGCATTATGGGCACAAGAGAATGATCAAGGGAAGGAGAGAGCTCTTTATTACTTAAGTCGAGTTCTACTGGGGGCAGAAAGCAACTACTCCCCCATTGAAAAACACTGCCTGGCGTTAATCTTCGCGATAACAAAGCTCAGGCACTATGCGTTGGCGCATGAGGTCCGTCTCATTTCAAAGGTGGACCCCCTTAAATATTTGATGTCGAAGGCCATATTGACAGGTCGACTCACTAAATGGGCCCTGCTCTTGATGGAGTTTTCGATAACTTATCAACCTCTCAAGGCAGTGAAAGGCCAGGCCATCGCCGACTTCCTCGCTGAGCATCCGATACCCGCCGATTCTCCTCTGAATTGTGATCTACCAGACGAGCATGCGTTCGACGCAATCGACGGTGGTGATACCCTATGGGAGCTCTATTTCGATGGAGCATCTTCCGTGAAAAAGCGCAAACAAAGTACCCTTATAATCAAATCGGGGGTAGGACTCATCTTCGTGACTCCACAAGGAGGGATAATGCGCTTCGCTTTCTCCTTAACAGAGCCGAGGACAAATAACGAAGCCGAATACGAAGCTTTGATAGCAGGCCTCGAGATCGCCATTTACATGGGGATTGAAAGCCTCCTCATATACGGAGATTCTCAACTGGTCGTTAGTCAAGTAAACGGCGACTACCAAACGTGCAAACCGGAGTTGGTGAAGTACGGTGAAAGAGTGCAACAACTGTTGACCCAAATTCCCTCCTATACTTTGGAAAGCATACCGCGCGCGGAAAACAGCAAAGCAGACGTGTTGGCCAAACTTGCTAAAGAACTGGCTGACGAGAACCTCGATGACGTTAGAATCGTGGTACAAAGCCGTCGAGTGCTTGCTCTAGCAGAAATACCTCCGGAATCATCCGAGGAAAAGGGAGCGACTGAGCATACGACCTTACAAATAAAAGAACGAGAAAAGGCTGAGGACTGGAGGGAAGTTTTCATAGACTACTTTAAGTCCCATCGAATGCCCGAAGATGCGTCCACAAGACATCAGCTCATGAAACGAGCTCTGTCTTTCGCCTTCGTCAATGATACTCTATACAAGAGGTCGTTTGATTCTCTGTGGCTGAGATGCCTCGGACCAGGCGAAGCAAAAAGAGTTGTTCAGGAAGTTCACGATGGACTCTGCGGTTCTCACCAAGCGGGCCCAAAGATGAAGTTGAAGATCAAACGGATGGGCTACTACTGGCCCACGATGATTCAGGATTGCCTCGAATATGCGAAGCATGCCACTCATGCCAGATTCATGGGGACTTTATCCACCAGCATCCAAATCCACTCCATCCAACAGTGGCTAGCTGGCCATTCGAAATGTGGGGAACTGATATAGTCGGCCCTATCGAACCAGCATCGTCCAGGGGACATCGATTCATCCTGGCAACGACTGACTACTTCTCCAAATGGGCAGAGGCAGTACCACTGAGGGAAGTTAAAACGGAAAATATCCTCCACTTCTTCAAGACGCACGTCATATATCGGTTTGGAACGCCAAGACGGATCATCTCCGATAATGGACCAGCCTACAGAAGCCACAAAATCAGTCGCTTCGCGCAACGGCACAATATAGACTGGAGACACTCTTCAGTTTACAATCCGCGAGCTAATGGTTTAGCTGAAGCCTTCAACAAGACCCTGACGAAAATCATGAAAAAGACGGTGTCCCGAAATAAGAGAGACTGGCACGAGAGACTGCAAGAGGCTCTTTGGGCATATCGAACTACGTTCAAAATGGCCACAAACACAACGCCGTACGCGTTGGTATTTGGGACGGAAGCAGTACTCCCCCTCGAGATAGAGTTACCCTCTCTACGAGTGGCAGTCCACTACGAGCTGACAGACCAAGAAAATGCTCACCTTCGGCTTGAGGAGCTTGACGCCCTCGATGAAACCCGGCTCATAGCGCAACAAAATCTGGAAGCTTATAAAGCAAAGATGACGCGCTCATATGAAAGATTAACCCGACCAAGGACATTCCGCCAAGGCGAACTCGTGCTAATGGTCAAAAGGCCTATGATCCCCAATCGCGCCAAGCGGGGAAAATTCGAACCAAACTATGAAGGCCCGTACATCATAGATAAGGTCTACCAGGGTAGGGCCTATCTACTTATGGATATGCACGGTGAAAGGCCTTTTAGGCCAATAAACGGTCGCTTCCTAAAGAAATACTACGCTTAATGAGCCACAGCCTAGGTCAATGGTAGATGACGACGACTATGTCCGCTCGCTATCTTCCTCAGCTCAAGCTTTATAAGCAGTAGTCATCTTTCTCAATGCCGGACCGAAACGCCCTTAAACTAATAGCAGACCGAAACGTCCTTAAACTAATACCGCAGCATCCGTAGGTTGACAAAATAAAAAAAAATATAAATAAATAAAAACGGTATGTCCATAAGCAAAAAAGGGTACGGATGAAAACCCGAAAGGGCGCCGTGAGTAAAAACAGCAGGACTACCGGCGAGTGTTCGTGAAAACCCGAAAGGGCGCGACCTTGTAAAAAAAAGGAGAAGAAGAAAATAAATAATATATATATATATATATATATATATATATATATATAAAATAAAAACGGTATGTCCATAAGCAAAATGGGCACGGATGAAAACCCAAAAGGGCTCCGTGAGTAAAAACAGCAGGACTACCGGCGAATGTTTGTGAAAACCTGAAAGGGCGCAATCTCGTTAAAAGACACTTATAAGGTCCCCTCGACCTTGTAAGGAGAAACCACCCGCGTGAGATCCTTACGACTTACAAGGGAGCAACACACTTAGGGATCCCCATGATTCCTATGGAGAAAATACACTTGCGAGATCCTCACGACTCGTAAGGAGAACTCTCTTATGGGACCCTCACGGCTCATAAGATTTGAAAGTCTTAAGTTACAGAGACCTAAACCTGTGCTTAAGCAACCCCCACAACTTTTGTTATTGCCCTACAAGTGGTTCAATACTAACCCCTGTATACAATCCATGGGCGCAAATAAACATTTCCCTAACCAAGTCCCTTCCGCGACTGGGGATATGTACGCATGATGAACAACCCTTGTAAGTCCTCTCGACTTACAAGGAGAAAACCCTCTTGTAGGATCTTTACGACTTACAGAGGAACATACACTTAAGAATCCTTACGATTCCTAAGGAGAAAATACACCTACAAGATCCTCACGACTTGTAGGGAGAAATACCTTTGTGAGACCCTTACGGCTAATGAAGTTAAAAGCCTTAGTCGGCAGGACCTTAACCCTGTTCGCTAAGCCACCTTTGTTCGACATCGACGGAGACAAATGATGATTCGCTCCTGGCAATATCACAGTTGTAGCGGTGCTGATGCCGAAACCGGTGTCTAATTTCAGGCTTACGGCAAGAAGCCAGTAGGTCGCATATGCATACGAAATAGCCGAAATGATTGTGCAACTTGCAATAAAAAGCAGCAAGTAAAAATGTATGCATTCAAAATAGCCGAAATGATTGGGCAACTCGCAATAAAAAGCAGCGAGTGAAAATAAAATAAATAGCCGAAATGATTGGGCACCGCGAAAAATAGCCGAAATGATTGGGCAATCGCGACCTTCGCGATATAAAAGCTGAAATGATAGAGCATTGCGGAAATAAAAAAAATGATAAAACTTTGGCCCTACAGTTGAGATCACATCGATCCCTGTACACAATCCAAGGGCGCAAACAAAGAGGGAACCATACTTCCCCAACAGGCTCCGCCAGAAAACGAAGCCAAATCTCGACGGTTCATCCCAACTCCGAAGAAACCAGTGTCTTCGGCAAAATCCTTCGACTCGGGAAAACAAATATACTTGATGAGAGCCTCCTGATTCGCGTCGACTCGCAGAGAAACCAGTGTCTTCGTGGGAAATTCTCGATCCGTTTCAATACCAGGGAAACAAATATCCTTGGCAAATACCTCAACTCAGGGAAACAAACAATCCTTGACGAGAGCCTCCTGATCCGCGTCGACTCGCAGAACAACCAGTGTCTCCGTGGGAAATTCTCGACTCGTTTCAACACCAGGAAAACAAATAATCCTTGGCAAATCCCTCAACTCAGGGATACAAACAATCCTTGACGAGAGCCTCCTGATCCGCGTCGACTCGCAGAAGAACCAGTGTCTCCGTGGGAAATTCTCGACTCGTTTCAACACCAGGGAAACAAATAATCCCTGGCAAATACCTCAACTCAGGGAAACAAACAATCCTTGATGAGAGCCCCCTGATTCGCATCGACTCGCAGAGCAACCAGTGCCTCCGTGGGAAATTCTCGATTCGTTTCAACACCAAGGAAACAAATAATCCTTGGCAAATACCTCAACTCAGGGAAACAAACAATCCTTGACGAGAACCTCCTGATCCGCGTCGACTCGCAGAGCAACCAGTGTCTCCGTGGGAAATTCTCGACTCGTTTCAACACCAGGGAAACAAATGATCCCTGGCAAATACCTCAACTCAGGGAAACAAACAATCCTTGACGAGAGCCCCCTGATTCGCATCGACTCACAGAGCAACCAGTGCCTCCGTGGGAAATTCTCGACTCGTTTCAATACCAGGGAAACAAATAATCCTTTGCGCTAGGGAAACAAATAATCCTTAGCAAATACCTCAACTCAAGGAAACAAACAATCCTTGACGAGAGCCTCCTGATCCGCGTCGACTCGCAGAGCAACCAGTGCCTCCGTGGGAAATTCTCGATTCGTTTCAACACCGGGGAAACAAATAATCCTTGGCAAATACCTCAACTCAGGAAAACAAACAATCTTTGACGAGAGCCTCCTGATCCGCGTTGACTCGCAGAGCAACCAGTGCCTCCGTGGGAAATTCTCGACTCGTTTCAACACCAGGGAAACAAATAATCCTTGGCACCAGGGAAACAAATAATCCTTAGCAAAAACCTCAACTCAGGGAAACAAACAATCCTTGACGAGAACCTCCTGATTCACGTCGGCTCGCAGAGAAATCAGTGTCTCCGCGGGAAAATTCCCGATTCGTCTCAACTTACAAGATGAAGCCTCAGGCGGCAGGGACTAAGAAACTTGCTTCCTGAACAATGGGACCCTGCAAGTCGATCTAAAAAGGTCTCTTGCATA
Source organism: Agapanthus africanus (assembly GCA_030015575.1). Classification (NCBI taxonomy): domain Eukaryota; kingdom Viridiplantae; phylum Streptophyta; class Magnoliopsida; order Asparagales; family Amaryllidaceae; genus Agapanthus; species Agapanthus africanus. The sequence goes on along the minus strand of JASDDO010000031.1, from coordinate 680,994,439 downwards.
CTATTCACGGGTTTCACTCTCCAAAGTCGAGTTTCGACAAGGAGGGAAACAACCGCTTACGAATCCTCTCGACTCGTAGGAGGGAAAAATTCTCTTATAAGATCCTTACGGCTTATAAGAGAAAACGCACTTAGGAGTCCTCACGATTCCTAAGGAGAAAACCCACCTACGAGATCCTCTCGATCCGTAGGGAGAAAAATCTCTATGAGACCCTCACGGCTCATAGAGTTGAAAAGACTTAGGCAGCAGATCTGAACCTGCGGCCAAAGCCATCGTTATTTCTTGAGGTAGTCAAGATGCTTGCTCTAATCATCCGTCAACCATGTTTACTAAGGTGGCATGCTGATAATAAAAGAAAGAAAAGACGGAGAAAATGACACAAGACATTACAAAAAAAATGTGTATCTTTTATTCATAAACTTGATTGGGTACAGGATACATTATGTTAAAGAATAAAAAAATATATATACATTTTTTTTATCTACAAGTACAAACGATACAAAGAGGGATAGCTACCGAGGAGGAAGTGTCTTTAACAAATCCGCAAGCCGCTCTCGCACTTCCTTCAGCGCCCCCTCCTGAGTGGCTGCCGCGGCCACCTCTGCTTCCACCTGGGCCCGCTGCTGTAAAAAAGATGAAAGTTGCTCCTCAGCCGCCTTCTGAGCTGCTTCCTGGCTGGGTGCATCCCGCTCGACAACGTCAAGCTGTTGCCTCAATGATAACCCTAAAGACATTGCAGAAGACCCACAAAGACAACCTTCAGCCGTGCAGCATTGGCCTCCACCCGAGCATGCAGTTGGGCAGACTTGCTCGAAGTCTCACCGCGCTCCTTACGCCTTGAAATGACTTCTTGTTCGAGATGGCGGAAGTAAGAAGCGCTCTGCTCAATCCACGCTGCTCTTTGATTACTGGCGGCTAAGGTCTCAGGAGCGGGACGCATCGACTCCAGCTGATGCAGGCGGGCCTCGATCTCCCTGCAATGGTTAACCCAAGATGCGATGATGCCCTCGTCATGAAAGTTCACGAGTATCACCAGCATCGGGTTAACCGCCGTAGCGAAGTCTGCGGCAGATGTAGGAGTTTCAACGTCGAGTTCCTTGACATAGTCACTCAACATGCGCAGACTATTCGCGGCGCCTTTCGAAGATGGACGTCTCAGATAAGGACCCACCGGCATTGTAATGCGAGGCTCGAAGGGCGCCGAGACCGGAACGATAGCTGAAAAGAAACAAGATGTGATCAGATAACAGTACAGAAAATAAAAAGGAGGGAGTTATCAATATGATAGTCGTCGTACTAGTTGAGACAGGTGGCAAGGCCGGAAGGGCCGGTGACGCAGCCGATCTTTTATCCCCTCATTCAATCTGTAGCACTGCAGTCGAGATGAGAAAAAAGGGTTAGAAGTAATTCCATCAATAAAAAAGAAAGATATCAATGGAAATCATACTCACCAGCGCCACCAGAGAAAGAAGCGAGTTCGGATGGGAAGGAGAAGTGTGGGAGCAACACCTGATAAAGATGGTCAAAAAGCACTCATGAAAGACACAACACTATGACTTTAGTACACAAATTATACATCTGAAAAGTAAGATTAATAAGTTGCAAACCCATACCTTCCAACATCTTTGACGGTATGAGAGAGGGCTGAGAGGTGACCACCGCTAAAGCAGTAGTTGAAGGCGCTCCCTCGAGCAATGGGGCATCGGCACTGGCTGCACCTGCATTACGAACAAATGTGAACTTGTCAGAAAGGATTGTAAGATAAAGAGGACAACAACTTGGGATTTACCTGATGAGCTGTCGGCCAAAACGGAGGCGACTCCCTCCTCCATCGACACGAGGCCACCGCCCGTGGCCTTGTCACCCGACTCAATAGGGACCTTTGTCGTGCTCGCAAGACCTGGAGACGGCGGAGGACCATAGACGGGGAGGGCTATGACTGGAGCATTGCCAGATTCCTGAGAAGGAGCGGTTGGCTCGTCCTCAGGAATCATGGCCACCTCACCCGTTACTCCCTCGGGTTCAGTAGTCACGGTTATCTCGTCCACCGTCACCACAAGGTCATCAGCCTCAGGCACTTCGCCCACTGCTACCTCGGGCTCAGCAACAACCGCCTGCTCAGGTATAGTGGACATGACCAGTTCGTCAGCCACTACCTCGGGCCCAACAATCCCAGCTGTGTCATCCGCCACCGACTCGGGCTCGACCAATGTCTCTCCCCTCAGCCCCTCAGGTTCGACAGTCTCCGCCTCCCCCTCGGTTGGGCTTGGCCCTGCGGGGTAGAACATATAAGAACCGACAGCTTTATAAGTCTTATAACAAAATTCTGAAAGAAGTATTACCTGAGGTAGACTTGTCGTTAGCCTCTCTATTGGCGCGGATCGCCTGTCTATGAGCTGTAGACAGGGCGACCGGGGGCTTTTCTGACAGGGTGTCGGCACGAGGGATGGTGCTTGGGCCTGCTCCAACGGCCAAGGCCTTTGCTTCGCGCCTCGACCGCTTCCGTTCCTCCCGGGCTGTCACAATGGACCTCTTTGACGCTTCCTTCATTGAAGCGTCGTCGTCCTCATTTAAAGATGCCTCCAGAGCCTTTAAGGCGTCTCTCATCGGCTCTTCAAGACGAACCTCCTGCAGTAGCCCAGAAGAAGCAGGAACATCGGCAGCTGGCAAAACATTTGCGTCACTTGGTGGGAACGGCATTAAGGTTTCTGCAATAAAAAGGGAGAGATTAGATTGACCATAACACAAGGAGAATAAAAACTTGATGAATCGAAACTCACTGAGGCCTAAAGACGCTCTAAGGCGTTCCTCCTCTTGGAAGGTCTTGAGTGAAGCGGCAATGGCTTCTTCAGTGGTGATGCCTGTTGGAAGAAAAAAAAATTAGTCAAAGGCAATAATAAAGATATGATGCAATAGAAAATGCGACTAGTGATTACCTGAATCCGCAAGCTTAGCCAGCCATGCGTCACGCCTTGCCAACCACGCTAAAGTTTCGAGAGCGGCCTCCAAGTCTGTATCATCCGGCGGCGGCATGACTAATCCCTCGTTAGTCCCATATTCACTCAGGCCCTCGGCATAGGGAGCGTGGGGTTCCTGACCGAACGCGACGTCTGCAGCGAAGAGCGACTTCTTTTTCTTCTACCCTCCGACCCTAGGTGCACGTGGGATCGACTTACGCTTAGCAGCCACCTTGGGACGGCGGGTCCCGATGTCTACACCCATGCCAGACTCCGGCAAGGCTACAACCACTGTCTCCACTGGAGCACAGGGCGCTGGGGCTGCATCTGTAATATCAGGGAGCGGCAATCCGTGCGGATACTTTGCGCACGCGATGGCCCGGTTCTAACCTCTTTTAGAGGGGCAACTAATGGAGTCCTAGGAACCAAAGGAGCGTTGCGGTCACTGCCTGGAGGCGCACCCTTACGGTCGACCAGCAGTCGCCTTTCCTCCTTTATAACGGCTCCTGTTGCATGATTGTACCAGTCTTTGTATACGTTGAGGAGTCGTGGAGCGCAAGCCGGCGCACTGATAAAGAAATGAGAACCCGTATTCAGGCGCATGAAATGATGCAGCGCGTTCTCCATCCCTTCTTCAGTGGCAGCGGGTTCCAGCAGGAAAGCTTCCAAGGGGACCCCTTGATCGTAGTCCAGTTGTTGGGCAAAACGATGCGGGTTATATCTCATGAAAATCGCCGCACCATTCTGCCTGAAGACTAGGAAGCTCGGTCTAATAGAGTATAAGTGAAGGGTCTCCCGGGCCGTCAAAACTGATGCTCCATCCTTAAAGGAGTCTTGTAATGGTCGCACCACGGTGGTGGACGCTTTTCCAATAGTCAGCACCTTGTCAATAAAGGACATCCCGGCTCCAACGGTGTGAGAGCGAAGGAGTAAACCCCTGGCGTTCCGTGGTGATGGGGTCACAATTGATGTGCCGATCAGCTGTATAATGTGAGGGAAACCGCACTTGTCAAAGAACGAGGGCCTTTTGTGCATGCCGAAGACACCCGCCGTGTGTATCTCGAGCCACGATACAAAGTAGTGCATCGGGAAGACCACGTGCAGTACCCCGGGCTCATTAGCATCCGCTGCTCGACTGAGGCCATGATATAGGTGTGCCAAGCCAGCGATCCCAACGGCCACCTTTACCCCGATGGTCATCCGGTGGGCTGGGTAAAAGACAGAAGGCCGCATACGGTGAGAGTGCATTGGGATCGCAAACTAACTCAGCCACAACCCGAGAAATCCTAAGAAAAAGGCCTCCTCGTCCATTCCGGGGGCCGCAATTTCTGCAAAAGACATAGTCGGGAAGTCCGGAAGAAAAAAACCCTTTTGGTCTATCTCCTTCTCCGGCAGGTTGTCCACACCTAGACCGAAAGGGTCATCCAGGGTAGCGAACTTGGCAGCTTCTGATGAGAGGACGCTTGGCCGAAGGAACCGAGCGATGAAATCCTCAAAGTTAACTCCCCGACTCCCATGTTCGATAAAAAGGGACTCATAGATGTTCAACACTTTAATCAAGCTTGGGAATTGGTGTTGAACAACATTCTCCGGCGTGAGCCCCCTTACCACCGGCCTAGCACCAAAGACGTACTCGTCTGTCGGGAACAACTCCTCATAGTGTTCCCCTATAACCGGTAAACCGGATACCTCCGTAAACTCTTCCAGAGAGATTGACACTTCCCGATCCATGGCGAGGAAAGTGTGGGTAGGAATGTTCCACTGCTCCAGGAAGGCCTTGAACCACCAGGTGGGGAGCGTGGGATATTGGAACAGAGAGACGTACACCGCGGTATACAATCCTAACCTTATCAACTGCGACTTCTTCGTCGACAGGATGTACCGGGCCCACGGCAGATAACCGATCGGGTGGCGGGGGATCAGACCGATGTTATATGATTGCCCCCAAGGTCGCGCCTCGCCCTGACAAATACGGCGTCCTAGGATATCCAAAACCATAGGACGCTGGACCGGAATCGCATCCATAGCAGGATGAAGAAAGCCCTTTGAGGTCCAATCAACTATCTCCACGGCATACTGCACCGAGGGTGGGGTAGCATAGTGAATCGCCGTGATGGGTTCTGACGGTACGGTGCACGTGAAGCTCCGTCGATCCATGATAATCCGGTTATACCACGACCCCTAAAGGTGGAGACTCTTATATTCCGGGTCGTAGTCCCTAATCATAGCCAAGACGTCACGGTCCAAGGGCGCTTCGGGAAATCCCTCCTCCGAACGAGCAAACGGGAACGAGGTGTCGAGAGACATGATCACTGCAAATGAACAGAAATTAGCCGTTAGTGCTGCAATTCCAACGTTTGGCGTTTAATTTTTTTTTCAATTAACTGAATTTAAAAATTAATTAAATTAAAATTAATCACACTACACTGCAGTGCAGTGGGTAGGGGACCAAACGGGGACCCACAAAATCTGGATGAAAATGCCTTATTTAATAAGACAGCCTCATCATTGGGAAAGACTGTCAGTTAAAGAAAAGATCCCTAAGAGAATATTCTCATCAGTGGGGAATCCCTAGAGACAAGGAGAAAATCTCCTCTTTCAGAGCAAAGCTCTGTCACAGAATGACACTTGTCAAATTCTGGTCTCAAAGGAATAAAATTCCTTAAAAGAGCATGGCTCTGTGGTAATAATGGAAAGATCCATCAAAAAAAATTTACACTTAAAAGAATTAAAATTTTTGGAATCTTGAAAAATCCATGAAAACTTGTAATAAGTTCTTCATTTTTCAGATCTAAAAGATCTACATGTGATCCAAGAGCAAAGCTCTGTTCATGGGTTAGAACCCATGAACAAGATCTCTGTAGATCTATAAGTTTTTGAGAGCAAAGCTCTGTTTTTGGAACCCCAATGGGGATTTCTTTGGATCAAAAGATCTGTGAGAGCAAAGCTCTTTGGTTTAAGATTGGTTTGAATTAATTTAGATTAATTTTACCTAAAGTTTCTAACTTTGGAAATGAGCAATGCTCTGAAGTTCTTAAGCAAGAGCAAAGCTCTGTTGAAATCAAAATCTTAAAAAAGATGGTGAAGATTTTTTTTAGGGCCATAGGTCCTATTTATAAGGCGCTTGCGCCCCTTCAGCTCACCCCTTGATCCAACGGTCAGGAGCTTGCCACCGCTGCACTCACATGCGCGCCGTGTGAGTGCAACGGTGGGAGGGCATTTGTTTCCCCCAATCAGAGCAAAGCTCTGTTGGAAATTCAAAATTCAAATTTTGAAGCAACGCTTCAAATCCCGGGCGCAACGCGCCACGTGTCAGACGCAGACACATCAGCGCAGCACCCAAAGCAGCGCACCCAATCAGAGCAAAGCTCTATTTAAAGCAAAAATTAAAGAAAGCAACGCTTTAGTTGCGCAAGCGCTGCGCTGCGCGACGCGTGTCAGAGCAGATGCGCTAGCGCAGTTGCGCTGCGCGACGCTTGTCAGCGCAGATGCACTAGCGCAGTTGCGCTGCGCTTTGCGCTGCGCGACACGTGTCAGCGCAGATGCGCTAGCGCAGTTGCGCTGCTTGACACGTGTCACGCGCTGGGGCATTTGCGCCAAACAGAATCAAGATTCTAAAGAAATCTTTCTGTTCTTGTTAAAACAAGAAGATTTTCTTCTGTAAAACAGAAGCCCTTGGATCAAAGATCCAACGGTGGGAAAAATTCCCCAAATCACTCAGAGAAAGATCTCTTTAACTAATTTATGGGTACTATAAAAAGGACCCTAGACCTCAATTCAAAGGCATCAAGATTTTGAAGAAATCAAGAGCTTCAAACAGAGAGAACTCTGAAAAAGTTTCAAGAAAAAGGTAAAAAACCTTCATAAAATAGAAGAAATTTCTTCTAATAGATCATTGATCTAAGAAGAAGATCAAAGATCTTCACATAATAAACAGTGCTTTGCACTTCTTATGAACCACTGGTTCTTTAAAACAAGAAAAACAAGAAATACTTGTTTTCTTTGATTCTCATTAGATCGAAGAAAACAAACAGTGCTTTGCACTTTATCATGAACCATTGGTTCTAAAAGATTCTCAAATTATAGTGCCTTGCACTTGCAAACTGCGCTGTTGCGCTCCTGGATTGGCGCAAGCCACCAGAGCGCACCACGTGTCAGCAGCGCAGGCGCAGCGCATTAGCGCGGCGCACTGCGCTTGCGTGACACGTGTCAACACCTCAAGCGCTTGCGCTCTCTGATTGGCGCAAAGCGACTGACAAATGCAATGCATTTCCTAAAGGGCCAGGCCCAAATCAAAAAGACCAAGAAGGCCTAATTAAATTGCAATGCAATAAAAAGGGGAGAGCCCAAACAGAATTGATGCTCTGCATCATTTATAAATGGGCAGAGCCCAAACAAAATAATAAAAAATGCTATGCATTTTAAAAAGTGCAGAGCCCAAACAAAATAGATGTTTTGCATCATTTGTAAAAGGGGCAGAGCCCAACTAAAACAAAGAAAAATAATGCAGTGCATTACTAAAAAATGTGGGCAAAGCCCTAGCATAGGTCTAATAGACCAAAAATAAATAAAAATATTGAACTTTTTCAATTGGACTTAGCCCAATCATGGCCGTAAGTCCTCAAATTAAATTGACTGAGCACGGCTGCTCCCTAAATCAATTTATACCGGTTCGAGGGTACATCTCCGAACTCCTCTGACACATGTCGTTGTAATCATTCAACGTCGTCAGAGAGGTGACGGGTCCCGACGACCACACATCAGTACGGACTGCGGGGTCCTTAAACTTGTGGACCGAAACGTCCTTAAACTAATTGTGGACCGAAACGTCCTTAAACTAATGTCGGACCGAAACGTCCTTAAACTAATGATGGACCACCACGTCCCTAAACTGGAACACGGACCGAAACGTCCTTAAACTAATGATGGACCACCACGTCCCTAAACTGGCGATGGACCACCACGTCCCTAAACTGGAATATGGACCCCCATGTCCCTAAACTGGCAATGGACCGCAACATCCTTAAACTACCTATGGACCACTACGTCCCTAAACTGGAACAATAGAGCTCCCAAATGCTCTTTTGTCGGATCTAAACGATCCCGTTTAAGTTGATCTTAGCCTCAAATATGGCTAACGTATCCTTAAACATTCAAACAGAATTTAGTCCCAAATTGGACTATAAGAGCCCCAATCAACTTTGGTTCAAGGGTACATCTCCGAACTCCTTTGACTCCTATCGTTGTAATCCTTCAACGACGTCAGAGAGGTGACGGGTCCCGATGGCCATGCATACAATGGACCACTATGTCCCTAAACTGGAATAATAGAGCCCCCAAATGCTCTTTTGTCGGATCCAAACGATCCCGTTAAGTTGATCTTAGTCTCAAATCAGACCAACGTATCCTTAACGAACGTTTAAGTTGATCTTAGCCTCAATATGGCTAACGTATTCTTAAACTAAAACACCAAACCCAAATCTAAGTAAATACGGATTAAGAATAATCCACGTCCTACGGGCGACGGCATTACTCAGTCTCCATATACAATCCACGGGCAACCACAAACAAAATAAACACACACGACATGAAGTGAAATTCTGGAGAAGGAGAAAGTTGTTACCGCGATGCGGTAGCGTAATTAACTGCAGGGCTTGCGCCTGCAGGGAAGAGCGTCCCCACAATCAAAAACCCCTCAAGCGAGGGGGAATCTGTCAAAGTCTGCTACATCGGCCACATCCGTCTAAACCTCCGACACACGGTGCCATAAATCAACTTGGCATCTTCGGAGAGGTGGACGGATAAAACCAAATAGCATCTGCCCCGAACCCCAGCCTCAGGACCTCGCGGTCTTGTGCGCTGCCTTTCGGAGAGGAACAATCCTCTTTGTCTTGGCTGATAGCACAACCTCCCATGGGGCTTCTTCAACGAGAAAGCACGTTGCCCCCGGCGTATTCATCCTTTTAGGGGTGTGAGGCTGCGGTGGATTCACCTTCCATCTGTCGGACAACACGAGCTTGCCCTGTTAGTACTGGTCTTCAATCTAATTTTTGAAGACGTAGCAATCTTCGATCGGATGACCCAGTACTCGGTGATAGTTACAGTAGTTGGGCTCATTGACATCATTTGGTTGCGATGAACGTTTTGGATCCGGCAGACTTATGAGTCGGTTGCACAACGCCAGATCGAATAATCTTCTCGTTTTATCTCGGGGAAACGAGTAAGGACGTCCTAGCCTCTCCTCAAGTGGTACGTGCAGACGCATATTATTTTGACGGACAACCGGCTTCGAGTTGCTCGGCTGTTTTTGAGCATTAGCGATGACGATCGCTTTCCCCTTCTCATTTCGGGAGTCCGGCTTCGGAAGAGGGGGTCTATGGCCCATCTGATCCATTTGCGCTAGCTTGTCGATCAAGACCTGGAAGGTAGTCGGCTTGAAGAACATCATAAATTGCGAGATAGTTGCTTGCGGATCAAGGGTTCCCACAAACATACCCACTGCAGGAGCTTCTTCAATGCGTTGCTCGCATTTTGACCATAAGTTCCGCCACCGTATAACATATTGGACCCATGTCTCGCCCGGCTTCACTCTGACATTAATCAATGCCGTCATCGGGGTGCGTTCGCTGGCGCTCGCGAAACGCTGGGTTAACAGCAGTTCCATCTCCGCAAATGTCTTGATAGAGCGTTTGGGAGCTCAGAGTACCACTCGAACGCTGTATCTGACAAGCTGCCGATGAACTGGCGAAGCAACAATTTATCATCACCGCCGGTGTTGCCGCAGAGCGCCCTGAACTGGGCAACATGCTGGTGGGGATTGCCCGTCCCCTTATAGACATGGAATTTGGGTATTGTATAGCCCGACGGGTACTTTATCTGATCGTACCAGCTCGGATATGGTCGTCCTGTTTTTAAGACCTGACCGGCTGCTTCAGTCGCATGATGAACCCGTATTTGTTGGGCTATATACTCGTCCAAGTCAGCTTTGGAGATTGTCTCCTCCTTGGTTGTTGACAGAGCCGGTAGAGGATTTGACGTTTCTCCCCTATCATCTTCAAGGACGATCGGGGGATCTTCAGCTGGAGAATCTTGTTGGATCATCATCCCCACCATGTCTTGGAACAGGAGGGCCATACGCTTTATGTTGTCTGCTTGTTCAGCAGCCTCTTTATCCTTCTTCTCCAATATCCGACGAAGGAATTCCGCGTCAGTTTCTTGCTCCTGGCGTTCATCTGAGGACGCTTCAGGGCTTTCTTTTGGCCCAGTGAGTGCGGCCATTGCGTTCATCATCTCCTGGAGCTTTTGCTGTTGCTCCTGAGCTTTGGTCACTGACCGTGTAAGCGGTCGATGACCTGTAGATGCACGGCTGTCCTCTTTGCCAGACGCCATGTACACGGTATGAACCACCATGCCCCCAGACCTAGGGCGTTTGGGTTCGCCGCCCTTGGCATTCGCCGCGGGCGTGGGGATTTTCTCCAGCCTCCTTCTCTTATGGGCCGTTGAAGTTGAGGGGGCTGTTGCAGCAGGCACCCTGGTGGTGGTCGTCCTTTGCTGTTTGTCCGGACGGTTCTTTTCTTCTTGTACTTTTGCCCTTTTCTGTTGGCGAAAGTGATTTTGGTCGATTACCGAGTCCTGAACTCTCCGCCAGACCTTATAAATCTAGGAGGACAGCCATTGAGGGGGCTGCTCCAGCTTCATTTCCGGAACCCTCTCCGCAGGTGGAGGAGACCTTTTCAGCATAGCAGTTGGAGAGTTCTTACGCACCCTCCTTAACGGTTCAAAGCTGTTCCCAGTTGGAACAGCAGCATCAACTTCCACCATTGGAGCGGGTGGAGTTAGCTCCGAGGGGGAGTTGCCCCCATCCTTCCTTACTCGGCACCAGTGGTGACGTCGAGCATGACGAGCCGTTGGGACTGGCTCGGCGATAGGGACAGCTTTATCTTGCCCCCTGTCCGAATGAGGCGCTGCTGGTGCCAGCCTCTTGAAGACTGAGGTCGTCATTTGAGTGGCAATATTCAATCTGTCAAAGACAGATCCTCGAGCAGGGGCAGGAGCTGGAATAGTCAGCCTCGAAAAGACTGACTCCTTGACAGGAGAAGCCGCTTTGGCGACTTCGGGAGCAGCCTTCTTCTTCGGGATGGCCTTCTCAGGTATCATGGGCTTTTTGACGGGCCCTTTGGAGCTCAGGCTCAGTCTGGTGAAGACCGAGGAGTTGGACGACCCGTTGAGAGAGGCCGTGGGAGTAGCAAGTCGATCGAAGACCGACTTCTTTGAAGCTTCCGGTACGGGTATTGGCAGGGTGAAGCTTGCAGGAGGGATCATGGTCCCGAAAAACAGGCTGGTGGTGGCCTGAGTCACTTTCTCTACAGGCATAGTAAGGACGGAGGCCGCTTGGGGCCCATATGCTACACCTCCAGATAAGGTGGAGCGTCGGTTGCATTGGCACTTTGAGCAGTTCGAGCAATTGGAGGCCATTGATGCTTGATTTCTGCGCCAGGCAAAATACCAAATCTTAGTAACTTGCAACCCAAAGGCAACCATTAACAAACCGCGATTCGTTCGCGAAGACGACACACGAAGTGTGGAGTGGAAAGAGGAAAAGGTCCCACCGGGCATGCCAGAATCTATTCCCCTCCGAATGGCGGCGTCGACGTGAGGACGTCTTGCCTGAGATTCGGGGCAGATGCTATTTGGTTTTATCCGTCCACCTCTCCGGAGATGCCAAGTTGATTTATGGCGCCATGTATCGGAGGTTTAGACGGATGCGGCCGATGTAGAAGACTTCATCAGATTCCCCCTCGTTTGAGGGGTTTTTAATTGTGGGGACGCTCTTCCCTGCAGGCGCAAGCCCCTGCAGTTAATTACGCTACCGCATCGCGGTAGCCACTTTCTCCTTCTTCAGAATTTCATTTCGTGTCGTGGGTGTTTGTTTTGTTTGTGGATGCCCGTGGATTGTATACGGAGACTAAGTGATGCCGTCGCCCGTAGGACGTGAATTAGTCCAAATCCGTATTTACTTAGATTTGGGTTTGGTGTTTTAGTTTAAGGATACGTTAGCCATATTAAGGCTAAGATCAACTTAAACGTTCGTTAAGGATACGTTATTCTGATTTGAGACTAAGATCAACTTAATGGAAAGAGCATTTGGGGCTCTATTTAAGGACGTAATGGTCCGTTTAATATATGGCCGTCGGGACCCGTCACCTCTCTGACGACGTTGAAGGATTACAACGACAGGTGTCAGAGGGGTTCGAAGATGTACCCTTGAACCAAAGTTGATTAAGAAATATGTGGTCTGATTGAATGTTTAAGGATACGTTAGCCAGACTTGAGGCTAAGATCAACTTAAACGGGATCGTTTAGATCCGATAAAAGAGCGTTTGGGAGCTCTGTTGTTCCAGTTTAGGGACATAGTGGTCCATAGGTAGTTTATAGACATTGCGGTCCGTTGGTTTAAGGACGCATAAGTCCGTGGGTTTAAGGACCCCACAGTCCGTGTTGATGTGTGGTTGTCGGGACCCGTCACCTCTCTGACGTCGTTGAAGGATTACAACGATAGGAGTCAGAGGAGTTCGGAGATGTACCCTCGAACCGGATGTAAATTGATTTAGGAGAGCAGCCGTGCTCAGTCAATTTAATTTGAGGACTTACGGTCATGATTGGGCTAAGTCCAGTTGGAAATATTCAACGTTTTTATTTATCTTTGGCCTATTAGGCATGTGCTAGGGCTTTACCCTTTTTTTTTATAATGCACTGCATTTTTGTTTTGTTTGGGCTCTACCCTTTTATAAATGATGCAGAGCATCTGCTTTGTTTGGGCTCTGCTATTTTAATGCATTGCATTTTTGTTTTGTTTGGGCTCTGCCCTTTTATAAATGATGCAGAGCATCTGCCTTGTTTGGGCTCTGCCCTTTTAATGTATTGCATTTTATTTGGCCTGCTAGGCCTTTTTGATTTGGGCTCTGTCCCTTTATAAATGATGCAGAGCATCTGTTTGGGCTCTGCCCTTCTTTAAAATAATGCATTGCATTTAATTAGGCCTGTTAGGCATTTTTTAATTGGGCTTGGCCCTTCTGTAAATAATGCAGTGCATTAATTATCTGACAGTGGCTTGTTAGACGCTTTGCGCCAATTATTGAGCGCAAGCGCTTGTGGTGGTGACACGTGTCACGCAAGCGCAGTGCGCTGCGCTGCTGACACGTGGCGCGCTCTGGTGAGTTGCGCCAATTTCAGAGAGCAATGCTCTATCTTAAAAGCGCATAGCGCAAGTGGTTTTGGTGCTGACACGTGGCGCTCTCTGGTGGCTTGCGCCAACCCAGGAGCGCAACAGTGCAGATTTTCAAGTGCAAGGCACTGTTTTAATTATCTTGATCCAATTTTGGATTCAAGAAAAGAATCTTTAAGATTCCAGAACCAATGGTTCATAAAAAAGTGCAAGGCACTGTTATTATTATTTTTTTTATTGAAGATCATTGATCTTGTTCTTTAGATCAATGATCTATTCAGAAGAAATTCTTCTATTATAAAGGTTTTTACCTTTTTCTTGAATTTTCTTCAGAGTTCTCTCTGTTTTGAAGTTCTTGATTTCTCACGATGTTGATGATGTTTTGAGTTGGGGTCTAGGGGTCTTTATATAATGCCCATAGATTTGTTAAGTTTGTTAAAGAGATCATTCTCTGAGTGATTTGGGGAATTTTCCCCACCGTTGGATCTTTGATCCAAGGGCTTCTGTTTTACAGAAGACAATCTTCTTGTTTTAACAAGAACAGAAGGATCTTACTAGAATTTTAATTCTGTTTGGCGCAAACGCCCCAGCGCTTGATACGTGTCACGCAACGCACAGCGCAGCGCAACTGCGCTGACACGTGTCAGCGCACAGCGCAGCGCAACTGCGCTGACACGTGTCGCGCAGCGCAACTGCGTTTGCGCCGACACATGTCGCGCAGTGCAGCGCTTGCGCAACTGAAGCGTTGCTTCCTTTAATTTTTATTTTAAATGGAGCCTTGCTCTGATTGGGCGCGCTGCCTTGGGCGCTGCGCTGACGTATCAACTTCTGACACGTTGCGCGTTGCGCGCAGTGCACGGATTTGAAGCGTTGCTTCAATTTTTGAAATTCAAACAGAGCTTTGCTCTGATTGGGGGAAACATATTGATAGGTATATCGGGCTTCTTTTCAGATTCTTTCGGCTTATACCTGGTCTCTCCGCATGTTACACACTCTTTCAAATCTGAATTCTCTTTCCGGTACAACACGCAATTTTTGGGACATATATGAATCTTCTCACACTTCAGACCCAAATCAGACATCATCTTTTGGACTTCGTACCAGCTGTCGGGCACGTTATTTCCCGGGGGAGTAGAATCTTTCAGGAACTTCAGAAGTATCATAAATGACTTGTTACTCCATCTATTTAGGCACTTAATCTGGAAAAGTTGGATGAACCATGATATGGTGAAATGCTTTGCATTCTCATAAATTGGTCTTCTAGCATCATTTATGAACTTTTCATATTTATCCGCATGCGGTCCTTGACCGGAAGGAATGTAATCTTCGGTAGGAATACTATCACCTAGGGCAGCCTCTGCCATTTTCTCTATTTCTTCTCCTGTAAAGAAGTTATCTTCTTCTTCTTCTTCTTCTGCCGCATTACCGTTTTTTCTTGTCCTTTCCCATGATATAACCAAGTTGTATAAAATCTAGTAAAACCATATTTAACGATGTGAAGCTCTACGATTTCAACCTTCTACCAGAATTTATTCTCATATCTATCGCACGGACAGAGAATTTTCTCAAACACGATTTTATTATGTGCGCGTGCAAATTCAATGATGTGACAAACTTATAATGCATGTGTTGTTGCCAATCCACATACATCTATTCCTTAACTCTGATGTACTCATGGGCCATGTTAGACTGTATAACATATAAATTGTAGGTTATGGTGACTATATTGATAAATGTAAGAACGAGATAGTTACTGACAAAGAAGAAAATCCGTAAAGGAAAGTTTGTTGTTGAAAAGAATAAATTATCGATTAACAAAGTTAGATTTGAAGATACACAAGTATGAGTTATATTCTTTGTATGTGTGTTTCAATTTATGATTTCCCTTAAGTGTAGAGTTGTTAGTGTGTATGTGCTTTGTGTGTGCGTTTGTTGTGTATTCGTGTTGTATGTGTGTGTTTCGGCTGTCGGGAGTAAGGCTTCTATCCCATTAATATGTATAGAGCAGATACCCATTCGCTTGTGTTTTCATCCGTTTCGAGTAAATTTCGGCAGTACCTCCCCACTGTTTTCCGAGTACACTGTAATAGAATAGATAATCATTTCAATGCTGTGAAACAACGTTGAAATGAATATCTAATCTATCTTTGTACATGGAGAACCAGCGGAAAAGTACCGCCGAAATAACTCGAAACGAATGAAAACACAAGTGAATGCAGGTGTTTGCTTTAGACATTCCTAACTTGTCCACACTGGACAAATCTATAGGTTATCATACGATTGAATCTTTTCGTCACATAGACTACACGAGATTGTTAGCACCGAACTATACCGTTCGATATTTAACAACCTTCGTATAGTTCTATGTCACGACGAACATCGAACGTATGTTAACCGATAGACGGGAATTAAGTCGCGCTTTGATTTTCACATATGAATATCGATGAGAATATGAAAGTTTCATATTATCATCGAGTATCATATATTGGTTTTAACTTGAACAGGTTTTATGTTTACGTTTCGTTTTTAAGGGTTTGAAGTTTTTAGTTTAGGGTAAGGTTTTCTTACGTTGACGGTAAAGTTTTACGTTTACGTTATCATCGAGTATCCTACTGAAAGAACTAGTGCATCCTAAACTCTAATTCTAATAAAACAAAATTAACCTAATTAACCATAATTAACCCTAATTATCACCCTAACTCAAATTATCCCTAATTAACCCAAAATTAAGCTAATTAAATCAAATTAAGCCTAATCAACACCCTAACCCAAATTAACCCTATTTTACCTAATTAACCCAAATTAACCCTAACCCTAACTTTAATCATCACCCAAACCCAAATTAACCTTAGCCCCCAAAATTAAACCAAATTAATCTAATTAACCCTAACCCTAATCTTAATCATCACCAACCCTATTTTACCTAATTAACCCAAATTAACCCTAACCCTAACCCTAATTATCATCCAAATCCTAACCTTAACCCTATTTTAACTAATTAACCCTTACCCTAATCATCACCCAAAGCCTAACCCTAACCCAAATTAACCCCCAATTAATCCGGCCATATAACCCTAACCCTAACCCTATTTTACCTAATTAACTCTAACCCTAGCCTTAATCATCACCCAAAGCCTAAGCCTAACCCTAATCATCACCCAAAGCCTAACCTTAACCCAAATTAACCCGGCCCTATAACCTTAAACCTAACCCTAACCCTAACCCTGAAATCAACAACAATAACACCAATTAAAAAAAAAAATTATAAATTAAAATCCAAATTAACCCAGCTCTGCCAAAGACCGGCTGACGAGTAAAGTTCCTCGAGAAGGTGGAGAGCAAGGCTTCGATAAGGTGGAGGAGGTGGGGAAGATGGAGCTCGAAGTGGCGGAGGCGGCGACGAGGATGATTGATGGTGACGAGGAACCCCACGACGAGCTCGATCGACAGCGATGGAGGAGGAAGTCGGCGACGACAAGAGTGGGGCGGCGACGAAGGGCGAGGAATTTTGACCTGGTGCGGATTGGTGGAAAATTTTGGAGGACGGTAGGAAATTCTTAGCTTTATTTTCTTTAAATAACCATTTTTTTGCCCTTACGAATTAATCCGTAGGGCTTTCTTTTGCGACACCGTAAAACCAAATAAAGACATTGCATTTTAATATTTTTAAATTTATTTATGCCCCGGTGGGTACCGTAGGAACAAACAATGCTTTTATGGAGTAAACCGTAGGGGCAATAAAAAGTTGCCCCTACGAATTTCTCTATCCGTAAGGGCAATCCCTCATTGTAGTAGCGGGGCCCCGGGGCAGCACCCGAGGGTGTGCGCAAGAGAGCGAGAGTACACATTCCGGAGGGGGGGAGATACATGGCTGGGAAGACATGATCGAGGGGAGGGCGGCCATCAGCAAGATGTGGAGCTGTAGGGAAGAGGGATTTGCTAGGGCATGATTTTGGTCTTTCTTGTTTCATGTACTGGACCTCGAAGTCTGGCACTGATTTGAGTGTGTTCCCCGGTATTGTATCTTGGTTTGCTTTTTTCTGTTTCTAGTTGTTTCATTAAAATTCCTTTAATGAAACGTTTCAGCTTACGTTACATCAAAAAAACTACAGGGACTGAAATACATTAGCTAAAAAAGTTGTGGATTATATGGTATTGCAGATACTAGCATTCACACCCGCGGGTGTTGCATGTATCATGCATTATGGAGAAATAATTTGTGAAGATATTTATATATATTTTTTGTGAAATGATAAAGATTTGTAAAGACCTTTACTAGATCATTGAAATTTTTATATGATTTAAACAGTTAGTTATAATATTTTTACATTTTTCTCCTCAAAAATATGATATTTTTCTCGCCACCTATGAGTTTGTGAAGTGCCACTATGAGAATCTAATCCATAATTTCAATTTGCATTTTCTCTCAAGGGTTTCTTTATCATTGGAGAGTTCTATCTACAAAATGCACAAAACGGGGGGAAAACTCCTCGATATATATAAGAATAAAAATGGACAGATCTTGAAATTAAGAGTGCGTGTTTGACGAATAATAAATTACAGATATGGATAAATTGAGGTTCTAAGAGAATGCTGATAAATGAGAGGTATATCAAGGTGGATATAAATTTGGTAACCTTGGTTCTAAATGATAGAAATATATCAGTAATATCGTTAAGGAAATTAAATGCTATTTCACCGAAGATTAATCTATAATGCATTATGCATGCATGTGTAGTATTAACTTCCATTCAAGCTATATATTATATATGAGGAAACGGTGCAGGCCCCTTAATGGCATTATATATTTATCTAAATGATAAAAAACGTATCCTTCACTGATTCCGATTAAATACTATCAACAATCTATACCATTTACATTTCAAGCAAACTTGTTAGAACCTAAATTTGATAATGAACAAAAAAGTACATCTTAACAAATGTTAATTTTATTCCATTCAAAAAGAAAAGAAAATAAAAGAAAAGAAAAAAGAGCAGGGGCATTGAAATAAGCCTATGACTTTACAACATGGCAAAAATTTGTCAAACAAAATTAAACAACAAGAAGGTCATCCGCTGCTTCTTACTAGTTGAACGCAGCGGTTGTGGCGGTGGCAGCAGCTGCAGCAAAAGACGCCACCCTCTTCACAAACCGTCCTTTCATTCTGGGCCTCTTCTCTGCATTCAGCTTCCGAACTTCGTATCTGATTTTCTTTGAGAAAAGCCGTGTCCTTCGCTTCTCGCGGTACCGTGACACCCTTGCCTCCCTTCCTTCATCGAAATGACTGCCTCCGATCTCACCTGGGATTATTCCTTGCACCTCGCCTACTCCCCACATACCCTGTATTATTATTAACATAAAAAAGATTTACTCTAACTCTTTTAATTAGGGTTTGCAATTTGGAATGTTAAAAAAGTTGGTCCTTGTAGGAAAAATCTTTCGATTTGCCAAAGCTATATATATTTCACTAAAATACCATGGACCATCATGGTACATCTTAAGAGATAAATACAATAAACTTTAATGATTATAATTGAGCAACAATGAACTAAGCCAGCTGCAAACAACTACCTTTAATGTTTAAATTTTTTCCAAATTAATACAATTCTGTTTTTATGAATTAGAACTGCCTGTATGTTATTAAATTGATGCCCTATAGTTATTAAAAACATACGATATATAGTATTAAACTGAAAACCCTAAAAGATTTTAGTATTAGTAATGATATTTATTTGAAACCTGAAAAGTTTACAATATTTATCTTCAACTTAATTGAAAATGGTTCACGGTATATTACTATTTTTAGTGGAAATTAGCCAATAATGAAACTTGAGCATACAATTTCTTATTTGTATAAATAAATTGTTGATTATTATTTATTAATGTAAACCATAAAGATATCATATATACCATGAAGTGAAGCCAGCAATCATCGGGGCCAAGCTGCGGCCGCTCACCATTCATCCACGGCGACAAACATCCTCCATTCGCCGACCACTCCACCGCAATCGCCTCATAATTCAATCTCAACCCGATCTTATTATCGCTCTTCCCTTCCTCTTCCTCTTCTGCTGCCACTTTCGTCGTCATCATCTCTTCATCTTCTGCATCGAAATTAATCTCCAATGTCTCTCTCGACAACAAATCTATTTCTTCATACACATCCTTATGAACATCTTCACTATTCTCCAATTCCTCCTTCACTTCATGACTACTACTAGTACTACTAGTATACTTGGCCTCGATGAGCCCGAGTTCCTCCATCGAGAACGAGTCGTTATGGCCAAGCAAGCTCTCCATGTCTGCCGCAAACTCCGACAGCTCCACGTCCGACTGTAAGAAACCAGAAAAAAACTGGTCGTTATTGTTGTTGCTCGAAGTCGTGCTGTTCATGGTGCTGTTCGGCTTCGATTCTAAATCAGACGTTGAGCAGAACTCGGAAATCATAGGATTGAATATCGGCACTTGATACAGCAGCTGCTCCTCTTCGTTGTTCCGGTCTTCGTTCGAGGTTTCGATCTCTGGCACCAGAGGCTGAGTTACTGTAGCCAGAATTTTCTCCTTGCATGGCCTTGGCGTGCGCGCCTTCCGCTTGAAACCATGGTACCAGGCCGGCGCCAGTTTGCTAGTTAGAGAAATAGAATTGGTCTGCAGCCGGACGCGGTCATGCCGGCGCGCGAGGGGGTTGGCGGAGTGGACGGACGAGTCACAGTTCTGGCAGAGGAACGCGTCATCGGCCGCACAGTACCACTGTGCGCGGCGGCAGATGCAGCCGTCGCATGCATGCACTGTTGCCATAGGTATCAGAAAACCTGCTTTACCTCTTGCTATATTATGCTAGACTTAAATATGATCACTATAAAGAAAAAAATATCAGAAGGAAAAATAGATTCACCACCCTGGAACCCAACAAGCTATAGGTTTAGTTCCGTTGGCCAGACACACTTGTCAAAAACTCTCTAGACTAAAATATTCATTTTTTTAGTCCTTAAAGTACATTACCTAATATATTATTCCGATACTATCTTTTAGATAAACTACCACATTTATCATTTAAAGTATTACACACACACCCCACGTTATCTTATAAATTACTACATTAAGGTTAAAAATACTATACAAAATATTTCATTTGACCTAAAAATGTTGGGTCTACTTGTAAAACTGCTACTACTACTATTAATACTGGTAGACTTATTTTACCAACAGATGTACAAGTTTAGATTAAATAAAGTATTCCTAACATAAATATAGCTGTATAAATATAGCATCTTTTATATATATATATATATATATATATATAGTATTTTAAATGGTAAATATAGTAGTTTAACTAAAAGTACAGTATGAGATTAGCATATTAGTTGATGTGCTTTAGGGATTAGAACAAAGGAATATTTTAATCTTGGGAGTTTTTGACAACTGTTTTTGGACCAGGGATTAAATCCTATTGCTTTTGGATTTTAGGGAGCTGAATACATTTTCCCAAATATCAAAAGGGTGCACTATATCTAGGATAGGGAGAAAAGGGGTCGACAAGTGAGCTTTTAGGGATGGAGTGGGCTCTTGGGGCCTTAATGCCTTATCTTGAATTTTATTGGGCAAAATGAAGAGGGCATCCAAAATAGAGGAATGCTATTGGTTCATGTCATTGAGAATTAGATTTCATGTGGGGCCTAAAGAGAAGAGAAAATGGGGTTTTGGATCAAGGCCGTTTTGGATGCACGTCTTGATCAAGGTTGTAGGTGTACTATTAATTTATCATTATTGTTTGTTTGTTATAGTATGTTTTTATGAAGCCATAACTATTTGTTTTTGAATAGGGTGAGGTCCCCCAAAGGAGCATGTATATATTTTGGCCAAGAAGCTAGGCAAGTAGGAGATATAGGTAGATTTTTGCACTTTTTTACTTGGTGTTTTGATTGTTAAAATCTTGGCTGCAATGCAATATGTTTTGGATGATAAATATTACAATGAAAAATATATTTTGTCATTTTGAAAGCGATCTTCACACGAATCGGACAGCAAAATTTTACCGCAAAAGCAATACTTAATTCTTTGATAAAAGAGAAGCGTTACCATAACTTTGGAGTTTAGGTCGTAATGTAATTTGTTGGTCCGTTGATGCATATGATCCATATGACGACAATGCAAAGGACAATGCGATCCCCGAAACCTAAAACCTTCGAAGACCTGGGTAGGTTTATGGAAATATCAAAATCAAATCATATCACCAGCTCATGCAAATTTTGTCACTCTCTCCTAGTTGTACTTTTGGCTAAGGTTACCCATGAATCTCTGCAAAAAATCATAGGGGCAACTTGTTAAGGGCCATATATCCAGATATATGATCCTATGCGGCCATTTCATAAGCATAATGGTTGAATTTACCATAAAGTTAAGTGTTTGCCGAAGAAAAAGTTGTTACTATATAGTTACTTGCATTGCTCAATCATGTTAATTGTACATGATATTAATTAAAGCCGGCAGAAGAATGTGATGACTCGATCAAAGGCGAAGTCAAAATGTCATATCAGCTATGAACGTTCACGATCTTTATAAACAAGTAATTAGAAATACACCGTCAAAGTTCTCTTACATCTGGTTAAAGAAGCAACTTGAACATCAATTCTTTTTTCATTTCAAAATGGATTAGGATTCTGTAATACAAATAAAATTGGAATTATATATTGTGTTTAGGACTTATCATTCTAAGCCAAGTTTTGTATCTATGCCTACAGAATATGGTTGCGTCATCAACGACCAAGTCAAAATGTCATCCCAGCAAAGAAAATCTGCAATGTCTATAAACAAGCAATTAGATCCAAAATGCAATGCCCTTTTTACTCGTTTTTAATGCTTTTTTTTTTTCCTTTTGATTTCTTTTACAAACATATAGTTAAAGAGAATTGATATGAGTGTCTCATTATTTGCATCACAGGATAGAAAAGAAGTAATTCACAAAATTGTTATCGATAGAGTTCTTCCAATTCATTCAAATCTAAATTTCATCTATCTGTCACTTTTTATGCGGCAGTCATGCATATGTCAAGTCTAGTATACGAGAATTATCTCTCATTTCTTCATTAGATGATAGTTGTTGAGACTAGAATTTTGTAATACAAATGTGATGAGGATTTTGTAAAAGCAAATGGAATATAGACTCCTTACTTATGTATCTATTAAGAATAAGATTTAGATTTAATCTAATTTGTATTCCCTATTATTAGAAAAAAAATTATAAATATATATATATATAAGGTAGAGTTGATTCTCTGGCTACCTCATAATTTTCTTTAACTCTCTGATTATTTGGTATCAAAGCCTAATCCTAACCCTATCACCCAGCCATCACCCCTCCTTACCATCAACCACCCCTCACCTCTAATCGCTTCCCATCGCCATCACTCCGCTACCTCTCACCTTTGATATCTGCCTCCTCACGTCTTCGCCCATCGCCTCTCACCCGGTTGCCCCCACACCCATCCTCGCCCTCACCCTCGCCTCTAGATCCGTGCCCTTGCCCTGGCCCTCACCTGATCTCCAGACCTCCTCGCCCTCGAAGCCGCAGCCCTCATCCTCGCCCTCGAATCCACAGCTCTCGTCCTCGTCCAAACCTTCGAAGGCTACCCTCGATCTGTGTTGGTGATCGCTACCTTATCTAATGACTTCTTTAGATTTGTAAAAAAAAATCTGTCTCCTCTGGACTCCTACGCCGCCGCCAATAGCCCTACGTCGCCGTCGGCCACCATGAAGAATATTATTTCTCAACTCTTATGGATTAAGAGTAAGATATTTGATGTGATTTGTTGGAATTATGTTGGTGATTATTTGGTGTTCTAGGTTAGAAATTGTCGTTTTTTTTTATTATTGTGAAGTTGTTAGCACTTTTTGATCATGAGTGATAAAAAAAGTCTCTGAAGGATACAATAATGTTTCGTATCCTAATTTTATCATAAGAACTCGATTGAACACTGGTAACTATTCTCGATGGAAACAGACTGTGGAAATATTTGCTAAGGTGCGTAGGTTAATGAAGTATCTCATTGAGACACCTTCTTCCGATCCTTCTGAAGACTGGGTATCATATGATGCCATATTGCATCGCTTGATGCCTGAGATCATGGAGAAAGAGATTGTGTTACAAGTCTTCAAATACTCATTCGCTTACTCTATTTGGAGTTATCTGACAAAAATGTTTGAAGGGAAATTTAATACTAATAGGGTTTTTGATACTTGGAGAGCTCTAAATAGACTTGAGCGAGAGAACAAATCTGTCTTCTTTTATTATAGTGAAATCAAGAAGCTTGACGCCGAACTCATTTCGATTTATCCTATTGGTAGTGAAGAAATGAGATGGAAAATATATTATAATCATATGAAGGTGATGACATTTCTTAATGGTCTTAGTCCCGAATTTGATAATATACGTCCATAAATTTTAGGAGGATTAGAGGTTCCCTCTCACACGGATGCTTATAGGGCTGTTCTTCGCGTCTATTCTTCTTCTGTCGTTGAAAGTACTATTGATCCCGTTGCAAAAGACGGTGAAAATAAATCTGCCCTTAAGTTTTCTTATGGTGGTAGAGGATGAGATGGATGCAGTATATGAGAACGTAGTAGAGGAGGTCGAGGACCTTTTAGAGGAAAGGACTAGGAGGTGATCGTTTCTGTTCATATTGTGAGATGATCGGCGAAACTAAGATAATTTCTATTCACTTCATCCAGAGCTCCGACCTTAGTGAGCTGCTAGAGTAGCTACTTCTGATATGATACCTGCCACTTCTATTTCGATTGGTGCTTTTGGACTTTCTGATGAGGAGATATTGTGGCTTAGATCTTTTCTTGCAGGATCTATTTTCTCAAACTCCATTACTGTTCTGGCTAAAAGTAATACACATCTTCAAACCCATACACTTCCATTCTCATGGATTATTGACTCGGGAGTATCGATTATATGACTGGAATATCAGGTATTTTCTCCTCATTGTCTAAAATTTCATATACCGGTAATATTACACTTGCAGACGGTTTAATCTCTAAAGTAGAGAGTTGATTAGTTGAAAATATTGCACATTTGAATAATTATTTTCCCCACTATTGTTAAGTTCTAAAAGGTGTTTATTGTAATTATAGAACATATGAGGGTTTATGTGTAAAAAATTTATTATCATATGTTTCTACATTATAATTAACATAATGAGGGAAAATACATGCATATAATATTTATATAAAATATTAGTAATTGAAATATGCATATCATATTGTAACGACCATGTTTTCTAATACCTAATAAAATATATTTTATTTAAATTTCTACTATCAAATAATTATTTACATGTTTCGTTGATAGAAGAATAATTTTTAAAGTAATGTTAATAATTTTCAAAGCATTGAAAATGATTAAAGGAATTTTCAAAAATCTATTTATTGTTTTTATAGGCTTAAAATGTTTTATAATGCCTTAAAAAAATCTACATATTTTTATTATCGATTAAAATAATTAATTCATAATCAAAAATATTTTAAAGGATAAATTAGATTTAAATAATCATAGTAACTAGCTAAAACCATAGATATAGGGTATATTATTTTGTTTTAGCCCAAAATTATTTTTACACTAAATATAACAATAAAATATATTTTCTGAAAATTTTCCATAATTTTCCTGTTTTTTTAACTATTTTTTTAAAACCAAATTCAATTTTTAAAATATAAAACAGTTTAATATTTATATAAAAATAAAAATAAAAAAAATTAATCCCTTGATCCTGGACCGTTGGATCACAAGATCCAACGGCCCAAAGCCTCGCGGCGGTGCCCACGTGGTGGGGACCACGCATGGTCCCCACACGCAGACGCAGACGCAGGAGGCAGACGCTTGGCGATACGTGGCGCATGGCGGAGCTTGGCGGCGCGATCTCGCCCGTTAGATCATGATCCAACGGGTGAGATGAAGGGCGGCAGCGGCAATCACGAGCTAATGATTCTGAATGATTGGTGGCGCGGATTTTTTGGTGATTTTAACAGAAATTTTGGATTTTATGGTTGGTAATAAAACCCTATAAATAGGCACTTCAAACATTGATTTCTCACACCTCAGAACTCCAAAAATTCTGAAAAAAATACCCACGCCTTCGTATCGACGACGCCGACGCTACGGCTCCACCCAATCACTAAGGAAAAATCTGAGCGCGAAACTATTGAGGAGTTTGTACAAGCCTACATTTTCAATCCATCTACATCCAACTCTAATCAAAGGTAGGATCCGCCTCTCTCCACTCATCTGTCGCCTTCTTCTTTTTTCAATAACCTTAATTCCAACTTCTAATCATCAATCCCGTATTAAAATGATGTTACAATATTCTTGCATGCCTATACTTTTGTACCCCTTAATGATGATAATCATAACCCATGGTTAAAATGGTTTCCTTAATCACTCTTATATGTCAAAAAATATTGCATCTTCATACAACACGGAATGTGACAGGATTAAAATTATAACCCACGAGTATTAATTCACCCCTTACATACCCATACTTACCCATGCTACTTTTGTGATCTCGAAATAGGTTTATTCCATAAAAATACCCTCGTTTTGTTAAAAGGTTATATTTGTTTAAAATATCCACATAAGTTAAGATATTTGAAATAATTATTTTAGATACGATATAGATATATATTTTTACTTACACTTTTTCTTCAACTACTATGATGTTGTTAAATCCCTTTACCCTTTTGAAAGGGGATAATACTAAATATAAATAACGGCATATGGTTTTTCCAACTTAGCCCCTTTCACTCGAAAGAACGTTTTTATATTAATTCTTTTTAGAATGTTAACTAAAGTTTAATGAGTTACCCTATTAATAGGGTAATGTTTTACGCTAGTACCTCGTGGTTGATAGGCAATCGTCCTTGAAAAGGACACAAATCCTGCCGTCCATGTGCAACGGTTGCCAATACAAACGTATTTTTTAAAACGTTATCTCAAACTTAAAACACTATAATTTCATAAAATTATTATTTACAATAAAATACCTCAATCCATCCTAAAAAGAGATAATTTCATTTAAATACCTTGACCTTTACTAAAAGGCTATTTTCAACAAAGACCATAACCCTTATAAATGATATTTTCCAAAAGGATATCTAAAACTTTATTAAAAGATAATTTTCAAACAAATACCATAACCTTTTATTAAAAGGATATTTTCTCAGTAAAATATTATGGATTTCCAAAACGATAAATATTCCAAACATCATGGTTTTCTTATAAACACTAAATATAATTAAATACTATTATCCTTTATTAACTAAATGTTTTATAAGATGATACGAAATACATTACAAATTTTAAAAGATAACAA
Source organism: Agapanthus africanus (assembly GCA_030015575.1). Classification (NCBI taxonomy): domain Eukaryota; kingdom Viridiplantae; phylum Streptophyta; class Magnoliopsida; order Asparagales; family Amaryllidaceae; genus Agapanthus; species Agapanthus africanus. Next base: position 680,967,886 of record JASDDO010000031.1, on the reverse strand, counting down.
GATAAAACGAATGGTTGTGGAAAGCCATATTAATGAGATCAACTTCTTGATTACAAGTCTATGACATATAGAACATATGATATGGTTAGGGTTAGAATGCGCAGACCTAGGTATGGAATACTTATATATGAAGATCCCTGCAGACAGGGTGACCAGTCCAATATGTGGACGACTACTAACCCGATATTCGGGCGAATACTAACCCTATTTGAGGGCGAATGATCCAAAATGTGGATGGCATACAATATGGAAATTCCATGCCTAGAGGTATACGCACTAACTCTAATTCGTCAAAACCTTTCTACTGAACCACGGGGATGGGTAGTTTGATTAAGTAAGGAGATTCGGAACTCGGATTCCCCTACTACTCGATCATGATCCCGGGAAGTGAAACGGTACATTTCACTTCCCCAGTTGTTGTTCCGTGGTCACAAAGGAATAATCGCGAGTATCCGGACCCTTATTTAACAAACTAAAAACGTTTACAATACCTATTGATACTCAACACTAAACTCACATCATGTGCTATACCCACCTTTTACCTTATCTACCTATTTTTTATGAGACACGAGTTATTCAGTATCTTGGATGTGGATATATTACATGTTTAGACTTGTTGTTTATTATGGAACTGAAGGGTGGTAATACCTGTGCACTTGAGTGATATTCATGCTAGACAAAGCTCCATCATAGTCATGGGACACCTTTTGGGAATGTTCACGCTACCGCATTGTTTGCCACCCTAGGCTCGAGCACCAGCTCATACTGCTTCCAGCTAGTCATGGGATACCTCAAGGATACGAGTATGTTCACCAGTCAATTCCATCCATACACACCTTGTTTAACCTGATCTAACTCTTAGACTGAATAGCCGTTTGACTTGATCTAAACTTTTACCAAACATATACCTCACACAAGCTACTCATATTCACATGTACCTCTGTCAACATATCTAATTTTAATATAACCTCATAACTTTATACCCATGTACATCATATTCAGTGCATTTATACACCCATGTCTGTTTCTATACATTTGCTTCCTTATGAGGCAATCCTACCCGAGTATAACTCGTTGACGGACTTTTCTTTTCTTCCTCTATCTTTGGAATGTCCGTCAGATAAGAATGAGTATTATGGCGAGGATCAAGGTGTGAAACCAACTAATGAAGATTATGCAGACTTAACGATGGAAGTTTAGCTAGATTTAATTTTTATTGCTGCCCACATGTTTAGGGCTTTTGTTTCTCCTTTGATATAATTAAACTACTTAGTTTATTTTACTCTTTCCTTTGGAATGTAATAAAGTTTGGTTAATGGAAATAAATGCCTTTCGCTTTTACTATTTTGATTTTGGTACACATTCTTCATGTTAGATATTCATACGCTTAACGTAACTGTATTGAATAGACCACCTTCAATACAGTTAGGTTGCGGACTTTGCCACGTCATTCTTTACCTTCTTTTGGGAAGTGGGACGTGACACATATCAAATAATTCTAATCAATATTCTTAAAATATTGTGTCATACAAATGGTTAGGATAATATCTTAAAATAATAACAAATATTACTAACCCTATGGCTTGAGATATTGTGCAGATATTAGCTCAGATCTAGAGATCAAAAGATCTGAGATGTCGGAATAAAATCTGCCGAAATATTGAGGGCAAATATAAGATCTAACAACGGCAGAGACTCAGAGTAAGATTTCCAAATCCAGATATCAAAGAGATTTACAAATGTCAACACCAGAGACCACAGAAAAACCTATGATCTGATCCCACTAAACCGCCGCGGTTGGGCGGCTAAATGCCATGATTTGCGGTGGATCCGCAGCCCCTTTGTGGCTGTAAGATTTAAGATTTTTTGGGTGTGATCGTAACAACAAATTATCACACATGGAATCTAGAGTTTAGAGTTTTTGTGACTATTTAAAGGACCAAGAGTCCCACATGAAATATCATCAACCGAAAAGATTAAGAAATCCAAAACGATCCACGCATCCAGATGATCATCAGCTAGTCATCTACTTCCAACAAGATAGATATTGAGAGAAAAAACTAGGGTTCTTGTACTCTACTTTAAAAGGATTTGTATATGATATAGTTGATTAATAAATGTAGAGTTTTTATTAGTCTTTTCGCAATTAATTTCTGCACTTATTTTCTGCACTTAATTTCTGTATCTTACATTATGATCTCATTTTTCATCCTTTCTTCTAAATCTCAAACCATGAGCGAGTAATTTCTAGCTTGCTAGGGTTCATAAGTTAGGGTAGATCAATGGATGATAAAATCATTTAACTTCTTTTATACATTTTAAAGTCTATAAACTTTAGCAAAATAAATGTTAACATCCTTATCGGGCGCGCTACTAATCTATTGCTAGTCACGACCATGAGTCGATATCTGTTCAACACTTGTTTTGTTAAGGGCTAGACATGAATAGAGATCAATACAAGGACAGGGGTTAAGAGTGGAAAAACCCTAGTTTCTTCCAAAAGAACCCTAATCTACATTCATCACTATCGATCTAGTTTTAAACTATTAAAAAATAAAAGGAGTCATTTTTTATTATTCATCCATTACTACTAAGTTTTATGAACCTTACAAGCCTCTTCTTCATAAATTTTACATCCGTAGTATATCCGTAACTACAACCAATCATCTCTCTTCCATCTACTCGTTTAAAGAAAGAAAAAGATTCACGTTTTCCTGCGGACGACCCGTACTCATCGCGGCTAACTACTAGCCATACCGTCCTGATTGCGGTTACTTTACTTTACGAAAACACTCTTTAAAAAAAACAAATCAATCAAGAGTATTGGTTCTATATCTCTTACACTATATTTGTCTTTATTATCAACATTATATGCGTCACACCCCACTTCCCAAAATACATACAATACGGGATATGACTTGGCCAACCATGCAACATACGGTAAGGAAATATCTTTCCATAATCACATTAAGACTATTATGCAATAATCAAGCGCAGAATAATATAATATATATCACTATACATGTCCAATAGCCACAATAAATAATAATACTGAAATTAAAAGCGAAAATAAGAAAGAAATATCAAGTCTCAAAATGATTCAAGGAAATAACAATAACTGGTTGTCCTTTACGAGCTCACAATGATAATCTAAGAAATTAGTGCAAACTGAAAATAAACATAAACCATAAATAGCTGGATAAATAAACCATGCCTCAATGCTCAGCAATCTTCTCGAAGTATTCCGTATCTTCCTGTCCTAAAACCAAATGACCTGGGTTATACAAAACCCAGACGTTAGAGAGTCATAGATAACATAATTATGAATATAACTGGAATAAGATATAATATATCAGTTACAGGGATCGGTATCACGTGAGTGTATATAAACAATAACAATAACAAGTAATATATCATAATAAGGTAGAACAAGGCAATCATGTCAATATGTATCTTATGGGTCCATGTCACTAAATTATCTATCCTACGGGTATTTAAACCAATCAATGTAATCCTTCCTCCTATCATGTTCAAGACGGATAAGATATGTCATAAGTCAAATATATGCATGTCAATGTACAGGTGTCTCTGTGACTATAATAAAGATGTCTCTTTGACCATAAGACAGATGTCTCACTTGACCATAATTCAAATGTCTTTCATAGACCATAATGCAGATGTCACCTTTTTGGACCATAATACAGATATCTCTATTGACCGGAATACAAATGTCCAGCTTTCATATTTCACGTCAAGTACCAATATAGTCTTTACCTAATATTAATACTAGAACTAGCATGAACAAGTCGTGTCATATAAGACAATCAATCGGGTCAAACGATATCAGGAAATAGTTAGAATTGAGTAAACATTACATAGCAAGCATGTTTGACATAATGATAACAAGATAATATCAATAACGAGTTACCATGAATACATAAAGTTAATCATTACACTAGTAGGGTCAAGAATAGCATATTCAATCAACTCAATAACCATAAAAAAATGGTGTATATTAACCATGCACATGAAAGTTCAGTTCTGTAAATTCAGCGTCACTCTGATTTGTAAAAATCTTTAAAATAACAACCGTCCTCCAAAATTAACGTTTCATAAACCAAAACGAAGATAATTCAATAAGGTTTTCATTTTTATAAGCTAGAGAATCTCATATTATACCTACAGAAAATTATGAACGTTCGAGCTTGAAAGTTTGCTGCTAGAATTTTCCTGTACAGCAGTCCAGAGGTATTTTCTTTCGCAGATTATGTTATATAAAAAATTATTTTGCAGGTAAATATTTCACAGGGTTAAATTATTCTAAGTTAGATTCATAAAAAACTAATAAACATGTGCTAACGATTTTTCTATGACTTACAATAAATTTTACAAGTGTACAGTAAATTCCAGATTCGTCGTCTCCGCTTGACGATGACATTTCATGTGTAAAACCATAATATTTTCTATCTATATTTTATAACAACTTTTATTACATGTAACATAATCTAATGATAAAAATAAATTTTTCAACAAAGGTTTCATTATTTTAATTAGGCATTATGTAAGTTATTGAAGTAGTTTAAACATAATATTAATTCTAAATAAAGTTTATATATTAAATATGATCTATTCGCATATTGATATTACGATAAGATTCAATCTTACCAACCATGCCTGATATAAACAACAATAGCAAGAATCAAATAAAGATTACGTTTTAATAAGGAAACACATCTATGTATCGCAATCAATCGATATCTATTATAATATAACTACTAAACAAGATCTAATCTCGCTATTAGTGTTCCCCTCCGAAGGGCGGCGCACAGGACCGCGATGTCCTAACGCTGGCGATTCGGGGCAGATGCTATTTGGTTTTATCCGTCCACCTCTCCGAAGATGCCAAGTTGATTTATGGCACCGGGTATCGGAGGTTTAGACGGATGCGGCCGATATAGCAGACTTCATCAGATTCCCCCTCACTTGAGGGGTTTTTGATTGTGGGGACGCTCTTCCCTGCAGGCGCAAGCCCCTGCAGTTAATTACGCTACCGCATTGCGGTAACAACTTTCTCCTTCTCCAGAATTTCACTTCGTGTCGTGTGTGTTTGTTTTGTTTGTGGTTGCCCATGGATTGTATACGGAGACTGAGTAATGTCGTCGCCCGTAGGACGTGGATTAGTCCAAATCCGTATCTACTTAGATTTGGATTTGGTATTTTTACTTTAAGGATACGTTAGTCGTATTGAGACTAAGATCGAATTAAACGTTCGTCAAGGATACGTTAGTCCTGTTTTAGACTAAGATCAACTTGACGTGGTGATCCATTTAATATATCGCCGTCGGGACTCATCACCTCTCTGACGTCGTTGAAGGATTACAACGATGGATATCAGAGGAGTTCAGAGATGTACCCTTGAACCAAAATTGATTTGGAGTTTTATCATTCATTTAAATGTCTAAGGATACGTTAGCCGTATTTGGGGCTAAGATCAACTTAAACGGGACCGTTTAGATCCGGCAAAAGAGCATTTGGAGGCTCTATTGTTTCAGTTTAGAGATATAGTGGTCCATATTCCAGTTTAGGGACGTGGTGGTCCATATTCTAGTTTAGGGACATGACGGTCCGTATTCTAGTTTAGGGACATGACGGTCCATGTTCCAGTTTAGGGACGTGATGGTCCATATTCCAGTTTAAAGACGTGGTGGTCCGTTATTAGTTTAAGGACGTTTCGGTCCGATATTAGTTTAGGGACGTTTCGGTCCAACATTAGTTTAGGGACGTCTCGGTCCAACATTAGTTTAAGGACGTCTCGATCCAACATTAGTTTAAGGACGTTTCGGTACAATATTAATTTTAAGGACGTCTCGGTCCAATATTAGTTTTAGGGACGTTTCGGTCCAATATTAGTTTAAGGACGTCTCGGTCCAATATTAGTTTTAAGGACGTTTCGGTCCACGAGTTTAAGGACCCCGCAGTCCACGTACATGTGTGGTCGTTGGGACCCGTCACCTCTCTGACGTCGTTGAAGGATTACAACGACAGGTGTCAAAAGAGTTCGGAGATGTACCCTCGAACCGGTAGTAAATTGATTTAAGAGAGCAATCTTGCTCAGTCAATTAATTTAAGGACTTACGGCCAAAATTGGGCTAAGTCCAGTTGAAAATGTTCAACATTTTATTTGCTTTTGCATCGCATTTCTTCTTATTTTTATTTGGGCTTTGCCCAGAAAGGATGCAGAGCATCAATTTGTTTTGGGCTCTGCCCTTTATAAATGATGCAGAGCATCAATTTTATTTGGGCTCTGCCCTTTTATTGCTTTGCAATTTATTTTAGCATGCTTGGTCTTTTTGATTTGGGCCTGGCCCTTTTAGGAAATGCATTGCATTTATCAGACGCTATGCGCCAATCAGAGAGCGCAAGCACTTGTGACGACGACATGTGTTATGCAAGCGCAGTGCGCTGCGCTAGTGCGCTGCACTTGCGCTGCTGACACGTGGCGTCCTCTGGTGAGTTGCGCCAATCACAGAGAGCAAAGCTCTATTTCAAAAGCGCATAGCGCAATTGGTTCAGATGCTGACACGTGGCGCTCTCTGGTGGCTTGCGCCAATCCAAGAGCGCAACAGTGCAGTATTGCAAGTGCAAGGCACTATGATTTAGGAATCTTTTAGATTCAATGAACAGAAGTGCAAAGCACTGTTAGATTTTTTGATCTAATTTAGATCAAAGAAAAAGATAGGTTTTTTCTTATCTTAAAGAACCAAAGGTTCATGAAAAAGTGCAAAGCACTATTTTAATTTATCCCTTTATTTAGTTGTGTTTTTTTAAAAATCAATGATCTTGTTTTTAGATCACTGATCTGTTCATAAGAGAATTTTCTCTTCTCTCAAAGGTTTTTACCTTCTGTTTTTCTTGAGGAGTTCTCGAGAATCCTCTTCTCTCTTTTTTTTAGAAAAATGTTCATGCCTCTGAAATGAAGTCTGGGGTCCTTTTTATAGTGCTCATAAATTAGTTAAATTTGTTAAAGAGATCTTTCTCTGAGTGATTTGGGGAATTTTCCCCACCGTTGGATTTTTGATCCAAGGGCTTCTGTTTTACAGATGAAAATCTTCTTGTTTTAACAAGAACAGAAAGATTTCTTTAAAATCTTAATTCTGTTTTGCGCAACTCCCCAGCGCTTGACACATGTCGCGCAGCGCTTGCGCAGCTGTGCTTGCGCAACTGCGCAGACACGTGTCGTGCAGTGCAGCGCTTGCGCAACTGTGCTTGCGCAGTTGGCTTGTGCAACTACGCAGACACGTGTCGCGCAGTGCAGTGCTTGCGCAACTATGCTTGCGCAGTTGGCTTGCGCAACTGCGCAGACACGTGTCGCGCAGTGCAGCGTTTATGCAACTGAAACGTTGCTTCCTTTACTTTTTTGTTTTAAACAGAGCTTTGCTCTGATTGGTTGCGCTGCCTCGGGCGCTGCGCCGATGCGTCTGTGCCAGAGACGTGGCTCCTTGCGCTCAGCGCAGAGGATCTGAAGTATTGCTTCATTTATTGAAACTTAGATTTTGGGCAAATCGGAAGCGTCGCTTCTCCTCAGATATATTTTCATCTCCTTTTTTCAAGTCAAACTCGTATTTCCAAAATTCTGATTTCCCGGGCCTTGGAAATGATTTCATTATGCACAGAATCTTCTGCGCCTGGGTCTCTATATATATAATTCTAGGTTGAGCCCTTTTCTTCTCTCATTTTCAGAGAACTTCTTCGATCATGGCTTGCAATCGCCCTCATGCCCGCCGACAACCATGGGAGGTGCCGATTCGGGATATTGTTCCCCGCTTTGCTGCGCGCTTGGTGGACTCCTCTCTTCGGACGAGCAGTGCGATGCCGCAATGTACGAACTTTCGACTTGTGTGGGGTCTCCTCTTCCCCCGTGTTCCATTTGGCTTCAAATGATCCTTGCCTCAGTGCTCGCCGACATTCCCCCTCCTCCGGCGGAGATGTCCTCGGCAATGCTTGATGTGGCCGAGGATAAGATCGAGAGCTTTTTCGAAGCGCTCTTGATCACCAGAGCCCTGAGGGACTTCTCCTTCTACTTGCTGAGCCAGATACGGGCTCGTCGGGTCGTCATCGCCACTTTTTTCCAGGAGTGCGGCGTCGACCGTTGGATGGCTACCCCTCGGGAAGATCGCCGCTTCGACGTGATGGAGAATACGGAGAGGGAGCTGAATAATCTTCTTTTTCTTTTTGTTAACCCTTGTCTCTCTGATCCCGTATTCGGTGATCTTTTTTAAATGTAATAACAATAAGAATGAATAAGTATTTTTCTTTTTAATCAAGTACTTCATTGTCTGTTAAAGGTTCTTTTATTTTAGCTCTCTGTTGTGCTTGTGCATCATATGATTTTAATTTGTTATTATCAAGTGCATGTAATTTTGCATGGATAAATTGCCTTTGGCACTTAGCCCCTTCTTCTGCGCTGACACGTGTCGCGCAGCGCACAGCGCAGCGCTAGCACAACTGCGCTGCCATGTGTCGCACAGCGCAGAGCGCAGCGCGGCGCTTCCTTTAACAGAGCTTTGCTCTAATTGGGCGCGCCTTCTTGGACGCCGCGCTAATGTATCTACGCCAGACACGTGGCGCGTCGCGCGCAGCTCAAAGGATCTGAAGCGTTGCTTCATTTATTAAAGTTTAAATTTTCAAAGCAAAGCTTTGTTTCTGATTGGGGGAAGATGAAGCGTTGCTTCATCTCCCGCCTTGGAATTTGAACAGAGCTTTGCTCTGATTGGGGTAAACAAATGCCCCCCACCGCTGCGCTTACGTGGCCTCCAAATGCAAGCACAACGGTGGCGGAATCCCAACCGTCGCGGCACCTTTTGGAAGTTGAAGAGGCACTCGATACCTATAAATAGGACCTTTGGTCCTTCACAGATGATTATCATCTCCAAAAATTTTATTTTCAGAACCTCGGAGCCCTGCTCTTATTTTTAAGAACTCTTAGATTTTCTTTAAAATGAACTATTTTGGTAAGAATTAGTCTTGAATTAAATCAATTTCAATTAATAGAGCTTTGCTCTTATAGATCTTTGATCTAAAGAAACCCTTCTGGTGTTTCACCAATAGAGCCTTGCTCTCAAGAATCTGTTCCAAGGTTTCTTGACCCATGAACAGAACCTTGCATCTTTGTCAAAACATAGATCTCTTTGATCTAAAAATGACGAACTTTTAAGAGTTTGAATATGAATAATGAAAATTAAAAATGGAGTTTTGTATTTTAATGGACCATATCATCTTTTAATAATAGTGATCTCAGAATCTTGGGGGACTTCTTTAAATTTCCCTTATTAGGATTTTGATAGTCACTCATGTTCGTAGAGCATTGCTCTCGAGGAGTTTAACTGTCTGTGCTCATTTTTTTTACAAGAATTCGCTTAATCAGTCGGTCTGCTAATTCTGTTGATCTTCTTTCACAGGAACCATGAACGCCCACATGTATGCCCTTAACGAGATCATCTCGTATGGGGACATCCGCCGACTTGGCCGTTCTCAAAATCGGGAGTTCACAAACGAGGAGTGCGCTAAAATAATGAGTCGCTTCGATGCGTGCAATGGTCCACTGCTCCCCCGACGTTCCTCCCTTCTTAAGCTTATCGTGGGAGCCATCTGGGAAGCGCTTCCCCTCTTCTGTTCCGGCGTGCCGCTTAGGGCGTTGGATGCTGCTGAGGAGAAGGTACACTCGGTGTACCTGTTGAACTTTATCTCGAAGAGACGGCGAGACAGTCTTATCGATCTCTTGCATGAGGTCTTTCAACAGTCCACCATACTTGCTGCTTATCGGAGGGTGGAAGACATCAGGGGGGACCCTGACGCTTATGCTCGTGAAAGAAAGCATACTAGGATGGTCCGCAAGGCCTGGAAAGTCATAGATAGGGTTGCTTTCGAGTTCCTCAATCCATGTCCTGGGTTCGAGGTTATTCCCTTGTAATAATGTTTTTCATTTATTGCTTTTATGAATGTAAGAACTATTGGCCATATTAATGGAAATTTTTTATCCCAGCTTGTCTTTATTTTTCGTTTTTTGAGTCTTTTGCTTGTGCATGAACGAGTGTGTCTCGAACGCTTGATCAAACATAAATTGGATGTTCCTTCTGTAGCTTTCTTCTTTCTCTTATTATCGGCATGCTATCTTAATAAACATGGTCGACGGATAATAGAGCACCCATCTTGACTTTCTTAAGAAATAGCGATGGCTTAGGCCGCAGGTTCAGATCTGCTGCCTAAGACTTTTCAACTCTATGAACCGTGAGGGTCTCATAGAGACTTTTCCCCCTACGGATCGAGAGGATCTCGTAGGTGGGTTTTTCTCCTTAGGAACCGTGAGGATTCCTAAGTGTGGTTTTCTCTTATAAGTCGTAAGGATCTTATAAGAGAATTTTCCCTCTTACGAGTCGAGAGGACTCGTAAGCGGTTGTTTCCCCCTTGTCGAAACTCGACCTTGGAGAGTGAGACCCGTGAATAGTATGCAAGAGACCATTTTGGATTGACTTGTAGGGTCCCATTGTTCAGGAAGCAAGTTCTTCTTTTTTTAGTCCCCGCTGCCTGAGGCTTCATTTGCAAGTTGAGACGAATCGGGAATTTCCTGCGGAGACACTGGTTTCTCTGCGAGCCGACGCGAATCAGGAGGCTCTCGTCAAGGAGTGTTTGTATCCGTGAGTTGAGGAGTTTGCTAGGGATTGTTTGTTTCCCTAGCGCCAAGGATTATTTGTTTCCTTGGGGTTTGAAACGAGTCGAGGATTTCCCACGGAGGCACTGGTGGCTCTGCGAGTCGACGCGGATCAGGAGGCTCTCGTCAAGGAGTGTTTGTATCCGTGAGTTGAGAAATTTGCTAGGGATTATTTGTTTCCCAAACGCCAAGGATTATTTGTTTCCTTGGGGTTTGAAACGAGTCGAGAATTCCCACGGAGGCACTGGCGGCTCTGCGAGTCGACGCGGATCAGGAGGCTCTCGTCAAGGAGTGTTTGTATCCGTGAGTCGAGGAATTTGCTAGGGATTATTTGTTTCCCAAGCGCCAAGAATTATTTGTTTCCTTGGGGTTTGAAACGAGTCAAGAATTTCCCACGGAGGCACTGGTGGCTCTGCGAGTCGACGCGGATCAGGAGGCTCTCATCAAGGAGTGTTTGCATCCGTGAGTCGAGGAATTTGCTGAAGATAATGGTTTCTTCGGAGTTGGACTGAACCGTCGAGATTTGGCTTCGTCTTGTGGCGAAGCCTGTTGGGAAAGTATGGTTCCCTCTTTGTTTATGTCCTTGGATTGTATACAGGGATCGATGTGATCTTAACTGTAGGGCCAAAGTTTTATCATTATTTTCATTTTTTTGTTTTATTTCCGCGATGCTCTATCATTTCAGCTTTTATATCGCGAAGGTTGCGATTGCCCAATCATTTCGGCTATTTTTCGCGGTGCCCAATCATTTCGGCTATTTATTTTATTTTCACTCGCTGCTTTTTATTGCGAGTTGCCCAATCATTTCGGCTATTTTGCATGCATACATTTTTACTTGCTGCTTTTTATTGCAAGTTGCCCAATCATTTCGGCTATTTTGCATGCATACATTTTTACTTGCTGTTTTTTATTGCAAGCCGCCCCATCATTTCGGCTATTTTGCATGCATACATTTTACTTGCTGCTTTTTATTGCAAGCTGCCCCATCATTTCGGCTATTCCGTATGCATGTGCGGCCTGCTGGTTTTTCGCCATAAACCTGGAGTCAGACGCCGATTTCGGCATCAGCACCGCCACAACTGGGATATTGCCAGGAGCAAATCATCATCTGCCTCTGTCGATGTCGAACAAAGGTGGCTTAGCGACCAGGGTTAAGGTCCTGTCGACTAAGGCTTTTGACTTCATGAGCCGCAAGGGTCTCACAAAGGTATTTCTTCCTAAAAGTCGTGAGGATCTTGTAGGTGCATTTTCTCCTTAAGAATCGTGAGGATTCCTAAGTGTATGTTTCTCTGTAAGTCGTAAGGATCCTACAAGAGGGTTTTCTCCTTGTAAGTCGAGAGGATTTACAAAGGTTGTGTACCATGCGAACATATCCCCAGTCATGGATGGGACTTGGTTAGGGAAATGTTTTATTCGCGCCCGTGGATTGTATACAAGGGTCAGTATTGAGCCACTTGTAGGGCAATATTGGAAGTTTGTGGGGGTTTACTTAAGCACAGGTTTAGGTCTCTGTAACTTAAGACTTTCAAATCTTATGAGCCGTGAGGGTCCCATAAGAGAGCTCTCCTCACGAGTCGTGAGGATCTCGTAAGTGTATTTTCTCCTTAGGAATCGTGGGGATCTCTAAGTGTGCGGCTCCCTTGTGAGTCGTAAGGATCTCACGCGGGTGGTTTCTCCTTACAAGGTCGAGGGGACCCTGTAAGTGTCTTTTGACGAGATTGCGCCCTTTCGGGTTTTCACAAACACTCGCCGGTAGTCCTGCTGTTTTTACTCACGGAGCCATTTCGGGTTTTCATCCGTGCCCATTTTGCTCATGGACATACCGTTTTTTTTATTATTCTTTTTTATTATTTTCTTCTTTTTTACGAGGTCGCGCCCTTTCGGGTTTTCATGAACACTCGCCGGTAGCCCTGCTGTTTTTACTCACGGAGCCTTTTCGGGTTTTCATCCGTGCCCTTTTTGCTTATGGATATACCGTTTTTTTCTATTCTTTTTATTTTCTTTTTTCTCTCTCTTTTTTTTTACGAGGTCGCGCCCTTTCGGGTTTTCATGAACACTCGCTGGTAGCCCTGCTGTTTTTACTCACGGAGCCCTTTCAGGTTTTCATCCGTGCCCTTTTTGCTTATAGACATACCGTTTTTATTTTATTTTATTTTTATATATATATTTTTTTATATCTCATCAGCCTAAAAGATGCTGCGGTATTAGTTTAAAGACGTTTCGGTCTACTATTAGTTTAAGGACATTTCGGTCCGACGTTTGAGAAGGCTGGCTATTGCTGATAGAGTTTGAGCTTAGGAAGATAGCGAGCGGACATAGTCGTCGTCATCTACCATTGACCTAGGCTATGGCTCATTAAGCATAGTATTTCTTTAGGAAGCGACCGTTTATTGGCCTGAAAGGCCTTTCGCCGTGCATGTCCATGAGTAGGTAGGCCCCACCCTGGTAGACCTTATCTATGATGTATGGACCTTCATAGTTTGGCTCGAATTTTCCTCACTTGGCGCGATTAGGGATCATAGGCTTTTTGACCACTAACACAAGTTCGCCTTGGCGGAATGTCCTTGGCCGGATCAATCTTTCATATGAGCGCGCCATTTTTGCTTTATAAGCTTCCAAATTTTGCTGCGCTACGAGCCGGGTTTCATCAAGGGCGTCAAGCTCCTCAAGCCGAAGGTGAGCATTTTCTTCGTCCGTCAGTTCGTAGTGAATTGCCACTCGTAGAGAGGGTAACTCTATCTCGAGGGGGAGTACTGCTTCTGTACCGAACACCAACGCGTACGCCGTTGTGTTCGTGGCCGTCTTGAACGTAGTTCGATATACCCAAAGAGCTTCTTGCAGTCTTTCGTGCCAGTCTTTCTTATTTCGGGACACCGTTTTCTTTATGATCTTTGTCAAGGTCTTGTTGAAGGCTTCGGCTAGACCATTAGCTCGCGGATTGTAAACTGAAGAATATCTCCAGTCTATATTATGCTGTTGCGCGAAGCGACTGATCTTGTGGCTTCTGTAAGCTGGCCCGTTATCGGAGATGATCCGTCGCGGAGTTCCAAACCGATATATGACATGCGTTTTGAAGAAATGGAGGATATTCTCCGTCTTAACTTCTCTTAACGGTACTGCTTCTGCCCATTTAGAGAAGTAGTCAGTCGTTGCTAGGATGAAACGATGTCCTCTAGATGATGCTGGTTCGATGGGGCCGACTATATCAGTCCCCCACATTTCGAATGGCCAGCTAGCCACCGTTGGGTGTAGTAGATTTGGATGCTGGTGGATGAAGTCTCCATGAATTTGGCATGAGTGGCATTACTTCGCATATTCGAAGCAGTCCTGGATCATCGTGGGCCAGTAGTAGCCCATCCGTTTGATCTTCAACTTCATCTTTGGGCCTGCTTGGTGAGAACCGCAGAGTCCGTCGTGAACTTTCTGGACGACCCTTTTCGCTTCGTCAGGTCCTAAGCATCTCAGTCACAAAGAATCAAATGACCTCTTGTACAGAGTATCATTGACGAAGGCGAAAGACAGAGCTCGTTTCATGAGCTGATGTCTCGTGGATGCTTCTTCAGGCATTCGGTGGGACTTGAAGTAATCTATGAAGACTTCCCTCCAATCCTCGGTATTTTCCCAATCTTTTACTTGCAGGGTTGTCTCCTCGTTCGCTCCTTTTTCTTCGAATGATTCCGGAGATATTTCTGCTGGGGCAAGCACTCGATGGCTTTGCACCACGATTCTAACGTCATCGAGGTTCTCGTCAGCCGGTTCTTTAGCAAGTTTGGCCAATGCGTCTGCTTTACTATTTTCCGCACGCGGTATGTTCTCCAAAGTGTAGGAGGGGATTTGGGTCAACAGCTGTTGCACTTTTTCACCGTATTTCACCAACTCCGGTTTGCACATTTGGTAGTCGCCGTTTACTTGACTAATGACCAGTTGAGAATCCCCGTATATGAGGTGGTTTTCAATTCCCATGTCAATGGCGATCTCGAGGCCTGCTATCAGAGCTTCATATTTGGCTTCGTTATCTGACCTCGGCTCTCTTAGGGAGAACGCGTAGCGCATTATCCCTCCTTGTGGAGTTATAAAGATGAGTCCTACCTCCGATTTAATTATAGTGGTACTTTGTTTGCGCTTCTTCACGGAAGATGCTCCGTCGAAATAAAGCTCCCATCGGGTATTATCACCGACGATCGCATCAAACGCATGTTCGTCTGGAAGATCACAATTCAGAGGAGAATCGGCGGGTATCGGATGCTCAGCGAGGAAGTCGGCGATGGCCTGGCCTTTCACTGCCTTGAGAGGTTGATAGGTTATCGAGAACTCCATTAAGAGCAGGGCCCAATTAGCGAGTCGTCCCGTCAATATGGCCTTTGACATCAAGTATTTAAGGGGGTCCACCTTTGAAATGAGACGGACTTCATGCGCCAACGCATAGTGCCTGAGCTTTGTTATCGCAAAGATCAACGCCAGGCAGTATTTTTCAATGGGGGAGTAGTTGCTTTCTGCCCCCAGCAGAACTCGACTTAAGTAGTAGAGTGCTCTTTCTTTCCCTTGATCGTTCTCTTGTGCCCATAATGCGCCTAAGGAACCTTCGAGGGCGGTTGTATAAAGAATGAGGGGTTTTCCCTTGACCGAAGCAGCCAACACCGGCGGGTTCTGCAGGTATTGCTTGATCTCATCTAGTGTGCTTTGGCATTTTTGGTCCCAGACGAACGGGGTTCCCTTCTTCATCAGGTGGCTGTAAGGACGGCACTTTCTTGAAAGGTTGGCTATAAATCACCGTATGTATGCAAGCTTCTCTTGGAGAGATCGCAACTGTTTCCATGATCGCTTTGATCTTTGACGGATCTATTTCAATACCTCGGTGTCGAATAATGAATCCCAGGAATTTGCCTAAGGAAACTCCGAATGCACACTTGAGTGGGTTCATTTTCAAGTTGTATTGTCGAAGGCGTTGAAATACGGTCTTCAGATGCTCGAGATGTTCCTCGTATGATTTGCTTTTAACCACGAGATCGTCGATATAGCATTCGACGATTTCGTGTATAAGGTCATCGAAGATCTTTGTCATGGCCCTTTGGTAGGTGGCACCAGCATTCTTTAAACCGAAGGGCATAAACTTGTAGCAGAATATACCCAGAGGAGTCCTGAAGGCAGTGTGCTTCTGGTCTTCTGGATGCATCTTTATCTGGTTATACCCTGATGAGCCGTCCATGAAGGAGAAAACCTCATGAGTGGACGTATTGTCTATCATCAGTTCGGTGACTGGCACTGGGAAATCGTCTTTCGGGCAGGCTTTATTGAGATCCCGGAAATCTACGCATATGCGCACTGTCCCATTTTTCTTCATCACCGGGACGATGTTGGTGATCCATTCAGGGTATTGAACTTCCTGGATGAAGCCAGAGTCGATCAGCTTCTTGACCTCGGCATTGATACTCATCTCAAGCTCGAGTCGCATTCTTCTCGGCGCCTATTTGACAGGCTTGATGCCCGGGGATATCACCAATCTATGCACAACGATTTCTGGATCTAGTCCCGGCATTTCGGAATAGTTCCACGCAAAGCAATCTCTATACTGTAGAAGCACGTCTTTTAACGCGGCCACCCTTTCTTCAGATAGCAGCTCGCTGATGAATGTCGGTCGCAGGTCATTTGCCGTTCCCAACTCAATTTTCTTAAGGTTATCCGCAGTGGTATGGATTCCATCTTCCAGTTCTTTTGGCGCTGGTGGGAATTCTGAGATCACCTCATCGTTGCTGTTTTCGAAGCACCAAGGGAGCTCATCTATGTCCTCGGGCTCTTCTTTCAATATTGTAATCATGCGACAGGTGCGAATTCGCTTCCAATCCTAATGTGGAACCGGTTCTTCTTTCGTGGCTTTGGGCTCGTGCTTCTGTGGCGGCGTTACCCTCCAGTTGCCAGACAGAGCGAATTTGCCAAGCTGATACTGATCTTCGACCCAATTCTTAAAGGTGAAGCAGTCTTCGAGAGGATGCCCTATTACTTGATGGTAAGAGCAATAATTTGGGTCAGAGACTTCGCCTGCTTGTTCAGGGTTTTTGGTCTCCGGCAGTGTAAGCATCTGATGTTTTAGAGCAAGATCAAGTATTCTCTTCGTCTTGTCTCGAGGAAACGAGTACGCTCGACCCATTTTCTTCATAAGGGATAGATCAATAACGCTCAACTCCCGTTTGCGTGGCTTCTTAGCCCTGCTTTGTTGTTGTTGAGCGCCTTTTTGGCCTTTCGACTTATTTTTGCCTTTGCGCCGTGTCTTCTTTATAACTGGTTGACAAGGAGAGGCATTTTCATCCTTTACGGCCTGTTGGAGAAGGCGTTGCGTCTTGGCTTTCTCGTAGATGGCCGTCTCGCGGTTGTGATCATCTCGGATTTTTTGACCAGCTTTTCTTATAAGTTTGTCCATTTGTTCTTCGAACGACGGACTGGGCACTTTTGCATCTGGAACTTTCATTGTCTCAGGATTAGTGCCTTCCCATTGAGCATCCGCTTCCTCATCGAAGTCATACACGACGTAGCAGCCGAGTAATAGCTCTCGTTTCTTTGATCGGACGTATCCAAGCCCAATTGTTTCCATTTTCCCATTAGGCAATTTGCGTTGAGTCCCGGGGACGTTCCAGATTTTGTCATAGAACTTGGCTTTTCGAACGGTCTGCTTGAAGGATATCCCCTGGCATTTCAGCAGCTTTTTCAAACCCTCTGTATAATATCTGGGAAGACGGATAGGATGAAGCCTGTCGAGCGTAGGATCCGCGCCATGCCAGATTTCTTTTTCCATCTTGGTTTCTTCAGAGCGGTAGAACAAAATTGCTTTCTCGCTCTCTCGCCTGGGAGGGATGTAGAATGTTTGTAGCTCTTCTACATTGTAAATATTACGTGCGTCTAGTTCTTTATGGTGTTTAAGCGGCACTATGGCGACTTGTAAACTTTGCTCTTCGTCAGCAGACATTCGTATTGAAGGTCGAGCAGAGAATACAACACGGATCTCATCTTCCGAGTCGCTACCAAAGATCAATGTAGGAGTGGACGGTCCCGGCTTGTTGTGTTGGGGCGGACCCGAATACACTATCTCCTCTTCCTCCTCAGTATCACTGCCGAAGACAGGGATGGTAGCGTTAGTTTTATTCTCCGGTTTGTGACACTTCTCCGTATCTTCGAAATCCGGTAAGAAATATTTAGCGTCTTCATATTTGCGGATCTCGTTCATAGAGAATGGGTTCAGTTCTCCCGTCACGGTATACTCGAAACCATCCTTAAAATACTTCATACACTGATGTTGTGTAGAAGGGATGATGTTGTACTCGTGTAACCATGGTCGGCCGAGCAAAACGTTGTAGCATGTCTTGGCGTCTATGACATGGAATTTAATGTCCGTGATGAGTAGCCCGAAGCGTAGCGTCGGTATCACAGACCCAAGAGTTCTTGATGACTGGGAGTCGAACCCGGAGATGGTGATCTTGTCACGAGCAAGGTGCTGGACGCTCATGCAGATTTCTTTTAACACTCGCACACTGAGGAGATTAACGGAGGATCCATTGTCGATCAGGATTTTGCTTATCTTAATATCGTGGCAGTATCCTGAGACATAAAGGGGGCGATTGTGTTCGCAAGTCCCAAGGAGAAGGTCCTCGTTGCCGAAAGTGACATCGGCCGTATGCATTTCTTCCAATTCATCCTTCATCTTTTCCTCGGCCAGGCATGCTTGGAATTGTTCCGGATCTTGGAATGCCTTAATCAACGCATCTCTCGCCTCTTTTGATAGTAAAAGAGCGTCAAGAATGCTGAGCTGTGAGGGTAACTTTCTCAGATGTGCCAAGACGTTGTAATCCACCTTATTCATCTTCGGCGGGTTGTTGGCGTTTAGCTCTTCCAGAACTTGGTCATCTAAGACGATATCTTCAGAGACCTTTTCTTTCCCTTTATCTTTTCTGCTTGAGTGTCCGAGGTTCTTTTCAGGCAGCGTCCGATTCCGCAGCCGAATATTTTCTCAAACCTTCAGCTCTTCTTCTTTTCCCGAAGTTGACTCTTTAAAGAGTGGGGCGAGTTCTAGCTCTTCATCAGAATCGCTTCCGAATGTAGGCACTGGTGACCCACCAGTGTTAACCATGCGACAATTGCCGGTAGTTCTTTTAATCTCCTCGGTCGCATTTCTTTGCTCTCGACGAGTTTTACGCTTTTCCCGCTTAAAGTGTTGTCGATAAGCAACGTATCCTTGCCACCATCTATCGAAAGCTTTGCACTCTTGGGTGGGGTGCGAAACCTTTTGATGATATAAGCAATAGGACGAGTGCATTTCTATTTCATTAGTGATGCTTCCTTCAGAGGATGGTAGCTTCATGCCCATTGATATGGCCTTAGCAAACTTTTTCCTCATCTTGAATTGGCTTTTGTCGGTAGCGGAGGTGTTTTGCTCCAGCGAGATCGTCTCAGCTCTTTCATCAAGTCGCTGGCGCTTGGCCCTTTCAATTATAGCCGTCTCGCATTCTCGATCAGCTTTACTTTTCAATCGAGCTTCGTTAAGGAACGCGTCAATCATTTCATCTGATAGTTTCAGGAATTTTGGTTCAAGATTTGCCCCCAGCGCTTCGGTACAAGGAGTTTCCTTATCGTTCGTGATCGAATGGGAAATCATATGACAGCTCGCCACATATTCCTCGGATTCATCCGATGAACTTTCTCCCTCATCTTCTTCTTGAAAGACGTGATTGGGGAACTCTTGGAGCGTAATGGGAGTCCGTGCCTTTTGGTTGTATTCATCCAGAGCGTCAATTTGCTTTTGTAAGTCCGTGCGCTTGTCGCCAGGCTTCACGGGCTTCTTAGATTTCTTCTTCTTCTTTTTCGAAGATTTTGACGGCTGGCTGCAAGTGCTTGAGCCACCACTATCGGTCTTTGGAGTTGTACGCGGTTTCAACATCCCTTCAATGACCTGCGGTTCCAATGGGTTCTTCCACTTGATCGCTGGACATGCCTGAAGATCGTTTAGCATCCTCTTTGTCTTGGCTGATAATACAACCTCCCAAGGAGTTTCTTCAATGACGGAGCATGTTGCCCCCGGCGTATTCGTCCCCTTAGAGGTATGGGGCTGCGGGGGACTCACCTTCCATTTGTCCGATAACGCGAACTTGCTCTGTCGGTACTGGTTTTCAAGCCAATTTTTGAAAACGTAGCAGTCTTCGATCGGATGGCCTAGTACTCGATGATAAGGACAGTAGTTGGGCTCGTTGACGTCACTTGGTTGAAACGGACGTTTTGGATCCGGCAGATTTATGAGTCTGTTGTGCAACGCCAGCTCGAATAACCTCCTCGTTTTATCGCGGGGAAAGGAATAAGGACGTCCCATCCTATCCTCAAGCGGTACGTACGGACGCATATTATTTTGACGAGCAACTGGCTTCGAGTCGCTCGGTTGTTGTTGAGCATTAGCGACGACGATCGCTTTTCCCTTCCCTTTGTCATTTCGGGAGTCCGGCCTTGGAAGAGAGGGTTTCTGGCCCATTTGATCCATTTGCGCTAGTTTGTCAATCAAGGCCTGGAAGGTAGTTGGCTTGAAAAACATCATAAATTAAGAAATGGTCGCTTGCGGATCAAGGGTTCCCACAAGCATACCCACCGCGGGAGCTTCTTCAATGCGCTGCTCGCACTTCGACCACAAGTTCCGCCACCGTATAGCGTACTGAACCTACGTCTTGCCGGGCTTTACCCTAGCGTTAATCGGTGCCGTCATCGGGGTACGTTCACCGGCGCTTGCAAAACACTGAGTAAACAGCAGCTCCATCTCTGTGAAGGTTTTGATGGAGTCGTTCGGGAGTTCAGAGTACCACTCGAACGCCGTATCTGATAAACTTCCAACAAACTGGCGAAGCAAAAGCTTGTCATCACCGCCGGTGTTGCCGCAGAGTGCCCTGAACTGGGCAACATGCTGATGAGGATTGCCCGTTCCTTTGTAGACATGAAACTTGGGAATTGTGTAACCAGGTGAGTACTTGATTTGATCGAACCAACTTGGATATGGCCGCCCCGTTTTTACGACCTGACCGGCCACTTCGGTCGCATGATGAACCCGTATTTGCTGGGCGATGTACTCATCCAAATCAGCTTTGGAGATTGTATCTTCTTTAGCTGTCGATAGAGCTGGTGGAGGATTTGATGTCTCTCCCCTATCGTCTCCAAGGACGATCGGGGGCTCTTCAACCGGGGGCTCTTGTTGTATCATCATCCCTATCATGTCCTGGAAGAGGAGGCCCATACGCTGTATGTTGGCTGCTTGTTCAGCAGCCTCTTTGTCCTTCTTCTCCAATATCCGACGAAGAAATTCGGCGTCGGTTTCTTCCTCCTGGTGCTCATCTGAGGACGTTTCAGGGTTCTCTTTTGGCCCTGTAAGTGCGGCCATAGTGTTCATCATCTCCTGGAGCTTCTGTTGCTGCTCCTGAGCCTTGGTCATTGACCGTGTAAGCGGTCTATGCCCCGTGGATGCACGGCTGTCTTCTTTTCCCGATGCCATGTAAACCGTATGAACTGTTATGCTCCCTGACTTGGGGCGTTTAGGTTCACCATTTTTAACTTTTGCCGCTGACGCGGGAGTTTTCTCTGGCCTCCTTCTTTTGTGGGCCGTTGAGCTTGAAGGAACCGTTGAAGGGGGCACCCTAGCAGCTGCTATCCCCTGCTGTTTAATGGGACGGTCCTTGTCTTTTTCCACCTTCGTCTTTTTCTGGCGACGAGAATGACCTGGGTCGATCACGGAGCGCCAAACTTTATAAATTTTTGAAGATAGCCGTTGAGGGGGATGTTCTTGCTTCGTTTCTGGAGCTCTTACGTACCCTCCTCAGCAGTTCAAAGCTGTTCCCAGTTGGAACAGCAGCGTTGACTTCCACCACTGGAGCCGGTGGAGTTAGCCCTGAGGGGGAGTTGCCCCCTGCCTTCCTCACTCGTTGCCAATGGCGACGTCGAGCATGACGAGTCGTTGGGACTGGCTCGGAGATTGAGACATCTTCTTTTTGCCCCCTGTCTGAATGAGGCGCCGCCGGTGTTAACCTCTTAAAGACTGAGGTTGTCTTCTGAGGTGTGATATCCAACCTATTGAAGACAGATCCTCGAGCAGGGACAAGAGCAGGACTCGTCAGTCTTGAAAAGACTGACTCTTTGACAGGGGAAGCCGGCTTGACGACTTCTGAAGCAGCAGTCATTGCCTTCCTTAGGACAACCAGTTTAGAGTTCTGATTTAGCCTGGTGAAAACAGAGGCTGTTGGTTTGGCAGTGGGCGACCCGTTGACAGGGGCCATCGTAGCAGTGAGCCGGTCGAAGACTGACTTTTTGTTCACTTCCGGTGCAGGTATTGGCGCAGAGAAGCTTGTAGGTGGGATCATGGTCCCGAAGAACAGGCCAGTGGTGGCTTGGGTCACCTGGTCTACCGGCAGAGCGAGGAAGGAAGCCGCTCGGGGCCCATATGCTACACCTCCGGGGGAGGTGGAGCGTCCATTGCAGGGGCACTTCGAGCAGTTGGTGTAGTTTGAGGCCATTGAATCTTGAGTTCTGCACCAGGCAAGAGACCAAATCTTAGTAACTTGAAATCTGAAGGCAACCATTTAACAAACCGCGATTGGTTCGCGAAGACGACACACAAAGTGTGGAGTGGAAAGAGGAAGAGGTCCCACCGGGCGTGCCAGAATCTGTTCCCTTCCGAAGGGCGGCGCACAGGACCGCGATGTCCTGACACTGGAGATTCGGGGCAGATGCTATTTGGTTTTATCCGTCCACCTCTCCGAAGATGCCAAGTTGATTCCCCGGGTATCGGAGGTTTAGACGGATGCGGCCGATGTAGCAGACTTCGTCAGATTCCCCCTCACTTGAGGGGTTTTTGATTGTGGGGACGCTCTTCCCTGCAGGCGCAAGCCCCTGCAGTTAATTACGCTACCGCATTGCGGTAACAACTTTCTCCTTCTCCAGAATTTCATTTCGTGTCGTGTGTATTTGTTTTGTTTGTGGTTGCCCGTGGATTGTATACGGAGACTGAGTAATGCCGTCGCCCGTAGGACGTGGATTAGTCCAAATCCGTATCTACTTAGATTTGGGTTTGGTGTTTTTAGTTTAAGGATACATTAGTCGTATTGAGACTAAGATCGACTTAAACGTTCGTCAAGGATACGTTAGTCCTGTTTTAGACTAAGATCAACTTGACGTGGTGATCCATTTAATATATGGCCGTCGGGACTCATCACCTCTCTGACGTCGTTGAAGGATTACAACGATGGATATCAGAGGAGTTCAGAGATGTACCCTTGAACCAAAGTTGATTTGGAGTTTTATCATTCATTTAAATGTCTAAGGATACGTTAGCCATATTTGGGGCTAAGATCAACTTAAACGGGACCGTTTAGATCCGGCAAAAGAGCATTTGGAGGCTCTATTGTTCCAGTTTAGGGATATAGTGGTCCATGCTCCAGTTTAGGGACGTGGTGGTCCATATTCCAGTTTAAGGACGTGGTGGTCCGTATTCCAGTTTAGGGACATGCTAGTCCATGTTCCAGTTTAGGGACGTGGTGGTCCATATTCCAGTTTAAAGACGTGGTGGTCCGTTATTAGTTTAAGGACGTTTCGGTCCGATATTAGTTTAGGGACGTTTCGGTCCAACATTAGTTTAAGGACGTCTCGGTCCAACATTAGTTTAAGGACGTGTCGGTCCAATATTAGTTTAAAGGACGTTTCGGTCCAATATTAGTTTTAAGGACGTCTCAGTCCAATATTAGTTTTAGGGACGTCTCGGTCCAATATTAGTTTTAGGGACGTTTCGGTCCAATATTAGTTTAAGAACGTCTCGGTCCAATATTAGTTTTAAGGATGTTTCGGTCCACGAGTTTAAGGACCCCGCAGTCCACGTACATGTGTAGTCGTTGGGACCCGTCACCTCTCTGACGTCGTTGAAGGATTACAACGACAGGTGTCAAAGGAGTTCGGAGATGTACCCTCGAACCGGTAGTAAATTGATTTAAGAGAGCAATCTTGCTCAGTCAATTTAATTAGGTCTTACGGCCAAAATTGGGCTAAGTCCAGTTAAAAATGTTCAACATTTTATTTGCTTTTGCATCTCATTTCTTCTTATTTTTATTTGGGATTTGCCCAGAAATGATGCAGAGCATCAATTTGTTTTGGGCTCTGCCCTTTATAAATGATGCAGAGCATCAATTTTATTTGGGCTCTGCCCTTTTATTGCTTTGCAATTTATTTTGGCCTGCTTGGTCTTTTTGATTTGGGCCTGACCCTTTTAGGAAATGCATTGCATTTATCAGGCACTTTACGCCAATCAGAGAGCGCAAGCACTTGTGACGAAGACATGTGTCATGCAAGCGCAGTGCGCTGCGCTAGTGCGCTGCACTTGCGCTGCTGACACGTGGCGCCCTCTGGTGAGTTGCGCCAATCACAGAGAGCAAATCTCTATTTCAAAAGCGCATAGCGCAATTGGTTCAGATGCTGACACGTGGCGCTCTCTGGTGGTTTGCGCCAATCTAAGAGCGCAACAGTGCAGTATTGCAAGTGCAAGGCACTATGATTTAAGAATCTTTTAGATTCAATGAACAGAAGTGCAAAGCACTATTAGATTTTTTGATCTAATTTAGATCAAAGAAAAAGATAGGTTTTTTCTTATCTTAAAGAACCAAAGGTTCATGAAAAAGTGCAAAGCACTATTTTAATTTATCCCTTTATTTAGTTATGTTTTTTTAAAAATCAATGATCTTGTTTTTAGATCACTGATCTGTTCATAAGAGAATTTTCTCTTCTCTCAATGGTTTTTACCTTCTGTTTTTCTTGAGGAGTTCTCGAGAATTCTCTTCTCTCTTTTTTTTAGAAAGATGTTCATGTCTCTGAATTGAAGTCTGGAGTCCTTTTTATAGTGCTCATAAATTAGTTAAATTTGTTAAAGAGATCTTTCTCTGAGTGATTTGGGGAATTTTCCCCACCGTTGGATCTTTGATCCAAGGACTTCTATTTTACAGAGAACGGAAAGATTTTTTTAAAATCTTAATTCTGTTTTGCGCAACTCCCCAGCGCTTGACACGTGTCGCGCAGCGCAGCGCTTGCGCAGCTGTGCTTGCGCAACTGCGCAGACACGTGTCGTGCAGTGCAGCGCTTGCGCAGCTGTGCTTGCGCAACCGCGCATACACGTGTCGCGCAGTGCAGTGCTTGCGCAACTGTGCTTGCGCAGTTGGCTTGCGCAACTGCGCAAACACGTGTCGCGCAGTGCAGCGCTTACGCAACTGAAACGTTGCTTCCTTTACTTTTTTGTTTTAAACAGAGCTTTGCTCTGATTGGTTGCGCTGCCTCGGGCGCTGCGCTGATGCGTCTGAGCCAGACACGTGGCGCCTTGCGCTCAGCGCAGAGGATCTGAAGCGTTGCTTCATTTATTGAAACTTAGATTTTGGGCAAATCGGAAGCGTCGCTTCTCCTGAGATATCTTTTCATCTCCTTTTTTCAAGTCAAACTCGTATTTCCAAAATTCTGATTTCCCGGGCCTTGGAAATGATTTCATTATGCACAGAATCTTCTGCGCCTGGGTTTCGATATATATAATTCGAGGTTGAGCCATTTTCTTCTCTCATTTTCAGAGAACTTCTTCGATCATGGCTTGCAATCGCCCTCATGCCCGCCGACAACCATGGGAGGTGCCGATTCGGGACATTGTTCCCCGCTTTTCTGCGCGCTTGGTGGACTCCTCTCTTTCGGACGAGCAGTGCGATGCCACAATGTACGAGCTTTCGACTTGTGTGGGGTCTCCTCTTCCCCCGGGTTCCATTTGGCTTCGGATGATCCTTGCCTCAGTGCTCGCCGACATTCCCCCTCCTCCGGCGGAGATGTCCTCAACAATGCTTGATGTGGCCGAGGATAAGATCGAGAGCTTTTTCGAAGCGCTCTTGATCACCAGAGCCCTGAGGGACTTTTCCTTCTACTTGCTGAGCCATATACGGGCACGTCGGGTCGTCATCGCCACTTTTTCCCGGGAGTGCGGCGTCGACCGTTGGATGGCTACCCCTCGGGAAGATCGTCGCTTCGACGTGATGGAGAAGACGGAGAGGGAGCTGAATAATCTTCTTTTTCTTTTTGTGAACCCTTGTCTCTCTGATCCCGTATTCGGTGATCTTTTTTAAATGTAATAACAATAAGAATGAATAAGTATTTTTCTTTTTAATCAAGTACTTCATTGTCTGTTAAGGGTTCTTTTATTTTAGCTCTCTGTTGTGCTTGTACATCGTATGATTTTAATTTGTTATTATCAAGTGCATGTAATTTTACATGGATAAATTTCCTTTGGCACTTAGCCCCTTCTTCTGCGCTAGCGCATCTGCGCTGACACGTGTCGCGCAGCGCATAGCACAGCGCAACTGTGCTAGCGCAACTGCGCTTCCACGTGTCGCACAGCGCAGAGCACAGCGCGGCGCTTCCTTTAACAGAGCTTTGCTCTAATTGGGCGCGCCTTCTTGGACGCTGCGCTAATGTATCTGCGCCAGACACGTGGCGCGTCGCGCGCAGCGTAAAGAATCTGAAGCGTTGCTTCATTTATTAAAGTTTAAATTTTCAAAGCAAAGCTTTGTTTCTGATTGGGGGAAGATGAAGCGTTGCTTCATCTCCCGCCTTGGAATTTGAACAGAGCTTTGCTCTGATTGGGGTAAACAGTTAGCATTTAAGCAAGCATTTAATACTTGCTCGATCGACGATCTTACGAAAGGAATAACGACGAAGATAATCTTTGAATCCGACGTCAAGATCTATACTTTAGATGGTGGTTGGGTATGTTTATTCAACCAAATAGAGATATAAAATAGAGACGAACCTTCCCCCAAAATTTCAAGCGATGCGGCCCCAAAACGACGGCGATTTAGTGGTCACTATATTATAAACGGTTGCGAGTTAGCAGTGGAAAAATCGAGTTGCGAACTCTTTCTTTAGGGTTGACCAGATAAGGAAGAAATATGATCGTTAAAGGTTTCGGTTATGGTTTAGGATTTCAGTTAGTGCAGAAATCGACTAGGATTTCTTGAGAATAAATAATATTTGAAATTAGGGTTTCACAAATATATGCATGGTATTTAAATAGCATAGGTTATGGTATGGACCGTGTCACGACCCGAAATATTAGCTCATGACCAGCATTTAAATCACGCAACGTCTAGAGGCGTAACGTAATTCAAGTAAGCTGAAACCCAGAAATCTAAACCTTTTTAAGAAAAATAAAGGAGGTGAAGTTTTGAAATAAAGGTATAATAAAATCAAGTTTTCTAAATGCATAGAAAAGGAACATGAATGATACAAGTAAAATTTACTAGTTTGAAAACATGTTTCGTCTTTTAAAAATTTAGGCCGCACCTCCTTTGTTTATTTTGATCCAAAACCACAAATACATAACAAGAATAATGGCGTCCCCAAGCGGGAGCTAGCTCTTCGCCAACCGGCGGATCACAACCACGCAAAGCAGTAAAGTATATATACGATGCTCAACGGCGAAATTCACCACAAAAGGTAAAAAAATCAGCAAGACATCAAAACCACAAGTAGCGGAAATACTCTCGCTTTAAGTCTCGCAACCGCAAATCTCACTAAGTCTCATTACTTATACAAATACTAATTTTTGATTGATGGAGTTGACTAGATACAATAGGAAATATAAATACAAGAGTGGGTACGATACAAATGCCCCACCTACCAATGCAAAACACCCAAATGAAGCTGTGTGCCAGCGATGCCGCTACTGATCCAAGCGGTCAACCTGCAAGAACTGTGGCACAACGGGGTGAGTTGCCAACTCGTGAGTAGAAAAATATCAACAGATAGAAATCGAATAAACAACGACTCCTAGGTCAAGTATATCATAAAGATAATACTATGATATCTAGGGTGACCGGGTCATCATATGTGCCAACAATGTAATCAAGGTCTATCTGTATATGGATAATTTTCAACAATATAAACAATGTATGTATGCATGTGGATCTCATCCAACCAAAAATTCAATGTCTGTATGCACGTAAATATCATAAAAGAGTGTGCATAAAAGTATGAGGATATAAATCAACAGTGTCCCTCACGACACATCAAAATCATGGAACCTGGGTGTCCAACATTGACACCCGAAAACATCATGAAACCCGTGTCCAGCATCAACACGTAAATCCTTATATCTCGGGCTCCGTCAGTCTGGATCGGCCCACGGGCTCGGTCAATCCGGATCGGCCCATATCATCTCTCGACTCAGGTCGGTATCCTTCGGATATCCGCCGAGCCCAAATACTATCACCGGTATGTAGTAGTCTCTCTGCTAGGCTCACCGTCTGCTGCACAGTATCTCTTTCTTGCCCCGGGGTACCATACCGGGCCCACCATGTACCCGCAATCGGCCTCATCCAGCTCCTCGACCGGGTATCACTGTCACATGTCTCAGAACTGAGAAAACGCATGGTGGACGCACTGAAATATCATATCAAGAGAAACCGGATTTTTAAAAACAGTACATGCTTTCTTTTAAAATAGCCACGGTTCTCAAATCCAGAAATCTCATGAAAACAACATATCTCAATGCATGTAATCATAAAGCGTGATGTATGTGATATATAACAGATATGTAAGAATATCCGTATATCATGCAACATGGAACAGTAATATGCACATATCGAGGGAAAAGCGCTCTTTTAAATGAGTCCAGTATTTTTTTAAATATATCACGCGGTTCCAAAATCTCCAAAATCGAATGCAATATTGTATAAAGGTGCATATGTGTATATACGCAAGTATGGACGTACAAATGTGTATGTCCGCAAGTATGGTGTACAATATGTATGTACGCAAGTATGGTGTACAATATGTATATCATGATGCAGCAACCCTACTGTGTAGTGACATGACAATTATCGATGATGAAGTGTGTGAGCCAGCAAATCTGTTTACGTGTAACATACGCATTATCTATAATGGTGCAGGTGTACTAGCACAGGTATAAGCAATGCAATGAGAATAATATGAATGTAGTATAAGGTAAATCATATGCAAATGCTGACGGGCATACGTATCTAACATGATCGAGTCAGTGAATCAATCAATCGGTATCTACCAGACAACATCCCGTACGGTATACCCCATCGTACGACATTCTCTAGTCAAGGGTATGTATCAAATCTCAAGTCAACTCATAACGTATGGAAAATCATCGTACGGTGGCATTAAGCTATCAGGAATCCTATCATCCTATAACACGAGGAGGGTACGGACCTAACGTCCCGTACGGCTATCACTCACGATTCACAACATATATAAATATCTCTATATACCTATGTCCCAGGTCACATCCGCAATAATCTCATATCAGAGGACTAGCAGGGTATAAATCATCTCAATCGACTCGCATCTGTATACCAACATATCACCAAATCATCATATCACGTCATATATCCTTTTCATCGCATTTATATCCCTCATCAGGTCAATTTTATAAATACATGCAACCTTTACTATAAGCATAAGTATCTAATCTAAGATACACACCCGAACCATACAAACAGTTTTTTTGAAAGATGCGAATCGTAGTTTTGAAAGTAGGGGCTACAGTGTTTTTAAAGAAAGATATCATTTGAAAATCCGTAACGTCCCTCAAGGTATCTGTTTAAAAGATGCATACGATTCTTCAGTTTAGAAATAAGTATGGTTCGGATGGTATATCTACGTCGGCTATCTAGTCCTATAGTACCATAAACGGTACTATCGTCAAACGTCATCCTCAAATTCCGTCATCACATATTAGCCGTATCATATCACTTCTAACTATCCTTTAGTTTCTAATATGGTTCTCTAACTATCTTTTAACTCTATTTATAGTTTTCTATATAAGGTTTCCTTAACCATATTCTATATGTATAAATCGGTTTCCATCAAAGTTTGCGGGGATGTTATACACCATCCACTCGACTTCCCTCGTGGATATAGATCCACTCACCTTGATCTTGCTTGCCGAAGTCGATGTCGCTACGCCCTTGCTCATGATCCCGAAGCTTGCGCGGAGGTACCTACAATAATAACACATATCGCAACGCTATTAAAATCAAGTTCTGAAAACCGAAATGGCACATGACGCGCTAATAGGTTAGAACCTATGGCCCACGCATGCAAAACCAACCAATTATCCCTAGTTGTTGATGTACAAGCATCCAACAACCAAATACAATATCAAATACTAAAATCCAATTTCAGAATACGGAAAACCCGAAAATAGCAACATAGGAAAACCCTTCCCAGATTTTGACTCAGGTCAAACTAGCCAATTTTGCATATGAGGCTGTTCTAGATATAAGATAACAACGTTACAGACCAAATATCACACGTATCCACCAAAGCTTGGCCGTAAATTGCAGCCCAACCTATTAAATCTGCGGCCACTATAGCAGTATAGGGGCTCAGGTTTGTAGGGTAGTCTTCTGGTCACCTCCATACATCACTACATTTGCTAAATAATTTTTAGGGTCCCCGGGTGTTAGCAGATTCCAAAATACCCTCACAATTCACACAATTATCCGATGTCGGGGTTTCTAAGTTCGTATTCTGGGGGTTAAGTCTCAGGTTTTGGTCAGTATACGATCCCTACAGGGGTTATAAGGTCTCTACTAACCTCAATTACACATCACCACTCAAGATTCCCTCAAACCCTAACTTGAAATTTTCAAAGTTCACATATGCTCACTAAATCGATTCTAACCTTAAACTAGAATATAACAAACCAAAAAATAAACTAATTGGTAGAGATTATATCTCAATGATGCCACCAAGTAAAACCCTAGAAGTCCCAAGTCATCAAAATGCCACTTTTCTTGGTCCAATGTGATGAGGGTGAGGAGGTGACCATTTTTTGTAAAAAGGATATAGGGTTTTGGTGAGGGAATTGAGATGGGTCATGAGGGTAGAATGGGGGAGCTTGAGGTGAAGAAGGAGAAGAAAATGGTGGGGGAAAATGAAAGGGGCACCACTCTCCCTCTCTCTCTCTCTTTCTCACTCTCATTCTCTCTCCTAGCATGGTCTCATCTCATCATTATGTCCCCCTCTCTCTCTCTCCTCAATCATTCCTCTTTTCTTTTCTTTTCTCACCCAAAAGCCCAGCCATATCATAAAACAACACAAATGAAATAACATGTAATATGTCAAGGTGCACTAACCATGAAAACTGTAGAAACACGGATTTGGCATAATCGCGATTAGCAGTGCACTAATCGGGTTTTTATCGAAACTGCATATATAATAATTTTAAAAATGCCAAATCCTTTAAATATATTATTAAATGAATAAATCATTTTAATTTTCATTTATTTCATAAATATTGGTATATATTTATACCCTTTTTCGAAAACCCCAATTTCGCAAATCGGGCAGTTTTCGGGAAATATATTATTTTAAATATTAAATTCCAAAAATAATATTTTATATTTTCTGAAATGTTACAATCTTTCCCCCTTAAATAAATTCGGTCCCCGAATTTAAATTTAAACCCACAAAATCTAAAACATTTCAATAATCAGCTCAAATCAACGGGGCTCCAAAATCACGGAAAATACATAAATAACACAGCACATCGCGCCAAGTGCGCATGAAAACGAGCACAAAACTCAAAATCGAACTCCGTCAAACGTCACACAAATCATCTGATTAGCACGCATATCCTCGGAGTTACAATAGAGATACAGATCTCGAAATCCACCACTGAAATCCAATATACACTATTCAAATACTATAACATGTATATAGAAAGCATCCTTGAAAAACCCCAAAATTTGAATAAAATACATGCAAAATCCTTTCTGAATCGTCGTGTGATGCGTAACTCACGGCATAAGTAACGGATGCTCATTTGTAAAATAATAAATATAGTTTCATATATATTTTGCTCAAATATACGTTCCGTCTTTTTGAAATATTCCAACAAGGTTTTCCTTTATAAACGTTCGTGTCGCTCACGGACACGTAGGAAATAGCGAGACTATAGCTCCTTTTGAAAACCTTCTTGGTAATCTTTTAATGCATGCAAAGTACTCAGGTACTGTCTTCAGATTAGTCCTGTTTGGCCATATATAATATAGTGCCCAAAATGAAAACAAAGTGCTCAAAAGCAAAATCAGCCTCAAAAGGCGTATCCAACAATTACATGCGTCTGGTGCGCACGAAAATCAAGTACAAACACAGGTGCCACTATACGCACAAAGCAAAACTAAGTGCAACGGGTGTGCACAAAAGTATCTGTCCACTGCAATGGGTGTGCACGACAACAATATCCGGTGCATCTATTATGCACGAAAACATCTGGTGCATCAAATGCACGAATTACTATCAATAACTCAATCACATAAAAGCAACACCGAGTGCACTAAGGTGTATAGAATCATAAACGTGTGCAACTGTGTTTACAAAACACATATCAATGCACTGCAAGCACATATAAGCTATACCGAGTGCAAAAATCACATCGTCCGTATGAAATCCACGAAATCATAAACACATGCTACGAAGGTACAAAATCGACATCAATTGCAATGGATATGCACAAATCGCAAATCAACACAACGGTGTATAAAATATATATCAGGTGCGATAACTATGCGCAAAAATGTAAATACCCAGTAGATGCAGCCATGGTGCACGAAAACGATGTCATGAAACTCAATCATCAAAACTCAAATCCAAGCGATATAAGCGTGATACTCGGATCACAAACGCAAATCTCAATAAATGACATTGAGGTACACCTCCTACAATGTCAAAAAATAAATCGGTGCGCCTAAAACCAGCAGAATAAGAACATCCGCTTGCCTCCTGCTCACGGTCTGGCGTCCTCAATCTCTGGGTCCTTATCTTCTCTGCAGATTCACCAATCTCGCAATCCATCGGCTCATCGGCTCGGTCAGGTATGCTAACAGAAACGATTCCGCTCTAGCACTTCTCTGGTCATCTTTCGGCCAATCATCACGACCACTCGTAAAACAGCACATCTCTGGCGTCGGCCTCTGGCTCTCTGAATACACGTGACACAACTGATCCTCAGTGCAAATCTTATTGCAGAAGTGTCCTACAAAGAATCCTGCTCAAGGTCTCTTCCGATCTCGCCTATGCCGAGCTGTACGGAGGATGATACTCTTACATAATTTTTTCTCATTCTCTGGACATCTGCGTCCTCACCACAACATTTTCTCGGGAACTGGACGCATCCCAACGCCTCTGTATACATATCAGATCTCTAATCTCGACGGGGAGTAACAACAGCTCGTCCGCATCTCGCATGAAACTCTGGTTCCGCTCGTCTTTATCATCGTCCACTATGATGTCACGCCATGCTATCTCCGCACTGCAATTGTTTCCGGCCACGGTCAATCTGGAGTCTCTCACACAGACTCGAAATCATGAACTCGGTATTTTCATCACTCTGTAGAAGATATCTAGCCGAACACTCCCTCGGGAACTCGTCCCAACCATCGGAGAAACTCAATACTCGCCCGACCTCGATTAGCTCACAACGCATCTGGGTGAGGTCCTCTATCCGAAATTAGTCAGCTTACTGGTCTCTTATTACATGATATCTGGACGACGTCAAAACTTTTCGATCGAGTCATCAAGGTCCCAAAATTTCCCGAAGGCTCAACACCTGAGCACGGTCTAAAAAATATCTTGTACATACCACAGTACCACTGGACCAGCCATAGAAGGGCAAACCCAAACCTCACTGATGGCACCGCTAAATTGACGCAAACCCTAAGGTTCAAAGCGGTTCCATGGTCATCATGTCGAGTTAGGGTTTCATTCTTCTTGAGGGTCCACAGAATTACTTGCATGTTCTTCCGAACACTTTAAACTTGGGAAAAATGGGTTTCTGACACTCGCTCAAACTTTTTAGCTTCGCCTAGCCGACATTTGAATACCCTTCGTCCGCATACTACACAATGCCTCAATCCTCCAAGAAAGACGATACATCAACGGTCATCTCTGGATCGGTCTGCTCTAGATCTGAGTAAGACTCTCCACAATGGAAATCTTCAACTCAACTGGGCCTGCGTCGGCGCATCAATCTGACGAATTACTTTCGCTTCTCAAATCGGGGTAGACTAGCTATCACCTGTCGCATCTCTGCCTGAAGCTCCAGCGATCTCAGCTCGTAAGCTCTGGAAGTGACATCCCATCATCTCAGCAACAGCTGGGTCATCTGTCTGCACGGTAGGCGACATCAAAATCTCTGAGGCATGCTGTACATCAACAGTCCTCTCACAACTGGCAGCTCTAACAATGGCCCGATCATCTGGTGTAAAACCAAGCACTCCCCTCCACAAGAGGTCACAACATAACACTACATCGAGACATTCCCATATCGCCAGAAAACACAACGGTCGGCCTTCGTATCAGACGAGCTCGCCCTAACCGCATCACCAGCAGCAGCTCAATCTGCGCTCTAATCATGGTGACAGGAACCTTAATCGTGTATCGAAGAAAACGGATCAAGGGCATGAAAGGAAACGACAGATCTAGAATGGATACATGATCATAAGAAGGAACATCATCAATGAGAGTATGATCATGGAACAAATAGAATCGAGGATCTCAAATGGATATATAATCATGGGTACGAAGAGAATCATAGATCTCAAAATATGTACATCCTAAGGTTTCTTAAGTGGAGTATCGTATCGTAAATATGTCACGGAACATACGTATGGTACGTCACTCTACTCAAGCTACCTACTCCATCAATCACGGTCAGCCTATGAAACGAAAGTTCGGGTCTAATACCCCCCCTTTTCAAGTCTAAGTTCCGTAAGGTCAAGCCTAGGTTCCGAAATACATACCCGCCCTAGACTCCGCATAGTTAAACATAGACTCGAACCAAGATTAAACCCAGCGCTCTGATACCAACTTTGTCACGACCCGAAATATTAGCTCGTGACCAGCATTTAAATTACGCAACGTCTAGAGGCGTAATGTAATTCAAGTAAGCTAAAACCCAGAAATCTAGATCTTTTTAAGAAAAATAAAGGAGGTGAAGTTTTGAAATAAAGGTATAATGAAATCAAGTTTTTTAAATGCATAGAAAAGGAAAATGAATGATGCAAGTAAAATTTACTAATTTGAAAACATGTTTCGTCTTTTAAAAATTTGGGCAGCACCTCCTTTGTATATTTTGATCCAAAACCACAAATACATAACAAAAATAATGGCGTCCCCAAGCGAGAGCTAGCTCTTCGCCAACCGGCGGATCACAACCACGTAAAGCAGTATAAGTATGTATACGATGCCCAATGGCGAAGTTCACCACAAAAGGTAAAGAAATCAGCAAGATATCAAAACCACAAGTAGTGGAAATACCCTCGCTCTAAGTCTCGCAACCACAAATCTCACTAAGTCTCATTACTTATACAAATACTAATTTTTGATTGATGGAGTTGACTAGATACAATAGGAAATATAAATACAAGAGTGGGTACGATACAAATGCCTGACTTACCAATACAAAACACCCAAATGAAGCTGTGTGCCAATGATGCCGCTATTGATCCAAGCGGTCAACCTGCAAGAACTGTGGCACAACGGGGGTGAGTTGCCAACTCGTGAGTAGAAAAATATCAACAGATAGAAATCGAATAAACAACGACTCCTAGATCAATTATATCATAAAGGTAATACTATGATATCTAGGGTGACCGGGTCATCATATGTGCCAACAATGTAATCAGGGTCTATCTATATGTGTCACGACCCGAAAAGGTATGGAACGTGACTGGCACTTAAATTGCGAAACGTCTCGAGACGTACGTAATCTAAGCCAGCCAAAGCCCAGAAATCAAAACCCAATTAAGAAATAGAGTGAAAGAAAACCAAATAAGTCACATCAAAATCTTTAAAAACAACTTCACTTTTTTTTTCCAAAATTTTTGGCAGAGTCTCCTTTGTAAAAACTGGCCCCAAACGGGTACAAGACAAGGATATACATAAAACATGAATAAGGCATCCCCAAGCGGGAGCTATCTCTTCGCCAAAAGCGGTCTCAACATCACACGCAATAAAAATCATTACTGTACAAAAATAAGCATGTAAAAACCCAAGTAATAAGTATCATGTCGGCTCAAGTGAGCTCGACCTAGAGAAACAACATATAAGTCCACAAACCTCACTGTCTCGTCTCTAGGTCAATATACATCAGTATAAGTAGCAGGTACAGTAGATGGAGTACACTAGATACAATGAATATACAAGGTGGAAACAAAATAATATCACAAACCACCTACGAGCAAAATCTTAGATCCAAGCAAACGGAGCAAAAGGATAAAATACGTCCGTCGCTACAGTGCTGACGGATCGGACCTGCAAAAAGGCTATGGCACAACGGGGGTGAGTTGCCAACTCGTGAGTAATAAGTAACATGTATAAAGGCTATCGTAAACATGTACGCAAAGTGTCACAACTCAACAATACTGATCTAGCATGATGTACTAGCAGGTATGCAACATGAATCAATTCTACAATACTAGTATAGCATGATGTACTGGTAGGTATGCAACATGAATCAATTTAACAATACTAGTATAACATGATGTACTGGCAGGTATGTAACATGAATCAATTTAACCCGAGATCTGAATATATTTATATGAAAAAAACATCATTTTCATCTTAGAAAAGCTCCTGTGAAGTATCTGAAGTGATATCAATGGAATCAACAGAAATCTGTGTCCAGCATCGACACCTCAAACGACTATCTCAAAATCTCAAGTATCGGTATCACAATATCTCGGGCCCCAGCCATCCGGCTGGCCCATCTCAAAGTATCAATATCTCAATATCTCACGACCGCGGTCGGTATCCTCTGGATATCCACCGTGCCAACAATCACCGGTAGGTAGTCTTCCCCTGCTAGGCACATCGTCTACAACTCGAGCTTATTGCCCCGGGATACCTTACCGGGCTCACCATGTACCCGAGACGGTTCATCCTACTCCTCGAATCAGGTCTCGAAAACCAACTCAGAACCGAGAAAATATCATGGTGGACAATACTCATCATATCAACGAAAACCGCATCTTTCTCTTTAAAATAATTCATCTGTTTATAAAATGTCACATGCGGTTTCCAAATCCAGAAAACCTCAAGAAGAGTGCAAAATCATCAAAATCACGATATCAATAAACAATGAATACCGGCATAAATCTCCATAATACTACATGACTAATGAATATATGAATGTATCTGATATCATGCAATGAATGCAATAGTTAAACTAGCATATGAAAGCGATAACATATTGCAACTATCAGCTAGCAAGCTATGTCAATGAAATAGTATTCTCTAAAGTGTACGTGACATGGCAATTACCGATGATGATGTGTGTGAGCTGGCAAGCAAGTGTACGTGGAACATACGCATCATCGGTAATGGTGCTGGTGTCCTGACAGCAGGGTTTCATAATAATTACTGATAACATATATATAAGCATGGAATGCGATGAAATATCATGAATATACAGAAAGTGCTATAGTAACAGCAACACTGAAGAATAAACCTACCCAATATATGAGTCATACAATTTGGTATTTAAAATACTCACAATTCTCCATATATACCCTGATGAATGGAATATACCCGCTCAAGTTTACAAGTCATATGTGGTGCAATTGTTCCAATTTCTGAATTTAGCAAGCTGATTTGTACTTATGCCGCATAACTCATGATAATGGTGCAATAGTTTCACATTCTCGATTTAGCAAGTTAAATAGTACTTGTGCCGCATAACTCATGATAATGGTGTAATATGATTTTAGATTCTCAATTTAACAAGTTAATTAATACTTGTGCCGCATACTCATTTTTAATGGTTCAATGGTTCTACATAAGGAACTAAGCAAGTCATACAGTACTCGTGTCGCATATCTCATATTAAGGGTTCAATGGTTCTATATGATGAACTAAGCAAGTCATATAGTACTCGTGTCGCATATCTCATATTAAGGGTTCAATGGTTCTATATGATGAACTAACACATATAAGGATATAAAAGATCATACAATACAGCCAAATAGATAACTAAGAACTATACGCAAAATGCCTGTACTACTAGAAGTTTTAAAACTAACGGGCGCCTCACACCATCCATATGATTTCCCCCGTAGATGTGTACATCTACGGACTGGAATGTCTCAGCTAGCCGGATCCAATCACCGCTTTTCCCTTCCGCATCGCGTCCGATGTCCCCGCGATCGATTCGAGAATCACACAAACAATACATATAAGGCTAAAATCCTACTAAAAACACGATATCAAGACTATACGAGAAACTAGCGTCGCAAGCTAAACGCGTGTGTATACATAACCCGTGTGCATACGTCAAAAACCACCGCGACACGCTGTGACACACAGCAACACCAATTCAACTTGTATCGTACGTGTCGCGCAAGTCCCGCTACGCTAATTATAGGAAAAAGGTCCCAGATTTTATCTTGAGCAAAAACAAGAAAAAATAAATAAGACCAAATCTCTTACAATACCTGCAGACAGCTACCTGTAAAAATTCAACAGATTCCCACAAAATTGGGCCGGGCACCATAGGTATGATATCGGCCAATTCCAGGTGAAAATGGTCCAGGTTTCAACACTATTTTCCTAGCACAGAGTATAGCC
Source organism: Agapanthus africanus (assembly GCA_030015575.1). NCBI lineage: Eukaryota > Viridiplantae > Streptophyta > Magnoliopsida > Asparagales > Amaryllidaceae > Agapanthus > Agapanthus africanus. The sequence continues at coordinate 680,929,500 of JASDDO010000031.1, read as the reverse complement.
TAACGTATATGTTTGCTTACAAAAAAAGTAATCCCAGATACAGCAGATTCTACATATCCTAAAGTTTAGTTAAAAAAAAAAGTTTTTAAAACACTAATTTGCAACATTATGGTATTTTGTGAAATTAGGTGAATTTACAAGAATTTAGTGATCCCAACAGCACATATTAGAGTTAATCTAACCTTAAAAACCTTGACTTACCCTATTCTCCAACTAAACCATCAAATTATCATCAAAGCCCACAAAACACTAAAACTAACTAAACTATCTCAGATTTCGCCCACTGCAAAAACCCAAAAACCAAACAATACCAAACACTGACAAACACACACAGACACCACTATGCAAAGCACCAACATACAATTCCATAGGGGGGCCGGCGAGGCCGGAAAAACATGGGATGTCACCGGATTTTTGGGAGGGGAACGGGCTCGAAATTCAACACAACACTCCAGCTACCCTGTACACTCATCTTTATGTGTTTGCTAAACTAGAAAATGATCACAGATATAGCAGGTCGCTTGTATCCTATAACTTGTTTCAAAATCGTAATAAAAATTCAAATTTGGGATTTTAAGGTGTTTTAGTGAAATCTAGTGATACTACCTGGTTTACACAGCACAAATAACACCTAAATAAGTTAGTTGAGCCATAACAATCCCATTTTAACCAAAACTCCACCCAAAACACAAAGTTAGCCCTATTTCACTACTTAAACAAGATTTTAAGCTAAATAAACTATAAGTTTTAGCTAAAGGAAGTTGAGGTGAGTCTTATACCTCAAAGTGGGTTAGTGGTGGCTCAAACTTAGCGACTTTGCCATAAGGACCAGCAAGGAAGAGTTTGCAAGGGATTTTGTGAAGAAAAATGTATTTTTGATGAAGAATTGAGCTTGGATGCAAGAAGAAGGAAAAGAGAAGAAGAAGAGAGAAGAAGAAGAAGAAGAGAAGGGGGTGCTGCTGCTGCTGTATGTGTGTGTAGGGAAAAATAAATGAGAGGGAGGGATGTGAGAATGAGTGAGAAAGAGTGTTTTGAAAAAGAAATTGAGAGTGTGTGCCAATCATTCCCCCCCCTCTCTCATCATTAATTAGCAAGCATGCTCCTCATGCCCATCATTCTCTCTCTCTCTCCTCAAAGTCCCAAGTCAACCCCCAAAACACTAATTATATTAAAAAAATTAACTAATACTCTTAATTAACTTCATAATCCTAAATGAATGGGTTAGTTCACCATGGCTACCTAAACATGGTTTAACCCCAAACTTAGCCCTAGTTTACATGCACATGTGTGTGCAAGCCCAATTAAATCCTAATAGAATATTCATTAATTTTGATAAAATATTTGAAAACCGTTTTGGTAAACTTTTTACTAAAAACCACAAATTAAAGCATAATAACCCCTAATCGCGTTCTAAGGTGTTACAGTATGTGGATATCGTCCAACAATATAAACAATGTATGTATGCATGTGGATCTCGTCCAACCATAAAATCAATGTCTGTATGCACGTAAATATCATAAAAGAGTGTGCATGAAAGTATGAGGATGTAAATCAACTGTCTCTCGTGACACATCAAAATCATGGAACCTGTGTGTCCAATGTAGACACCCGAAAATATCATGAAACCCGTGTCCAGTATCGATACGTAAATCCTCATATCTCGGGCTCCGTCAGTCTGGATCGGCCCATGGGCTCCGTCAGTCCGGATCGGCCCATATCATCTCTCGACTCCGGTCGGTATCCTCCGGATATCTGCCGAGCCCAAATACTATCACCGGTAGCTAGTAGTCTCTCTGCCAGGTTCACCGTCTACTGCACAGCATTCCTTTCTTGTCCCGGGATACCATACCGGGTCCACCATTTACCCGCAATCGGCCTCATCCAGCTCCTCGACCGGGTATCATTGTCACACGTCTCAGAACCGAGAAAACGCATGGTGGACGCACTGAAATATCATATCAAGAGAAACCGGATTTTTTAAAACAGTACATGCTTTCTTTTGAAATAGCCACAGTTCTCAAATCCAGAAATCTTATGAAAACAACATATCTCAATGCGTATAATCATAAAGCGTGATGTATGCGATATATAATAGATATGTAAGCATATCCGTATATCATGCAACATGGAGCGGTAATATGCACATATCGAAGGAAAACCACTCTTTTAAATGAATCCAGTTTTTTTTTAAAATATATCATGCGGTTCCCAAATCTCCAAAATTGAATGCAATATCGTATAAAGGTGCATATGTGTATATACACAAGTATGGACGTACAAATGTGTTTGTCCGCAAGTATGGTGTACAATATGTATGTACGCAAGTATGGTGTACAATATGTATATCATGATGCAGCAATCCTACTGTGTAGTGACATGGCAATTATCGATGCAGTTATATGGATACGGTGCTTTACCCGAAATGTGTGAGCCGGCAAATCTGTGTACGTGTAACATACGCATCATCGATAATGGTGCAGGTGTACTAGCACAGGTATAAGCAATGCAATGAGAATAATATGAATACAGTATAAGGTAAATCATATGCAAATGCTGACGGGTATACGTATCTAACATGATCGAGTCGGTGAATCAATCAATCGATATCTAGCCAGGCAACATCCCGTATGGTATACCCTATCGTACGGCATCCTCTAGTCAAGGGTATGGATCAAACCTCAAGTCAACTCATCACGTACGGAAAATCATCGTACGGCGGCATTAAGCTATCAGGGATCCTATCATCCTATAAGACGAGGAGGGTACGGACCTAACGTCTCGTACGGCTATCACTCACGATTCACAACATATATAAATATATCTACATACCTATGTCCTAGGTCACATTGACAATAATCTCATATCAGGGGACCGGCAGGGTATAAATCATCTCAATCGACTTGCATCCGTATACCAACATATCACCAAATCATCATATCGCGTCATATATCCTTTTCATCGCATTTATATCCATCATCAGGTCAATTTTACAAATACATGCTACCTTTACTATAAGCATAAGTATCTAATCTAACATAAACACCCGAACCATACAAACAGTTTTTTTGAAAGATGCGAATCGTAGTTTTGAAAGTAGGGGCTACGGTGTTTTTAAAGAAAGATATCATTTGAAAATCCGTAACGTCCCTTAAGGTATCTGTTTAAAAGATGCATACGATTCTTCAATTTAGAATTAAGTATGGTTCGGATGGTGTATCTACGTCGGCTATCTAGTCCTATAGTACCATAAACGGTACTATCGTCAAATGTCATCCTCAAATTCCGTCATCACATATTAGCCGTATCATATCACTTCTAACTATCCTTTAGTTTCTAATATGGTTCTCTAACTATCTTTTAACTCTATTTATAATTTTCTATATAAGGTTTCCTCAACCATATTCTATATGTATAAATCGGTTTCCATCAAAGTTTGTGGGGGTGCTATACGCCATCCACACGACTTCCCTCGTGGATATAGATTCAATCACCTTGATCTTGCTTGCCGAAGTCGATGTCGCCACACCCTTCCTCGCCATCCCGAAGCTTGTGCGGAGGTACCTACAATAATAACACATATCGCAACGCTATTAAAATCAAGTTCTGAAAACCGAAACGGCACACGGCGCGCTAATAGGTTAGAACCTATGGCATACGCATGCAAAACCAACCAATTATCCCTAGTTGTTGATGTACAAACATCCAACAACCAAATACAATATCAAATACTAAAATCCAATTTCAGAATACGGAAAACCCGAAAACAGCAACATAGGAAAACCCTTCCCAGATTTTGACTCAGGTCAAACTAGCCAATTTTGCATATGGGGTTGCTCTAGATATTAGATAATAAGGCTAGAGACCAAAAATCACACGTATCTACCAAAGCTTGGCCGCAAATTGCGGCCCAACCTATTAAATCTGTGGCCACTATAGCAGTATAAGGGCTCAGGTTTGTGGGGTAGTCTTTTGGTCACCTGCACACATCACTACATTTGCTAAATAATTTTTAAGGTCCCCGGGTGTTAGCAGATTCCAAAATACCCTCACAATTCACACAATTATCCGATGTCGGGGTTTCTAAGTTCGTATTCTGGGGGTTAAGTCTCAGGTTTTGGTTAGTATACGATCCCTACAGGGGTTATAAGGTCTCTAATAATCTCAATTACGCATCACCACTCAAGATCCCCTCAAACCCTAACTTGAAATTTTCGAAGTTCACATATCCTCACTAAATCGATTCTAAACTTAAACTAGAATATGACAAACCAAAAACTAAACTAATTGGTAGAGATTATATCTCAATGATGCCACCAAGTAAAACCCTAGGAGTCCCAAGTCATCAAAATCCCACTTTTCTTGGTTCAATATGAGGGTGAGGAGGTGACCATTTTTTGTAAAAAGGGTATAGGGTTTTGGTGAGGGAATTGAGATGGGTCATGAGGGTAGAATGGGGGAGCTTGAGATGAAGAAGGAGAAGAAAATGGTGGGGGAAAATGAAGGGGGCAGCACTCCCCCTCTCTCTCTCTCTTTCTCACTCTCATTCTCTCTCCTAGCATGGTCTCATCTCATCATTATGTCCCCCCTCTCTCTCCTCAATCATTTCTCTTTTCTTTTCTTTTCTTTTCTCTCCCAAAAGCCCAACCATGACATAAAACAACACAAATGAAATAACATGTAACATGTCATGGTGCACTAACCATGAAAACTGTAGAAATACGGATTTGGCCTAATCGCGATTAGCAGTGCACTAATCGGGTTTTATCGAAACTGCATATAAAATAATTTTAAAAATGCCAAATCCTTTAAATATATTATTAAATGAATAAATCATTTTAATTTCCATTTATTTCACAAAAATTGGTATATATTTATACCCTCTTTCGAAAATCCTAATTTCGCAAATCGGTCAGTTTTCGGGAAATATATTATTTTAAATATTAAATTCCAAAAATAATATTTTATAGTTTCTGAAATGTTACAGACCGAATGTTTGAATAAAATCCGTACCAAAGGAATAGGAAATAGATAAGGCCAAATATATTATCTCAAAACCATATTTATCCTTTTTATTAAACTAATCAATTATAAAATATCGATACCCTTCCTTACATAATCTATTTATATATATTATGAAACAAATAAATAACTATATTATCTTACATATCACTAAACCATATATCTTTTATTTTCTTTTCTTATTTTTCTTAGACTAATAAATATCTATAAATACATAAATCTAACCATAAATAATAAAACTATTGTAACCATAAACAAGACAATAATAATTATAATAATTCAAATAATAAAATTATACCCAATAAAATATATTATGCCGTCCAAATATTCTAGGGAGTTACAATATGTCCCTTAATTTTTTTTAGCCTGATGTCTGTAAGTAAACTTGTTCGTACCTTGAACTATTCAATAGCCTTTTCTCATTCTGATTGTGTCATGCAGGATCTAAAGACAGAGGAGGTGACTAGTTCAGGACGTGAACTTGGAGGACTTTATTACTTTGATGGATGTTTCCCCCAATCAGAGCAAAGCCCTATTTTGAAATTCAAAATTCAAAAATTGAAGCAACGCTTCAGATCCAGCGCTAGGCGCACTGCGCGCCACGTGTCAAACACGGATGCGCTAGCGCCAGGTGCGCTGCGCCCTAGGCAGTGCACCATGTGTGCGCTAGCGCTAGGCGCGCTGCGCGCCACGTGTCAAACACGGATGCGCTAGCGCAGGGTGCGCTGCGCTCTGAGCAACGCACCACATGCAAAGCACGGGTGCGCTAGCGCTGGAATTAAAAATTCCCCACCCTTATATCAAAAGATCTAATAAATAATGATAAATCATTAATCAGAATTAAAATTCTGTTATGAAAAGATTTTCTTTCAATCTTGTTAAAAACAAGAAGATTGCCTTCTGTAAAACAGAAGTCCTAGGATTAAAGATCTAACGGTGGGAAATATCCCCAAATCAATCAGAGAAAGATCTCTTTAACTGATTTAACAAATCATCTTGCCCTATATAAAGGTCCCAAGACTTCAAGTCTGATAGAGAGAAACCCCCTATAAACTTTGAGAAACTCAAAAGAAAGAGAGCAAGCTCTTTTAAGAAGATATTTCTTCAAGGTAAAGATGATGAATGATGAAGACAGAGATGAAATCATCTCATACAAAGAAGAATTATCTTCTTAAAAGATCATAAATCTACAAAGACCAAAGTCTTTCATAAAAAAGATCAAAAGATCTCACCACATAATAAAAGAAGAACATATTCTTCACACAGATCATTGATCTAAAAAGGCAAAGCCCTTTCAAAAATAAGAACTATTGTTCTTGAATTTTGAGACAAAGTCTCTTTTAAAAGAACATAAATTTGTTCACAGATCATAAAAATTGATCAAATGCACTTTGCGCTATTGAAATGCGCATTGCGCTCTTGAACAGCGCTTTTGCGGTCTCTGGACCGGTGCTCAGTACCAAAATGCGCTACGTGTCAACCACGTATGCAACTTGCGCTTTGCGCTTCTGAAATAGCGCACTGTGCTTATGAGCTGGCGCTCAGCGCCAAGCGCGCCACGTGTCACTCACGTGTACACCACTAAATTGAAAGCGCAATGCGCTCATAAACTAGCGCTTAGCGCTCATAAACTGGCGCAATGCGCCCATCATCTGGCGCTTAGCGCCAAGCGCGACACGTGCCCTTTTCGTGTGCGCTGCTTGGTAGAAGCGCACTACGCTCTTTAACTGGCGCAAAGCGCCTGACGCGCCACGTGTCGCGCTGACAGAATATAAATTGTTCTGATGAATGCTCTGCATTCAATACAAGACAAAAAAATGTCAAGATCTACTGCTCAGCATTATTAAAAGGGTCAAACCCAAATAAAGACTCAATAGCCAGAATAAACAAAATGTTTATTAGACTTAGCCCAATATTGGTCATAAGTCCTCAACTTATATTTAATTGAGCCCGTCTGATCATAAATATTTAACAGATCTTAGTCATAAATTGGACTACAGATCTTTCAACCAACTTACACCGGTTCGAGGGTACATCTCTTTACTCCTCTGATATCTATCGTTGTAATCCTTCAACGTCTTCAGAGAGGTGATGGGTCCCGACAACCACACATTTCTACGGACTGTGGGGTCCTTAAACTCATGGACTATGATATTCTTAAACTTTATAGACTATGACGTCTTTAAACTATGGACTGTGGGGTCCTTAAACTCACGGACTACGATGTCCTTAACCTGGACTGTGGGGTCCTTAAACTCACGGACTATTATGTCCTTAACCTGGACTATGAGGTTCTTAAACTCATGGACTATGATGTCCTTAACCTGGACCGAGATGTCCTTAAACTAACATTGGACCGAGATGTCCTTAAACTAACATTGGACCGTAATGTCCTTAAACTAATTATCGACCGCAATGTCCCTAAACTAAACAACAGAGGCCAAATGCTTTCTTGTTGGATCTAAATGATCCTATTAAGTTGATCTTAGTCTAGAAATTAGACTAACGTATCCTTAACAAACGTTTAAGTTGATCTTAGTCTCAAACGAGGATAACGTATCCTTAAACCCAACCCCCAAACCCAAATCTAAGAAGATACGAATTTGGACTAATCCACGTCATACGGGCGACAACATAAATTTGTCTCCGTATACAATCCACGGGCAACCACAAACAAAACAAACACCCACGACACGAAGTGACCATCTAGAGAAGGAGAAAGTTGTTATCGTGATGTGGTAGCGTAATTAACTGCAGGGGCTTGCGCCTGTAGGGAAGAGCATCCCCACAATCAAAAACCCTTCAAATGAGGGGGAATCTGACGAAGTCTGCTACATCGGCCGCATCCGTTTTAACCTTCGATATACGGTGCCATAAATTAACTTGGCTTCTTCGGAGAGGTGGACGGATAGCACCAATTAGCATCTGCCCCGAAATTTAGGCGAAACGTCCGCCGCGTCTTCATGCATTTTTCGGCGGTAAACAGATTCTGGCACACCCGGTGGGACCTTTTCCTCTTTCCACTCCACACTTCGTGTGTCATGTTTGCGAACGAATCGCGGTTTGCTAATGGTTGCCCTTGGGTTCGAGGTACTAAGATTTGGTGTCTTGCGTGGTGCAGAAAATGAAAGATCAATGGCGTCTACTTGCACGAAGTGTTCCAGCTGCAATTGCAACTCGCGTTCCTCCTCATTTGGAGGCATAGCTTACGGGCCCCATGCGGCCTCCCTGTTCACAATGCCGATAGAGCAAGTGACGCAGGCTACCACCGGTTTGTTCTTCGGGACCATGCTCCCACCAGTGAACATTAATATCCTGCTGCCGCAAGAAATGCAAAAGAAGTCGGTCTTTGATCGGCTCACTACTACCATGGCCCCTCTCAACGGGTCGGCCGATGTTAAGCCAACGTCATCAATTTTCGATAGGCTGAGCCTCAACTCCAATTGGCCTGTCAAGAAGCCCACGATACCTGAAGCGGCCATTTCAAAGCGGATAGCCATTCCTACTCTCGAGGCCACTAAAGAAGCCTCCCCCGTCAAGGGATCAGTCTTTACGAGGCTGGCCACTCCGGCTCTCGTTCCTGCTCAAAGGTCTGTCTTTGACAGACTGGATACTGCTGCTCAACGAACGTCGGTCTTCAAGAGGCTGGTACCAGCAGCGCCTCACCAGAACAGGGGGCATGAAGAAGTCACCCATAAAACTGAAACAATACCATCTGCGCGACATGATCGCCGTCGTCACTGGCGCCGAGTAAAGAAGGCTGGGGGCAACTCCCCCTCTGGGCTAACTCCACCAGCTCCAACGGTGGAGATCGATGTTGCTGTCCCAACCGGGAACAGCTTTGAATTGCTGAATAAGGTGCGCAAGAACTCTCCTACTGCAGTACTGAAAAGATCTCCTCCACCCGTGGAGAATATTACAGAAACAAAGCTGGAGCAGTCCCCTCAGCGGCTATCCTCCAAAATTTACAAAGTCTGGCGACAGGTTCAGGACTCAATAATTGACCAAGATTACTCTCGCACGCAGAAAAAGGTGAAGGTTCAGCAGGAAGAGAACTGTCCTGTTAAGCCACAAAAGACGACACCTAGCTGGGTGCCCGCTGCAACGGCCCCCTCAACTTCAACTGCTCAAAAGAGAAGGAGGCCGGAGAAAACCTTTGTGACTAGGGCAGACCATAAAGACGCTGAGCCCAAATGCCCCAAGTCTGGGGGCATAATGGTGAATACTATTTATATGTCTTCCAGAAAGGAGGAAAGCTGCGCTTCGACGGGTCACCGACCGCTCACCCGATCCGTGACAAAAGTCCAGGAGCAGCAACAGAAGCTTCAGGAAATGCTAACACAAATGGCCGCACTTACCGGGCCAAAAGAAATCCCGGAGGCGTCATCAGAGCAGCGTCATGAACAAGAAACCGATGCTGACTTCCTCCGCAGAGTCCTCGAAAAGATGGACAGAGAAGCAGCAGAACAAGCGGCTAATATAAAACGAATGGTGCTTCTCTTCCAAGACATGGTCAGGATGATATTACAACCAGAACCTCCAGTTGAAGACCCTCCTATCATCATTGAAGACGACAGAGGGGAGACATCGAACCCTCCTCCGGCCCTTTTAGCAGCCAAAAAGGAAACCATTTCCAAAGCCGCTCTGGATGACTATATTGCTCAGCAAATACGAGCTCACCAGGCGAATGAAGCGGCCGGCCAAGTTGTTAAAACTGGGCGACCGTATCCAGGCTGGTATGACCAAATAAAGTACCTGCCGGGATATACGATCCCTAAATTTCATGTATATAAAGGGACGGGCAATCCCCACCAGCATGTCGCCCAGTTCAGAGCTCTATGTGGCAACACCGGAGGTGATGATAAATTGCTACTCCGCCAATTCGTCGACAGCTTGTTGGAAACGACATTCGAGTGGTACTCTGAACTCCCGAACGACTCTTTCAAGACATTTGCGGAGATGGAGCTATTATTTACGCAAAGATTCATAAGCGCTGGCGAGCGCACCCCAATCACAGCATTGATTAACGCTAGGGTAAAGCCAGGTGAGACATGGGTTCAACACGCAATACGATGGCGGAATCTGTGGTCGAAATGCGAATAGCGCATCGAAGAAGCGCCGGCGGTGGGAATGTTCGTGGGCACTCTGGACTCTCATGCAACTATTTCCCAATTCATGATGTTCTTCAAACCGACCACGTTCCAAGCCTTGATCGATAAACTGGCCCAAATGGACCAGATGGGTCATAGACCGTCTCCTCCAAAGCCAGAGTCGCGGAATGAGAAAGGGAAAGCGATCGTCGTCGCCAATGCTCGATAGCAGCCCAGCGGTCTAAAACCAGTTGATCGCTAAAATAATAAAACTCGATCTCTCGAAGATAAAATTAGACGCCCTTACTCATTCCCTCGAGACAAGACGAAGAGGTTATTCGAGCTAGCACTACGCAACAGGCTCATCACTCTGCCGAAGCCAAGACGCCCAGCACAACCAGGCGACATTAGCAATCCTAACTATTGCCCTTATCACCGAATGTTGGGCCATCCGATCGAAGATTGTTACATCTTCAAAAGCTGGATAGAAGATCCGTGCCAACAGGGCAAATTCGTATTATCCGAGAATTGGAAGGTGAACCTGCCCCAGCCGCACACTCTCAAGAAGACAGATACACCGGGGGCATCGTGTTCTTTTGTAGAAGAAGCTCCATGGGAGGTCGCTCTTTCAGCCAAAACTAAAAGAATGCTGAAGGATCTCCACACATGTCTAGAAATTAGGTGGAAGAATCCACTGGAATCTGAGATCATCGAGGGGATGCTGAAGCCGCGCCCAACTCCAAAAATTGGTGGTGATAACCAAAGCATTCACGCCCAGCCGTCAAAGTCTTCGAAGAAGAAGAAGAAGACCAAAAAGCCCGTGAAGCCTGGTGACAAGCGCACGGACCTGCAAAAACAAATTGACGCATTGGAAGAGTATAACCAGAAGGCACGGACTCCAGTCACACTCCAAGAATTTCTCAGCCACGTCCTTGAAGACGGAGATGATGACAATGGAGAAGACTCGTCGGATGAATCTGAAGGTTATGTAGCAAGTTGCCATGTGATCTCTCACTCGTCGATAGACGATGAAGAAGCTCCTTACTCAAAGAAACTGGGGGCAAATCCTGAACCGGAACTTCTAAGGACATCAGACGAAACGATTGATGCATTCCTGAACGAAGCTCTTCTTAAAAGCAAAGCTGCTCGAGAGCGTGAAACGACCATATCTGAAAAAGCCAAACGCCGACGACTGGACGAAAGAGTTGAAACACTCCCGCCAGATCAAAGCACATCCGTCGCAAATAAAAGACCAGGAAAAGGTTACGGATTGGAGAGAAGTCTTATAGACTACTTCAAATCCCGTCGAACACCTAAAGATGCGTCCTCAAGACATCAGCTTATGAAACGAGCTCTGTCTTTTGCTTTCGTCAATGATACTCTGTATAAGAGATCATTTGATTCTCTGTGGTTAAGATGCCTGGGACCTGAAGAGGCAAAGAGAGTCGTCCAAGAAACTCATGACGGACTTTGCGGATCTCACCAAGCCGGGCCGAAGATGAAGCTGAAGATCAAACGGATGGGTTATTATTGGCCCACAATGATCCAAGACTGTCTCGAATACGCGAAACAGTGATACGCGTGCCAGATTCATGGAGACTTCATCCATCAGCATCCAAATCCACTACATACAACAGTGGCTAGCTAGCCGTTCGAAATGTGGGGGACTAATATAATTGGCCCCATCGAACCAGCATCGTCCAGAGAACATCGATTCATTTTGGCGACAACTGATTACTTCTCTAAATGGGCAGAAACAGTACCGCTGAGGGAAGTGAAGACGGAGAATATCCTCCATTTCTTCAAGACACGCGTCATTTATCAGTTTGGAACTCCACGACGGATTATCTCCAATAACGGGCCAGCCTACAGAAGCCACAAGATCAGCCGCTTCGCACAACAGCATAACACAGACTGGAGATACTCCTCAGTCTATAATCCCCGAGCTAACGGTCTAGCTGAGGCTTTTAACAAGACCTTGACGAAGATCGTAAAAAAGACGGTGTCGCAAAATAAGAAGGACTGGCATGAATGACTGCATGAAGCTCTCTGGGCGTATCGAACTACGTTCAAAACGGCCACGAACACAACGCCATACGCATTGGTATTCGGTACAGAGGCGGTACTCCCCCTCGAGATAGAGTTACCCTCTCTACGAGTGGCAGTTCTTTATGAGCTAACGGACGAAGAGAATGCTCACCTTCGGCTTGAGGAGCTCGATGCCCTTGATGAAACTTGGCTCATAGCGCAACAAAATCTGGAGGCTTACAAAGCAAAGATGACGCGCTCATACGAGAGATTGACTAGGCCGAGAACATTCTGCCAAGACGAACTCGTGCTAGTGGTCAAAAGACCTATGATCCCCAATCGTGCCAAACGGGGGAAATTCGAGCCGAACTATGAAGGCCCGTATATCATAGACAAGGTCTACCAGGGTAAGGCCTACCTACTCATGGACATGCATGGCGAAAGGCCCTTCAGGATAATAAATGGTCGCTTCCTGAAAAAGTACTACGCTTGATGAGTCACGGCCTAGGTCAATGATAGATGACGAAGACTATGTTCGCTCACTATCTTCCTAAGCCCAAACTCTATAAGTAGTAGCCGGCTAACGGATCGAAACGTCCTTAAACTAACGATGGACCGAAATGTCCTTAAACTAACAACGGACCGAAACGTCCTTAAAAACTAATAACGGACCGAAATGTCCTTAACCTAACAATGGACCAAAACGTTCTTAAACTAACAATGGACCACTATGTCCTAAAACTAGCTATTGACCGAGACATCGATAAACTACTGTAGACTGCAGCATCCCAAGGCTGACAAAAAAAAAAGAAAAAGAATAAAAAAAGGGGATAAAAAAAAAAGAAAAAAAGGTATGTCCATAAGCAAAAAGGGCACGGATGAAAACCTGAAAGGGCTCCGTGAGTAAAACAGCAGGGCTACCGGCGAGTTTTGTGAAAACCCAAATGGGCGCAATCTAGTTAAGAGACACTTGCAAGGTCCTCTCGACCTTGTAAGGACAAACCACCTGCGTGAGATCCTTAAGACTCACAAAGGAGCAACATACTTAGGGATCCCCACGACCCCTAAGGAGAAATTACACTTACAAGATCCTCACGACTCGTAAGGAGAACCCTCTTATGAGACCCTCACGGCTCATAAGATTTGAAAGTCTTAAGCTATAGGGATCTGAACCTGTTCTTAAGCAGCCACCACAACCTCCAATGCTGCCCTACAAGCGGCATAATACCGACCCTTGTATACAATCCACGGGCACGAAAAAACATTTCCCTAACAAAGTCCTACCTGCGACTAGGGATTGTTAGTTATATGTATGCCCTAGAGGCCATTACTGTACATACGATATATATTGTAATGGATGCTTGGACATATATAGGGAGGACTTTCTTTCTCGACATGATAGTACGCTATCTGGTTGTACTTTATCTTAACATGTACTCTGATTGTCTCTATGTTACATGTTGATAAAGCTCTTAGAATATGTACTCGACTGCTGGGACTATGATGAGATCATACTAGTGGGGCCACGGTAGTCGAAGAGTACATCCTATAACTGTTCCTAGTCGAGGGTGTATCGAGACAGGGCATCGATACACCAGAGTAGACTAGCGTATACGCATCTTGACCCATATGATGGGCGATGGATGATCCCATATCCATCGGTGTTTGACATCAAGGATGGTGTACGGGTGCTCAGTGGAGACTGGGTACACTGGACGGACTCGCCGAGAACTCCCAGATAGTATTATACCTCACGTCAGATGACAGTTCTCCGGTGACACTGGTATAGAGTAGTCTGTTGACCCGAGATCGTCATAGAGTCTTGTGTGATTCCCACTGTGCTTTGATTTCCATCATACCACCTCCAAGAAGGCGTGCAAAAAGGTGGCTTTTGGGTACAGTCCCGAATCACATAGAGGCAATGAGCGATAGGAGGGGATTCGTCTCTCCCGGTATAGGGAGTTGATGTTGTGCTGTGTTCGATTGGCTATAACTGGAAATCCCTGGCCAGGGTTGCTGAGATTTACTGGTAAGTGTTATCAGTAGTTTCTCAAACTGTTATAGACCTCATATCGACACGACTTATCGAGCTACTGGGGTCTGACGTTTACCACTCCTAGGCGAGATATGCGACATATCAGACGACGAGACCGGACTGTACGGGAGTGTTACTGATTGGATTCACAGGAGAATGTACAGGCTTGCTTGTTGATCTTCTGAGCGTTCAATACCTGGGTAGCTGTTACGTTTAGCTGGCCACTTGCAGCTTGTGGGTGTTTGATATGATCATCACCTACTGCCGGCGTATTGACGATTCTTTAGAGTCCTACACAGAGGTTTCTTGGCTCAAGCAAAACGGAGTAGGAGCACATATGTGATATGTGCGGGACCGAGGATAATGCGGTATGTGATACCGTATTGGATTCTCGCGATATGAGATATCGGCCGGGTATATGTGATATAGCCGGGTCATCGTATTGGTCGGTTATATGCGATATAGCCGGATTGTTGGATCAAGTGTTGATTCGATAATTTAATCTGTAATAATCTATATGATATATTAAATTACATTAACTAATATTAGCTCACTAAAAGATTCTTTTTCTCACTCGGGTAATACATTGATATATATGCGATATATGTTAAATGTATTATTTTATTTTGTTACAATAAATATTATATATGTGATATATAATATTGTAACATGATATGATTACTAATGCAACATGTTTAGTGGAGTTTAAACATGATTAGAGTTTGGATTAGGGTTAAGACTTCTAGTAGATTCTAGAAGCTTTTCTTTTGTCTTGAAAAAGATATTATGCTTGATATTTTCAAGTGACTCACTTTAACCCAACCCAAACCCTAGCCCTAGTTAATTCTCTACATGGGTTTAGTTGACCATGGTTGCATTATTCATCATTATCTTCTTTGCATTATTCATCACAAAAGGATTATGATATTCTTCTTCTTCCTTCTTCTTTCTTTCATGGAAAAAGCTTTCTAACTTTTTTCCAAGTGATGAAAATGGGTGAGAATAAGAAAATAAAAGAAAGAAAAAATCCTACTTCATCATTCTCATCTATCCTTGCCCTTTAGATGAGAGTGTTCACTTCATTTAGTGAGTGTTAGCTTGTGTTAATGAAACTTCAAGGTAGATCATCTTTGTTATCGAAGATCGGAAGCAAGACTGCATCTTTCTCTTCATGAAGCCTCTCGAGAGTCCGGAACACGATGATCACAGCGAAGGGACCTCAACACGGAACTTAAGAAGTGAAGGACCGGATCTACAAAGGTTGTAATCCCTCTCACTTAATGTTAAAGTGTTTAACATGCTTGTTTTCGCATAAGCTCTAGTTTAAAGATCCGGCTTTGGGTTGTTCGGCATGGCTAAAATTTTAATCGGGCATGTTTGATGCCTCGTAGACCCTTGTGCGTATGCCTAGCAACCCTACAGGGATATGTCTATATGGTGAACAACCCTTGTAAGTCATCTCGACTTATAAGGAGAAAACACTCTTGTAAGATCCTTACAACTTATAAGAGAACACACACTTAGAAATCCTCATGATTCCTAAGGAGAAAACGCACCTACGTGATCCTCACGACTCGTAGGGAGAAATACCTTTATGAGATCCTTACGGCTCATGAAGTCAAAAGCCTTAGTCGAAAGGATCCTAACTCTGTTCGCTAAGCCACCTTTGTTCGACATCGAAGGAGGCAAATGATGATTCGCTCCTGGCAATATCCCAGTTGTAGCGGTGCTGATGCAGAAATCGGTGTCTAACTCCAAGCTTGCAACAAAGAAGCTAGCGAGCCACACATGCATACGAAATAGCCGAAATGATGGAGCAACTTGCAACAAAATCAGCAAGTAAAAATGTATGCATGCAAAATAGCCGAAATGATTGGGCAACTCGCAATAAAAAGTGGCGAGTAAAAATAAAATAAATAGCCGAAATGATTGGGCACCGCGAAAAATAGCCGAAATGATTGGGCAATCGCGACCTTTGCGATATAAAAGCTGAAATGATAGAGCATCGCGGAAAATATATATATATATATATATATATATATATATATATATATATATAATTTATGCTTTACAGGTGATATCACATCAATCCCTGTATACAATCCAGGGGCGCAAACAAAGGAGGAATACACCTTCCCTCCCCAGGCTCCTTCAGAAAACGAAGCCAAATCTCGACGGTTCAGGGATAGCCCAGAGATCATCAACAGCATTCCTCTCCATTCTAGCAGGATTCAAACGCTGCAATCAACCCTGGAGCTACGGCAAAGCCCCTTCTCCAAATCTCGATGATTCCCAGACAACCTGGAGACCACTTCGATATTCGTCCCATTACAACAGATGCAACGTCATCCACATGACCCCGTTGCGGAAATACGTCATCCACATGACCCCGTTGCGGAAATACGTCATCCACATGACCCCGTCTCGAAAATACGTCATCCACATGACCCCGTCATGGAAATACATCATCCACATGACCCCGTCGCGGAAACACGTCATCCACATGACCCCGTCGCGGAAATACGTCATCCAAATGACCCCGTCGCGGAAATACGTCATCCATATGACCCCGTCGCGGAAATACGTCATCCACATGACCCCGTCTCGGAAATACGTCATCCACATGACCCCGTCATGGAAATACGTCATCTACAAGACCCCATCTCGGAAATACGTCATCCACATGACCCCGTCGCGGAAATACGTCATCCACATGACCCCGTCACGGAAAAACTTCATCCACATCACCCCATCTCGGAAACACGTCATCCACATGACCCCGTCTCGAAAATATGTCATCCATATGATCCCATCGCGAAAATAAGTCATCCAAATGACCCCGTCTCGGAAATACGTCATCCACATGACCCCGTCGCGGAAATACGTCATCCACATGACCCCGTCTCAGAAATACGTCATCCACATGACCCCGTCACGGAAATACGTCATCCACATGACCCCGTCACAAAAATACGTCATCCATATGACCCTGTCTAGGAAATACGTCATCCACATGACCCCGTCGTGGAAACACGTCATCCGCATGACCCCGTCGCTGAAACACGTCATCCGCATGACCCCGTCGCGGAAACACGTCATCCCCATGACCCCGTCGCAGAAATACGTCATCTACATGACCCCGCCTCGGAAATACGTCACCCAATGACGCCGTGAAATGCGGATAACGTCAATCTCATTAAACACTTACGGGTCCTCTCGATTCGTAAGGAAGAAAACTCTCTTATAAGATCCTTACGACTTATAAGGGAAAACACACTTAGGAATCCTCACGACTCCTAAGGAGAAAAGACACCTACGAGATCCTCACGACTCGTAGGGAGAAAAGTCTTTATTAGACCCTCACGGCTCATAAAGTTGAAAAGTCTTAGGTAGCAGATCTGAACCTGCTTCCTAAGCCATCACTACCCCTCGAAGAAACCAAAACAAGATGCTCATTCTATCATCTACAAGCTACGCTTACTAGGGTAACATGCCAGCAAAACAGAAAAAAGAAGAAAGCGGGGAGATGACACAAGACACTGCGAAAGAAATGTATCTTTTATTCATGAATTCAATTGGATACAAAATACATCATATGAAAGAATAAAAGAATGAATACATTTTATTCAAAATTACAAATGGTACAAAAAACAATTATTGAGGGGGAAGCGCTTTCAATAGTCCGATCAGCCGCTCGTGCACTTCCCTCGGCCCCTTTTCTTGATCAGCTGCCGCGGCCAACTCTGCTTCGACTTGGGCTCGTTGCTACAAGTAGGACGAAAGTTGTTCTTCGACGGCCCGCTGAGCTGCCTCACGATTTTGTGCATCCCGCTCGACGACGTCGAGCTTCTGCCTCAGTGTTAACCCGTTAGAGATGCATCGCAGAAGGCCTTCAAAGATAACTTTCAACTGTGCAGCATTCGCATCAACCTGAGATGCAGTCGGGCAGATTCGCTTGAAGTTTCTTCACATTCCTTATGCTTTAAGGCCGCTTCTTGTTCGAGATGGCGGAAGTAAGAAGTGCTCTGCTCGACCCACGCAGCCCGTTGAGTGTTCACAGCCAGGACCTCTGAAGCAGGACGTCCGACCTCGAGCTCATGCAGGCAAGCCTCAATCTTCCTGCAGTGATTAACCCAAGACTCAACGACGCCCTCACTATGAAAGTTCACGAGCGTCGCCAGCATAGGGTTAACCTCCGCAGCAAAATCCGCAGCGAATGTGGGAGTCTCCACGTCAAGCTCCTCAATATAGTCGCTCAACATGCGCAGACTATTCGCGGCGCCTTTCGAAGAGGCACGTCGAGAAAAGGGGCCGGCTGGCATTATGGTGCGAGACTCAAATGGAGCTAGAGTCGACTTGATTACTGCAAAATAAATCATAGTCAGATGTCGGTTCAAGAAATAAAGAAAATACACGAATAATAGAGTCTACCATACCGGCTGCAACAGGGGACAGAGCTGGGAGTACTGGTGGCGCAACGATGGCCTCGTCCCCTCCTTCAATTTGTAAAGCTACAAGCAATGCAAAGAAGAATTAGCAATAATGTGACTACCCGTTAAAGAAAGGACGTCGGTTAGAAAAGATACTCACCGACACCAGCGGGCGGACTAATCTCTGATTGGAAGGAGAAGTGTGGGTATAACACCTGATACAGGTGATCAAAAAGGACTCCTGCAAGGACGCAGTAATGCAACGTCAGTATATAAGTTATACAGCCTAAAAATAAGACTGATGGGTCACGAATCCACACCTTCCAACATCTAAGATGGTATGAGAGAAAGTAGAGGAGTGGTCACTGTCAAAGCGGAAACTGATGGCGCTATCTCGGGTAGCGCAACCTCAACGCTCGCCACACCTGCATTAGAAACGAGATAAATACTGTCAGGAAAGATTGAAAAGGATTGCAGAATAAAAAGAAAAGCAATGACCCAAAATCTACCTGGTGAGTCGTCGGTCGGAACCGCGACGAGGGCGTCACTTGATACAGTAACTGCTTCACCCTTCTCCATCGGAATAGTTTCATCGCCCGTGGCTTCATCCCCCGACTCCACGAGAATCGTCGTGATACTCGCAGCGCCCAGCAGCGGCAGGGAGCCGTAAAGGGAAAGAGCGACGATCGGGGCAGTGCCCGACTCTTGCGAAGAGTGACTACCTCGGGCTCGGCAGCTGTAGCCATCTCACCCATCGCCATCTCGGGTTCGGCGATCGTGACTGTCTCACCCACCGCTACCTCGGGCTCGGCAACTGTAGCCATCTCATCTACCACTACCTCGAGCTCGATAATGGTAGTCATCTTACCTACCGCCATCTCGGGCTCGGCGATCGTGACTGTCTCACCCACCGCTACCTCAAGTTCGACAATTGTAGCCATCTCGCTTACCGCTGCCTCGGGTTCGGCGATCATGGCTACCTCCTCTACCACTACCCCAGGCTCAGTGGTCGCCGCCACTTCTTCGGTAAGACTCGGCCCTGCAAGATAGGATATATGAGAACTGAAAGTTAAAACTTTGACAACAGAACCCAATGTCACATTACCTTGAGTTGGTCTTCCGATTGCTTCCCGAGCCGCACGTGCTGCCCGCCTGTGGGCAGTGGACAAGGTAGCCAGAGTATCTTCTGAAGGAGTAGGGGCAGGGATAGCGGTGCTCGAACCTGCACCCACGGCCAAGGCAGCACTATGCTTCCTTGCCGCGCGCATTCTGCGCTTCCTTTCCGCTCAGGCCATTAGAGCGGATCTTCTAGAAGCCTCCATCAACAGGACGTCATCGTCCGTGCCAAGGGTTAACTCTGGAGACGTTATGGTATCCGTCATCGGTCGTTTGAGTAAGGCCTCTTTCGGCAGTCCTGAGGAGGCCGGGACTTCGATGGCTCGCCCGGGAAGCATCTCCGCATCACCTTGCGAGATTGGCATTGTAGTCCCTACGATAAGATAAAGAAGGGGTCAGATTGTCCATAAGAAAGGAGAATGAAGATTCAATGAGCCGAGACATACCAACTCCCAACAAAGCGTGAGTCCTCTCCTCCTCCTCAAAGGTCCTAAAAGAAGCCGCTAGAGCCTCTTCAGTGGTAAAGCCTGTTACAGAAGGAAAAATGTCAGTCAAGACATGATAATAAAAATAAAAATATAATGCAATAACAGAAGTTACGGCTCATACTCACTTGATTGCGCGAGGACGGCCATTTCAGCTTTGTGGCTTGCTGATCGCACAGAAGCTGCAATGGCGGCCTCGAGATCAGTATCTTCCGGCGCTATGAATAGACCATCGTTGGTCCCATATTCGCTCAGGCCCTCGCTGTAAGGAGCATGAGGCTCCAGGCCGAGTACAGCGTCTATAGAGAGGATCGACTTCTTCTTCCTCTTCTGCGAGCTAGCTCCAGTCGCAACCAGCACAAGCTTACGCTTGGTGGGCACTTTGGGGCGACGAGTCCCGATGTCTGAGCCCACGCCAGACTCAGGGGAAGCTACATTTACCGGTCTCCATGGGAGCACGGGGCACCGGTAGCTCAGGCCTGTTGTGGGGGGCTTCAATCACGGCAGCTTCTCTTAGCGGAGGGAGGACAATGGTCCGTCACTTCAAGGGGACGTTTCGATCACCAGCAGGGGGTGCACCCTTGCGGTCGAGCAACAGTCGCTTCTCCTCCCTGATAACAACGCCCATTGTATGTTGGTACCAGGCCACGTGTATATTAAGGGCCTTCGGGACATAACTCGGTTCGCTGATAAAGAAGTAAGACCCCGTGTTCAAGCGCATGAAATGATGCAGCGCGCTCCGCATTCCCTCTTTGGTGACAGCAGGTTCTACCAGGAAAGCCTCCAGCGGGACTCCCTGATTGTAACTCAGCTGTTGGGCAAAGCGATGTGGGTTATATCTCATGAATAGCGCCACATCATTTTGCATGAATACAAGAAAGCCCGGCCTGATGGAGTAGAAATGAAGAATCTCCCGAGCTTTCAACACGAAGGCCCCGTCTTTAAACATGTCTAGCAATAGCAGCACCGCCTTTGAAGTTTCCTGGCCGATGGTCAAGACATTGTCTGTAAAAGACATACCATCTCCAACCGTGCGTGGACGGAGGAGCAAGGCCCTAGCTTCCCGTGGTGACGGACTCATGATGGAGGCGTTAACTAGCTGCATTGTTCATGGGAACTTGCATCTGTCATAAAAAGAAGGTTTTTTGTGGATGCCAAAGACCCCAAGCACGTGCAGCTCCATCCATGAAGTGAAGTAACGCATCGGGAAGTTGGCAGGATGCACCCCTGGTTCAGTGGTATCCGCTGCTAAGCTAAGACCATGATATAGGTGGGCTAACCAAGCAATCCTGATGGCCACTTGTATTCCGGCAACCATGCAATGCGTGGGGTAGAAGACAGAAGGCCTCATGTAACGAGGATGCATAGGAAGCGCAAAAAAGCACAACCATAGCCCAAGAAACCCCAGAAAAAATGCTTCCTCATCATTGCCCGGAGCGGTGATTTTTGACAAAGGGACGATCGCGACGTCAGGAAGAAAGAAACCCATCTGATCAGCTTCCAGTATCGGCCGACGGTCCAAGCCAAAGCCGAAGGGATCATCAAGTTTAGCAAACTTTTGGCCTCATCGCGACAAAATTTTTGGGCGAAGAAAACAGGCAATGAAGTCTGCAAAGCTGACCCCTCGGCCTCCAGATTCAAGGAAGAGGCTCTCATACATGTTCAGCACCTTTATCAAACTCGGGAACTGGTGCTGAATGGCATTCTCTGGTGTGAGGCCCATCACCACTGGCTTGGTGGCAAAAACATATTCATCCAGAGGAAGAAGCTCCTCGTAGTGCTCCCCCCTGACTGGTAAACCAGAAACCTCGGTGAATTCTTCCAAGGAAATGGAGACCTCCCTATCCAATAGAAGGAAGGTATGGGTCGGGATGTTCCACTGCTCCAAAAACACCTTGAACCACCATGTGGGAGGTGCAGAATACTGAAACAACAAAGCGTAGACCGCAGGGTATAAGCCGAGCTTTAGCAGCTGCGATTTCTTCACCGACAAGATATATTGGGCCCACTGCAAATACCCGGCCGGATGACGGGGAGTTAGCCCGATGTTGTAGGGTTGTCCCCAAGGGCGCGACTCGCCCTGGCATATGCGCCGCCCTAGGGTGTCCAAAGCCGCCGCCGGCTGCACGGGTACGGCGGCGATCGAAGGCTGAAGGAAACCCTCCGAAGTCCAATTAACCACCTCCACGGCATAGTTCACCGGGGGTGCATCTGCATACGGGATCGCCGAGATAGGCTCCGAAGGCGTCGCACAAGAAAAGCTCCGACGGCCTCTGATAATCTGGTCGTACCATCTACCCCACAAGTGAAGATTTTTGTGTTCCGAGTCATGGTCTTTGATGAGCGCGAGAACCTCCCGGTCCACAGGCGCATCAGGAAACCCGCCTTCTGAACAAACAAACGAGAAAGATAGATCGAAAGACATGTCTCCTGCAAAAAAAAGGGACAGAAGTCAACTGTCAGTGATATAATTTAATTTTAAATTCTGACACTCAACAACAACAACAACAACAACTGAGCCTTTTATCCCAAGCATATGGGGTAGGCTACATGAACCAACATGAGAATCACGCCGGGTCCAGCACATGAATCCTCCGTCTCCACTCACTTCTATCGAACAATATACTTTCATTAAGTCCTTTAGCAACCATATCGTTTCGTATCACCTCCATCCATGTTTTCTTCGGTCTCCCTTTTGCCCTTTTGCCATTGCCCATATCGAGAGTATCTATTCGTCGAACCGGTGCTTCCATAGGTCTACGTCGCACATGACCAAACCATCTTAGCCGGTTTTCTCGCATCTTCTCCTCCACGGGTGCTACACCAACTTTTGCACGAATATCCTCATTTCGCACCTTATCTTTTCTAGTGTTACCGCACATCCAACGAAGCATGCGCATCTCCGCTACGTGCATCTTCTGTGTATGATGCTTCTTAGGAGCCCAGCATTCTGTACCATATAATAAGGCGGGCCGAATAGCGCTCCGATAAAACTTCCCTTTCAATTTTAACGGAAAGTTACGATCACACAAAATCCCTGTTGCACTCCTCTATTTCAACCAACCAGCTTGGATCCTTTGATTAACATCACTATCGATCTCCCCATTCCTTTGGATGATAGAACCTAGATATCTAAACTGGTCGCTCAGTGATATCTCTTGCCCTTCCAATGTTATACCAATATGGTTTTGACTTCTCTGGCTACTAAATTTGCAGTGCATATATGCTGTCTTGGACCTGCTCAATCTGAATCCCCGAGATTCCAATGTTTGCCTCCATAATTCCAATTTGGCATTAACCCCTGCTTTCGTCTCATTTACTAGAACAATATCATCAGCGAATAGCATACACCAAGGGACCTCATCTTGGATAGTTCTGGTAAGCTCATCCATCACGATGGTAAACAGGAATGGACTTAATGCAGATCCTTGATGTAAACCAATAGTAATCGGAAAATCACTTGTTAAGCCGCCGCAAGTTCTGACATTTGCCACTACTCCGTCGTACATATCCTTGATTATGTCAATATACTTGACGGGGACCCCCTTCTTCATCATTGTCCCCCATAATACCTCTCTAGGTACCTTGTCGTACGCTTTTTCTAAATCAATAAATATCATATGCAAATCTCTTCTCCTCTCTCGAAAGCGCTCGACAAGTTGACGAAACAAATGAATCGCCTCTGTCGTCGATCGTCCAGGCATGAACCCAAATTGGTTCTCTGTTATCTTAATATCCTTCCTTAGCCTGTGTTCAATCACTCTCTCCCAAAGTTTCATAGTGTGACACATCAGTTTTATTCCACGGTAGTTTGAGCAACTTTGAATGTCACACTTTGAATGTACAAATTTTAAATTCTGACACTCGATACTTTAAAATTTGTACCACACTGCAATACAGTGGAGAGGGACCAATGGGGGCCCACAAAATCTGGATGACAATTCATCAATTAATAATTAATAAAACAGCCTCATCATTGGATGAGACTGTTAATTAAATGAGAAAATCCTCAAGAAAATT
Organism: Agapanthus africanus; assembly: GCA_030015575.1. NCBI lineage: Eukaryota > Viridiplantae > Streptophyta > Magnoliopsida > Asparagales > Amaryllidaceae > Agapanthus > Agapanthus africanus. Next base: position 680,905,277 of record JASDDO010000031.1, on the reverse strand, counting down.
CTCATTAAATGAGAGATCCCTCGGGAAAAGGAGAAAATCTCCCTTTGAGAGCAATACTTTATGACAGAGTGACACTTGTCAAACTTTGATCATGAAGGAATAAAATCCCTCAAGAGCCTGGCTCTGTAATGATGATAGAAAATCCATCAGAAAAGAATTAATCAAAATTAATTTTTATGAATTAAAAAATTCTGGGATCTTCAAGATCCATGAACAAGCTCTTAAGAGTTCTTCACAAGAGATTAAAAATCTACATGTTATCAAAAGAGCAGAGCTCTGATTCATGGGCTAAGAAACCCTAAGAAAAAATCTCTTTAAGATCTATGGGTTCAAGAAAGCAAAGCTCTATTAATGAAACCCTAAAAGGGTTTTCTTTAGATCAAATATCTATGAAGAGCAAGGCTCTGATAACGGGTAAAACCCTAATTTATTAAAAATTTTAAACTTTACCTAAGTTCTGACAGAATTTTTGACTCTTAAAAGGTTCTTAAACAAGAGAGCAATGCTCTGTGGGAGAATGAAATTCTCAGAAAACAAGAAGGAGATGAAAATCATCTAAGAGACCAAAGGTCCTATTTATAGGCATTGAAACGCCTCTTCAACTTCTGAGTTGATCCAAGGGCGCAGATGCTGCCACCACTGCTCTCACGTGTGGGCCACGTGAGCGCAACGGTGGGGGACATTTGTTTCCCCCAATCAGAGCAAAGCTCTGTTTTGAAATTCAAAATTCAAAAATTGAAGCAACGCTTCAGATCTAGCGCTAGGCGCGCTGCGCGCCATGTGTCAAACACGGATGCGCTAGCGCCAGGTGCGTTGCGCCATAGGCAGTGCACCATGTGTGCGCTAGCACTAAGCGCGCTGCGCGCCACGTGTCAAACACGGGTACGCTAGTGCAGGCTGCGCTACGCTATGAGCAGCGCACCATGTGTCAAATACAGGTGCGCTGCGCTCTGAGCAGCGCATCACGTGCAAAGCACGGGTGCGCTAGCTCTGGAATTAAAAATTCCCCACACTTAGATCAAAAGATCTAATAAATAATAATAAATCATTAATCAGAATTAAAATTCTGTTATGGAAAGATTTTCTTTCAATCTTGTTAAAAACAAGAATATTGCCTTCTGTAAAACAGAAGTCCTAGGATCAAAAATCCAACAGTGGGAAACATCCCCAAATCAATCAGAGAAAGATCTTTTTAACTGATTTAACAAATCAACTTGCCCTATATAAAGGCCCCAAGACTTCAAGTCTGATAGAGAGAAACCCCCCTATAAACTTTGAGAAACTCAAAAGAAAGAGAGCAGGCTCTTTTAAGAAGATATTTCTTTAAGGTAAAGATGATGAATAATGAACACGGAGATGAAATCATCTCATAAAAAGAAGAATTATCTTCTTAAAAGATCATACATCTACAAAGGCCAAAATCTTTCATAAAAAAGATCAAAAGATCTCATCACATAATAAAAGAAGAACATATGCTTCACACAGATCATTGATCTAAAAAGGCAAAGCCCTTTCAAAAATAAGAACTATTGTTCTTGAACCTTGAGACAAAGTCTCTTTTAAAAGAACATAAATTTGTTCACAGATCATAAAAATTGATCAAATGCATTTTGCGCTATTGAAATGCGCCTTGCGCTCTTGAACAGCGCTTCTGCGCTCTCTGGACCGGTGCTCAGCACCAAAATGCGCCACGTGTCAACCACGTATGTAACTTGCGCTTTGCGTTTCTGAAATAGCGCACTGCGCTCATGGGCTGGCGCTCAGCGCCAAGCGCGCCACGTGTCACTCACGTGTGCGCCACTAAATTGAAAGCGCAATATACTCATAAACTAGCGCTTAGCGCTCATAAACTGGCGCAATGCGCCCATCATCTGGCGCTTAGCGCCAAGTGCGACACGTGTCCTTTTCATGTGCGCTGCTTGGCAGAAGCGCACTGCGCTCTTTAACTGGCGCAAAGCGCCTGGTGCGCCACGTGTCGCGCTGATAGAACATAAATTGTTCTGATGAATGCTCTGCATTCAATACAAGACAAAAAAATGTCAAGATCTACTGCTCAGCATTATTAAAATGGCCAAACCCAAATAAAGGCTCAATAGCCAGAATAAACAAAATGTTTATTGGACTTAGCCCAATATTGGCTATAAGTCCTCAACTTATATTTAATTGAGCTCGTCTGCTCATAAATATTTAACAGATCTTAGTCCCAAATTGGACTACAGATCTTTCAACCAACTTACACCGGTTCGAGGGTACATCTCTTTACTCCTCTGATATCTGTCGTTGTAATCCTTCAACGCCTTCAGAGAGATGACGGGTCCCGACAACCACACATTTTTACGGACTGTGGGGTCCTTAAACTTATGGAATATGATGTCCTTAAAATTTATAGACTATGACGTCTTTAAACTATGGATTGTGGGGTCCTTAAACTCACGGACTACGATGTCCTTAACCTGGACTGTGGGGTTCTTAAACTCACTATGATGTCCTTAACCTGGACCGAGATATCCTTAAACTAACATTGGTCCGTAATGTCCTTAAACTAACATTGGACCGTAATGTCCTTAAACTATTATCGACCGCGATGTCCCTAAACTAAACAATAGAGGCCAAATGCTTTCTTATTGGATCTAAATGATCCTGTTAAGTTGATCTTAGTCTAGAAATTAGACTAACGTATCCTTAACAAATGTTTAAGTTGATCTTAGTCTCAAACGAGGCTAACGTATCCTTAAACCCAACCCCCAAACCCAAATCTAAGAAGATACGGATTTGGACTAATCCACGTCCTACGGGCGACAACATAAATTAGTCTCCGTATACAATCCACGGGCAACCAGAAAAAAAACAAACACCCACGACACGAAGTGACCATCTGGAGAAGGAAAAAGTTTTTATCGCGATGCGGTAGCGTAATTAACTGCAGGGGCTTGCGCCTGCAGGGAAGAGTGTTCCCACAATCAAAAACCCCTCAAATGAGGGGGAATCTGACGAAGTCTGCTATATCGGCCGCATCCGTTTAAACCTTTGATATACGGTACCATAAATCAACTTGGCATCTTCGGAGAGGTGGACGGATAGCACCAATTAGCATCTGCCCCGAAATTCAGGCGAGACGTCCGCCGCGTCTTCGCGCGTCTTTCGACGGTAAACAATGGACAACTGCCAAACATTGCTTGCTCAATAAATGGTGATTTATTGATTAACCATTGTCGCTTAGGTCATCCTGATTTGTCTACTTTACAGAAATCAATTCCTTATTTATCTAGTTCGTTATCGTTAGAGTGTATCGCTTGTGAGATATGAAAACACACTTATGCTTTCTATCAGTCTAGAGTCAATAAATGTGCCGAGAAACTGTTTGATTTAGTACATTTTGATATTTGGAGACCATGTCTCATTACGTCAAACCGTGATTTTCGATAGTTTGTTATTTTTATTGATGATTACTCTTGAGTGATATGGCTATATTTGTTAAAATCTAGAACTGAAGTTTTTGATGCCTTTAAATTATTTGTTACTAAAGTGAAAATTCAATTTGGTATTAATATTAAGAAGTGATAATGCAAAGGATTATTTTAATAAAATATTTAATCAGTTTCTTGACACCTTTGGTATTATACATCAGTCTTCGTGTTCTTATACACCTCAACAGATTGGTATTTCTGAACGAAAGAATAGACATCTGTTGGAGGTCACACGTTCTCTTTTGTTCCATATAAATATTCCTAAACGTTTTTAGGATGATACCGTTCTCATTGCTTACCATCTTATGAATCATCTACCAAGCTCGGTCCTAGGGGGAGAAATTCCAATCTCTCTTTTATTTCGTTCTAAATTTTTAGTTTCTCTTCATCCACGTGTTTTTGGTTGTACTTGTTTTTTCTACAATCATCAACCCAGCTTATCAAAGCTCGATCTCAAATCCATTAAGAGTGTTTTCTTAGGATATCCTCGGAGTCAAAATGGAAACAAGTGTTATAACAAAGAACCCGATAGAGTCTCCATCTCTGCCGATATGATCTTTCATGAAAGTACCCTTTTCTTTGATCCTAATATAATACCCCAATCACTTAGAGAGAATTTTCCTATTAATGAAAATGATATTCTTGATGTCGAATCCTCTCCAGCCAATCTTCGTATCTCAACGGCACCAAATACTTGATCACTTAATTGAGTAACCAATTCAGGTCGAAGAAAACGATGAAGAGGGGGTTCCAGTCATTGAAGAACCTACGCTTGTTCTAGACTCAAATCTGATTCACAGTGATCTTAATCTTCTAATTGCCCTTTACAAAGGTACTCGTACCACTAAACCTCTCTATCCTCCATCAGATTATGTCACATATGCAAGAATCTCTCTCTCGTATATTACATTTGTTTCTGCTGTTGATTCATATGCTATTTCTTCTTCTATATTTGATGCTCTGGCACATCCTGGATGAAGGAAAACCATGGAAGAAGAAATATTAGCCTTATGTTTGAATGGTACGTGGAAGGTTACCCAGTTGCCTGTTGGAAAGAGAACAGTTGGTTGCAAATGGGTATATACTATAAAGCTTAATCCAAACGGCTCATTAGCTCGTTTGAAGGCCAGATTTGTAGCCAAGGGCTATTTTCAAACTTATGGAGAAAATTATAATGAGACTTTTTCTCCTGTGGCAAAAATATTGTCTGTACGTATATTCCTATCACTTGCAGCTACGTACAATTGGCCTCAAAATCAGTTTGATGTGAAGAATGTATTTCTTCACGGTGACTTGAAGGAAGAAATATATAGAGAGCAACCACATGGTTTTGTTGCTCAGGAGGGAGTCTGGAAAAGTCTGTAAACTTCATAGATCTTTATATGGTCTCAAATAGTCTCTGTGTGCTTGGTTTGGGAGACTAACTAGCGTTGTTCGAGATTTGGGTTATGCAGAAGCAAAAATGATCATTCTATTTTTTTTAGAAATCGAGGAGCTGCAGAATTTTGATAGTTGTTTATGTTGATGATATTGTGATTACAGGCGACGATGCAAAAGGTATTATTGAGTTAAAAACTTATCTTTAGAAGAAGTTTAATACTGAAGACTTAGGAGAGTTGAAATACTTGGCATTAAGATGGAACGTTCTTCTCCTCATGGCAGTATCTTTATAACTCAAAGGAAGTATGTTCTTGATATGATTAAAAAAGCAAAGATATCTGACTGTAAACCTATTGACTCGCCTATGGGTCCTAATGTCAAGCTATATCCAGGACAGAAGGAGCCACTTACCGATCAAGGATGATATCGTAGATTGGTTGGTAAGCTTAATTATTTGACTGTAATAAGGCCTGACATATTTTTTCCTATTAGTATAGTTAGTCAGTTTATGGCGGATCCTAAAGATTCGCATTGAAATACAGTGATGCGTATCCTACGCTATTTAAAAGCTACACCATAGAAAGGTATTATGTATAAGGACTTTGGGAATTCTAAAGTTACAGGGTTTACAGATGCAGATTGGGTTGGATCGCCAAGTGATCGAAGACCAACCACGGATTTTTGTGTGTTTGTTGGAGGCAATTTAGTCTCATGAAAAACAAGAAATAGAATTTTGTCTCACGTTTAAGTGCTGAATCAGAATATATAGTCATGGTCAATACTACGAGTGAGCTAGTGTGGATAATTCCTCTTCTTCAAGAACTTGGTTATCAATCTAAGAAACCGGTAAAACATTATTGTGACAACAAGACTGCTATTTATATTGCCAACAATCTAGTTTTTTACGAACAAAAAAAGCACATCGAAGTAGATTGTCATTTTGTTCGAGAAAATATTGATGAAGGGATCATTGATATAGTCCATCTGAAAACTGACTATCAATTAGCAGACCTATTCACCAAGTCTTCAGGAAAGAGTCGGGTGCAGTTTATTTGTACTAAGTTGGGCATATATGATACATATGCTCCAACTTGAGAGGAAGTGTTAAGAATAAGATTTGGATTTAGTTAGATTAGTAATATTTAGATTAGATTAGATTATTTTTATTTCCAATTATTAGAAGAGATTAATGGAGGAAAGAGGCCATAGGAGGGGATTTCCTCCTATGGCGTGGAAAAAATACAACTTCTGCCATTTTTTCCGACGATCGACACCCATCATCATCATCGTTATCATCTAAGATGTGCGTACACCAAATTTCATGTGATTCCACAACTTTTTCACCGTTGATTTAGTGGGTTCAAAATTAATGGTTTACCGACAATAGAACTTTTTACATTGCTAAATCAACTGTGAAAAAGTTGTAGAATCGCATGAAATTTGGTTTACACACATTTTAGATGATAACGATGAAGATGATGGGGGCCGATCGTCGAAAAGATTGGTGGAGGTTGTATTTTTTCCACGCTATAGGAGGAAATTTCCTCCTATGGCATCTTTTCTCCATTATTCTCTTATTTGAACTGATAAGAATTTTCTCTCAAAATGACTATAATTTGAAAAAATCGCTTCGTTCGTGACCCAGAGCAAAAAACTCAATGATAAATCCCTTCCTCTAAGGGACCATAAAGTGATCCACGAAAGCGAAATTATCATCATCGTCTGGCTAATTACCATCACCCCGACCAAATAATAAAGAGATCTTGTTGTTATCCCAACAATGTCAATTTCCATGACTTGTACCATTCCTGTAGGTATCGGTCCTTAGAAATTTATTGATTTCATACTTTTCATTATTTTTTTACTTTGTACTTGAAGACATTGTACATGGCTCATCTTTATCTCCATCCTGACGCCTACCTGTCCAAAATCAGAAATTTGAAGACTTCAAGTTTTCTCTGACTTCTCTCCAATAAGTTAGGAAAATTTCACTTGACCTCATCTTATCCATATTAGATTGTGATTAAATAAAGATAAGAGGATGTGATGGATCTCTGGATCTCCTTCAGATATTATCTTCCGTTGATCTGCTGCGAGCGCTAATGGACGGCTGGGATTGAGTTGGAGGGTTGCCTCCTGGAGCATGTGAATCTCAATGGGTTTTGTGTGGTTGTGGCCAAGCTACCGACAAAGAAGTCCCGGGATGGTTGTGCCACCGAGGACCCTCCGACGATCAAGTTAGACGGGGTATTTTAGTAGAGTAACGGTCTATTGGCGTAAAATTGGCTTACCTAAGTCGTCTGAGAGAGAGCTTTATATAGCGGCAGCCATGGGCAGACGGGTGCGAGATTCATGCCGGTCGTTACGTCCATGGCATTACGCCCGCATGATAGACGGGATTCCCCATTAATGACAAGACATGCTCGTTAATGGGAGATCGTGATGGCATGGAACGTGGGATCATGGGCGGCAGATATCTCGCGCCTGGCGAGATTCGCGAAGCCGTGGCGGAGGCGCCTGTGATCGGTGTTGTGGGTCGGTCGGTGAGACCGAGAAAGATAAGCTCGGCGGGAGGCTCGGGAACGAGCGGGAGGCCGAGGCATCTTGGTTCTGTGATAGCTCGGAGGCGAGACGGGGGCTGGTCTGGAAGGTCATCGAAGGTCGGGAACATCTTCGGGCCGGAGGCCCGAGGTGTGATCCCAACGTGACGTTCTAGATCCTTTCTTGTAACCTCTGGGACACGTCATACGCCACGTGTCATTATCTGGGAAGTCACCGATATCGAGCATCATCATTAGCCCCCCACTCTCGTCCCGACCTATTCCTGAGTCGGGTCGAGAGTGGTCTGACCGGTCACCCGGGGTGAGCCCTCACTTGAAGATATCGTCGGTGCGTATTCCCGGGCAAAGAGTCGTATATTCTTGATGACGTTAGCGGATCAGGGGAGAGATCTCGCATTAAAGAGGAAGTGCCGGTTTGTGCGTACGTTCGTCAAAGCGACAGCTCACGTGTCTGGCGCTGGTTGGATGACGAGCCGGGCCGCAGATGTTCCCGCTCCCGATGGAACGCGCCCAAAGTGAGTGCGACAGGTGGAATGTTGTCGGCCGTTGGTTGCGAAGCGTTGTTTAGGCGGGAGGCGATCGGAGCCGTAGGATGTGTATGCCGACAGCTATATATAGAGGTGGGATCTCCACCAGGGCCCATACCTCTCCATAATTTCCTCGTCCCTAGTCGTGTTAGCCCGTCGCTCTTCTCCTCTGGTCAGATAACTTGCATTTTCTTCCCGTGGACACATCCCTTCGATCAGGTTAGATGTCTTCTTCTGAGGAGTCAGTAGAAATAGTCCGGATAGAGTCTAGGGAGTCTTCTGAAGTTTCCTCTTCTACTTCTTACTCTTTCTCTTCTGAGTCGGAGTCCCCCTGGGAAGTTAGGGTTAGTCCTGCACCCCGGGGTGGTGCGACGGGGGCGGTACCCAGAGCGCAGGTCACGGGTGTTCTTGGCGCGTTATCCATGCTGAGGCATGCAGATGAGCTCGCCACCATCCGGACTCGTTTTCACATTCCTCCCGGCTATTCGCTTCGTCTGGCCGAGGAAGGGGAAAGGGCAGACCAGGTACGGGGCAAGGAGATTGCCTTATACCTGGAGGCCTTTTGGGCCGGGATGCGCCTTCCCTTCTCCCCCGAGATGAGTGATGCTTCCCCCAATTAGAGCAAAGCTCTGTTTGAAATTCGAATTTCAAAAATTGAAGTAACGCTTCAGATCCAGCGCTAGACGCGTTGCGCACCACGTGTCAAACATAGGTGCACTAGCGCAAAGTGCGCTGCGCTCTGAGCAGCGCACCACGTGCAAAGCATGGGTGCACCAGCGCTGGAATTATAAAATTCCCCACCGTTAGATCAAAAGATCTAATAATAATGACAAATCATTAATTAATCAGAATTAAAATTCTGTTATGGAAAGATTTTCCAATCTTGTTAAAAACAAGAAGATTGCCTTCTGTAAAACAGAAGCCCTAGGATCAAAGATCCAACGGTGAGAAACATTCCTAAATCAATCAGAGAAAGATCTCTTTAACTGATTCAACAAATCAACTTGCCCTATATAAAGGCCCCAAAACTTCAAGTGTGAGAAAGAGAAACCCCCCTATAAATTTTGAGAAACTCAAAAAGAAAGAGAGCAAGCTCTTACAAGAAGATATTTCTTCAAGGTAAAGATGATGAATGATGAACACAGAGATGAAATCATCTCATAAAAAGAAGAATTATCTTCTTAAAAGATTATAGATCTACAAATACTAAGGTCTTTCATAAAAAAGATCTCATCACATAATAAAAGAAGAACATATTCTTCACACAGATCATTGATCTATAAAGGTAAAGCCCATTCAAAAATAAGAACTGTTCTTCTTGAATCTTGAGACAAAGTCTCTTTTAAAAGAACATAAATTTGTTCACGGATCATAAAAATTTATCAAATGCACTTTGCGCTATTGAAATACGATTTACGCTATTAAACTGCGCCTTGCGCTCTTGAACTGCGCTTATGCGCTCCTTGGATCGGCGCTCACCGCCAAAATGCGCCACGTGTCAACCACGTATGCAACTTGCGCTTTGCGCTTCTGAAATAGCGCACTGCGCTCATGGGCTGGCGCTCAGCGCCAAGCGTGGCACGTATCACTCATAAGTGCGCCACTAAATTGATAGCGCAATGCGCTCATAAACTGGTGCAATACGCCCATCATCTGGCGCTTAGCGCCAAGCGCGACACATGTCCTTCTCGTGTGCACTACTTGGCAGAGGTGCACTGCGCTCTTTAACTGGCGTAAAGCGCCTGGCGCGCCACGTGTTGTGCTGACAGAACATAAATTATTTTGATGAATGCTCTGCATTTAATACAAGACAAAAATATTGTCAGAAGGGCCAAGCCCAAATAAAGGCTCAATAGCCAGAATGAAAATGTTAAACATTTATTGGACTTAGCCCAATATTGGCCATAAGTCCTCAACTTATATTTAATTGAGCCTATCTGCTCATGAATATTTAACAAATCTTAGTCCTAAATTGGGCTACAGATCTTCCAACCAGCTCACACCGGTTCGAGGGTACATCTCTTTACTCCTCTGATATTTGTCGTTGTAATCCTTCAACGTCTTCAGAGAGGTGACGGGTCCCAACAACTATACATTTCATACACTATGACGTCTTTAAACTGGACTGTGGGGTCCTTAAGCCCATGGACTATGATGTCCTTAACCTTGGATTGTGGATCCTTAAACCCACGGACTGTGATGTCCTTAACCTGGACCACCATGTCCTTAAGCTGGTAATGGATCACCATGTTCTTAAACTGGCAATCGACCGCAATGTCTCTAAACAAAACAATAGAGCCCAAATGCTCTTTTGTTGGATTTAAACGATCCCGTTAAGTTGATCTTAGTCTAAAAGTAGACTAACGTATCCTTAACAAACGTTTAAGTTGATCTTAGTCTCAAATGAGACTAACGTATCCTTAAACCCAACCCCAAACCCAAATCTAAGAAAATACGGATTTGGACTAATCCACGCCCTACGGGCGACAACATAAATTAGTCTCCGTATACAATCCACGGGCAACCAAAAACAAAACAAACACCCACGATACGAAGTGACCATCTGGAGAAGGAGAAAGTGGTTACCGCGATACGGTGGCGTAATTAACTGCAGGGGCTTGCGCCTGCAGGGAAGAGCGTCCCCACAATCAAAAACCCCTCAACGAGGGGGAATCTGACAAAGTCTGCTACATCGGCCGCATCCGTTTAAACCTTCGATACATGGTGCCATAAATTAACTTGGCATCTTCGGAAAGGTGGACGGATAGCACCAAATAGCATCTGCCCCCAAATTCAGGCAGGACGGACCTACGCGGTCGCGTCTCTGTGTTCGGCGGTAAACAGATTCTGGCATGCCCGGTGGGACTTTTTCCTCTTTCCACTCCACACTTCGTATGTCCTGTTCGCGAACGAATCGCGGTTTAATATGGTTGCCCTTGGGTTCGAGGTACTAATATTTGGTTTTTCTCCCGTGCAGAAAAAAGAACAGCAATGGCCTCTAACTGTTCCAGCTGCAACTGCAACTCCCGTTCCGCCTCATCTGGAGGTATAACTTACGGGCCCCAAGAGGCCTTTCTTTTTACGATGCCAGTGGAGCAGGTGATTCAGGCCACCACTGGGCTATTCTTCGGGACCATGCTCCCACCCATGAACTTCAATGCCCCAATGCCATTGCAGAAGGGTTCAAAGAAGTCGGCCTTTGATCGGCTTACAACTACTGTGGCCCCTCTCAACGGGTCGCTCAACTCCACTGCCTCAGTTTTCAACAGACTGGGCTAGAACGCCAATAAGCCCGCGATACCTGAAGCAGCCATCCCAAAGCAGATAGCCATCCCGGTTCAACCGGACGAAATTATCAGAGAGGTTTCTTCTGCCAAGAAGTCAGTCTTCACAAGGCTGGCCGTTCCAGCTCCCGCTCCAGGCGAAATCCTCAAAGCTGCTTCCCCTGTCCAGAGGTCTGTCTTTGACAGATTGGACATTGTTTCTCAACGGACATCGGTCTTCAAGAGGCTGACGCCGACGAAAACCCTTTGCCAAAACAGGGGGCTTAAGGAAACCACCCCCGTAGCTGAGACAATTCCAACTGCAAGACACGCTCGACGTCGCCACTGGCGCCGAGTAAGGAAGGCTGGGGGCAGCTCCCCTTCTGGACTGACTCCACCAGCTCCCATGGTGGAAATCGATGCTGCTGTTCCAACTGGGAACAGCTTTGAACCGCTAAGGAGGGTGCGCAAAAACTCTCCGACCGCCGTGCTGAAGAGATCTCCTCCACCCATGGAGAACGCTATTAAGGTGAAGCTAGAGCAGCCCCCTCAGCGGCTGTCCTCTAAAATTTACAAAGTTTGGCGACAGGTTCAGGACTCGGTGATTGATCAAGATTACTCTCGCCGACAGAAAAAGGTGAAAGTTCAGAGAGAAGAGGACCATCCTGTCAAGCTACAAAAGGCGACGGCTACTTGGGTGCCCACTGCAACGGCCCCCTCAACTTCAACCGCTCACAAGAGGAGAAGGCCAGAGAAAATCCCTGAGTCTGCAACGAATCGCAAGACCACTGAACCTAAACGTCCTAAGTCTGGGGGCATGGTGGTGCATACCGTCTATATGACATCCAGAAAAGAGGAAAGCCGTGCTTCTACGGGTCATCGACCGCTTACCCGATCGATAACAAAGGCTCAGGAGCAACAACAGCAAAAACTGCAGGAGATGCTGACTGCAATGGTCACACTCACTGGGCCGAAAGAAAATCCAGAAACCTCAGAGCAGCGTCAGGAACAAGAAACTGATACTGAATTCCTCCAAAGAATGCTCGAGAGGCAAGAAAAAGAGGCCGTGGAACAGGCGGCCAATATAAAACGAATGGTTCTTTTGTTCCAAGATATGGTGGGCATGATGATCCAGCCGGACCCTCCAGCTGGAGATCCTCCAATAATAATTGAAGATGATAGAGGAGAGACATCAAATCCTCTGCCGGCTCTGTCAACAGCCAAGGAGGATACAATCTCCAAAGCTGCTCTGGATGATTATATCGCTCAGCAGATACGAGTTCACCAGGAGAATAAAGCGGCCGGGCAAATTGTTAAAACCGGACGACCCTATCCGGGTTGGTATGACCAAATAAAGTACCCACTGGGATACATGATCCCTAAATTCCATATATATTAAGGGATGGGAAATCCGCATCAGCACGTCGCTCAATTCAGAGCCTTGTGCGGCAACACTGGAGGCGACGACAAACTGTTGCTTCGCCAATTCGTTGGTAGATTGTCAGAAACAACATTTGAGTGGTATTCGGAGCTTCCCAACGACTCCGTCAGAACCTTTGCAGAGATGGAGCTACTATTTATCCAGCGTTTCGCGAGTGCTAGTGAACTCACCCCAATAACGGCATTGATCATTGCCAGGGTGAAGGCTGGAGAAAACATGGGTTCAATACGCAATACGATGGAGGAATTTATGGTCAAAGTGCGAGCAGCGCATCGAAGAAGCGCCTGCGGTAGGCATGTTTGTGGGTACTCTCGACCCTCAGGCGACCATTTCCCAATTCATGATGTTTTTCAAGCCGACTACTTTCCAGGCCTTGATAGATAAGCTGGCCCAAATGGACCAGATGGGCCACAGGCCTTCCTCTTTGAAGTCGGAGCGTCGAAACGAAAAAGGGAAAGGGAAAGTGACCTTCGTCGCTAATACTCAACAACAGTCGAGCAACTTAAAGCCAGTTTTTCGCCAAAACAACGCGCGCCCATGCCCATCCCTCGAGAAGAGACTGGGATGTCCTTACTCGTTTCCTCGGGATAAAATGAGAAGACTGTTCGAGCTGGCAGTGCACAAAAGACTCATCAATCTGCCGGACCCAAAACGTCCGTTGCAGCTAGGCGATATCAACAATCCTAATTACTGCCCTTACCACCAAGCAGTAAGCCATCCAATCGAAAATTGCTTCATTTTCAAAGGCTGGATTGAGGACCAATACCAACAAGGTAAGTTTGCATTATCCGAAAACTGGAAGGTGAACCCGCCACAACCTCACGCCCTTAAAAAAATGGACATGCAGGGGGCATCGTGCTCATTCATAAGGGAAGCCCTATGGGAAGTTGTTCTTTCGGCAAAAACGAAAAGAATGCTGAAGGATCTGCAAACATGCCCGGCAATCAGGTGGAAAAATCCACTGAAACCCGAGATCGTCAAGGGAATGCTGAAACCGCGCCCAACTCCAAAAATTGGTGGTGATAGTCAAAGCGTTCGCACCCAGCCATCAAAGTTTTCAAAGAAAAAGAAGAAAACCAAAAAGCCCGTGAAGCCTGATGACAAGCGCACGGAACTGCAAAAACATTTGACGTGCTGGAAGAATATAATCAGAAGGCACGGACCCCAGTCACACTCTAAGAATTTCTCAGCCACGTCCTTGAGGACGGAGATGATGACAATGGAGAAGACTCGTCGAATGAACCTGAAGATTATGTGGCAAGCTGCCATATGATCTCTCACTCGTTGATAAACAGTGAAGAAGCTCCTGATGCAAAGAAATTGGAGCAGATCTGAGCCGGAACTTCTAGGACCATCAGACGAAATAATTGACGCATTCCAGAACGAAGCTCGTCTAAAAAGCAAAGCTGATCGGGAGCGCGAGATAGCCGTATTTGAAAAAGCCGAACGCCGACGACTGGATGAAAAGGTCGAGGCACCCCAATCGGAGCAAAGCATCCCTATTGCCAGCAAAAGCAAGCTTAAAGTAAGGAAACGATTCGCTAGGGCCCTGTCGATAGGAATGAAGTTGCCCTCTTTCAAAGAAAATTCTCCTGGCGGTATACATCTTGATGAGGCGGACATACATCCTAACTTCTGCTTATACCATCAGAGGATTGCACACCCTACCGAGGAGTGCATAGCCTTTAAAAACTGGTGATAGGGATATGTTACCCACCGACAACACGTTCAACGAGTGAAGCGCAAGGCTCGTCGGGAACAGAAAAGCACGACAGATGAGCGCAAAAGAGCCGCTGGCAACTGTCACATAGCCGACACCAAGGGATCGCAAGTTATCACCTTTGGAAGCGACTCTGACAAAGAAATCGCCCTCAGCCCTCTCTTCAAGGAATCCACCTCCGACACAAAATATGCGAAGATTTGCGGCAAAATCTAGCTGCGTAATCGTACGTTGACTTATGACCGAAACCTCATTAAACTACTATCAACCCACGGCATCCTCAGGCTGACGTGGTAAAAAAAAACAACGGTACGTCCATAAGCGAAAAGGGCACGGATGAAAACCCGAAAGGGATCCGTGAGTAAAAACAGCAGGGCTACCGGCGAGTTTTGTGAAAACCCAAAAGGGTGCAATCTCGTTAAAAGACACTTGCAAGGTCCTCTCGACCTTGTGAGGAGAAAACCACCTGCGTGACATCCTTACAACTCACGAGGGAGCAACACACTTAGGGATCCCCACGATTCCTAGAGAGAAATTACACTTGCGAGATCCTCACGACTCGTAAGGAGAACCCTCTTATGAGACCCTCACGGCGCATAAGATTCAAAAGTCTTAAACTACAGGGATCTGAACCTGTTCTTAAGCAGCCACCACAACCTCCAACACTGCCCTACAAGCGGTTCAATATTGACCCTTGTATACAATCCATGGGCGCGAATAAACATTTCCCTAAAAAATTCCCATCCGTGACTAGGGATATGTCTACACGGTGAACAACCCTTGTAAGTCCTCTTGACTTATAAGGAGAAAGCACTCTTGTAAGATCCTTACGACCTTTAAGAGACCATATACTTAGGAATCCTCACGATCCCTAAGGAGAAAATGCACCTACGAGATCCTCACGACTCGTAAGGAGAAATACCTTTGTGAGACCCTTACGGCTCATGAAGTCAAAACCCTTAATCGACAGGATCCTAACCCTGTTCGCTAAGCCACCTTTGTTCGACATCGACAGAAGCAAATAATGATTCGCTCCTGGCAATATCCCAGTTGTCGCGGTGCTGATGCCGAAATCGGTGTCTAATTCCAAGCTTGCAGCAAAAAGACAGCGAGCTACACATGCATACGAAATAGCCGAAATGATTGGGCAACTCGCAATAAAAAGCAGCGAGTAAAAATAAAACAAAATAGCCGAAATGATTGGGCACCGCGAAAAATAGCCTAAATGATTGGGCAATCGCGACTTTCGCGATATAAAAGCTGAAATGATAGAGCATCGCGGAAAGAAATAAAAAAATTCTGAAAGAGTGAAACTTTTTGCCCTACAGGTAAGATTACATCAATCCCTGTATACAATCCAGGGGCACAAACAAAAAGGGAACCACACCTTCCCCCCAGGCTCCATCCGAAAGAAAGCCAAGTCTCGACGGTTCACAGACAACCTAGAGACCACCTCAACATTCATCTCGTTACAGCTGACGCAACGTCAGCAAAGAGGAGTGATGGCAAAACCCCAGCTCCACCTCAACATTCATCTCGTTACAGCGGACGCAATGTCAATAACGGCATTCCTTCGCAGTCCAGCAGGATGCAGATGCAACGTCAATGAAAGACCTCACGGTCGAAACAAAACGGAGTGATGGCAAAGTCCCAGCTCCACCTTAGCATTCGTCTCGTTACACTAGACGCAATGTCAACAACGGCGTTCCTTCGCAGTCCAGCGGGATGCAGATGCGACGTCAACAAGCGACCCCAAGGTCAAAACAAAGCGGAGCCACGGGAAAATCCCCAGTTTCAAGTCCCGACGGTTCACCAACAACCTAGAGACCACCTCGACGTTCGTCTCGTTACAGAAGACGCGATGTTACCCCAGTGTTCTTCCTCTAACAGGATTTGGACACGCCAAAACAACGAAGCAAAGGCAATATTCCTAGCTTCAAGGTCTTGAAGGAAACTCATATAAAACCTGAAAGACTATCGGAGATCATCCCACACCAGCGCGGAGTGGTCACCACCTCGACGTTCGTCTCGATACAGCAGACGAGATGTCACCCTAGCGTTCTTCTTCCAACAGGATTCAGAGACGCTAAAACAAACGAAGCGAAGGCCAAACTCCTAGCTTCAGGGTCTTGACGGCAACTCATATAAAACCTGAAAGACTATCGGAGATCATCCCGCCCCAGTGCGGAGTGGTTATGACTCATCGGGGCTCTCCAAAATGAGCATAACCTCAATTAAAAGGCGGCATGGCAAAATTCCTGACGCTTGCTCTTCCGACGGTCAAACTGCCTAGGCGGATTGCTTGAAGACGTCTTGTCCCGCCCCCGAAAAGATCAGAGACACGACATGTCGCAAGGCTACTCGAACAGCAAGATTGCCTATCGAGGAATACATCAACCAACGCGACGGTGCGACGGGTAAAAAACCCTAGTACCACAGGCCCTAACGAACTTCTATTAGCAGGAGTTAACTGTGACGTTAGGAAATCCTTGCGAGAACTTCTCGATTCGTCTCGACTCGTGGGGAAAATAATGTTCCTGCGAGAACTTCTCGACTCGTCTCGACTCGTAGGGAAAAGCCTTAGGCAATGGGGATAAGGACCTGTTTCCTAAGCACTGGGGCTCTGCAGGTCAGTCCAAAATGGATTCTTGCATACTATTCACGTGCCACACTCTCCAAAGTCGAATCTCGACAAGGAGGGAAACAACCACTTACGGGTCCTCTCAACTTGTAAGAGGGAAAATTCTCTTGTGAGATCCTTACGACTCTCAAGAGAAAACGCGCTTAGGAATCCTCACAATTTCTAAGGAGAAAATACATCTACGAGATCCTCTCGACTCGTAGGGAGAAAAGTCTTTATGAGACCCTCACGGCTCATAAACTTGAAAAATCTTAGGTAGCAGATCTGAACCTGCTTCCTAAGTCATCACTACCTCTCAAAGAATTCAAGAGCGAAATGCTCACTCTGTCATATACAGGCTACACTTGCCAGAGTAACATACCAACAACACAGCAAAGAGAAGAAAACGATAGTGGGAGATAAGAAAAATGTGTCTTTATTCACGTGCTCAATTGAATACAAGATACATCGTATAAAAGAATAAAAAATGGATACATGTTATTCAACGATTACAAGTGTTTGATTGATACAAAGGCAGCTACTGAGAAGGAGGCGTTTTCAATAAGTCAGCTAGTTGCTCTCGCACCCCTTTCAGTGCCTTCTCGTGATCAGCCACCGCAGCAGCTTCGCCTCAATTCGAGCCCTTTGCTGCAAGCATGATGAAATCTTCTCATCGATTTCCCGTTGGGCATCTTCCCGACTCTGCGTAACCCGCTTAATGAAGTCGAGTTTCTGCCTCAATGCCAGCCCATCCGATATACATCGCTGCAAATTGTCAAAGACGGCTCTCAGTTGTGCGGCGTTCGCTTCGACTTGGGCACGCAGCCAGGCAGATTCACCCGAAGCCTCCTCACGTTCCTTCCGCCTCAAGGTCGCTTCTTGTTCAAAATGGCGGAGGAAGGACACACTTTGCTCAACCCACGTAGCCCGCTGGGAGTTCACGGCCAGAATCTCAGGAGCAGGACGCCTAAGCTCAAGCTCATGCAGGCAGGCCTCAATCTTCCTGCAGTGGTTAACTCAAAACTCAACGACGCCCTCACTATGAAAGTTCACGAGCGTCGCCAGCATGGGATTAACCTCCGCGGCAAAATCCGCAGCGAATGTGGGAGTCTCCACGTCAAGCTCCTCAATGTAGTCGCTCAATATGCGCAGACTATTCGCGGCACCTTTTGAGGATGGACGTCTGGAAAAGGGCCATGCCGGCATTATAATGCGAGACTCAAACGGGGCTGGAGTCGATGTGACCGCTACAAAACAAATCACAATAAGATGTCGACTTAAGGAATAAAAAATATATATGAACAAAAGAGTCTATTATACCGGCTGCAACAAGGGGCAAAGCTGGGAGTTCCGGTGGCGCGGCGATACCCTTGACCCCCCTTCAATTTGTAAGGCTACGAGCAATGCAAAGAAGAATTAGCAATAACATGACTGCCCGTTAAAGAAAAGAAGGGACGTCGGTTAGAAAAGATACTCACCGACACCAGCGAGTGGACTAATCTCCGACGGGAAAGAGAAGTGCGGGTTCAGCACCTGATACAAATGATCAAAAAGAACTCCTGCGAGATCACGATGATACATGGTCAGTACACGAAAGATGCTGTCCCCGATTTAAATTTATCACAAACACATACCTTCCAGCATTTGAGAAGATATAAGAGAAGAGGGAGGGGCGGTCACCGCCAAAACGGTAACTGGTGGCGCTTCCTTGGGTGGCACAACCTCGATGCCCACTGCAGCTGCATTCAAAACAAAAGTACTGTCAGAAAAGGTGGAAAAGGGATTGCAGAATAAAATAGAAAGCAACAACCTGAAATTTACCTGGTAAGTCACCGGTCGAGACCACAACAAGGGCATCACTGGATGCAGTGACTGCCTCACCCTCCTCCGTGCTCCCGAGTACATCATCAGGGATGTGGGCCGGTGTAATAACTTCCGGTGGAGAAACAGTAACCATCGCTATCGGCTCCAATGGAAGGACGGTGGCCTTGACTACCTGTCCCGTAGTCTCCGGGCCATCCCCAGAGAGAGACGTTGGACCAACGGCCAATGAAGATGCCTCTTCCGAAGGAGCAATCACCTGGGGAGCAGGAATCACTAAGGGAAGCTCCATCACGGGAGCAACAATTGCGTCAACCCCCTCCACACTGGTTAGTGCCTCGTTGGGGATATCTGCGAAGTCCATAGTCAGGGCACAACTTGGACTCAGCTCCTCTGCCATCGCCGAAATCCCAACAAAGTTTGTACGAGGATAAGGATATATATATATATATGTATGTATGTATGTATGTATGTATGTATACAAGCAATACAAAATATTACAACGAGATACATGAACATACCGATGCGCAAGGGAGCTTCTAGTATAGCTTGTTCAAGCCGACGTTCCTTCCTGAGGAGGTATGCTTGCCGAGGTTCGAGAGTAGACTCGGCGTCGGCTGAGACGGCCTGCTTAAGAGCCCTTTCGCCCCACTCTTCCAAAGGGCCTATGAATAGCCGCCGTATCTACGGAGGGTCTTCATAAAAGATGACGGCAAGGTAAGGCCTCTTCGGGATCCTTACATTCTCGGATTCGTCTTGTGAGCGTCTTATAGCCTCAGCCAATTGTGCAGCTTTCTCAGCAGATGAACTCGGAAAAAGAAGACTATCTTCTGGCGGATTAGTAGCGGTCTTCTTCCCCCGCTTTGGCCCAGAGCCAGTGACTGTAGAAGCTCGCTTCTTTCCCCTCGCCGCCCGCATTCTAAGCTGCTTCTCGGTTTTGACAGAGAGGGAAGACTTCTTCGGGACCTCCGCCAAGGGAACATTATCATCAAAGCCGGGTTTTACCTCCAGAACCGTTACGGTATCTATCATCGGTCGTTCAAGTGAAGCCTCTGTTGGCAATAAGGCACGAAGCCTTTCCTCCTCTTCAAAGGTTTTAAGCGAAGCAGCAATGGCTTCTTCTGTAGAGGCACCTGTTGAAACAGCAAACATCAGTCAAAGCATGACAAAAGAAGAGTGAAATAAACAGTGGAGAGATAAGGGTAAAGTATACCTGACTGCGCAAGGGCGGCCAGTTCTTTTTCGAGGGTGGCTGACTGTTTGGAAGCTTCAAAGGCAACCTCCAAATCGGTATCATCAAGCATCCTGAATAAACCCTCATTCGTCCCATATTCGCTCAAGCCTTCGCTAGACGGAGCATGGGGCGTCGAGCCTAATATGGTGTCTAAAGAAAGTACTTGTTTCTTTTTCTTCTGAGGACGGGTGTCGGTGGCCGATGACACGAGTTTGCGTTTGGTAGACGCCTTTGGACGACGAGTCCCAATTTCTTTTCTTACATCCGACTCGGGGGACGCGGCAGCCACCTCTTTCTCAGGCGTGCTGGATGGGGGCAACCCGCGCGTAGGGCTTAGCACGTGTGGAGGCTTAACTACAGTGACCTCTTTCAGGGGAAGATGAACAATGTTCCGTCGCTTTAGAGGAACATTTCGATCACCAGCCGGCACTGCACCCTTGCGATCGAGCAACAATCATTTCTCCTCCCTGATGACGGCGCCCATTGAATGCTGATACCACGCCATATACACATTAAGGGCCTTTGGGAAGCAGCTCGGTTCACTGATAAAGAAGTTGGACCCTGTGTTCAAGCGCATGAAATGATGCAGTGCGCCCCGCATTCCCTCTTCGGCAGCGGCAGGTTCGGCCAAGAAATCCTTAAGTAGGACGCCCTGATTGTAACTCGGCTGCTGAGCGAAACGATGCGGGTTATATCTCATGAATAGCGCCGCATCATTTTGCCTGAATACGAGAAAGCCTGGCCGGATAGGGTACAGATGAAGAATCTCCCGAGCCTTCAAGACGGAGACCCCATCTTTAAATATGTCCTGCAGTGGCAGCACCGCCTTCCCCGACTCTTGGCCGACGGTTAAAACTTTATCAGTAAAAGACATGCCAACCCTAACCGTGCGCGGGCGAAGAAGCAAGCCTCTAGCTTCCCGTTGCGTCGGAGTTACGATAGAAGTGCCAACCAGTCGCATAATCCGAGGGAACTTGCACCTGTCATAAAAACCCGGCCTCTTGCGGATGCCGAAGACGCCTAGCACGTGTAACTCGAGCCATGACGTGAAATAATGCATCGGGAAATTTACCGACTGCACCCCTGGCTCAGTGGTATCAGCTGCCAAGCTGAGGCCATGATACATATGGGCTAACCCAGCAATCCCCACAGCCACTTGTATCCCGGCAACCATTCGATGCGCGGGATTGAAGACGGACGGCCTCATGCGGCGAGGGTGCATGGGAAGCGTGAACCAACTCAGCCATAACCCAAGGAACCCTAAAAAGAACGTTTCTTCGTCAATCCCAGGAGCCGCCGGCTCTGTAAAAGGGATGACCGGGGTATCAGGTAGAAAGAAGCTCTTCTGATCCCCCACCATCGCTGGCAAATTGCCTAAACCCAAGCCGAAGGGGTCGTCAAGACTAGCGAATTTGTCAACTTCTTCCTTCAATATTTCTGGGCGAAGAAAATCAGCGATAAAAGCCATAAAATTAACTCCATGACCTTCGGATGCGAGAGAGAGGTTTTCATACATATTCAACACCTTTATCAAGCTCGGAAACTGGTGTTGAATAGCATTCTCGGGAGTAAGACCTATTGCTATGGATTTGGTAGCGAAAACATACTCATCCGGGGGAAGCAATTCCTCATAATATTCCCCCCTAACGAGTAAACTTGAGACCTCTGCAAACTCCTCCAAAGAAATGGAGACTTCTCGATCTGATAGGAGGAAGGTGTGGGTCGGAATGTTCCACTGTTCTAGAAATGCCCTGACCCACCATGTAGGGGTATCACGCCCCACTTCCCAGTGTACGGCAACGGGGACGCGACGAGGTCCGCTACGTATATACTCAGAAGTACATACGCTAAGCGTATCTAAGCAATATAAAATAAATACACAAGAGACAAGAAATAAAAAGAACATCAACTTTTATTTATTAACATTCTTTGTACAATACATGAAGGAAATACAACTGAAATAAAAAGATGCCTAAACAGTGGCATAACAGGAAATGTAAAATACTAAATGGAAAAGTGTACAATGAACTAAAGTGCAGGGTCTTCGGCAAACTGCTCCAAGTCTTCTTGAGATGGCTCAATCTCTGCCGGGTCCAAACCACCTGACAACATTCAAAGAAGAAAGAAATAGAATGTCGTCAGCGAACAGGTCGCTCGGTAAGTCCCAAAGATAAGGGAGAGAGAGTAGCTTTTAATGTTGTATTGTATTGTTGTAATGCTGTATTAACGCTGTTGTTTGTAGCTTGGTATAGAAGAATGCCAGTGTATACGAGAGGGGTCTCTATATGCTAGAGACCAGGGCAAACAGAATATAGAGTACAAGGCTCCGTTAGAAGGCCCGGAACAACGGCAATTGGATTCATATTAGGTGTCTTAAATCTGACCGTCTCGTGCAACTTTTAACATCTTCCGTACCAATCTACCCTTTAAACCCCGCGATATCTTGTTTGTATTGTTATCTTGTAAATTGTATTGGTTGTATGATTGATTGACTGACTGACCGAAACCATGATATAAGGAAACGGTTATAACCGTAAGTCATGTAAATGGAATACTGAGAATCATGTAAAAGGAATATATATCCATGGTTCAGTTCAGTCAAGTTGTATAAATTGATAATTGTATTCATAGATTCATGTGTTCATATTGAATTGGAATCTTGTAGATTATAGATTAACTTGAATTATATTCAAGTCAGATTAATCAGACTCAAACCCGAGTCAGACAATCAGAAATATGAATCGAAGTCTTATAATTGCTAGGGTCCTTAGGATAATTTATAAAACTTAAGGGGTTTTATGTAAACATACTTTTATATACTTTTCAAAATACACCCCAAGTATTTATTGTTCGTCTTTAGAGATGTAATGAGGGTGGATTTTATGTTGTGACATTTCTAGTGAAAATATCCTAGTTTTATAAATAAGGGTATTTATCTGTAATATTGATTATTTGAAGTTCATGGTATTTTAATGTAAAATATATTCTTGTGATTTTTAGAAAAAGGTGGAAAATTTATATTATAATAAAATAGGTATTTAAATGATAAATATACATATGTTTATACAAAAATAATTTTAATAAATATTTTATATTCCAAAAATCTCATTTTCTTAAGATGTCGTATTTTAAACCTTTCGAGACCGAATGCTCCTTGCGGAGCTCTGAATCTCGCACTACTAAGCCCGAGGGTGCACGATAAACCATACTATCCCTAACGGGTTCCCCAAAGGTGGGTTGTAGGGGCGCTTTGCAAAGATTGTAAAATACTAATCCTTTAGAAAACGGTTTTATAAAGTAAAAGGTATTTATTTGCAAAGTGTAATTTCCGTATTTTAGATTCTAGGGTTTCCTAAACCAACTAGCCTATTTCTAAATGGTCTAAACGACAAGTCGTTAGAAGCCTCAAATCGCTTCTTCACCGCCAATTGTGGCCAGGTAAGTACAAATGAGGAAGGAGGGATCCGCTCACGAATCGTAAGACGGGCCTTTTAAATTTACCTAAGCTCACTTGCCTAGCCTAGACACCATAAAGTCAGGTTTAGATAAACGATCGATGTCCACAACTTATCGTATTTCCTAATGAGAGGTATTTGTTTAAAAGCGTATCAAATCTAAAACTTTTAAGAATGATTTTATTAAGAATATGGTATTTAAGTGAAAGTTTTGTTTTATCGTATTCTAAGTTCTTTGATGATTTCGTTTAGGTTTGTATTTGCGTGTGTGTGAAGGTAGGTCATTATCTCGTGCTCTACTTTAAATGTATAGCAAAGTTTAGGGGTTAAATGTGAAATCGAAATATGATGGTATTAAAGTGAAAAATACGATAGATTGGAAAGGTTATCATTTCATGTGAGAAAACTTATTCAAATTATTCGTTGAATATTTAATAGTCAACAATAAGATGTTTAGGCATGATTGAATTGATTAGAAGTGAAATTTTATAAAAGACCGAGTCGGAAATCGGATTTGTTCCGATTCCATCGGGTTTCGTAATTTCGTATTTTAAAAAAATAGAAAGGGGGATAGAATGGGATTTACGGGTTTCGATCTATACTAAGGAATGTAGGGGAACTAAAGGAGTTGCCGAGGCGTTGCTTCGTCGTCGGTTGTTTCTAAAAACATCGCCGGAATTCCCGCCGGAATTTCGTCGGAGCTTCGCCGCGAACTTGATTTCAAAGTACACACTTCTTAGAAATTTTGAGAGAGTGAGCTTAGGATTTTAGGGGTGAGAGAGTGGTGTGTAGGGTTGGTATTTATAGGGTTAGGCTAGGGTTAAGGAGATGAAAAGTTTAAAATAAAAATGTAATAAAAATATATTAAAAGTGGAGTAATTGGGGGTTTTAAAGAGCTCTGGAAGTGGCCTGAGGCTGAAATTTTGCAGGTGCATAGGGAATATGAAAAGACACAACTTTCATGTTGGGGCCGTCGCCGGAATCGGCCGACTCGGGGGTGACTCGGTCGGAGCACTGAGTCGGCCGAGACATGGCCGAGTTGGCCGATTCCCGAGTCCGGCGGCCAGGATCCCCCCCGACGGTTCATCTAACTCCTAGAAATGTTACATCTTTGGGTGTAGTGGGGTTTTTGTGAGATATGCACGTGTAAACTCTTGGTATTCTAAAGGTTTTTAAAAAAATCAATATTAAAAATAATGTGGGGTATGGGATTTGAACTCTGGTGGATTGGTTCAGCAGTGCAAGGTATTACCAATGAGCTACAAGCTCCTTCTCGTAATTATGGTGTGAAATAATTATTTAAACTGGTAACAGCACCATTAAATACCCTAAGTATACTTTAATTTTAGAACAATTTTATGTACACTAAAAAAGATGGAGTTATTTAAAAACAAAATAATTACTTACATATTGTGGTCAGGTTAAAATACTCTTTTATGGATTTTGAAAAAAAATTGTATAGAAAAGTGTATAGGAAAATTAAGGTTGTTACAATGGGGTGTGGAATATTAAAACAAAGAAGCATAAACGGCGGAATACAATCCGAGCTTCATCAACTATGATTTCCTCGCCGATAAAATATACCAGGCCCACTGCAAATACCCGGCTGGCTGACGGGGAGTTAGTCCTACATTGTACGGCTGTCCCCAAGAACGTGACTCGCCTTGACATATGCGTCGCCCTAAGATGTCTAAAGCTACCGGTGGCTGCACGGGTACTGCGGCGATAAAAGGCCGAAGGAGACCTTCTGAAGTCCAGTTGACCTCCTTCACGGTGTAATTTATCGGAGGCGCATCTGCATAAGCAATCGCTAAAATAGGCTCCGAGGGTGTCATACAGGAAAAGCTCCGTCGGCCCATGATAATTTGGTCATACCATTTACCCCATAAATGAAGACTCTTGTGCTCTGGGTCATGATCTTTTATCAACGCAAATACCTCACGGTCAACAGGTGCTTCAAGGAACCCGCCTTCTGAGCGAATGAACGGGAAGGAGGTATTGGAAGACATAATGCCTGCGCGAAAAAGAGTGAATTTTCAGTCGCCCATGCTATAAATTAAATTCTATTACAAAAGTACTATAAATCCGTACCGCACTGCAATGCAGTTAAAAGGGACCAAAGGGGACACACAAAATCTAGATGACAGTTCATCATTAATAAAATAGTCTCATCATTGGATGAGGCTGTCATTAAAAGAGAAAATCCTCAAGAGATTCTCATTAAATGAGAGATCCCTCTGGCAGAGGAGTAAAACTGCCATTGAGAGCAGCGCTCTTCACTAGACAGACATCTGTCAAACTCTAATGATGAAGGAATAAAATTCCTCAAGAAGAGCCTTGCTCTGAGAAGATGATCCATCAAAAATAAAATTTCATTTTTGATCTTCAAGATCCATGAACAGACTCTTAAGAGTTATTCACATGAGATTAAAAAATATACATGTTCAGAAGAGTAAAGCTCTGTTAATGAAACCCTAAATGGGTTTTCTTTAGATCAAAGATGTATGAAGAGCAAGGCTCTGTTAATGGGTAAGACCCTAGTTTATTAAAAGATTTAAATTTTACCTAAAATTTTAACAGAGTTTTTACTCTTGAAAAGTTCTTGAATTGAAGAGCAATGCTCTGAATAAAAGTTCTCAAAGAAGAAGATGAAAATCATGTAAGCGACCAAAGGTCCTATTTATAGGCAATAGAACGCCTCTTTAACTTCTGAGTTGATCCAAGGGTGCAAATGCTGCCACCGCTGCACTCACGTGTGGGCCACATGAGCGCAACGGTGGGGGGGAATTTGTTTCCCCCAATTAGAGCAAAACTCTATTTGAAATTTGAATTTCAAAAATTGAAGCAACGCTTCAGATCCAGCACTAGGCGGGCTGCGCACCACGTGTCAAATATTGGTGCGCTAGCGCAAAGTGCGCTGCGCTCTGAGCAGCGCACCACGTGCAAAGCACGGGTGCGCCAGCGCCGGAATTATAAAATTCCCCACCGTTAGATCAAAAGATCTAATAATAATGATAATCATTAATTAATCAGAATTAAAATTCTGTTATGGAAAGATTTTCCAATCTTGTTAAAAACAAGAAGATTGCCTTCTGTAAAACAGAAACCCTAGGATCAAAGATCCAACGGTGGGAAACATTCCCAAATCAATCAGAGAAAGATCTATTTAACTGATTCAACAAATCAACTTGCCCTATATAAATGCCCCAGGACTTCAAATCTGAGATAGAGAAATCCCCCTATAAACTTTGAGAAACTCAAAAAGAAAGAGAGCAAGCTCTTGCAAGAAGATATTTTTTCAAGGTAAAGATGATGAATGATGAACACAGAGATGAAATCATCTCATAAAAAGAAAAATTATCTTCTTAAAAGATCATAGATCTACAAAGAACAAGGTCTTTCATAAAAAAGATCAAAATATCTCATCACATAATAAAAGAAGAACATATTCTTCACACAGATCATTGATCTATAAAGGCAAAGCCCTTTCAAAAATAAGAACTGTTGTTCTTGAATCTTGAGACAAAGTCTCTTTTAAAAGAACATAAATTTGTTCACGGATCATAAAAATTGATCAAATGCGCTTTACGCTATTGAAC
This sequence comes from Agapanthus africanus, assembly GCA_030015575.1. NCBI lineage: Eukaryota > Viridiplantae > Streptophyta > Magnoliopsida > Asparagales > Amaryllidaceae > Agapanthus > Agapanthus africanus. The sequence goes on along the minus strand of JASDDO010000031.1, from coordinate 680,878,189 downwards.
TGCACCTTCCGCTCTTGAATTGCGCTTCTGCGCTCTTTGGATCGGCGCTCACCGCCAAAATGCGCCACATGTCAACCATGTATGCAACTTGCGCTTTGCGCTTCTGAAATAGTGCACTGCGCTCATGGGCTGGCGTTCAGCGCCAAACGCGCCACGTGTCACTCACAAGTGCGCCACTAAATTGATAGCGCAATGCGCTCATAAACTGGCGCAATGCGCTCATAAACTGGCACAATGCGCCCATCATCTGGCGCTTAGCGCCAAGCGCGACACGTGTCCTTCTCGTGTGCGCTACTTGGCAGAGGCATACTGTGCTCTTTAACTGGCGCAAAGCGCCTGGCGCGCCACGTGTTGCGCTGACAGAACATAAATTGTTCTGATGAATACTCTGCATTCAATACAAGATAAAAATATTGTCAGAAGGGCCAAGCCCAAATAGAGGCTTAATAGCCAGAATGAAAATGTTAAACATTTATTGGACTTAGCCCAATATTGGCCATAAGTCCTCAACTTATATTTAATTGAGCCTATCTGCTCATGAATATTTAACAAATCTTAGTCCCAAATTGGGCTACAGATCTTCCAACCAACTCACACCGGTTCGAGGGTACATCTCTTTACTCCTCTGATATTTGTCGTTGTAATCCTTCAACGTCTTCAGAGAGGTGACGGGTCCCAACAACTATACATTTCATACACTATGACGTCTTTAAACTGGACTGTGGGGTCCTTAAACCCATGGACTATGATGTCCTTAACCTTAGACTGTGGGGTCCTTAAACCCACGGACTATGATGTCCTTAACCTGGACCACCATGTCCTTAAACTGGTAATGGACCACCATGTTCTTAAACTGGCAATCGATCACAATGTCTCTAAACTAAACAATAGAGGCCAAATACTCTTTTGTTGGATCTAAACGATCCCATTAAGTTGATCTTATTCTAAAATTAGACTAACGTATCCTGAACAAACGTTTAAGTTGATTTTAGTCTCAAATGAGACTAACGTATCCTTAAACCCAACCCCAAACCCAAATCTAAGAAAATACGGATTTGGACTAATCCACGCACTACGGGCGACAACATAAATTAGTCTCCGTATACAATCCACGGGCAACCAAAAACAAAACAAACACCCACGACACGAAGTGACCATTTGGAGAAGGAGAAAGTGGTTACCGCGATGCGGTAGCGTAATTAACTGCAGGGGCTTGCGCCTGCAGGGAAGAGCGTCCCCACAATCAAAAACCCCTCAACGAGGGGGAATCTGACAAAGTCTGCTATATCAGCCGCGTCCATTTAAACCTTCGATACATGGTGCCATAAATCAACTTGGCATCTTCGGAGAGGTGGACGGATAGCACCAAATAGCATCTGCCCCCAAATTCAGGCAAGACGGACCTATGCGGTCGCGTCTATGTGTTCGGCGATAAACAGTAGTATTATATTTTTTCCTCTCAGCATCATTGCTTACAAGTTTATGTCTTATCGCGAGCTTGAATCCAGCAACCACGATATATCTTTCCTCTCGTCCCGTAAGAATCAATCTGTTTGCGTTTTGAAGAATATGGAGAAATGCAAAAGAAGTTTTTGATGATTGCAGTAGTTCGAGATTAACCCCAGCGGGAGCTGGTACATACCGCTTCAAGGACGATCAGATGTAAGATATTTGATTGAAGAAGTTTTGACATACCCGCCTCAAATTATCAGAATAGCGCAGCAGAAGAATAGTGGGCTAATAATCGAAAAGTCTTAGAACAAACTTGCAAATTCATGATGAAGGGAACTGTTTACTGAAGGGTGAAGTTCGTAAACAAGTTGCAGATGAAGCGCTGATAGCAGTTCGGGATTTCATGGATGTGTTCAAGAACATCTCGAGTTTACCGTCTAAACGAGATGTGGAGTTTGCGATTGATCTTATTCCTATAGCAATGCCAATTTTGAAAGCTTATTATCTGATGGCACCGGTGGAACTGGAAGAAGTAAAGAGATAAGTTTCTAAATTACTAAAGAAAGGTTGGATTCACAGTAATGGTTCACCGTGGGAAACGCTAGTTCTTCTAATCAAAAAGAAATATGGCACGCGGAGGATGTGCATCGACTATCGAGAGTTAAATCGAGTGACTATTAAGAATAAGTACCCAATCTCTTGCATAGACGAATTATTCGATCAACTCGGTGGTACGAGAGTAGTCTCGAAGTTGGATTTACGATCAGGGTATCATCAAGTTCGGGTGAAAGAATAAGACATTTGCAAGACAGCGTTCCGAACTCGATATGGGCATTACGAGTATTTAGAGATGCCATTTTGAGTTACTAACGCACCAGCAATATTTATGGACTAAATGAACCGAATCTTTTCACCATATCTGGATCATTTTGTAGTGATGTTTATTGACGATATTTTGGTTTATTTGAAGAGCAAAGAAGAGTATGAAGAACACTTAAAGATCGCACTGTAAATGTTGAGATAAGAAAAGTTATATGCTAAGATAAGCAAGTGTGAGTTTTGGCTCGAATAAGTGAAGTTCTTGGATCATACTGTATACGGAGATGGAATCGCCGTTGACCTTGAAAAGATTGCAGCTGTTCATGATTGGCCACTTCCAAACAACGTAGGCGAGATCAGAAGTTTTCTTGGACTCTCCGGATACTATAGAAGGTTCGTGAAGAACTTCGCTTTTATAGCAGAACCATTGACCAAGCTAACACGAAAGGAGGTACCGTTTGCATGGACTGAGAAGTATGCGTCAGCTTTTAAAGCATTGAAGCAAAGATTGACCACCGCTTCTATTCTGACCTTGTCAGACAATTCTGGAGGGTTGGTTATTCACAGCGACGCATCTAGAAAAGGCTTGGAATGTGTTCTAATGCAGCATGTGAAGGTCATAGCTTACGCATCGAGACAATTAAAAACTCATGAGAAGAACTACCCAACTCATGATCTGGGGTTAGCAGCAGTGATTTTTGCTCTGATGATTTAGAGACACTACTTATTGGGTGAAAAGGTAGAAGTATTTACCGATCACAATAGCCTAAAGTATGTGTTCACACAGAAAGAGCTCAACATGAGGCAACATAGATGGTTGGAGCTGATGGTTGACTATGATCTTGATCTAAAATACCATCCGAGAAAAGTTAATGAAGTGTCGGATGCGCTAAGTCGGTTGCCACCGATACGGATTTTGACTGCACAAAAGGAGATTATAGATGATTTTCAGAGATTCGAATTGGAGATTGTACTACCGAATTCTTCGGGACACTTGGTGCAGTTGCAAGTACAATCATCCTTGATCTATAACATTAAAGTAGCGCGGTCGCACGATCCAACATTGCAGGAGTTTCGAGAACAAGTAGAAGCGGGACTTCAAACGGACTTGTTACTTCATGAAGATGGTTCGTTACAATATGGTGGTCGTTTATGTGTGCCCAAAGGAGATGTTCGAGAAGAAGTCATGAAGGAGGCTCATAGTTCCACGTATTTAGTACACCCGGGAGAAACAAAGATATACAAAGATCTGCGACAACATTTATGGTGGGAAAGCATGAAAAGGGAGATTGCTCGCTACGTATCGAAGTGCTTGGTGTGTCAGAAAGTCAAGGCTGAATATCAAAGGGTGACTAGTTTTTTACAACCACTTCCGATTCTTCAATGGAAGTGGAAACATATAACCATGGATTCACGGAGTCGAAGGGGCAATAATACAGTTTGGGTCATTGTCGATCGATTAACCAAGACAGCTCACTTTATATCTTTTCAAGTTGGTCAGTCGATAGAAGATTTAGCAGAGCGGTACATGCAGGAGATTGTGAGATTGCATAGAGTACCTGTAAGCACTGTTTCCGATCGTGATACTCGATTTCTATCACACTTTTGGAGGAGTCTACAGGAAAGTTTAGGAACTTGCTCGAAATTTATCATGGCCTATCATTCTCAGACAGATGGTCAGTATGAAAGAACGATCCAAACTCTTGAAAATATGTTGAGAGCATGCATGTTAGACTTCAAGGGTTCTTGGGAGGATCATTTACATTTAGTGGAGTTTTCATACAACAACAGTTTTCATGCAACTATACAGATGGCTCCATTCAAAGCATTATACGGTCATAAGTGTCACCCGCCTGTTTGTTGAGACTATATTGGAGAAAGAAGATTGTTGGGATCGGAACTCATTATGCAATCTGTGGAGAAAGTTAACTTAATCCGTAATATATGAAGGTGGATCATGATTGACAGAAAAGTTGGGCTGATACTAGAAGAAGATTTTTGGAGTTCGCTGCTCGTGATCTTGTGTTCTTGAAGATATCACCGACTAGAGGAGTGATCCGATTTGGTAGTCGAGGCAAGCTTAGTCCTCGATTCGTGGGGCCTTTCGATATCATCGAGCATGTTAGAGAGGTAGGTTATCGATTGGTTTTTCCACCATCCTTAGCGGGTGTTCATGACGTGTTTCATATATCTCAACTCCGAAAGTATGTTTGAGATGAGATGCACGTCCTACATCACTCGGAATTGACAGTGAGAGAAGATTTGACTTATAAAGAGCAACCGATGACGATTGTGGATCGACGAGAAAAGGTTCTCAAGAATAGGGTGATCCCTATAGTTCTTGTTTCATGGGGAAATCGTTCACATGGAGAATCTACTTGGGAACGTAAACACGAGATTCGACAAAAATTTCTTCATCTCTTTCCTTAGATCCGTATCTTCTTACCTTTTCCTGTTCCGTGAATTTCGAGGACGAAATTCTTTTGTAGTTGGGTATAATGTAACACCCTAGTATGGTTATACGACATTAATTGGTATTTTAACACTTACTTTATATTTCTTCTATTCTATCTATTGGGTCGCGAATGATTCGAATAGTAGTAGTCGTTATCTGACCCGACCCGCAAGTTTAGAATCCAATATGGTGCAAGATTGTATCTGAGATTTACCAGTAAAGTGTATCTATATGAATCTAGTATAATACCTATATTATATTTGTAGATCTTTATATATCATATATCTAGATTATCATATATCTTTTAATAGTCACAAGTTAAGAATAAGTTATATTTTGTTAACTGTTATCATATGGTTGTCATCCCATATCTTATTTTGCTTTTATCTTTTACGTTTAAATTTTAAGATATCTAATATCAAATATTTACTAAATTTAGATATCTTTTTAGAATCCTCTTAAATCTTAAATTAGAGATATGAATTATTTAAAATATATTCTTGTATTATGATTAAGAAGTTTACATATGTGAATTATTTTCCAAAATATATTTTTGATGAGATTTTGATGAAGATTGATTGTAGTTTGATATTATCCAGCCGCATCCTAGAAGTTTAACCGAGCCATCAAAATTTGGTGTTGATTTGTATAATATCATATTGCTTCCGTTCATCGCGTTTGTTTCGAGGTAAGTTTACAACTTACTACATGCTATACTTTATGTAATTTACTTATATGTTGCCTTACTATTATTATTATTATTATCATCATCATGCAGCTATATTTATATAATTTATACACCTTAGTTATTTAATATTAATCAGTTTTATAATATACAATGTATGCAGGTTTACAACTTATGACATGCTATAATTATATCTATAAATATATATATTGTCGTAATATTTCTTATTATTATCATTAATTAGTTTATAATCTGCATTTCATAACGTTATACAAAATATAGTTTGAAAATATTATAGTTTACACATGAAACGTCGTCGCAAAACGGATACGACAAATCTGAAATTTACTGTATATCTTACCTTATAAAATTCATTATAAATCATAAAAAAAATCATTAGCATGCGTTCTTTAGTTCATTACGAAGCTAACTCAGAATACTATAACCTTGTGAAATATTTACTTGCAAAATAATTTTTTTAAATAACGTAAATTGTAAATGAAAATACCTCTGAACTGTTGTCCAGGGAAATTCTAACATCAAACTTTCAATTTCGAACGTTCATAAATTTTTGAAGGAACAACCTGAGATATTTTAACTTATAAAAATGAAAATCTTATTGAATTAGATTTGTTTTGTTATATGACACGTCCCTTTTTTAGAACGTTTGTTATTTTTAAGTTATTTTACAAATCAGGATGACGCTGAATTTCTGAACGGAACTTTCTTGTGCGTAGTTAATCAATACTACTTTTATAGTTATTAATCGGAGTGAATATGTTATTCCTATTAATGTTATTATATCAATATCTATTTAATAAATAATAGTGCATGTGTTTTAATATTCAGCAAATATTACCGATTTACAGTTTTATAGTATCCGTTTATGATCCGTGTATACCTCTACTTTCTCACCCAATAGATAGTGCCTCCAAATCTTCAACGCAAAGACTACTGCAGCCAACTCCAAGTCATGCGTAGGGTAGTTCTTATCGTGGTTTCTCAGTTGTCGAGAGGCGTAAGCAACCACTCGGCCATGCTGCATTAGGACACAACCTAATCCCTTCCCTGAGGCATCACTGTGTATCACTAAACCACCGGAATCATCTGGTGCTGTAAGAATAGGCGTCGCGGTTAACTTCTGCATCAGTGTGTCAAATGCCTGAGTGCACTCCTCTGTCCACGTAAACGGTACGTCCTTCCATGTCAGCCTCGTCAATGGTTCAGCGATTCTTGAGAAATCTTAGACGAATCTCTGATAATAACCTGCCAATACCAGAAAACTCCTGATCTCGGCCACTGACTTCGGCGTTGGCCAATCTCCGACAGATTCTATCTTTACCGGGTCCACCGAGATGCCTTCGCCCGAAACAATATGTCCCAAAAACTGAACCTTGTCGAGCCAGAATTCACACTTGCTTAGCTTTGCATACAACTTCTCTTCCCGAAGAATTTGTAGGACCGTGCGCAAATGCTCAGCATGCTCTTCCCGGGTCTTCGAGTAGACAAGTATGTCGTCGATAAACACAACGACAAATATGTCCAGGTACTTTGCGAACACGTTGTTCATCAAGTCCATGAATATTGCTGGGGCATTGGTAACACCGAACGGCATCACAAGGAACTCGTAATGTCCGTATCGGGTCCTGAAAGCCGTCTTGCATACATCTTCGGCTGCTACTCTGATTTGATGATATCCAGAACGGAGGTCCAACTTCGAGAATAACTTGGCTCCACTTAGCTGATCGAATAGGTCGTCAATGCGTGGGATTGGGTACTTGTTCTTTATTGTGACCTTGTTCAGTTCCAGATAATCTATACACATTCGCAGCGATCCATCCTTCTTCTTTACTAACAGAACTGGTGCACCCCACGGTGAGGCGCTTGGCCGAATAAATCCCTTCTCCAATAGTTCTTCAACTTTCTTCTTCAATTCCGCCAACTCAACTGGTGCCATTCTGTATGGGGCTCTGGATATTGGGGCTGAACCTGGAGTCAAATCGATCGAGAACTCCAAGATTCGAGGAGGTGGTAGACCTGGTAGATCTTCAGGAAATACGTCCAGAAAGTCCAGAACAATTTCTGGGACTGGGCTCTTATCAATCTCCATAGCTGTCAGCTCCTTGGGCTTGGCTCTGTACTTAGCTGGCTCCAAAGATTCGCTTCCTCCCTCGAAAGTAAACTCCGGGTGATTGGGAATGCGGAAGATCACCTTCCTTGCACGACAATCGATAACTGCATGGAAAGTGCTCATCCAATCCATCCCAAGAATTGCGTCGTAACTGCCAGTCCCAATCAGAAGGAAATTCGCATAGAATTCCCTGCCACACACTACAACCGGGCATAACCTACATTCTCGACTAGATATTATAATGTCATTACCCGTATGTATTTCCCATCCCTTGGTTAGTGGTTCATGTGGTATGGTATGTGTATCAGTGAAATGCTCAGACAAGAAACAATGCGATGCTCCCGAATCAAATAGTACTCTAGCTGGCAAGGAATGTACAAGTAGAGTACCTGTAACAACGTCTCCTGACGCCTCTGCCTGCTCGGAGGTCAAGGTGAAAGCCCGTCCCTGACCGCGACCTGTAAAGGGTTGCCTCTGCTCCTGTGGCCTCTGCTGTGGCGGTCCAGAACCTCCCTGTATCTCTACTCGCTCAGGGCAACTGCTAATCTTGTGCTGACTGGATCCGCAAATCAAGCACTGTCCCTTGGCACGGCGACAATCCTTCTGGTTATGCCTACCTCTACCGCAATAGCCGCAAACTACACCCTGTCTCTGGGGGCGATGCTGTGGTACGAACGGGCGCTTCATTTGTGTCGTTCCCGGCCTGTGAACCGGTATGGCTCCTCGAGAAGGCGCGTGGGTACGTGCTGGAACGACTGAGGGTCTCCTGAACTTGTTAATCAATTGCTCCTGAACTCTCGCCGCGTTGAGTACCTGTGCGAAAGTCTGCAAATCCAGCAATGCAATTAACTGCTGCAACTCGAAATCTAGCCCCTGAAGGAAACGTCTGGCCCTGGTGGCCTCTGAGACGACCATGTATGGAGCAAAACGGCTCAGACGGTTGAACTCTGCCGCATAAATGTCCACTGGGCGTCCATTCTGCTTCAAGAAAATAAATCTTTCCTCCATTTCTGCCTTAGCTGTGGAAGGAAAATAATGATCTAGGAAACATTCCTTAAATTTTCCCCATTCAATCAGCCCGTCTAGCCTGCTTTCTTCCACCGACCACTATGTACGGGCTTCATCTTCCAATTGTATCTTTATCACGTCCACCCTATCTTCCTCTGGAACCCTGGCGGCTGTCAATAAGTTCTCCATGTTCATCAGCCATTGCTCAGCCTCAAGGGGTTCAGCTAGCCCTGTGAATGCAGCTGGATGTAACCGTCGGAAGTCTGATACGGTACCAGCCCTAGCATGATAAGCTGGTGGAGTAGCGCCCTCGGGGGCGGTAATAAGTGCGGAGGGTCCAACTGCGGCGGTAATCGCCCTGAGTCCCTCAGTGAGTAAATCTGTCTTCCTTTTCTGAGCTTCCGTGAGAGAGGTCAGTGCACTAAGTATTCTTTCCGTGCGGTCCTGAGTGCTGGAGTCCAAGGAGGGATCGTTCGGGGACGTCATATCACTGGAAGATTCAAAAGGATAAGATCAGATTCAAGGATGAAAATCAAGAGTAGTGAAACGAGAATAACGTAATACAGTGTAGTTAATGTTATCCCTTGATACTAAACACGGCTCTGATACCAACTAAACCATGTCACGCCCCGCTTTCCAAAATACGGAAAACGAGGGATGACTAGGCCAGCCATGCTCTTACGGTCAAGGAATCATCCCGCCATAATCACACTTCGGCTTCTAGCATTACATGGTAATCAGTAAATAAAGCACAGTAGTAAAGGAATCACATCACTAATTTATTACATTAAAATCCATTGTTCATAAATTACAGATAACAAGAACAATTACTAACCAAGTTCAATCTCACGATCACTTTTATGGAAAGCAGTAAAGATAGAAAGTACACCAGACTATATCTCCGTGAACTCGAAAGGTAGATCTGCCTCCTGAACTGGTCCTTCCACGGAATCTGAGCATGCATACTCAGGTCGTCAGAGCGACACAATAACAATATTATTATAATAAGATGAAACATGTAAAAGAGCTAATACTAATGAAAGAACAATACGAGTATTCACTATATCACTATATGATGCAGAATATGATCTGTCCCTAACGGTCTCTAGGTCATGTTTGAAATCGCATAGTGGAAGGAGGATCATGTTTAACAGGAGTCTCGTACATACCCGAGACAACGGCCCACATGCCCGGGACATAACCCTGTCAGCCGGATCGCTAGATCCTACCTAATATATATCATTGCTCGAATGATCATCCTCTAAAACACGGTCCCGCTAAATACGATTCTCTTTCCAATTCGATTTTCCCTTTATCCCCAGGTTTACACTATTTATGATCTTGATTTAGTCGTGTACAAGTATACCAATGGCACGGTTTTATCATTGTTCACAGTATCAATCACTGTCACGAATATTCACTTTCCATTGGTGTACTCGTCACTCCTAAACCAACATCAATCACGCACGATAATGCAATGTCCACTGCCTCTAACACGCGCTAACACTAAGTATATGGCAAATGGGGTATGATATATGTATGTATGCCATCAATAAGCTAAGTATGTTATGAATCAATATGCATGTCATTAACTTACAAAAATTGCATAACTTCATCTGTTTAGAATTCAACGAAATGATACAAATATGATAAATAGAACACTCAGTCAGCAATTCATCAAAATTAGTTTCAGTTCAATCGGGATTCCGGTATTCAAGATACAGCTGTTTCATTTTAAGTGCTCGCGGCTGGAAATTCAGTTTCAGAACTGAATGTCCGTTTCGCGACACGAATTGCACCCAGTTGGTTTCAGAATTTAGCGATGCTACAGTTGAATAAAATCTAGGGTTTTCAATAGAGTATTCAACGCAATAGACGGATCCTCAATCACGTCTGTACGTCGAAAGTTATACACAGTTTGACATCAGTATGTCACTTCTGAATCTGTTCTGGACAGTTATACGTCCTGCCCTTTTAATTACAATTTAAATAGCAAACGGCAATGAAACGGAATGAAACCACTTGTTTTGTTTAGCTAACAGATTCATCTTTAATCCACTGTAGAGTTCCGTAACATACGAATTCAGGAAACGAAGTGACACACATTTTGGGACAGTACACTGTAATCAGAGTCGCTCTGGACTGCAGTCCAGAGTCGCACTCCGATCTAAATATCATCACAGTTACACAACAGAAATCATTAGAAGTTTACATAGGGTTAAATTTCGTCGAGTCGGCTTCGATTTAAGCCTTTGAACGCATCATTCCAGTAAGTACATAATTTACAGTAATTTTAACCATTTTCAGATACAGGGAATTTCTAGTTTTAACGGTATATTTGGGGGTATCAATTTTAGTCACTAACAGTCGTATTTTCCAGTGAGATTTATACACGATATTCATCATCATATGGGCCAATAGAAAACATCTATTTCCGTCAAATTAAGCAAGTATTTTCATTGGGGTCTAGCATCGAACACATAGGTCGCATAATATATCGGAAATCGGTAAATTATAAACTAAATGATTTAAGTTTGTATCACAATTATATTAGCATGTAGCAAGTAAAACACTTGCCTGAAAACGTCTCGGGGTTGCACGACAGCAGCGGCGTCATGAACGCGCGATGTACGTCGTGAAACGATTTGCGCGAGCTTGGCTCGCGATACGGAATTTGTGTCGGAGTTGCCCGGAGACTTCTTGTACTCGCTGGAAGCGGAGGGGGTGCTCTGTGGTTTGCCTGAGAAGTGCTGAGGTTGCCGACGGTCGACGGGGTCGCTCCGGCGATAGGCCGCAGTGGGTGTTTGGAAAATGGGTTATGGGGTTTGTGTGGTTTTGGAGAGAGGGAGAGTGGGTAGGGGCTCGGGTGTGGATTTTGGAGTGATGATGACGATGCTGAGGATGTAGAAGGTCGATAAGGCGTTTCTGGTCAGTTGGGGGCTCGGCGGCGTCGAGTGGAAGGGGTGGCCGAATGGTGCAGAGGATTGGGTGCGCAGGGGTTCTTGGCGGCGGCTGAAGGTGTAGGGAGATCGGTGGGGGTGAGTTGTGGAGAGAAGGGAGCGAGGTGGAATGGTGAGGTCGACAAAGATATGGGGTGATCACCGGCGTCGAGGGTACAGTGGGTTTGTGCAAAAATTTTGAGAGGAAGGAGGGTGAATGAGATGGTGTTGAAGAGTGAGAGAGAGATGAGGGCGACGGGGTTAGAGAGAGGAGTGCGAGGGGGTAACGTCGCACAACGTGGACATGGGCATAGGCGCGAGCTGCGGCGGAGGAGGCAGGTCGCGGATTGAAGAGCGTGAGCGGGAAAGAGGGAGAGAGCCGTTGGAGAGGGAGGTGAACAGGGGCGGGTCGGGTCTGGTGAGGAGGCGGGCTGGGCTTGGTTTTAAAAGAATTCCTTATTAAAAATCGTGGGCTGAGAAAAGAAAACGAGCCGAGTTTAAATAATTAAATTCCCTAAAATTAAACCCTGGGCTGAAGAGAAGAGTGGGCCGGAAGTTTTAAATAAAGAATTTATTTAAAATATGGTGAGTGGGCTGAGGAGAGGGAACGGGATGGGTTCATAATTAAATTTCTTTAAAATTTTGAGCTGAAGAGAAAGGCTGGGCTTGGGGATTTAATTATGAATTAAAATGGAAAAATCTAAATGGGCTTTGGTTTTTAGGGTTTGGACTATGATTTCAAAAGAGCTGGAAAATAAAGTTTAAATATTAAGCTTAAGCAACCAATTAAAATACGAGGGGAAAAAGAAAGGAAATCACTGGAATTTAGAAAATAGGAAACTTTTATTAAGATGGGAATGGGGATTTACATCATACCCCCCTTACAAAAATTTCGTCCTCGAAATTTAACAAGGATAAAAGGAAACAATGTACTAAACAAAGAGATGTGGATAACGATCACGGATATCTTCCTCCCGTTCCCAGGTGGATTCTCCTGGGGAATGACCGCCCCAAGACCCTCGGACTAAAGAAATGACCTTATTCTTCAGCACTTTCTCTCTGCGGTCGAGGATGGTAGTGGGCTGCTCCTCGTACGATAGATCGGTATCCAAAACTAGCTCCGAATGGTCCAGGACATGGCTCTTATCCCGAACATAACGCCGCAACTGTGACACGTGGAAGGTATTGTGCACACCAGCTAGCGATGGAGGCAAGGCAAGTCGATAGGCCAACTCTCCTACTCGCTCTAGCACCTCAAAAGGTCCGATAAAACGGGGACTGAGCTTTCCCCGGCCTCCGAACCTGATAACTCCACGGGTAGGGGAAATCTTCAAGAACACATGATCTCCGACTTTGAATTCTAGTGCCCTCCTGCTGGTATCTGCCCAACTCTTCTGTCGATCCTGAGCCGTCTTAATACGCTGCCTGATCATTTGGACTTTGTCGACTGTCTGAACAATGAGTTCGGGGCCCAGTAATCTTCGTTCTCCCACATCATCCTAACATACTGGGGATCGACACTTCCACCCGTATAGTGCTTCAAAAGGAGCCATCTGAATACTAGCCTGGTAACTATTGTTATAAGAGAACTCGACAAGATGCAGATGGTCCTCCCAGGAACCCTGAAAGTCCAACATACATGCTCTCAACATATCCTCGAGCGTCTGAATCGTACGCTCGGATTGTCCATCCGTCTATGGGTGATAAGCTGTGCTGAATTTAAGGCGGGTACCCAAGCTCTCTTGTAAGCTCTTCCAAAAGTGCGACAAGAATCTCGTGTCCCGGTCTGACACAATGCTGACTGGAACACCGTGAAGTCGTACAATCTCTTGCATATATCTTTCTGCCAGTGATTCTGTCGACTGCCCCACTCGAAAAGGTAGGAAGTGTGCAGCTTTTGTGAGGCGATCGACGATAACCCAAATGGCGTTATTGCCCCTAAGGCTCCGTGGTAAGGCCATCACGAAATCCATAGTAATGTGCTCTCACTTCCATTCAGGTATCGGCAGTGGTTATAATAATCCTGCTGTCTTCTGATGCTCCGCCTTCACCTGCTGGTATACCAAACACCTGGATACGAACCTCGCAATTTCCCGCTTCATCCCGTTCCACCAAAAATGTTGCTTTAGGTCCTGATACATTTTTGTACCTCCCGGATGCACAGAATAAGCTGAACTGTGTGCTTCAGCTAAAACTTCTTCTCGAACATCTCCCTTGGGTACGCAGAGTCTACTACCGAATCTCAGAGAGCCATCTTCATGTATAATCAAATCCGTTCTCAGTCCGGCTTCCACTTGCTCTCTGAACTTTTGCAATCGGGGATCATCCGCTTGTGCAATCTTGATGCGATCCATCAGGGAAGATTGCACCTGTAGTTGCCAAAGTTGACTGAGTGCGTTCGGCGTAACTACCTCAAGCTCGAGTCTCTGAAAGTCCTCAATAATGTTCCTCTGATCGGTCAACATCATGACCGCTGGCTTGCGACTGAGCGCATCTGGTACAACATTCACCTTCCCCGGGTGATACTGAAGGTCCAAGTCATAATCCGTCATCAGTTCTAGCCATCGGCGCTGCCTCATGTTTAGTTCCTTCTGAGTGAAAACGTACTTCAAACTTTTGTGATCTGTGTACACCTCCACTTTCTCACCCAATAGATAGTGCCTCCAAATCTTCAACGCAAAGACTACTGCAGCTAACTCCAAGTCATGCGTAGGGTAGTTCTTCTCGTGGTTTCTCAATTGTCGAGAGGCGTAAGCAACCACTCGGCCGTGCTGCATTAGGACACAGCCTAATCCCTTCCCTGAGGCATCACTGTGTATCACAAAACCACCGGAATCATCTGGTCCTGTAAGAATAGGCGCCGTGGTTAAATTCTGCTTCAGTGTGTCAAATGCCTGAGTGCACTCCTCTGTCCACGTAAACGGTACGTCCTTCCGTGTCAGCATCGTCAATGGTTCAGCGATTCTTGAGAAATCTTGGACGAATCTCCGATAATAACCTGCCAATCCCAGAAAACTCCTGATCTCGGCTACTGACATCGGCGTTGGCCAATCTCTAACAGATTCTATCTTTGCCGGGTCCACCGAGATGCCTTCGCCCGAAACAATATGTCCCAAAAACTGAACCTTGTCGAGCCAGAATTCACACTTACTTAGCTTTGCATACAACTTCTCTTCCCGAAGAATTTGTAGGACCGTGCGCAAATGCTCAGCATGCTCTTCCCGGGTCTTCGAGTAGACAAGTATGTCGTCGATAAACACAACGACAAACGTGTCCAGGTACTTTGCGAACACCCTGTTCATCAAGTCCATGAATATTGCTGGGGCATTGGTAACACCGAACGGCATCATAAGGAACTCGTAATGTCCGTATCGGGTCCTGAAAGCCGTCTTGCATACATCTTCGGCTGCTACTCTGATTTGATGATATCCAGAATGGAGGTCCAACTTCGAGAATACCTTGGCTCCACTTAGCTGATCGAATAGGTCGTCAATGCACGGGATTGAGTATTTGTTCTTTATTGTGACCTTGTTCAGTTCCCGATAATCTATACACATTCGCAGCGATCCATCCTTCTTCTTTATTAACAGAACTGATGCACCCCACGGTGAGGCGCTTGGCCGAATAAATCCCTTCTCCAATAGTTCTTCAACCCGCTTCTTCAATTCCGCCAACTCAACTGGTGCCATTCTGTATGGGGCTCTGAATACTGGGGCTGTACCTGGAGTCAAAACGATCGAGAACTCCAAGATTCGAGGAGGTGGTAGACCTAGTAGATCTTCAGGAAATACGTCCAGAAAGTCCCGAACAATTTCTGGGACTGGGGTTCTCCATAGCTGTCAGCTCCTTGGACTTGGCTCTGTACTTAGCTGGCTCCAAAGATTCGCTTCCTCCCTCGAAAGTAAACTCCAGGTGATTGGGAATGCGGAAGATCACCTTCCTTGCACGACAATCGATAACTGCATGGAAAGTGCTCATCCAATCCATCCCGAGAATTGCGTCGTAACTGCCTGTCCCAATCAGAAGGAAATTCGCATAGAATTCCCTGCCACACACTACAACCGGGCATAACCTATATTCTCGACTAGATATTATAATACCATTACCCGAATGTATTTCCTATCCCTTGGTTATTGGTTCATGTGGTATGGAGTGTGTATCAGTGAAATGCTCAGACAAGAAATAATGCGATGCTCCCGAATCAAATAGTACTCTAGCAGGCAAGGAATGTACAAGTAGAGTACCTGTAACAACGTCTCCTGACGCCTCTGCCTGCTCGGCGGTCAAGGTGAAAGCTGCCTCTGCTCCTGTGGCCTCTGCTGTGGCGGTCCAGAACCTCCATATATCTCTGCTCGCTCAGGGCAACTGCTAATCTTGTGCTGACTGGATCCGCAAATCAAGCACTTTGCTTGGCACGGCGACAATCCTTCTGGGTATGCCCACATCTACCGCAATAGCCGCAAACTACGCCCTGTCTCTGGGGGCGATGCTGTGGTACGAACGGGCGCTTCATTTGTGTCGTTCCTGACCTGTGAACCGGTATGGCTCCTCGAGAAGGCGCGTGGGTACGTGCTGGAACGACTGGGGGTCTCCTGAACTTGTTAATCAATTGCTCCTGAACTCTCGCCGCGTTGAGTACCTGTGCGAAAGTCTGCAAATCCAGCAATGCAATTAACTGCTGCAACTCGAAATCTAGCCCCTGAAGGAAACGTCTGGCCCTGGTGGCCTCTGAGACGACCATGTATGGAGCAAAACGGCTCAGACGGTTGAACTCTGCCGCATAAACGTCCACTGGGCTTCCATTCTGCTTCAAGAGAATAAATCTTTCCTCCATTTCTGCCTTAGCTGTGGAAGGAAAATAATGATCTAGGAAACATTCCTTAAATTTTCCCATTCAATCGGCCCATCTAGCCTGCTTTCTTCCACCGACCACCATGTACGGTCTTCATCTTCCAATTGTATCTTTATCACGTCCACCCTATCTTCCTCTGGAACCCTGGCGGCTATCAATAAGTTCTCCATGTTCACCAGCTGTTAGTGTTTATGCCCTAGAAGGCCATTACTGTATCATACTAGCTTGTATATTACTTAATGGAAGCTTGGGATATTCACATGTATATAACAGTCTTGCTAAACATGGTAGTATGCTACTTGGTTTTTCTATCTTAATATGTGAGTGTACGTATTGATAGAGCTCTTAGGATCTTGCTTGTCTACCAGCGTTGTGATGGCAGTCACACTAGTGGGGGCTGGGTAGTCTACAAGCACATCCTCATTCAGGTCCCTGGTCGTTGGATTATCGAGACAGAGCATCGATACTCCGGAGTAGACTAGTGTGTACGCTTCTCATCCCAGTTAGGGAGATGGTCTGTCCCACAGCCGTCAGTACGTCGTACTGGAGATAGTATGCAGGTGCTCGTTAGGTTACGGGTACACCGGACAGGACTCACAGGGAACTGTTGGTTGGTTTGATACCAGTCGTCAGTGAACAGTTCCCAGGTGACATGAGTACAGCGTAGTCCGCAGACTTGACACTGCTACTTCGCCTCGAGTGTGTCCCACTATTCTTAGATTGCTACCCTACCACGGCTCAAAGGAGTCGTGCAAACAGGTAGCAGTTGGGTGCAGTCCCGAGCACTTGGAGGCAGTGGCGGTTAGACAGGATTCGTCCCTCCCGGTATTGGGAGTAGATATCGTGCTGTGTCAGAGAGCCATTACGCAAAGTCCCTGGCCAGGGCAAGCGAGATTTGCTGGTAGGTTCCAGTAGTTTCTCAGGGTGTAATGGGCTTCCCTCCGACACGACTTATACCGCTATTAGGGGACTGACGCTTGCCGCCCCCCTAGGCCCGATATGCGATAGTCTTGGACGAACGGACCGGACTGTATGGAGATTGTCACATCAGACTCAGTAGGAGTTCGGATGGGTTTTCTCATCGGCCTTCTTATCGACAACTACCTGGGGACCGTTACGTACAGCTAGTGCCGCTTGCGGTCTGTGGTTAAACCCACTGCCAGCGTAGTAGTCGAGTCTCTAGAGTCCCACACAGAGAGTTTCCTACTCCAGGCGAAACGATATAGAGGTCGCATGGTTTTGCGACAAAGGGTTCGGACGCATACGTGCGTTTACGCACGTACGACTTTCGGACAGTTTTTTCCAGTCGGCTTTGGTTTAAGCCAGTTACTGGTATCCGGTTATTGGATTTTTTCAGTCTAAAGTTTTTCCGTATTTTTGCGGATTGGAGGGGCGTTCTCGTAATTATACGAGAAGCTTCTAGAAGATGTGACTAAGGATGTTAAGGTGACATAAGCTTTGGATAAGATTAGTGAGTCATGAGGGTGATTCATCATGATCATTAATGCACCATAAATGCTTAATGACTCATGTTAATGAATCACCTCTTTTCATTTATGAAGCATGCTTATTCATTTCTATTATTCATTATTCTTTAATAAGAATGCTTCATAATTTATTATGATACACTCTCTCTCATCTCATTATCTAATCTCACATTCTCTCTCCTCAAGCTCTCATCTTCAAGAGACTAATCCTTAATCCTCATGTGTTGAGATCAAAGGTTTAGTTAGACTTAAACATCCATTACCTTCACTCTATATCATCCTTTCTTCTTTGATTAGCAATCAAAGTAGATTAGTTACCTCAAGTTAGAGGTGTAGCTTGGTGTTTTGCTCTCGGGTGGATCGTCTACTACCTAGAGAAGGTCGAGGAGAACAAAGGAGGACACAAAGACGAAGGACCGGTTTCATTAGGTATAATCCCTTAACACTTAGTTTAGTATAGCTATGTGTTCGGTTATTTATTGTTTAGCTTCGATTCAAGCGGTTAGTCGATGTTCGTTCTTTAAACTTGATCGTTTTTGAAAATTCCGCCTCCCCACAAGTACTGGGGTGTACTACATCGACTTACAGTGGTATCAGAGCCTCGCTAAACACTAAATAACTTAATTGCAAATTTGTACGAATTTCGAACGAAAAATCGAAGCCGGAAAACCCTAAATATTATCAGTTTCTGTCGAACTTAAAATGAAGTCCAAAAATTTTTCAGGTGTGTTCAGAAAGCATGAAATGAGTCCAGGAGAACACCCATGAAATTTGAGCCCATGAGTCGGCTAAAGCGCCGCGGAAGGGCGGCGGATCCCACCGATCCCCCGCGCTTCCGCGGCCGAGTTGCCGAGTCATGGACTCATCTTTCATGTGTGGGTCCTCTCTGGTGTTTGGGGTTTTCTGGGATGTTTAATTATTGCTCAGGTTTTAGTTTAACAGAGCAGTTTTCAGAGCAATATTAAGGATGTTTAATCGATCGAAATTGTACAGTATTTGCATATTGGATTATATCTGTGATTGTTTAATGTGTTCGTAAACCTCCCCCAACTGCTAGTATGTCGGTTGGCAGGGGGTTGCACATTTCTGAAATGGTTATATCTGTTTGTGCATATAAACTGTATTGGACTGTTGTGGTGTATAGCCGGGGTTTGCAATGGGTTATTGTTTAATTCATTTGTTGAAAATGTAATTTGTTGTAATATTATTTTTTGCGGGGCACTTCCAGGTTGCGGTTGTAGCCACCGTTGTATTATTTCATTTTACTGTTTTTGCTTCTAGGACTGACCCAAGGTAGGGTACACAAACTGCCGGGCGGGTAGTTTGCCGTACCCGTAGGGGTCGAGGGTGGGGTAACGGCTATTCATCACAACTGTGTAATCTGTCTTTTCTTACAGGCTCAAAAGAAATACAGATTGCTTGCAAATCCAATATTGTTTATCTGTGTTCTGGAATGAATATCATTGCGTCAGACGAATGTAAAATATCTATATTTATGATAGCTATTTAGACGTCGCTTATGTTTTACACCCGCGCTAGCCCAGCCCCCGCTCTGTCGTTAGTTAAGTAACCTAACGGGTGATGACGGGACCCCGTGGCGAATGCGGATGGCATAAGAGGACGTTGTATTTTCGTTGTTTTCTGCAATGATAGGTTAATGATGGGACGGATTATCTATAATGCAAAGAAAATAAACCAAAGTTTTAATCGTTGGAACAATTTAAAAGAAACCACTCGGTTAATTTTAAAAACAGATATTTTTAAATGCGGAGCTTTAACCACTCCTTTTAAAAGCTATCAGGTTCCTTCGGTTATATCAAGTTCACTACGTTCACGGTTTCGCCAAAACCAGTCGTAGCCCTCCGTCATTTCATTTGGGTATTCAGTAGTATTCAAGCTATGCAGTTTTGGCCAACGTCATGGCATAGTGTTTGGTAGCTGCTGGATATTCATTTGTTGCATAGATAGATGAGTTGGTTTGGGACAGTCGTATTATCATTTGGCCAACGTCAGGGATATATACGGATGGGTTCAAATTAATAAGATAATGATGGGTAGAACTTGACATGTGACTTATGACATTTTGACCAACGCCAAGGTCATAAGAGCATGGGGTAAAAACTTATATCGGGAATTTCTAAAGAAACTGAAATTTGCAAAGAACCAAGTGCATACCATTTTGAGTTTGATGAATGTTGGTAGCATTCCTACAACATTATCAGACGATGATATTTGGATCCCGATCCTACTGTGAGTATAAGCTACTTATCAGGATATTCGTCACTTAACGATCAATGCTATAAACCTAGTAGGTGTCCAGAAAAGTGTCAGCGGGGTTACGCCCCCAGAGAAAAGAGGTTATTTAATTAAGGAACTTCGCGAAAGCGTTGGAAAACCTCCCTCGAAGTATCGACACCAGCCTAGCTGAACGGTTAAGCAAGTATTGTACGGTGAGAATAGTCCTGGCTAGTTCTTCTTTTATGGTTTGAGGAAGGATTCGAGAAACAGTGGAAGCCATCCAGTTTAGATAAACTAAAAACCACTCTAAACTTGCAAGAGCATCATGCTAAAGAGTTTTCTTCTCTCTCTCCTAATTGCAGCGACCCTGAAAATGACTGGACTTAAGTTACTTTTAGAGAAAAATATACTGATAGGGCCAAACTATAAAGATTGGCTGCGGAATGTCAAAATGGCTTTGACCTATGACAAACTGGGGTACGTCCTCACCGCTACGGCACCTGCTGTCCCAGGTCCCAAATCCAGCAATGCGGATAAGGAAATCCGCAAAACCTGGGATTTAGATTGCGCGAGAGCCAAGTGCATCGTGCTTGCCTCGATGAACAATGAACATCAGAGGAGGCACGAGGATATGTCCCTAGATGGCATATTTCTCCATACAAAGGAACTTTATGGAGAGCAATCTCGTATAGCAAGATACGAGACCTCTAAGAACTTATTTCGAGCGAGGTTGGCTGCCGGGTCATCGGTAGGTGAATATGTCCTACAGATGATCAGCTATATAGAAGAGCTCGCAGACCTTGGGACGACTTTGGATAATGAGCTCTATACAGACCTTATTCTCCAGTCCCTTCCTCACACCTACGCCCAGTTTATCCTGAACTTCAACCTTCAAAGAAAAGAAGTTGAACGTCCGGAACTCCTGAACATGTTAAGGAGTGCAGAGGGCACCTTGAAGAATTCAAGGGAAACACCCGCTATGTTTGTTGGCGGTACATCTTCTTCCGGGTCCAAGGCTAGGGCCAAAGGAAGGAAGAAGAAGGCCGCACCCAGACCTAAAGGAGGTGTTAGTAAGGTGGGAGGGAAGGAAAAGAAAAAGAAAGCAGTACCGATAGTTGGCCAGGATGAGTGCTTCCATTGTCACAGGAAAGGGCACTGGAAGAAGGATTGCAAGGCGTGGAACGCCAAGAACCAGGAACCGAAGCAAGCTATGGCTTCGACTTCAGGTGTGTTTGTAATTGAGAATTGTCTGTCGATCAACTCTACTTCCTGGGTATTGGATACCGGATCAGGATCTCATATTTGCAATTCATTGCAGGCACTGAGAAACCGTAGAGTGCTGAAGGAAGGTGATATGATCCTCAGGGTTGCTAACGGAGCTAGCGTGGGAGCTGCGTCCGTCGGGGATTATCACCTAGGATTGACGAGTGGACACATTTTGGTTTTACATAACTGTTATTTTGTACCCAGCTTAACGTGTAATATCATATCAGTTTCCTTGTTATCAAATAAAGGTTATGATTTCACGTTTGTAAGAGATGTTGTCAACATCCACCTTAATCATGGTTTGATTGGGTCCGGTACTCTAAATAACGACATATATGTTTTAAACCAACTCCAAATTTTCAACGTCCAGAACACACTAAAAAGAAAGTCTCCAGATTTAAATAAGGCTTTCTTATGGCATTGTAGACTAGGTCATATCAATGAGACAAGGTTAACTAAGTTACATAAAGAAGGATATTTGGACTCGTTCGAATATCAAACTTATGCCACTTGCGAATCATGTCTCAAAGGAAAAATGACAAAGACTCCATTCACTGGACATGGAGTAAGAGCGAGCGAGCTCTTAGGACTCGTACACAGTGATGTATGCGGTCCAATGTCTACACATACGAGAGGTGGTTTTTCCTATTTCATTACTTTCACGGATGATTACTCAAGATACGGATTTATTTATCTGATGAAACATAAATCCAAGGCTTTTGAGAAATTCCAAGAGTATAAAAATGAAGTAGAAAACCAAACCGGCAAAAGTATCAAGACACTTAGATCTGATCGAGGTGGTGAATACTTAAGTGCCGAGTTCCTAGGTTATCTAAAAGAGAAAGGAATTCTCTCTCAGCTTACTCCTCCATACACTCCACAGCATAACGGTGTATCGGAGAGACGAAATCGAACCCTATTGGATATAGTACGATCCATGATGAGTAATGCTGAGTTACCGCGATCTTTCTGGGGATATGCACTAGAATCAGCGGCATATATTTTGAACAGAGTTCCAACCAAAACTGTGCCTACCACACCATATCAGATATGGAGTGGGAAGAAACCCTATCTTCAGTATATAAGGATTTGGGGATGTCCAGCTTTTGTCAAAAAGCAGCATCCGGACAAGCTCGAGGCACGCTCAGTAAAATGTATGTTTGTGGGATATCCAAAGAACTCCAAGGGATATTGTTTCTATTACGCAGAGGAACAAAAGGTTTTTGTTTCTCGTAATGCCCATTTTCTAGAACAACAAGTTTTGGAAAAGGATACTAATGGGAGCGAAATAGAACTGGAAGAAATTCCAGAACCACAAGCTGCTACTGAAAGTTTGGTAGAACCAGAAGTTCAAGAAGAACAGAACATTCCCGCACCCCTCCGCAGGAGTAGTAGGCCGTCTCATCCGCCTGAGAGATACTACAGTTTTCTCATAGACGGGGATAGAGAGGATTGCATCATAGAAGATGATGAACCTACTGACTTCCAGCAGGCCATCCAGAGCGGCGACTCAGTACGATGGCTAGATGCAATGCGGACCGAAATGGAGTCCATGTACACCAACAAAGTATGGACTTTGGACTTTGCTCCAGATGGGGTAAAACCCATAGGATGCAAATGGATCTTCAAGAAAAAGATTGGTGTAGATGGACAGGTGGAAACCTATAAGGCTAGACTTGTTGCAAAGGGTTTTCGTCAAAGACCTGGTTTGGACTATGACGAAACTTTTTCTCCAGTGGCTATGCTCAAATCCATTCGGGTCCTTCTTACTATTGCTGCCTTCCATGATTATGAAATCTGGCAGATGGACGTAAAGACGGCTTTTCTGAATGGAAATTTAGAAGAGAGCGTCTATATGGATCAGCCAGAGGGTTTCAATCAGAGTGGGAGCAGCGGGAAAGTATGCAAGCTGCTCAAGTCTATTTATGGACTAAAGCAGGCATCGCGGAGTTGGAACATCTGTTTTGATGAGACAGTCAAAGAATATGACTTTATCAAAAATCCAGATGAACCGTGCATATATAGTAAAGTTGTGGCCAGAAGTGTCGTATTCCTCGTCTTGTACGTGGATGACATTCTATTGATAGGAAATGATATTCCTATGCTACAATCTGTCAAAGGATTCTTGTCACACAGGTTCTCCATGAAAGACCTGGGTGATGCCTCTTACATTCTGGGGATCCGGATCTATCGTGATAGATCCAAGAGGATGTTGGGACTTTCGCAGTCCAGGTATATCGACACTGTACTGAAAAGATTCAGTGTGGAAGATTCTAAGCGCGGTAATCTACCGGCTTGTCACGGAATCACCCTCTCCAAAGAGATGTCTCCCAAGACTGATTTGGAAAGGGAACGCATATCTATTATACCCTACGCTTCTGCGGTAGGCTCTATAATGTATGCGATGTTGTGTACCAGACCAGATGTAGCTTACGCACTGAGCGTGGTAAGCCGGTATCAGTCAGACCCAGGGGAGAAACACTGGATAGCAGTAAAGAACATTCTCAAGTACCTGAGGAGGACTAAGGAGATGTTCTTGGTTTACGGCGGAAAAGACCTCAGGTTGGAGGCCTTTGCTGATTCCGGCTTCCAGAGTGATAAGGACGATTCCAAGTCCATGTCGGGTTATGTCTTTACCCTCAATGGAGGGGCGGTGTGCTGGAAGAGCTCCAAGCAGGACACCGTTGCTGACTCGATGATGGAAGCGGAGTATATAGCTGCTTGCGATGCCGTAAAAGAAGCAGTCTGGATGAAGAAGTTCCTAACAGAACTTCAGGTTGTTCCTACCATAGTTGATCCAATACCTCTGTATTGCGACAACAACGAAGCTATAGCTTTAGCGAAGGAACCAAGGTCCCATCAGAAGTCCAGACACATCTTGAGGCGGTATCACCTGATCAGGGAGATCATTGATCGTCAGGAGATCGAGGTTCGGAGAGTTGCTTCAGAAGAGAACATTGCTGATCCATTCACGAAGGCCCTTCCTCAGATTCAGTTCGAGAGGCTGCTCGAGATCATTGGTCTACGATATGCCAGTACATGGCCCTAGTGCAAGTGGGAGATTGTTAGTGTTTATGCCCTAGAAGGCCATTACTGTATCATACTAGCTTGTATATTACTTAATGGAAGCTTGGGATATTCACATGTATATAACAGTCTTGCTAAACATGGTAGTATGCTACTTGGTTTTTCTATCTTAATATGTGAGTGTACGTATTGATAGAGCTCTTAGGATCTTGCTTGTCTACCAGCGTTGTGATGGCAGTCACACTAGTGGGGGCTGGGTAGTCTACAAGCACATCCTCATTCAGGTCCCTGGTCGTTGGATTATCGAGACAGAGCATCGATACTCCGGAGTAGACTAGTGTGTACGCTTCTCATCCCAGTTAGGGAGATGGTCTGTCCCACAGCCGTCAGTACGTCGTACTGGAGATAGTATGCAGGTGCTCGTTAGGTTACGGGTACACCGGACAGGACTCACAGGGAACTGTTGGTTGGTTTGATACCAGTCGTCAGTGAACAGTTCCCAGGTGACATGAGTACAGCGTAGTCCGCAGACTTGACACTGCTACTTCGCCTCGAGTGTGTCCCACTGTTCTTAGATTGCTACCCTACCACGGCTCAAAGGAGTCGTGCAAACAGGTAGCAGTTGGGTGCAGTCCCGAGCACTTGGAGGCAGTGGCGGTTAGACAGGATTCGTCCCTCCCGGTATTGGGAGTAGATATCGTGCTGTGTCAGAGAGCCATTACGCAAAGTCCCTGGCCAGGGCAAGCGAGATTTGCTGGTAGGTTCCAGTAGTTTCTCAGGGTGTAATAGGCTTCCCTCCGACACGACTTATACCGCTATTAGGGGACTGACGCTTGCCGCCCCCCTAGGCCCGATATGCGATAGTCTTGGACGAACGGACCGGACTGTATGGAGATTGTCACATCAGACTCAGTAGGAATTCGGATGGGTTTTCTCATCGGCCTTCTTATCGACAACTACCTGGGGACCGTTACGTACAGCTAGTGCCGCTTGCGGTCTGTGGTTAAACCCACTGCCAGCGTAGTAGTCGAGTCTCTAGAGTCCCACACAGAGAGTTTCCTACTCCAGGCGAAACGATATAGAGGTCGCATGGTTTTGCGACAAAGGGTTCGGACGCATACGTGCGTTTACGCACGTACGACTTTCGGACAGTTTTTTCCAGTCGGCTTTGGTTTAAGCCAGTTACTGGTATCCGGTTATTGGATTTTTTCAGTCTAAAGTTTTTCCGTATTTTTGCGGATTGGAGGGGCGTTCTCGTAATTATACGAGAAGCTTCTAGAAGATGTGACTAAGGATGTTAAGGTGACATAAGCTTTGGATAAGATTAGTGAGTCATGAGGGTGATTCATCATGATCATTAATGCACCATAAATGCTTAATGACTCATGTTAATGAATCACCTCTTTTCATTTATGAAGCATGCTTATTCATTTCTATTATTCATTATTCTTTAATAAGAATGCTTCATAATTTATTATGATACACTCTCTCTCATCTCATTATCTAATCTCACATTCTCTCTCCTCAAGCTCTCATCTTCAAGAGACTAATCCTTAATCCTCATGTGTTGAGATCAAAGGTTTAGTTAGACTTAAACATCCATTACCTTCACTCTATATCATCCTTTCTTCTTTGATTAGCAATCAAAGTAGATTAGTTACCTCAAGTTAGAGGTGTAGCTTGGTGTTTTGCTCTCGGGTGGATCGTCTACTACCTAGAGAAGGTCGAGGAGAACAAAGGAGGACACAAAGACGAAGGACCGGTTTCATTAGGTATAATCCCTTAACACTATAGTTTAGTATAGCTATGTGTTCGGTTATTTATTGTTTAGCTTCGATTCAAGCGGTTAGTCGATGTTCGTTCTTTAAACTTGATCGTTTTTGAAAATTCCGCCTCCCCACAAGTACTGGGGTGTACTACATCGACTTACACCAGCCATTGCTCAGCCTCAAGGGGTTCAACTAGCCCTATGAATGCAGCTGGATGTAACCGTCGAAAGTCTGATACGGTACCAGCCCTAGCATGATAAGCTGGTGAAGTAGCGCCCTCGGGGGCGATAATAAGTGCGGAGGTCCTCCTGCGGCGGTAATCGCCCTGAGTCCCTCAGTGAGTAAATCTGTCTTCCTTTCCTGAGCTTCCGCGAGAGAGGTCAGTGCACTAAGTATTCTTTCCGTGCGGTCCTGAGTGATGGATTCCGAGGAAGGGTCGTTCGGGGACGTCATATCATTGGAAGATTCAAAAGGATAAGATCAGATTCAAGGATGAAAATCAAGAGTAGTGAAACGAGAATAACGTAATACAGTGTAGTTAATGTTATCCCTTGATATTAAACACGGCTCTGATACCAACTAAACTATGTCACGCCCCGCTTCCCAAAATACGGAAAACGAGGGATGACTAGGACAGCCATGCTCCTACGGTCAAGGAATCATCCCGCCGTAGTCACACTTCGGTTTCTAGCATTACATGGTAATCAGTAAATAAAGCACAGTAGTAAAGGAATCACATCACTAATTTATTACATTAAAATCCATTGTTCACAAATTACAGATAACAAGAACAATTACAAACCAAGTTCAATCTCACGATCACTTTTATGGAAAGCAGTAAAGATAGAAAGTACACCAGACTATATCTCCGTGAACTCGAAAGGTAGATCTGTCTCCTGTACTGGTCCTTCCACGGAATCTGAGCATGCATACTCAGGTCGTCAGAGCGACACAATAACAATATTATTATAATAAGATGAAACATGTAAAAGAGCTAATACTAATGAAAGAACAATACGAGTATTCACTATATCACTATATGATGCAGAATATGATCTGTGTCCCTAACGGTCTCTAGGTCATGTTTGAAATCGCATAGTGGAAGGAGGATCATGTTTAACAGGAGTCTCGTACATACCCGAGACAACGGCCCACATGCCCGGGACATAACCCTGTCAGCCGGATCGCTAGATCCTACCTAATATATATCGCTGCTCGAATGATCATCCTCTAAAACACGGTCCCGCTAAATACGATTCTCTTTCCACTTCGATTTCCCCTTTATCCCCAAGTTTACACTATTTATGATCTTGATTTAGTCGTGTACAAGTATACTAATTGCACGGTTTTATCACTGTTCACTATATCAATCACTATCACGAATATTCACTTTCCATTGGTGTACTCGTCACTCCTAAACCAACATCAATCACGCACGATAATGCAATGTCCACTGCCTCTAACACGCGCTAACACTAAGTATATGGCAAATGGGGTATGATATATGTATGTATGCCATCAATAAGCTAAGTATGTTATGAATCAATATGCATGTCATTAACTTACAAAAATTGCATAAATTCATCTGTTTAGAATTCAACGAAATGATACAAATATGATAAATAGAACACTCAGTCAGAAATTCATCAAAATTAGTTTCAGTTAAATCGGGTTTCTGGTTTTCAAGATACAGCTATTTCATTTTAAGTGCTCGCTGTTGGAAATTCAGTTTCAGAACTGAACGTCCGTTTCGCGACATGAATTGCACCCAGTTGGGTTCAGAATTTAGCGATGCTACAATTGAATAAAATCTAGGGTTTTCAATAGAGTATTCAACGCAATAGACGGATCCTCAATCGCGTCTGTACGTCGAAAGTTATACACAGTTTGACATCAGTATGTCACTTCTAAATCTGTTCTGGACAGTTATACGTCCTGCCCTTTTAATTACAATTTAAATAGCAAACGGCAATGAAACGGAATGAAACCACTTGTTTTGTTTAGCTAACAGATCCATCTTTAATCCACTGCAGAGTTCCGTAACATACGAATTCAGGAAACGAAGTGACACACATTTTGGGACAGTACACAGTAATCAGAGTCGCTTTGGACTGCAGTCCAGAGTCGCACTCCGATCTAAATATCATCGTAGTTACATAACAAAAATCATTAGAAGTTTACATAGGGTTAAATTTCGTCGAGTCGGCTTCGATTTAAGCCCTCGAACGCATCATTCCAGTATGTACATAATTTACATTAATTTTAACCATTTTCAGATATAGGGAATTTCTAGTTTTAACGGTATATTTGGGGGTATCAATTTTAGTCACTAACAGTCGTATTTTCTAGTGAGATTTATACACGATATTCGTCATCATATGGGCCAACAGAAAACATCTATTTCCGTCAAATTAAGCAAGTATTTTCATTGGTGTCTAGCATCGAACACATAGGTTGCATAATATATCGGAAATTGGTAAATTATAAACTAAATGATTTAAGTTTGTATCACAATTATATTAGCATGTAGCAAGTAAAACACTTGCCTGGAAACGTCTCGGGGTTGCACGACAGCAGCGGCATCATGAACGCGCGATGTACGTCGTGAAACGATTTGCGCGAGCTTGACTCGCGATACGGAATTTGTGTCGAAGTTGCCCGGAGACTTCTTGTACTCGCTGGAAGTGGAGGGGGTGCTCTGTGGTTTGCCTTAGAAGTGCTGAGGTTGCATACGGTCGACGGCGTCGCTCCGGCGATGGGCCGCAGTGGGTGTTTGGAAAATGGGTTATGGGGTTTGTGTGGTTTTGGAGAGAGGGAGAGTGAGTAGGGGCTCGGGTGTAGATTTTGGAGTGATGATGACGATGCTGAGGATGTAGAAGGTCGATGAGACGTTTCTGGTCAATTGGGGGCTCGGCGGCGTCGAGTGGAAGGGGTGGCCGAATGGTGCAGGGGATTGGGTGCGCAGGGGTTCTTGGCGGCGGCTGAAGGTGTAGGGAGCTCGGGGGGGTGAGTTGTGGAGAGAAGAGAGCGAGGTGGAATGGTGAGGTCGACGAAGATATGGGGTGATCGCCGGCGTCGAGGGTGCAGTGGGTTTCGTGCAGAAATTTTGAGAGGAAGGAGATTGAATGAGATGGTGTTGGAGAGCGAGAGAAAGATGAGGGCGACGGGGTTAGAGAGAGGAGTGCGAGGGGGTAACGTCGCACAATATGGGCATGGGCGTGGGCGCGAACTGCGGCAGAGGAGGCGGGTCGCGGATTGAAGAGCGTGAGCGGGAAAGAGGGAGAGAGCCGTTGGAGAGGGAGGTGAACAGGGGCGGGTCGGGTCTGGTGAGGAGGCGGGCTGGGCTTGGTTTTAAAAGAATTCCTTATTAAAAATCGTGGGCTGATAAAGGGAAACGGGCCGAGTTTAAATAATTAAATTCCCTAAAATTAAACCCTGGGCTGAAGAGAAGAGTGGGCCGGAAGTTTTAAATAAAGAATTTATTTAAAATATGGTGAGTGGGCTGAGGAGAGGGAACGGGCTGGGTTCATAATTAAATTTCTTTAAAATTTTGGGCTGAAGAGAAAGGCTGGGCTTGGGATTTAATTATGAATTAAAATGGAAAAATCTAAATGGGCTTTGGTTTTTAGGGTTTGGACTATGATTTCAAAAGAGCTGGAGAATAAAGTTTAAATATTAAGCTTAAGCAACCAATTAAAATACGAGGGGAAAAAGAAAGGAAATCACTGGAATTTAGAAAATAGGAAATTTTTATTAAGATGGGAACGGGGATTTACAACTATAGAAGGATCTTTTCTCGCCATAGATAGTATGGTTGGCTCTGTCACGTACCGTGTTTACGTATTTTGGGAAGTGGGGGTTGACATTCGCACACGCCAAGAATTGTAGAAGATAGAAATGCTAAGTTTCTTGAGAATTCAGATTATAGTGAATTTCCTTGCAAGATAAGAATTGAGGGAATACAGGATCCTGATTCGTCATCTATAATTAATGAATTGTTTATTCCAAAATTGGTTATGCCTATTCAAGAAGGCTTACCTAATCAAGTTAAGGAACAACCAATTCAGAATGAACTGCAGAATGATGAACCACCTCATGAGGAGGTAATTTATAAGGAACCTATTATCCAAAATCAAGAAAATTTGGATGAACAAATGGGACCTAGAAGATCTTCAAGGATAAGAAAACCAGCAATTTCTAGTGATTTCCTTATATATCATCTTCAAGAATCTGACATTGATGTCGGACCTAGAAATGATCCAAAGTCATTTTCACAAGCCATAAATGGAGAAAAATTTAGTTTATACGGTGCCATGAAAGGAGAAATGGAGTCCATGACAAA
Organism: Agapanthus africanus; assembly: GCA_030015575.1. Lineage (NCBI taxonomy): Eukaryota > Viridiplantae > Streptophyta > Magnoliopsida > Asparagales > Amaryllidaceae > Agapanthus > Agapanthus africanus. The sequence goes on along the minus strand of JASDDO010000031.1, from coordinate 680,847,719 downwards.
GAATCAAATATGGGATCATGTTGAGTTACCTGGAGGGGCCTTGGTTGTTGGTTATAAATGGGTTTTCAAAACTAAACGAGACTCATCTGGTAATATCGAAGGATATAAGGCTGGACTTGTTGCCAAACGGTTTACTCAAAAGGAAGGAATCAATTTACATGAAATATTTTTTCCAGTTTCAAATAAAAATTCATTAAGAATTATTATGGCATTAGTAGCTCATATGGGTTTAGAGTTATCAAATGAATGTGAAGACGGCTTTTCTAAATGGAGATCTTGAAGAGGATATTTATATGAAACAACCTGAAGGATTTTCACTTGAGCAAAATAATCAGTTATATTGCAAGTTAAAGAAATCACTATATGGGCTTAAACTGGCCTCACTCCAATGGCATATTAAATTTCACAACACTATTCTTTTATATGGTTTTATTGAGAATGTTGTGGATTAATATATATATGTCAAGATGAGTGGGAACAAGTTTATTTTGTTAGTCCTGTATGTGAATGATATTTTACTTACATTTAACGATATTGAGTTATTACATAAGACTAAAAATTATCTAGCGCAAAACTTTGAGATGAAGGATATGGGTGAAGGCTCTTATATTATTAGTATAGAGATTCACAGAGATAGATCTTGCAGGATCTTGGAACTATCTCAAAATGCATACATTCAAAAGATTTTGGATAGATTCTGAATGCAAGATTGCGCACCTAAAGATACATCTATCTCGAAAGGTGATAAATTTAATTTGGATCAATGTCCAAACTGTATTTCGGAAATAAAAAATATGAAAAATATTTCGTACACTTCTGCAGTTGGAAGTCTTATGTATGCGCTTGTTTGTACAAGAGCAGACTTTGTTTTTGCAGTAGGGATGTTGGGTAGATATCAAAATAATTCTGAGATGGCTCACTGAAAAGCTGCCAAAAGGATAATGAGATACCTAAAAGGGACTAAAAATTATAGGTTCTCTTACAGTCATTCTAATCATCTGGAGTTGGCTGGATATTCGGATTTGGATTAGGCTGGTTGCGAGGATACGAGAGAGTCTACTTTAGAATATGTTTTCGTACTTGCTGGCGGTGCAGTATCTTGGAGGAGTATGAAGTAAAATTCAGTTTCATCCTCAACAATGGAAACATAATTTATAAGTTGCTACGAAACATCTTCACAGGCATTCTGCTTAAGGGATTTTGACACAGAACTTAAAATAGTTGATTTCATATCAAAACCATTACTTATCTCTTGTGACATTATCTCTGCGGTTGCATTTGCTAACAACAACAACAAAAGCGGAAGTCGATCAAAATATATCGATATAAAATTTCTTAAAGCTAAATATCGTGTTCGTGATCACACGGTGATTTTCGAACAGATAAGAACGGAGTTTATGATTGCTGATCTTTTGACTAAAGCGATACAAGTCATTTCATTAAAGAGTCGTGTAAAGAGCATGGGACTCATTAGTGTTTAATGTTGTCATTTGTTGTGAGCTTTATGTATATTTTATGTCTAGACATATTTGGATGTTGTTGGTGTTAAAGACATGACTAATAGAGTTTGAATAATAAATTTAAGTCATGTGATTATTATTAATTGAAACAATAAAAGATTGGACTCTAAATAATTACTTATAAAGTTACATGTACATGTTTGAAAATTCTAAAAGATAGAATATTTGCTCAGTTAAGTGCAACTATTTAATTTGGTCATAAAATATAGTTGCAACAATATTATATTTTTAATAGGATGATTAGAGTCAAGTGAGAGAATGTAAGATATAATGACTCTAGATTCTATTAAACTAAATTTTGGACATAAAATAAAGCAGTTTCTATAACTCCTTGGTAGTTTCATATATAACTCCTTGATAAAAGGGTTGTATAAAGAAGTCGTTGTCTACACATTTCAATCCCTGAGAATTCATATTAGTTTATTTTCCATCAAAAGATAAAACACTAAGATAATGGAGTAGGCAAGAAGAAAGGATCAAAAAGGAGAATTTGAGATTCTATTTCCGATCATGGCTGAAGGTACAAGACATTATTAAATAAGTTAATCATGCTTTTAAGTCTTACAGTTTAATTATCTCGGATTAGACCTATTTGTATATTAGCCTTATTTCGTCCAGACGAAATACTATCAGTAAGTATTTTCCAGTGAGCTATATAAAAATCTAACTCAAGCATTAACATGAATTATTTTGCATGTATTTATAAAAATGTGAAATTCAACGGAACAAATGGATTCAGATCTCCTTCAGGCTTAATTTATCTCTGGCGTGAAAGGAACATACAAAACTCTGATCTGTCTCCAAAAGTTCAGAAAAGAATGGTTGTTCATTCATATTTCCTTTTCAAAAAACTAGTGGTCGAAGACTAAATTTGAGTTACAGGAATTGGTTTCTGTATAATTGAGAGTTACAATCCGCTATGAATCCCTTTCGCTGGAAGATCATGAAGTGATCCTCGAAAGCGATCTAGTTATTATTCCCACAATTGTCAGTGTCTGGGACATAGACTAATTCTGTAGGTACACTAAATTAAAATTTCTCTTAGATTTAAACTTGAATGTACCTCTTTGAATGGTTCATCTTTATCTCTATCCAAATGCTTACCCATACTAATCATAGCAGACTACAAATTTCTCAGATTTCGGCCAAAGAGATTAGGAAACGTCGTTTGGGCTAATCTTATCATTATCTTGGATTTAGTCACAAGATAAGAGATTTAGTTGGTCAATTTAACTTGTTTAGATGATCTCACAAGAAACCTTGTGAACGATAGATAACGAGGTTTAAATAGTTATACAGCTAAAAAAATTCTTTCGCTTTCTTTCCTTTTTTCTTGTTTGATGAAATTTTGTTTCAAAATGTTATGTGAAATTTCCAGTCATATGAAAGATTCATTTACTCAAAACTACAGCCAATTTGCATTTAAATTCTCTGCTAATACCACTGTACAAATTTAACTAACTCCAAATTTGTATATTTTTTCACTTGGTACATTTAGTTAACCTGTAGTGGTTTAGTATGAAACAAAGAATTTCACTCTATTTTTCATCATAAACAGTATCAGAAATTATCATGTGACTGAATTTTGGATGAAAGCACTTGAAAGAAATAATTATAGTCCCTATCAAAACCTTGGATGGATGGTGATCAAAATATATATAGTTCCATCCACTTTGTTTAAATTTTACCAAATTACCATGACCTGTTAGTTTTTTCTGAGATAACTACCGCAAACTTTATAATTGCAAATAGGTGGCATAAATTTAGCGGATTGCAATGAATTATCATGAACTTGCGTTTTTCAATTAAATAGCACTTGCTATTTTTCATTTCATCTTTTTATTTAATACCATACGAACAATTGGAATCACAAAAACACTATTTATTAATACCAAAAAATTGCTAAAAGTTCACGGTAGTAACCGCAACCGACTGCATTTGTGGCATGCTTCTGCAATTAATGACAAAAACAGTTCCTGATAGATCAGGGAAATTTAGCCTTAACCGGGGGGGGGGGGGGGGGGGGGGGGGCAAGTGCAGCTAAAAATATAAAACAATTATCGCAAAAGATCGGTTATATTAATTCTTTTCACCATTGTGCGCCTTCTTAACAAGTACAGTCATTAAAAGATGGAAATGGAAACATCAACAAAAAATTCCCGACATCCGCAGGTTCAATAATCACATCTATGCTTCATTACTTTAAGGCCTGCCCAGTTTCAACACAGCACCACAGACTACAAGATGTTCACACTCTGTAATGCTTGTACAAACTGATGAACCTCATAACAAGTACCAGCGCAGTCCATGCGTAAGCCGGATTAGACAATGGCTAATTGTTTAGATCATTTGATATACAAAATCATTCATCAGCAACAAGCTAAAGCTCAGCGCCGTGGAAACCCACCGCGCGAGTCATAGGATGCCCAATAATACAGCTCCTTGTCAAGGCCAGAACCCATACCAGCACTGTAAGGCCCAGGACCTATATAAAATGAGATGTCTTAGTGTCAGTTGCTTAAAAATACGCTATAATGATCTTTAACAAGAATACAAACGAATATGGTATACCCGTCCCTTTAGCCCTCAAGTTCTCGATTTCTCGAGCCAAAACAACAAGGTTCTTCTGCATCAATTGCTTCTGCTCTATTTGTACCGCTTTTTCTTTCTGCTCATATTCGAATGCTGTCCTGTTAGCATCATCCAAATTTACAATGTTAGTTAAGAAATAAATAGCTATATCGAAATTATAGATAGCTACAAGGATATCCCAGTTTAGTGATTAATTTAATAACCAGCATATCTTCATTGACTGACAACATTCATATTCGTATATCCCTACCTCCGCTTTTAATTGCTTCGTTAACTACAGTTCTAGTTGGCTGGCGTGGTTATTTATCATTATTGCATACGCCTAACACATCTCAATCAGTTCTCCCTCATTTTTCTTTATAACAGCTACCATTTATAATTGCATCTCTCGGTCTATTGTGCATGCCATGCATTCATCTTTCAATTCTTATTTCAGCTACACTTTTCTCCCCCAAGACATGTTGATGATGCTCGGTATCGGTGATCTCCCAGACCAGGACACGTGACAGATGACGTGTCCCGAAACTCACGAGAAAGGACCTACAGTGGCCAACCGTTGGCCGACCAGGACACTCCTGTGCTCATCCCACAAACAAACACTGGCTCGCCAACGAGCTCCCAGCACAATTGGCCGCCTCGGCCTCACAGCTCGTCTTCGGGCTACCACAGAACCAAGATACCTCGACTCTCCCGCTCATCCGCGAGCTCTCCCGCCGAGGTCATCTTCCTTGGTCTCATAGACCGGCCAACGGCACCGCTCACAGGCGCAACCGCCATCCCGCGAGTCTCGCTATGCGTGAGATTTCCGCCGGCCACATCCCACGTTCCACGCCATCACAATCCCCCATTAACGAGTCTGTCTCGCCATTAATGGGAGATCCCACTCATCATGCGGGCGTGACGTCGGGAGTGTAACGACCGGTGTGATTCTCGCGCCTGCCCTGCGTGCTGCCACCACTATATAAACCCCTCTTCCAGACGGTTCAAGTAAGTCATTTTTACTCCACTAAGCCGTTACTCTGCTCGGATTTCCTCTCTAACCTGACCGTCGGTGGGTCCTCGGTGGTACAACCACCCCGGGACTTCCTTGCAGGTAGCTCGGCGCAAACAACCTCAAACCTATTGAGATCCACACGCTTCAGGAGCCAGCCTCCAAATCAAATCTCAGCCGTCCATCGCCGCCATCGTCAGATCAACGGAAGGTAACATCTTGACGCGCGGATCCCGCCCCACGTCAGCTGGCGCCGTCTGTGGGAACTCCTTGATTCCATAAAAAACTAAAGTTCACTTTCCGATCTCAATCCAATGGTGAGCGATCATCATGAATATCCAAGCACTAGCCGCCGCCCTCCCTCTCAACGGAGGCGCGGACTGTAGGGTTACTAGGCACTGTCACAAAGGTCTATAAGACATCAACCATGCCCGTTCTAAAATTTAGACGTGCCGAACAACCCTAACCAAGATCTTAGACTAGAGATTAGACGAAACAAAGAACAAGTAAACAACTTTACTTCTAAGAGTTAGGAATTACAACCTTTGTAGTCCGTTCCTTCACTTCTAAAGCTCCGTGTTGAGGTCTCTTCGCTGCGATCATCGAGTACCCGGACTAATGAGAGGCTCCATGAAGAGAAAGATGCAAACTTGCTTCCGATCTTCAATAACAAAGATGATCTACCTTGAAGAAACTCAAACCCAAGCTTTTGCTTCACTAATCAAGTATTAGCAAAGCAAACACCCTAATCTAAATGGCTAGAATAGATTAGGATGATGAAGTAGGAATTTAACTTTCATTTGTTTTCTTTATCTCACTCAAAATCATCACATATGAAAAAGCTAGTGAAGCTTTTCATCAAGCAAGAAAGAAGAAGATGATCAAATCCTTTTGTGATGAATAATGAATCAAGTGTGTGGTTAGAATTGCAACCTTGGGTTAAGAAAGAAAACTTAACCCTTGTAGAGATTTAACTATGGTTAAAGGGTTGGGTTGGGTTAAAGAAATATCTTTGCAAAATATCACAAAATATCAAGGTCAAAGTCAAAGCTTCAAGAAGTTTCTTGAAAGTTTCATGAAAGCTTAACCCTAATCCAAACTCTAACCATATTTAAACTCCACAAATCATGTTGCATTTATAACCATAACATGTTACAATATTATATATCACATATACAATATTTATTGTAACAAAATAATACAATTAACATATATCACATATGTATATCAATGTATTACTCGAGTGAGAAAAAGAATCTTTGAATGAGCTTATATTAGTTAATGTAATTTAATATATCAAATATATAATTAAACATTAAATTATCGAATCAACACTTGATCCGATAATCCGGCTATTTCATAAATAACCGACTAATATTATCTGTATCAGTTCATCGAATCAACACTTGATCCGATGACCCGGCTATATCACATATACCCGGCCGATATCGCATCGCGAGAATCTAATACGGTATCGCATACACGCATTATTCTCGGTCTCGCACATATCATATATGTGCTCCTACTCCGCTTTGCCTGAGCCAGGAAACCTCTGTGTAGGACTCTAAAGAATCGTCAATACGCCGGCAGTAGGTGGTGATCATATCAAACACCCACAAGCTGCAAGCGGTCAGCTAAACGTAACAGCCACCCAGGTATTGAGCAATCAGAAGATCAACAAGCAAGCCTGTACATTCTCCCGTGAATCCAACCAGTAACACTCCCGTACAGTTCGGTCACTTCGTCTGATATGTCGCATATCTCGCCTAGGGGTGGTAAACGTCAGACCCCAGTAGCTCGATAAGTCGTGTCGATATGAGGTCCATAACAGTTCGAGAAACTACTGATAACACTTACCAGTAAATCTCAGCAACCCTGTCCAGGGATTTCCAGTTATAGCCAATCGAACACAGCGCAACATCAACTCCCTATACCGGGAGAGACGAAACCCCTCTGATCGCTCATTGCCTCCATGTGATTCAGGACTGTACCCAAAAGCCACCTTTTTACACGCCCCCATGGACGTGGTAAGGTGGAAATCAAAGCACAGTGGGAATCACACAAGACTTTATGACGATCTCGGGTCCACAGAATAACCTGTACCAGTGTCACCAGAGAACTGCCATCTGACGTGGGGTATAATACCATCTGGGAGTTCTCGGCGAGTCCGTCTAGTGTACCCAGTTTCCACTGAGCACCCGTATACCTTCTCTGATGTCAAACACCAATGGATATGGGATCATCCATCGCCCATCATATGGGTCAAGAAGCGCATACGCTAGTCTACTCTGGAGTATCGATGCCCTGTCTCGGCACTCCCACGACTAGGAACATTTGAATGATGTACTTGGCGACTACACTGTCCCCACTAGTATGTCATAGTCCTGGTAATCAAGTACTCATCCTAAGGGCTTTATCAACATGTAACAAAGATAATCAGAGTACATATTTAGATAAAGTGTAACCAGATAGCATACTATCATGTCGAGCAAGAAAGTCTTCCCTATATATGTCCAAGCATCCACTACAATATACAACGTATGTACAGTAATGGTCTCTAGGGCATATATATAACTAACAATCTTCCACTTGCACTGGGGTCATCTGTTGTAGTATATCATACCCAACAATAAGCTGTGGTTGAAGTATCTCATACTCAACCATCCCTATGGGAGCCCATTCAATTGAGAGAAACCCATAAAAGTCTCTACTGGGAAATAGGCCTTTGTGAGTGGATCCGCGCTGTTGTCCTCTGTGTCTACTCTCCTAACCTCGATCTCCCTGGAGATCAACCATCTCCATGATCAGGCGATACTGCCCAAGAATATGTCTGGATCTCTGATGGGACGAGGGTTCCTTGGCCTAAGCCACAACTCCATTGTCACACAATGGCAGGAACGAAGTTCATCTTATGAACTAAAATATATCCAGACTGCCTCTTTGGTAGCATCCTCGGTAACGATGTATCTTGCCTTTAATCGTCCAATATGTCACGGTATCTAGCTTGGAACTCTTCCAACATACCGTCCCTCCACTGAGGGTAAAGACAATGCCTGCGACTGACATTCAGTCGTCCTTATTACCCTGAAACCTTTCCAGTGATTCTCCCCAAGATCGATTGATACCATCTCACTACAACTAGTGAGAATCCCAGTATCCAATTAGATCTATCTCATAGATCCATAACCCAGGATTTATGAGGTATCACCTTGATCCTATAGAGAATCTTTGTGATAAGAGGAGATTGACCGAGCGTAGCATAGGAAACTCCTTCCCTATCAAGAGTATGCCATCCACGTACTATACGAGGATCACCACCATACTCCCTACTACCTTTTTGTATATACAAGGTTC